>LR991102.1:19824223-21243128 GCA_905163515.2 Lymantria monacha | reverse complement strand
CTTAAGATCAAGAAGAAGATACTCAACAGCGTACATAGTTTATTGGAAATATCTTGATGTAAAAAGCTGATAATATGTATTTCTATAAATGATTAGTAATTATATGATTAGTAAAATATTCTCACCACAACGATATATTCTCCAGTTGCAGTTACTTTACGTAACTCCAGAGAATACAGAGAATTATATTTCGGGACACCTTGTTTTGGCTTAATTTTCGTGACAGAAGTGAAACCATAGACGTTAACGTCATGCGCGGAATACACTTGGATCTTTTGTACATCATCTCCAGCTATAACACTGTCTGCTGCCTCAAAGAATTCATTAAGAAGAACACCTGGAAAATTAGAGGAACTAAGCAAAAAAGTAACAAGCAAAATATGAATAGTTCCAGAGATTTTTTTTTCACCAATATGAAATACAATTGAGAGAAAGCTTCTTTAGTTTTATTTTAAATTTTAATAAATAAGATCTAGACATGCGCGAAACAGTACTTCACGAAGTGATGTGATATGGCATTACATTTCATGCCAAGTAATATTACATTTTACCATCACTTCAAACATCACACATGACATTTCATATCATGTGTGATGCGTAATGCGATAGCGCTCTGTATATACGGCGAGCGGCGTCAAGAAATATAAGCCTTAGCGTTCTGAACATAAAGCTCAAAATAAATATTGAATTGCCAGACACCGAACATTGTAGAAATGCATAACAGTACACGGGTGTTCGCGTCATGTTTAATGTGATGTGTGATGTTTAATGTGATGTGTGATGTTTAATGTGATGTGTGATGTTTAATGTGATGTGTGATGTTTAATGTGATGTGATGTTTGGTCGAGTAATGTGTAATATGACAGTACACTGTCGGGTAATATTACGTGTGATACATCACTCGCATTACTTACACATGTCTAATAAGATCTTCTTTTCAGCTTATTGTTGTTGCGATATTACATATGAGCCTACTAAATAATAAGGAGGAAATTGGTTATATATAATACTATTCTAAGCTACTCAAAACTTCATCATCATCATCAGCACAGCCCATAAATGTCCCACTGTTGGGCTCGGGCCTCCTCTGTAATGGGAGGGAAATTAACCTACTATACCGCGCTGGTCAGACGTGTTGGTATAGGGTTTTGTTTCGAGTTTTCCTTCTCTCGCATAGATGTAATATGCGTTTTATATCCCTTAGTCGTCTCGTACGATCACCCACGGGTAAGATATGGGGTGGTGAAAAGTATTCTTACTCTGTCACCACACGGAAATCAGTCAAGACTTGTAGTATTATTATCCTGGATATGAACTTACCTCCTATATAAGGTGCATTATCCGCAGTACCAAACAAAACATCCATACTTTCTGCAGCAAGATCAGCAATTATAGGTAACACAGCCTCTATTTCTTCGCCTACAGATACTCCCATACTCATCTATAATAAATAATCTTAACGTTAACCAATGATATATTTAATTCTGTTATAGTATTACTACAGAAAATTGTATTGTCAAAAATCATCCAGATATTTAGTAAAACATTTTTAGTAAGCTAGTCTATTTTTATTTTCTAATTATATGGTTTATGTTTTATTTTTACTATTTTATATACTCCTTTTCCCTTCTATACTTCCCTTTCTATATTTTCTTACATAATCTCTAAATATAAAAATAGACTCTTGTACAGTAAATAGTAATAATAATCGTTACAGTGAATGGTAATAATAATTCTAATAGATTAATTCATGGTAATTCAACTGTTCTTATATTCTAATGTGTTATGGGTAAAATTGACAACTTTAGTTACCTAAAGTACAGATACTAAAATAATATAAATATTTTAAAGAGTATATTAGATAAATATATATAGATTTTACCTGACTGACGTAGACATCGTAAATTAAATAAGACATGACGGGCATATTAGTTATATTTGTTCCAAATACATCGGACAATATATCCAGAACTGTGTAGTATTTAGCTGTTAGTGTAGAATCGGATGCTGTGAAAAGTGATTCATATTTTTCCACAAACACTGGACAATTCAAATATGCCAAATTCTGTAAACAAGATATAGATCCATTAGAATTATCATTCTCCTACTCTTATCCCAGTTACTTGGGGTCTATACAATATGTACACTTCTTTCATAGTTCATATTGTAAAAGTTATTGGCAATAGTTTTATGACCGGATGTCTGCCAGACGTCAACCCTCTTTGGGAATGTAATCGTTGACCAAACGGCATCAGATAGTGTTGCCCCAGGTCATTATAGGCTCTTAGTCGTCTTTTACGACATCCACGAGTTTGCTCGTAAACTGTTACTTTGATAAGAATTGGTAATACTCGTAGCCGCTACCACACAGCTAAAATATAATATGAAAATAATATATATGCAGTATTAGTATTCCTTGTAATAATAAATTAAGAACAAAACATGTTGCTAGATCTTGCTCGAAGATATTGTAAAAAATGACTAAGTGTCAAGCAAAAAACATGATAGTTCTGCATTAGAATCTCCTATTTTAACTGCACTGTCTAGACTCTTTGGAAGAGGGATTTCTTTTCAAATTGCCCCTTCCTCGCAGTGATTTTATTTTATTTACTTGGATCGCTTATGACCTTTTACACCATGGGAAAGAAAGGTAACCTATTAATATCTTACTTCATCTCCACAAAGATTAAAACTAATATAACTTACAGTATCATAGAGAGCAGGTACAGTTGTATAAGGAACGGGTGTCCAGTTGATGTCTTTGCTCCAATTTTCTTCAATATCAACAGGGTAGATGGCTGACATAGCTGTTAAAACTGTCATCTTAGTCCTAGTAGAGTCTGTTGACTTAATGTATATCTCTGAACGGTTGTATTGCGGTGATAGGTAGCTGTTATAACGACGGCGAATAGACTTGCCGAGCTCGTAGCTGCGTCGCTTGCCAACCTATATATAAAGAATCAAACGATATTGTTAATGAAAATAATTGTCAGGTTGATATTATTTCGAATTTTTTAATACAAAGGTTAAAATTATTATTTTACGTATGGTGACGGAATAAGAATTATAACAATTATTACAATTCACCACCCTCTATCTTGCCCGTGAGTGATCGTATGAGACGACTCAGGGATATAAAATGCATATAACATCTATGCAAGAGAAGGAAAACTCGATATAAAACCCTATACCAACACGTCTTACCAGCGTGATAGTAGGTCAATTACCCTGCCATTATGGAGGAGGCTCAAACCCAACAGTGGAACGTGTGTGAGCTGAGATGAAATTCAAAATTATAATTTGTTTTAGCGCAATTTTTTTACGACGTTATATCAATACAATTCTAGTGGCCATTTCACTGCCGGGTGGGCCACCGAAGACAAAGACGAGGTCGCACGGCGTCAAGAGGTACATTATTGTACGACTGGTCTATATGGTCATGCGCCGCTTCTTCCGACGCCCCGGACTAATTAGCGGCATGCGACCACTCCATAGCCCGACGACAAAAAAAAATATATTTGTACTACTCCTATGGTATTACAGTAAGAGGTGATAATAAATTATAATCTTAATCAATCACCATAGATTACATGAATCTTTTTATTATATCTTGAATTATAAGCAACTTTATTACAGACAATAAATAGCACGAGTCTGAGCAATATAAGATAAGAAATAATTCAAGTAAGGCGTAAAGTTATACTTACATCAGTTAGTTGTCCGTAACCATATTTGCTGCTTAAAAGTTCAAGTGTTTCTGGATCAGTTGAATAATCCACTAAAGATTCAGTAGGCGTCCTGTCACCGTGTCGGTGTAACTGGAGAAAAAAAATTGCATAAATATTTATAAGAGTAAATGCCATTCGTATGAATCAAATTTTTACACGAAATCATCGTAATCTTACTCTTATTCTCAATGACCAATGAATGGTAGGACTATGCTGTTGACAGTTCTCTGTCTACAGCCGCGGGCCGGTCCGTCCGGGGTCGACACTCTCGCAGAAGATCGACGTCTGAGTAATGGCAATGTGTTATTGCGCTTCGTTCGGTCAGCGAGAGAGCCGGAAGCCCCGGAAGTTGGGTGGGTTTGGGGTTTACAATGGTAAGCAGCGGCCTAGCTATAACCTTGGTTATAGCAAAGGTCCATGGGCAGCAGTGACGCTTACCATCAGGTGTGCTGCTTGCTCGTTTGCCACCATAAGAAATAAAAAAAATAACAATTTAAGCTTTACTCCATTTCCATCGTACATATTACAAAAGTTATTGATAATAATAGTTTTATGACCGGCTACCTATCTGAAATTAACCCTCTTTGAGAATGTAATTGTTGACCAAATAGCTTCAGATGGAGTTGGCCCAGGTTGACAGCTTTTAGTCGTCTTTTATGATACCCACGAGCAAAATAAGGGCTGGTAGTATTCGTAGTCGTTACCATTCAGCACAAAATTCTTACAGGGAAGTGAAACTTTAATATTTCACAGTCTCACAGCTTCATCCCCTATGTGGACAACTACGTCATTTCTAGTGCCACATAGCAGATATGCTGCGATTCTTGGATCGATTTTTGGAAATTTGGAAAAAAAGTTTGAAATTTTTAGATAAGTTTTCATAAATTGTCATAAGTTCGTCCCGTGTTATGTGAGACTAAACTTTTGTGATCAATTTCTTTAAATACTTCTTTGAGGAAAAAGGTGGGAAGCGACATCATATAAACTACGATTTAATTTTAAAAAATAATTCTCACCATGAACGCCAAAAGCAGCTCCGTGTCATCTTGTACGAAATCACATTGACACATCAACGCGTTCGTTGCGATTAAAACTACGCAGCTCAGTAATATGTTCATAATTTTTACGCCCATTTTTGTTTAAGGATTAAAAATACCGTTAATAACTGCCTGAAACAAACAATTTACAATTAAAATTTGAATTTAGTATGTAGCCATTTGAACATTTCTAATAAGCAACAATTAAAATATAGTCTAAAATATAATACTGACTTATTTTAAACTAGATTTATATTGATAAAACTTATTATAAATTCGATTCAGGTACTTTATTTTTTAAAGAGACTCGTATTATAAATTGCTCAGGTAATCAGCCCACTTTTTTCGTGTGGTGACGTAGTAAGAATACTAATCACCACCCCATATCTTACCCGTGGGTGATCGTACGAGACGACTAAGGGATATAAAACGCATATAACTTCTATGCGAGAGAAGGAAAATTCATAACAAAACCTGTACTTATATTTGTAGTGCGTGATTTAGCGAAAATAAATAACAAACGTAATTTTCGTTTTAGTGGTAGGACCACGCTGTTGATAGTTTTCTGTTTACAGCCGCGGATTGGTGTATCCGGGGTAGTACCACACTCTCACAGAAGATCGACGTCTGAGTAATAGTAATAAGATTATATTACGCTTCGTTCGGTGAGCGAGAGAGCCGGTAGCCAAACTGGGTGGGTTTAGGGTTTGTATTAGTAGGCAACGGCCTAGCTATAACCTTGGTATTGCGAAGGTCCATGGGTGGCAGTGACACTTATCATCAGGTGTGCTGCTTGCTCGTTTGCCACCATATGCAATAAAAAAAATCAAAAATCAAGAAGGATCGTTTGTTGATCGCACAATTATTCTGTATGTGATCGATCACAAAAGACCAAGCATATAATATCAATATTAGGATTACTACAGTATCAATCATTGAACTAACTTAAATATTTAATTTACATATATAAGTTTAACTAATTTCAATAAAATTAATTTACTTTCTTTAATTATTTTACTTTTCCGTGTGGTGACGGAGTAAGAATACTATTCAACATCCCATATCTTACCTGTGGGTGAATGTACGACATGACTAAGGGATATAAAACGTGTATAACATCTATGCGAGAGAAAGAAAACTCGAAACAAAACCCTATACCAACACGTCTGACCAGCGCAGTATAGTAGGTTAATTACGGAAGAGGTCCGAGCCCGACATTTAGGGACTGTGATGGTGATGATGATGAATTATTTAACTTAATTTAAATATGTACGTTAAGTTATTTAAAAAGTTAACTTACTTAATTTACAGATTTTAATATAACGGCATAATCCGCTCAGGTCAGTTTCTCAGTACTACACGCCGTCAAAGACAGATAGTTTACCAGCTGCATACTACATATATACGCCTTTCGGGGGGGATGGTCCGTAAAATACGTAAATTAGATAACAAATACGATAGCGAAATAATAATTTACGATTTTAGTATCATAAATCTATATATTTATATATAAAATTGAGGTGTGTATTTTTATTTAAATTTACGCCTTCATTTTTTCCATTCTGTAATTCTGGATACTTTATGGTAGGCTTCGTAAAAAAAAGGCCGCCGAGTAGTCATCGCCCGTTGGGCTACGCGGCTGGAGAGGCCTAGACACGGTGTTGTTACCGTTGAGGCCCTCCGGCCCGTACTGATGGAGTGGATAGAGCGGCGGCACGGAGTGCTCTCCTTCCGGTTGGTGCAGGTCTTGTCGGGGCACGGTTGCTTCGGCAAGTACGCTTGAGGTATGTTCGGGCTGGGACGGGTAGCGCCGAGGCCTCGTCGTTGTCATCGGTGCTGACCTGACGCTGCCGGCTGTCGTGAAAGCGATGGTCGACAGCATCAGGAACTGGAACGGGGTCGCCGCCTTCTGCGAGGCTGTCATCTCGCAGAAGGAGGCGGCGGACCGAGTCCGGGAGGATTCCCGTGACCCGGGCCGCCGTCAGCGGCCGGGGCGGCGCATGCGCGAGTATCTGCGCCTGATGCCGCCCTAACCGAGGCTTCGGGTGATCGGACCGGGGAATTGTCCGGTCACCCGACGTGAGGCCACCGCGTGAGGGCGACGCCTTGACGGCGAAAGCTGTCGGGGCGTCGACGAGAGAGGAACCCGAGAGAGTATACCGCCGGGCGGGCCACCGAAGACAAAGATCGAGTACCGGTGGCCCGCTCACACGGCGAAGAAGATGTGCTTGCAGGGTGGGTTAATGGGTTTGCGCGCCGCCTCTTCCGTCGCCCTGGACCGATTTGGTGGGGTGCGACGTCCATAGCCCACCGCAAGAAAAAAAAAAAAATAAAGGCTTCGTAAAAGTAATTGTGATTTATATCCATTTGTTATTTAAAAATATCTAATTGCAGTTAGTGAATTTAGAACTTCTTAAACGATTATAGGTTAATTGTTGATTAAAAATCATCTACAATAGAGGCTCAATCGTCATGTTTATGTAATAAATTAAATTCGGGCTAAAATGATAAAAAGAAATCGAAAAGCCTAGATATTTTGCAAACATATTTTATGACTTTCCATTTTAATTTTATAAACAAAACAATGTATTTAATTTACAGCATCTATTTTTATGATTACCTCATTTAAAATAATACAAAAATTACCCCATTTAAAATAATACAAAAGTCGTAAAAATAGATTGACTTTTGGACACAATTTCTAATTAACACATTGAGCTTCAATGTTATATTGAAATAGTCAGAGTACCTACAAAATATTTCAAGCAATTTTATACATATAAAGCCACGGAATAAAGTAGTATGTAAATATAGACAGTAGAACAATGAATTCTAATCCCGTTTATGATTTAGATATCGCAGTGTGCAATATAAAAAATAATAAAAACACTCGAGCTGTGGGCGACTCGTGGGTACCGCGTGGTCCTTTATCGCCTTACTCTTGTAATATCTACCTTACTTATTAGTTATAAAGCACATATTTTAATACTATAATATGATTAAAATTACTGTGCCATCGCTATAATATTCAATGGTAATAATCACATAATAATTTAATAGATAAGGTTCATATTTTTTTGGAATCGGTCATGTTCATTACCAATTCAAGCATTAATCGTGAATGTTGTAAAAGTTGAGAAATATCTATACTATTTTTAACACCTTTTGATAGAAGTGTTTTCAAACTAACACACCTTTTTTTGGCGATGGGCTATTGTATAATTACACTTCTCTAGATTCGTTCGGGGGCGACAGAAGGATAAGCGCGCGATCCCAGAATTCGTCCATCAAGTACCTCGTAACGCCGTGCGAACGGGCCACCGGTACCCGTTCCTTGTTGTCGGTGCCCGTCCCGCGGGTTACCCTTTGAGATATCCTCTCCAGTCCTTGTCCAGGCAGCTCTCGCCGTCTGAGCGTCGATCGTCTCACACACCTGAAGACTATTGCCAATCCAGTATAAAATTTATTTAAAATTTTGCTTGATCCTTCTAGTACTAAACTCTTATGCTTTTGGTAGGTATATCGTTATTCTTCTCTTTTCCAACTTAGTTGGCCTCGACCCGATATGTCCTCTATTTCCATACAAACCTATCAGATGTTATTTCTATTTCATTTCTTGTCTATCGATAAGAGGCTTCATGCAGTCCATTCATCTTGTCTTTTGTCTTCCGTTACGCCCAACATTATTACCTTTTTTTTTTTTTGCGGTGGGCAATGGACGTCGCACCCCGCCAAGTCGGTCCGGAGTGACGGAAGAGGCGGCGCGCAACCCCATTGACCCACCCTGCAAGCACCTCTTCTTCGAGCACCTCTTCTTCGTGCAAGCGGGCCACCGGTACCCGATTTTTGTCTTCGGTGGCGCCCAACATTTATACCTAAGACTTACCTAACAACATGCAAATTAAAATGTATATGTACTAACTACTGTATATCTTATGAATTTTAGATAAATAACTCTTTATTATCCGTATGGTGACGAAGTAAGAATACAATTCACCACCCCTATCTTACCCGTAGGTGATCGTAAGAGACGACTAAGGGATATAAAACGCGTATAACATCTATGCAAGAGAAGGAAAACTCGATACAAAACCCTATACCAACACGTCTGATTAGCGCGGTATGGTAGGTTAATTTCCCTCCCATTATGGCGAAGGCCCGAGCCCAACAGTGGAACATATATGGCCTGTGATTGTGATGTTGTGATGATGAATCCTTTATTAAGAAAGTTCTGTTTTCAATATATTTCTATTTATTGTGCTATGCAGTAAAATAGTTATGTATAATTTCACACTCATTGGTGAAACGGTATAAAGGCAACTGATGTGGAAAAAAAG
Organism: Lymantria monacha; assembly: GCA_905163515.2. Lineage (NCBI taxonomy): Eukaryota > Metazoa > Arthropoda > Insecta > Lepidoptera > Erebidae > Lymantria > Lymantria monacha. Next base: position 21,234,026 of record LR991102.1, on the reverse strand, counting down.
CCCGTCGTACTTTATTTCAAGTGCTGATCCGTGTTACATAGCTAGAGCTTTACAATAGCCAAGTTCGCAGGTGGATAGACCAGAGATTAGCCCCCCACCAAAAAATAAAAAAAGGAACCAAGAATCTAATCGGGGCTGTCTAGATCAGACTGCTCGATTTCCCAACTCAAATATTTCTGTTCATAATGACAGATATATTATTTTTTTGTCTGTAAACACTGACAAAACAATATTTTCTATAGACGAAACCATGTTTACTGCCTCTGAAACTTCTGTACACTAAATTTGATGTAAATCGTTGGCATCGTTGCCGGGAATCTGAATATATTGAAATCTAGAAGAATTTCTAGTTTAGACATTAGATTAGACATATTAAAAATCTTCTCGCGGCTGCCTAATATTTAATTAAAGCAAAATTGGCACACAAAATTGGAATTTTGTGAATTTTTTATTTTTTTAATTTTTACACGAAATTTCGAAAGGGAATGCTCCGATGGTTCAAACATGTGAAAAGAATGCCGAACGAACGTCTGGTTAAGAAGATATACAATGCGAAAGTGGAAGGATGTAGGTACCGGGGGATACCGAGACTCACTTACCTAGACCAGATTGGTCACGTACTTAAGGAAGGTGGACTCAAGAGTCTCCGAAACCGGCGAGCGTGTATGAAGAGAATTATGAATGTTGAGGAAGCGAGTATGCAAGGATAGAGTTCTCTGAAAATCTGTTCTCTCTGCCTACCCTGCAAGGGATATGGCGTGACGATATGTATGTATAATTGGCATACAAATTAGAGGTCAACATCTCCAAAACTAAAAACTTATAAATAAAGCGATCAATTATCAGCAGTATAAAAGCTTAAGGTTACTTTATAGCGCACATGCATAGCTTACATGATGTAAATTATGATTACATTGATATAATAATATCAGATAATGTACCACGATGAGGCTTATATAAATTTATAGAAAGACGCACGTTTTGTTATCTTTGGAGGTGTGACTGGAAGGTGTGATATGATTGTACTCTCTCATTTGCACAGAGGCGTACAAAAAAATATTTTTTTTTGGTGCATCTCTATTTGTGCCTATGGTTGATAAAATAAGTAATATATAATATATTGTCATACGTTAATTTTACTCACCAGCTCTAATTACTCAAATTTAACATTTAATATGCTTGATTATTTATAAAAATCTGATTACGAGCAAAAAATGTATTGACTGTCACAAGTGGGATTCGAACCCACGCTGAAAAATCGGCCGGAAACCGATTTCCAATAGGTGCTTTTTACAATGACAATCACTTTTCGCTCATAATCGGGTTCTTATAAATAATCAAGCATATTAAATGCTAAATTTCAGTAATTTGAATAACAGGGTTGTGTCATCGTTTAACACAATTCTAACTGCAAAGTTTGAGTACTAAGCAATATGTAAATAATGTCGGGTAGATGGCGCATGTCTTCTTAAAGACGAAATTATAATACGATGCGAGAATTGAATATCCTACAATAGTTCACGGTGGCAGCACGATTGGAACGGATTTCTAATAGGTGTGGGTTGGAATCCCACTTGCGACAATCATTTTTCGCTCATAATCGGGTTTTATAAATCACCAGCTCTAGTTTAGCTTCTACCCTCATATGTTGTTTTACCTGATCTTTTCCGTAAATAGTCATTATTACAATATCATCGATTAAGTTTATGTTACTATATCATTATGACTAGAACGTCCAGATGTTGTGCTAACAATCCTGATACATTTAGTTATGTTTGTGATGAATACATACTAAAAGATCAGCGTAAATCAATAACATATACTGTGAATCGTCTGTGTTTTGCTTACTTCAGTATTGAAATTCGACACCAAGACAAAGTGTGGGCGCCTCATATTGTATGTAAACTATGCGTTGAACATGCGACAATGGGAGAAAGGGACACGTAAGTCTTTGTAATTTGGAGTGCTTATGATATGGCGAGAACAAAAAAATCATTATGACGAGTATTACTTTCGTATGACTAATATAGTGGGCATCAACCAAAAACACCACAAAGACCTACTCCGCATTCAGAAAATATTCCAATGGCAGCTTTTTTCCAGGTAGTGTAGCAATCTCAGGAGGAAAAAGCTGAAACACCTATTTATTCTCAAGTAGATGATGACTATGAATACTGCGGCAACACATCAAATTCTAAGCCATTTTCGCAGAATAAACTCAATGGCCTCATTAAATCCTTTGACGGAACGTGATGAACTATTAGTATCCAGATTAAAAGAAAAAAAATGCGTTTCCTCAGGTGTTCGAGTGTCTACATATCGCACGGGAGAACGACGCGATTACAGATTAGTTCATATGATAAAAATCATTCTTCTGCTATTGCATATAAAATTAAGACTGATGAAACAGTTTGTTAAGCTCTTGACAGAAATAGTCAATGTCTTCAGTTTATTTCACAGAAATTTCCTGGTTTAAGTACTGAAAAACTAAGAGCTGTCGCTGTAAAGAGCAGGTGGCTTTGATGGATTTTAAATGAATTTCAACACAATTTAGGAGATTTAAGCGAAGAACAAGCAGAACGTTTCCCACGATATAAAAACTCTGGAGAATAGATACCAAGGAAGGTGGGACACCCATGTGATTGCCAACTTTTGTTGGGGAATCATCTGAGATCATATCCCCCCCCCCCCTGTCTCTCTGTCTCTCTCTCTCTCTCGCGCACTCTTTCTCTCTCTCTCTAATATAATAATCGGTAGCATTTATGGACTTTGAAAAGCCTTTGATTCTGTTGAAACTTGTGTTGTACAGTCCCTCCAGCTGTGCCATATTGACTATCGTTACATCGAAGTTCTGGAAGGGTTTATATAGAAACGCTAATATGACGGTCCGCAGCCAGAATAAGATTACGAAACCGATCCAGTTGCAGAAAGCTCTGACACAGAGAAAAGTCATCTCTTTAAAACTATTCACCATTGCATGGAAGACGTCTTCAAGATCTTAGCCTGGACCGGACTTAGTATCAACATTCCAGATTCAATTTGCAAGTAATACCGTAGTCATGGTAAATTCCCTGGAGGATCATGTCACCATGCTTTGATGAGGTAGGAACACAGTTAAGACGAAAATCATGTATAACACCCATGTTATTTCTGTACCTGTCCTGTTTGGAAATGGGATTCTCAAAGTTGTCGATCACTATGTTAACTAAGACAATCAGTCTAATTTCAGTAAAAAAGTTAGTAAATTTAATTTAGAAGAGAAAAGGTCTGGACATTTTTTTGTCTAACACTAGCCGTTCTCGAGATATCGAATTAAACGCGTTTTCATCGAAATGACCTTGAGCTGACCTCGCCAGAATCCCTCAAATTGGAATATATGCTCAGAATACAGCCCCCTATCGATCCTTCATAATCCCCAAACTACATAATTTTATGTTTATTTATTTCCGTAATTGCACTGGACTATCAATGGAGAAGGCCATGCTCAGTATTTCTCTACATGATAAAATGTGGAATACAAAAATCCGTAGAAGAACGTGTTTGCATACCTACATATCCTGAGGAATTATGTTGTTGAAAAATGACTCAGTATAGCCTGCTCTCATTCTATGCTAGGTATAGTCAGCACAACATATCGTATCTTTCATAAAATCCTATTACCCGTCATATCTACATTTACTACTTTCAAATACATATCTTTACAATTCATTCATCTCTTTTGGATTCACTACGGTTCCTACATCCATCGATCATCATATTGATAACCCTCCCTGTCACTCTCCCAAATTTTAATTTTGTGTGACATAAGCTTTATTTCTCGGTCGTTGTTGCATTCTTGCACATTATCCTTAATTTTAAAGATGAACACAAAACCTTCCATACTTACAGTTATACCAACTGGACTAACTGCTTTACCTTTGCTCATACTGCAAATTTCTCATCATTTACTTCATCTTCGCTTTCTTCCTCTGTCTAGCAAGACAGAAAATTAATCAGTTGATCTGATTGATTCTCCGTATTTATTAAAAGATAATCGAGCCTTCTACACAGTTGAAGGGATATTGACCTACTATACTACACTGACCGGGTTGGCATAGGGTTTTGGAGTTTTCTTTCTCTTGCATAGATGTTTTATGCATATCGTATATTTTAGTCGTCTTTTACGATACCTACGAACAAGATCTGAGGTAAATAATTGTATTCTTACTCCGTTACCAGTGTTACCACACGGAAAATAACATAATTTAAGATGTTTAGGATACTTTAAAGATTTTATTTCTTTACAAGCGCATTTTTTTTTATATATTATTGTACTTTCATATTTGATAATCTTCGTTGAAATAATTACAAATTATTTTACATTTGAATTTTGAACATATTTGAAATGCAAGATCCCGTATACCCATATACAAATGTCTACTATTGATCATAAGTTCCAAAGTTAATCAGTTCATTTCTCTACGATCTAATATTTTTTTAAAAGATATACCTAGATTTTATAAATGTTTACATAACACTAGCGGACCCGGCAAAAGTAAAAATCCCAACAACTCGATCGCAACGTCACCTACCGAGGCCAATTGCAAATCTAAAACATTCTCGAATCCACTTGAATACACACAAAATTTTCAACAAAATCCGTCCAGCCGTTTAGTAGGAGTTCCGTGACATATACTCGTACAAAAGAATTATATATATTAAGATAACCAAAAGAAAATGTAAAAGAATAAAAGAATCATCAGTTTACAACTCCAAAAAAAATAGTAGAATCTTGAAATAAAAGAAATCACTATAATACACAAATGAAATCGAAGTTTCACTACTAGTACTATATTTTTACTATTTAGATATAATTATAAATAATTTGAAAAATCCAATACGCCTTATAATTTTTATATTATATATGATTTACTATTGATCAATGCCATAAATGAAAACGAAAGAAAAAATACTTTTGAAATTTCGTGCCATTCTCGATGTAGTGCTAAACATAGCTGTTTGTTTACAATAGGCTATATGGAATTTGTTTAATTTGCCTGCCCGAATGGAAGAACAAAAAAAAGTTAACGAACCTAATTTACATACACAATATTTATACGATTATTTTTCTTAATTAACTATTTTCTTACTTTAAACAAAATATTTGCCTTTTTAAAAATATCAAACACGTTGAAACGAATGTTTTTGCCTGACATATGTATGATAATATTATCCTATAAGTGCAATGTGAGAGAAATACAATCATTTTTAGGTTTGAAAAGTGCTTGATTTTCATATATCGAGAATAGAGCAAGACCTCAACGCTTCGCTTATGAGGCGTGCAATACAGTCATTTCTGATTAACTTCTTAAGTATTTAATTTAACATTTACCCACCCCTCGGGGAGGACATCGGTGTTTCCTCACGCGGTCAGCCTCTCGGCGGGTGACGGACTGATTCCCCGGTCAGGTCACCCACGGCCTCAGCTAGGGCGGCATCAGGCGCAGGTAATCACGCCTGCGTCGCCCCAGTCGCCAGCGGTGGCTCGCGTCGCTGAGAAGACGTTCCTCGCGCACGCGCTCCGCCGCTTCCTTCCGCGAGACTACTGCCTCGCAGAAGGTTGCGTCCCAGTTCCTGACGCCATCGAGCATCGCCCTGGCGATGGTCAGCAGCGTCTGGTTGGCACTGATGACTGCGATGAGTTCACGGCGCTGCACTGCCCAAGCGGCACAAACCTCGAGCGTATGCTGCGCCGTATCTTCGTGGCAATCACAGTGGTGGCAGTCAGCAGCGTCAAGTCGGCACCGATGACTGCGATGATTTCACGGCGCTGCACTGCCCAAGCGGCACAAACCTCGAGCGTATGCTGCGCCGTGTCTTCGTCGCAATCGCAGTGGTGGCAGGACAGTGTACTCTCCCTCCGGACGACCGTGTGCAGGTATTTGGCGAAGCACCCATGCCCCGTCTAAACCTGCACCAGTGGAAAGGAGAGCACCCCGTGCCGCCGTTCTAACCACTGCATCAGCACTGGCCGAAAGGCCTCCACGGTCCGCACACCGAACCGAGGCCTGCTCAACGGGCAATGACGTCTCGGCGGGCGTCAACGCGCCAGGCGGTGAGCTCCGCCGCCCTCCGCTCGAACCCCCGACACTCGCCGATACAGGTCAGCGAGCATCTCCCCCTCGAAATTCTACAACACAGAACAACACAACACTAACGAATAACTCAAGTTAAGGTTTATTCTTCATCATCTTACCCCATATTCGTCTCATTGCTGGGCTCGAGTCTCCTCCAGAATAAGTAAGAAATTGATCTACTATCCAACGTTGGTGAGAAAAATTCGAATAGGGTTTTATTTTTAGATTTCCATCTCTTGCTAGATAATATCTGTTAGTTGCATATTGGATGCCTTTTTTGATGGCATGCGACCCCTTAACCCTCCCATCGCCATTGGGCCGATCACTGGTACCGATTCCTTGATATTTCTGGCCAGCCCGGCAGGTTAACCTTCCGGGTATTATCGACACCCCGGCAATAAATAACAGTGTTCTCGTATTAATTAGGAAAAAGTATATTGAATTGTAGACAACGTAATTATACTAAATTTATATAAAGAATATTTTAAAAGAATGTTTGATATTTGAAATAAAATAATTTTTACAGATTTTGTCTTTGTCGCGTTTGTATTTGATTTTTAATTTCTAGACGTTTCAAAAACTACAAAATTCTGGTCATGCGGAGACCGTTCTCTTGTGATTATCTTAATATTCGCGTGAATATTAGAAATTAGAAATTAGATCAGCATCAATTACAAAAGGAGACATCGAAAGAGATGTTGATAAGATAATGAAAATTATATAAATTGAATCCTTCATGGATTAGAATTTATCCATGTTTGACTGCACAGATGGCCTAGTGGTTAAAGTTGCTGACCTACCATTGCGTCAAGAGTCATTGTGCCAAGTATGGGTTCGATTCCCATATCGGAAAATAATTTGTGCGATCCACAAATTGTGATGAGTATTGTGATGAGTAATGAGTGACCGGGCCCGTCCAAAATTTCGCATCCTGTACCCTCTACAAGTAGAGGGTCAGGAGCGAATTGAGGCTCAACCCATTGCTGGAGGACCCCCCTCGCGCCAGAAATTCGCTGCAAGCGACAATTCAACAGAAGGATCTGGGGGACTGTCGCTCGCACCCAGGGTACACCACGTGGAAGTTTCTGGCATCGTACCCCAATGCCGCGTATCCTGGACTCGATTCCCACTCAGGATAGTTACATGAGCGATCCATGAACAATTATTTTAAGTCTGGGTAATAATTATATGTATTCGTTAATTGTAGGCTTATAATGCAAGAATATATTGATGCATCTATATGCAATTTTGAAGTTTCCCAACTTTGTTATATTCTATGGTGTAACGAAGTTGGGAAACTTCTTTAAAATTTTGGATCTAAACTTGAAGAATACTCACATAGTTGATTGTTAGTGGTTGACACTAGTTGCTACTAATTTGGTACGTATTATACAGTAATTATATATATATATATATATACATATATATATATATATATATATATATATATATATATATATATATATATATATATATATATATATATATATATATATATATATATATATATATATATATATCTATGACATGATGTTTGGTATTTGGAAACCTGGATATGGAAAAAACAAAACACACTTTTCAAACTCAAAATAACAATTTTATTTTTTTATTTATATTTTTATAATAAATTATATCCTCAATCTGGAGAAGATGTGTCAATGTCGTAATCTTCACTGAACTCACAAAGAGTTCTCCACTCGGCAGTGTCTAATACGTTATCGGCGGTTACTGTACGGAAACTTTCCAGATCGCAAAAACCATCGCAACCGTCCACTTGCAGGTATATTTCATCGACGCCAGGTTCTTTGAAGTATACGGGCTAAAAATGAAATAGATTAAATTGCCGTGTATTAAATGAAAACGATTTCCTAAGAACTTTGAACCGATTTTTTTAAGTAATCGATTAATTGTATTAAAATGTTTATTTAATGAAGCTAAACTAGAATGGTCTTGTTGACATTAGTTAATTATTGGTTTGATCTCCCTGTTTCTATTAATTATAAAAATAATATCAAAATATAAATATTAAAGATCTTTAACATTAAATAGAGCGAATTAATATTCTTGTTAAATGTGAAAATTAAACCAAAGGATACAAAGAAGTTATGATTAATAAATAATAAAAATATTCTCACCACAACAATATACTCTCCAGTTGCTACTATTTTCCTCAATTCCAGAGAATACAGAGAGTTATATTTGGGGACACCTTGTTTTGGCTGAATATTTGTGACAGCAGTCAAACCGAATACGTTGACGTCATGCGCAGAATATATCTGGATCTTTTGAACATCATCATCTCCAGCTATTACACTGTCTGCTGCCGTGAAAAAATCGTTAAGGAGAACACCTGCAAAATAATTAAAGCTAAGCAAATATGTTCCAGGTTTAAAATGCACGGTTTCACGGTTCTATTCTGTGTCTATGTGAACAAAAGTGAAAAAAATCAATATAAATTAAAGTCCCTTACTCAGGGCCTTCACGTCCACATGGCACTTCCATAATAAAAAGAAAATTGATATGATTTTATTTGGAGTTTTCTTTCGCTGGAGCTTATATTCACCTGATTTTAAAGGCGGACACTCCATTAAACAAACTTTCAAGGTATTTCGCGCCATGTCCGCTAATCAAGCCAAAAGAGCTTCTAATTGTTCGGGTTTATAATAGATAGTAAATTGACCTTCAATCCAGTACTGATATAGCTTCGTGGAGTGATTAGCTTAAGATTTGGTTTTGAGCTTTTTTCTTGTTATTTTATTGCCTCTTATTTATCTCACCTGCTATTAAAGGTGCATATTCTGCACTACGAAACAAAACTTCCATACTGTCTGCGGCAAGATCCGCAATTATAGGTAACACAGCCTCTAACTCTTCGCCTACAGGTACACCTAGACTTATCTGAAATATATACTCAAAGTTACAAAATTGCGTGCTTAATATTATCTCACTAATATTATTTCTCAATTTGTTTTTGTTATTATGAGAAATTTTTCGTGCATTTGCATACGTCGTTTTGAAGGCTATTTTCTCCCCTAATGATAAATATTAGTAAAACATACCAAACATTATTGTTTTCATTAAAAATAGTTTAAAAATTATTAAATATAAGCTTGCTAGGTTACAGTTATATACGTAATAAATTCTCTACTAACGGTGCGAAATATTCGCACGAAACATCTGCTATACATAAATTGAAGCTAGTGAAGCTAATAATATAAATATTTAATTACAGTATTTTAATTATAGCATAATAGTAAATATCCTTAGTGAAAATATTGTTCATCCTTTTTTGGCAAATTGTGGTCAGGCCACACCCTGTTCAACCGCCCGAGTCGACAGAACTACGGTGTGTGCTTATAGAGCCATAGGCTGTTTAATAATTTCGTTTCCATAGTTATATATCTAAGAGGCCACTGAGGTATTAGTCTAGGTGGACAAATTACATGTTTAGTTACATCTCCCTTAATTCTAATATAATTATGGAATATTGACGACATATATAGCTAAGAGTCAAACATATGTCTAACCACTCAAAGATGATGAGATTTATATGACTATTCATCTTTAATACTGATCTTAAAATATGCCATAATCTGATAGGATAACTCTGTCTATTGATACAGAATAGAAAATAGGAATCTATGTCATACTTAATTAATTAACACTGCTTAAGTTAAGATGACTACACAGACGATTTAGTGAACTAAGAAGAAAAAGACACCATTTAGAAGTATCGTGAGTTTGATTCTGAAGCAGGGCAGCTCTTCATGTTATTCAGAATTGATTGCTTTTTTAGTGTAGCTGTGATTTATGTACATTAATTATTAATGGACTTAAATATGTTTGTAAAATTCCTTGCTACGTCAGCATTAATTATTAACAGACTTAAAAATGATTGTAGAATTCCTTGCTACGCAAGCATTAATTAATAACGAACTTAAATATGATTGTAAAATTCCTCGCTACCCAAGCATTAATTATTAACGGACTTAAATATGTTAGCAACATTCCTCACTACCCAAACATTAATTATTAACGGACTTAAATATGTTTGTAAAATTCCTCGCTACCCAAGCATTAATTATTAACGGATATAAATATGTTTGTAAAATTCCTCGCTACGCAAGCGTTAAATTAAAATTTGTTATCAAATATAATATTTGTTACAGTAAAATTTGTTATCAAAAAAATAAATTATGGCATTTTACCTGACTGGCGTAGACATCATAAATAGCATAAGACAATAAAGGCATGTTTGTTATGTTTACTCCAAGAACTTCGGACAAAACGTTCAGTACTGTGAAGTATCTCGCAGTTATTTCAGAGTCGGACTGTGTGAATAGTGATTGATAGGAATTTACATATACCGGACAATTAACCAATGCTAAATTCTGCAAAATAAAAAAGTACACATTCATTTTATAAATAATTTGGAAAATAACTTTATTCGAATATTATTCCTACTACCTACTATTTATTATTCTTACTTGGGCAGAAGCTAGTGAGATTTGGCTACAGGCTTCACCCGCGTAAAGAGTAATTTTCTCAAAGTTGAAGTATTATCCCAAGGGAACACATTATCGGGATACAAAGTCCTATGTATTCAAATCTGTACAACGGTTTACTCGCGATCGTAACTCTGTAACGTAAACTCGTAACTCTGTCTGTCTGTCGCTCTTTCACGCCAAAACTACAGAACCGATCTAAATGAAATTTGCTACACATATAGTCTAGAATATGACAAAGGACATAGGCTACTTTTCAATGCAAAAGAGGGTTGTAAAAGGGGATAAAAAGTTGTAAGAAAGTATCATCATTTTTAAAGCCAGAAGTTTGAAACTTATTTTTAGGCTGTCAATTAGATATAAATAAATATGACATTAACATGTTGTAAAAATTTACCTTTAAGGGATAAAATAAAAATAGAGGATGAAAAATTTTAGGAAAGTAACCTTTTACGCGGGCGAAGCCGTGGGCAGAAGCTAGTTTATCATAACGATAAAATTAGTCTATACTTACAGTATCGTAAAGAGCAGGTAGGGTTGTGTAAGGAACGGGTGTCCAGTTGATGGCTTCGCTCCAATTGTCCTCTACATCGACAGGGTAAATGGCTGCTAAAGCTGCCAAAATTGTCATCTTAGTCCTGGTGGAGTCAGTTGATTTTATATATATCTCGGAACGATTGTACTGTGGTGATAGGTAGCTGTCATATCGACGACGAATAGATTTGCCAAGCTCGTAGCTGTGTAATTTGCCAACCTGAAGAAATAATCTTTTTTTTTTTAAAACAAAAACATTACCAAAATCAATTTTAAAAAAATCGACTATTTTGGATATAATAACGAAAATTATAGCACAAATAAATACTTCGAGAAAAATACAGTATGATATTTAGAATTACATTTCATCTTCCACTCGCGGACGGTTTGGGTGTGATCGGTCACACCACTAGGGTGCCAAAAACAATAAAGAGTTAAGTTTAAGAAGGAGGTGGTTCTCAATTCATCTGTGTTATTATAAACATAATTTATGAGCTCAGAACTTTTAACTGAATGAACCGATTTTAATAATTTCTTTTATTTGAAAGCTAGTGCTTCCTGTTTGGTCCCATTTCAATTTAGGTCACTGGTTGCTAGTTGAATTCATTGTTTTTCTTTTTTAAATTTAATTTCATCATTAAATTATCTATTATCTAGCTAAGCTGTGTGGTAGCGGCTAAGAATAATACCAACCCTTACTTTGCTCGTGGATGTCATAAAAGACGACTAAGAGCCTTACAACGACCTGGGCCAACTCCATCTGATGCCGATTGATCAACAATTACACTCCCAAGGAGGGTTGACGTCTGGCAGGCGGCTTGTCATAAAACTATTGCCGGTAACTTTTACAATATGTACTATGAAATAAGAGTACATACTGTATCGACCCCAAGTAATTGGGATAAGAGTAGGAGAATGATGATGATATTAAATTATCTATATAATACAATAAAATAAAAGTACTGATGATAATTCAACTAAGTCATCGTTCATTTTAACTTACATCAGTTAGTTGTCCGTAACCATATTTGCTGGTCAAAAGTTCAACTGTATCTGGATCAGTTGAATAAGACATCGTTGACTCAACGGGTGTCCTGTCACCGTGCCGATGCAACTTGAAAAGAATTACATAAAAAAAACTTATTGAAGTATAATATAGATGCAATCGATTTCAACCCTGATGGGGCTAAGCACATCATTTTGATACCCACATAATATGAGTTGTATTTGAATCAAGTAATAAATATTACCGATTCTTTAGATTGAAGCAATGTTCGATGACAAGCCTGAAATTAAGAACTATTCCCGAATAATAGCAATAAATTTGGTCTTTATTACATGGGTCTTAAATTTCGTGGTAAAATCACAAAGAAATATAAAATGCTAATTAATAATAAACATTAATTCTCACCATGAAAGCCAAAAGCAGCTCCGTGTCATCTTGTACGAAATCACATTGACACATCAACGCGTTCGTTGCGATTAAAACTACGCAGCCCAGTAATATGTTCATCATTTTAACGGCCATTTTTGTTTACGGATTAAATATACCGCTAATAACTGCCTGAAATAATTAATTTACAATTAAAATTTTAATAGAGTTTAATTAAATCATAGTAAATTTTTTGTAGGTACTAGTTTATTTAATAATAACACAAAGTCGTTATAGAGTTGAGTAGAGGTATTATGAAAAAAATAATTATTTTAATAAAAATATCCTTCGCTGAAGGCGTTTTGGCGATCGTAATTGGTGTAATAATTTTTTTATTAGAAATGAAGGTAAGAAGACATACTTGTTTAAAAATACTTAAAAGCGGCCGCACTATGGCTTGTGGAAGTTCATTACACCATGGGATTATATAATGGACTAGCTATAGTCAACTGCTGATGGAAAAATCGCAAAAAGTTTCATAACCTGCGGTTAACCTAGGACAGGTCAAATTAGTCAAAACGTTTTACTTATTTATTTAGAATAGTTTTTATATAGGTACTTAATTTTAATTGATTCTACATTTATAAAGTCCTCTGCCTCTTTGGTAAGATGTTAAGCAGAGGTCTCCAGGTCGGGATAATCTTTTAAAAGTAAAATAAAATCTTTTGTCTATTGTATATATCCATAAAATCTACGAGGCGGGTGATTTAATATTCAATTAATACACATAAATTATTTTTGCAACTCAGAATAATCGCATAGGTAACTGTTTTACTCAGAAATCGAACTTGTAATGCACGTGATATCGATACTTGGAGTACTACTCTATCTATTTAGTCTTTGAGTAATAATAATTTCCGTGTGGTAATGGATCAACGCCCCCTTTTACACGTGGGTGTCGTAAAAGTGGTTTAAGGGATATAATGTGCAACACCTTTGCAAGAGAAAACCTCAAACAAATCGCTATATTAAACCTTTTGACCAACGCGTGATAGTAGGTCAATTTTCGGGGACCCAAGCCCAACAGTGAAACATATATAAGCTGAGGTGAAGATGATAAACAATTAACTTACTTTTCTTAATTACTTAAAATATAAGAAGCTAATTACTTATATTAATTATTTTAATAAATATTACTTAAATTAATTATTTTAATAACAATTACTTAAATTAATTATTTTAATAAAAATGCTTATATTAATTATTTACTTAGGCTATTTAAGTAATATGGGGGAAGTTTGAAAGTAGCACCAGTGATTGAGAAGATTAGGAGCGCGAGATTATCTTGGTATGGACATGTGATGAGGAGGGATGAAAGACATGTGACAAGGAGGGTTATCAATATGCTTGTGGATGGGTGTAAGAATCGTGGGAGACCCAAAAAGAGATGGATGGATTGTGTAAACGAGGATATGTGTATGAAAGTTGTGAGTGCAGATATGACGACTGATAGAAGATTATGGAAGGCAAGAACATGTTGTGCCGACCCCACTTAGCGTGGGATGAGGGCAGGCAAATGAATGATGTTATTTAAGTAATATAACTTACTTAATTTGCAGATTTAAATCTAACGGTATAATCCTTACAAAACTGTTGTAAGTACTACACGTCGTCGATGACAAGGAGTAAGCCTACAACCAACCATATATATACATATTTCTGAGAATGATCTGCATAATATGTAAAATTGATAATAAAAATCTTGCGAGATAATAATATATCATTTTACTATCATAGAGCTTTATATCTATACTAATATTATAAGGCGGAAGAGTTTGTTTGTTTGTTTGTTTGTTTGTTTAAACGCGCTAATCTCAGGAACTACTGGTCCGATTTGAAAAATTATTTTTTTGTTGGATAGTCCATTTATAAAGGAAGGCTTTATGCTATATAACATTACGCTGCGACCAATAGGAGCAGAGCAACAATGATGAATGTGTAAAAATCGGGTATATGTTTCCTTTTGAGAGCTTCCGCTGCGTAAACGGTTAAAGTTGCGCAAAAATTATGTACTACATAATTGTTCCCCTTTCAAAGTTCTAAATAAAAGTCCGCGACAGCATATGTCTATCTTTTAAGATTGGCTCACTATAACCTTTTTTATGCTAATCAAATTTGTTTTAAAATAATGTGATATTTTCGAAGGTGTTTTTATAAACATAATATTAATCCTTATCCAAATAAATGAGTTATTCATCACAAGTATTTAATTTAAAACAAAATTGCTCTTTACATTATTTGAATTCAATGAATATCTTAGGAAATATCGCAGTTTAAAAATAACATCGCAGCAAAATAATGATCAAGTACTGGGCGCACATTTACGATAAAAATACTGGATCTTATAATCTTATATTAAAAAAAAAACTCAAACTAATGTTATTTCAAAGTACTTCTGCACACACTACATTTTTAGTTTTGTTTTCTTCTCATGACCTTCCGTCGGCTTTACACATCCTAAATAGTAATAATAAGTATAGGAAGTATTAGTGCATGCCCTCATGTATGGCAGTGAAAGTTAGATTTGGCGGGGAAGACATGAAAATAGAATAAATGCTGTAGAGCTGACAGCTCTTCGTAAGCTGTGTGTGATGTAAGTATGAAAGATAAAATTAGGTATAATGTTATAAAAGAGCGCTGGTATGCTGAGGTGGGTTGGACACGAAGTGGAAGAAATAATGAGTGGGCAGAGGTTGACGAAGCAAACATATAAAGCAATCGTGAATGGGACGAATACAAGGGGAAGACCACGTCATACTTTTCTGGACCAAATTGGAGATTTGTTCACGAGAGGTCATCATCATCATCATTCTCCTACTCTTATCCCAATTACTTGGGGTCGATACAATAAGTACTCTTCATTCATAGTAGGTACATATTATAAAAGTTATTGGCAATAGTTTTATGACCGGCCGCCTGCCAGACGTCAACCCTAATTGGGAATGTAATTGTTGACCAAACGGCATCAGATGGAATTGGCCCAAGTCGTTATAAGGCTCTTAGTCGTCTTTTACGACATCCACAAGCAAAGTGAGGATTGGTAGTATTCATAGCCGCTACCACACAGCGATTTCATACACATTAAAAGTATGTGTAATCGTAAATAGGTGTAAGTGTATGTATGTATAATATACATACATTGAATATATCTATAGAAAGTATAGATAAGACCCAATACTTTTACTTGCATTACTTTATATGGTACTACATTGCATTATATGGATTACGTCAAACTTGAATCACTTTTAAATACTTATTTCGCGTAACTACAAATACATACAAAAAAAAAGAAACACATACATGCACGCACACTACATCACAAACACACGCACACCACACACACACACACACACACACATACACACATACATACACGCACACACACGCAAACACACACACAAACACACGCAAACCACACAAACAAACGCACAACACACACACACACACACAACGTGTGAGCGCGCTCACTAACACGTTAATTCTCACTCATTCATTTATTATAGATTTCTTTATCATTAGTCTTTATTACGTAAGATATATATATTCATTATTTATAATGTATGTTACTGTAAAATAATTTGATGTTCAAGATTTATGTATTTCGGGAAGGAACTGTCTCTTGAAACACAGGTATTACCTAATTCAAGAGGCAAAGACATCTATGTCAACTATCATATGTATTTAGTTTTCAATAAAGATTATTATTATTATTTTACTTAAGGTTAAATGATCTACTCTTACTAATAAAAGGGTCATGTAGGTACCTAAAACAGCTTTAACGTATGTATTATTTAAAAATATTTCCACCTTTTACGTAAACGAATTCGCGAGTTGAAGTTAACGTTAGCCCAAAGTAACCATTCCACGCGGACGAAGTCGCGGGCAGAAGCTAGTTTATATATAAAATTGTTATTTGTGTTTGTTCATAGTTCTTCTCTTCACTCTTGTTATTGGTATACTAAAGTTTTTTCTTTTTTTTTGATTTGGTATTTCTCATTAGAGCAAGTTAAAGATTCTATAATTTCCAAAAAGTTGAAATTAATTTATGCTCATGATATAATTTAAAAAATAATATAAATGCAATAATGAACAAAATCCAGAGCTTCTTCTCATCTTATAAATCTACGCGAAGATAATAGATTCTTTTTTTTTTCAAATTGCTAATGAATAAATTATTTAATTTTCAGTGTGTTGACGCAGTAAGAATACAATTCACCACCCCATATCTTACCCGCAAGTGATCGTAAGAGACGACTAAGGGATATAAAACGCATATAACATGTGCATTAGAAGGAAAACTCGAAACAAAATCTTATACCAAAACATCTGACCAGCATGGTATAGTAGGTCAATTTCTCTCCCATTATAGAGAAAATTCGAGCCCAACAGTGAGACATATATAAGCTGTGGTGAAGAAATTATTTAATTAATTTAATTAAATATTTTTTTGATTTTTTTTTCAAAACAACGATTCTTTTTTAATAAGAATTAATCGAACTGTATAACCGAATTTAAAAAAAAAAAAAAAATAATGAATGAGTAATTTTATAGTGATTAAAATGTATTTATAAATAACCACGACATAAAATGAAGTTAAGTAAGTTAAGTAAGAAGTTAAAGTTATGAAGAGTTGAGGCATAAAGTCGAAGAGTTGGAGAAGGAGAAGAAAACTCTTCACAACTGTATCTTTAGCCTAGAACGAAAAATTCAAGATCTTCAGTTCACATCGCGCTCCTCCAGTGTGGAAATAAGAAATATACCGCGTAGCGACCAGGAAACTCGATCAGATCTGATCTCCATTGTATCCGGGATTAGTACGGCTTTAAAAGTACAAATAGGGTCAGAAGATCTTCGTGATGTGTACCGTATTCCAGGTAAAAAAGGCATAAACAGGGGCATCGTCGCAGAGTTTTCTACGGTCAACATGAAATCTTCATTACTCTCTGCAGTTAAACAATAATATCTGGATGACCGATCCTTGCTCGGTATTTTCTTGTTAGAGTGTTTTAGAAGATACATTTAAATATAAAAAAAATAATATAAAATAAATTAAAAAATCAAAAAGCAAAAATAAAAACTAAAAAATATATCGAGCAAAAAGGAGCCAAAATCACGTTTGTTGTATGGGAGCATCCCTTAAATATTTATTTTATTTTGTATTTTAGTATTTGTCGTTATAGCGGCAACAGAAATACATCATCTGTGAAAATTTTTGTCTGGCTGCTGTCTAACTATTATGGTTCATGAAACAGAAGCCTGGTGATAGACAGATGAACGGCCGGACGGACGGACAGCGAAGTCTTAATTATAGGGTCCCGTTTTACACTTAGGGTACGGAACCCTGAAAAAGTTGAATTCACATAAAAGCTTGGTACAATGGAAATACTCTTTAAAATTGGAATGTCTCGAAACTCACAATATTGTATTAATATGGCATTTGAAAGTTTCTAAGCTATAAAAAGGTCATACACTTTTAAGACACGGCGTCATAGGAACGTAGAGTTTGAAATTATAAATTGTTGGACAGCAATTTTCTAAGCCGAATATTGTAATTGAGAGCCATGATAACACATTGCACCTAATAACTGAAATCCATCGCTCATAAGATGTATTACCCATTTTTATTTTACCGCATAATGATTAGGAAAGAGAGATAGTCATTTGCTATATTTTTGTTTGCTGTTTAGCCAGCGTTTAGTCAACATATGTGTAAAAATCGAAGCGGAAGGGCTGAGTTATATTAGGAACAATCAGTAAGATACGATAAGGAGACAGGATGTTAATGCTGATTAGATTGGTCGCAAGACGCCATGACTTACCTATGTGCGCTACCACAGTCGTTTCGATTTCTTTATACCATTCATCATCATAGCCAATCAAGCCCATAATATGTCCCACTGTTGGGCTCGAGCCTCCTCCGTTATGGGAGGGAAATTGACCTACTATACCACGCAGATCAGACGTGTATAGGGTTTTGTTTCGAGTTTTCCTTCTCTTGCATATTATTAATTTATACGATTTACTTGCAAATATTTTAAATCATTTTTCGAATATCAAAATATATCCTTCGAATAAGTGATAAACTCCGAGTCCAACAACCGCTCAAGCTCCTGAATACTCTGAAGGCTCCCAAGTCACATCTTAAAATTGAGAGCTGGCGCGCCAAAATTATACAATACCACCAGTTTGCAAGAAAAAACATAGGATTGCAATGTAATCGGGTCAACTATACTGACCGGTTGTTCTCAAGCAGAGTCTGTATTTATTCCTAGGATTCTCTGAATACCTACCATCAAATTATTCCTTTGAATTTCAGAGAGTGCAGTTTGCCATTAAAGTCTGTTTCTCAATAACCATAGACAAAGCTCGAGGTCAAATTCTTAAGGTAGCGGGAGTAGACTTGAGAGAAAGCTGTTGACATGACATGTTTCAGAGTAAGCTCACTGAGTAGCCTGGTAATTCTAGCATCCGAAAGAAAAACAAAAGATATTGTTTACAAAGAAATACTGTAACAAGTGTAGTATCGCGGGTGGATGTCAAAGAAGCGGTATCAGTGGTCGACCTAATTTCGATGGAAAAGATGGTGGCTTATGGGTTCGCACACTACCCTTCCGTCGCCTCGGTCGGATTGGGCGCGGTGTGTTTAAAACATAGACTGCTAAGAAAAAAGCCTCGTGTCCATAATATATAACAAAAATTTCATTTTATTTTCATGTTTATTAAACCTACCCTACACTATAATAAAGGTTGTTATACTATGTAAGTATGCAAATATTTATACATAATAATTTATAAATAACAATAAAATTAATAACGTAAAGAATAAACAAAAATCCTATTAGAACCATTTTCGACTTTTACGCAGACAAAGATGCGGGCAAATGATAA
Source organism: Lymantria monacha (assembly GCA_905163515.2). NCBI lineage: Eukaryota > Metazoa > Arthropoda > Insecta > Lepidoptera > Erebidae > Lymantria > Lymantria monacha. The sequence continues at coordinate 21,214,551 of LR991102.1, read as the reverse complement.
TAATTAATAAAATAATAAAAAAAGACCAAAAAGTAAATAAGAAAAAGTAAGGATCCGAACCGAGCTCCGATTTGTTTGGATTAGACTTCTCGATTTTCCAACTGAGCTTAATGTCTATTCTTAATGACAGCGTCAAAATTTGAAAACTTCATATTGTTAATAGTTTCAGTACAACGAAAATTTATATTTTTGTTGCCGAAATATACTAACAAAATAATATTTTCTATAAATGAAACCTAGCTAGATCGATTAATCGCCCCCGGAACCCTTTGTATGCTAAATTTCAAGAAAATCGTTGGAGCCGTTTCCGAGATTCAAATTACATATATATATATATATATATAAAATAATAATAATTTTCTAATTTTTATATAAAAATAAAAACCTATTAGTTTTTCCCCTCCAAAAACGCTCAACGCGCCTAAAGAAGTTTTCATATAGCTATAGATATACTATTAGCATTAGCATGTCGGTGACGCGAACCTATAAGTTTTTCCCCTCCAAAAACGCTCAACGCGCCTAAAGAAGTTTTCACATAGCTATAGATATACTATTAGCATTAGCATGTCGGTGACGCGAACCTATAAGTTCTTCCCCTCCAAAACGCTCAACGCGCCTAAAGAAGTTTTCATATAGCTATAGATATACTATTAGCATTAGCATGTCGGTGACGCGAACCTATAAGTTTTTCCCCTCCAAAAACGCTCAACGCGCCTAAAGAAGTTTTCACATAGTTATAGATATACTATTAGCATTAGCATGTCGGTGACGCGAACCTATAAGTTTTCCCCTCCAAAAACGCTCAACGCGCCTAAAGAAGTTTTCACTTCAAAAACTGAATACTGAGACGATTGGCTTACCTGGTCCTTGTCTGCCTGTTTCTGTTGTTGGATTTTTACCACCTACCACCAGAAAATTATTTTATTTAACCCGAAATTTTGCTAAAAACAATAAATATGAATTCTGTTGAGTATCCAACGGTAACATATTTATTAGAAAATAAGCTGGCACTAAACAAATCCACATACCAACAGAAGAATGTCTTACAAAGTTGTCTCTGGAATGACTATGTAACAACAAAATACATAGCTGCAATTTAATCAGAATAGTTTTCACTGTTATATCTGTTTATATTATTAATTTTAAAACTTTTATAATTGTGTTTGTTAATTATTTAGAGTTGGACACATTTTTCACATTAAAATACATAATCTCAATTTTCATTATGCAAAACATACAACTACCCACTAAATTTATTTTACACGGACTTATTTTTTACACTCTTACCATTCACGTACTTATGTTATATTTCCCCATTACTAGGTCAGTATTTGTTTCTTTATGTGCAATACTGTATGCAAGGTTTACATTATTTCTGCGCTATCTTTATGTTTACGAATTATATTGTTTTAATTGGTGATAATTTAATCTGTAATTAATGGCTAACTTAGATTTTATTAACAATTAATTGGACTCGATGGGAGTATCTAGGTCATATAAGTGTAAACCTGAGAGTTGTATAAAAATTGTGAAGAACCCTACTGACGGTTTAACAATTTTACATATCAACATACGAAGCATCGGAAAAAATTTCGACGAGGTTCTAATACTAATGCAATCTCTTAGCTTTCATTGTGACATTCTTGTCCTTACCGAGTGCTGGCTGAGTAAACTATCACACTTACCTACACTAGACGGCTTTATTCACTATTATACGAATAATATATGTAATCAGAACGACGGTTGTGCTATTTACGTCGAATCAACCATCAACGCTAGTGTAATAGAACCTCCAATCATGGATGCTAGTTGCTTGATCTGTAGTATTGATAACGTAACAATTATAGCAATTTATCGCTCTCCTTCTTTTAAAAATTGCAATAACTTTATTGATAATCTCGACAAAATATTAAAAATAGAAACACCCACTGTTGTTTTAATCGGCGACGTAAATATTGATATAAAATGCGGTAATAACGATATTCATTCTAACAATTACTTAGCTTGTGCGGCGTCTAATGGACTTCTTCCAGCACATTTATTTCCAACGCGATTCTCCAACTAACTGGATCATATTCTTTTGAAATCAAATAAGTTGGCCACCTCCTTTATCATTAAATCATACATAACAGACCATGAGCCGTTACTCCTCGTCCTACAGTCCAGGCGTTCTACCACTGACATAACAGCTACCAGATCAAAAATTGATTATGAATCCGTTATCAAAGATATAAAAAGTCATAACTGGTCTCCTATGTTAGAAATTTTAGACGCTAATACTGCAGCTGAGCAATTGGTTGCAAAACTCTCTTCTATTATAAAAATGCATACGAGGCAATATATTGTACCTAGACGTGAACGTAATCTCAAGCCTTGGATTACACCAGGGCTACTTCGATGTATACGAAATCGTGATCATATGCATGCCAAGCTAAACAATCAAATACTAATGACATCTTAAATATTACATATAAGCGGTATCGAAATCATTGTAATTCGTTACTGAAAACACTTAAGTGTAGATATGAAAGGAATGAGATCTTTAAGGCACAAAACAATACCAAAGCGACTTGGGAGGTGATTAGGAAGTTGTCTGACTTACAGACTTGTTCTTCTCCTTCTAATACTTTATTACAATTAACTGATAACATAAAAACTTCATTAAATCAAGTAAATAGATTTTTTGTTAATGTTGGCCCTAATTTGTGCTCTAAAATTAGAGTGCCTTTAACTTCATCCGACTTTATTACTGTCTCGAATACACCCATTTCGCTAAATATTAACTCAATGGCTCTTATTGAAGTAACTGAAAATGACGTGGAAGCCGTTATATTGAGTCTTAGACCTAATTCCGCAACTGGTGTGGACTGCTTACCATCTAAAATAATTAAGGCCTCGAGTTCTGTATTGGTACCTATTATTACTCATGTCTGTAATTTATCAATAACCACAGGTGTCTTTCCGAAGGTTTTTAAGAAAGCATTAGTTCTTCCTATACATAAGTCTGGACCCAAGGATGATGAAAATAACTATCGCCCTATCTCAATTTTAACTTCGATGTCCAAGATTTTGGAACGTATTTTAAATAAAAGCCTTATCGGTTTTCTTGAAGCCAAATCCATCCTGGCTAAAAATCAATACGGCTTCAGAAGGGGACTATGTGCTGAAGATGCAGTTCTAGCTTTGTCCACCCGGGTTGCGAAAACGCTTGATACCAAGCGAAAATGTTTGGGTATTTTCCTCGATATTACGAAAGCCTTTGACTCCATTTCAATCTCAAAGTTGATTACAAAAATGGAGGCTATTGGAATCCGTGGTCTGCCATTGAAAATCTTTACTGACTACCTAACTGATCGTACTTAAATCGTAAAAATTGGTCAGCATGAAAGCGATGAACTACCAGTAGTACACGGCATACCACAGGGAAGTATCCTTGGACTCACTCTGTTTCTTATATACATAAACGAACTCTGCTAGCTGCCCCTGAACAATTGTGAGATTCTTACATACGCCGATGACACCGCCCTTATTATTGATGGCCCGGACTGGACTCAAACTTTTAAGAAAGCCGAGATGTTAATGTCACATGTGATGCATTGGCTAGCAGATAATTCGTTGACAATAAATCTTAAAAAGACAGTGTTCATTCAATTTGCCATTCGCTCAAACTTTCTTCCATCGAATAATTTTATCCTCAAAGCGCACAATTACGACTTTAATGCGACATGTAATTGTGTATCGCTTACAAAGTCTCGCTTTGTTAAATATCTTGGAATTCATATTGATCAACATCTTAATTGGCACCAACATATAGAATTGGTTACAGCTCGAATTCGTAAACTTATCTACGTTTTTAGGAGACTGAGGAAATCTTTAGATTGCGTTACGCTAAAACTAGTCTACTCTGCCCTTGTCAATCTGTGCTGACTTATTGCTTGCCAGTATGGGGTGGCGCCACTCAAAATGTGCTTATCCATCTCGAAAGAGCTCAAAGAGCTGTTCTCAAAATCATAAACTTTCCATCGCGAAGATATTCCACGCTTCAACTATACGCTGAATTGAACGTGCTTACGGTAAGGCAATTATACGTGCTTCTGTCTATACTGCGAAAACATTCATTACGCCCTCCTAATCTTCCCAATAGTAGTCTTAAGTATCGGGTGTTTGCTATAGAACGGCATAGGACTACATTTGCCCAGCGACAATATTACATTACTAGTGCAAAAATATATAATGCTCTAAATAAAAAAATAAATTGATATAATAAACCAAAATTATTATTTAAAGAAACTGTTACAGACTATCTGAAAACATTGGGGTATAGCGAAACTGAGTATCTTCTAACAAATTCTCATTAATTATTTCAATTAGTTTTGATTCTCAATTCTTAAGAATACTACACTACTTAAGTACTGCATTCACTCACACATAACTTCATACACATTCAACACCATTTACACACAATGCATGTACACACCTTCCACTTTATATCACTCACGCTGTTCCTTTTATTTTATTCCATTGTTTTATTTTTGTATTATTTTTGCCATAATATTATAAATAAAACATCACAATCGAAACAAAGGTATTTTCATGTTTTTGTTACGACGGAATACTGATTCCTAAAACACAGGGATTAAACCTAGTTTAGGATTCAGGGATCATATTTCATTATTTACTAAACCTCATTTGTAACTAGAATCTTATTATAACTGTATTACGAATTGTTGTTGGTTGTGCAATAAAGAATTATTATTATTATTATCTGTATCTACTTTTAATTCACGGGATCTTTCGTAGGGAAGATGCCCGGTCCTTTGAGAGGCTTATATGGGGATATGGATCCAACAAGTAGAGACCTTTGGAGAAATTTAATCTAAATATTGGGATGGGACACCTACCGATGACATTCCACGTCTGCACATAACATACGTGGAATGCCAGCAGTAACTGTAAAACTATTGTGTGATGATGGTATCTAATATATGAATATGGGAGTGGGTGCTTAGTGGACTGGTTCATCTTAAATCTATGAATTTATAAACTGTCGTCTGCCTTCAAACCCATGTTAAGAGATGAACGGTGGCAGACGATGACTCGCCAACTCACTGAATGGGCCCCCTAAATAGTCGCCACAGACACACAAGTCATACGGGCAACAGAGGGCAACATTGGTGTAACTGGCTAGGGGTGTCGAGCGGTGCGGCGCTTATTATTATTATTAAAATAATAACATTAAAATGAAAGCAATTTCACTCATGTAAAACCACGGGCTTAGGGAGTATCTGTATACAAATATAGATGAATTATGAATTCTAATCGCATTTATGATTTTAGATATCAGAATGTGCAATATAAGAAACAATAAAAACACTTAAGCAGTGGGCGACTCGTGGGTACTGCGTGATCCTTTATCATCTTACTCTTGTAATATCTACCTTACCTATTGGTTATAAAGCACATATTTAAATGCTACAATTTGATTAAAATTACTGTACCATTGCTATAATATCCAATGGTAATAATCACATAATAATAAATTAGATAACGTTAATATTTTTTTGGAATGTACTGGCGGTCATTACCGAACGAAACAATGCTCGTGGCTGTCGTAAAAGAGACAAAATACATATCATCACGCCATATTCCTTGCAGGGTAGGCAGAGAGAACAGAGTGCCAGAGAACTCTATCCTTGCATACTTCACTCGCTTCCTCAACATTCATAATTCTCTTCACACATGCTCGCCGGTTTCGAAGACTCTTGACTCCACCTTCCTTCAGTACGTGACCAATCTGGTCTAGGTCTCAGTCTCCCTCGGTACCTACATCCTTCCACTTTCGCAGAAAGTAATAATTAAAAAAATAAACAATATTATTCTTTTCTTGGCAGACTATGGCGCAAACACAACACATTTGACCATCTGGTTGGAGTGCTATGGAGACTCATAACTTTTCGAGTTCCTAACCTCTGAGCAATAGTGCCTGAGATACACATTCTAAAATGCGCTATAGACCTCATTTCCAGTTGCGGTGGTGGTCATGATCGTAATTAGGGCCGCACGAGGCACAGGTATCTTAAGGTCAATTTGACCTAAATTCTTAAGTAAAACTTACTGCCTCTAAGATTTACAACCAGACTCGCTAGAAATCCATGACTAATTAGAAATACTCTCAGATATTTATAGAACTTGCAGAATATTGCTAGGCTATCAATCATCATCAACTTGCTCTTATCCCAATCTATTTATGGTCGACGCAATATGTCTTCTCCTTCCATACAAACTTATCAGACGTCATTTCTGTGGTCACTCCTTGTCTATCCATGTCATGTTTTACGCAGTCCATTCACCTTTTCTTCGGTCTTCCCTTAAACTTAAGCCTTTAACATTCATACTTAAAACTTTTCTCTCAACATTACTTTCATTCCGTCTCATTATATGTCTATACTATGTCAAATTTCACTCCTTAACTTTGCCGTCACTGACGCAACTTTCAAACTTCTTCTTATATATAGGTCATGAATGGGCATTTTCAGAAAAATGTGCATGGACGTGTTTAGGCTTGTCCCTCTAAAACATTATCTTTTTTTAAACAATTAATTCTATTTGAAACTAGAACAAAATTTTATGTTGGGTTTATTATACATTTAACTAATATTTTATATTATTATTAAAGCCAAACATAGTAAAACTTTTTGATTAAAAAATAATAAAACAACAGAATGCTATCATTTTACCGTGTTCCTTTGCAACCAGACCATATTTCAACACCGAATTTAAGTATTAGTTGTTAAAAATTGCTATCAGTGCAGTATTTTATTTTTCTAGTGATATTGTAGGGTCATTTTATTAAAAATATATAGTAACACAACGCAAAATAAAGAAATTAAATAGAATTTAATTACCGTAGTGCATTTTAAAAACCCTGACACAATCAGTTTTGTTACCACGTTTTTTCTAAAATACTTTTTTTGTAGATGTTTTATGTAATAGCAACAATAACAGTCTTTTATTCGACGCCTATTTTGTAAACATTGGTTAGTTTTAGTTCGTTTCTTCCAAAATTTCGTGTGAGGAGCACGTTATGATTCAGTGCTTCGTGTGGGCGTACTTTTTTTGTCAAGGCAAGGTACCAATATTTCTTGATGCATTAATTAGTAAACATATTTTTATGGTTATTTTCAAAATATTTATTATACGTCTCATCAACAGTTTTATAAGTTGTATTAGCAACTTATAAAACTGTTGATGAGACGTCGCCACAATCGTATATTTTTTAAATAATTATTAATCATACGAAGGTAAGATAACATTACGTCAGTTTTGTATGGTAACATATAATATGACCTGATGAAAAGTAACAAAACTGACTATAAAGGAGACTGGCCATTACACCATTAGACTTTTTACCAACTTACCAAAAAGACGTATGTATGCCTACCATTTTATTTTATTATCAACAAGCCTGCTGTGCCCGCGACTTTGTGCGCGTGTAATTGAAACACATTTTAAATACCAGTTGAACATGAGCCCTGCTATATCATGATTATCATGACTCATATTTTAAGTTCAAATATATGAACTGCTCTACAATATACGTTTTATTAAAATTCGTTCAGCTCTTTTAAAGTTGTTAGGTAACAAAAGTGACAGATGGATAAACAGATATGATGAAACCGGATTTTCGTTGACATATTTTTAACAAACAGACTTTTTGATATTTAGAATTTTACTATAGTATCGATATAATATGAAAAAAAAAAAATATAATTCATCCTTCTATACAATTAATTAGAATTTTTGTAGGGAAATTATTTAAAGATCAAAAGACACAAGGCAACATTTATAATGCCTCTCAGTGCAGCACAAAAAAATGTGTCGCTATAGGGAGCGCTTAAAAACTGAACACCCAGAAAAATATGAAGAGCAACATATTGAATGTAGAAAAAAGAAATACTTTATTTACTGTCAATCTCATACTTATTTCTTTTGATTCCAGATTAGTATGGCGTTAGCGTGATTTCAATTAAGCGTCCAACTGAAATCATTAATATAAATATATATATATATATACAAAATTGGAATCGAAGTTGATATAGACAAGTTCCTATGTATAAAAGATTTAAAGTATTTTTACGATAATAGGCTGCAGTGGCCGTGGGAAACCACACATTTTATTTTGTCGAAATACTGTTTTGGATGCAAAAAGAAGGTTCTGGCTTCAGATTCAAAATTATTACACTTCTTTCTACTATACACACAACATACTTTTTTAACAAGTCACTTTGTAGAAAGGAGGTTTATGTCCATGTATTTGAACGTCTTATTAAAAATTTAAACGGATGTCAAGCAAAATATTTGATATAATTATTTTGATTGTAAATTGTCTAGTTGATTTTATTGATTTTATCAAAGTAATTATTTAGTTTAAATGAGAGATTTTAGAACTTATTATTGGATTCTGATGATAATGTAAATGGTTCTTTATAATTTTGTTACCATCAGTTTTGTTACTGTCCCCCAAATTTTTCAATTTTATTTCTGACTATTTTTTATATTTCAGGCTTTAATACCGTAATTTAACTTAATTTAAGTTAAGATATATGATAATTGTATTATTATTATAATTATATTAAAAGAAACTTAGCTTTACATAAAAAAAAATAAAAGTTAAGTGTTTCTTCTGTTATCAACAGTAACAAAACTTGAAAACTATTGTCATATTTTTAGTATTGTTTAAAGTTTGTTTGACGAATCTACATCATTAGGTAGTTCAACCATGTTCTTTTTGGTTTTTATTAAAAAGAGAGATATTCCATTTATTGTTTTATTTTAATCATGTTATAAAATAATATCAAACCTGACATCTTTTTGTCTGACTAGGTCTACGTTTTTGCTTATTTTTAATAAATTATGCAATCAATCCAATCCAAAGTTAAAAATTGATATTCGATAAATATATAAATTAGACCATTACTAAAAAATATAATATCAACTTAAAATGAAAGTTTAAAAAATCATGTGTTTTTTTTTTGGTACTGCCTATTTTTATGAAAATGCCCGAATATGAAATTTGTTTAGTTTCCTTTAATCTACCTAGCTGTAATACTTTCAGAAGACTCATGCTTTTAGACGATTCATATTAAAATAAAATTTATGGCTTTTGTTAGTTATAATAAAATATGGATTTGTATTTTTAATTCAGTGTGTTACCCCGAAAGTGTTAGAAGTGTGACATGCCTTTTATATGTGTGTTTGTTTATGCTATCGAAGCTCTCAAACAAATAGACCAATTATGATGTGATCTTAATCTTGGCTTTCAAACAATAAGTTTGAAAGCTGACATGATTGAGATGGTTTTAACTACTAATTTATGAAAATCTGTTTAGGCGTTTGAAGGTCGACGTTTCTTTTTGTTATCTGCCGTAGAGTCCTAAATTCATAACGTATATTGACTTTACTTTCACACAGGTCAGTTTTCTGGCGATGGTGGATCTTAAAAATATAAATAGTTTTATGTAATAAAATTAAAGGGCAAAAAGAAAAGTTTTTTTTTTCACTGGGTCTCATAATATTTCTTATAATATTTTTTTTATTTATTTATTTAAAAATAATCATTTACAATTTGTTTAACATTTAACTTATAAAAACGACAAAAGCCTACGTTGGCTTATACGCTTATTTGATTCACCTTAGCAATTTTATTTTATTTATAAAGACAGCGCCCTGCACGAAGGAAATAATTCTTGTAGCGCGGGGGAGTTTACAAACATGCAATTAATGCAGACAAATTACACCCAAACTCAGAACAATACTTTGTGGAGCGCACAAAGTATTCAATTTTGTGTCCGAAATATTTTGTACATTGCATTTTTATTATTTTTTTTCTTATAATTTATACTTTTTTTATATAATAAGTTCGATAATGTAATACAAATGGTGGCATCATTTGTGTTATATTATTGATATACTACTAGTACATTCTTCTATTCTTTTAAAAATAGCGATTGTCAAGCTAAATTTTAAAAGAGAGAATAAAGAGATAATGAAATTCTTGTATTATAAACCAGTTTCTCTTATTTCTGTTACCTCTAAACTTTTTAAATTCATACATAGTGAATTAAAAAAAAAAAATTAAAGAACACGTTACGAAAAAGGACTGCCTGAAAATTAAACCAACAACATGGCTTCTTATAATTTTTTGTTCACCGTGATAAAAATAGATAAAAGAATGCCCCTTTGTGCTATATCCTTTTTGACATGACAGAAGCATTTGACTGTGTAAAATAAGACATTTTAACTAACAAACTTGACGTATATGATATACTGAATTTAAAGTTATCATATTTGAACAACTGTATGCAAAGGTCAATAATTACTACGACTAATTTAACTACAAGAAAAGAATATTTGTCAAACGAATGTCCCGTACAGTTCGGTGTTCGCCAAGGTAGTGTATAGGCCCTCTTTTGTCTTCTTTATACATTAATGAACTTCCAAATTAATTAAGTAATTTTATGATGCTATTAACGCATGATAGTATTCACTATCTTAAATGATATAATCCAATACAAATCTGACATTCACAATTGCATGAAATCGATAATACAATAGCTAGATTATAATAATTTAAGGATTAATGTACATAAAAATATAAACTATATCAGCCAACGCTTAGCTATAGATAACATAAATATTGATATAAATTATAAAACTATTGAAATTGTAGACAAAGATAATTTTTTGGCTAAATAATTGACAAAAACTTAATTGATAATCACATTGCTGTAGGGTAGTGGCTACGAATACTACTAACCCTTAATTGACACGTAGATATCCTAAAAAGACGGCTAATAACTTTATGTTGACCTAAGCGAACTTCATCTGACGCCGTTTAGTCAACAATTATATTCCTAAGGACGGTGGACTTTAGGCAGGCGGCTGGTCATAAAACTATTGCCAATAACTTTTGCGACGACCCCAAGCAGTTGGAGTAAGAGCAAGAGAATGATGAAGATTATGACATAGAGAGACAAAACAAAAGTAATAAGTCTGAACAGTGCCATATTTAATACGAATTATAGTAATTTAATCTTACGGTAACAACACACCTTCACGTCAAATGGACATGATGCAGAATTTGTGTATAACTCCAAATAAATTTAAATAAAATGCCTCCCTACACATGGGACGTTAATATAAAAAGAAAGCCATATGGAATTTCATATATATTTAATTTAATATAATATTTGATCATCATCATTCTCCTACTCTTATCCCAATTACTTGTGGTCGATACAATATGCACTCTTCTTTCATAGTATATATTATAAAAGTTATTGGCAATAGTTTTATGACCTGCTACCTGCCAGACGTCAACCCTCCTTGGGAGTGTAATTGTTGATCAATCGGCATCAGATGGAGTTGGCACAGATCGTTATAAGGCTCTTAGTCGTCTTTTACGACATCCAAGAACAAAGTAAGGGTTGGTAGTATTCGTAGCCGCTACCACACAGCTCAAGCATTAATATAATGTTTGATACAGAGCTATTTTTCGATTTTTCCTCCTTTTGCAATGTTATTCATTTACGTTTTCTCTATCAATTTTTACAACACTCACGGAAAAGGAAAGGGCCCATTGTATTCTTAGTCTATCATAACACGAATTCTTAACATATATATCTCTTTGAATCTATACATGCAATGAAAGCTCATGTATTTAATAACAATCCATATATACTTTGCTTGTGACAAGATTGCACGATGGCAGTGAACTTCTCCTCCAGTTCATATATACCGCAATATTGACCTTAGGCCTCTTCCATAATGTGAAGGAAAACGATATGTTTGCCATGTGGTAATGAGGTAAGAATACAGTTCACTCTTCCCAACCTTAGCAGTAGGTATTGTAAAATATGACTAAGATTGAAATACAACCAGCCCCTCTGTTCAGTGTAGCATACTAGGTATGAACTGAGGTTATGAGGTGATGTGAATGATGATGATAATATCAAAATGGATTAGTTTTCAGATTTCTCTGGAAAGGTATTTTTATTTATTGGATTTGCTTCAAGTTTTGCTTCTCTTATAGTGTAAAAAAACTAGTAATAAAATTACAGTCCACTACACACACACGGCCAGGTGTTTTCTATAAACTGGGTGGGTTTGGATTGTATTGGTAGGCAGCGGTCTAGCTATGCCCTTGGTATTGCGAAGCTCCATGCGTATGGCAAGCTTACACTTACCATCAGGTGTGCTGCTCCGTAAGCAATAAAAAAAACTGCTGTATTTCCCCTTTTCGCTTATTGAATGGCCCTCTAGAATATATTGCATGAATTACTTCCTAGCAAATAATAGATCTTAAAACATAAACCCCTTATCAGCAATATAAAGCTTAGGTCTTCTTTAATATGCGTACATGCATATCAAACATTGATATGAATATATCAGATAATGATCACGATGAGGCTTATGTAATTAATAAAAAGGCGCAATTTTTGTTATCTGTGGAGTTGTGACTGGAAGCTGTAATATTATACTCTTTTGCAATCATTATTGACCTTAAGATTATACTTTAGATATAATTGTATCCACTTCTTTACTTGCGTTGATTACTTAGATGTTTCAGTTGACATTTATTGTTATTTTTTAAACTGACATTATGTTTAAATTAAGAACTCTAGCAATAGATCAGTGAAAACTGAATTAAATTTCGTAGTTTTTACGCGCTTCGTAAATAACACATACATTACAATTTTATAAAATATATAGATAGAATATAAATTATGATTATGATTATTATAATCATCATCTGAAATTTAGCATTTAATATGCTTGATTATTTATAAAAACTTGGTTACGAGCGAAAAATGATCCCATGTGTGACAGTAATTTTTCGCTCGTAATAATTTTTTTATAAATCATCATCTTAGCTCATATACATCCCACTGCTGGCCTTGAGCTTGCTCCATAATAGAAATAAAATTCCCATAGAGGCCTAAATAATGTATGATGGAATTCTTGGTACCACCAACGATTCTACCTACCAAGTATATAATAGTTATGAAATTATTTCTTTGAGGAAGCTTATGTCCAATATTGGCCGTCAATATAATTTAAATGGAATGGATTAGAAACATGTGAAGATCTAGTTTAATATAGTATTCTTCTTCTTCTTCTTCTCAACTTATATACATTTCACTGTTGGTCCTCTTCTTGGAGTGTATCTTCTTCTACAGTGGGAGAAAATTGACCCGCAGTACTACGCTGGTCAGCATAGGGTTTTGATCAGTGTTTTTTTCCTTTGCATTAATGTAATCTTCGTCTTAGTCATCTTTTGCGATACAAACGGGTGAAAAGGTAGGGGTGGGGACGTGAATTATATTCTAACTAAGTAACCATAAGAATCGACATACACAATATCTTTGTGAATCAAAACTGTTCAAAATCATTATTTGGGTCGCCTCATCATCATCATTGTCTTCATCTCAGCTCATACATGTCCCACTGTTGAGCTCGAACCTCCTCCATAATAGAAGCGAAATTGACCTACTATACCATGCTGGTCAGACGTGTTGGTAAAGGGTTTTTTTTCGAGTTTTCCTTCTCTTGCATAGATGTTACATGCGTTTTATATCCCTTAGTCGTCGCTTACAATCTCCCATGGGTAAGATAAGGGGTGATGAATTGTATTCTTACTAGGTCACTACACGGATAATTGGGGCGCCTATCCTTCGAAATCTGCATCACAGTAATAATACAAGAATAACAATACTTAAATACAAGATACCACTTTAACGTTAGTGAGAGTATTTTTGTTGGTTTCAACGAGTACTATCAAATCATGTCAGATCAGTTATTATTTGCCGCGCATCTGGCATCAGAACGATTACCTGATTTTAGGATGCAGGAAAAATATGATCAAGAATCAAGGTTTCTGATTTCCAAAATAGTATTAAGACTCACCTTATTACCAAAAAATGCAGGATCGTTACTTCATCCAACAATTGAATGTGATAGGCCTCGTTTTGTCGGACACTCAGTTCGATATTCAGACGGGGAACTCTACGATTTCATCTTTGCTAGACTGTTGCCAAGGTTGTTTCGGCAGAGGTAGTCGCTTCTGTAAGAATAATACTGTATCTGTCTTTGAACAAGACATTCAATAATCTACTATTTAGTTGGATTTTGGTAATTGCTTGTACCACAGACCACCTTTGGCTAAAAGGCATATTACATACATACATACATATCATCACGCCATATCCCTTGCAGGGTAGGCAGAGAGAACAGAGTGCCAGAGAACTCTATCTCTGCATACTTCACTCGCTTCCTCAACATTCATAATTCTCTTCATACACGCTCGCCGGTTTCGGAGACTCTTGACTCCACCTTCCTTCAGTACATGACCGATCTGGTCTAGGTAGGTTAGTCTCGGTCTCCCTCGGTACCTACATCCTTCCACTTTCGCATTGTATATCTTCTTAACCAGGCGTTCGTTCGGCATTCTTTCCACATGTCCGAACCATCGGAGCATTCCCTTTCGCATCTTTACACCAATACTCTCTTTCATACCTACTCGCTCTCTTACGTCGTCGTTACGAATGCGGTCGGTCAGCCTAACTCCACAGATTTGATTTGATGAGATTTCATGACGTGATGTGGCATATCGCTGTCTACTCCGTAGACAGCGATATGCCACATCACGCTTTCCTAAGGCAACAAACATCGACCGACCCGGTAGAACTGCAAGCAGACGACCCACCCTTCACACCAGAGGAGCTTGACAAAGTGCTTTCATCTTTCAACCCAAAGAAAGCACCGGGCCCGGATGGGTTAACAGCCGACATCTGCACCGTGGCCATTCAATCAGAAAGGGAGACGTTCTTGGCAATAACCAACCAGTGCCTAAAACTTAGATACTTCCCCTCACAATGGAAGATAGCCCACGTTGTAATAATAAAGAAACCCGGCAAGGAAGACTACACTCAGCCAAAATCCTATAGACCGATTGGTCTATTATCTGTTCTCGGCAAAACCCTCGAGAAAATGATGATAGGCCGTATCCAATATCACATCCTTCCAACGCTCAACACAAACCAGTATGGATTCATGCCACAACGAGGCACTGAGGACGCACTCTATGACCTCACGCAGCACATCAGGCAGGAGATTGCCGGGAAAAAGATTGTGCTCGTTATATCACTAGACATAGAAGGCGCATTCGATAACGCCTGGTGGCCAGCACTGAAACACCAACTGGTTCAAAAGAAGTGCCCCAGAAATCTGTACAACATAATCGACTCCTACTTGAAAAACCGCAAAATCATTGTCAACTACGCAAGAACAACCAGCGAAAAGTCAACCACGAAGGGTTGCGTCCAAGGCTCTATCGGAGGACCAACCTTCTGGAACATCATCCTGGACTCGCTGCTCCAACTACTGTCAAGCGAGGGGATACGATGTCAGGCATTCGCGGACGACGTGGTCCTAACATTTTCTGGACACTCCGGTCAAGACATCACTGACACGGCAAACCGAGCCCTAACCAAAGTGGTGGATTGGGGAATCAAAAACAAGTTGAATTTTGCGCCGCACAAGACCCAGGCGATGGTCCTTACCAAAAAACTGAAATTCAACATCCCAATACCACACATGTCCGGTCAGCCGATACAAGTAGTCGACACCAGCAAGATCTTAGGCCTCCATATAAACAAAACGCTCACCTTCACCAACCATGTAGACGCTGTCTGCAAAAAAGCCACTGCCATCTACAAACAACTAGCGTGCGCGGCTAAGGTGACATGGGGCCTAAATGGAGAAATTGTAAGGACTATTTACATTGCGGTGATTGAGCCGATTATTACATACGCTTCCAGCGTGTGGGCACCAGCCATAGAGCTGGAATCCAACAAGAAAAAGATAAACTCCATCCAACGAAGCTTTGCACTAAAAATATGCAAAGCATATAGAACCGTCTCACTGACATCAGCCCTAGCGCTCGCAGGACTGATACCACTTGACCTGCGAGTTCAAGAACACGCCAGCTTATACAAAGCCAAAAAAGGTCACTCACTTGAGTACCTACCACCGAACAAAAAGCTCGAAAGGAGGGTAACATTCAATGAATTACCTCATCCCTCCAAACTCATCTCAATTTCATACGAGCTACTTGAAAATATGGACGCCGAAACCATCACTGAACACCAAATATCCGGACCCCAAATATACACGGACGGCAGCAAAATAGAGGGGAAAACTGGCGCTGCCCTAACATGGTGGGAGAAAGAACGGGAAGTCCACTACTCATTGTTCAGCCTAGAAGCCTACAGCACGGTCTTCCAATCAGAGATGTATGCCATTCACAGAGCAATTGAGAAAGTTAAAAGTAGTAATGTTACCACAGCCAACATACTAAGCGACTCTAGATCTTCGCTTGACCAACTCAAAAATTCTATTAACATCTCACCCCTGACTAACACCATAAGGGAAAACCTGGAAGACATCCGTGCCCAAGGCAAAACCGTCAGACTATTTTGGCTCAGAGCACACGCAGGCACCGTCGGAAATGAACGAGCCAATGAGCTGGCAAAGAGAGCAGCACTAGCAACTACACCCGCCACATCCTACGACAAAGTGCCCCTGTCATATGTAAAGAGAACCATCCGAGAGGAAACAATCAAAATATGGCAGGACCGGTACAACGCCTCCACAACAGGGGAAGTCACTAAAAAATTCCTCCCAGACGTCACCAACAACTACCGTCTGGTGAGATCCATCAAATTGACACCAACCTTAGTGCAGGCGTTCACAGGTCACGGAGGCATTGCAGCTTACCTGTATCGATTTAAGCTCAAAAATAACCCAAGCTGCGAATGCGACGACCACACCGAAGAAACCATATGGCACCTACTATACGACTGCCCTCGCTTTCTAATCGAACGAAGTGCACTCGAAATAACAACAGGAGTACAGGTCAAAGATACACAACTGAACATCTTAATGGGAGACGAAGACATAAGACCAACATTCCTCACCTACGTTGAAAATACCATACGTAGAGCAGCACGAAGGAACAGTACGCTCAATGAAGACCAAAGACCAAGGTCAAACACCATCACCCAAACATCAGCTCCAACACAACCCGATCAAACAACAATAACAGCGCGAAGGCAAATACAAATACTCACTGAACACCAATTGCTAGCAAATGGCGAAACAGGAACACCAGGATTAAGAACTCGCCCGGTGGCCCTGTTCATGTCCACCACTCACGAAAGACTGGGCATCGCCTTCTGTTACGTGGACAGAAAAAATAGGGTGTCCATATCACCAGGACTAGCTGTTCTATTAAAAGGAAGCACTAGCCGAACGAAATTGAAATCATCAGTATACAATACCTACAGTACTATACAAGTAGGAAACATGGAGTGTCGGCTAATACGAGCACGCAATAAAATGCTGCTCGTATTCAACAGGAAAGCCGACGAGACCCAGTTTGCGCAAGCTAGTGTCCTCCTTCAAAACATAGCAAAGAACAGTGAAGAAAACACCGACTCCATCCCCAAAACCATCAGTGTGGATGCAATGACAGTTGGCTTCGATAAAGGAGAAGCTGCGGATTATATGGGGTGTATCATGGCCTCTAAACACCACAAGGTTATAACCTACGAGAATAGAGGCCAAGATCTGAGCTTCTTACTCGCTCCCCCCTCTAAAATCACACTACGCCCTGCGGCCAACGTCCAAAACGAAGCCTCTATATCGAGCCAATTAAACCCTAATCAGCCCGAACTAGCTACGCCTCAGCGCCAAAACGAGCAGAACGACAACGGGGAAAACACCAAAACAGAAATAAAAACACCATTCAGCACAGTAAAAGCACTATTAAACCCGCTTCTTTCCGCCATCACCAAAAAACACGGCGAAGAAAAAAGCAGTAAGCGACTGGCATCTGCACTCGAGGCTTTTACTAGAAAAGAACGCCCAATCGATAAAGGAAAAGAACCACAACTAAGCACAAACGCCGACAAAGGAATAGTGAAACCACCAAACTACCGACCGGTGAACACAACGTTGGACCTATATATGAATGCCTTCCTCGAATACAAGGCCATTTTAGAAGGCACAATAGTTATCAAAGCCCTGACCGCCAGCAAGATACTCGAAGCCTACCACTATCAAAGCGAAGGGTTGCTGAAAGTCAGACTCGAGGAAGAAGAGGCCAACGTTTACAACAACCAAACAGGCGAGGTCATGGTGGGTAAACCCATCTCAACCCACATGGCCGCGTTTAGTGCCACCGGAGGCTTCATAGACATCGATGAAGAAGCCACAAAGGAAAACGGTAGAATAACATTCCACACCCCGGAACACGACCCCATTGTAGTCACTGCGAAATTCACTGAAATCTGGCTCACAGAGAAAATTCTAAAACGAGCCAGAGATCTGGAAGCGAGTACATGGGACTTACCAGACAAGATCACCCTGGTAAATGGAGTGCCCGGATGCGGCAAATCAACCTGGATTGTGGAAAACTTCAACCCCGCACATGACGTCGTTTTAACATCACTGCTCAAAGCAAAAGACGATCTAAAGAATAGGATTACCCAACGCATGGGGGAAAAGGCGGCCAAGAACGTCTACACAGTAGCATCAGCTCTGACAAACGGAGTCAGAACGAACAAAAACCAAGCGCTTCACCGGCTAATCATAGATGAAGCGCTCATAAATCACTTCGGCTCCGTAGTCTTATTAATGCGAACTGTCAAGGCCAAAGAACTCCTCCTCATTGGAGATACAAACCAAATCCCATTCATAGATCGGGACAACCTATTCAAAATGAGACATGACAAGCCTCTGACCACACCATCGGCAACACAAGAACTGCTGTGTACGCACCGGTGCCCCATGGACGTAGCATATGCCCTCCAGAACAACTACAATGGCATATACTCGTCAAATAAGATCATAAAATCCCTGAACATATACAAATACACCGACGCCGTCATACCACCCGACCTTCCCGAGACTCTATACCTGTCACACACCCAGGCAGAGAAAGAAAGCTTCAAGGAAAAGGGATACGGCACCGGTGAGGGCTCCGAACTGCGAACCATCCACGAGGCACAGGGACTCGGCGCACCTAACGTCATCATAATTCAGACTAGAGACTCGGTGCAAAAGTTACATAACAGCATACAACACGCCGTGGTCGCCATCTCCAGGCATACCAGATCCTGCACTTACTACACAGACACCCGTGAAGATGCCATCTGGAAACTCATGAGGAAGTCCATAGATCAGGATTCTGGTACTATACTGGAATACGTCAAGAAGATGGCGGTAAAACATAGAGACGAAAGGGTAATGAAAGAGCTTGGTCTACTACCCCATTAAACTAAAGTCAACACAAGCGTGGTCATATAAGTCAATTACCATCAACCTAGACATAGACTTCCAAAGTCACACAAAATAAAACGTCACAGACATTATTATCATCATCACAACATCACAGAGGACAGAAACATCTACAAATAGAAGGGTTTCACCAACAACAAGACCACCAGCGCCAAGAAAAAACCCTAAAAGACATGTTGTCGCTCAACATCTATGACACATTAATTGCGCTCTTCAAGCTTTATCCAATTGTAATAAAGCCACTTCAAGAACATTAATTTTATAAACAAACCACCATAACAATTAAATTAAATATAAAAAGAGCACGGACAAAAAGTCTGTGGTATAACATACTCATAATAAAAAAAAAAAAAAAAAAAACTCCACAGATTTTCCGCAGAGATCGCATTTCGACCGCATTAATTTTACTATCATACTCTTTTCTGCATACCCAACTCTCGCTTCCATACAGTAATGTTGGGACAAGCACTGCGTTATGTATTGCTACACGTGCCTTCTGGCTGAGGTGGTGGCTGCCGAAAATACATGCGGCATTAAAAAGTTACTCATTTTATTTTATTACTTATGGTGGCAAACAAGCAAGTACCACACCCAATGGTTATTTATGCCGCCCATGGACCTTTGAAATACCAAGGGTATAGGCGCTGTCTACCAATATGAACCCCAAACCCACCCAGTTGGGTTTCCGGCTCTCTTACTCACCGAACGAAGCGCAACAACACCATTGCTCAGACGTTGATCTTCTGCGTCGATCGAATCGTTAATAATCGTACCAAGAACTCCATCAGCTACATTGTCTAAGGGAATCTTATCACGCTTGTTGTGATGAGATTTCCCTAGACAATGTAATTGATGGACTTCTTGGTACCCCTCAAATAATTAGGTCTCCCACTAAAAAGTAAAGGATAATAAATAATCTTAACTCATCACGAAACTTTTATATTCTTATCCTTTTATCATTTTCGGAATTGTCATCATCATATTAACTCATACATGTCCCAGTGCTTGGATCGAGTCTTCTCCATAATAAGAGGGAAATTTGACCTTACTGTACCACGCGGGTCAGATGTGTTAGTATAGGGAATGGTTTTCCCCTAAAAAAATTGACTTGTCGGAGTTTTATCTATTATAGTCAATAATATAGTTATTATAATCAATTAACGTCTGGCAATTTTATTCCTTATGTGGAGGACGCTTAAGGCCAGCAGTGGGATGTATATGAGCTGAGATGATAATCATTATGATAAATAAGTATAATTTATATTCTAGTTTTTTTTTTATATAAATTATAACAAGTCGATGACTATACATTATAGACATTGAAAAAAGTCCAAACCAGAATTTTAGTACTTTCATATGTGCCATATTTTTATTCACTCAGCACCCAAAAACTACGAAATTGAATTCAGTTTTCACTGATCTATTATAGAGGTCTACATTTAAACATAGTGTCAGTTTAAAAAATAACAATAAATCTCAACTGAAACATATAATCAAAGCAAGTAAAAGAGTGTATACAACTATATCTAAAGTATAATCTTAAGGTCAATAATGCATGCAAAAGAGTATAATATTACACGTCTCAGTGACGGTGTCATCACGGTAGACGTGATCATTATCTGATATATTCATATCAATATACATATATGTTTGATATGCTTGTATGCGTATTAAAGAAGACCTAATCTTTATACTGCTGATAAGGGGTTTATGTTTTAAGATCTAAGATAAGAAGACTCACTAGGAAATAATTCATGCAATAGATTCTGGAGAGCCATTCAAGAAGCGAAGAGGGGAAATAAAGCAGTTTTTTTATTGCTTATGATGGCAAACGAGCTGTGTGGTAGCGGCTAAGAATACTACCAACCCTTACTTTGCTCGTGGATGTCGTAAAAGACGACTAAGAGCCTTATAACGACCTGGGCCAACTCCATCTGACGCCATTTGGTCAACAATTACACTCCCAAGGAGGGTTGACGTCAGGCAGGCGGCTGGTCATAAAACTACTGCCAATACATACATACATATCATCACGCCATATCCCTTGCAGGGTAGGCAGAGAGAACAGAGTGCCAGAGAACTTTATCCTTGCATACTTCACTCACTTCCTCAACATTCATAATTCTCTTCATACACGCTCGCCGGTTTCGGAGGCTCTTTGACTTACAATACTCGCAATTAATTGCAAATATCGTATTGCATTGCCAATACTTTTGCAATATGTACTATGAAAGAGGAGTACATATTGTATCGACCCCAAGTAATTGGGATAAGACTAGGAGAATGATGGTGGCAAACGAGCAAGCAGCACACCTGATGGTAAGTATTACTGCCGCCCATGGAGCTTTACAATACCGAAGGTACAGACGCTGTCTAACAATATAAACCCCAAACCCACCCAGTTGGGCATCCGGCTTTCTCGCTCATCGAACGAAGCGCAACAACACCAATGCTCAGACGTCGATCATCCGCCGTTTCCGTTAAGCCGCTGCGTACCAATACAACCCAAATCCACCCAGTTTATAGAACACACCACCGTAGTAGACTGTAATTTTATTACTAGTAGTTTTGTTACACTATTGGAGAAGCAAAACTTGTAGCAAATCCAAAAAAATACAAATACATTTCCAAAGAAATCTGAAAACTAATCCATCTGGTCAACCTGATATTATCGTCATCATTATCATCACCTCAGTTCATATCTAGTATGCTACACTGAACAGAGGGGCTGGTTGTATTTCAAGTTTTCTTCCTCTACTATAGATGTTATCTGCACAGCATATCCCTTAGTCAACTTTTACGATACCTACTGCTGAGGTAGGTAATAGTGAACTGGATTCTTACTTCATTACCACACGGCCAAACATATCGTTTTCTTCTTTTTTTGCGATGGGCTATGGAGTGGTCACTCCCCGCCAAATCGGTCCGGGGCGACGGAAGAGGAGGCGCGCAACCCTATAGACCCACCCTGCAAAGCGCCTCTTTTCGCCGTGCGAGCTGGCCACCAGTACCCGATCTTTGTCTTCGGTGGCCCGCCCGGCGGTTTACCCTTTCGGGTTCCTCTCGCGTCCTCGTCCACATTCTCACGCGGTGGCCTCACTTCGGGTGACTGGACTAGTCCCCGATCCGATCATCCGATTCCTCAGCTAGGGCGGCATCAGGCGCAGATATTTGCGCCTGTGTCGCCCGAGGTAGAGGAAATCCTCCCGAATTCGTTCCACCGCTTCCTTCTGCGAGATGACCGCCTTGCAGAAGGCGGCGACCGCGTCCCAGTTCCCGACGCTGTAGACCATCGCTTTCACGACAGTCGGCAGCGTCAGATCGGCACCGATGACAGCAATAAGGTCATAGAACTGCCGAGATCAGCTCGTACAAAACTCGAGCGTATGCTGCGCCGTGTCCTCGTCACTGCCGCACTGTTGGCAGGATGGAGTCAACGCCCTCCTTACAACCGTGTGCAGGTACTTGCCGAAGCAACCGTTCCCCGACAAGATCTGCACCAGCTGGAAAGAGAGTACTCCGTGTCGCCCGCTCCATCCACTCTACCAGTATGGGCCTGAGGGCCTCAACAGTACAAACACCGTATTAAGGCCTCTCCAGCCGTGTAACCCAACGGGCAATGACGTCCCGGCGGGCGTTCTTGCGCCAGGTGGCTATCTCGCTGAGCGATAGGGAGTCATCCTCGTCGCGTACAAAAGAAATCCGCCGGTAGAGATCGGAGAGCATATCCGCCTCCAGGTCCAACGGGGGTATTCCGGTCAATGTACATGCTGCCTTGGTCGACACCGTGCGGTATCCGCGGTGGCCCTGACCACCATGGCTCTCTGTGGACGCCACAGAAAAGCCCTAAGCTGGACGGTCAGAGACCTCGCCCACATGGGTGCACCATATATGGCCAAAGAGCGGATCACCCCCGCATACAGCCGTCGGCCTTCAAAGCTGGGTCCGCCCACATTCGGCATGAGTCGCGGTAGGGCGGATGCCGCGCCGATCAGCCGGGGAGCAAGTCTGCGGAAATGCTCCCGGCACCACCAACGCCTGTCAAGCACCAGGCCCAAATACTTCATATGGGCATGGATACTGATGTGAATGGAGTTGACAACTATCGAGGCGCCGGCAGGCGGCCTTATGCGGGGCTCATGTAACAAAAGGGCCTCCGACTTATTTAAGGCCACCCTAAACCCCAGCGCCTCGATTCGCCTGATCATCTCCTCGGTACCGAGAGTGGTCAGGCTCACCGCCTCTTCAAGTGTCCTGCCCCGGGCAGTGGGGAACAGTTTCGGAGAGATGATGTCTCTCAGTGAGACACACCTTTCTGCACTTAGATCAATTTCGACCTTTTATTCCAGATGCGGACTCTGACATTGTGGCGTTCCTATACAAACACTTTAACACTTCAATATACCAATAGTCGATTTGGCATTAATACTGATCCTCTTATATCTATATTACACCTAATTATCATAACCATAAAAAATACTTTTGGTGCGATGTTATTTGAAAAGAATAAATCACATTTTCAAATTCAACAATAACAAGTTTATTTATTTGCGTCACTTATTTACAATAAATTATTTCCTTAGTCGATCGAAGATGTATCAATGTCGTAATCTTCACTGAACTCACAAACGGTTCTCCACTCATCAGTGTCCAATACGTTGTTGGCTGTCACTGATCGGAAGCTCTCCAGATCACAAAAACCATCGCAACCGTCCACTTGCAGGTATATTTCATCAACGCCTGGTTCTTTGAAGTATACGGGCTGAAAGTGATATAGATTATTATTGACAAGGTATGTCTATTTAGCCTGGCGGGCCACCGAAGACAAAGATCAAGTACCGGTGGCCCGCTCGCACGGCGAAAAGAGTAGTCCTTGCACAGTGGGTCTGTGGGGTTGCGCACCGTCTCTTCCGTCGCCTCGGACCGATTAGACGGAACACGACCACATCCATAGCCCACCGCAGTGGGGAAAAAAAGGTATGTCTATTTAAAAGGATTAGTTTTTCTTATATATCGCTGTTACCTAAATCCACTATTAGAAACGGGTCTTCTCCACAATGAAAATAAATTTAGTCAAACATAGCATGCAGCTATCTCTTAAGACGCCCACTAAAAAAGGAAAAGCTAGTGTTGGTTTTCTTACTCCACAATCATAAAGAATAAGTTTATTTATAAATATATAAATGCTTTTCAGCTGTGTCAATTCATTTTTTTTGGATTTGTCCGGAACATGGCTGGAAACACCTATAATCCACTGTGTTTCCTCCCCATTGCCATTAGGTTGATTGACCACGGGTAACGATTCCTTGACATCCATGGTCGACCCAACTTATCATATTATATTAACTATAAAGAAATTATTAAAATATGCATACAGTGTAGCACAAAACAAAGTAATGGTAAATTAACTGCAATGAATGAGTAATAAAAATTTTCTCACCACAACAATATACTCTCCAGTTTCAACTACTTTCCTCAATTCCAGAGAGTACATAGAATTATATTTGGGGACACCTTGTTTTGGCTGAATATTGGTGACAGCAGTGAAACCAAAAACATTAATGTCGTGTGCGGAATATATCTGGATCTTTTGCACGTCATCATCTCCCGCTATTATACTATCTGCTGCGGTGAAGAAGTCATTAAGAAGAACACCTGCAAAATTAGAGTAACTAAGTATATACATATGTGGCAGGTTAAAAATAAATATTAGAGTTCTAATCAGTGCTAGGTATGACTGAAGAAATTAAAAAGCAATCAATAAAAATCAAGGTCTTCTCAGGACAAATATAAATCCACATTTTGGTATAAGGCCTCTTCCACAATAGAAATTTAATTACTGATATGGTTTTATTTAAAGTTTTCCTTCTCCTATAGTAGTATTATTCACTTGTGTTGGCTTACCAGCTATCATAGGTGCGTAATCCGCACTACCAAACAAAACCTCCATGCTGTCTCCAGCTAAGTCCGCAATTGCAGGTAACAAAGCTTCCAATTCATCTCCTAGAGGCACTCCCAAACTTAACTGAAACACACGTAAAGTTACTAATTGAATATTTGACAGGTAACATATATTGTAGCATTATATATCACATTTCCAATGTATTTAAATCGTTACGAATTCCTCCACTGCTACTGCGAATTACCATCAAAGTTTTAATAAATAAAAATAGTGCCAAAATCCTAAAGTTAATAAAATATGAGACATGGTGCAATCTTTTTGGTTTTTATACTCGTTCTGAAATTGACTATAAGGAGGGAGACATTGTAGATAAATAAGTTAAAATACACTATGTATTTTGCACTGAATATTAATTATGAAAACACAAAAAGATTTATTTCAATAGGTATTCTTTACTGATGACAAGTGGCTGAAAGACTACGTTTTTCTGATGATCCAATGGTAAAAAAATCTTTAAGGTTATTCGTCTTTAAGGCTGTTCTTAAAATATGATACGGTTTGATGGGATATCTCTATTTATATTTTGGAGAACAGTACTTTAACATATACTATTTCATTATTATCTTAGCTCATTTACGTTCCACTGCGGGGCTCGAGTCTCGCCCAAATGAGGAAAAAAAAATCAACACACTATATCGTGCTGATCAGATAGGGTTTTATTTCGAATTCCACGAGCAAAGTAAGAGTTGCTAGTATTAGTAACCGCTACTACACAGCTACACAAACACAAGAATTTATAACTCAATAATATCTGTTATCAAAAAAAAGAAGTTATATATAAATTTTACCTGACTAACGTAGACATCATAAATTCCATAAGAAATTAAGGGCATTTCTGTTATATTTAGTCCAACAACTTCGGATAAAATATCCAAAACTGTACTGTATCTCGATGTTATTGTTGGCTGAGACTCTGCGAAAATTGTTCCATATCCCTCTACAAATGCTGGACAATTGACTGTTGCTAAATTCTGAAAATAGAATAAATATACATACATGTTAATATAAGAGAATGTTTGAAAGTAGCGCCAATGACGGATAAGTTAAGAAGTGAACGTTTGACCTGGTATGAACATGTGATGAGAGGGGATGAAAGTAATGTTGCGAGGAAGGTTTTAAGTATAAATGTTGAAGGCTTTAGGGGTATAGGGATACCAAAAAAAAATGGATGGACTGTGTGAAGCATGATATGGATAGACAGAGAGTGACTACAGAGATGACGTCTGATAGGGCTGTATGGAAAAAGAGGACATATTGCGTTGACCCCAAGTAGTTGGGATAAGAGCAAGAGAATGATGATACATATTAATATTATTATAAATAATAACAACACTTGGCAGATTCTGGTTATATATTTAATAAGCAAAGAGAGAGAAGGAAAGATTACGGACCAGGTCATAAGGCAACCTGTTACGGAAATTGTAAGAATAAGTTATTTAATAAAATATTGTTGTTTTATTTTTTGATTCTATTCTTCCATTTAAAATGACAAAGGGAAATTAAAGAAAGTCCTGGCTGTATAGGCACTGCCTGCATGTTGCATAATTTATGTTATTAGCTAAACGATTATAAAAATAAAACTAAGAAAACTTACAGTATCGTAAAGAGCAGGGAAAGTTGTGTAGGGAACGGGTGTCCAGTTGATGTCGTTGCTCCAATTTTCCTCCTCATTAACGGCGTAAATAGCTGCTAAAGCTGACAAAATTGTCATCTTAGCCCTGGTAGAGTCTGTAGATCTTATGTATATTTCCGAGCGATTGTACTGTGGTGAGAGGTAGTCATCATATCGGCGACGAATAGACTTGCCAAGCTCGTAGCTGCGTCGCTTACCAACCTAGGGAAAAAATAAGACAATCCCGTTAACCAAAAAAATCACCAAAAACAAATAAATTTAAGAAACCTTTAAATGCAGCTTAGTGATTTAAATATCTAGTAAATATAAAGATTTTAATTGTCAAAGTTAGTGAGCTTAGTGATTTAAATATCTAGTAAATATATAGATTTTAATTATCAAAGTTAATAAACTTAGTGATTTCAATATCTAGTAAATATAAAGATTTTAATTAACAAAGTTAATGAACTTAGTGAATAAATATCTAGTAAATATAAAGATAGAGGACAGCACGGGAGGGCATGTCCTTCCGTGACTATCAACGCTGTAGTGTTCGAAACGTCGTGAAATTAAAAATTAAATACAAAAGCGATAGAATCCGTAAAAATAGTTTCATTTCAAACAAATAAATGGTCGTTAATTTTAACTTACATCAGTTAGTTGTCCATAACCATATTTGCTGGTCAAAAGTTCAACTGTATCTGGGTCAGTTGCAAGAGATATCGATGATTCAATAGGGGTCCTGTCACCGTGACGATGCAACTAAAAATAAAATTTATGTAAAATTAATAAAAATAATTAGTCAATAAAAACTGTTTATTAATTATAATAATTAATGATTTTTTTTTTAATGATGGCATATTGATCTAAGAATCGATCTCTAGTTCCGAATGACGCGGATTTTTTGGGTGAAATTATTAATTTATTCTGGGTGTCATTTATGTATCTTAATTGTATATTTGTAAAGACTCTCGTGGCATAATAACTTATTGCTTAGGGCAGGGTGTTTATCTTGGCCACCGAAGACAAAGATCGGGTACCGGTAGCCCGCTCACACGGCGAAGAGAGGCGCTTTGTAGGGTGGATCTATGGGGCTACGCGCCGCCTCTTCCGTCGCCCCGGACCGATTTGGCGGGGCGTGACCACTCCATGGCTCTCCAAAAATAGCAAAAAAAGGGTGTTCATCTTTAAAACCAATAAAAAAATACACAAAGGATTTCTTAAAGGTCAGTTTTCCCTAAAGATGTAACTAACACACCTAGATTTTGTCTTACACTCTTTAGTTCCTTATATTGTGCATTTTGTCATTAATCAATAATATTTAAAAATGCCGAATAACCTGCTAAGTAATTTCTAAATAAAATTTATGAGAATATAGAAAATCTATTAAATACTCCAACTTTATTATGTCCAAAATAAAATTTCAAAAAATAGGCAAATAATTATCTGGATAGCCCTATGAGGCAGCTAGTTCCATCTACCCTTGCATCAGTCTATTTATATTTATTCATAGATCTATGCTTTAAAACGCTATGGAATATTAGAAGAAAATATTCTTATGAGATGCTCACCATGAATGCCAACAGCAGCTCCGTGTCATCCTGAACGGAATCACATTGACACATCAACGCGTTTGTTGCGATCAAAACTACGCAACCCAGTAATACGTTCATCATTTTCACCTCCATATCTGTTTATGCTTAAATATACCGCTAATAACTGCCTGAAACAATAAATTTACATTTTAAATTTTAATACAATAGAAAAAGCTAGACTATGTGTCACTAATAAAATATTTTTAGGAGTACTAGAATTAAGTTATACAATTTTTATAATACTTTAATTATATTGAGTATTAATCATCATCATCATCATCACAGCCGATATATTGTATATCCCACTGCTGGGCTTGGGCCTCGTCCGTAATGGGAGGAAAATTAACCTACTATACCGCGCTGGTCAGACGTATTGGTATAGGGTTTTGTTTCAAGTTTTACTTCTCTTGTATAGATGTTGTATGCGTTTTATATCCCTTAGTCGTCTTTTACGATCACCCACGGGCAAGATAAGGGGTGGTGAATTGTATTCTTACTCCGCCACCACACGGATATATACGTATAAATTTTTTTATTTAGATATATTCACAATTGAGTACGTATAGACATAAAACTATTTTTACTGTATATAATTTTATTTTAAATATATTCAAAATTGATTATCTTTAGAATAATTTACTATCCAGATAGTTAAAGCTGTTAGATTTAGCGCATAATGTCCAATCACTATACCTGGAATCATCCATTTTACTTACCGTCTGAACTGTAAATATATCCAGCTCAAAGCAGACTAAGCATTTCATCACTATCATTTATAAAACATATTTATAACGTATAATCACTCATATCTTTTTTTTTTCTCATTTAAGCACATTATACTTAAATCACTTTACATTTTAAAACACTATACACTAATCTAAATAGTTATTAATGAATGGACGACAACTTAAATAACAATTTTACGAAAGAACCATAATTATGAAGATTATATTGTTCACACAGGAAGCGAAGTTATACTATCTGTCTACGCCAAAAATATGTGAAATTTATTAATTGATAACCACGTGTAAGTACTAATCTAGTGGTTATCGCGTGAGTAATATTTATCTAAATACATCAAAACGATACTCATCACAACTGGTACATTGATATAGTTGAATAATCGGTTACCGAGTATAAGAATTTTTGGCTTTCCGTGTGGTGACAAGTAAGAATACTATTCACCACTCCCTTTCCTACCCGTGGGTGATCGTAAGAGACGATTAAGGGATGTAAAACGTATATAACATCTATGTAATAGAAGGAAACTCGAAACAAAATCCTATACCAACATGTCTGACCAGCGTGGTATAGTGGGTCAATTTCTCTCCCGTTATGGAGGAGGCTCGAGCCCAGCAGTGGGAGATATATGAGCTGAGATGATGATGAGTATAAGAACTGATATGTCAAAGTCTTAGATCAAATACTGAGGCCTGTAGCCACTAACGACATTAGTAATTATTAGCCACAAGCCTGAATCTACAAAGCTCAATTAGGGCACTTTATTAATTAAGATTTAAAACCTATATCCTTACTAATATTATAAATGCGAAAGTAACTCTGTCTGTCTGTCGCTCTTTCACGCCAAAACTACTGAACCGATCTAAATGAAATTTGCTACACAGATAGTCTAGAGCCTGATAAAGGACATAGGATACCTTTTAATGCACAAAAGGGTTGTAAAGGGCGATGAAAAGTTGTAACGAAGTATCGTCATTTTTAAAGCCAGAAGTTTGAAACTTATTTTTAGGCTATTGATTAGATATAAATAAATATGACATTAACATGTTGTAAAATTTACCCTTAAGGGGTAAAATAAAAATAGGGAATGCAAAAAACTTTAGCAAATGTAACCTTTTACGAGGGCGAAGCCGCGGGCAGAAGCTAGTTACTATTATAAAGCGGCAATATTTATTTGTCGGTCTTCCTTTCTTGTTTGAATGCGCTAATCTCGGCAACAGTAAGTTGCCTATTGCAAAAACAAATCTTATTGGGTTAGATAAACTTTTTATTGAAAAAATTGCGTGAAGCATGATATGTATAAACAGAGAGTGACTACAGAGATGACGTCTGATAGGGCTGTATGAAAAATGAGGACATATTGCGTCGAACCCAAATAGTTGGGATAAGAGCAAGAGAATGATGATGATGAAACTATTTATTGAAAAAAGGTTATAAGTTATTTAAGACGCGACAAATAGAAATGTGCTGCTCTACTTCGATCTGTCAGCTGGGTCCTATAGATCATAACAATTCTAGATAAATAAATCGAAATAATCGAGCTTCCTGTGCAGTGACCGTTGTCATAAACATCTGCTTCAGAATATTTTTCCATTTCAATTCCATCGGCAGACCGTAGGATGTTATTATTATTTCTGATGTTTATGCGAGTATTACACATTTGAAAGAAAACTATTTATGAGAGTGAGAGGACAGTCTTCCCGTGACCATGAACGCTATAAAGTCGTCAAATTAAAAATTAAATACAAAAGCGATAGAATCCGTAAAAATGATCTTATTTCAAATATCATAATTACCAAGCCTTGATGAGGTTTGGCGATCGCACTTAATTTAGAATCCTACGTCGCATCAAATTGACTCGTTCTATTTTCTCATTTGTATGGTGAAGTGGCTACGAGTACTACCAACACTTGCACTCTTCGTGGGTGTCGTATAAGACGACTAAGAAGTTTAAATTGATTTAGACCAACTCCATATGTTACCGTCTTGTCAACAATTGTATTTCCGAAAAGGATTGATACCAGTGATGAACTTAATCCACAACTCCTTGATTCACCATACTACTTGCACGCTACCAAAAAGCTACCAAAAGCGGCCAAACGTACCGCTTTTTTCAAACGGTCTACATGAGCGTAAACAACTTAAACGAGAGTTGACTCTAAAAAGTTTAATAATATCTGATATTCGACAGGATCGGTCCTCAGATCGACCCTTTTTTTTTTTTTTTCTGGGGGCGGGTTACGGTCGGCACACTCCTCGCACCACTCCGTCCGGGGTGACAGAGGGGCGTAAGCACGCACACCCGTAACCCACCCGTGACGTCGCCTTCGTCGTTGGGCCAACCACCGGAGCAGAGTGACTTGACGTCAGTGGTTGACCCGACGGAATACCCCTGAGGAGTACCCTCTCCTCGACCGACGTCCCCCCCTCGGGTAGGATGTCGGTCTTTCCTCACGCGGTCGGCCTCTCGGCGGGTGACGGACTAATTCCCCGATCCAGTCACCCGCGCCCTCGGCTAGGGCGGCATCAGGCGCAGGTAATCGCGCCTGCGCCGCCCCAGTCGCCGGCGGCGGCTCACGTCGTCGAGGAGACGCTCCTCGCGCACGCGCTCCGCCGCCTCCTTCCGCGAGACTACTGCCTCGCAGAAGGGTGCGACCGCGTCCCAGTTCCTGACGCTGTCGAGCATCGCCCTGGCGATGGTCGGCAGCGTCAGGTCAGCACCGATGATTGTGACGAGTTCACGACGCTGCTCTGCCCAAGCGGCACAAACCTCGAGCGTATGCTGCGCCGTGTCCTCGTCGCAATCGCAGTGGTGGCAGGACGGTGTACTCTCCCTCCTTACGACCGTGTGCAGGTATTTGGCGAAGCATCCATGCCCCGTTAAAACATGCACCAGTCGGAAGGAGAGCACTCCGTGCCGCCGTTTTAGCCACTGCATCAGCACCGGCCGGAAGGCCTCCACGGTCCGCACACCGAACCGAGGCCTCTCCAGCCGGACTGCCCAACGGGCAATGACGTCGCGGCGGGCGTCGACGCGCCAGGCGGTGTGCTCCCTCAACGAGACCACACCGCCCTCCGCTCGCACCCCCAACATCCGCCGATACAAACCGGCGAGCATTTCCGCTTCCAGGTCCCATGGAGGGGTCCCGGCCAACAGACACGCTGCCTCCGTCGACACCGTGCGGAACCCGCGTATGGCCCTGACCGCCATGGCCCTCTGTGGTCGCCACAGAAGAGCCCTGAGTCGGACGGTCAGGGATCCCGCCCACACCGGTGCGCCGTACAGGGCCATCGACCGGAAGACCCCTGCGTACAGCTGTCGGCAGGTAGCGCTCGGTCCGCCCACATTCGGCATAAGCCATGATAGGGCGGACGCCGCGCCGACGAGCCGTGGAGCGAGTCTGCGGAAATGCTCCCGGAACCACCATCGCCCGTCGAGTACCAGGCCCAAATACCTCATATGGGCCCGGATGCTGATATCAACCGAATTGACGGTGATTCAGATCGACCCTTGAGAGAAACCACACGATATAGACGTTCCAAACGCTATAAAATGGAATAAATTATTGATTTTTGATTATGTTACAATCATATAATCAATGGATACATTATATTCAAGCTCAAAAAAATCTATTTGTAATACGTATAATTAATTGTTATGCATAGGCATCGAACCCAAGACTTGATGTTATTAGTTAGACACCTACATGTACGCTCAGTTTTTTATATCAATGTGTATAAAAATGTTTTTTATAAACAATTAATTTATATGTTTAAATACGTGAATTAGAAAACTTAGATAATACTCGAAATATAATACCTATCTCACTACTAGCGTGGGATTTTAGGTAAATTTGCCTTCTATAGTGTAGGAAACCTGAGCCCGGCAATAAGATGTTGATGAATAAACATAATAAAACTTGCATAAAAGTTTCGCAGTTACCTACTCAATAACACTTAGTTGTTTAGTCATTGAGAAACTTTTATAAGAAGCTAATTTCTCGTTTTAATTATTTCAATAAAGGTTTACTTAATTTAATTATGTAAGTTATTTAATTAGCGTAACTTACTAAATTTGCAGATTTCTGTATAATGGTATATTCTGCTCAGACACAGTTCTAAGTACTGCACGCCGTCAATGATACAGAATAAACGAATAACACACAACATATATACTTTTCGGGGGGATGGTCACATAAATTAGATAATACGATAGCGAAATAATAATTTATGATTTTGCTATGACACATCTGTATCTTTATATATATACAAAATTGTGATATACGTTCGTTCATAACTTTTTGTCTACCTTCTTATAGTAATCTCGACGAATGATTTTATTTTCCTTCAATTTGTATTTTAATAGTAATATAGATGGAAGAGGTACAAAATCTAGGAGTTCTATGGTGGTAAAGTCAAATTGTTGACAGTTTTCTGTCTACAGCCGCGGGTCAATCAATCCAGGGTAGTACCACACTCTCACTCTCGCAGAAAATCGACGTCTGAGCGTCACCGATGTGTTTTTGCGTTTTGCTCGGTGAGCGAGAGAGTCGGCAGTCAGTCCAGCTTTTTGGGTGGGTTTAGGGCCTTCATTAGTAGGCAGTAGCCTAACTGTACCTCTGGTATTGCAAAGATCCATGATGTAAGATGTGATGATGATGGTAATATCCATACATGATTAGGTACCTGAACATTTAATGGCCGCAGCCATATTATTAGATATTGCAAGTAATTTTACGCATGTAAAACCACAGGTTCATAGAATATATTATATGTATACGGTTAGTCGAATAATGAATATTAATCCCATTTATGATTTTGTTATCTTTAACAGGGTGCAATATAATAAAAGAAATCAATAAAGAAATGTAAGTAGTGAACGATTCGTGAATACCGCGTGGTCCTTTTACAACTTGTTTTTGTATTATTAACCTTAACTGCTAGTTATAAAATTCATATTTAAGTGTTATATTGATTAAAATTGCCGTGATATCGCTATATTGTTTGATGGTAATAATCGAATATTAGATAAGATTTTGAAATGTATTAGCGGTCATGAGCATGGCCACCCTAAATATTACTCGCAGTTATCGAGACAGTTGAGAATTTATTTTGTTTTCTTCCAAATCCAACGACACCTCAAAGCTGCCGTCACTCTTAATCTTTAAGTACCGATGTGGGTGTTTCTTTTCCGTGTGGTGACGGAGTAAGAATACAATTCATCACCCCCTATCTTACCCGTGGGTGATCGTACGAGACGACTAAGGGATATAAAACGCTTATAACAATCTATGCGAGAGAAGGAAAACTCGAAATAAAACCCTATACCAACACGTCTGACCAGCGTGGTATAGTAGGTCAATTAACCTCCTATTATGGAGGAGGCTCGAGCCCAACAGTGGGACATATATGAGCTGAGATGATGATGATGATGTAGTCATCATCTTAGTAGGTGTGACTATGTCGGTTGCTTCGGCAAGTACCTGCACACGGTCGCAAGGAGGGAGTTGACTCCGTCCTGCCAACATTGCGGCAGTGACGAGGACACGGCGCAGCATACGCTCGAGTTCTGTTCGAGCTGGTCTCGGCAGCGCTGTGACCTCGTTGCTGTCATCGGTGCCGGCCTGGCGCTGCCGGCTGTCGTGAAAGCGATGGTCAACAGCGTCAGGAACTGGGACGCGGTCGCCGCCTTCAGCGAGGTAGTCATCTCGCAGAAGGTGGCGGCGGAACGAGTCCGGGAGGATTCCCTCGACTCGGGCCGCGCCCTGCGCGGCGCAGGCGCGAATATCTGCGCCTGGTGCCGCCCTAGCCGAGGCATCGTGTGATCGGACCTCGGACTAGTCAGGTCACCCGAAATGAGGCCACCACGTGAGGACATCGACTCGAGAAGAACCCGTGAGGGTAAACCGCTGGGCGGGCCACCGAAGAAAAAGATCGGGTACCGGTGGCCTGCTCGCACGGCAAAGGGAGGCGCTTTGCAGGGTGGGTCTATGGGGTCGTGCGCCGCCTATACTATACTGCGCTGGTCAGACATATTGGTATAGGGTTTTGTTTCGAGTTTTCCTTTTCTCGCATAGATGTTATATGCATTTTATATCCCTTAGTCGTCTCGTACGATCACCCACGGGTAAGATATGGGGTGGTGAATAGTATTCTTACTCCGTCACCACACACCTTAGTAATAAATTATAATAATTAATATCTTAATTTTGTAATTTTAAATTAATATTATTTTTTTTTGCACTTTCTTAATAAGTTTGTAACAAATGCATCTTAATTTAAGTAAATAATGTGCAAATCAGTAAATATAAATATCTATTTGGATTATTTATTAAGCCATCTGAGATACGACTATCACCATTTATGATATGACTAAACCACGTCAGTACTTAAAGGTTAAAGAAACACCTCATTGGCTACCCTACAATCTTGCTTCACTTTTTGAAGGGACGCATCCGTTGATTTTATACTTTTTCTAGAAATCACTTAGATTTAGTCAAGGTTCAGTATATAAAAGTACGCGTCCTAATGGTTAAGAATACAAGGACAGAAAATGAAACAGTACATGCTAATAAGTTGGTAAGTTTATTCGAAAGAACAATACCAATTAGTTTGACAGATTCTTCAATCTCTGCTAAAATGTCAGCGGAATACATTAATGAATGTTGTAAAACTGTTATCGTACATTATAAAAATTAGGATTACATTAATACAAGTAACAGATAATAATCGTGAAGAGGTTTAAGTAATCTATACGAGTACAACAGAAACAAGTGTTTGTTATCTTTGGAGGTGTGATCGGGAGGTGTGAAATGATTGTGCTTTTTCTACATTAATCATACTAATACTATCTTTAAAATAGATAATAAATTATAATTGATTACCATATATTCGTGTCATTATGATTTGGTTAAACTTTTGAGTTTTAAATAATAAGGATTAAAATATGAAGTTCCCTTTCAATAAAATTTACTGTGTTATGTACCGGTAATGTAGGTCGTACATAAGATCGGCTGTTGGAAACTCCGATGAGTTCAGTGTTGGGGTGGGCCTGCGTCAAGGGTCGACGTTAAGTCCTTACCTCTTCCTGTTGATCATGGATGCCTTAACATCGGAGATACAGGAAGAGGTACCCTGGTGCATACTTTTCGCTGACGACGTTGTTCTTATCGGAGAAGATGGGCTTGAGGTACAGCAGAACAAAAACAGAGTGCACGTTCTGCGATTTCAGCGGTTGGAGTACCTATACCAGTATCCTCCAACTTTCTATACCTCGGTTCGCTTATCCAAAGCAATGGCAACCTGGATCGTGCGGTGAAGCACAGATTTGACACGGGATGGATGAAATGGCGGCAGATCACGGGTACCATATGTGACTAAAAAATACCCTTAAAATTTAAGAATAAAATATACAAAATCTTAATAAGGCCTGCCGTATTGTATGGATCAGCATGTTGGGCTACAAAAGCGACGGATGAGAGACGGCTGCATGTAGCAGAGATGCGAATGTTAAGATGGATGTGCGGCCTGACGAGAATGGATAAGATAAGAAATGAGCATATAAGAGAAAGTTTGAAAGCGACGCCAGTGACGGAAAAGTTAGAAAGTGAACGCCTGACTTGGTATGGACATGTGATAAGACGGGATGAAAGTAATGTCGGGCAAAAAGTTTTCAGTATGAATGTCGAAGACTTAGGTCTTCGACGGCTTTAGGGCCGTCAACATTCATACTTAAAAGGGTAAGAGTAAGGGAAGATCGAAGAAAAGATGGTTGGATTGCGTGAAGCATGATATGAATAGAAAGGGAGTGAACGCAGAGATGATATCGGATAGGATTGAGTGGAAGAAAAGGACATATTGCGTCGACCCCAAGTTATTGGGATGAGAGCAGGATAATGATGATGATGATTTTTTTTTTTTTTTAATTCTTATTTTTTTTATGGAGGCTTTGGGCTCATAGAGCATGTCAGCCTCATCGTTCCCTAATCTGACAAACATCTTCAAATAACTGTCATGGTGGAGAATGAAATAGAGCCGCTGATACCAACTGGTATATTTGCTGTGCTGCTTCTGATGTAGGTTCAGCCAAAATACTATTAAGTGCACCAACGTCAATTCTATTAATATCCAGGTTTTTCATCAGCAGCTCTCTTTCACTCCTATTCTTTTCACATTCCGTAAGCAAGTGATAGATATCATCAATCTTGTTACAGATTTCACAATTGGGTTCATTTTATTTATAAGATATAGAAATTTTTTAGATGGAATGTGACCAGAACGTATTCTATGTGCCATCACAATTTCTGTTCTATTTACTTCACCTTGTATAAACCAAGGAATCCGAGGGGGTTCAGATTGCATCATTCTGTACCAAATACCCTTATCCCTACTCCTTTGATCAAAATACTCTTTAAAACGACTATGACTTAAGTTCTTCAAATGTTACTTTTATCAACGAAATAATTTTTTCTTCAACTGTATTTTTAGACATTATTATTTCTTTAATCTTGCATAGAATCACTCTAAATTTGAATTTCTTTTCTTTATTTTTAACAGTTATCTCTTCTTGTGATCCCTCTGGAATTTGACAAATATTTGTACTTTCACAGTCCATAGTAGAGAATTGTATCTCCCTTTCTTTTGGTAAAGCTCCGGTATGTAGTTGTTCTCTATTTGGATTAATTCTGTTATTGTGACATTGTTTCTCTATCTCTTTTCTCACTGAAGTATCGTCTTGAACAGTTTGAGGTCAGTTCTCCATGGTAGAATTAGATATGTGTCCTGTCAACTCATCAGAGTCAGGGCAGAGAGCACTCTTGTAAGATTTTTTTAATTCCGAAGGTATTGAGTTAAAATTTTTTTCAACAGACGTTTCATTTGAACCTATACACTCTTTATTCTTTCTTTCATTATCTAAGTATATATCCAAAGCTTTTCTATAGGTGATATTCTCTTCACTCATTATATTACGAATTCTTTTTTCCTTCAGAAAAAATGGACATGACTTATCTAGCGCCATATGGGGACCTTTACAATTTATGCATACAAAATGATTTATCTCACAATTGTCATGATCCTTGCCACATTTGGGGCATCGAATGCTTTTACTTGGGCATAACATTTTTATATGTCCAAATTTCCAACAATTGGAGCATTGTGATACGGGAAAAACATATTTTTCGATTTTAAATCGACATCCATAAGCATAGGCAAAAGGAGGTACAACTGCACCTTCAAAGCATACACGAATTGTCTCGCTGTCCACCCATTCTTTGTCATAATTCATACGTTTTAGGCGTTTAACAGACATAATTTTAGATGAACTTTCCAATGTAGCTAAAATTTCCGACTCGCCGAGTTCAATGTCGACGCCTTTTATTATTCCATAGGATAAATTAAGTTGATCAACTAACTGCATCCTTATGCCCAAATCTTTAAATTTAAGGCAATTAAGTAATTTTTCAGCAGTTTCTTTGTTAGAAAATTGTATAAATGCTTTAAGCTCTTAAGCTTTTTTAGCTCTTAAATAATATGTTTAATACATTATTTATATTTTCGCTCATTAGTAATTTCGCCAATGCCATTTGTTTCGGCAAGGTTTGTAATGATGTTAAACAAACTTTGTATACCTCATCCCCATTAGTTACCTTACGCTCAGTGGTTACATTTCTGCTGCTGATCCTAGTCACTGAATTGCTTCTATTAAGGCACTTTGAATGTCTTCTTGAGACTGTTGTAAAACCATCTTCACTACTCTCCCTAGGCCTTTTCTCTGCCATTCTTCCTCCTTCAGCGACATAATTTTTCTCGTGACTTATTTTTTTAAGCTCTTCTTCACACATATTCACAACAACCGAATCACTTGTATCAGATAAATCTTCCTCACTTAATTCGTCCATTTTCGAAAACTGAGGGTAGTTAGAAATATATTATAAAGCGATACGAACTAGTTGAGTACGTGCGCTTGCGCCGAAGTACCGCACGCGAGTCATGATGATGATGATACCATATATTCGTGTAATTACGATTTGGTTAAACTTTTGAGTTTTGAATAATAAGGATTAAAATATGAAGTTCCCTTTCAATAAAATGCTCGCTGTGGAACCTAGCTATGATCAAGTAACATTCCGTCTAAACCAACGAAATAACGATGAAAGAGTCAACGTGCAACTCTATAACCTCGAATAAGAAATACACAAAGAACAAAACACTACACACATAATTAATACTATACTAACCGATAAATAAACAATCGTCGACAAGCACAAGTAAAGTACAGTATTTTACCAAAACAAAATTCCAAAAGAAGCTATTAACATTTAACGTAGCAAATTCATTAGTGACATAACGAAAATAAAAATCTTGCAAGGTAGTTGAAAATTACAAGCGACAATTAATCAGAATAAATAACGAACTGCTCTCTAAACTAAATACAAGATCTCTGATTATGTAAGAAGTTCTGTGGTTCAAGTCAAACGACCTGGACATATTAAAAAAAGGCATTTAACATTCCGTACACAATCTTTCTATTGACATTTGGTTGGAACACCAGTACGGAGTTCTGGTCTACGGTGGCGAATGCCCAATTTAAATTAAACTATTTGATAAACGGAGCAACCGCCATCTGTCATCCACCACACATAGTAATTATGATAATAAAGAATAGTCCAAATGGAACCAAGAACACCGCCCTTAGAAGCGTAATTCACCTTTCAATTAATGATCTGGTTCTCGAATACTTGTAGTTCCAACTTAAGGGGATTTTCTGGTATAGTATTCGGAAGGCTGATTGCAGAAATAATGGAAATTATTGTTCTTATCGAAGCCGGCATCGCCAACGAATTTCGGCTATATGGCAGAAGTGCTTCTGTTCTTGTTCTATTCAAACTTTCATACTACAAATCAGGAACGTTTTCTGATTTATAGTACGACCACACCGGTTCTCCAAAGAAAGATCTTTCTGTAGTTCAATCACGATTTTTCTACTCTTCTGCTAATACAAACCCATTGTTGTCAGTGTCGAGTTACGATTTTTTTTACAAGTCATCAAATTCTTCATATCTTTAATTTCTTGAAATTAATTATCATCATTATCATTATCTCAGCTCCATATATGTTGCACTCTGTTGGGCTTGAGCCTTCTCCGTAATGGAAGGGCAATTGACCTACAATACAACGCTGGCTAGACGTGTTGATATAGGTTCTAGTTTTTTTTTCTTATTGCTTATGGTGGCAAACGAGCAAACAGCATACCTGATGGTAAGTATTACAGCACCCCATGGAGCTTTGCAATACCAAGGGTATAGCTAGACCACTGCCTACCAATACAAACCCCAGACCCATCCAATAGGCCTTCCGGCTCTCTCGTTCACCGAACGAATCCATATTGCCATTACTCAGGCGTCGATTTCCTGCGAGAGTGTGGTACTACCCCGGACGGACCGGCCCGTGGCTGTAGACAGAAAACTGTCAAATGGCGTGGTCCTACCACTAACTAAAGTTTCGAGTTTTCCTTCTTTTATTATCCGTCAGTAAATCAAATCATATCCTCCAACAGTGCTATAGCCATAGTGTTAAAGCTATCTTTTTAGGACTTTTAGTGGAAATCGAAAACGTTTGTTTCAGAAGTCCCTTTGCATAACATTACAAAAAATGTAATCAAACTTATTTAATGTAAGTCGTTAAAACAGTAAGACCATTTGATGCTTTCATGCTATCGCTAAAAGTCCCAATTGATTGTCTTAATTCTTGAAATACTTATCGTGGTGTAAAAAAAAATTATTTTTGCAAAAAAAAAATGTAAAAAGTTTTAGCTCCTAGATATAAAAATATTATGTACAAGATTCTTACAAAATACAGTATGTAATAAAATCGTTTAATTTTATTTATGTTTTACTTTAGCGTAAATATAATTTCTTTTAACTTAGTAACTTCTAATCGGATGCTACTATTGAGATCTTGTCCAGCTATATTTTTTTGCATATTTTGAAAAAAGGAAATATATCCTGGATCGAAGTGCATCACTGAAGCTAATAACAATAAAAAATAAACAGAATAATCTATGTAGTATTTACAAGTCATCATTATCTTGCGCCTATCCCAATTACATGGGGTCGACGCAATATGTACTCCTCTTCCATCGTACATATTGCAAAAATAATTGGCAATGGTTATGACCGGCCGCTGGTCTGACATCAATCCTCCTTAGGCATGTAATTGTTGACCAAAGGGCATCAAGCGGTCGGCCGAGGTCGATATAAAGATCTTAGTTGTCTTTTAAGACATCCAAAAAAAAATCACTATTTTTTTACGCATAGGTATATTGAATATTTTTTTTTATGAATATACTTTAAAAAAAAAAAATTTTTCTTCGAAACCTGCAGTGAAATGTCTTCCTAGTAGTGGAAAAAGAAGGCTGTAAAAACGGGAGCCCTTAATATTAAAGATCGCTCAATATGAATTTCTATTTTACGTTTAAATAATAAGTGGGAAAAAAAATTTTTGACTTTTTTGAAATTTCATGACTTTCGAATTTACTCATTTATGAGTGAGCACATACATATTTTTAAAGTAAATTAAACGCTTAAAATAAAGGTCTCTTGTGATTTTTCGTTAGCTCACTTCTGTAACTGTTATTCAAGTTTAAAATTTAACATGTATTCAAGTTAACTTTTATCTTTCAATGATACATAAATAAAACATATCACTAATTATCATAAGTTTTTTTTTTCAATACAGTGATACTGATCGTTCGTTCCTCTATCGTTTTAGTATATCATCATCATCATCATCACAGCCCATATATGTCCCACTGTTGGGCTCGGGCCTCCTCCGTAATGGGAGGGAAATTAACCTACTATACCGCACTGGTCAGACGTGTTGGTATAGGGTTTTGTTGCTAGTTTTCCTTCTCTCGCATAGATGTTATATGCGTTTTATATCCCTTAGTCTCTCTCTCGTACGATCACCCACGGGTACCTAATAAAGACATGGGGTAGTGAATTGTATTCTTACTCCGTCACCACACGGAAAGTCTCTAAATCATTATTTGGTTAATATTTTTAATTATTGTTATTAGCATTTCATGCTTCAGGTTTTTGATAGTCAAGGTAAAAAGCTTAGATTTTATTAATTGAAAAGAATTTTGTGGAACGTGGAGCTTTGAATTGCATAATTCAGAAATTGTGAAATATTTTTTTTTTCGTTTTAATTGGCTGGACCTGCTCAACTTGTTCTTTCGTTCGTTCCGATCCGGTGGGAGTTTAAAAAAAAGAAAACTGTTTCATGCAGTTAGCACAGGAATCGATATATTTAAGATATTTTAAATTCCCCACGTAGGCTGATTGGACAAAATTTTATCTAATTTTTAAACACTGCCGACAATTCTATTAGAAAATATGATAATTGAACAAGTTTGTTATCGTGTTAATGACATTAGTGGATTGTAAATATATCGAATAGATCGTAAATTTAAAGGCCGTTATCGCGATTATATAAGTTTTATAAAATCAATGATTATTTCAAAATCATTGATAATAAATTTTAAGGTGATATTTTATTTTTCGCTGTGTGGTAGCGGCTACGAATACTACCAACCCTTACTTTGCTCGTGGATGTTGTAAAAGACGACTAAGAGCCTTATAACGACCTGGGCCAACTCCATCTGATGCCGTTTGGTCAAGAATTATATTCCCAAGGAGGATTGACGAGGCGACCGGTCATAAAACTATTGCCAATAACTTCTGCAATATGTACTATGAAATAAGAGTAGGTACATATTGTATCGACCCCAAGTAATTGGGATAAGAGTAGGAGATGATGAATGATGATTTTTTAAGCTATAAATTATGATGTCGGAGAAAATAGCATAAAAAAATTATCCATGATGGTTAATGAGAGAATTATATGGCAATCAAAATCCTTTGCATACATTATATTATTATTGTTGTTTTTATTCTACTTCTTCTATGTATGTATTCTTGTATGTTATTATATTATTATACTTCTTCTCGGCTCATAAACATCATACTATTAGTCTCTGATTTCCCCCAGATGCCTTCAACTTTCATTAACCTACTAGACCAATTACCTTTAAATAATCTACTACATCACGGTGATCAGACAAGTTGGTATAGTATTTCATTTCGAGCGATGTTCAGGATATACGTAACCAAAACTTTCGGATATCTGAAATAAAAATATATCCGAAACCGTAACTGAAACCGATATAAGTTTCGGATAATTTAATATATATAAGGTCTATATGAGATACATTATGATAGGTTTTCTATCAACAGCCAAATTGACAATGCAGAATTTTCCAACCTTTTATGG
Organism: Lymantria monacha; assembly: GCA_905163515.2. NCBI lineage: Eukaryota > Metazoa > Arthropoda > Insecta > Lepidoptera > Erebidae > Lymantria > Lymantria monacha. Next base: position 21,170,888 of record LR991102.1, on the reverse strand, counting down.
CACCGTAACACTTTCATTAATCGTGCTCCTAGTAATCGTAGCTGAGGGTCATGATTATTCCATCCATCCATCCATCCATCCATCAGTCTGTAGACATCCACTATTGGATATATACCTCCCCACGAAAATGTCACTGAGAATGATCTCATGCCACATTCATCCAACAGCTTTCTACGACATTCAAGATGACGTCATTCCACCTAGTGCGTGTTCGAACTACTCTGTGTCGACAGTTTCGTGGTCGAGAAGTTGAGGTTGAGAGGTCGCCTACCCATTGCTCATATCAACAAGCCAATTCTTCAGGCTATATCGGTTACACCCGTTCTTCTACGGATTGCGATATTACAGATTTTATTGCGAAGAGAAATATTGAGCATAGCCCTTTCCATAGCACGCTACGATCAGCGTCGCTACATAGAGTCATTTCATGAGGTCGACATTCAGAGACCACGTTTCACGTTAGGTCTTCGCTGGTAACGGACACTTATTATAAACCTTTATTATCAAACATTGTCGAATATAGGACGAGAAGATCCTCCAAAGTTTCCCTAACTGGTCTTAATCGAATCATACATACATACATATCATCACGCCATATCCCTTGCAGGGTAGGCAGAGAGAACAGAGCGCTAGAGAACTCTATCTTTGCATACTTCACTCGCTTCCTCAACATTCATAATTCTCTTCATACACGCTCGCCGGTTTCGGAGACTCTTGACTCCACCTTCCTTCAGTACATGACCGATCTGGTCTAGGTAGGTTAGTCTCGGTCTCCCCCGGTACCTACATCCTTCCACTTTCGCATTGTATATCTTCTTAAGCAGACGTTCGTTCGGCATTCTTTCCACATGTCCGAACCATCGGAGCATTCCCTTTCGCATCTTTACACCAATACTCTCTTTCATACCTACTCGCTCTCTTACGTCGTTACGTTACGAATGCGGTCGGTCAGCCTAACTCCACAGATTTCCCGCAGAGATCGCATTTCGACCGCATTAATTTTACTTTCATTTCCTAATCGAATCAATCTATTTATACTTCTCATCTCAGCTCACTGTTGGGCTCGAGCCTCCTCCGTAATGGATTGACCTAGTATACCACACTGGTCAGATGTGTTGGTATAGGGTTTTGTTTCGAGTTTCTCTTCACTTTCAATTCAATGGTAATTTTACTTAAAAGAGAGTAATTATACAATATATGCAAGCAGTAAGTGTGAGACCAATGGATAATTATAGACAGTATTTAAGACTTTTTAGACAAAACGAATAGACAGGAAGATTCTCGTGTGCAACTCTAAATATCGAACACAGCTCCTGTATTAAATTTTAAATTGTTAATTATAACTTGATTTAACGATAAAGAAAATATCGTAGGCAATTTGTAGGTATATCTATATGTTCATTTAAAAAAAAAAGCTCTTACCTATATGTAAGCGCAATTCGTCCCTCGTAGAGCACGTCATAATTTTAACCTTGGCATCTATTATAACCGATATGGAGGGTTAATAACCCTCAAATATCAAACATATGGTCTAATCCTAGACCCTAGGATTCGGGGAATTAGTCCGTCACCCGCTGAGAGGCTGACCGCGTGAGGAAAGACCGACATCCTACCCAAAGGGGGGACGTCGGTCGAGGAGAGGGTACTCCTCAGGAGTATTCCGTCAGCCCCAAAAAAAAAAAATAAGAACTTAGGATTAGGACCCTAGAATTGCTGAAGTAAACTGGCAGTAAATTTGTAAAAATATTTTGTTGAAACTGCCGAATAAAATGTAGAGATCAATATGACAGAGTTGTAATAAAGTCTCTGAATATATACAGATGCTTTTAAAATTACGGTTAAAGAAAATGGAGAGCCTAAAAACGGTATAATAATAACCTCCAAAAGTTAAGCTTAAAATATGCCCGCAATATTGAATGGCTTTTCTCCATTTTACAATTACAATTAACTGCCATCAAACGATTCAATTACCAATGTCTAATTATCTTAATTTTTTTTTTACAATATTCGGCAGAATTACTGTAGCAGATTGGCGAAGAAATGATAATAGTACTTAAGAATGTTATTTCAAATTTAAGTAATTAATACATTCAATTATTTATAAGAAAAAATACGTTAATTAATTAATAAAATTAATTACTTTAAAGGAAATTAAATTACTACTCAAATGGGATACCGAAGAAGTCTGAAGATATCTGAAATTGGCTTACTTGACGCCAGGGATAAATAGGCCGGAAATGACGTATCAACTGGCTGAATGATTTATTGACCAACGTCACGGCAAGGGTAGGCCACCTAAAAGGCGTGAGGGGTGAGAAACGCATGGGATATTTTGTCGTCTCCAACGACTGAGTGATGGCCAGATTACGGCTAGCGAAATAAAAGAGAAAGATGAGTGAACCCTTGAAAATGAGGTGATGTTTACAATTCTGGTTAGACGTGTTGTTATAGTAGATATTTTATATCAAGTTTTAGTTCTATTGCATAGATAGTCGCCTTTTACGATCATCAACGGACATGATAGGGGGTGTTGAATTGTATTCTTACTCCATCACCACACAGGAAATTCCCAAGAAGTTTGTTCCCATTGAATTCATTGTCGATATCTTGTCGTCTTTTTCTCATATTCACAATAAGAAACGAATAGGTATATCTATTCGTTTTTTAAGTTTAGTGAGAATGCATTTATTGAAAAAAAGACCTACACGAGTGCGAGGCATGCAGCTTTTGAATTTCCCAAATAGACTTCTTTATTTAATAACTTAATCTATTCAATATTTTGATAGTAAATTTAACAAGAAAATCGATGATTAATTATGACACATCAGTTATAATCTATAATCTACCGATATAATCTACATACATACATACATATTATCACGCCATATCCCTTGCAGGGTAGGCTGAGAGAACAGAGTGCCAGAGAACTCTATCCTTGCATACTTCACTCGCTTCCTCAACATTCATAATTCTCTTCATACATGCTCGCAGGTTTCGGAGACTCTTGACTACACCTTCTTTCAACACGTGACCAATCTGGTCTAGGTAGATGAGTCTCGGTCTCCCCCGGTACCTACATCCTTCCACTTTCGCATTGTATATCTTCTTAACCAGACGTTCGTTCGGCATTCTTTCCACATGTCCGAACCATCGGAGCATTCCCTTTCGCATCTTTACACCAATACTCTCTTTCATACCTACTTGCTCTCTTACCGCATTCGCAACGACGACTCGTTGCGAATGCGGTCGGTCAGCCTAACTCCACAGATTTTCCGTAGAGATCGCATTTCGACCGCATTAATTTTGCTTTCATGCATTTTTCTGCATACCCAACTCTCGCTTCCATAGTGTATGTTGGGACAAGCACAGCGTTATGTATTGCTACACGTGCCTTTTGGCTGAGGTGGTGGCTACCGAGAAGTTGTCCCAACGCTCCGTTCGCTCTATTCCCCGCATTCACTCTTCGCTCTATATCAGTAGTGTATCTTCCATCTCGGCTAAAACCACATCCAAGATATACAAATTCATCCACTAGCTCTAGTACATCATTACCTATTTTTACTCTTACATCTGTTCTGGCTTCATCTCTTTCAAAGACCATTATTTTGATTTTGCTCACATTCACGCGTAGACCCCTTTTCTTACAATCTTCTGTAATTGTGTCGAATAGGGTCTGCAGGTTTATCGCTGACTGTGCCAGCAGGTCTGCATCAACTGCATAGAGCAGAGCAGTGACCACTGAGTCGCCCATTTGGACTCCCACATTCATATCGTTCAACCTTTGGAGACATTTATCCAGATATATGATAAACAGCCTGGCTGACAGAATGCACCCCTGCTTAACGCCGATATTGACGTCAAACCAAGGCAACATTCCATCATCCAGCCGCACACATGCTCTACAGCCCATGTAACTTGACTGCACAGCCTGTAGCAGTTTACCGTTAATACCATACTCCGGTAAAATGTCCCAAAGTTCCTTTCGTACAACCGTGTCAAATGCTCTCTCCAGATCCACAAAACTGCAGAAAACCCTCTGACCTAGAGCCAGATGCTTCTCCACAATGTTGCGCAGAGAGAACACTTGATCCATGCATCCCCTTCCACTCCTGAAACATCCTTGTGTCTCACACATCAAACCATCGGACACCATCCTCGTTCTCCTTTCAATAATTTTACCGTACACTTTTGCTGCCAAACTGGTCAAGCTTATGGCTCTGTAATTTGCGCAGTCATAAAGTGAACCCTTGTTTTTAAACAAAGGCACGATGACTGCGCTATTCCAGTCCCTGTGAACCATTCCCGAGCTCCAACATAAATTGAGAAGCAACAGGAACGCCTCCCAGACACAGGTTCCACCAAGCTTGATCATCTCGGCAGACACCATATCAATGCCCGCTGCCTTACCATTTTTCAAAATTTTTATCGCCCATTCAACTTCATCCATACTGATGCCACCGGAGGATGCCGGTACCTAATGTTGATCTACTGAACCACAAGCGACACCAGCGCCAACTCGAGCATCCGCATACATATCGCCAAAATATTCACTCCATCGGCTTAACACATCTTGTGTTTGTGTAAGAATGTCTCCACCATTAGATCTTATTTTATTCATTCTGAAGGCTGACCAACCACCCCGAGACTCTACTCTCGACTTATGAAAATCAAGCACTTTTCAAACCTAAAAATGATTGTATTTTTCTCACATTGCACTTATAGGATAATATTATTATACATATGTCAAGAAAAAACATTCGTCTAAACGTATTTGATATTTTTAAAAAGCAATTATTTTGTTTAAAGTAAGAAAAAAGTTGATAAAAAAATTTTCGAGGACGTCCGGATGTTACCGTAAAGTATCTGGCATTCTGTCGACCGTAAAAATGGATGTATCGAAGTTTTTCTTTTATTAAAAGCTTCATAATCGCAACGCGCTGTTTCGTTTCAAAAATGGCTTGGTAATTCTTTGTCGTTTAATTGCAATTAATAAAAAACTAAACTGCTTAATCATTAGTGTATGTATACTTTATGAAAATTGGGTTCGTTATATTTTTTGTTCGTCCATTCGGACGAGCAAAGGAAATAAATCCCATTCAGCCTATACAGCTATGTTTAGCTCTACGTCGAGAATGGCACAAGATATCTAAAGTATTTTTTTTTCTTTCATTACGAGTATGTACAAGCTTTTATTTAGTTTCACCTGTCCCGTTGTCTGTAATCAAATCTTGCAAGTTAAATTTGATCCCCTTTCCGGTTTCCGATTGAGCTGAAATTTTGCATGCATGTATAAATTAGATGACAATGCAATATTATTGTAACATAGAGCTGACCTGATGATGGACCTGGAAGCTGGCCATAGGAACTCCATAATTAAACGACGCAACCCGATCGAAGTTGGGCTTATTTGATTCGTCTTGATGAGTACTTTAATACTATATGGAAACCAGGGTCTGATCATGGACCTGAAAGCTGTCCATAGGAACTCCGTAATTAAGCGACGCAACCTAATCGAGTTTGGGCTCGTTTGATTCGTCTTGACGAGTACTTTAAGACTATATGATAACCAGGGTCTGACGATGGACCTGAAATCGGGCTATAAGAACTCTGTAATTAAACAGCGCAACCCCATCGAGTTTGGGCTCGCTTGATACGTCTTGACGAGTACTTTGATACTATATGGTAACTAGGTTCTGATGATGGTCCTGCAAGCTGGCCATAGGAACTCCGTAATTAAGTGACGCAACCCCATCGAGTTTGGGCTCGTTTGATTCGTCTTTACGAGTACTTTGATACTACATGGAAACCAGGGTCTGATCATGGACTTGGAAGCTATCCATAGGCACTCCGTAATTAAGCAACGCAACCCCATCGAGTTTGGACTCGCTTGATTCGTCTTGAGGAGTACTTTGATACTATATGGTAACTAGGTTCTGATGATGGACCTGGAAACTGGCCATAGGAACTCCGTAATTAAAAGATGCAACCCCACCGAGTTTGGACTCGTTTGATTCGTCTTGACGAGTATTTTGATACTATATGGAAACCAGAGTCTGATCGTGGACCTGGAAGCTGTCCATGGGAACTCCATAATTAAGCGACGCAACTCCATCGAGTTTGGGCTCGTTTAATTCGTCTTGACGAGTACTTTGAGACTATATGGTAACCAGGGTCTTATGATGGACCTGGAATCTGGCCATAAGAACTCCGTAATTATATATCCATATCGCTAACGTTGCGCCTCAGAGTACCAAGGCGAACCCTGTTATACTGAAGCCCTTATCCCTCCACAATGGACCTCTGGGGTGATGAACCCTTTTTGTCCTATATTTGTGGGAACAACACGAATAATAAAAATACTAAAAAGTTATAAATAAAATTAAAGAAAAATATTTTTTTAAAAGCAAGCTTTATTATTTGCTTATATAATAAACTAAAAAGTTAAAAATAAATTAACTCTAATCAGACATATAACACTTTATAAGTTCATTGTAACCTTTAACGATATTTTTATTAATTTTCAACAACAAAATAATTCCATATCGTACATAATTATATATTTTTAACACTAAAACTTTACACCATAATTATTAAATCTGCCCGTTTTTATCACAGTCCCAATTTTATAAATAAAAGTGAGTTGCATTTTTTAGCAAATAATAAACAGCTTGCTTTTAAAAAAGGATTTTTCTTTAATTTTATTTTCATTTCTGGCATTGACTAATAGTAAATGATAAATAATATAAAATGAGGCGTGCACTTTTGGATTTTCCAAATTATATTTCTTTCTTTTGTTCAGTCATACTGTCATTCAGATTCAAAGAAGAGACATAGTCCAGCCACGCTTTCTTCTTTTGCTCTACGGAAGTTGCAACTTCCTCATCCCAGCATGCATCACCATTTGTTTTTCTATGCTTCTTTGAACTTCCACATACTTCTTTCGCTGTATCTACCATACTCTCTTTCAATATTCTCCAGCATTCTTCAATGTCCGATTGCGGCTGGCTTGCCATCGTCAGCTGTTCTCGGACACCCTCTGCATACTTTTCTCTTACACACACTTCTTGCAACCTTTCAACCTTTATTCTTTCAAGACCTCCGAAGTGGACACGCTCTCGCCAGTGCCTCCACTTTCTGACCAGACCACTAAATCTCGCAATAACGAGATAGTGGTCCGTATCGACTGTGGGCCCCTGTAGGCTCTTGCGTCCAATATTATACTTTTCTGTTCATTCCTTCTCCATGTATACATATGGATGTCCTTATGCTGGAAAAATGTGTTTGACACAATAAGGTTTCTCTCCATGCATAGATCCGCTTTGAGCCTACCTGCGTCGTTCACTCTCTTATCACCAAATGGACCAAGTACGTCCTCATAGTCGGGACGTTTGGTCCCCACCCATCCGTTCAAATCTCCGCATACAATCACGCGTTCACTGGTTTCTGCCATATCCAGAACTTCCCTAACATTATCCCAAAACTTCTTTAGTCTGATGCCACCGAGGATCCCACGGGAGCACATACTACAACCATGAATACCTTGGTGACACCTAGTTTTATACGGACCCAAAGAAGTCTGGGATCATACATTACGTAATCCTTCACACCTGAGGTCAAGCGAGAGGACAACAGCACTCCTACCCCCATGCTGGCTCGATTGCTCTGTGGTACACCAGACCACAGAGCCATTCCGCCACCAGGAAATAGGGATGTTAAAAAATTATCGATTTTTATTTAAATCGATTATAATTTTCTAATAATCGATTTTTTATAATCGATTTTTATAGTAATATTAATCGATTTTTAATAAATCAACTATATAAATTACGCGTTAAAATAGATTTTTAAAAACAGCGCCATTTATGCTACAGATGAATAAAACTCGAAGTAAATTCATTATTATTTACAAGTTAAAAGTGAGATAATAGAGTTGTTGATAAAATAAAAATTTCTTCTAACCGTAAAACAGCTAAAATATTTTATAACGAAAAAGGATAATACCACAGCAATATGCATATACCTACTGTCCGAAAGGATTAAAAAATGTAGTAATACTACAAATTTAAAATAGCACATAGAACGAAAACATCCCACTGTCTTACAGGTAACATGAATTACTATATTTTATAATGATTACTGTGTTCCTTATGACAACAAAATACTGATCTCTGTGAAATTCGTTCAAAAAACTAAAAACGTCTGTCATGCGAGTCATACGTTTTATAACCTCAATATTTTCAATAGAAAATATGTTATGGTAAACTGGTCATCAATAAGTTTTTACAAACTAATATTTTATTTTAAAACTAGTCAAATATAAAATTATCATCATCATTTGACTGCACAAATGGCGTAGTGGTTAAGATACCGACCTTCCGTGTCAGTGTCATGGGTTCGATTCCCACGTAGGACAATACATTGTGCGACCCACTAAGTGTTATTCTGTCTGGGGTGAAATTTGTCTGCGTTAATTGCATGTTTGTTAAGTCCCCCGCAATACAAATATTATTATTTCTTAGGTGCTACTTTTAAAAAATATAATATCAGCCTATTGTCGTCCACAGCTGATCGTAGGTGTAATTGTAAAATAGTACTTGCCATTTATGGCAATGTTTTTTGTTCTGATTTATATTTTAATTTTTGAGACAATATGATTATCTTATTAGGATGCTCATCATTTCAGGATGTCACGAGTGTGATGCACCAGTAGACGATGCGCGTCACACTCTGGAGGTATGGGGACCCCGCCCGCCAGGGGAACCCAGCGCCACGTCCTATCGGCGGTCGTTGGGAGAGACCTGTCGTTGTCGACCATTATCTCGAAGATGCTTGACAGCGACAGGTGCTGGTCGTCGATGGCTTACTTTGTGAGGCCATCATGAAAAGGAAGGAGGTCGCGGAGCGGGAACGCGAGGCGCTTGCATCCACTTACCCACTCCGCCACCGGCGACCGGGGAGGAGGAGGCGCCGTTATGCGCACCTCCTCCCACCGCCTTGAGGGACTATAGGACGTGACCAGAAAGCCAAGCGTGGCGGTGCGCCGGAGAGATCGAATGTCAGTCGATCTCTCCGGCGCACCGTAAAAGCGCGGAAGGGGCCGCTGTGGTTTTAGTGGGTATTCTGGTCGGGCTTCAGCTGGCCGGTGAGTCCCACACTACCCCGCGTCCGTCACCGACGGGGGATAGCACGTAAATGCTTTTCCACAGCGATAACAGAAAAAAAAAGGATGTTCATCATTTAAGTTTTTTTTTATAATAAAATGATAATGAAAATTTGTATCAATAATGACATTTGGTTTCCTTATGCCTTACTTTGAAAATTTAAAGGAACCTTCGGTTTGATATTTAGTTATGAATTGGTTATTTTTTTATTTATATCATTTTATTTGATTTTTAATCTGATAATTTGTTAATATGAATCTCTTTGGTTTATTACTGGAATACAAAAAGCATATAGATTTTTAAATAATAGCAAAATCGATTTTTCCTTATAAATCGATTATTTATTTTCAATAAAATCGATCTTTGGCAAATCGATTAATATTGGATAAAGAAAAATCGATTTTTATTTAATCGATTCTTTTCCATTAACCTCACATCCCTACCAGGAAGATCGCAGGCGTCGCTGCCCCTTCGCTTGGTCTCTGTTACACAGAGCACGTCTAGCTGTTTGTCCGCCATGACGATTATCAGCTCGTGCAACTTACCTTCCACACATCCTCTTACATTCCACGTGCCCACCCACTACAATATAACATCTATACAAAAAAAGGAAAACTGTCTGACCAGCGTGGTATAGTAGGTTAATTGCCCTCCAATTGTGGCGGACGCTCGAGCCCAGCAATGGGAAATATATGAGCTAAGATGATGTTCATCGGCCGGCGCGCTAAACATCGCGATTATAAATATTATACTTTGAGTGAATTTGTTTTAAAAATTAAAACCACCGTAAAATTTAAATAATTTTATTTACTTGTTCTTATCATAAATAGTTTTAACATGCATCCACATATAACTAACATATAAATCAAGCGTCTTTATGCTACAAAATAACATTTTAAAAAAGTGATATCATAAATTCACATTACACTTCAGTGCAAATTCCTGGATACAGCACATTTTTATTACAAGTTTTGTTAAAATAAATAAAATCATTAATAAAAATTAGTTTCCAACTATTCTTTATTCTCTTTTATTAAACTAAATATGGCACTCAAAATTATAAAGCGCGCTTCAAAGTAAACTGAGGTAATTAATTCATTTAATAGGTAATACTACGCTTAAATAAATAGGAAAAAAAATAGGGAAATTACTTTTATTAATTATAATCAACTTTAATTATGGTCAGACAAAATACTTTGATCCATGAATATGTTTTAATAAAATAAAATTTGACAATACTACCTCGAAAATACTGCAAAACAAATGAGCTTGCCACCGAAGAAGACAAAGACCGGATTTTGATGGCCTGCTCGCACCGCAAAGATAGGTACTTGTAGGGCAGGTCTATGGAGCCGCGCGCCGTTATTTCTGTCGCCCCGGACAGAATTAACGCGACGTGACACCATAGCCCAAAAAAAAAAACAAAAAAGACAAGCTTAAAATCTTTAACTTAGTAAATGTGACAAGTGACAGTTCAAAAAGACCAATGGTACATTTTTTTAAATGTACGCTTATGTAATAGGCATGCCAGACGTGCGGTCTCAGTTCCGTTGCATACGAAAAGCGCCTTATTATTATACTTTGTGTTTAGTTTCGTTTTAAATATGTTAAGTAATTTTGAAAAACTCCTTTTCAAATATAGAATTTAGAACATTCTAGATCAAATATAGAAATCAAATTTGAGTACTAAATATCATTCTAAAACCATACCATAGCCATTGTGGTGCGAATCGCCATTCGATCGAGCACCGTATAATATTGCACGATGTGGTCGGGTGATAAGTCAAAGTCGCAAACGTATGTCCTTGTAATTCAGATAATTAACAAATGCCTGCTATGATAATTTTCTGTAAACTCTCTATACGCCAATAGATTATATGCGTATGAAAACGACACTGTATTAATTTTTAAAATATAAAATCTCCCAGCAAAGGGGACCAATTCATAATCCTTTTCGAACATAACTCGCAAGTTATCTATAATCAGTGTTTATTAATTATTATGCTAATTATCCAATCCCTCAGTTTTCTAGGATCTATTACAATTCTACTCACAAAATCAAAGAAGCGATGAAAAATTATTTGTATCGCGCCGAGTTTCTTTTAAAAATTACAGGTAGCAAATACACATATTGTGCTAAATGCCAAAGTGAAAATCGCTTCGTATTCAAAGTAAAGCTGATTACAAATAAAAGGATTAATATTAGCTCCCTGCAGCAAGTGAATCCTATCTATTTGCACGTCAATGGTTGTTTTGACCCTTAGCATTTTATTTAAGGTGCCTAAAACTACCCGCAAAACAAGAATATAATATTACAAATTACAGAATGCATTTAAAAAAAAATCGATCTCAGATAAAAATTGTGATAACACTTCCATTTGGTAGAAAACAACGATTTAATCAAGACTTACGATTTAAATATGGTCTAAAATTTTATTTCAGCAATAATATGGTAAATTTTCAGTGGGTGATCGTAAAAGACGACTAATTGATATAAAACGCATATAACATTTATGCAAGAGATGGAAAACTCGAATGAAAACCCTATACCAACACGTCTGACCGGCGTGGTATAGTAGGTCAATTTCCCTCACATTACGAAGGAGGCTCGAGCCCAATAGTGGAACATATATGAGTTGCGATGAATAAAAGAATGAATGAAATAATATATCATTTAAAATTTCGACAATATATTACCGTTTTCGTTATATTGTATTTTAAAATAGACATTTTCCACAAATAAAGTAATAAATAAGAGATTTCCACCTAGGTATTGACTCATCATGATATCTTTGGAACCATAAGACTCTAAATTTGATAGGTATATTCCTTTCGCTGAGTAAAGGTCAGCTAAAAACGGATTTTACGAAATTCCACCCGCAAGGGGGGTTGCTGGGGTGTAGAAATCACATTTCTTAAATATAGCTCCTACAGACTTGAATTTCGGGAGGCATAATTGTTTTACGCTACAGAGGTTAACTAAGAACGGCTTTTTAAAAATGCCACCCCTAATTGCGTAGGTGTTAACCCAAAAAAACCACATTATCCAATACTGCCCCTACAGACTTGGAATTTGGTGTGGACTTTCTTTCTGCCCTGTAAGGTCAGATGAAGTAGGGTTTTAAGAAATTCCTTCTCCGAAAGGAATTCTATGTAGCGAAAGTAAACTACACAACTGAACTGACGTAACCGAAGCGAAGCGAGAGCGGATCGCTAGTATAGTATAACTGTATTCTATTGTAGGTACCAAATAATACATTTATGAAGATCGTCGGGTTACGCCGTGTGCTACTATTGTGTTCACGAGCAGGACCATGATTGTAAAGTATCCAAAGACATATAACATCGCTTCTCAGTTTTTATTTACCAATCTTCCAGGAGCAAACATTTGACTAAATGAATTTAATTAGGGAGTTGATTTTTCTACAGTAGCAGAACTTAATACAATTACGTAAACGACCAAAAAGTATTGTCACATTCTGTGGCAATAAATATCGTCTTTAAAAACGGCTAGGCTAGAATTTATTATAGACTTAACTATATGTGTATAAATACGTTAGAGATTATGAGGCGAAGTGTAAAAATATAGTTGTGAATCGAACCTGTGATACAACCGTACGCTATATAATATCAAAACACTATGCAATCTAAACTTAAAACTATAAGTATTTATTATATTTATGTGTGATTTAACAATTATCAGTCAACTGAAAAACATTTATAACATAAAATATATGAAAAAAAAAATTAAAAAAAAAACATTTAAAAAGAAACTATGCCAGTGATATTCCTTGTGGCGTTAATTGTACCTTCAACTTTCGATTTGTAGTCTTATAAGCAGTGTGTGGAGCATATTGTATGTACCTCTTATAGGTAGCGACACGAGAAAGGTATTTGTCTCAAACCGTTTGCAAATAAAATTATTGTACCAATATTTCTGCAACTAAATTTATTGCTATGTGGTGAAATTTTAGTGAAAATAAACTTGTACTATTTATTAATTAACTTGCTATTCATGACCTAATAAAAATATAAAGTGTATTGGAATTACTGAAATTTAGCATTTAACTGCAAAGTTAGAGTATTAAATCTGTATAATGCGTAAAAATTATCGGGTAGATGGCACACGTCTACTTTAAAGACGAAAATATAACACGAGCCGAAAATTTAATGTCATACGACTGCTCACGCGGTGTAAGTGGTAGCACGATTGGAACAGATTTCCAATAGATATGGGTTCGAGTCCCATATGTGACAATTATTTTTTGGCTCGTAATAAAGTTTTTATAAATATATTGAAAACAAATCAAACAAATAGACAAAGAATTGCTCATCTTAAAGGTTAATTTCCGTGTATCGCCGCCGATCGCTGACGCATGCTGGCAATGCGACAATAGCCAAAGTAGGAATATGTATGGCGCAGTTTACGTCAATCGTTGCATGCCATTTAGACATGCGCGAAACAGTACTTCGCGAAGTGATGTTATATGGCATTACATTTCGTGCCTAGTAATATTACATTTTACCTTTACTTCAAACATCACACATGACATTTCATTCAATATAAGCCTTAATATTCTGAAAATAAAGCTTAAAATATATATTGAATTGCCAGACCGAGCAGAACGTTTCGAATTTTCTTTTCTTATCGACCGCAGGCGCAGCGTGGTCCAGTCGTTCTATCCCTCTCAATCTCCCGAAAGGACACACGGCGCGTTTGAGAGATAGATGTCCATCACCAAATTACCGAACATTGCAGAAATGCAGAACAGTACACGGGTGTTCGCGTCATGTTTAATGTGATGTGTGATTTTTAATGTGATGTGTGATGTTTAATGTGATGTGATGTTTAGTCGCGTAATGTGTAATATGACAGTACGCGGTCGGGTAATATTACATGTGATACATCACTCGCATTACTTACACATGTCTAATGCCATTGTCTCAGATGTCGGAAACGGCGCCACATATTTTCAGCTGCGATGCACAAAAATGAAACTTTAAAAGCTATGCGTTCATTCGAATAATTAATTATAAACACGATTTTTTTTCACCAAGTAAGATAAATTAACAAAAACTGCTATAAATATACAGTTATAAAATATTGCACGATCTTGCACATAGGCCATTTACCAGTCGAAATTATAAACATATTAAAATATATAAAACTGTGAATCAATCAGTAATTATAATTTAAAATTAAAATACCTATAAAATTTCAACCATTATAATCTAAATTTAAATTTAAAAGAATTTCTAAATATTATAATTTAATAATATCGTTGTAAAGCAAATTGATGGCAAGAATCAAAGAAGCGTCACTGGATTTTATTTAAAACTTATAACAATTAATAAATTAATTAATTATGAGTATTCATGGAATGAACTCTTTGTGAAAAATACAATTTTTTTGTCTTTTACACTTCAGTGCAAAAATATAACACCTACACGATCTATCAAAATTTTATTTCAATAATCTTATTAATTAAAGAGAGTATTTATACTATAAAATAAATCGTATTTTAATTTAAAAATTAACACAAATCTAACTTAGTTGATACGATATATTTATAATAACTTATTTTAAATATTCAAAATACACACCTACGCACTAATAAAGCAGTTTAAATATTTACAAAATTAAATTTATTTAAATTACAATATTGCGATTCTCTCACTACAATAAAATAATTATATTGTATAAAAGACATTAAGAGCTGTAATTATTGAGATTTGATTTTATTTTTTTGCAGAATATAAAATAATGGTCTAATAACGTTCATAATTATATCAAAAATGAAATGGTAGAAAATGTAAAAAACGAACACTGATGACATAAAAACGTAGTAATTTACTTTTCATATTATGCAGAGGCTATTTATGCCATATACCTGCACTAGGTGGAATTTACCGTTTTTTTTCATCATATCTTGAGAAAAAAAATCAATGAATTTTGTCAAATCATAGGATAACATACATTTATTTGTGCATGCCGATTTTAGTAATAATCAATTCATAAACTTAGGTTATTAATGTGGCTTATACTGATCCACATTTTACAAGTTTGTGATTACACTGCCAAGAAAAATGGTGATAATATCAGGATTTTAAAGATATAAAACCTTTAAAGTATTTTTTTTTATCAGGAGATATATAATCTCTACGGATTCTATGAAGTTTTTATTTTGTTTTTACTTCCAAGAACCGTTTTCCGTTTCATAAAATTCATAAAGCTAAAGCTGTAGTAGATAAATAAATACTTCTATATGAACGATGTCATTTTCCTTAATCACAAATAAAAGTATACGAAATACCAGCACAGTAAAAACAAAAATTAAAACGCTATAAATGCCGTAACCATTTAAACAATCCGTACCAAACATTTCCCAGCATATACCAGGTCAATTTCCCTCTCATTCTGAAATCCTGAGTAGCATTAGGACGTATATGAGCTGAGATGATGATGATAACAAAGATGAAATACAAGACTCGCTAACTTCCAACATTATTAGATATTTTTTTTACCGACAAGGTTCTAAAGATAAAAAATTCTACTAACTCAAACTAATTAGAATTTATTTTCAGTCGTAATCCTATTTCATATAAGTAGTACATATATGACAAAAAAATTAATATCGCATTAATTTATTCGTGTGAGATTCGCAAGATAATAAATTACAATAATTTTAAACAACTACATATCAACAATCTATTAATTACTAAAAGAATTTTTAATCACTAAATCAAAAAAAAGTACCATCGCATTTACAAAAAAAATACAATAATGATAAATGCCTAAAAATAAACATTTCACTTGATTATATACTAAATAAATCAATTTCGCAAAAAGTAACCTAAAATTCTTTTATTAATAGTTCCTTAATTTTTTTTCACGAACGAATTAATTAATCAAAGTACTAAATAATCAAAAATTTATTAACAGTTCATTAATTTAAAAAAAAAAAACTAATTAATAAAACAAAGTACTATTTACTATATTTTTTTTTTTACAAAATCGATTTATCCTCTTAAGAAATTTAGGTATTTATAACCATCACAGTTATAACTATTACAAATTCTATTACAATAATAAACATTACAGTTTATAATAGTTATAAGTATCAAATTTTACAGTTATAACTTTAACAGTCATTGCAAATAAGACATCCTTATTTAGTTACCAGTTAAAAATAAGACTTAATTAGAATAATTATAATATCATTGCTACAAAGCATGAACGTAGTAACTCACAAAATAAAAAAAATGGAAAATTAAATTTAAAAAATAGACCGAGATTCACAAATACGAAAGTGATAAAAACCTTAATTAAAAGGGTATTTCTACTACAATATACAATTTTAATTACTACCTTTATGCTTTCTAGCGTCGTTATGTATCAGCAAATACTCATGTAACCAAAAAAAATATTAATGATTTTGTGATTTTCATTCGGCCCGACGTGTAATTATAGATTTTTGAGTATTGTAAAAAAATATTATTAATTACACGTGTCTTTAACGAAATAGGCCTAAATATATATAAATTTTGTACTGCACTCAACACAGCAAAAATAAGAATGATTTTATTCCAGGTTGTTCGTCACAGCTTACTTGAAGGTCATTTTACAACGGTATTATACACGCCTATTTGATTTTTTTTATCAGAATTATCTCTATCCAAATCCTAAATTAATTAAAATTAACGTTTTCTTCAATTAAACCTTTCGGAGTACACGTATTCTTTTTAGAGTATCAAACCTGACGTATTGCCAGAATGAGATGTCGAATTCGATTTGAATGACGTGAGTTTCAGCATATATAATAAATAAATCTAGTAGCTAGACTATATTAAAACTTGTTAGTGAACGAATAATATCACGAGTGGGACTTATACCCAAATTTATTGGAATCGAATTCAATTGCCATGAAAGACTCTTGTCATAAATTAATTGCGCCAATTTATTATGTATGACAATCTCATCCTCCTCGCCTGATGTAATAAGAAATCCACGTCTAGCAATGGAACAGCAATAAATTGCCGAGTTTCCAAATTCAATAATAAAATCAAATCTGTTTACTATAAGGTACAAAATAAACTGTAGTTTCAGTGTTGTGGATAAAACACAATATTTTTAATATATTTATAATTAATGATGATTGTGACATGAGAAAGACACTGTAACTTCAATAGAGAAACAACATACATACATACATATCATCACGCCATATCCCTTGCAGGGTAGGCAGAGAGAACAGAGTGCCAGAGAACTCTATCTCTGCATACTTCACTCGCTTCCTCAACATTCATAATTCTCTTCATACACGCTCGCCGGTTTCGGAGACTCTTGACTCCACCTTCCTTCAGTACATGACCGATCTGGTCTAGGTAGGTTAGTCTCGGTCTCCCTCGGTACCTACATCCTTCCACTTTCGCATTGTATATCTTCTTAACCAGGCGTTCGTTCGGCATTCTTTCCACATGTCCGAACCATCGGAGCATTCCCTTTCGCATCTTTACACCAATACTCTCTTTCATACCTACTCGCTCTCTTACGTCGTCGTTACGAATGCGGTCGGTCAGCCTAACTCCACAGATTTTCCGCAGAGATCGCATTTCGACCGCATTAATTTTACTATCATACTCTTTTCTGCATACCCAACTCTCGCTTCCATACAGTAATGTTGGGACAAGCACTGCGTTATGTATTGCTACACGTGCCTTCTGGCTGAGGTGGTGGCTGCCGAGAAGTTGCCCCAACGCTCCGTTCACTCTATTTCCCGCATTCACTCTTCGCTCTATATCAGTGGTGTACCTTCCATCTCGGCTAAATCCACATCCAAGATATACAAATTCATCCACTTGCTCTAGTACATCATTACCTATTGTTACTCTTACATCTGTTCTGGTTTTATCTCTTTCAAAGACCATTATTTTGGTTTTGCTCACATTCACATAGAGAAACAAAATTTAGCATAAATGACCTAAGAGAATAAAGTGAAGAAATTCTCTTTAATCACAAAGGAGTGAAAATATTGACCATACCCAATAAGTTACAAAATTGAACATAATTATAGTAAACTAATAAAATTTACTATAATCGCAATTAATTAATAAAGTTTAAAACACATTTTTATATTAATGGCAGTGACATGATAAAATGTATACTATAATCAAATGAATGGCATTCTATTTAATAAGAAAACGTAAAAAAATTGAATGCAATACAAAGTTTGCTGAACTACAGTGACCTAACAAATATAAACTGTAACCATAGTGACCTGGTAACATTTACTGTAACCACAACGAATTAATAAATATAAACCCAGTAAAGTTACAAAATAAAAATATTTATTGTAATGGCAGTGATGTAATAAAATTTACCATAATCAAAGAATAAACATTTTCTTTAATATCGCATAAGTGAGAAAAATTGAGTGCTCACAGTGCGTTAACAAATTTTCTGTAACCATAGTGACCTGACAAATATAAATGTAACCACAGTGACCTGATGAAAATTTACTGTAATCTTAGTGTAATGACAAAATATATTGTATGTGTGAAGTGATAAAGTGTAATGTATTCCAGTTAAAAAAAGCCTAAGTAATAAGTCTAGGCGCGTGTAAACCATACAGTTTTCTAGCCAGCGGTGGTCTATGCCTAGGTTCATCCTCGGCATGGGGCGCCCAGTCCTGCAGGCGAGCTCCGGCAGCCAAACGGTGTGTCAAACGATGAGCGATCGAGAAACCACCGCTGCCTTCTAGCTGAGTCAGCACGATTATTACTTGTCTGTAAATATATTACTATAATTATAAGTCATCTTTTCATTATTCTATCGATGTCCACTGTTGATCGACCTGCTGTACTGTATGGATCAGCATGTTGGGCGACAAAAGCGACGGATGAGAGACGACTGCATGTAGCGGAGATGCGAATGTTAAGATGGATGTGTGGTGTGACAAGAATGGATAAAATAAGAAATGAACATATAAGAGGAAGTTTGAAAGTTGCGCCTGTGACGGAAAAATTAAGGAGTGAAAGATTGACATGGTATAGACATGTGATGAGACGGGATGAAAGTAATGTTGTGAGGAAAGCTTTAAGCATGAATGTTGAAGGCTTAAGGCGTAAAGGGAAGACCAAAGAAAAGATGGATGAACTGCGTGAAACATGACATGGATAGACAAGGAGTGACCACAGAGATGACGTCTGATAGAGTTGTATGGAAGGAGAAGACATATTGCGTCGACCCCAAATAAATTGGGATAAGAGCAGGTTGATGATGATGTCCACTGTTGATCGACGTGTAGATATTTTAGCACTTTTTCTGTATTACATAAAATTTAATAATAGATATTTAAAATATAACATACAAATGTAGTGTGGCGACTAGAAATACGATTTATCGATACACCTTTACTTTCTTGTGGGAGTGACAAAAATCGACTAAATAAACATCAGAGAAATGAGCAAGTGTTTTTCTGGGAAACTCATAATATCAACTGTGATTATCTAACTGCCTGATGGCGATTGCGTCAGTCTTTGATCCTGTTATAGTATGTCTAATATTTTCATGTTACCACCAAATCTCCGCTAGCATACATACCATCACGCCATGTCCCTTGCAGGGTAGGCAGAGAGAACAGAGTGCCAAAGAACTACTATCCTTGCATACTTCACTCGCTTCCTCAACATTCATAATTCTCTTCATACACGCTCGCCGATTTCGGAGACTCTTGACTCCACCTTCCTTCAGTACATGACCAATCTGGTCTAGGTAGGTTAGTCTCGATCTCCCCCGGTACCTACATTATTTCACTTTCGCATTGTATATCTTCTTAACCAGACGTTCGTTCGGCATTCTTTCTACATGTCCGAACCATCGGAGCATTCCCGTTCGCATCTTTACACCAATACTCTCTTTCATACCTACTCGCTCTCTTACGTCGTCGTTACGAATGCGATTGATCAGCCTAACTCCACAGATTTGCCGTAGAGATCGCATTTCGACCGCATTAATTTTACTTTCATACTCTTCTACTTTCTCGTCTCCATTAGCTTTTATAAATAAAGCTAATATAATAACATACCTGTGTAGAGGTGGCACAGAGTCGATAGTTTTGAGTTCACCTCTAGTTGATACCACGTTGTAACTCTCTTGGCAGTCACATTTGACATGTATCCATTTATCCGTGTGTCGGTTTTCCACCATCACCACGAGACCCGCCCAGCCCTTTAACAAATTATAAGGTGCATAAAGAAATAATACATTTCGTGTGGTGATAGAGTAAGAATACAATCCACCACCCCCTTTCTTGACGGGGATACCTTACCAATCATTCTGATCAGCGTATAGTAAATCAATTTTCTTCATTATGAAGGTGGATTGAGCCGAGCAGTGGGCATATAAGCACAATAGTTGATGGGCAAAAATGAAATCCACATTTGGAACACTCATTAGTGGATCTCACAAGGAATTGCCGACTGCATAGATGGCGTAGTAGTTAAGACGACCTTCCGTGCCAGTGCCGTGGGTTGGATTCCTACGCAGGAAATAGTTTGCGATCCACAAACTGTGGTCCTGAGTCGGTATAATTTGTCTGCGTTAATTATATGTTTATAAAGTACCCAGCAACACAAAAAGTCCTTAGTGCAGGATACCCAATGTGTGGAGCCATTAAGAAAAATTGTCTCGCGTGAGGGTCGAACCCAAGACATTCTGTAATGGTCAACAACGTAAACCATCGCTACAGATAAATATTATACTAACCTTTGTCAAATAATACGCTGTCATTCCTTGCCTGCCTTCGTGTCTCTGACCCCTTGCCAAAGTCAATCCAATAATCGCATCAGCAAGTATATGAGGATGTAGCGATGGTCTTTCAACGGATAAAGGTTTGGACGAGTGGGCGGCTAAGACGTGT
The DNA here is from genome assembly GCA_905163515.2 of Lymantria monacha. NCBI lineage: Eukaryota > Metazoa > Arthropoda > Insecta > Lepidoptera > Erebidae > Lymantria > Lymantria monacha. Next base: position 21,149,806 of record LR991102.1, on the reverse strand, counting down.
CGTGGCCAACCAGAACTATCAGCTAGTTCCAGCCCCGTATGCCAATGATTAAAAGCCAGGCAGACAACCAGATAAAAACCCTTTTCAAGCATCTTGTGGCATCCGACGAAACCACGAACCTGGAAGTTAAGCAGAAGTTACAAAACAAACCATGATGAACCAATGATGACTGCTAATAATTCATCTCATCATCTTTATTTTTTTTTTGCGGTGGTCTATGGACGTGGTCGCGCCCCGCCAAATCGGTCCGGGGCGACGAAAGAGGCGGCGCGCAAACCCATAGACCCACCCTGCAAGCACCTCTCTTCGCCGTGCAAGCGGGCCACCGGTACCCGATCTTTGTCTTTGGTGGCCTGCATCTCATCATCATCTTACCATTTTAAAAATGGTAGGACCGCGCTGTTGATAATTTTCTGTCTACAGCCGCCAGATCTATGTCTGAGTAATGGCAATGTGCTATTGCGCTTCGTTCGGTGAGCGAGAGAATCGGAAGCCCAACTGGGTTGGTTTGAGGATTATAATGGTAGGCAGCGGCTTAGCTTATACCCTTGGTATTGTAAAGGTCCATGGGCGGTAGCGACACTTACCATCAGGTGTGCTGTTTGCTTGTTTGCCACCATAAGCAATAAATTTAAAAAAAATATCTCAAAGGTAAATAAAACTATGTTCTTACTTGTCTTTTGCTATGCGCGACTAGTTTGCCAACTTGCGCGCTCGGCCCAGACTTGGTACGGAACACAACAACGCACAAATCCAGCTGTGATCTCTGACTTTTAGCTGAGTTCCTGTAATAAAAAACAATTTATCGATGTAATTTCTTTTATTTAAAAGCACTAATCCGTGTGTTTCATTTTCAATTATTCCGTGTGGTGACGGAGTAAGAATACAATTCATCACCCCATATCTTACCTGTGAGTGATCGTAAGAGACGACTAAGAGATATAAAATGTATATAACATCTATGCAAGAGAAGAAAAACTCGTAACAAAACCTTATATCAACGCGCCTGACCAGCGTGGTATAGTAGGTCAATTTCCCTCCAATCGCGGAGGAGGCTCAAGCCCAACAGTGGGATAAATATGAGTTGAGATGATGATGATGAATCCTTGTGTTACGGAGGACTTTGCAAACATATAATTTGACGGACATAATTACACCCAGATCCATTTTTCTCAAATGGGAATCGAACCTGCGATATTGGCACGGGAGATTGGTATCATTTGATTTAAACATTGGTTTTAAGCCACTATATACTATTTTATAAGCATATGTTTGTGTTTCTCTAATAAATAAGGCTTGTATAAATAAACTAGGGAACAGCCAATGTTGAAATCGCTTCTGCTAACTTCTAGAATATTCTATTTAAAGCTATAAGGGACAGTTGTGATTTACATTAAATACGTGGTTTATTTAATGTATCTTATATCCTAAACGAGCAATTCTGATATATTCCTATGTAAATATATTTCTATATTTCCAAAATCTCGGCACCAGCGAGTTACATGAATTACTGCAGCGATCAGCAAAAGAGGCATTGATGGACGAACGTGTAAATGTGGGCCGAGGCAAAAGCAAGGCACACATCCGTAAGTCCATCAATTCCTAATTGTGGCCAAGGGGCCAATCAATCAAATAAATACAATCCTCAATAAATACAATCCTTATTGTATAGTACTTTTCTCAACAGATCAAGTATAGTACTTTTCTCAATGTATAGTACTTTTCAAACCAGAACAGATGTAAGAGTAACAATAGGTAATGATGTACTAGAGCAAGTGGATGAATTTGTATATCTTGGATGTGGATTTAGCCGAGATGGAAGGTACACCACTGATATAGAGCGAAGAGTGAATGCGGGAAATAGAGTGAACGGAGCGTTGGGGCAACTTTTCGGTAGCCACCACCTCAGCCAGAAGGCACGTGTAGCAATACATAACGCAGTGCTTGTCCCAACATTACTGTATGGAAGCGAGAGTTGGGTATGCAGAAAAGAGTATGATAGTAAAATTAATGCGGTCGAAATGCGATCTCTGCGAAAAATCTGTGGAGTTAGGCTGACTGACCGCATTCGTAACGACGACGTAAGAGAGCGAGTAGGTATGAAAGAGAGTATTGGTGTAAAGATGCGAAAGGGAATGCTCCGATGGTTCGGACATGTGGAAAGAATGCCGAACGAACGCCTGGTTAAGAAGATATACAATGCGAAAGTGGAAGGATGTAGGTACCGAGGGAGACCGAGACTAACCTACCTAGACCAGATCGGTCATGTACTGAAGGAAGGTGGAGTCAAGAGTCTCCGAAACCGGCGAGCGTGTATGAAGAGAATTATGAATGTTGAGGAAGCGAGTGAAGTATGCAGAGATAGAGTTCTCTGGCACTCTGTTCTCTCTGCCTACCCTGCAAGGGATATGGCGTGATGATATGTATGTATGTATGTATGTACTTTTCTCAAATAATGCGCGGCAATTGAAAACTAAGTAGTACTAATTAGAACTGTATACATGACGAACAACGAATAACATTTTTCACGTGCTAAAAGGGTTCATTTGTTTTTTTTTTTCATCATCAAACAGGTTTCTTTTTCAAGCCAGTTCGAAATTTAAATAAAACTCTGATAAGTTGCCTATTTGGTCAACATATTTTGAAGTAACAAATCGTTCCATTTTTAAAAAACACGATAGATATTAATTTACATATATATTTATTTGGCCGCTAAAACACGACAGATATGGATTTTCATACATTTGTTGCCAGCGGCTGCTCGCATGTATTTGATCGGTACAGCAATTTCGATTTATCTCGAAGAAGGTTGTCAAAATAATGCTCAAATTTCCAAGCATGTTTGAGAAAAAAATATTTGTATAGTCCCCGCACAAAAAATAAGACACCCCAGTCAGAACAACTGTGGCTCGCAAAAAAATATTATCCGGCATGAGAATCGAAGCTATAACTTAGCACTGTATCTTAACCACTATGCCATCTGTGTAGTCCATTCACTTATAATAAAACTGACCTTTGTCCTTCTTGAAATAGAGTGAAATCCACCTCGGTGGGCTGTGTCGCTGTGAGTAACAAACACGTGAGGTGTCTAGTCGAGGACATAGGTGGGAGTATACCCGCCAAACGTACTTCGTGCCATCCCACTCGCACTTTACATATGTCTATACAATCGAAGTATCTGCGGAGAGAAAGCATATAGTTTCTTAAGCATGCTATATATGTAATGAAAAAAAAATTGGCCACGGAAAGGAAGAGGCGGTGACAAAATTATATTCAATTGTTCACCACATGGATCACGCACCTTTGTACCATGTAGCTTTTAGTTCCACATACAAGTATCCATATATACAGATATTCCGTGTGGTGACGGAGTAAGAATACAATTCACCAGCCCCTATCTTACTCATGGGTGATTGTAAGAGATGACTAAGGGATATAAAACGCATATAACATCAATGCGAGAGAAGGAAATCTTGAAACAAAACCCTATACGAAGACGTCTGACCAGCGTGGTATAGTAAGTCGATATTCCTCCCATCATGGAGTAGGCTCCAGCCCAACAGTAGGACATATATGAGCTGAGATGATGATCAAGTATTCAACCACTATTACCGTCTACCAGACACAATTGCAGCTTCTTTGATGTTACTATGATTTTAATGATATTAAAATTAAAAAATCAACTAAATTAGGGGGGCATAGTCCGGAGCGTGCTCGCCGCGTCCCCTGCCTGTTTAATTAGACTGCTAATCCAGCTCGATATGCGTACCGCAGTGCAAGTTAGGGCGTCCCCCGGAGGCGACGCGTACCGACCCGCCCCCGTGGGTACGAACTTCGGCAGTTGCGGCGATGGGGGCCGCCACCCATCACGCCTTGCCCAGTCAGGCGAGTCGAAGAGAGCAGAGTGCCGGGTGGGCACATGGAATGTAAGAGGTTGTGTGGAAGGTAAGTTGCACGAGCTGATATCCGTCATGGCGGACAAACAGCTAGACGTGCTCTGTGTAACAGAGACCAAGCGAAGGGGCAGCGACGCCTGCGATCTTCCTGGTGGCGGGATGGCTCTGTGGTCTGGTATACCACAGAGCGATCGAGCCAGCATGGGGGTAGGAGTGCTGTTGGCCTCAGGTGTGAAAGATTACGGAATATATGATCCCAGACTTCTTTGGGTCCGTATAAAACTAGGTGTCACCAAGGTATTCATGGTTGTAGCATATGCACCCGTAGGATCCTCGGTGGCATCAGACCTAGAGAAGTTTTGGGATAATGTTAGGGAAGTTCTGGATATGGCAGAAACCAGTGAACGCGTGATTGTATGCGGAGATTTGAACGGATGGGTGGGGACCAAGCGTCCCGACTATGAGGACGTACTTGGTCCATTTGGTGATAAGAGAGTGAACGACGCAGGTAGGCTCATAGCGGATGTATGCATGGAGAGAAACCTTATTGTGTCAAACACATTTTTCCAACATAAGGACATCCATATGTACACATGGAGAAGGAATGAACAGAAAAGTATAATAGATTTAATTTTGGTAGACAGTCGCCTCCGAAGCAAAATATTGGACGCAAGAGCCTACAGGGGCCCCACAGTCGATACGGACCACTATCTCGTTATTGCGAGATTTAGTGGTCTGTTCAGAAAGTGGAGGCACTGGCGAGAGTGTGTCCACTTCGGAGGGCTTGAAAAAATAAAGGTTGAAAGGTTGCAAGAAGAGTGTAAAAGAAAAGTAGAGTAGTAGTGCAGAGGGTGTCCGAGAACGGCTGACGATGGCAAGCCAGCCGCAATCGGACATTGAAGAAAGCTGGAGAGTATTGGAAGAGAGTATGGTAGATACAGCGAAAGAAGTATGTGGAAGTTCAAAGAAGCATAAAAAACAAATGGTGATGCATGGTGGGATGCGGAAGTGGCAGCTTCCGTAGAGCAAAGGAAGAAAGCGTGGCTGGACTATGTCTCTTCTTTGAATCTGAATGACAGTATGACTGAACAAAAGAAAGAAATATATCGGCAATGTAAGAATGACACCAAGGACTTAGTGAAAGAGAAACGTGATAGAGCAAATATGAGTGCAGAAGATAGGCTGACTAAAAACTTCGAGTGTAACACCAAACTCTTTTGGAGGGAGGTGAAGAAGTCTCGGTGTGGTTGGTCAGCCTTCAGAATTTATAAAATAAGGTCTAAAGGTGGAGACATTCTTACACAAACACAAGCCGTGTTAAGCCGATGGAGTGAATATTTTGACGATATGTATGCGGATGCTACGGTTGGCGCCGGTATCGCATGTGGTTTAGTAGATCAACATTCGACAACGGCGTCCTCCGATGGCATCAGTATGGATGAAGTTGAATAGGCGATAAGAAGTTTGAAAAATGGTAAGGCAGCGGGCATTGATATGGTGTCTGCCGAGATGATCAAGCTTGGTGGATCCTGCGTCTGGGAGGCGTACCTCGGAAATGGTTCCCGGGGACTGGAATAGCGCAGTCATCGTGCCTTTGTTTAAAAACAAGGGTTCACGTTATGACTGCGCAAATTACAGAGCCGTAAGCTTGACCAGTTTGGCAGCAAAAGTGTACGGTAAAATTATTGAAAGGAGAATGAGGATGGTGTCCGATGGTTTTCTGTGTGAGACACAAGGAGGTTTCAGGAGTGGAAGGGGATGCATGGATCAAGTGTTCTCTCTGCGCAACATTGTGGAGAAGCATCTGGCTCTAGGTCAGAGGGTTTTCTGCAGTTTTTTGGATCTGGAAAGAGCATTTGACACGATTGTACGAAAGGAACTTTGGGACATTTTACCGGAGTATGGTATTAACGGTAAACTGCTACGGGCTGTGCAGTCCAGTTACATGGGCTGTAGTTGTAGGCTGTTATTGAGATTAGCGCGTTCAAACAAAAAAATCTTTAGTTTTATAATATTAACATAGATAACAGAATACAGAATGCAACTAACTTGAGTACATCATCGAAACTGATCCAGAACACGCCTTGATCTCTGTCAATATCAGCTGTAGGTGCGTGAGGAGTGACAGCCCTCCTCGCAGCATCCGTCCATCTAGCACATCCAGCCGCCCACGCCCCTCTCCACGTATAATGACCCCAGGGGTTCCGGAGCCTCAGCAGACGGGTTGGAGCTGACCCAGCACCGCTTCCGGCGCAAACTTCAACCACGTCAAGAACAGAGTACGCGTGGCGAGGACGAAGACCTAGGCGTTGATACTCATCTTCATCCACCTGGAATATGAAAATAAATTTTAAAATTTAACTGCATGTATGTGATTTCAAAAAACAGTTATCTAAAGTAACCCAAACCATGTCATAGATTCCATCCCGTATCTGTTTAATTACATTTTTTAAATCCCAAGCGAGGCAAAGATTTCTTTTTAGTCTCGGAAGTTTAAAAAAAAGCTTTATTTATCTCTTCTTCTTATGAGATTTGATCCTGAAATATTTTTTTGCATTATACTTGAGAATATATAAAAAATCATAATTTTTCTCCTACTCTTATCCCATTTACTGGGGGTGGTTACAATATGTACTCTTCTTTCATAGTACGAGTACATATTGTAAAAGTTATTGGCAACAGTTTTATGACCGGCCGCCTGCCAGACGTCAACCATCCTTGGGAATGTAATTGCTCACCAAACGGCATCAGATGGAGTAGGCGCAGGTCGTTATAGGGCTCTTGGTCATCTATTACGACATCCACGAGCAAAGTAAGAGTTGGTAGTATTCGTAGCCGCTACCACACAGCTGATTCAGAATATATAAAAAATGTCAGTGAAAAAAATAATAGACAAACCCGCCGACTTTCTTAAGAGACGGTAGTAGTTTATTAAATTAATTTAAGTTAAAATATTAAAATTAAAAATATATTAATCTCCTTCTAAGGTTTATACGTAATATATATTTTTTTGTTTGACTTAGTTGTTAGCCGCAGATAGCTATGACAACTTTATCCGGACTGTGAGGGCTCCCAACCCGATACGTACATAGATGATTTTGAATCTCTTATATTGGCAATCGGCTGTATTATTATTATATAATATATTATTACAAGTTTACCTTCTCTTATTTATTTGACAAGGATTCTTTTGCAATTCATATATTGTATAATTGATACTTTTTTTAGGAGTGTAATATTTTTACACGCTGAACTGTTATTTGTAAGATTCATAAATTATTTTAATAAGTCTGGATATGACGTGCATGCCTTAATTTTATTTCCTATTAAAATCTCTCGAGAATGAATACCCTAGTCCTTATAAAAATAAAAAAACATTACTGATGTAGAAATTCTTTAAATTATCTAAAGTCTGTCTAAGCAAAAAGAAAATCGTTATCATCTTAGCTCATATGGCACCTACTGCTGCATTCGAGCCTCTTCTAAAATAGGAGGTAAATTGACCTACTATACCACCACGCTGGCTAGACGACTTGGTATAGGGTTTTGTTTCTAGTTTTATTTCTTTTTATCATCATCACAGCCCATATATGTCCCACTATTGGGCTCGGGCCTCCTCCGTAATGGGAGGGAAATTATTCTCCTATACCGCGCTGGTCAGGCGTGTTGGTATAGGGTTTTCTCTCAAGTTTTCCTGCTCTAGGATAGATGTTATATGCGTTTTATATCCCTTAGTCGTCTTTTACGATCACCCACGGATTAAATAGAGGGTGGTGAATTGTATTCTTCTTTTTATACAAGACTATTTAGCTATTATTTGCATATTACATCCCTTAGTCATCTTTTACAATACCGCAGGTTAAGAATTGTATCCTTACTCCTTTACCATATGGAAAAAAATAAACGCATACCTTCATATTACCACCACCACAGCTAGCCCCCATTAGAAAGCAGGCCTGCCGTGAGGATAACAATTGAGCCCAGACCAGGTCACGATCCAGTTGTTCTAAGGGCGCACCTCCGGCCGCCCCTCCAGTACCCCCAGCTTGTAAAGACACCGACTCACATGGTGCACCAGTTAATGTGCATAAACCTGAAAGAATTTTTAACTTCATTCAAATATACAATTGATATATGATCGGTAATTATCATCAACCTATTATTGATTGACAGATGGAGTGATTGAGATACTAACATATACATCATTCTCCTACTCTTATCCCAATTACTTGGGGTCGATACAATATGTACTCTTCTTTCATAGTACGAGTACATATTGTAAATGTTATTGGCAATAGTTTTATGACCGGTCGCCTGCCAGACGTCAACCCTCCTTGGGAATGTAATTGTTGACCAAACAGCATCAGGTGGAGTTGGTCCAGGTCGTTATAAGTCTCTTAGTTGTTATTTTACGACATCCACGACCAGAGTAAGGGTTGGTATTATTCGTAGTCGCTACCAACATATACATAAAAATAAACTAATAACTATTGGACTTATGCTTCCTCACAGGGATATGGCCATAATAGCCACGTTTAGCATGAGAAGAATGAAGAAATATAAGATGCACTGCTGAAAAAAAAGATGGTTGTCTGTAAAGTCGATTTACGGATGATAATTTTACTTGGTAACGTCATAAAAAAACATTGATGAAAAATTCCATACTTTTATGTATTGATATAACATAAATAATGGAAACCAAATTAACTTTTCACTTCACATTTTAAAAAGGTCTTAAAATGTAAGAATTAATTACCTAGCCGAACACTTAGGTCAATCGTGCCACTATCGCTTGTTCCGCGCTTTCGCTTGCACGCTAGGCTCAGGCGGAACGTGACACTTTTTCATGTGTGCAGCCGGCGTTCATCGATTTATAAATGTTATCACGTCCAAATTTACAACTTCATTTACAGATCCACTTGGGTTTAAAAATCAATGAGACAAAAACCTACTTTCCCGCAAAAGTTGTAAAAATGGCTGAGAAAGGGATGGTCATAGAACTCCCTTAGCAACCTTGTTACAGGAACTGCGATCGTCCACCCGACTGCCAGGTGTGATGGGTACGCTATAATCATTTTTGCAAAAGTTTGTATAAAATAGTGGACGATGATAAGCTAGATATATGGGATGGATAAATGAAATTAGTTTTTATGCATGAACTTCTAAAACTTAAAAGGTAATGGTCTTATACCTTCAATAGCTCTGCCGGAAACCAATGCTTCATAGCATCCATGTAGTTTAGCAACCGCTTTCTCAATTAACGGCACCCACAATTGTTTCCTTTTGGCCTATAAAATAAAAAATAAACCTGTTTAAAAATATGTGGAAAATACAACTGTTAAAACTGTTTAAAAAACAAATGGTTGTCTGTAAAGTCGGACGACAATTTTACATGATAACGTCATATGAAAACAATGATGAAAAACTCCATACATTTATGATATGAACAAACATAAACAATGGAAACCACATTAAGTTTTTACTTTTTTTTAAACAGATACAGTACATATAGGTTGTGTGCTGTCGCTGTCTCACTTCTACTCGGACACATAGGCCGATGGATTGTTGTCTTGTTCCTCGCTCTCGCTTTTACCTTGGATCAGGCGGAACGTGACACTTTTTCATGCGTGCAGCCAACTTTCATCCATTTGTCATCACGTCAAAATTATTTTACAGATTGGAACGTTTTAATTTGATTTTATTACAGACTGATTCAAGTGACAATTATAAACTGTTTTACAGATTTTAATGTTTTAAATTTATTTTGTCTTGAACAATTACAGATAGGAAATAAAACTTTAACAGATTTTTAAGATTTTTTAATTTATTTTTGTTATGGGTTGATTCGTGCGATTATTGTATTCTTATATACTATGGATTCTTTTGTCTCATAAAGCATGTCAGCCTTCCCCAACCTGACATAAATCTTCAAATAACACTTATGGTGGAATAGAACCGCTGAAACGACATGATATATTTGCTGGTACACACAAAATATGTGCAACGTAGTTTACGTTGTGTATATTTTATAGCTTTTTATGTTATTGTAAAGAGAGGATCGTTCTTCCTTAAAATGAATGTTGTAAATTATATGAAACGTCGTAATAACAAAATCCCCTATACCAACACGTCTGACTAACGTGGTATAGTAGGTCAATTTTCCTCCCATTATGGAGGGGGCTAGAGCTCAATAGTGGGACGTATATGAGCTAAGATGATGAATAACAAAACCGAATTAAAACTTACCTGTGAATAAACCAGATGTCCTTTTTTATTAGCCGGCAGTAGATCGTCGACAGTAACAGTAAGCCACCGTCCGTCTTTACACAGTCGGAGCTGGTAAGCGCCCACGCTGGGTTCGCCACGCACAACCACGCCCCGAACTAACGACGAGCGTTCAGCTAATACAGCAAGAGCTGATAACAGCCAACAATTGCCTAAGACACCTGGAAAGAAAGGCGTCAATGGTAATCTTTATAGTCTTACTAGCAGACCGGGCCACGCGTTGCTGTGGCTTAGGTTAGCCTCAGTAACACTTTTTGTTTATTCTAACAAATTTTAGCATATATGAAGCGTTTGTACATTTAACATAGCGCCATCTATTAAATACTTACTGAATCCAGTCAACAGATTCCGCCATCTTTTAAAATCCTTTTGATATAACATATGATTTTGACTGTCAAATATTAGACATATAATTTGCAATAAAATAATATTACTATAAATTGAGATTTAAGCTATCCTATCTTTTAAGTTGGATCAAACTACACTTGCTGTGCAAATTTGGTTAAAATCGGTTAAGTACTTTATGAGTCCATCGCGGACAAACAACGTGACACGTAATTTATATATATTAAGATATATACTATCACGACCTTCTACTCCATTGTGTGGCTACGGTGTGGTGTATAGCTAGTCAACTATCAATGCTTATATTGCTCGGTGGTGTCGAAAAGAGCTTTACATATAGCTGGATGAAATCCACCTGATGCCAATTGGTCAACAATTGCATTCCCCAAAAAGGATTGAGGTCAAGAAGGTGGCCGGTCACAAAACCATGCCAATAACTTTTGCAATATGTATGATTGAAGAGGAGTACATATTGCATGGACCCCAAGTAATTAGAATATTTATCAACAGAATAACGATGATGCCCTTGCACTTCATAGGATAAATATAATTGTAGGAATAGGTGTGGGAAAAATAGACCTATCCGTAGAATAAAGTTACATCTGCATAATCATTACTTTAGAGAGGAGCTATTTAAAATTTGTCAAATACAATATTAGCAATACCATTATTCTAAATTATTTTTTTGTATAAGTATGACTCATTTCCTAATATTAGTTCCTCTTACATATAGATCAGTTTAGCTATATAAGTACAATAAAAAAGATCTGGTACCATAAACAGATATAACTTTGTTCTTCGTATAGGTCGAAATAGCAACGCAAATGGTTCTCTCAAAAGGTACTTACTACCTGAGAACAGAGTCTTTATTTATTTTATTTCTTTATCTTTTCTTCATTCTTTTCTTTTTTTTCTTCTTAGTCTTTAACCTACCTAAACCAGATCGGTCATGTACTGCAGGAAAGTGGAGTCAAGAGCCTCCGAAACCGGCGAGCGTATATGAAGAGAATTATGAATGTTGAGGAAGCGAGTGAAGTATACAAAGATAGAGTTCTCTGGCATTCCGTTATCTCTGTCTACCCTGCAAGGGATATGGCGTGATGATATGTATATGTATGTAACAGAGTCTTTGGAATCAGCTAGTAATAAATATAGTAGTCTTACCTTGTGATATGTCGGACGGCCTCGGATCTCGGAACACTACCCACGGTAGCCGATGATCGGTCTCCACGTGTATCTGGTGCGGTCGGAGCCACCTGGCTGCAGCCCCTGCTTCTACACCACCACTGTAGTACAGCGAACGAGACGATGCTGGGAACGATGAGTCTACATATGGCTCTCCAGTCTGTAGAAGTGAAATATTCATCATCCTTATGATATCATCTGTTTTAAAAAGGCAATTGGTTTAGTATATACTACAGAATAGATTGTTGACGAAGGATTTTATTTCCACTTTTCCTTTTCTTCTATAATATCTCATGATATACAAACGATTGACAATACTAATCACAAGATTGAAAGGACTAATAGGAGACAAAAGAAAATGTGGGGAAGACCTATTAAAAGCTGGACTCAAACCTTACAGAGATTGCAGGCTGACAGACTGTGTGAATGAAACTAAAAACAGAAACCTGTGGAAAAAAATGTAGAAGAGTTTTACCCGAAACGAGATCCATACCTAGAGAACAAGAAATACCTAAGCATACTAACGTTGTATATAAAATTACTAACAATACTAACATCATGTGAAATGTCAAATTTAAGAAAAGTTATGGTATCATCATCACAGCCTATAATGTCCCACTGTTGGGCTCGGACCTCCTCCGTAATGGGAGGGAAATTGTCTTACTATAGCGCGCTGGTCAGACGTGTTGGTATAGGGTTTTGTTTCGAGTTTTCCTTTTCTCGCATAGATGTTATATGCGTTTTATATCCCTTAGTCGTCTCGTACTATCACCCACGGGTAAGATATGCTGTGGTGAATAGTATTCTTACTCCCGTCACCACACGGAAAAATATAACATCATTTGAAATGTCAAATTTAAGAAAAGTTATGGTATAGATAGCCTTTATTATTATTTCATTTTCTTACATACATACATATCATCACGCCATATCCCTTGCAGGGTAGGCAGAGAGAACAGAGTGCCACAGAACTCTATCCTTGCATACTTCACTCGCTTCCTCAACATTCATAATTCTATTCATACACGCTCGCCGGTTTCGGAGACTCATGACGTGGGTTCCTTCAGTACATTATCAATCTGGTCTAGGTAGGTGAGTCTCGGTCTCCCCCGGTACCTACATCCTTCCACTTTCGCATTGTATATCTTCTTAACCATACGTTTGTTCGGCATTCTTTCCACATGCCCGAACCATCGGAGCATTTATTTTCGCATCTTTACACCAATACTGTCCTTCATACCTACTCGCTCTCTTACATCGTCGTTGCGAATGCGGTCGGTCAGCCTAACTCCACAGATTTTCCGTAGATATCGCATTTCGAGCGCATTAACTTCATTTTCTTGCAGTGATGATATCTGCATATAACCTTTAAATCTCTTGTACCGCACCCGAAATATAAAAAAAACAATATCATCATCTCGGGTCATATACGTGCCACTGCTGAGATTGAGTCTCCTTTATAATAGGAGAGAAATTGTCTATACAATTTACGGGTTGAGAGCCCTCAGCGCTCACCCACAGTCCGGGTAAAGTTGTCATAGCCATGAAAGGCTAACAACTAAGTCACACAAAAAAAAAAAAATCTATACAACGCTGGTCAGTCGGGTTACTATTTTTTTTACGCAGGCAGGTTTGAAACCACGCCGTCTATTCCGTCCGTGACTATAGCAGAGCGGCGCGTGGCCCCATAACCCACCACATTCTCTCCCCATCTCCATTGGGCCGGCCAGCATCCTTGACATCCGTAGCCTGCCCGTGGGTTACCTTTTCGGGCTTACTGCCTGGGCGTCGCCCTCACACTGTCGGCCTCTCTTCGGGTGACAGACTATTCCCTGGTCCAGTCACCCGTGCCAGAGGTGTTGCTATAGGGTTTTATTATCTTATTTTCCATCTATCTCTATGTATAGAGGATACTCATACTCTAAGTGTTGACATTAGCTATGAGTAATTGTACTCACCGAGGCACACTGCGCCAGTACCTCCTGCCACTGGGTCCACGCATGACTCTCTTCACTGAGACGTAGGATCTCCATAGGTGTACTCTCTTGTCGCTCGCCATCTGAACCTTCTGCTGTTGAAACACCATATATACATAGTACTGCATATAATTGCAAAATTATTATTACTTCATGGCAAGTGATTCATCATCTCAGTTCATATATGTCCCACTGTTGGGTAACAGCCTCTTCCATAATGGGAGGAAAATTAACCTGCTATACCGCGCTGGTCAGACGTGTTGGTATAGGGTTTTGTTTAGAGTTTGTCTTTTCTCGCATAGATGTTATATGCGTTTTATATCCCTTAGTCATCTCTTACGATCACCCACGGGTAAGATAGGGGGGTGGTGAATTGTATTCTTACTCCGTCACCACACGGCAAATGATTTATTGAAAAAAAAATATTTTATTTATCGACAGAAGCCTTTTTAAATACAGAAAAATAGTAGGTACAGTGGCAACTCGATTAACCGGACTAATTATTTTAGGCATTCAGATAATCGAAAATCCGGATAATAGAATGTACGAAGAAAAGATGTTTGGTACACATTGCATAATATCATGCATCATCCATCGATCCATCCATCCATCAGCCCGTAAACGTCCACTGTTGGACATAGGCCTCCCCACGAGAATGCCATCTCTAACGGTCCTGTGCCACCTGCATCCAACGGTTTCCTGCGACCTTGATGGGGTCATCAGTCCACCGAGTGGGGGGTCTTCCTACGCTACGTCGTCCGATTCGTAGTCGCCACTCGAGAACCTTTCTTCCCCAACGGTTGTGTTGTTGTGATATGGCCTGTCCATTGCCACTTCAACGTGCTAATTACATACGTTTTAATAATATCATGCAGTAGTTAACAATAACGAATCGCGTGGAGCATAAAGAGATCACGCGAAGCGCGGACGGGTAATGCCAGTTCCGACACGTTACCTTGCATTGGTTTGACTTGTATATGCAAGATCGCGAGTGGTAGTCCGGATAATCGAATCGAATCCGTATAACTGAAGGATAATCGAGTTTCCACTGTATATACAACTGAAAAGTACGAGAATAAATACCATATGTCATCATCAACATTTAGCATTTTATCATCCACTGCTGGAAGTAAGCCATACTTCGCCACAAAGTGCGATCCTGTATTCAAAACAAGCCCGTAAGATAGTTGAGCGGGGCTGTGACTGTGGACCGTTTCTATTATATCACTTATTATGAGTGGATAGTGCCATAACCGCTATACTTGGCAAGTTAAGATTACAATGAGGTGTTATACATTTTCTAAGAAAGAGCTGCTGCCCGCTCTTCTGGAGACCCCATAGCTGATTTTTACGACTAACACTAATAAGTAGGGGGTGACGACAAATCGGGCGATAAGAAATTTAAACAGTCAAAAAAAAACGAGTAATAGAAAAAATAATAATATATTAATGTATTTTTATATAATTCTTTGGCAATGTCTATGTGAATTAACTCCTTTTAAACGGCTGGAACGAATTTTGATGAAGTTTTCTGTGTGTTCAGGTGAATTTAAGGATTTAGATTAACAATAGGACTTCGTATATGAGCTGCAATCGATTTTTTATATTTTATTAGATTTATCGCCACGCTTGTCGGACTGATTGGTGATTGTAATTGGTATAATTGTTTCCTAGGATGGTGATGCTGCGCCTAAAGCCGCCCCAGCCGAAGCATCGAGTAATCGGACCGGGGATTAGTCCGGTCACCCGAAGTGAGGCCACCGCGTGAGGACGATGCCCCGACGGCGAAAACTGTCGGGGCATCGACTCGAGAGGAACCCGTGAGGGTAAACCACCAAGCGGGCCACCGAAGACAAAGATCGGGAACCGGTGGCCCGCTCGCATGGCGAAGAGAGGCGCTTTGTAGGGTGGGTCAATGGGGTCGTGCGCCGCCACTTCCATCACCCCGGACCAATTTGACGGGGCCTGACCACAGCATAGTCCACCGCAAAAAGGATGGTGATGCAGACGAATGTATATGGGTAGAAAAAAAAAACGACTACTTTTCTTCACACTCCACTTCAGTCTCATCTATACAAAAGATCATATAACTTACGCGAGTCTTCATCATCAAGTGAAGGTTGATCAGGTGCGGCTGGTAGCAGCCTAGTCTTCGGAGACTGGCACATCTCACAAGACACGGCTCCACTACAGTTCATGTACGTACATTCTGAACATGGCCATTCTATTACTTCCACTCTGAAAAAAATACATTTAGAAGATATTACATTTGAATGAAATTTCATGTTTATACTTATGCTGTGCCAACAGATAGCGCCCTTCCCAACATTAGTAATAATACGAACAAAGAAAAACGATGTACTAACAATATTAATAATACACCAATATTTGTTGTTATCTCAGCCGATGCTATGACAACAGCGAATGCGGATGACTACCTGTTGCTAGTATATTTTCACCTATTTAATAACACTAACAGTACAAGGGGAAGACCACGTCGTACTTTCCTGGATCAAATTGAAGATGTGTTAGTGAAAGGTCAGATTAAGAGTACGCGTAATCGTAGAGCATGCATGAAGACTGTGATGGGCGTGTATGAAGCGATGGAGGTATGTCAGGATCGTGGTTTGTGGCAATCCGTAGTCTCTGCCTACCCCTCTGGGAAACAGGCGTGAGGCTATGTATGTATATATGTAATAGATACTGCTTCGCTGCTATTAATCGCCGTATTCTGTAAATGCCTATAACCCTATTGTTTCATTATGTTATGTTATTATTGTTATGTTATTATTGTTATGTTATTATTGTTATGTTATTATTGTTATGTTATTATTGTTTCAGTATGTTCACATTCTCTCTGATAAAATAGCCTTTTTTTGTGGATTTTAACTTGTAGTTTTTTTATAATAAGCGGCATATATTTTTTTAACAAGGTCTTGCGCTAAATTGTCTTTTGCCATAGGGGACTTCACAAACGTACAATTAACAAAACCAAATTCAGACTTATAATAATAATTTGTGGATAGCAAAAAGATTTTATTATATGGAGATCGAACCCACGACACTCTGACCACTCCACAATTTGTGGAGTCATTAGCGCCTTCAAAGTAACATAAATACAAACTCTTTAGTTTTAAATAACAAATACAATCGATCAAACATTCTTTAGTAAAAATAAATAAACATGTATTTTAACATTTACAATTTTCACCACCCAAGGGTATAAAATAGGGGAATACACATTTTGATGGATTTCCTTTTAATATCTCGTAATATTTAACTAGCGTTTGCAACGTAATCGCACTACATTATGTTTTTTACGACATCGCATTACAAAGGGTTTAGCAGGATAAGATAGGGTCAGCGGCCCCAGGAAGCTAATTTGAAAATAACTTTTGTGGTAACATTGGCGACGTACAAAGTTACTTTTGGCACTATTTCAGCCTCTTATCTCGTTGCGTTCTGGAGATATTTGATCAAATAGACGCTGAAAAGGGAATTTTTTTAAATTTTTTTTTTTGCCAAAAACTATTAGAGCTTATACGAGCTATTGTATTAGTGGGGCTATAGCAATAACACGTAAACAAAATAATACACAGTGCGCACATGCGACTAGCTGGGAAACGACAAGTTTCGACTTGTTCGTCAAAAACGTTGCTGTTGTCAAAATCAAAGTCGAACTTACATTTTTGACTACAACCTAATTTATTTTGAAAGAATACTCATATTATAATGGTTTATACTCATATTATAATATGATTAAAAAAGTTTAATCATAAGATAAGTGTAGTCATTAGAGTACCTATGACTGTCATATGAGGTTTTAATTTTTTTTTTTTTTAAAGTGTTGCACCCATTTCATATGTATGCACTTTTTGGGAGTAATACTAGACATAACAAGTTACATTAAATATTTTTGTGTAATTGTACCTTTGTGTTCATTACCGTCCCCCACTGACCTAGGATGCGCAGTGGAAGGAAACACCGGGCCAGTGAGGGTAACAAATGCGTAATAACAATGGCTTGCGATTACGCAAGGCTATTTAAAGTTCTCTTAAATGTACTAAACAAGAACCGACAATTGTAAAACTTACAAGTAGGTACCGCGGAGACAAGTTACAACGTAACCTAACTCAGCGTTCGGTCTGGCCAGACAAATAGAACCTAACTGAGTGGTCACTTAGCTTTGTATCCAAAGGCGCGGTGACGACAGCGGCCTCGTGCTACTCAGGGCTTCGGGCTTGCTACTTGCACACACAACTTAATATAAATGTTCACAAATATATAGTTCTAATCAATTCGCGTACATTAACGGCACACAAAACAAAAGGTGGCGCTCGATATTATAAATTCCAAGATTCCACGGCTTTAGTGAATCAAAGGCGTAGGTAGCAATTACAAAAATATATGCATACGCGACCGTTACTTCCAACGCAAGTCTTGGCCGGCTTCGAGCCAACTGCGAACCAAAAAATTGTGAACTACCCCACATGGCATTAATGAAACTCTAATAAAAATATTTGGTACCGAACGCTTTGCGTAAACTTTAAATAAAATCAAGAAAAAAGTTTTATTTTTTTTTATTAGTAAATACGATATGAAAATTCTTTAAAAAATATATATAATGTGGAGTAATATTTCTTCTAATGAATAGTTTTTGTTTCATTAGTGCAGCTGCAATAGTTTTTGAAAAAAAAAAGGTTTTAAAAATATCCACCTTCTAGTGTATATTTAATCAAATATCTCCAGAACGCAATGAAATAAGAGACTGAAATAGTACCAACAATAACTTTGTACGTCGGCAATGTTACCATAAAAGTTATTTTCAAATTATCTTTCTGGGGCCGCTGACCCTATCTTATCCTAAACCCTTTTGTTAATTCTCTACTTTTTCTATTATAATACGCATGTATTATACTTATAAACTTCCTCTTGAATCACTCTGTCTAATGAAGAAAACGACATTAAGAAAGAAAGAAAGAAAGAAAGTATTTATTTAGTGCCACATAGGAGAGACGTTAGGAACACAGAGAAAAACAACAATAAACCTTACAATAAATGAAAACACATAAAATCTATAAGCTAAATAAGGAGAACATAATAATAATTACATCGAGTGAACGTCTCGGCTGCGGCAGAAAAAAGGATAATTGCTCAGCATTTGTTGTGATGTCAATGTAACACCACAACGCTGATTTTCAGCAATGTCCTTTTTATTTAAAGATTAAAATCGTTTATGTAATTTAAAAGATCTAAGCGTAGAGACGGGATGCCACTTTTTTTTTTATTGCTCATGGTGGCAAACGAGCATGCAGAACACAGATGGTAAGTGTCACTGCCGCCCATGGACCTTTGCAATACCAAGAGGATAGCTTAGGCCGCTGCCTACCAATAAAATCCCTAAACCCACCCAGTTGCGCTTCCAGCTCTCGAGAGTGTGGTATTACCCCGGACGGACCGACCCGCGGCGGTAGACAGAAAACTGTCAACAGCGTGGTCCTATTATATATTCCACTATTTAGGCGACTTTGTTTTATACTAAGCATAGATAGATAGATATAGAAGACATTTCATAGATACATACTTGGGCTCTGGAGGTGGTGTGATATGCCTGGAACCCCTTCGTGGTAACGCTGGCGTTTGACGAGTACTCCTCCTGGGCGACGGACTGCGACCGCCTGAATAAATAGTATAGAAGTGATCATTTGATTTTTTTCTTTATCCTAATAAATACAAGACTAAGATATAACTTTTTGTACCTCTAGCGCTCTCTAGGAGCTCTATACAGATATATTCTAAACAATTAATACATTACACATTAGCTCAATGTTATGATAACCATTTTTATGACCGCGCACATATCCAAACTGGACATTTGTAATTTTTTTTTATTAATTTATATATAATCCATCTAGCCACTGGCTTGTTGAAGTCCACATTTGGACATAGACTTTGCGGATAATGTCTTAACCGCCACTCTTGGCAGGCAGGATCATGATTGCAGTGGGTTATTGTCCAAAGGAGTGCTGTTGCTCACTCTCCTGATAACTTAGCCGTTTTTTACTACTCCCATGGGAAAGTAAAGGTGGACAATATACTTTTAATCAATTCGTTACTATACGGAGATCTGAATATAATAGTTACATGCAATTTTCTACTGATGGTAAACTAGCCTACCTGATGGTAAGTGGTAACCGCCACTCATCGATAGCGGCAATACTTGGGGAACAGCCAAACCGCTGCCTACCGTGAACAGATAAAGAAGGCGCTCAGTGTATGAACAGTTTGAACAAACTTATTGTCTCTATGCGGTGATGACGGATTGTGATCACCAACCATTTTCTTTCCCATATAAATGTCATTTAAGCAGATAACATAATTGCAATAAATAAAACCAATGCCTCATCCGTGTGGTGACGGAATAAGATACAATTCACCGCCCGCTATCTTAGCCGTAGGTGTCGATATAGTTGACCAAGAGATACAATATGCAAATAAAATTTATGAAAGGAAAAGAAACTATAGTCTATCTAATCTAAGAAGTGCACTTTGACAGCTGTCAGAGTAAGTTGTCTAGGTATGTGAACTAAATAATCGCTATCGAAAATATCCGATTTTGATGAGAAATCGATATTAATTCTTTGTAATTAATAATCGGTTTATTTTTTATTTTTAAAAAAGGAGATGAAATATTAAGTAGTAAATTAACACTAAACAAATTTAATTATTTCATCATAACATCTATTCATCATATTTAGTAGGATTAGGTTAAGTTATAAAAAAACAAAAACTGGATTTGAAAATAGGTATTTGTTCAGAATCATTAGTATTACTTGAATTATCAACGTCGCGAACATTAATAATTATATCCTTATCAATAAAATTGTCGAAACGTACATCATCTGTCAAAATCTATATTCGATTAAATATATTAATCAAATATTTTTACCGATTATTTAGATATTCGTGAATTGGAAGTTGTCAAGCACTACTGTTTAGAACGTTATGACGTGATATTGTAAGATCGTCCATAATAATTACTATTTACAATGTTATTTTAATTTTAAATTAGTTTTACGAGTTTCAACATTACATTATTGTACAAGAAACTCACTCGCAACGTTAATTATGTAAATAACTTAATATTTCTTTAAAATTTCAAATTTATTGTTTTCAATCATGTGTATACGTTTGACCAAGGTTATTGTGTATTAAAAAATGCGAAACGTCAAAATGCACTTCTTAGATTAGATGAACTATAGAAATAAAACCCTATATCAGCACGTCTGACCAGCGTGGTATAGTAGATTAATTTCCTACCAATAATGGAAAGGATCGATCCCATTAGTGGGACATAAAGTGCCCGATATGTAAACCCAATGATAAAACTGTCTAGCCAGGGCGTAGTTCACAATAATAGTGCGCATATACGTTTATAAGAATGCAGGGAAAGTGCTAAAGTATTAAGAATATACAATAATAGTATTTTATGTGTATTGTCATGTTCCAATAAAAACCTCAGACTAAAACTGTTAATAGTGAAAACTATAGTTGGCGAAGAATCGACTTACTGACAGAAAATTACTCTAAAATGAAATGCTTATAAATAAAGACTTCGCATAAATATCCTTTTCATTCATCATTCGTTCATTTCAACTAGTAATGTCCCACTGTTGGGCTCGAGTCTCCTCCGTAATGGGAGGGAAATTGACCTACTATACCACGCTGGTCACACATGTTGGTATAGGGTTTTGTTTCGACTTCACCTTCTCTTGCATAGATGTTACATAATTTTAACCACGCTACAAAAAACCTTTAAAAAAAATTTGACGGGGACATTTAAGCACTTTAAATAGGTATTTCTAATATGTCTCGTTTATAAAATCGAACCTAGTGTATTAAAGGAACTTTAAAAGTGGCGCCTGTGACGAAAAACTTAAGGAGTGAACGCTTTGTATGGACATGTGATGAAACGGGATGAAAATAATGATGTGGGGAAAGATTTATGTATGAATATTGGAGACTTTAGGAGTAAAAGAAGATTAAAGAAAATATGGATGGCCTGCTTGAAGCATGACATGGATAGAAAGGGAGTGACTACAGAGATGACGTCTGATAGGACTGTATAAAAGAAGAGGATATATAGCGTCGACCCTAAATAATTGGGATAACAGCAAGATAAGAGTAATGCCAATGATAAAACTGAACTTTTAGATTTTTATAAATATTTATGGTCACTGCTCGTCTCCTATACATTGCATAGTTACCTTTTATAGTCAATACTGTTTCTCGATAAAGGATAACTAATTAAACAAATTTTACTTCTAGCTCATGTGATTAGCGTGTCCAAATAAACAGTCATAAAATAAACACTGACCCCCGCTAATACTTCACAACAGTTAGTACAGGATTTATTACGTATAAAACTGTAACCTAACAACAAAATGTACATACAATTCAATAAATACACATTCATAAAATTGAGAATCAAATGTTTTCAAATGAAATTAATCGATCCATGAAGCCCGTAGACGTCCAACGTTAGACGTTAAGCTCTCCCTAGAGAAGTAATCTGATAATCGCTAACCTTGGCGATCAGCAGGCAATAGGTGTTATAACTTTTCCAGAAAATAACTGCTCCTCAGTCTCCTGGTGAGACTTTTGGACGATTTTTGCGACTACCACAGGGAAGTAAACGATGATGAAATTTGTATTCTTACCACCATTACCACAAGGGGAGTTACGAATGAGAGTGATATAAAAGAGACCGAGAAGAGAAATTAAGCTATTAATTTTAAGTTATTATGTTTCGTCATTAGAGCGAAAATATATCTACAAAACGACATGTAAAATATTAAATTTGATATTATTTCATAATCAAAAAAAACACACCTTTGAGAAATACATAGGGATAATATGTACTTACCAGAACCGTGGTTGGAGTCTGTCGCAGGTACTGCAAGTCCATGCTTAGGTACTGGTGGGGTTTTACACGCGAGGCATAAACTCGCCGACAGTGGATTTTGCAATGTACATGAACTGCAGGACCTGTAACGCCAATGTTCAGGCTCAACCTTAATTTTGTCTTCACTTAATTGTAAATATTTGACGCCTAAACGTTATTATAATAAATAATAATAAACCTTTTATTTCATGCAAAAGTACGATAAATACATGGTTTAGGGAAATAGTGATGTTATTTACACGTAATTCACTTGTCTTAGAAAATGATTAGAGATATATAAGATATGATATAAGTTTGATTGCATGAACCCCTGTTCAAGTGAAGGTGAAGGTCTCTTCTAAAGAATGCCATGTGTCTCTATCTTGAGCTATTTTTGGTCAGCAGGTACCAGCTATTTTTATCAGCTCGTCTGCCAATCTCGTGTGGGGTCTGCCTTTAATGGTGGCACCACACTTCGCTATGTGTTATTCGTTATGTGCCTTATTGGCAGCATGCGACGAAGTGCGGAGGTCTCATTCGTCTGTATTTGCTTTACGCGCACACATAACGCATAAGCACGAATAGCAAATACGCGTATCCATCCACTTGTCGGTTTTTGCACACTTCAAAGGACACAAATAAGCCGAATATGTGTGTCGACTGACTGCCCACACTTCGTTCATTCATTCGTTATGTTCACTCGCTACGGCGCGGTCATGTCTACACGGTCTTTTTGTAACTTGGTACTTATACAACAGGTATTGGTCAGATGTATTGAAGTAAAAATAAGCTGCCGCCACAGTCAACACGTCCATTTTCTATTTATGTGTCGGCGTGCCAAATATTTGGCATGATGGCACGAAGTGTGGAGTAGCATGTTCGTAATAAAGTGTTTGTCAAATATTTGGGCAAATAAATAGTAGCCGCATAACGAATAACACATAGCGAAGTGTGGTGCCACCATAAGACGTTTGCCGATTGGACCCCCTTCACGTTGTTACCCTGTTGGTCCATCTCTCGTCCTTTAGCCTCGCTATGTGGCCAGCCCACTTCCATTTTAGCTTTTTAGCGTAGTTTAGAGCATCCGTCGCTTTGGTGGTTTCTCTAATTTTTTTGTGACGTATTTTTTGCATCTTTTTAATATTGAGCATACTTCGTTCTATGCCGCGCTGGCAGGTAGTGAGTTTTCTTTTTCTTTTAGATGTAAATTTCCAAGTTTGACATGCGTAGGTTAGACAAGGTAGGAGGTATGACGTCATGACTTTTGTTTTGATATTTGTTGGTCATATTACTTTTGAATATCTCTTTTAAGGACCAGTACTTGTTCCAAGTATTTTATACTCTTCGTTCTACTTCTAGTTCATGTTGTTTTCTGTTGAAGCCAATTTGCCTAAACGTTATTAGATAATTTCAATTAAACAAGTTGCTATCATCATTTATTTAGGAACTTTCATATTTGATATGCAAATTACCCCGCCCTCTAATTGTAAAACTACTCTTTCTTGCACCTCCAACCAATAAACACACATTTGTAGCCGTCTCTTTAAGCAATATAAGAATTTAAAAATAGCAACGCTGGAGTTTTATTATTGAGTATAGAACTCCCTTATGTCTCCTGAACAGCCAATATTCAATTTAAAGAGTTATTTCTCTATGATTCTTTAGGATATTATTTATTGCAGGTGATGGTACTAACGTAATTATTGTAATTTAATTGTATTAGAAAGCAATGTTATAAAAAGAATCAGCCAAGTGCGAATTGGACTCGCGCACAAAGGATTCCGTACCATTATCTATAAAAACGGCAAAAAAATCATGGAGCCGCTTAAATATTTATTTTTAATCTGTTTTTTAATATTTGTTGTTATAGGGGCAATAGAAAGACATCATCTGTAAAAATGTCAACCGTCTAAATATCACGGTTCATGAGATAGATAGGTAATAAATAGCCTGATGATAGACAGACGGACGGACAGCAGTATCCTAGTAATAGGGTCCTGTTTTTTTTCCCTTTGGGTGCAGAATTTTAAAAATATACTTATATAAACAAGAATATATGTAACAAAGCTTCAATACTATGACATGAATAAGCGTGGAAAATTAAATGTAATAGTTTTGTTTTAAAAACATTACCTAATTATTGACATATTTTGTTCATTGTAATGTATATCTTCTATATCTATACATAGTATAAAATAAAGTCGCCATTTCTGTCTGTACGTTCAAATATTTTAAACTACTCAACGGATTTTAATGCGGTTTTCTTCAAGAGATAGAGGGAATCCTGAGGAAGGTTTTATATGTATAATACATGCATATTATAATAGAAAACAATAAGAATTTCACATATATTATTAAAAATAATATACTAGAAGTTATCAGATTAGTAATGCGGGGAAAGAGCGAACGAAAACAGAATCGAAGCAAGGGCGGGTCGCTAGTGATTTATTAGACGTAAATAGGTCCATTGACAACCACTGGACCTCCCTACAAAAAAGTAATAATCAAATAATAACTATACAAACGTGGGAATTATGTTCCCAATGGACCCTACGTATCGTGGTTGTGAACATTTCTGTACCAAAAATTAGGTATAGGGTGAAGACTATGAGGCATATAGTGAAAATATCTTACCAGTAATTGTGGGGTTGGGGTCGCGAACCGGCGCATGCGGCACAAGCCGAAGCCGTAGATTCGTTGACCAGCGTGCAGCGGGCACATGACCACGTCGGTACTGGATTTGGAGCCGGCGTCGACTCTGCAACCACAATACGGATAATTACAATCTTATTTTTTTTTTTCGTGTTGTGACAGTAAGAATATATTGGGCAACACAACTTTCTTTCCCACAGATGTCGTAAAAAATGATTATAGGAAATTTCGAAATACACAACGTGACCTAAGAATTCTTAGAATTCCCATTCACGTTGCTCTTCCAAATTTCTAACGGAGTAACAGACGAAGATTCCAAAGAAAATGTCTTGTTTTTTTATTTTTCTAATGCAATATTAGTTTGGTTGGTTGGTCACTGTTATTCTCACCTATTAAGGGTGCTTTATAGGTACCCGCTATCGGGCGGGCAAAACCGTGTAATGGGGAATGGGCTGCTGGTGCTCGCCACCACCTGTCTGATAAAAACCTGCCGGAGGTAAGATCAAATCATCGAATTTATTCTTCTATCTACAAGACCTGCGCTGCCATTTCTGGCTGCTTTGTCTGATTTGTAAAATATATTTTTCCCTTCAACAGGAAAAAATTCAGCAGAGGGATCACTAAGAATATGGCCAACAGCTGTTAATTCGGCAACATTATCTCCATTAGAGAGACTTATGTCCAAGATAAGATGCTGCAATTGGAACACTCCAAATTAACTTACCAACAGCAAACAGCAGTTCATCGCTGTTCAGGTCATGGTCTAAAGAAGCTATCGGCACGATCAGTTTCTTGGGTTCACTCCGGCTCGCCTCAGGCTTGCTACTGCCGCTGGCTTCTGATGAACTATTTGGTAATCTTGGACTGAAAAGATTAGATATCATATCTTAATTTATCTCACAAACTGTGTTATAGCCTAAGCATGCGACTAAAAGAAATTAAAGAATTCCAAATCTAAAGCTTTGAAGTTTGGAATTGGTTCCAGTTAATAGCTAACAAATGAGTCGATTGAAAAAAGCTTACACACCGTCTATATATCCAAAAAATCTCATGGAATTTAGAACTGTGTGACAATGGGGTCGCTTTTGCTTTTTTCATTGCATTAATTTCGTGGCAAACGAGCAAGTAGCCCAAACGGTCACTGGTAACTGGCGCTCATGGACTTGAGTAAGACAAAGCTTATAGCTAAGACCCAGCCGTAGGTAAATAATTGGAGGAATTAACATGAGAACAAGAAAAGAAGGTAGTTTTTTCTCCGATCTCCCCCGAATAACAGTTATTATTACTCAGAGCTCGATTTTCTATGAGAGTGACCTTAGACGAACCGGACCATTTATGGAAGCGGAAACTGCAGAATGCACACACACTACCACTGCTTTCACCTCCTTTGGCATTGCCTCTTAATATCTTTTAGAGAATATATGCAAGTCTATAAAAAAAAATGCATGCATATGATATGTGCCTACTTGTTAGGCTTTCCATCGATGACGTCACGAGTAGCTAGAGTGACAGAGGCGTGCGGGGGTTTCCCGCTACGACACACATCACAACAGCGCGCCCACCACGCGTTGTAAGCGAACCAACACTCGTTGCACTGCCACATGCGGTTTTCGCGTCTATATAAAATAGCCAATGTATATTAAAATTATATGTTAAGCCAAATTATTAAACGAAATTTTGAAATTTATACATAAATCATTGGCATTTAAGTCTAATTGTAATTTATCGAACAAAATTAAATCTTGAGTGTATTTTTATCTCATTGTTTCTATTATTGCCGCATCTAACCAAGACTTAATAATATTACTGATAGATGACGCTTTTAAAAAATATACGTATTTTTGAACGAAATAAAAAAGTATGAAAATATGAATCTGATCTTGAATTATCGATTCTCAATATGCATTTCTTTTTTTAAATTATTCAAACATCTACAAATAAGTGAAAATTCACTTCAAAGATTCAGAGATTAAAAAGCTGAAAAAATAACTATTAGAAGCTTGTTAAAAATCATACTTACGAGGACTGCTGGGGTGTCGAAGGCACTTTGGACGGTTCACGAGGATTATGACACACCTTCCCAACCGAAGGTAGCATATTATATACAACCTTCGGCGGTTCCCTTTGCTGGCCAATATGCGAAGTCCTTATATTCGAAGGCACTTCGTTCACTGGCGATATACAATTCTCAGCACCCAATAACTCATCTATTCTCGCATAATCACCATCACTTATATCATTAGAATACAAAGCCTCGTTCTGTGAATTACTCATAACTGTCTTCGTATCCTGGACAGATACATACGAATATCTAGTACCGTTGTTATTTACTTGAAGTTGAAGATTCAAGTCTTTATATTTGCCCTTATTTGGTAATGCGTATATCACGCCTTCAGCATTAGTATCCCAACTACACTCCTTATCAATAACATCTATGCTATTCTCATCGATTTTGGGCTCCTTTCTACCATCAGGTTTAGTTAAACTACCACAATAACCAGCCAAAGACTTTTGATAATCGTTTAAACTTCTTCTACTGGATATTACTTTACCAACTGGTCTATCAGCGTTCGTCTGCTCTGAGAATGAACGTCGATAAGTCGGGCGGATTTCTGGTGAATTTTGAGCGCTAATAGACCTTCGGAAAGAACTTCCAAGTGTCGTACTACCAGTCGGCCAGTCTGGAACTGTTATCATAACACCTCCTGAAGTAGGAAGAGATGTGGCCCCATCTTTCCCGACAGCTGATTCATGTCTGCCTAAAGTAGTCACACTAAGACCTCTAGCGTTAGGGATCCTTGCGAGAGGAGATACTCTAGGCGACAAACATGCTTCGCAGTGTGTCCTTATGCCAGAATTCTCCAATGTACATTTGCTGCAAGACCACTTCTTCAAATGCAAACCCTTACTTTGTTCTCTTTGATATTCCTTCACATAATTCAGCTCCCAATTGGATTTACTTTCGTTACATTTTTTAGGTCTTCGTGTAACTGTATGAAGACTTCTTAAGAAAGATTCTCGAGGATTAATTTGGCCGTATCTTTCCGAGACCATTAAACTTGTGGGCCTATTAATAGTACCGCGTCCAGTCTCATCAACTTTCCACCACTTTTGTTGGGAGTTAATCACCGATCCGTGGGACAGGGATCTTGTGACACCATGCGCATTGTCTGTCAACTGCGTGGGTGAAAGTCGAAGGGATTGCAGATCGAGATTTAAACGTCTTCCGTCGCTATAACTCGTTGTAGGCTTATACTGTGATGGAACAGCTAGGGTGTTGGACCTTATCATAGTGTTGTCTGAAAAGAATGAAGCATGCATTAAGTTAATATAATGATTGGTGATGTTTACGCGATTATTACACATTTGAAATAAAACTATTTTTATGGATTCTTTGTATTTGATTTTATAATTGCCCGACGTTTCGAATACATTACAGTGTTTATGGAGGGGGACCATGGGAGGAGCTCCAGCCCTCCCAAACGCTTGCGCTCTATTAGGTTGCTATTAATATAATATAATATGTGTATAGGTTTATTTTGTAAATCAAGTCTATCTTGAACGTTTTCGTCTAAATTTCAGACCGATTTTGCTATAGATATTACTTTTGCGAATACTGAGAGAACAAGAAATATTTTTTTTTTTTTTTTTTTTTTTTATTGTCTACGGTGACAAACGAGCAAACAGCACACCTGATGGTAAGTAATGCTGTTGCACATGGACCCAGCAACACCAGGGGTACAGCCAGGCCGCTGCCTACCGTGAAGGAAGAGCTCTTCTTAAACCTCGTTTGAAGAAGGACATGTCATAGCGCTCGGGAAACACAGCAGCAGGTAGTTCATTCCAGATCTTGCATGTACGTGGGAGAAATGATCGCTGAAAACGTACGGTCGAGGACCATATCGTTTCCAGGTGAAATGAATGAACCCTGCTACGGTGTCGAGTGGTACGGTGGTAAAATGGTGACGGTGGTACCAAGTCAAACAGTTCCTCAGAGCACTCCCCGTGAAAGAGCCGGTAGAGTACACAGAGTGACCCAAAGTCTCTTCGCCGCTCCAGCGACTCTAGTCTGTCCGTGAGATTGGGATCACCGACGATTCGAACTGCCCGCCTTTGTAGGGAGTCAAGTGGGTCTAGCTGATATTTAGGCGCGCCTGCCCAGAGATGAGAGCAGTACTCCATGTGAGGACGAACTTGTGCTTTATATAGCACAAGACGTTGACTCGGCGTGAAGTACCGCCTGGCCCTGCTCAGCACGCCCAACTTTTTGCTTGCCAATTTGGCTTTGTCCTCCAAATGACTCCCAAACTGGACTTTGTTCGATAGCTCGACGCCGAGGATCCCAATACTCTCGGAGATTTGGAGAGTTACTCCTTGGAACTGAGGCGCCATGATAAAAGGGTCCTTCTTCGCAGTGAACGCGCAAACTTGTGTCTTAGTGGAGTTGAACTGGACTAAATTCCGTTCACCCCATTTTGAGGCCCGCCCTAGAGAGCGCTCGACTTCAGACACAAGTTGAGCCCGTCTTTCCTGTAACATACTCCGAGGGACATTCTGATGCTCGGTGTATCGCTCGTCACCCGTGCTGTCATCCGCATAGCAACGAATACTCTCTATGGAGAGCATGTCATTGATATGCAGAATAAACAACGTCGGGGAGAGCACCGAGCCTTGTGGTACACCAGCATTAATGGGCATGGTCTCGGAGCAGGAGCCATCGACGACTACTTTTATGCTCCGACCATCCAAAAAACTGGTGATCCAATTACAGAGTCCCTCGGGGATTCCATATGATGGTAGCTTCGATAGAAGGGCCCTGTGCCAAACCCTGTCTGTTCGACAGCGTTTGGCACATCTATCCTATCGCGATATCTAGGCTGAACGCTAGCGCCTCACCCTTGCCCTCCAAGGCCTCCGCCCAACGGTGTGTGAGGTACACAAGAAGATCACCAGCCGACCGACCATGACGAAACCCATATTGGCGGTCACTGATCAGCTGATGATCCTCAAGGTACTGCAGAAGCTGATGGTTGATTATTTTCTCCATTATCTTGGAGAGCAAGGATGTAATCGCAATCGGCCTGTAATTCGACGGGTCCGACCGGTCTCCCTTTTTCGGGATCGGGTGGACATGGGCTATCTTCCACGAAGATGGAACCCTACAAGTATCATAGGAAAGTCGGTATAAGCGCGTGAGGACGGGGGTCAACTCGGGGGCGCACGTTTTCAGGACCACTGCAGGGATGCCATCCGGCCCGCTCGACTTATGTACGTCTATTAGCCGCAGCTCCCGCCTCACCGCTCGCTGCGTAATGCGGATTTTAGGCAGAGAGCTTTCACACCGCGGGATGATAGGTGGTGTGGCGGTTCCAGCGTCCAAAGTCGAGTTACAGGCAAAGAATTGACCTAAAAGATCGGCCTTCTCCTTTGCACTGTGGGCTAGACTGCCATCATTTTTCTGCAGTGGTGGGAGATTGGACTGGCAGAAGTTGCCTTGGGCAGCTTTGGCGAGCGACCAGAATGCACGACTCCCGGCGGGATAGCTCTCCAATCGCTCACCGATTCTGGCAACATGTTCCGCCTTGGCTCTGGCAATAGCCTTCTTACTAGATCTAGAAGCAGCATTAAATTTTCGCTTCTCCTCCCTGACATTTGGGTCCCGACAGTTTTGGGCCCTATTCCAGGCCTGGTATGCGGACTGCTTTTGCTGTGCAGCCGTCCTGCAGGTTTTATTAAACCAAGGCCGGCTGCGGCCACCGACCGGTATTTTGGTGTTGGGGATGAATAATTCCATCCCCGTAATAACGGTATCGGTAACGCAATCCGCACAAATGCCAGGGTCCCTAAAGGCGAAGCAAAGCTGCTTCCATGGGTAGGATGCGTAGAACTCGCGAAGCCTATCCCAATCTGCTGACTTATATTGCCAGACTCTGCGAGTCCCAGTCGCTTTAGAGCGATTAGGCCTCGCAATAGGGGCTTTGCTACGGACCAAGCTGTGGTCAGATGACCCAAGAAGAGCTTCGACCACTACCCGGTATCCGTGCTGGTGTGTAGTCAGCAGAAGATCCAGTAGAGACGGCTCATGGCTCTCAATGTCTGGAACACGGGTGGGCTGTGTTACCAGTTGTGAGAGACCATAGGCCGAGACCATATTGAAGAGATGCCTACCCAAGAGGTTAGTGGTTCGGGACCCCAACCACTCTTTATGATGAGCATTAAAGTCTCCAAGAACCACCACCTCCGCTGATGGACACTGCTCCAATATTTCGTCAATCCCCCATTGAACGTTCTCGAATAACTGAGTTGACCCTGAATCACTGCCATGGGACCTGTAGAGGCACGCGTAGATGCGGGTATACCCTCCATAGTCTACGCGTAACCATAAAATTGACAGGTCACCATGCTCGAGGGCCCTAAGGCGGCGACAACAGATGTCATCCCGGATGAACACGCACACCCCAGCTTTACGGTGGAAGGAGTGTTCCAACTCGTAGCCTGGATAATTTAGGTACGAAATATCATCCGGGGCACTTATCTGCGTCTCCGTTAAAAAGAGCAAGGCAGGCCTCGAGGTGTTGGTGGACGGCGTCGAGATTGCTGTGTAAACCCCTAATGTTACAAAAGTCCACGTCAAATGTGGATAGAGGGACCGCCGTGTAAAACCTTCTCTTTTTGTGTTTCCTTTTCATGGGTTTTGTATAAGAAGAGGAAGGGAGTGTACTTTCGTGGAATGGGGTCCGGTGATGCCAAAAAAAAAGGTGCGGGGCATAGTACATGGTTGGAGGGTGGATTTTGTGAGGAGCTGACACGAAGCACGGAAGGGCCCCCGGTGCCCCCCCGCCCGTAGTCGTCGGGCTCCACTCCGGTTTCCCACTCCAGCACGACGACTCCGCAACGGGATTTTCGCCGGTTGGCGGGACAGCCTCCCAGGGGGGATAGTCCTGGGCTCGGGTCCCCTGCTGACCGGCAGGTGGCCGGCGGTGACCATTCCCACCGGGTCTCCCTGTACCCCATATCAGCCCCTCACGCCCAATGCCCCAACCAAGACCTTACCACCGTAAATTTCAAGCATCACCAGAACCCACCACACGAAAACACACCCGGAAAGTTAGGCTCCGGCTCTCTCGCTCACCGAACGAAGCACAGCGGCAAAAGCCACCATTCATACGTCGATATTCTGCGAGAGTGTGGTACCACCCCGGTCGGGCCTGCCTGCGGCTGTAGATAGAGAACTATCAATAGTGTGGCCCTACCACAATAAAATATAACTTCTGATGTCTTATATAGATAAAATATTATATATTATGTCAAGTGATAAGTTTAATAAGAGCAGGCAACTCAATTAGTTTCCTGTGGTATATACGAACTCTATACATATACGAAGGATAGTCTTTCAGATTTAGTGTCTACTTAATTCAGTATGTAATTAAAAAGATATTGAATCTGAAAGAATATACTAAAATTAGTTTATTTTTTATATTTAAAAGTCAAGGTACGAAAGTTTTCTATAATTGTAACGAGAAAGTTGCCTAAAATTAATATTAGTTGCCAGAAGAAACGTTATTTAACATTGTTTTTAAAAAATACGAATTTTAATTAATTTTAGCATTACTGTAGCTGACACTGCTATTTCTAAATAATTATCATAAAAAAAATGGACTATATAGATAGACAGCGAGTCAAGAAACAAAATATTTAAGTACAATCTTAATTACTTCAACCAAAGCAAATTTTCGTGCGCATATAAAATTATTTTACCTTTAGATCTAGTATAATAATAATATTCGACAATTAAACTTTGTAAAGTGGGGGACTTTGTGGGGCAACACAAGTTTTGAATACCTTATTGCTGGGTGTTTTTATCAGTGTTAACTACCTACAGAAGTGAAAATTAAAGCTATGAAGTAACAGAGTAAAAACATTTTTCAAAAATACCTTGAGCAGACTTTTCTTGGTCCGTCATCCCTGAAGCTTGATCCTCATCATCAGAGAGCCTGTAAATATAAATTATGATGCTTATATAAATATAGACCGAATTACAAAATTCTTTATTTTTTTGGCAGGGGTATATTTGAAAATGATCCTAGTTAAATTTCGTAACGATCGATGACCTGATGCAGTCTTTTTAAATCTTATTTTTATGTTAAGTGCAGTTTTGTACACATGTACTAGCAACCACGACTATATATTTTTTACTAACGTGAAGGATAACATTTTCCGTGTGGTGACGGAGTAAAAATACAATTTACCACTCCCTATCTTACCCGTGGATCGTACGAGACGTCTAAGGAATATAAAAACGCATATAACATC
Organism: Lymantria monacha; assembly: GCA_905163515.2. Lineage (NCBI taxonomy): Eukaryota > Metazoa > Arthropoda > Insecta > Lepidoptera > Erebidae > Lymantria > Lymantria monacha. The sequence continues at coordinate 21,116,210 of LR991102.1, read as the reverse complement.
TATGCAAGAGAAGGAAAACTCAAAACAAAACCCTATATCAACATGTCTGACCAGCGTGGTATAGTAGGTCAATTACCCTCCCATTGTGGAGGAGGCCCGAGCCCAACAGTGGGACATATATGGGCTGTGATGATGAAGGATAAAACTATTATTCTAGCCGACTAAAATCTCTGCACTGATCATTGCCAATTCCACTTAGTATCTTGCAGTCACATTTTATAATCCATGAAGGACTGATGACAACAAATTGGTTGGCAAACTTTAAACACTGTATCTTACAGCTCCTCCACTCAGGACCGGCTTTACCTATAGTGCAGAGGGTGCGGTGCACCTGGGCGCCGGGTGTTAGGGGGCGCTGAGAGCCGCTTGTAACCATCAATCTATTCCATTTTGTTCACCCACTCTGGTACAAGAGGGCGCCAGGTTATTGATTGCACCCGGGCGCTACATGTGCTTGAGCCGCGCCTGCCTCCACTTACGTTAAAGGCATAAGAAATACTGGACATATAAATTGGAACAGTCCTTGACGGAGATTAGATATAAAAGTATAAGAATTACATAGTAAGGTCGAGGTTCTAACAACATTATACAGCGTCAATCACAATAACGAAAATAAAATTATCGATTTTATTACTTATAACTAGTATTTTATCTTACAGACTCTTCAGATTATAGAAATCAATGCAACAATTCTCCGTAGTGTCCTTGTTTTTAAACCAAAAAATGATTTAAACCAAAAATTATAAGCATATACCTGTAGACCGGCGCATGGGGCGCGATTGCATCGCACGCTGCGCATCGCCATGTCGCTGACACGTTGCGCAGTCCGCAAGCGCAGCGCCACGCTCGCGAAGCCTCCGGGGCGGAGCCCACGCACGACCATCCACTAACAAAATAAAAATAATCTATTTAATTATGTGATACATGGTCGAAATCTATTACTATTTTAAAATAGAGTAAAGGTCGGGAGACCCACCCCTTTCTCACGGTTCATCTGCGTAGCGCACACCTGAATAAAGGAAGGAATACGGGATAGACTCAAGGTGAAATAGGGATAAGGAAGTTTTTTTACTCCTATATGGTGCATAGACTTCAGCAAATTGAAGTTCTGATGTACAGTTATTGATTAACAGCGGGCAAATAGTGGGTCTACCTTCCTTTTCTTCGTTTTAAAAAACAAAAATACTATGAATTTGTGCTTGAAACTTCTTCAAGTATGCTGCCTGTCTATCTATCAGCCTATACACAGTCGCTAGACATGTTTGATGATGACATGCCTTTTCAAGGAGTTAAAACGCCACGCCTGACTGGCGAATTGGTAATAGCAATTACTGTCACAAACTGCCTAAGAGAGTAGTGCTAGCGATTTTCCTGATTTCTAAGACATTATACTCCCACTTTAAGTTGGTATCGACACATTGTACTCTTATCCCATCACTACACGGTAGAATCTACTGTATAAATTATCTTTTCTCAGCTCATATGTGTCCCACTGCTGGATTCGAATGTCCTCCACACATAAAAGGAAATTGACCTATCACACTGATCATACTAAATGATACAAGGTTTTATTTCCAGATTGCCTTCTTTTGTATATTATATGTTCACCCACGAGCCAAAAAAGTTTTGATGAGTTATAATCTTAATCCATTACCACAAGGGAGTCATGTTTGTTTAATGATTGACTAAAAATCACAATATTTTCTTTACCCACGGGTGTACTATTTTTTTTTGGCGGCGGGCTACGGTACGTCAAACCCGGCTATTCCGTCCGGGGCGACAGGGGAAAAGCGGCGGAAGACCCCGTAGACCCGCCCTACAATATACCTCTCGACGCCGTGCGGGTGGGTCACTGGTACGCGGTCTTTTTCTTCAGTGGCACCCACGGTACACCCGTGGGTGCCACTAAGGTGTGACGAAAAATTTACCAAGTTAGAATACGCGAAGCAACATAATAAGAACACAATAGTCACCACACTTTCCTGTACTAATGAATATTGTATATGAACCCTATATCAAACTATTTCACCAACATAGTATGTTTTTATTTTTGTTTTTTCAAGACACCACCCACCCATGCTTTAAGACAATAATCCTTATATTCCAGGAAACTTTACAAACATATAATTCATCTTCATCTCAACTCATAGACGTCCCACTGTTAGGCTCGAGCCTCCTCCATAATAGGAGGGCTATTGTCCGACTATACCTCGCTGGTCAGTCCTGTTGGTATCGACATCTGAGTAATGGTAATATGCTATTGCGCTTCGTTCGGTGAGCGAGAGAGCCGGAAACCCAACTGGGTTAGGATTTGGGGTTTGTATTGATAGACAGCGGCCTAGCTGTACATTTGGTATTGTAAAGATCCATGGGCGGCAGTGACATTTACCATAAGGTGTGCTATTTGCTCATTTGCCATCGTACACCATAATAAAATAAAAATAATAATTTCTACGTTATAGAAAGATTAACATTATAACGAATGAGTTTACACTGTATATGTATAAGTAAGTTTAGACTCTTACATCAATAAGGTTATAGTATAAATATAAATAGAATAGCTATATTTATCAACGAAATTATAATATATAAATAAAACTCACATCAATAATTACAAGGTAACACAATCTACATACAATTATTATTAAAGGGTAAAAAACGGTAGAAACGCTATTACTCATAATGTCCAAACAATTAAAATCTGATATGAATCACAATATATATAAAAAGTAATTGCTTTTAGTTGGTAGGTAGTAGTTATTAGTATCGAGAGAGCCAGAATGGTAGGCAGAGGCCTAGGTATAGTCTTGGTTATAGCAAAGGTCCATGGGTGGCGGTGACACTTTCCATCAGGTGTGCTGCTTGTTTGTTTGCCACCATAAGCAATAAAAAAAAACCCGTGTGGTGATGGAGTAAGAATACAATTCAACACCCTATATCTTACCCGTGGCTGATTGTACGAGATGACTAAGGGATATAAAACACACATAACATCTATGTAAGAGAAGGAAACCTCGAAATAAAACCCTATACCAACACGTCTGACCAGCATGGTGTTGTAGGTCAATTTCCCTCCCATTATGCCTTCATTAGCCTAGAGTTCGAGAGCCTCCTTAGGCTCGATCCCAGGAGTGGGACATATATGAGCTGAGATGATGATTAGTATAAAAAAAATTAAAGTAAAAAATTCATAAATACCCGATTACGAAACGAAAAATGATGTCACAAGCGGGTTTCGAATCCGCACCTATTGGGAATCCGGCCCAACCGTGCTGCCACTTACACCATCGTGAACTATTTTAGGACATGCACATTTCGATTCATATTATATCTTACGTCTTCAAGGTGACGTATGCCATCTATCGGACAATGTTTACACATTGTATAGGCTTAATACTTCAAACTTTACAGTTAGAATTGTATTAAACGATGACACAACCTTGTTATTCAAATTACTGAAATTTTTAGCATTTAATATGCATTTAATATTTTATATTTCTTTATTATATTATATATTATCTATTTCATTCATTTAATATTTTATATTTCTCTTGTAAAGATGTTATGTGCATATCATACATTAGTCCTCTTTTACAACACCTATAAGCAAGAAAAGGTGTGGTGAATTGTATTCGTATTCCATCACCATCATCATTCTCCTACTCTTATCCCAATTACTTAGGGTCGTTACAATATGTACTCTTCTGTCATAGTACATACTGTAAAAGTTATTGGCAATCGTTTTATGACTGGCCACCTGCCAGACGTCACACTCCTTGGGAATGTTATTGTTGACTAAAACAGCATCAGATGGAGGTAGCCCAGGTCATTATAAGGCTCTTAGTCATCTTTTACGACATTCACAAGTAAAGTAAGGGTTGATAGTATTCTTAGCCGATACCACACAGCTTAAGAAGCCTATGTGCAGCAATGGACATCAATAAATAGATGGATATATATATATATTCTACATAAACTCGATGGGCGACTCAGTGGTCACTGCTCTGCTTTATGCAGATGATGCAGTCCTGCTGGCACAGTCAGCGACTGACCTGCAGACCCTACAATGAGAGAAGATTGTAAGAAAAGGGGTCTACGCGTGAATGTTAGCAAAACCAAAATAATGGTCTTTGAAAGAGATGAAGCCAGAACAGATGTAAGAGTAACAATAGGTAATGATGTACTAGAGCAAGTGGATGAATTTGTATATCTTGGATGTGGATTTAGCCAAGATGGAAGGTCCACCACTGATATAGAGCGAAGAGTGAATGCGGGAAATAGAGTGAACGGAGCGTTGGGGCAACTTCTCGGCAGCCACCACCTCAGCCAGAAGGCACGTGTAGCAATACATAACGCAGTGCTTGTCCCAACATTACTGTATGGAAGCGAGAGTTGGGTATGCAGAAAAGAGTATGAAAGTAAAATTAATGCGGTCGAAATGCGATCTCTGCGGAAAATCTGTGGAGTTAGGCTGACCGACCGCATTCGTAACGACGACGTAAGAGAGCGAGTAGGTATGAAAGAGAGTATTGGTGTAAAGATGCGAAAGGGAATGCTCAGATGGTTCGGACATGTGGAAAGAATGCCAAACGAACGCCTGGTTAAGAAGATATACAATGCGAAAGTGGAAGGATGTAGGTACCGAGGGAGACCGAGACTAACCTACCTAGACCAGATCGGTCATATACTGAAGGAAGGTGGAGTCAAGAGTCTCCTAAACCGGCGAGCGTGTATGAAGAGAATTATGAATGTTGAGGAAGCGAGTGAAGTATGCAGAGATAGAGTTCTCTGGCACTCTGTTCTCTCTGCCTACCCTGCAAGGGATATGGCGTGATGATATGTATGTATGTAAACTCGATCTTAAATAATTATGATCTCGTCTTCTCATAGTCAATACAGCTCATAATGTCTCACTGCTGAGCTCGAGCCTCCTCCACAATGGGTATTAAATTGGCGTATTATACCATGCTAGTGAAATAGATTGGCATAGGATTTTATTTTGAGTTTTCCTTCTCATGCAGTGGTATTATCAATCAATACTCAAATAGTATTTATGATCACCCATAGGAAATAAAGATCCACCTTATATTTTATTGCATATGGTGGCAAATGAGCTAGCAGCACATCTGATGGCAATGGTCCATGGACCTACACTGAGGATATAGCTAGGCTGCTGCCTATTAACCAAACCTCATCCAAGTTGGACTCTCAGTCCTCTAGCTCACCGATTGAAGCACATTATCACTGCTCAGGTATGTTTTGCAATTTTTTCCCCCAGAAAGAAAACATCCATGGCTGTAGACATAAAACTGTCAACAGTGTAGCCGACTAATATAAAATTCTTTTATTTCCTGTGGATGTATTCTTAATAACCATTAAATTTAATATAAACCGTTATCATTACAATAAATTTAAATTGAGCGATTTTAGTTCTAGAGGCTGGTATACTATTTCTGATTGATGTCTAAAGATTTTTTAACAAGAGAAATAATAGGTACTTTACAGGCAATTTTTTTTTAAACAAAAGTAGTAATGGTTAGTTTATAAGCAAATTGAATTTAATTTTCAAACAGACAGAACCTTACCTTTTGAGGGATAAAAAATCTTGTCATTCTCTCTTATAAATAATTACTAAATGAGAGCAGCTTTTAAATTGACTGCAAATTAAACAATATAAAATATAAATTTCTCTATCATTTATCATTTCTTTTTGAATGCCTTCAATGAGCAATCAACCCACCGGATGGTAAGTAGTAACTGCTATTCAATGATTTATTTTAGTACTAAGGACAGCCAGGTTACTGCCTAAAGTAAGTTGAGATTTGGATGATGCCCGGTAACATTTTTTTATTAATTAAAAATTCCTTATCAGGACATTCATTATCACAGCATAGTCAAAGGCAGCAAACAGATTCCTGTAGATTACTTATTACTTACCATTTAAAATTTTAGATATGAAAATCACTAACTAGCACTTTATGGATAAAGACTCTTGTAACAGTATTAAGAATAAATAAAACTTCCTTTCTTTAATATTCACAAATACTACGAAATATACTAAAGTAGAATAATTGTTTTTGTTACAACACGGAACTGAATCAAACTGCCATCAACTAGACATTGATGATTTCAGTGTAAAGTATTTTTTAATGTTCTTACTGAAAGACACCTAGGTTACGTACCTACGTACATTGTGTATGGTTGAAGTTATAATTCACATTTTTACACAAATGCTGACACAAATAAGGCAAAAACTGCACGTTAACGTATAATTTACTTAATGAAATTTCTTTCAGTGCGCATAACAATGTAATACAATAGAAAGATAACCTTAAAATAGGGGTCACGAAAAATCGATACTTTGCTGACAGTAACTAACAATGACTATGGCAATTACATTAAAAAACACACCTGTTAAAGCAGTTTTCGTTTGGTATGACGATAGGTTCAGATCCTGGTGTAGTTCCTCCGCTTTTTCCTGTTCGGGATGTGTGTTCTGGCGACGAATCTCGGCAATTTTCTTTAAATGTGCCGCTGTCATGACTCGACACCCGCTTTGTACCACATTTTAAACACTTTACACTCTCTGTTGGATTGATTTGGCCGCACGTCTGACAATGCCATTGCAGCACTGATGCGATTGAACCCATTTTAATTCACACATGGCTATGAAACCATAACAGGACGTCGTTTTACAGAAACAAATTCAGACTTAAGAAAAATGAAAACAGCTGATCCACCATGTTGTTTGTGTATAACTTTTTTTTTGTGTAGGCACGCGACGCCGTAGGAAATGAATATATGTAATTATCGGTTTTAACCGGTTAATACTTTTTTATTTGTTAGTATTTCTCATCGAGCTGGAATCAAATAAAAGAGCACTAATACAATAAATTTAATTCTGATCTTACTATTATTAACTGTAGAACATTGTTTACGAGAAGCGACATCTGTCAACAACTTCAGAGCTTACATTAACAACTGGTATTTTTGTTTCATGGTAACACTGTAGGTGGTGCTGTATAATGACGGCTACGAATACTCTCATCATATCAATCAACCCTTATATTGTTTATAGGTGTCAAAAAAGACGACTAAGGATAAGATGTGCCTATAACATATTTTGTGCACAAAAAGGAAAACTGGAAAGAAAACACTATATCAAACCGTTTGACCGACGTAGTAAAGTACTTAGCTAAATTTCGCTTCTACAGTGGTGGAGACTGTAGCCCAGCAGTGGGGTGTACCTATAGGTACCTATAAACTGTGATGGGATTAATAATGTTGTAATCACCACGAAATTATAAATTTGCTATGAAAATCCCGTTATTATCTAATAATCCCTTATAATTTAAATCAAATAACTTACTTAATTAAATCTAATCCCTTAATAATCTAAATCCCTTATTAATCTAAATCCCTTATTAATCTAATCACTTATTAGTTATATATAAATTTTCTTCAGCCGAATTTATGATTCCCACGGATACCTAAATAAAGAGGCGTCAAATATTGTATTCTTAACTAGTACTAAACTGAACTACAGAAGAATAATCCCAAATTAAAAAAAAAACTTGATGTTGAAGGAAGAACTAGTCAATAATTCGGCTAACATTTAGTTTATTAAAGAAAAAACAATACAGCCGTAACATAACTTTTTAACATAACTCAAGTCATATCGAACAATGTCCACTACACCATTTAATCTTACTAATTTTCTGCTGCCTACAAACTTTTTTAGCGCGGGTAATTCAAATAGTAGTTCTACAGATAAGGTGACTTCAAGTCACGTCTAGTAAAATTATTTAGAAGTAAGGAATATGATAACTAACATTCCAGAGTAGGAAATAATTACCAAGTGGTGATATATTTTTTTTGTACCGAAATAAGTTAAGAGTGGAACAGATTCCACCGGTTGCATCCGGGGGAGTAATGAATAGTATGCGACCGTGTTTTATTTAAAAACCACCTAGTTATCCCACCAAATGACGTAAGTCATGTTACTGCATAATATAAAGTGAAATTAAGCAGCTAAATATGCTGTATTAGACGGAATACTTTTTATATACTATAAAGTACCTTTGGCCTAATATCCCATTTGTTTTTACTCCTAATTATGTGTTCTCCGATTTAAAGAGTAAGTCAATCATAAGTGTTATAATGTAGTTGCTATACCAAAGCAGTCTGACCAGCTTAATATTGGTGATTCAACTTTCGTCCTACTTAGAAAAAAACTTGACCCTACTAGCGGCATTTTGTTCATTACTTATGGTGGTAAACAAGCAAGCAGCACATCGGCTGGTAAGTGTTAGTGCCGGTAATGAACCTTTACAAAACCAGGGGGACTGTTAGGCCACTGTATACCAACCATACCATCACAACCTTGAGACCACCGTGTAAACAGCGTGGAAACACTATGTTTGTGGAAACATCGTGTAATCTGTGCAGTTACCACGGTATTTCCACGGTGAATTTGTTCCATTTTTCCACCGTGTTTCCACAGTAGTTTTTCGCTGCACCCACGGCGTTTACATCCAAACAATAGATAATGAAACAAGTTAGTTTGAAAAGAAAATCTGAGTGAATATTCCGTGACAATTAAAAACTACGTATAAATAATATAGCTTAACGTGTACAATGAAATAACAAATAAAACCAGTGAAAAAATCTTAAATAGTTAAAATATAGAGATAATTCATCAATATTTCTGTACAAAAAAAATAAAGTGAAAAAGTGATGCCAACCAAATTCTAATACATAACGTTTTTTTTTTTGTGTCTTAGTTGTAAGCCTCAGATGGCTATGACAACTTTACCCGGACTGCGGGTGAGCGCTGAGGGCTCTCATTAACCCGTGAATACATAACGGTCAAAACAATAACATCTTACTCACTTTATACTAAAAATTAATTTGCATCAAATAGTCACCAATTTCGTATTCCTACCTAATGTTCATGTGGCGTTGGGGTAGACCTAATTTTGATTACCCGTTAAAATGAACGGTCGTGATTTCGAATCCTGGCTTATCTCAACGTATTTTTAAGAAATTTGTTTACAAAGACATTTAGAAGAAATTGTTCCATTTTTCCACCGTGTTTCCACAGTACAAGTAGTGTACACTGTGGATCCATCGTGTACAATGGAACAAATCCACGGTGTTTCCACAGTGCATTTACGGTAAGTCTGTAGAGTTTCCACGGTGATTCCACGGAGGTCTCAAGGTTGCAAGGGATACATACAAACCTATCTAGTAGACATGCGCGAAACATTACTTCGCAAAGTGATGTTATATGGCATTACATTTCGTGCCGAGTAATATAACATTTTACCATCACTTCAAACATCACACATGACATTTAATTTAATATAAGCCTTAATGTTCTAAAAATAGAGCTCAAAATAAATATTTATTGACCGCAGGCGCAGCGCGGTCCAGTCGTTCAATCCCTCTCACTCTCCCGAAAAGACACACGGCGCGTTTGAGAGATAGATAACCATTACCAAATTACCGAACATTGCTGAAATACAGAACAGTACACGAGTGTTCGGCGTCATGTTTAATGTGATGTGTGATGTTTAATCTCATGTCATGTTTAGTCGCGCAATGTGTAATATGACAGTACGCGGTCGGGTAATATTACGTGTGATGCATCACTCGCATTACTTACACATGTCTACTATCTAGAAAGATGAACTTCCGGCTCTCTCGCTCACCTAACGAAGCGCAACAGCACGTTGCAATAACTCATGTGTCGATTTTCTGCGAGAGTTTGGTACTATCTTTTCTCTATGTATTCTCTATGTATTTTATTTTTGTTAGTTAACTTACTATTTTATTTTTACCTCGAATTTTTACTGTGTTTAAATTTTCTTGTAATATGTTGATTCAAGTTATATTGTTTTTGTCTTGCATCTGTTTGTACTTTGAGATCGAAATAAACGTGTTTTCTTTCTTTCTTTCTATCTTGGAGAGACCGGCCTGTGGCTGTAGATAGAAAACTGTGAACATTGTGGCTATGGTCAAGGTAATAGAACACTATAGCACATATAGATACAAAGTAAACGAAACATAAGAAGAACAATGAAAGAGCATAAAAGTAAAATTAATGCTGTCGAAATGCGATTTCTACGGCAAATCTGTGGAGTTAGGCTGACCAACCGCATTCGCAACGACGACGTAAGAGATCGAGTAGGTATGAAATAAAGTATTGGTGTAAATCTTTACACCAATAATTTCATATCTGCGAAAGGGAATGCTCCGATGATTCGGACATGTGGAAAAAATGCCGAACGAACGTCTGGTTAAGAAGATATACAATGCGAAAGTGGAAGGATGTAGGTATCGGGGGAGACCGAGACTTACCTACCTAGACCAAATTGGTCACGTACTGAAGGAAGGTGGAGTCAAAACTCTTCAAAACCGGCGAGCGTGTATGAAGAGAATTATGAATGTTGAGGAAACGAGTGCAAGGATAAAGTTCTCTGGCACTCTGTTCTCTCTGCCTTCTCTGCAAGGGATATGGCGTGATGATATGTATGTATGTTGTATAAGAAGAACAATACTATAAATTATAATAACTTTTTGTCGTTATATTAACAAAAATTCCATTATTATAAATAAGATACTCGGCTCAACTGTAAGCTGTTCTCATTATTTTACCGTAATATTTCCTTTTGCGAGATTAAGGATATAATTTAAAAATATATACACTCATTTGCAAAAAAAACGGGCACCTAAGCAATGAACCATTTCAAATGTTAATATTTCTTTGTTTGATAATTATAGGTAGTTTTATCCACACAATTTGGTAAATTAATAAGAAAATAATCGTTTTCATCAGTATTTCATAAAATTTAGATACAATTTATGGGAAATAATGCTAAACCTCGCTAGTAGTGTATATTCGCTAGTAGTGCATATGCTCATGAAGTAAAAATAAAAAAGTTTTTTTGTTTGTTTTTCTTTAATAAAGTAAAAGCAGATAAATGTTTAGTATCGAGTGTGACCCCCTCTAGCTAAAATCACAGCTTGAATTCGTCTGGGCATGCTAGCGAGTATATCCCGGATACTTGCTTGCGGAATACGTTCCCACTCCGCAGTAATCACATTCTTCAGCTCTCTGATGGTCTGCGGAGCCGGGTGTACTGATCTCACACGCCGTTTCAGAACGTCCCAGACATGCTCTATGGGATTGAGGTCGGGACTTCGAGCTGGCCAATCCAAACGACGAATGCCGACCTCTTGCACATACGCATTAACATCGCGGGATCGGTGGGCGCGAGCATTGTCGTCCATAAAAATCGAGTCTTCACCTAGAGCGGCCAATGCGGGTTGTGCATGAGAAATTAGAACTTCCGTTATGTATCGATGCCCAGTCAGTGAGCCGTTTTCAATGAAGACTAACTCTGTACGATCCATTGAATTTATTCCTGCCCAAAACATAACAGAGCCCCCACCATAAGGTGTGATTTCTTCGAAACATGCCTCTGCAAAGCGTTCTCCTTGTCTTTTTAGCACTCGCCGACGTCGATCTTCACCGAACAGAGATATCCTGGCTTCATCAGAGAACAAAACCCTATTCCAATCGTCTTGAGTCCATGATTCACAATTTCTAGCGAACCTAAGCCTGTGAACTCTGTGCTCACGGAGTAATTTGGGGCCGCGGGCAGGGCGGTGACTGCGTATATTGGCAGCGAGAAGCCTCCTCCTGACCGTCCATAGACTAATATGCACATTTCTTACTTCTTGGAGGTTGTTCTTAAGATCCACATACGAAGATTTGCGATTTCTCAATGCGCGACTCACAAGAAAACGATCATCCCGTGGTTGGGTACATGGTTTTCTTCCAGAACCAGGCCTTCTCTCGACGGAACCAGTCTCCTGATATCGCTGCCAGGTCCTTTGGACTGTCGAGCGACTAACATTTAGCCTCCTAGCCACGAAACATTGGCTGCAACCCTCTTCAAGCAGCGCGATAATTTTGGTAGCTTTTACCACTTTATCTACCATTTTTGATACAGCCAAACAGCATTAAATAAAGCTTTGACAGTCAAGGATATGAAATTAATCGATAAAAATTGAATAAAAGTTATGAAAGTCGATGTTAACTTCTGGAACTTCGCGCCAAAAATGTAGGATAAAAAGGGGTTTTCTGTAAAAATGAACATCAAATGAAAAATTGAATTTAGAACGTACTTTTTTAAATACCACAGCATTTTTAAAACCGGCCAGTAACGTGTACAAACGATTGAAACCTTTTTGGTATTGTATCTTTTTAAATATGAATGAAAATCAAAACCGCCCGTTTTTTTTGCAAATGAGTTTATTATTATTTAAACAAAAAAAGATCACTTATTTATGTATATAGGTATCCGTAGTCATACTTTTTTAAAGGAATTTTATGGCATGGCTACAAAAACTTTTAGATATTTTGGAACATGGCTAGATGACATTTTAAAGTTTACCAGGAACCATTTGATGTAGGTGGCATAAGACCACTCTGGCATTCTCGTGGGGAGGCCTACGTCCAATAGTGATCTTCTACGAGCTGATACATAGGTACCGGACCAGCAATTAAATTAAATAAAGTTCTCCAAAAGTTTTTTAATATAACAACATCATAGAAACCTAAGATAATGAATACAATTAAAAAATACCACAGGACTCTTCTAAGTGCCTGCCAAAACTCTGCCGTCAAACTCTCATACGAATGTCACAGATAATAAATGCAAATAGATACACCTGATTAAACCGTACAATTGGATAACACAGCCGGACAATTGTAAGAAATTACATTGCAACACCGACGAAATTTATTAAAAGACTTGTTAGCACGTCCTAAATTTGTAATCTCACTAGAATATTTCAATTGACTAAGTATATCTACACCAATTATAAATTATCATATGTATAAAGCCGATTTTCTGTAGTACTATCTGCCAGTGGCAATGGACAGTGATCCTTGGGCGCTACCTGCGAGGTTCGCCACAGCCTTATCGCAAAAAAAATCATTTACATTTTGCAAAAAGTACTGCAATGGAGTTAAGACCGACTTCTTGCCTGACCCCAACGCTCATTGGGAACGTATTGATTGACAGGCTCTAAGGAAAGCCTATGTTCACAAGAGATGGCGAAAGAGAATAATGAATTAATTATGCATTTCTTGATAGCGATTCGTATGCCGTGACAGGGCATGGCATGACGGGCTAATACAGTCATCTCGCGCCATATCAATGATATTAATCTATTTGAATTAAAACCAACTGTTAACCTATCAGCGTCTCGACTCGAGAAGCCGTGCGAGCGGGCCACCGGTACCGGTACCCGGTTTCTCTTCGGTGGGCCGCCCGGCAGTTTACCCTCGCGGGTTCCTCTCGAGTCGACGCCGTCGCGCGTTGTCCTCACGCGGTGGCCTCACGTCGGATGACCGGACTAATCCCCGGTCCGATCACCCAAAGCCTCGGCTAGGGCGACATCGGGTACCACACTCATGTATTGCAAAGCACCACTTACACGTCCGACATTGAAAAGGTCCGGCGACAGAATCATTAACTATCAAGTAAGCTAATTATTTTTTACCATAATTAATAAGAAAAATACTTAGGTAAAAGTGTAGTGTATTGTCAAAAACTGATATCCCAGCCGGTCAAATAATAATTTCGTAACTGTAGTGAATGGTTACATTCATCGCGTATAGTATCGTACAATGTAATGAACAAAATCCTTCAATTATTGTAACATCACCATATTATAAATTACAGTGTACAATTTTATTGTAAGAGGAATTGCTGCTAATTGCTACAGTGGTACATAATTACGGACAGTGTCCAATGCGCTGGTGTTAAGTGGACATGAGTGGCAATTTGATGCAGATCTGACGATGTAATGTTAAATTATATTATGCATCTATCAAATACACGCGCCATGTCCAATATTGTATTGTATATTCGATTTCGATTATTTAATAAACGACGTAAGCTGGTAACATTTAGGCAAGAGAATAAAAACGTTATAGTAACGCTTTTTTACAAATTGAATAAAAGTTTTTTTATTTTTTATTAGAAGTCTTTAAAATTTTGATACACAGCCATTTTATTTTCACGTGAAAATGTGCTTAAGTGAAATATATTAGCCCTTATGGGCAGTCAACCTTACTGACTTGTCATACGTATTAATTTTCTTCCTATATTATTTATCACTTCTTCATATTGCGTAGCCTTAATAGTCACTGCCCGTCAGTGAGTCAAGTCGTTACCATTACTTGGGCGCTGATAACCAAATTATGATTTCTTTAGGAATTTCGGGCAAACACGAAAGTACAGGTATTAAGCAAATGTTACATAGAATACATACCTAAAAGTATTTGTCAACCATTTTTATATTCTCGCTTGCCTTCGAGTATTGGAAATTGAGACAATGTTTTTTTTTTTGGCAGGCTGTGGTCTGGACACATGCCGTCCATTCCGCCTGGGGTGACAAGAAAGTGACACACGCTCTTCTCGTTTTTATAATTTTATGTCAATAAATTAATGATAAAGATAATCATATGTTCCGCATGGTGACGGAGTAAGAATACAATTCACCACCCCCTGTCTTACCCGTGGATGATCGTAAGAGACGACTAAGGGATATAAAATGCATATAACATCTATGCAAGAGAAGGAAAACTCGAAACAAAACCCTATACCAACACGTCTGACCAGCGTGGTGTAGTAGGTTAATATCCCTCTCGTTTGGAAGAAACTCGAGCCCAATAGTGGGACGTATATGAGCTGAGGATGAAACATAATCATATGAATATGAAAACAGAGGACAACAACATCTACTAGTAGAAGGGTTTCACTAATAACAACACCACCAGCGCCAAGAATAAACCCCAAAAAGACATGTAGTCACTTAACATCTATGACACATGAATTGCGCTCTTAAAGCTTTAACCAACTGTTATAAACCCACTTCAATAAAATTAATTTCGTAAACAAACCATCATAACAATTAAATTAAACAAACAGAGAACGCACAAAAAGTCTGTGGAATAGCTTAAAATAAATTTAAAAAAAAATATGAAAGCAAAAATGAAACTTAATGTTTCCTTTTAATAAAAAATTTTTATCATATTTCTTTACATACAGCCTGTAGTCCTTTGTTAATGGTTAGAAAACCTATTATTAAATATAAGTAGGGGTCAGGGAGGGCACAGTGACTCGGATTTTTTCCAAAGACCTAAATATGTAGAAAACAACCTACAATCTACGTGAAATTTGGAAGTTTTGAAGACAAGTTACTATATTTCAATTTTGTAGCATTATATTTTTATTATCCATTATTGAAATCGGATTAAACAGCAATATATAAAAAATCAGATTTGAGCCACTGTGTACCGGTGGGTGTACACGGTGACTCAGTAGCGTAGTACACAGTGACTCTAATAGTACGCAGTGGCTCAATGAAAATAAAAAAGTAATTTTAATCAAGATTCTTTATTTATTATTATAAAATCACAGCTATTAAGGCAAGGCAAGTCTAAACATCAACAATAACAATTTAAAATAAAATATTCAGTCCTATAATTTATTGTTACCAATATCAAACTATAGCTACGCAATTAAACTTATCACGAGATCACTTTGCTTGATATGATTTAGTACTTGTACTTAGTATTTATTATTAAAATGATTTTTACACAAAAGCGTTAAAAAACGTACAAAAATCACTCATAGCCATGTAAAATAAATAATAACATAAAAAAATTAGGAACGTATTATGAAATCAAATTTGATCTACGGAAACTAGTAAAATCAATTTGATCAATGGAACTTATAGATTAAGCAACATTAAGTTACTCACGTTAATGCTTGTCTAATTGATAGTAAGAAAACTAAAGTCTATCGGAAAATAGAAAAAAGGCAGTGAAGCAGTTCCAACCATTAAAAGTTTTAGCGGAATCAATTTCACATCATCCTCTTTTACAATAGATAGAGCCGGCTTATTGGGCATGAGAAACTTTTGAGTGCCAGGCTGCCGCTGACGCCTGAACGATAGCAACCAGTATTAACCGGCCATTGCATTGGCTTCCCAAGTGATTTTCAAATTATTTATTTCAGCGCATTGATATGCTACCTGTCTGCTTTCTATGGCAGTCGGACTACCTGCCTGACTGACTGCTAAAACAAAAGAGAACAATGAGTAAAATATTCTTTGAGCTGTTGTGAAAATTTTATTAATTGCATAGTTCGGTGCCAATCTTTATGAATTATCATAGTTATAGTCATCAAGTGTTTCCAGTTTTATGTTTTCCAAAAATATCTTTTAAGACTAGCAAATGAATGCAGCACCAACTTTTTTAGATGCTTGTCCTATTTATTCATCATTCCTTTTTAGAAATAAACCTTTTTTTATTTTTTCCTTGTGGGGCGTTTCCAATTTTGCGTTCTCTGGGTGTTGGACGCGGCATTCTATTAACAAAATAGAATAATTATTATATAAATTACTGAAAAAATAAAAAAACATATTGTAGACATAAAGACAAGTACACAGTGGCTCATGAGTCACTGTGTACTGTTTGAGATTGAGCCACTGTGCACCATGCCGCCATTTTGAATATTTTACAATCAAAGGGCTAGAAAACTTAACTAATAAAGTCAATAAACCACGCCAAAGCAAGCAATATAAATATTACTTGATGCAAGAAAAGAAATACAGCAATAATTATGGAGAATATATATATATTAAAACAAATTAAACTTACCTCAAAAAAATATTTTGTGAACACCAAAACAAAAAAACGTGTTGGCACCGCTGTTCGGCGCTTGAGCCGCCATTTGACTGGTTCGTACGTGTCCAAACCTTGTTGGCTTTAAACGAGAGATGGAGACAACAATATTGTACGTCTTATACTGGCCAAAGTACTAGTGAGTCACTGTATCCGCCCGAGTCACTGTTCCCTTCCTGACCTACCCTTTTAAGAATTATTTTCAAAAACATAATAGTTTGATAGTAAAATTTGTTGAATGTTGGCACATGTGTTGAGAAACATTTTAACTTTGACGAAAACACACGTCACTAGTTTTTTTTATGTGTGTTTAGCTGTTAACCACAGATGGCTTTAACAGCTTTGTCCGGACTCTGGGCGAGCCCTGTGAGCTTTCAACCCGAATACACATGCAATTAAGTTAGTTTATTTATTAGATTAGGATTTATCAGTAGTAACGAAATAATTTTGTTTACTTAATTATGATGATAGTGAGGGCGAATAATATTCTTCGACGTAGTTGTATGTCACCTTGCCCTAACGATTGCTGCTAATATTTTGTTTTTTAAACAGTCCTTCGGATAAAGAAATATAGGATTAGGTTATCCTCTAAACATAACCTTTTTTTTTGCGGTCCGGGGTGAAGGAAGAGGCGGCGCGTCACCCCATAGACCCACCATGCAAACTCCTCTCTTCGCCATGCGAGCTGGCCACCGGTACCCGATCTTTGTCTTCGGTGGCCCTCTAAACATAACCTAAAGCATGTAGAATATTTTCTATTGTCATACTGTTTTGAGGGCAATTTTTTCATAATTGGATTTTTTATAAATTATTTTTTTTTGTTTTTTTTACACGTCATATACACGGATAACGTTCCCGGCAGTTTCTTTTTTATTATATTATAATATACTGTATATTACAATATACCAGCGCGGTTTAAAAATTAACCTAATATAGATTAATTTCCCTCCCATTACGGAGGAGGCCCGAACCCAACAGTGGGACATACATGGGCTGTGATGATGATGGGAGGCATAGTCCGGAGCGTGCTCGTCGCGTCCCCTGCCAGTCTAGTTAGACTGCTGAACCGGCTCAAATGCGTGCCGCAGTGCGGGTTAGGGCGTCCCCCGGAGGCAACGCGTACCGACCCGCCCCCGTCGAACATCGGCAGTTGCGGCGATGAGGGCCGCCACCCATCACGCCTTGCCCAGTCAGTTGAGTCGAGGAGAGCAGAGTGCCGGGTGGGCACGTGGAATGTAACAGGTTGTGTGGAAGGTAAGTTGCACGAGCTGATATCCATCATGGCGGACAAACAGCTAGACGTGCTCTGTGTAACAGAGACCAAGCGAAGGGGCAGGGACGCCTGCGATCTTCCTGGTGGCGGGATGGCTCTGTGGCCTGGTGTACCACAGAGCGATCGAGCCAGCACGGGTGTAGGAGTGCTGTTGTCCTCTCGCTTGGCCTCAGGTGTAAAGGATTACGGAATGTATGATCCCAGACTTCTTTGGGTCCGTATAAAACTAGGTGTCACCAAGGTAGTCATGGTTGTAGCATATGCTCCCGTAGGATCCTCGGTGGCATCAGACCTAGAGAAGTTTTGGGACAATGTTAGGGAAGTTCTGGATATGGCAGAAACCAGTGAACGCGTGATTGTATGCGGCGATTTGAACGGATGGGTGGGGACCAAGCGTCCCGACTATGAGGACGTACTTGGTCCATTTGGTGACAAGAGAGTGAACGACGCAGGTAGGCTCATAGCGGATGTATGCATGGAGAGAAACCTTATTGTGTCAAACACATTTTTCCAACATAAGGACATCCATATGTATACATGGAGAAGGAATGAACAGAAAAGTACAATAGATTTAATTTTGGTAGACAGTCGCCTCCGAAGCAAAATATTGGACGCAAGAGCCTACAGGGGCCCCACAGTCGATACGGACCACTATCTCGTTATTGCGAGATTTAGTGGTCTGTTCAGAAAGTGGAGGCACTGGCGAAAGCGCGTCCACTTCGGAGGGCTTGAAAGAATAAAGGTTGAAAGGTTGCAAGAAGAGTGTGTAAGAGAAAAGTATGTAGAGGGTGTCCGAGAACGGCTGACGATGGCAAGCCAGCCGCAATCGGACATTGAAGAATGCTGGAGAGTATTGAAAGAGAGTGTGGTAGATACAGCGAAAGAAGTATGTGGAAGTTCAAAGAAGCATAGAAAAACGAATGGTGATGCATGGTGGGATGCGGAAGTGGCAGCTTCCGTAGAGCAAAAGAAGAAAGCGTGGCTGGACTATTCTCTTCTTTGAAACTGAATGACGGTATGACTGAACAGAAGAAAGAAATATATCGGCAATGTATGAATGACACCAAGGCCTTAGTGAAAGAGAAACGTGATAGAGCAATTATGTGTGCAAAAGATAGACTGACTAAAAACTTCGAGGGTAACACCAAACTCTTTTGGAGGGAGGTGAAGAAGACTCGGTGTGGTTGGTCAGCCTTCAGAATGAATAAAATAAGGTCTAAAGGTGGAGACATTCTTACACAAACACAAGACGTGTTAAGCCGATGGAGTGAATATTTTGGCGATATGTATACTCGAGATTCGGATACTCGAGTTGCCGCCGGTGTCGCATGTGGTTTAGTAGATCAACATCCGGCACCGGAGTCCTCCGATGGCATCAGTATAGATGAAGTTGAATGGGCGATAAGAAGTTTGAAAAATGGTAAGGCAGCGGGCATTGATATGGTGTCTGTCGAGATGATCAAGCTTGGTGGCTCCTGTGTCTGGGAGGCGTTCCTGTTGCTCCTCAATTTATGTTGGAGCTCGGGAATGGTTCCCAGGGACTGGAATAGCGCAGTCATCGTGCCTTTGTTTAAAAACAAGAGTTCACGTTATGACTGCGCACATTACAGAGCCATAAGCTTGACCAGTTTGGTAGCAAAAGTGTACGATACAATTATTGAAAAGAGAATGAGGATGGTGTCCGATGGTTTACTGTGTGAGACACAAGGAGGTTTCAGGAGTAGAAGGGGATGCATGGATCAAGTGTTCTCTCTGTGCAACATTGTGGAGAAGCATCTGGCTCTAGGTCAAAGGGTTTTCTGCAGTTTTGTGGATCTGGAGAGAGCATTTGACACGGTTGTACGAAAGGAACTTTGGAACATTTTACCGGAGTATGGTATTAACGGTAAACTTCTACAGACTGTGCAGTCCAGTTACGTGGGCTGTAGAGCCTGTGTGCGGCTGGATGATGGAATGTCGCCTTGGTTTGACGTTATGATGATGATGATAATATACTTGCTATCTTTTTATATATCTTTTTTCTTTCAAGCTATTCTCATACATTATTCTATATCATCTCGCCATTGCAGCTCATATATATCCAACTGTTGGCCTTGAGCCTTCTCCATAATAGTAGGGAAATAGACCTACTATACCACGCTGCTCAAATGTATTAGTATAGGGCTTTATTTCGAGTTTTCTTTATCTTGCACAGAAGTCCTAAGCATATTATATCCCTTAATCGTCATTTATAACCCAGAGATAAGATAGAGGATGGTAAATTATATTCTTACTTTATCACCACACGGAAAATATTTAATTATCCGATATTATATCTATAGTTCAAATACATTAAATATGAAAGCACAAGCATATCTAATTTATAAGAACAATAGATGAGACGTATTCTGATGAGGTCACGGTAAGCGATCTATAACGGTGCCTTCATCTCACAATGCTCGAAGCCTACAATGGTCAGTTCCGACATAGCGTGCAAACACTCCTATTAAGGATGTTACTTTACATATTAAGACGATAGTACACACGTTATCTTAACCATTGACTTTGTATGATTTTATTACCTTGAAATAAAATATATATTATAAAATGGAGGAGAGGAAGGGAGACCCACCACTTTCCCACGGTTAATCAATATACCATACACCTCAAGAAAGGAAGGAATACGCGATGGGATTAAGGTGGTTTGGCTTCAAATGCGCATTTGAAGCCGAACCGTGCTGAGGATGCCACGTTTAGAGGCGAAACACGTGTCGAATTTTTATTTGAAGTTCTGCGGAAAATTGCAAGTAGAAGTTCTGGAGGCGGTGCTCATCACAGGAGTAAGATTTCCTTATATCCTACTCCACCTTAACCCATCCCGTATTCCTTCCTTTCTTGAGGTGTACGGTATATTGATTAACCGTGGGAAAGTGGTGGGTCTCTCTTCCTCTCCTCCATTTTATAATAATAATGGATTTCCGCCATGTATCGCCTAATTCAATCAATTATAAAATATATATGTAAATGGCAAAGTAGAAAAATATTGTAACCTAAATTATTTATTGTAAGGTTACAATAGTCTTTCACTTTTAAATTTACTTCGGTATTTTACTTGAGTGTAATAAACTTAGGCAAAATTAACGGTTAAGGTGGCATGTGTTTCATTGGGTGGCAAGCGTGGCTTAGATTGATTAGATTAGACAATTCATCATCATCATCATTCTCCTACTCTTATCCCAATTACTTGGAGTCGATACAATATGTACTCTTATTTCATAGTACATATATGTAAATATTATTGGCAATAGTTTTATGACCGGCCGCCTGCCAGACGTCAACCATCCTTGGGAATGTAATTGTTGACCAAACGGTATCAGATGGAGTTGGCCCAAATCGTTATAAGGCTCTTAGTCGTCTTTAACGACATCCACAAGCACAGTAAGTGTTGGTAGTATTCGTAACTGCTACCACACAACTTGATTGATTAGATAATTATTGTGGTAAAATTAAAAATCAATTTTATTTTCTTTAAACAAAGGCTTGTTTATTTTTTTTTGTTTTTGTTCTTGATTGATTGAACCATTGATATAAACCATTCCAAACTCACCTGAGCACACACAAAAAAAAATCATCAAAATCACTATAACCGTTTAAGAAGACTTAATCACGTAGATACATACAGAAGAATTATATATAAAGTCTTTATATACAGAGTGTAGCCGAGAATGGAACAGCTGCTCATATGGGTGCTAGATAATGATGGTAGGCACCCATAAAAGAAATTTGAGCTGGCAATATGGCTTCGTTAATAAATTAGAAGCATATAAAGTTTTCAAATTTTCATCGCTTTTTCGTGTGAAACTAATTGAAATTTATTAAGTAAATGCTAATTAACCTGCAACATACTCATACTTAATTAAATACTCCTTGAAACTTAAATAAATAAAATAAATTATGTTTAAATAAATAACCTTATTAAATTACCTACCACTCTGTATATAAAGAATATTAATTCTAAATTGAGTTGGTATAGAAGAAATACTATTAAATCTACGTGGATAACCACGTAAACCACGTAACGATAAATGGTTATGGAGCAAAAATACTCTTAATATTCAGTACAACCTCCTCTTCAGCGGGTGTTGATAAAAGACGATTAAAGGAAATAAAGAAATTATTATCTAAACTATTAAATTTAAGGGTTGAAAACTAACTATAAAACATTATAATATTCAGTCAAACCGAAGTAATTGATCAATTGCCCGCCTATTATGGAGTAGTCCTGTAACCAAAACCAGCGGCTAGCATGAACGTAACCCTGATATTATAAGTGTGAAATTTTGTGAAGATGTTAGTTACTCAATTACGCATAAACTGTTAAACAAATTTGGATGAAAATTGGGGCATAGATAAGACTATTTCCTGGATTAACACATAGGATATTTTTATCTCAGTAATATGTTCCCTTGGGATAATAGTTCAATTTTTGAAAAGTCACTTTTTAGAAGACTAGTAATTCCATAAACGATTCCACTCGATGGTAGAGTCATTCAGTCACGTTATCCAGCATTAGAATGGCAAATATTTAATTATTCGATGTTAAAATTATATTGTGTACTAGGCCTTAAGTATGGCTTACAATAGATTTCCTCGAAATCAATCACGCCTAAATTGTGAATGGAAGTTATGAAAGGCATAATAAATCATTTTTAAACTTCTATAGTCCCAGACGCAAATAGCGCTTCTATTAAGCTTGCAAAACTTAATACAGACAAGAAATTTCAGTTTTATAATTATTATTAAGTTTGTAAAAGAAATTCTTGATACATAATGTTAATATTTTTTTAATCTAGAGACCTTGCTTGGCATGTTTTAATTAAACATGTTATGGAGCTCCGAAATCATAACTGAAACCGATATAAAAGTTTTGAATAATATCGAATAGAGTTTGTATAAGATGCGTTTGGCGACGGATGGGCACCATGCGGTCCCGTAACCCACTGTGATCCCGTCCCATCGCCATTGGGTTGACCTCTGGTACCGCTTCCTTGACATCTGAGGCCGGCCCAATTGGGTTAACCCTTAGGTATCATCTCCATGAATACTTTCCGCAGAGGAATCATAAAAATTAACTAAGCGATCATTAACAAAATGGACAGCACTCTCTTAAAATACTTCAAAGCAACCGCGAAACTGCCACGCAATTGGGCATATAATTTATGCCACTTATCATAATCATCCTACGCTTATTCCAATCACTTGAAGTCAATGCAATATGTATTTTTTTTATAACGTACATACATATTACATATAGTTATTAATAATAGTTTGATTACCAGCCGCCTACTTAACCGTAACCCTTTGTAGGAATGTATTTATTGATCAGACGGCATCAGATAGAATTGAATCAAGTCGAAGTTAAGGACTTAGTCATTTTTTAGAACATTGACTAGACGGCATCAGATAGAAATGGACCAGGTCGATATTAAGGTCTTAGTTGTCTTTTACAATACCCACGGGCAATGTAAGGGTTACTAATACTACTAGACGCCAGAATACAGCACAGTATAATTTATACCACTTTAGTAACGAAATACTCTAAAATTTATTTAAATAGTAGAAATAATTATATCTATATTCAAAGAACAGCAAAGAAATTAACTCAAAAATAAAATAGACATGTCTAAATGCAATGTCAAAACCGTTGGTATAATGTCACCGACTGAAAGCATTGGCGGTAAAAGGCAACGAGAATTGGTTTGACCGGGTGGTCGGCGATTTCTTCATGTTACGGTTCTAAATGTAAGATTACATGGCACTTTTAAACTAAATAAATTGGTACTTTTCACTGTTTAAAGAGTTGATTATTGTCAACAGAAATCTATTGATAGCAATGCTCTCTCTTAAAGTAATTAACATACATACACAGGGTGGAAGGGGACCGCTCCCGAAAACAAAGACAGGTAATCCTACTAGTCCTACTTGTAATGATAGGCTAGAAAAAAATCGATTCGGATGAAAAAAAAAATTTTTTTTTCACCACGCGAGGTCGTTGTACTTTTGAACATATGATCGTGAGTTTTAAATAAATTGCGTCTTTTCTCATCTGAGTAAAGTTACATATTTTTATGGAATTATTGTTACATGGCACTGTCCTAATACGATGGAATGTGAAAAAAACTTAAAATATGTTGTGAAAAAAAAATTTTTTTAACCGAATCGATTTTTTTCTATCCTATCATTTCAAGTAGGACTAGTAGGGTCACCTGTCTTTGTTTTCGGGAGCGGTTCACTTCCACCCTGTATATCATCACGCCATATCCTACATCCACATCCTACATCTTACAGGATGTAGGATGTATGATATAATACATATTAATACAGATATATTATTGCTAGTTATAGATTGCCGTGTGGTTACAAAATAAAACTTAAACAAACTTAGTTAATAAAACTGACGAACGTGGTATAATCATGGAAGTAATAAGTACTACGTACGTAGTACTTATTACTTCCATGGGGATAATAGGTCAATGTGCAAACTTGCACGGGTTACCAGACGTCTAAGGTTTCCCCAAAGAAACCATCCAAAGGACCATCACATTTTGTAGAACTTGTTATTATTATAACAAATCGTTCATTTTTATATTTTTGCATGTAAGTATGAAAGAATAAAATATTAATACAGTAGTATTTTAGCATGTTGGCGCATAAAACCGATTGCTTAGAAAGTGATCATAGCTATATGTATGTACTCCATATGCTCTAAGTCTTAAACTATTGGAGATCACGTTTTAATTTTTTTTTGTGTAGAATTGGTACATTAAGTGTACCAATTATTTATTAGCTTTATTTCAGGATTAAAATATTTAAAAAAAAAGTGTCAAAGTTACTCAAATATCGATTTGAAATTTTCACTTCCGGTTTACTATACGTAAAAAAAAATATATTTTCAATTCGACAAAAAAATTAAAAACTTCAACTTTTTAACTATAAGAAATAATACTTTTTAGTTTTTTTAACAAATTAATTAACACAAATAATAAGCATCCAAAAATTCATGACTGCATCTTTAGTAAATTTTTAAAAGCTCATAACTCAGCAATAAATCATCACACGAAAAAAAAATTGTGGATACTTTTTCACGTCAACTAGAAGTATAACTGACCCGAGTATAAACAAAATTCATGACCTCAATTTTTTTTGGTTGTCCGCTTGACGTGAAATGCCCCATAAAGAGTATAAGCACCTAATAATACGAGAAATTCCGAAGTATGTTTAAAAAAAACGGCTAATAGTAGAGAACTAATAAAGAGAGAGAGAGAAGGTAGCAAAAATACTATAGATTTTTAAATACAAATAAATTTAATTATAAAAAAGTAATACTCTATGTAATTTTGAAATACCAAAAAAAATTATCGAAGTTTTGTTGCATTGTCAAAGTATCATAAAATAAAAGTAAAATTAAAAGTAAAAAATTGTATTGCTTGTAACAAATTGTAGAAAAACCAACCTACGAATATAATAAATAATAACAAATAAATCTACAAACTTCGGTCTGTTAAACTTTCATACCATTGGGCTATTGACTAATAACGATGGGTAGAAATCTACAGCTGGGTTGAGTCCCAAGGGAACTATACAATTTGTAAAGGTATCCATAATAAAATAAATACACTCAATTTGAGTATATTATTGGCTGCACTCATGTCATAACTTAATATTTATGCTTATATAACATCATATATAAATTTAGTTTCATCTTTTGTATAGAAGTTCAAAATAGTTCTTGAAAAAAATTTGACAGTCAAAACAGTATTTTGAAGGCAACGTGGTGAGTTTTGGCGGGAAATTAAACGTGTCATGTGACAATTTTTTATTATATTCAACATTTTAGTGTTTTACAGTGTTATATTAGACAATTTTGATGACATTTTACGTAATGTGAAACGGAAGACGAACAAAACCAAAAATAAATAAATAAGTGACTTTCTGAAAGAAATGTCGTGTGGCTATTTTATAATTATATTTGATATTTAAGTGTGTTAGTGAATTATATATTCCATTAGTTTTCCAGTTGCTGTAAAATTCGATATATTGATAGAATTCGATAGTTTGCGATTATAATAACTTTAAAAGATATAACCAAAAGATAAAAAGATACATTTAGATAAACGAAAATTAGAAAATGCCTACATCAAAATTTCCCTCATCCTACTTCCTACAGCCTAAGTTCCTAGTTCCTCAAATTCTAGAACGCCAATAAAAAAAAAACATGCAATAGTTCGCTATACTACGTAATACTAAAGTATAGAAGAAAATAAAAAGTACTTTCTTTGAATAAATCTTTAGTGAAGCGTGTTCATAATTTTGCTAAAATATGACAGCATAAGCTTACAAAGTTTAATGATGAGTGATAAATAAAAACTTGGTTTAAAGACTTATTAATCTTACATAATTTAACAAGTTATTCGCCTGAAGGACTTTGTATCCATGGTGATAAATAGAATTTTTTAAAAGAAAACTTGATATGATAAAGCAAATTTCTAAATTATTTCCGTGACGTGTAAACCAACCTTAAAAAGTAGGATTGTACAAACGCCGTTTACACAGTTCTCATTGGAACACGATTTCTAAGAGGAAATAGCAAATTGTTCGGACTTATTGAAAATGCTTTCATGATATTATAAGGCTTTGTATGTATATCTTTGAACGACTTATCTCTATCTGTGGTAATCTTAACATCTTGTCGTTAAACAAGTAACCCTTTCATATTGGTCTTAAAATTTGCATTTTATCTCTTATCGCAATTAATTTAAGTCAACATAAGATATTATATTCCTCTAACACAGTATCGACCGTTCACGACCTTGCCGCTGTGAGCGGCAGCTAAGCGCGGAGCGGCGAGCGGTAAGATCAAAAGTATAAAAATGTTTGAAGCACGCCACGAGACGCCGCTCATAGCGAAAACGCGCGCGGTTTTTCCGAGCGAATCGCTACAGCGGCGCGTGGTGTGGTGAGCGGCAGGAACAAAAGTACAAGTGAATGAGTGGGACGCCACAAAACAAAGCGGCGCGGACAGCGGTATAGGAGGGACGTACTCGGGCATTATATACTTATATGTGCTTTTTTTTTGCGGTGTGCTATGGACGTGATCGCGCCCCGCCAAATCGGTCTGGGACGGCGAAAGAGGCGCCGCGCAACCCCATAGACCCACCCTGCAAGCACCTCTCTTCGCCGTGCGAGCGGGCCACTGGTACCTTATACTTATATGTGCTGCAGAATATAATCAAACGTTTGCACACTCAATTTTTCTCTTATTGTGGAGGAGACTAGAGCCCAAGAGTGGAGCGTCTATGAGCTAAGATGATGATGAGACTACTACATTACGTTCTTTTTTTTAAAAACCACCACCCTGCAATAAGGAAATAATTCTTGTATTGATAGGGACTTTCAGAAACATATAATTAACGTAGTCAAATTACACCCACATTCAAAATAACAGCGCGGATCGCACAAAGTATTATCCTGCGTAGGAATCGAACCCACGTAACTGACACGGAAGGTCGGTATCTTAACCACTACGTTATCTGTACTGTTATGTTATCGTGTAACTCATAGTTCCTCGATATTTTTTTCTTACTTCTCTGTTCTATTTAAATACATCCCATCCGAAACGTCTGGAGCAGTGATAAGACTGCGGATAACCCTATAACCTACCGTTTTATCTCCCTAGTCCAATTGGACTAACCCACCGATACCTTTTCCTTGACATCAGTATTTATTCTACCACCTAATGGAAAGACAGACCATATTGAAGTTTTCGGTTCAAAATTGTTATCCCCGCTTCTACGTTTGGGTATTATTATATACTAATGATGAAATATCACTTACTTAAAAGATTAAGAAAATATTAAGGAGATTGCTGGTCACCAGAAATTTTCTCTAAATCATGTGAAATCTACCAGAATATTCTTACAATAAAATTCAATAATATTTACAATCATGGAATCAAATTAAACTATTTATCGGTACTACCCAATATCATTCTGAAAATAAACTGATTACTTTTAAAATAATATAAAACAAGAATAGTAAAGCATACTATTTTTAGTTATGGAATCGCGGACAAAAACTAGTTGAACATAAATCCTCACAAATCGTCGAACGTAGCAATAAATGGCTGGTAATCCCAAAAATTGCCATATATTCCTGTCGAAGCGTCCCCTATAAAAGCCACTTGCGTGATAAAATATAAATAAAATTGCCAATATAGGGGCATGCAGGCACAAGGGAAATGCAGGTAATGCACTCCACGGGAGGGAAACATGGATGCAGGAGGGATGCACAAATTTATAGCGTCGTAAACGTCCAGTGTAATCCCTCTAAATTGCAACGGCCTGTACAAGGGGTGATTTGTTCTCTATCGCAACTATAATTAGCTAAGTATAATAATGTAATTATCTAGTGTGTAATAACTTCTTCAGAGCCCATATACGCTACTGTAGGCCTCAAGACTGCAATGAAATTTGAGTTTATCTACTATTTTGTATTTTTATTTATCTGCGTACGTGTCTTAATCGTCTCTTATGATGCCATAATACCTCATACATGAAAATGGACTAATATATTGGTCCTTTTTTGACACTTTTTTTGATTAATAACTTTATATTTTTCAATAGTTAATCAGCCTGATCACCGTGTTTGGCAGACTGCACAGATGGCGAAATGGCTAAGATACCGACCTACCGTGTCAGTGCCATGGATTCGATTCCCATACAAGACAATACTTTGTGCAATCTTTATTTGTTGTTCCGAGTCTTTTTTTTTTTTGGTAGGCTATGGTTCGGACACACGCCGCCCGTTCCACCTGTTTGTTGTTCTGAGTCTGGGTGTAATTTATCTGCGTTAATTATATGTTTGTAAAGTGCCCCGCAATACAAGGATTATTTCCTTAGTGCCAGGTGCTGTTTTTTTTTGTTTACGATCTGAATTTATATTTGATCGAACCATTGCGTTTGGGGGTATTTACCTTTCGTCGCTGTGTTGTTTCTATACGGTATGCGTACTATGCCCAGTTCATCATCTTCTTCCATATAGTCCTATCAGACGTCATCTAAAGACTTTGTAGACACCTGTATATTTAATATTTCCCTTCTCTAAGCTCATTGCACCAGAGAGAAATTAGGTCCGAGACTGATGCCTTTGCGTACTCATCTA
This sequence comes from Lymantria monacha, assembly GCA_905163515.2. Taxonomy (NCBI): domain Eukaryota; kingdom Metazoa; phylum Arthropoda; class Insecta; order Lepidoptera; family Erebidae; genus Lymantria; species Lymantria monacha. The sequence goes on along the minus strand of LR991102.1, from coordinate 21,086,967 downwards.
GGCATTCAAAACCTATTTAATAATGTAAATCAAAAGATTTTACTATTTTATGTGATCATTTTAAAATCAAGAATGATCAGCTTTTCAAATGTAGGTTTATTATGGATCTCAAAACAATTAGCATTCTCGGAACTTCTCAATTTAAACCATTATACTTGATTTTGACTTTTGAAACCATTATAGATTTTGACTTATAGCAGTTTCAGTGGTAGGAATTAGTATTGTTATCACTCTCGAGTATACTTGAAAAAAGCGTGGTGATTATTGCATGGAGCTCTTTTAGAGAGGTTTACGGCAATAGGTACAAAGTACCCCCAAAAACAATCAGTGTCATTGATAACAAGCAAATAAAACTAATACAAAATCTGCTATTCAGATATATTTTTACCTCGTTCCGAACTCTAAACTCAATAAGCAGAAAGTCTTACAGTTTTTCCAATCGAACGAATTGGTTTGCATCAGTAGAATAACAATGTAAGCGTTCTGGGAAGACATCGTGAAATTGGGAAGTGAATTGCAGAAATGGAACCAGTGACCTATATAAGTTTGTCACGAGAACAATAAAAATAATATTATACGTCTCATTGAGTCGTAATTATTGGTTACGGTTCGCTGTCCTTTTTTTTTTGTTAACAGAATAAGGTTTTACTGCAACCCAACCGGTCATTCGAAGTTATTGGTATGTATTGTGGATACTTATAGCCCACCCATTTAAACTTTCCACTGCAACATTGCCACCATGGATAATGACAAATGATGTCAAATGACTTAAGAAAATCTATCAGCTGTATTAGCTGTTCAGGTGTCTAATTCTTGAGCGTCGTCCTAGCTCCGTCTAAAACATTGTCCTACTTGAGAGGTATTTCTGAGGTAACGCCCTATGAGAGTGACTTGATCTTATCTTCTCTTGAACAAGTCATACCAAAATGTAATCATTTACTATGCTGAGATTTTCTTTTTGTTTTTGCATCTTCTACTTTTCAAGTCATAACAATTGGGCTACGAGCTTCTTCACAATAAATATTAAATTTGAGTACTCATTGAGATTACTTTTTATAGCCTTTCGAAAATGTGAGATACAATAATAAGTTCCTTAAGTATCATACGACTATCAGTAAATTTTGTGTTTATTCTACTTACATCGGCACTTAACATAATAAATAGTAACACTGTCAAAAACAATTCCGCTAATGTTTGAGTTTTCAACTAGAAGCAAGTTTAAATACTCCTAAATAGCAAAGCAAACAACCGGAGTCAGGAACAAAGTAAGCACCTGGACACATTTTAAGTTGCTTTCGCTAAGTTTAAGCAAGTTGTCACAAGTTAGGGTACATAACTTAGCTTGGAACGATAGCTTTTGTTCTCTACCTCGTCTCAGATAACTTATTGTCTTGAAGTTTTGCGAGTATATCCTGAATTGTCAAAAGATGTTTAATGTTTTAAGAAGTGTAATATTTTATTAAAGATTAATATTTTTTAAGCTTATAATGTCGTGTTCCTTTTTTGATACAATATTACAAGCATATTAATCTCTAATAAAACATTTCAAAAGAAAGTATTGGAATTTATAAATAAAATATTTTACATTTTGAGCCAATTTTCCTTTTATTGACGCGAAAGACTGCGCTTTATATTAGGAAATTTGTAAATTAAGAAGAAGGGATTTATAGCATATATATAGTAGTCTATCACGCTGTTGACAGTTTTCTGTCTACAGCCACAGGCTGGTCCATCCGGGGTAGTACCACACTCTCGCAGAAGATCGACGTCTGAGCAATGGCAATATGCTGTTGTGCTTCGTTTGGTGAGCGAGAGAGCCGCAAGCGCAACTGGGTGGGATTGGGATATGTATTGATAGGCAGTGGCCTAGCTGGCCCCTGGTATTGCAAAGGTCCATGGGCGGTAGTAACACTTACCATCTGGTGTACTGCTTGCTCGTTAGCCACCGAAAGCAATAAAAAAAATATAGAACAATCTATATAAAACACATAATATCAATGATTAGTCCATGTTATGTATCATCTAACATTGAAGTTGAAATCTTCTTAGGTATTACATAAAATAAAGGCCTTGTTGGTGAAAAGATCTTTGGCCTAATTATCAATGCCCTTAATTATTAATTTCTATCAAAACCCATTCTGTGAGTTATAAGAATATTATTAATAATTAAACGGAGTGTAAATTAATTTATTCATTAAAAATACAGTCCATTTATATTATACAAGGCTTAATTTTCAACTCAAAATACTGTACAGCATTAAAAATCTTTTGAGTATTTCTTTTTATTCTCCGTTAAGTTATGAAGAACTAAGCACCAATAGCATCACTTCTTACAAATAAAACAATAACATCATAAAGAAATAATAAGAAATTTACATAGCACGTACGTAATCCATCATAATAAATCTTATTGTTCAATACAGCCAAAGTGATATGTCTTTCCGACTATATCTTTACAACTTTATGACTGATTCGTACGCAAAACGGAAGTTCTTCAAAAACTGCTTGAAAAATTACTCGTTCATCTATTGGCGCCCAAACGTGGGGCACAGATTAACAACATATGGTGTAGTAGATTTATCGAAGCCAACATTTGATAGATCGTGCTAAGCATTCAAATCATTTTACTGTATACTAAAGAAAAGTAAACTGTATTACAAAGTTATGAAGACACATTGAATATGCCCCACGTTGGGTGCCAATAAATCCCAACAACTTTCGAATTACTGTAGTTTACATTGGAATTTGGGTGAACTAATAATATTTGACGTCTTTATTCCTATTAAATATTTGACTTTTATTGAAAAATGAAGAAAAGGGTTCTTTGTGGCAGTTCTCTTCTATACTTAATATTTTTTTTTTAACATGAAACCAAGAAATTGGAGTTTTTCAATCAATTTAAATGCGAGCTCTACGGAAAATCTGTGGAGTTAGGCTGACCGACCGCATTCGCAACGACGACGTAAGAGAGCGAGTAGGTATGAAAGAGAGAATGTGGAGTCAAGAGTCTCCGAAACCGGCGAGCGTGTATGAAGAGAATTATGAATGTTGAGGAAGCGAGTGAAGTATGCAAGGATATAGTTCTCTGGCACTCTGTTCTCTCTGTCTACCCTGCAAAGGATATGGTGTGATGATATGTATGTATGTTCAATCAATTTATTCATCTTTATATCTTTCATTAAGGTCCTAAAGAAAAAATCGTTCAAAATATACTAGTCACAAAAATTAAAGGATATAAAAAAAAATCCAAATTTTTGGGTGATTTTCAACGAGCTGTAACTCCGAGGAAAATAGTTGTACAGAAAAAATAAAAAAAGCAAATTGTAGCTCTAAGTGTCTAGTTTTCAGATATGACTATAAATTTTTTTTATCATGTCCAGGTCTGGAGAAATTCTAAGAAAACAACCAAAAAAAAATTTTTCAAATTTTTTTTTCGTCTAAAAAAAGGTTCACGGGCTTCAAAAAAATTCTTTTGAGTGTTTCGTTCAAAAGTTCTTTTAGAAAATTTAATACTCTTTAATTTGACGTATTTAAAAAGCCTGTACAATGATTTGCCGCGGAGTTATCGTCAATCAAAGCAAAAAAGATCTTTTTAACTTTGATAATCAATAACTCCGGAAATAATGATTGTATAGAAAATTGAAGGAAGGTTTTGAAAACTGCACAATATTCTCTATAAGAAAATGTAAACATCTTTTAGAAAAAAAAAATTTTGAATTGAAAACTCGGACTGGAAAAAAGACAAAAATTCGCATAATTAAGGATATTTGGATAACTTGGTATAACTTTGGATAAAATGGATGAACGAAAGATATCGTCGGTAATTTTTTAACCTTAAAGTGTCCCCTAAAATCCCTCAAAAATTCAAAGCGCTGCGATTTTTTTTTCATTGTGCCCCGAAGCTTCAAATTCTTTGTTTTTGCAAAAATCACCATTATGAGCAATTTTGTGATTTTTATTAATTTTTTCAATGGAAAAATTTTTTTCTCTCTAAAATCTTTATTTTTTTGATCAAAAAGATTAACTGTTTAAGAACTTTGAAAAAAAAAAATCAGTCATTATTTCAAGAGATATTGATTATCAAAGTTAAAAAGATCTTTTTTGCTTTGATTGACGATACTTACGCGACAAATCGTTGTACAGGCGTTTTGAATACGTCAAATTAAAGAGTATTAAATTCTCTAAAAGAGTTTTTGAACGAAACAATCAAAAAAATTTTTTTGAAGCCCGTGGACCTTTTTTTAGACGAGAATAAATTTGAAAAATTTTTTTTTGGTAGTTTTCTTAGGATTTCTCCGGACCTGGACATGACAAAATTTTTTTATAGTCATATCTCAAAACTAGACACTTGGAGCTACAATTTACTTTTTTTATTTTTTTTGTACGACCATTTTCCTCGGAGTTACAGCTCGTTGAAAATAACCCAAAAATTTGGAATTTTTTTTATATCCCTTAATTTTTGTGACTAGTGTATAATTCTATTTCCCACTAACTACTTTCTCACTGTTTACCCAACTATAAAGTTGTCGAATATACGACCATAAGTGTTATTTATTGAAGCATAACGCTAAGTGGATGAAAACAATACAATCAATTAGCAATATATCTGTTTCGCATATGAGGAAACATTTATTACCTCTTTATCAATACTTTGATGCTATTATTGGCAATCATTAATTTATTATTTTATTTTCAGTAATATAATTATGAAAAGAACTTTATTTAGAGCATTTTTTCATTTGGAACTAATCCCACCACACATTCCCACCATTGTAACGCCTGTAAGCCAGGATCCACAACGGTCTCCATAATTGACACCGAGGTTTGACCCTTAGACAGTCCCGGTATATGATTTTATTTGTCTTGGGACCCGCAACAACTTTAATTAGAAAAGGTTAAAGAGGAGTTAGAAAGAGTGATTCCACTTCCTTTCTAGGTAAAGAGGGAGACAGGAAAACAAAATGACTAGCCAGCCAATAAATAAAGGGGTATACAGCTACGATAAACGCAGCAGTACGACACCACGGATACGGAAGAGCTTAACTATATAGCTTACTAGCTTCTGCCCGTGGCTTTGCCCGCGTCAAAAGATTACTTTCCTAAAGTTTTTCATCCCCTATTTTTATTTTACCCCTTAAGGGTAAATTTTTACAACATGTTAATGTCATATTTATTTATATCTAATCAATAGCCTAAAAATAAGTTTCAAGCTACTGGCTTTAAAAATGACGATACTTCCTTACAACTTTTCATCCCCCTTTACAACCCTTTTCTGCATTAAAAAGTAGCCTATGTCCTTTCTCAGGCTCTAGAGTATCTGTGTACCAAATTTCATTTAGATGTTTTGGCGTGAAAGAGCGACAGATAGACAGACACAGTTACTTTCGCATTTAAAATATTAGTAAGGATTTAGAGCATATACGAAATATTAAATGAATTTAGAAAAGGTTTGTGATAAAGTAAAAAAAAAAAAATCATTATAAATAATTTGCTTTGGTTGTCGCTCGAAGCGTAAGGATAAGCTCAGATAAAGATAAATGGTGGTAAAAAAAAATTGCGATTTTTTTTTTTTAGCTTTTATTAACAATGTAATAAAAAAATTAAGATAGGTTAGGAAGATATTTTATAGTGGTAGGACTACGCTTATGGCAGTTTTAATTCTACAGCCATGGGCCAATTCCTTCAGTAGTAGTACCAGATTTTCGCAGTAAATCGACGTCTGTGCAGTGGTAACATGTTGTTGCGCTTCTTTCGGTGAGCGAGAGAGCCAGCAGCCCAACCTTTTAGAGGGTTGTGGGGTTTTAATTGATAGGCTGCGGCCTAGCTATACTTCTCGTAATGTAAAGGTCCATGTGCGGCAGTAGCACTTACCATAAGGTGTGCTGCTTGTCCATTTGCTACCATTAAAAAATAAAAAGTAATAATCTAAAAGGATATCAGTACATTAAAAACACTTTTTTGAAATACTTCGAATATAGTTACGCATTATAATATAAAATTAATATTATAAAAAACTATCCGTATGGTGACGGAGAAAGAATACAATTCACCACCCCCTATTTTACCCGTGGATGATCGTAAGAGACGACTAAGGGATATAAAATGCATATAACATCTATGCAAAAGAAGGAAAACTCGAAACAAAACCCTATACCAACACGTCTGATCAGCGCGGTATAGTAGGTTAATTTCCCTCCCATTACGGGAGAGGCCCGAGCCCAACAGTTGGACGTGTATGGTATAAAAATTAAATATGATTCAGAATAATTGTTATCTGGATTGGAGACAGGCCTCCTCATACTTCTAAAGCCGATACTGGTCCTATTAAGGCACAGAACTGACGAACGTATATTAAGTTTTGTAAGTTCCCTATGACAGTGCTGCTCATTCTCCAGATTTAATTGATACCTAGCGAACTATCCAGACAGCCGAATCTTACGACTCTTAAAAGCAAGTAAACGAAAGTGACAAATTGTCATTATACGGTTAAATTCATGTAGAATATTATTCAATTAAAATTCTAAAAACTTAGATGCTCATAAAATATTTCATTTTGTAATATGGCATTCGTAACGACGACGTAAGAGAGCGAGTAGGTATGAAAGAGAGTATTAGTGTAAAGATGCGAAAGGGAACGCTCCGATGGTTCGGACATGTGAAAAGAATGCCGAACGAACGTCTGGTTAAGAAGATATACAATGCGAATGTGGAAGGATGTAGGTACCGAGGGAGAACGAGACTAACCTACCTAGCCCAGATTGGTCACGTACTGAAGGAAGGTGGAGTCAAAAGTCTCCGAAACCGTCGAGCGTGTATGAAGAGAATTATGAATGTTGAGGAAGCGAGTGAAGTATGCAAGGATAGAGTTCTCTGGCACTCTGTTCTCTCTGCCTACCCTGCAAGGGATAAGGCGTGATGATATGTATGTGTGTATTATGGCATTGAGTTTGTTCTCAGAATATATGGATAATATGTTATTTCAAATTTTCTTCCTCTATATACTATATTATTCTTGGTCACAAACCTTCGCCTAATATTAAAGGCAAACTAATCTATCAAATAAGTACATATTGAATATAAAATGAGAATATAAGTTTATTTCAACTTTCTCTTATAATGTGAATGAAAATTGTGACTTAAAAATAAATTTATCTCTAATTAAATTTCTGACATAAAGTTATGAAGTGATAGTGAGTAATGAGGGTTGGCAGTTGGCACAATGCCAGCTGGTCCGTGCCATGTTAAATTAACGGCACACCTGCATTGCTGGCGGCTTATTGTTCGCAAGCACGAATTTGCCAGACGTTGGCATATATGCCAGATTTTGAATTGGTAATTTAGTGGTTTAGAAATTGCGTAAATTATTGATCTTGAAAGAGTGATTGCTTTATTACGAAATACGAAGCATGATAATATGCTAGCAGTGTGGTAGCGGCTACGAATACTACCAACCTTTACTTTGCTAGTGGATGTCGTTAAAGACGACTAAGAGCCTTATAACGACCTGGGCCAACTCTATCTGATGCTGTTTGGTCAATAATTACATTCCCAAGAAGAGTTGACGTCTGGCAGGCGACCAGTCATAAAACTATTTTGCCAATAACTTTTAAAATATGCACTATAAAATAAGAGTACATATTATATCGAACCCAAGTAATTGGGATAAGGGAGAATGATGATGATAATATGCAGTTCTAGATGTAGAAGAGTATTTGGCTGAACGTGTATTTGAGCGATCTACCGACACAGTGTCGGTTAGCGTTCAATGGCCCGTTTAGCAGTTTTTCATATTTAATACTGTCACGAGTCCAGCATGGGTCGGTTGATAACCTATGTCAGGTTACATGGTGCAATTTTGAGCTGTAGGAGCAAGATGATGAAAGTGTTCCAGATCTATTACTGCTCGTGGAGCATCACACATATGTTTTATCAACACCTATATGCTGATACGTACCACATTTAAAGTTATGAAGGAGTAAGCGTATAGACCCTTGGTAACTCGTGAAATGACGTGGTTTCTATTATTCATTTTTATTGCTTATGGTGGCAAACGAGAAAGCAGCACACCTGATTGTAAATGTCACTGCTGCCCATAGACCTTTGCTATACCATGGGTATAGCTACAGCGCTGCCAACCATTACAATCCACAAACCCACCCAGTTGGGCTGCCGGCTCTCTCGCTCACCGAACGAAGCGCAATAGCACATTACCATTACTTAAGTGTCGATCTTCTGCGAGAGTATGGTACTACCCCGGACGGACCGGCCCACGGCTGTAGACAGAAATATATCAACAGAGTGGTCTTATCACTATTAAGAGAATAAAAAAAGATTCATCATATAGATCTGCCATAACAACTCCATGGTATCGAAGATAGCTAGGCGATCCTGTTCTTCTAATGCCCGGATTGTGACAAGAATATCATCAGGGTAATAGATTCCATTCAATCATTACCACGGATATATCATTGAACCCAATACTGATGATAATTGTAAACCATATGATACGGATATGGTTTATATCTAACTATATGTCACAACATACTATTTCGGGTTGAGAGCCAGCAGTGCTCAACCATTGTCCGCGTAAAGTCAACAATAAGACTCCAGAAGTGTATACTAAAGCCAGTATATTTCTCTGTCCACAGCCGCGGGCCGGTCCGTCTGGGGAAGTACCACACTTTCGCAGAAGATCGACTTCTAAGTAATGACAATATGCTATTACGGTACGTTCGGTGAGCGAGAGAGCCGGAAGCCCAACTGGGTGGGTTTGGGGCTTTTAATGGTAAGCACCGGCCAAAGCTGTACCCTTGGTATTGCAAAGGTCCATGGGTAGCAGTGACACTTAACATCAGGTGTGCTGCTTGCTCGTTTGCCATAATCAATAAAAAAAAAAGTGCGATGTGCAGATTGTGCAGTGGCATAGCATAAGTAGTGCTCCTGTACTAATCATTTTATATTTAGTTAATTCATTCATATTATATGCAAGTTATCCGTGTGGTGACGGAGTAAGAATACAATTCACCACCCCCTCCTCATCTTACCCGTGAGTGATCGTAAGAGACGACTAAGGGATATAAAACGCATATAACATCTATGCGAGAGAAGGAAACCTCGAAACAAAACCAACCAACCAACACGTCTGACCAGCATAGTATAGTAGGTCAATTTCCCTCCTATTATAGAGGAGGCTCGAGCCCAACAGTGGGACATATATGAGCTGAGATGATGATGATGATGATATGCAAGTTTCTATTCTTATAATTATTCTATATTCTTATATTTAAAGTATTGGATTTGCTGGTAATAACTTGCGAAGTCAAAAATTGAAGTTCAATAGATCATAAGTTCTTTGCTTTCTATATAATTTCACTATCGGCATTTAAAAAGTCATATTTATAAATAGCGTATATTTTTTTGTAGAAAAATAAAACATGAAGTAGTATTTTAAATTTCCTTAAGAAAAAATGTTCTCTTAATAAATTTTCAGGATACTTTCTCTAAGAACTTGTGACCAATTTAAATCTCAAGACAAAAGATTCTTGGTGAAATCAACCATATTGTAATTATCTTAATATTAAACTTGAATCCCATTTTCGCATTTACTTTTTTGGTGTAATGATGATGGATTTTATAAGGTCAACCATATTACTTTAATAGTCGTATATCAAATAGAAGAAAATCAAAAAACCCGACTGCGTAAAAAGTCATCAAAACTACGTACATAATAAAAAAAACTGAAAAGAAAAAAACAAGCACTTAGATGTCCGGTGGTCTAGAATTCCATAATATATTATTGAATAAATACTATTGCAGAAAATGAAATATATTTTAATAATAGAACATGACAACTGAACAGTCGGGATCCTTTATTCGACAGCAAATCTAATTTTTCAATGGATTGATGATTTTTATTTTATACTTTTTAGTTATAAATACCTAGGTAGCTATAGTTATCTTATTTATTAATAAGTAGGTAAGTACCTAACTATATATAATTTTTCGACTGAAGTAAAGTACAATATCGTTAGAAATTGGAGATGGGCGACCGCGTCAGACATTAGATACTTAAGGTAGGACTACCTATGGTATATTGGACAATATACCTACTAGATACTTCAATATATGTCCATCCACATCCAGTTATATGAATTTTTCGTCTTTTCATCGTAAATTTCTACTGTCTAAAAAATCTATATGTGAGAAAGGTTGTTACGAAACTTTAAATCGATATAGATCCTAAACGGTCAGTCAAATCGAAAAATGTTGAAAGAAAACTAATAATGATTTTTAAATACCTATTTAACGATATCCCACTCGATATAGTTTGTTGACTTTATTTTTTTTTATTTTCACAATATGGCGTCCAGTAGTCGCCATATTGAATTTTCAATAACGTCATATCTTTAGTGACACTCACCGGATTAATAGTAATCTATTGACGTGCGAATCATAAAAATCGGCCCAGACGTTTGGTATATATAGTGCTTCAAAGGAACATACAAACATACATACATACATACGTTCTCCGGAGAAGAGCTGTTGCTCGTTCTCTTAATGAACCCTTGGGTGATTTGGCTGAGGAATCCACGAGCAGGTAAATGGGTGGCGCTGGTTGTGGTCTTGTCCCGTGGTCGCACGGGCAAGACTATCCTGTGTCAACCATCCATACCATATAGTTGTTTGTATAAAGGCGATTGCCTAGGTCGGTCCGGTGAGTTCACTTAAGGTGTGAGTTGTGATTGGTGTATAGGTGTGAAGGTATTCGTGATTACTTGCAGTACGGTCAATTTCAACTTTATATCCGCAGAGGAACGAGGAATATAAAATTCCTCGTGTCTGATTCCTTCTTCTACAAACTATAGCTTTGCATGTGGCAAAACCACGCTGTTGACAGTTTTGGTCTACAGACGCGGGCCGGTCCGCCCGGGATTGCACCACACTCTCGTAGAATATCGACGTCTAAGTTATGGCAATGTGGTGTTGCGCCTTGTTCGGTGAGCGAGAGAGCCGGAAGCCTCATTGGGTGGGTTTGGGGTTTGTATTGGTAGGCAGCGGCCTAGCTGTAGCCTTAGTATTGCAAAAGTCCATGGGCTGCAGTAACACTTACCATCAGGTGTGCTGCTTGCTTATTTGCCACCATGTGCAATAAAAAAAAAAAGCTTTAATACAAGATGCATTAATCTGCAGCTTTAAGCCATCAAGGCGGAGGATTTTCAATAGAGTATTGAGTTTAATATTGTAACCAAATTTAATTTTAATATTGAAATGATTACCATAAATACTATTAACAAAACGTAAATTTCGACATCCATTTGTTATCAATGTAAGGCTACGGTACCAGCGCTCGAAGATTTTCATTACAGCGGATTTAATCGCTGGGCGTCTATACCAATTTCTGGGTGCGTTTACTTATAAATAAAAATATTTTTGTGTTTAGGCTTTTACTCATATTTTTTTTTATTGTTGTGTAAAGAGTCTCGCAATTTTTTTATTGTTATGAAAAGAGTCTTACGATGAAAATATTAAGTCATACTATCAACAAATTCATTATTTTTTAAATCTTGAATGATAATACTATTTCTGTGCAAATTATTTTTCGGAGATTATATTTTAGAGAATTTAAAAATTATATGTCATGTATTTACGACCGAAAATATAATACGATGCGAGAATTGAATGTCCTACAATAATTCACGGTGATGTAAGTGGCAGCACGACTGGAACGGATTTCCAATAGGTGTGGGTTCGAATCCCACTTGTGACAATCATGTTTCGCTCGCAATCGGGTTTTTATAAATAATCAAGCATATTAAATGCTAAATTTCAGTAATTTGAACCTATAATTTCATTGATATAATTGTCGCTTATCGCTTTCAGTGTGACTGCAAATTTGTGGCAAAAATGTATATTTTCTACTCAATTATTCGGCTCAGCTCGTCACGCAAAATCATTAATTCAAGAGAAGGGGACGTCGAAAAATTTGTCAAATGCAAATCGCCTTTTCAATGCCTCGAACATCAGCTAAGCTCCTGTGTTTATAGCGTTATATTTTAGCCCCTTTACCACTCAAGTTGTTTATTTTGATGGGTGCTTAAAGTAATAACTGGCACCTGATAATATCCACATGGTGTTCAATTTTAGCAACCAAAATATAAGAGACTCGTTTTGAAATGATAAAAAATGTAATTCAAGATACATTTTTTTATATTAATTTATCTAAGACCCTTTCGCTGATATAATGAGTCCATGTGACCGCCATCCCAAATTTGAATTTTTGGTTGGCGATCATGACGTTTTGTTTTCCACTAAATATTTTTTTCTAGTAAGCATAAAGACTGGAATTACGTCTGGTAACCAACAATAAATCTGTTCTTATTACATAAACTTTATTCTGGCAGGCTATTGTTTAAACATGCCCCATCCAACCGAAAGACGGCGCGCAGTCCCAAAAATTTACCGCGTTCCCACCTCTTCGCCATTAGACCGACCACTGGTGATTTCTTGACATCCATGAGCAGCCTGGATTCCATGGGACTAGAAATCGTTTATATCAACGACATGTAAATTTTAGGTAACCCCAAAATACATCATAAATAGAACATATTATTGCCTTTTTTTTTTTTTTTTTTTTGCGGTGGGCCATGGACGTCGCACCCCGCCAAGTCGGTCCGGGGTGACGGAAGAGGCGGCGCGCAACCCCATTGACCCACCCTGCAAGCACCTCTTCTTCGCCGTGCGAGCGGGCCAGCGGTACCCGATTTTTGTCTTCGGTGACCCGCTCGGCGGTATGCCCTCTCGGGCTCCTCTCCTGTCGACGCCCCGACAGCTTTCGCCGTCAAGGCGTCGTCCTCACGCGGTGGCCTCACGTCGGGTGACCGGACAATTCCCCGGTCCGATCACCCGAAGCCTCGGTTAGGGCGGCATCAGGCGCAGGTATTCGCGCCTGCGCCGCCCCGGCCGCTGACGGCGGCCCGGGTCACGGGAATCCTCCCGGACTCGTTCCGCCGTCTCCTTCTGCGAGATGACAGCCTCGCAGAAGGCGGCGACCGCGTCCCAGTTCCTGACGCTGTCGACCATCGCCCTCGCGACAGCCGGCAGCGTCAGGTCGGCACCGATAACAGCGACGAGGTCACGGCGCTGCCCGTCCCAACTCGGACACACCTCAAGTGTGTGTCTCGCCGTGTCCTCGTCACTGCTGCAATGGTGGCAGGCCGGAGTCCACTCCCTATATGCGACCGTGTGCAGGTACAAACCGAAACACCCGTGCCCCTACAATACCTGCACCAGCCGAAAGGAGAGGACTCCGTGCCGCCGCTCCATCCATTCCATCAGTACGGGCCAGAGGGCCTCGACGGTAACGACACCGTGTCTTGGCCTCTCCAGCCGCGTAGAACATATTATTGCCTAGCATACGTATTCTGCTGTTACACACATTACAGAAATCCGCAGAAGAACGGGTGTAACCGACATAGCACGAAGAATTAGCACGCTGAAGTGGCAATTGGCAGGTCACATCGCCTAACGAACCGATAACCGTTGGAGAAGAAAGGTTCTCGAGTTGCGACCACATATCGGACGTCGCAGTGTTGATCGTCGTCCCCACCAGGTGGACCGACAACCTGGTGAAGGTTGCTGGGAGACGTTGGATACGTGTGGTACAAGACCGCATTTTGTGGCGAAATATGAGGGAGACCTACGTTCGGCAGTGGATGACAAAAGGCTGAATGATAATTGCCTAGCACATTGCAATTATTTTTACATAATTATGGTTTTTATTATGGTAGGACCACGCTCTGGACAGTTCTCTGTCTACAGCCGCGGGCCGGTCCGTCCGGGGTAGTACCACACTCTCGCACATGTGCTATTGCGCTTCGTTCAGTGACCGAGAGAGGCGGAAGCTGACTTGGGGTGGGTTTGGGGTTTTTATTGGTAGGCAGCGGCCTAGCTATACCCTAGGTATTGCAAAGGTCCATGGGCGGCAGTGACACTTACTATCAAGTGTGCTGTCTGCTCGTTTGCCACCATTTTTTTTTTTTTTTTTTTGCTCGTTTGCCACCATAAGCAATAAGAAAAAAATTCTTAACCTCTCAACTAAAAAGGTATCACTCATATCAGCCCTTCATAAAACCGAGTAAAAGAATATACTAGGTGCTTATACACGTTATTTTCCACATACATTTTTTTCGTAACCCATCAAATAGTTCGTATGTGTTAAATTGCATTTCCATGTTTCCGCCATTGAAATAGCACAGCGGAAACTAAACAAATGTATTTATATCGAAAATTCCGTTTGAATTCAATCCCTATGTGTGAATGATTTGATGCTTTTACATAGTTTATTTTTAGAGTTTTTATGTTTATAGATTAGTTTGATTACAGAGCCGCATGTTCATTAGTTTCTGCCTAATAAAAGGATTACTAATTTAGTAAAATAAGATATTTATTTTATCAAAAACTAAATAGTAATTCTTTAAATTTGTTTAGATTTTCAACTAATAATAATTAAGTTGTATTTTATCATAAATGAGTTCTTTAATATTTATTAATATTTTGGATGTTTAATTGATTAGTTTATCAGTTAAAGAGAAAAATGGACAATAAAATCGATCTAATTTAACAGTGCCAACCAAAGAAACGAGGTTCCATATAGGAGGATGAATTTAAAATATAATTTGCCATCACCTTCCATTATGAGATGTTAAAAAATGACTAGGATAGTAATTGATTTCATTTATATCCCTCGGACACAGTGCGTAATAAAAATCATCGATACTTGGGCATTTGATTCTATGGAACGGAGTCCAACCCTGAGGAAATTGACACTAGGCATTAAAAACACGGGATATAAATGAAATATAAAATAAAATAAATTTTATAAAATGTTGTCATAGTGTATATTCATATTTTCTCACCAATTCAATAAATCAATGGTAATTTGATCAATAATATAACAATAGTATGGTCATATGAAATAAGGGCAAGAGCTAGTAATTACATGAGTAAATCGGTGCTGCCACTTGATTTATTTGCCGGTTTGAAATAAAAACCCGAAATTTTGCATTTATATTCTTATCTTTATCCTTATGTGGTGACGTGTTAAGTATACAATATGACAATATACTGTACTTTTTCATAAGGGGTTCAAATTCGGTGGAAGGATCACCAGAACAATGAGTAGTAACATTATTCTGGGGAATTTATAGCACCTATTGGGATGGGTGACTGCTTGTCAAGCGTGATGATTTGGACATTATCTCATTTGTTGACGTTGACGCAGATAATTCTTACCCTGTTTGGTGAACAACAGAATAATTAAATACAAAATTACTTTGTGGTTTTTTTTTTAACCACCCTGCACTAAGGAGGTCTTTGTATTGCGGGGGACTTTACGAACATGCAATTAACGCAGACAAATTACACTTAGACTCAGAATAACACTTTGTGGATTGCATAAAGTATTATCCTACGTATGAATCGAATCCATGGCACTGGCACGGAATCTTGACCACTACGCCATCTGTGCAGTCTAGGATTTCATGTAAATACCGTATTTCTAAAATTTAAAAAATTTTTATTTAGTTTATTTTGACAGAATCCAATTACTAATCATAATATCTGTAACTATTTATACTTAACAGTTGAGATGTAAAACTGATTCATCATCATCATCATTCTCCTGCTGTTTAGTTTTATTACCAGCCGCCTGCCTGACGTCAATACTCCTTGGGAATATGACAACCATGTCAACCTTCCTCGAGATATAAATCTGATTACTGTTGCAATTTATTAATTACAAATTATTGCAGCATTATTCTGCTCTTTGGACTTTTAGCCACACAGTAATTTAGCTGAGACTTAGTTTTATATTCATTTCCTTATAACGCTCATTCATAATCATTCTTTCTACCTTTATATTTTTTAGTCAGTTCTGTTTTAGCTAATCTATGCCCTTATTATTTTATCGGCACTCTACAACCATAAAAGTTAAACTTCACTTTGATGATATTAGAGAATAAGCAGATAGTTACTTGGTTTTAATTTTGTCTACGCATGTATGTCTGATGCTTTTGATGTGGTTGGTCTATACGAATTAGAACGACGATAAAACACGTTATGGATGCATTTTATAGCTAGACTCGTGTTTTAGCTCCTTATATAGAAAATAAACAGATTTTCGATAATTTTAAGATAAATCTCTTTGAATATCATTAATCGACAGAAGACGCATATACCCTACTCTGAATTCCAGTCATAGAATAAAAAAATATAAATGCTTTTCTTTTTATTTATTTTTTGCTGTGTTGTAGTGGCTACGATTTACTACCAAACCTTACTTTGCACGTGGATATCATAAAAAATGACTGACTAAATGATGCCGCTTCATCAACAATTACATTCCCAAAGAGGTTTGATGTGAGACAGGTGGACAATCATGAAACTATTGCCAATAGCTTTTGCAATGTGTACAATGGAAGCGAAGTACATATTGCGTAGACTCAATCAATCAATCATTTAGGTAGAGCAGAGGAATAATGACGATAATTTACTACAGTTTCTTTTCATCTTAATAAGGTTCTTATGAACACACAGGCAAAGGGAATAAAAACCATACAGCTAAGTATTAAATAACTATTTTTCTTTATAAATTATATCACTGCATTTTATTTATTTTAATTTGCTTACCTAATCCAACGGAGAGTGCATCAGTAAATCAAGAACTGCCTTATCCAAGTCACTTCTCCGTCATTAAAACAAATTGTTGTTGTTAATTGGGCATTGGTTACCCAATTAATGTTTCGTCTGAATTTTGGAATATCAAAAAACACACGTAATACATTATAGTATTTTCTTTCATTAAATTATATAAAATTCGAACAAAAATATATATATATAGTAATACAATAAGAACTAAAATATAGAATATAATATGAATACGCGACAGGATATTTTAATTTTACGGGTAACCGGACCGCGGATTACTCCGAGGCCAATCGCGTGAGGATGACACTCCAACGACAAAAACTGCTGAAGAATCGACTCGAAACGATACCTGAAAGGGTTTAACCCTTTCTGGCTTTAGATGCAAAGGACAAGTAGATAAAAACATGTATAAAAATTTCTAATAGATGGCATATAAGACGTCTCTCGTAAAGAATCCGAGGGATAATTTGATTACCAAACGTATCTACGCAAGGGTCTAAGTGTGGGCCTAATTAGTAAGATAGTTAGAATTAATTTCCAATAGATGTGGGTCTAACTCCTACATATGGTAACTATTTTTCGCTCACAAATGATACAGCATTTGTTTAATGTTCGCAGCTACACTTTACAGTTATGATAACATCCGCTGCATTGAATTCCAAGATAATAAGTTATTGAAACAGAATCGCAAGGCCAAAGTTGTCTTTCATATGTCTAGTTTTATTATAATAATTATACGGTTTAGGTTCGTGTGGTAACAATTTAAAAATATATTTTTTTGATTTTTTTTGTGTGTGTATCTTAGTTGTTAGCCTCAGATGGCTATCACAACTTTACCCGGACTGTGGGTGAGCACTAAGGGCTTTCAATTCAAGTTAAAAATACAATGCATCAATGTCGCCTTAAATCGGCTAAAAGATCATCCGGAGAATGGATATACTATAAATTACTATGGAAATAATTATTAAAATGATTTCATATCATGTACTCAATACATTCTCTTTATGAATAAGAGTAGAGGGGTTAAAAAAAATGGAACAAAAAAAATTGACCGACAAGATCCATATTTATAAATACCCGATACGAAACGAAAAATGATGTCACAAGCGGGGTTCGAACCCGCACCTATTGGGAATCCGGCCCAACCGTGCTGCCACTTACACCATCGTGAACTATTTTAGGACATGCAAATTTCGAATCATATTATATCTTACGTCTTCAAGGTGACGTATGCCATCTATCGGACAATGTTTACACATTGTATAGACTTAATACTTCAAACTTTACAGTTAGAATTGTATTAAACGATGACACAACCTTGTTATTCAAATTACTGAAATTTTTAGCATTTTTAATATGCTTAATTATTTATAAATACCCGATACGAAACGAAAAAATTTTTCGTTTCGTATCGGGTATTTATAAATAATTAAGCATATTAAAAATGCTAAAAATTTCAGTAATTTGAATAACAAGGTTGTGTCATCGTTTAATACAATTCTAACTGTAAAGTTTGAAGTATTAAGTCTATACAATGTGTAAACATTGTCCGATAGATGGCATACGTCACCTTGAAGACGTAAGATATAATATGATTCGAAATTTGCATGTCCTAAAATAGTTCACGATGGTGTAAGTGGCAGCACGGTTGGGCCGGATTCCCAATAGGTGCGGGTTCGAACCCCGCTTGTGACATCATTTTTCGTTTCGTATCGGGTATTTATAAATAATTAAGCATATTAAAAATGCTAAAAATTTCAGTAATTTGAAGATCCATATTCTTAATCTTTAACCTTTTCTTTACTCTAATCCGTTGGCGAAATTCGGTATTCACATTATGCATATTCACTTACTTCTAGTGCCCGATCTAATAGCAAAACTGGATGGGATCGCAGCTACATATAAGTATGTGCACCTGCGATCGCCAACCCAACAACCAAAATCATGGTATTATGCCTAGAGGATTCGATCCCGGTCGGTTTTTCTAATCCCGGGATTTCGGGATTATCTACAGTTAATCCCGGGATCCGGGATAATCCCGGGATTGTATTGGTAATGGAAAATGGTAACAAAAAGTCAGTTAACATATCAAAATCAATTTTTGAGGACATAGAATATTTAAGTTTTAAATCTCCAAAAAGGCGGTTAAACAAAATTATACTTTTTTTTATATACTATCTTCTTATAAAATATTCAAAAAATCAACTTATTTTTACTTATGTTTATGTGTACTTATATTTTAAATTAAATTGACCAGAAAATTTATAGACTACTTATTTAAACCACAAAAATTAAATCATTAATGCATTTTTGCTTTTTAATAATTTGATTATCACCAATTAACACAAAAATACCAATACTTACACGAAGTGAAGCGGAAATTTTTACACACTTTTACGGTCCGGTCGTTAACAAAAACAAATGAAATTAGTATGAATCAATTACTAATATACAATTAATAATAATAACAAGGTGGCTGTTAAAACGTCAAATCAAGGTAAGTGCGTTTCGTCTCACGCACATTTTTATTGACTAATTTAAAAAAATGTATCAATCCCGAAAATCCCGGGATTCATTAAATTTGATCCCGAAAATTTCGGGACTGAAATAAGACCGGGATCCCGAGATCCGGGATCCCGGGATCGAATCCTCTTACATATATCTAAAACTGAATATATATTGACAATGATACCAATTCTGTTTAAATGCCACAAATATTTAGTAAAACAATAATACAATTTTATCCGAGGGTGTCGTAAGAGACGACTGAAGGATATTCAGATAACATCTATATAAGATAAGGGAAACTAGAAGTAAAACTAAAGGGTTTGACAATTGATACAGACCATCACGTCAGAGCAGCGAGGTACAGTAGCTTAATTACCTTTTTGTTGTAACGTAGTAGAGCCAGCAGTGAAACGATTATGAGCGTAAATGATGATGACGATGATACAATTTTTCATATAATTCAAAATTAGTAGGACCACGCTGTTGACAGTTTTGTCTACAGCTGCCGACCGGTCCGTCCAAGGTAGTACCACACTCTCGCAGAGGATTGGCGTCTGAGCAATAGCAATTTGCTATTGCGCTTCGTTCGGCGAGAGAGAGAGAGCCGGAAGCCCAACTCGGTGGGTTTATGGTTTGTATTGGTAGGTAGCGGCCTAGCTATACCTCTGGTATTGCAAAGGTCCATGGGCCGCAGTAACAATTACTATCAAGTATGCTACTTGCTCGTTTGCCACCATAAATAATAAAAAAAAATAAACACATTACAAAGATAGTTGGTCGGCTAATAAACGATATAAAAAGTTACAAACAATACAGTTTGGACAAAATCAGCTTGCTGTTTGGTAATAATTTGTTTTCTAAAAATAGTGAGAAAGTGAAAACGTGCATCGAATAACATTCATTGTTAAAATTGAATTTAGCTCAACAACGTTTGAAATATATATTCTACGAAAAATTGTTGTAAGTTTATTAAAAACTATGCTTTGCCCGTGACTTCGTCCGCTTAGAAAACATGTGCAATGCTATAATGTTTTTTAGAAACTTTAATGATGGCATCATCATTCTCCTACTCTTATCCCAATTACTTGGGGTCGATACAATATGTACTCTTCTTTCATAGTACATATTGTAAAAGTTATTGGCAATAGTTTTATGACCGGCCGCCTGCCAGACGTCAACTCTCCTTGAGAATGTAATTGTTGCCCAAACGGCATCAGATGGAGTTGGCCCAGGTCGTTATAAGGCTCTTAGTCGTCTTTTACGACATCCACGAGCAAAGTAAGTGTTCTTAGTATTCGTTGTCGCTACCACACAGCGTAGAAACTTTAATGATGACAATATTAATATATTTTATTCCTTGTAAATTAAATTATAATATTCTTTGTTTCTTTGGAGACATTTATACTTTACAGTTCGGTTTCAAATGTACAATATCATCATCTTCATATCATGCTCTTATCCCAATTACTTGAGGATTGCATTTTACACCCTTAGAGAATAATATATCCTTTGATTCTCAGAATATTTAGTAAGTCATCATCACAAAATAATCAGACAACCTTTTTAATGGATCAACAGTACTAAACAAATTTTCTTTAGCAATCAAGAAAACATACTATCCCATAATTTGATTCTCTATTTTATAACCTAAAGAATAAAAATCGACAAATACTGAAACACTATTGGACATAAGCCTTTCCATGAAAAAGCCACTCAAAACGGTCCTCTGCCACCTGTATCTACCAGCTCCCTGCGACTTATGAGATCTCGTCAACTCATCTACAAAAAAAAACTAATAAGAATAACCATCGATTTGTAATCTCAGATAAATGATCTATAACAAAGATTTAAAGGTGCGTCATAGCTAATGTTAATAAAAATATAATCCACCACAAAATCTTATCTTTCTCAATGTCTACTAAAACCTTTTTTTACCTTCAATCCTTAAAATGAAACACCATGTCAAAACATATATGTCTCGCCATTGAATGACCAAAAAATATCGAAAGTATAAAAGGACACCGCATACCATTTCACCAATAATAGCATGTCAAATTGAATGTCATTCGCTGAGACATTCAATTTTACGCGCCACGCGTCACATCCTCCCCGTAAATACAATCGTAAAGTATTTTTTTTACGTTACGCCGTAAAATTTAGCATTTTATATACAGTAATGTATGTTGTTATGCTTTTAACGTTCCGTCGAACGTGGAGATAAATCTGAATTAGTTTATACACTTTATTTTATGAAGATTGATTGATAAAATGCTATGTGTAATTTCAGTACAATATCGTATTAAATATTAATATATAATAAATTCTACTATATGGTAGCGACTACGAATACTACCAACGCTGATATTGCTCGTGGATGTCGGAAAAGACGAGTAAGAGCTTCGAACTGGCCCAACTCCCAGATGCCGGCTGCTTAATAATCTCAAGCAAAGTTGACGTCAAGTCATAAAACTATTTAAAATAAAACGATTCTTATGGATTCTAATACGAGAGTATAGTTCACCCGTGACCATCGTCGGCTAATTAAAAATCAAATACAAACGTGACAGAATCCGTAAAAATAGTATTATTTCAAATGTGTAATATTCGCGTAAACATCACTGAAGTTATTATATAAAACTAATGTTATATTTTTTTACAATATTTACCATGAAAGATATGTACTATATCATTGCATCAAACTCAGGTAAAATGGAATAGAAGCTACATTATGAGGATGACAATTAACATATATCACATGGAGAATAGAGTAAGGAGTAACATCTCAGTGTATTAAGAAGTGTCCAATGAACGGGAGCAAATTAAGGTGGCAAGGTGGCGCTATAGTAGCAAGTGGAAGCATTTTAAAAAGAGCGCCACAAATTTCATAGGTTCATAGGTTATTATTTATCAAATCACAGCTGACTACGTAACTCAGCACACTTCACTCTGCTTATTACTGCTACATTCATATCATTTCCACTTGCTACACTAGCGCTATTTCGGTGAGTGTTCGAACAATAATTTGCTGTTTACAAGTGGACACTTTTTTGACTAATCCCCCATACAAGATGGTATTCCTTAGTTTTTACCTTCCATAATATATCACTTATAGTTGTTTTCTTTAATTTGACATTGCATTTGTTGCAATAGCTAAAAAATAAATCAGGGAAATAAAATGATTTTATGCAATTTTATTTTTATATGAGATTAAATCGTCGACAAATATATACTTCAAAGTATCACTTTAATAAAAAATATTATTTCTGACTAGATAGCGCTCTCCTTTATTATTTAATGGATATATTTGAAAGGATATATAGCACTTACAATTTGTCTGAATCAACAGATATACGCTTAGATAAGTAAGACATACAAAAATCAACTGTGAGTATTTAAGATCATAAGCTTGTCATATTTTTACCCACCATTCTTATGTAGTAATTCTAAAATGGCAACCTAATCCATTTTACAGATATGCTGGCGTACAATGTACATATCATCGTCATCATTCTCCAGCTCTTATCCTAACTACTTGGGGTCGACTCAATATGTACTCCTCTTCCTACATATTGTAAAAATTATTGGCAATGGTTTTATAACCGGCTGCATGCCTATTATTGGCAATAGTTTTATGACCTGCAACCTACCTGACCTCACACTTCTTTGGGAATGTAATTGTTGACTAAATAGCATCAGTTTATGCTGGATTACGTCAATATAACACTTTTAGTAGTCACGATATCCACGAGCAAAGTAAAAATTGGTAGTATTCGTAGCTGCTAACACAAGGCTCTTGGAATATGTAATAGGTAGAAATCTCTAACTAACATCCCCAAGCATTTCTAATAACGATGACATGCTGAATATCTATAAAATTACTTGAAGCTTTTAAATATATATCTACGTATTGTTTTACAAATAAAAGTACAATGAAAATAAACCTTTAACAATACTCGAATAAAGATCATTTAATTGTCTTTTTTTAAATGAAGACGCTTTGGGAGTACCTGTGTTATTATTTTTTAAATAGAACAGCTTTATTCTTAGTAATGGTCGTACAATTAAATTAAAAGATTATCTTGCAAGACAGCCAGAAGCGGCCACCTGTTCGCTATATTATTTTACGACACTCGCTAAGAACATCAACATTGTAGTTTGAAATTATCGTAGCATCTGTTCTGATATTCGATATAATCTAATATATAAAAATCACGTATCATTTTGTATGTTATCGACTGTACTGTATACTCCTCAGACACGGCGCGATTGATTTTAATTATCTTTTTTTACGTATTTGGTAATAGGTCGTAAATATTTTATTTTTCATTCGTCGTGCCACCATTTTTAATCCTGATTTTATTATTTTTAATGGACGAAAAAAGCATTTCAATCGAACCTGCGGCACTTGGCATAAGATATCGCTATTCACAACAGACCTTTACAATCAATGATGACGATAAAGCCATATAATTAAAAGAAGTTTGCTCTTAAAGCATAGTCTCATTTGTATTTTTAAAGACCTTAAATAGGCAATACCGCAGGGTATTGTCTACTCAAAAGGAACCTAAACTGAGGAAAATAATCCTTGTATTGCCGGAGACTTTACAAACACACAATTACTGCAGACAAATTACACCCAGGCTCAGAATAACAGTTTGTGGATCGCAAAAGTTCTGCGTAGAATAAAAAAAAACAAGAGCAATAGTTCTGCTTTCTGCTGCTGAACCCACTGCACTGGACGGAAGAAGGTCAGTATCTATAACCACAGCGATATTTGCACAGTCAGGCATATTTATGTAGTAAATATTTAAAAATATAAAAAGCTTGTTGACTCACCGGCAACAAATACAGGGTCCAGGTGATTAGAACTCCAAATAAAGGATCTTAAAATGCGCATGATACCGCCTTACGTGTCTAGGAGTACTGCATGCAACTTCTGTACAGGAAAAGAAAAATACAATATAAAAACCAAAACCAATCCGAGCAGCGTAGTATTATAGATATTTTTTTTCTCCTATTATGGCCTAAAATTGGAAAGAATATAAGCCGAGATGAAATTAATATCAAATTTTATATTTTTATTTACAAAAAACCGAATATAATTCAAACACAATCCCCTGTTGAAAATTAACAAATATACAAATTAAAAAAAATACACAAAAGAAAAATACATATATTTTTGTGTACTATAATGATTGCATATATTTGGTCTTCATTCCCCTGGCATTCATCATATAAAAAAACATAAAGCAAAATGTTTTCCCGTAGAAAATGTCGTGTTGCCGTAAATACGTACGATTTTCTCTCAAATTGTGCCAAATGATGAAAATCTCTGAAAATGTTTTCCATCAGTCCCCTTACGGTTAAGGTTGTCACATATCGTCGGTTATAATAGAGAAGTAACATCCAAATCAATCAAAGTTTACAGTACGCGTTTAAAGATCCGTTTCAACAATCAAAATGGTGATCAAGTTTTAACAATCAAAATGGCGGCTTAACAAAAAGTGACACTTGTGACAGCACAGAGTTTTTGACGTTTATTTTAATGATATGTCATTTTCCTGTTAAAATACAAACGATAACAAAACTTTTTAACGATTATTATCAATTTTCAATCTTTTTTCTTCTTTTTAACAATGCATATATATTTTTGCTCTGTAATTCATCTAAATACAGAGTAACTTTAGAGATTATATTACTTTACGATTTTACATCTTTATTATCATAATGCAGCCTTAGCTAGACATAGAATGCAAGCATAATTTATGGGAATAATTAAGAAATCCCAATGCTTAATAAACAGGTTGGCGATTGCAGTGAGGTGTTACACGTTTCATATTAGATAGCTCCTTTCCAATCTCCTGGTGAAATCTTTAGCCTATTTTTTACGACGCCCGTGTGCAAGAAAGAGGTGTCGACAATTGTATTTTCACCCTGTCGCCACCCGGAGGTGCCTTTATGAAAATCTTTATTCATCATCATCATCTCAGCTTGAATGCCCCACGGCTAATAGACTCCAACATAGGACTACTTCACAATAGGGGAGATTTTTTTTTGAACAACGCCAGGCGCTAAGTAAATAATCATTTTATTGACTTTACAGACATATAATTGAAGAGAGACAAATTAGAACCGGATTCAAAATAATAATTTCTGTATTACACAAAGTATTGTCCTGTATGTATCAAAACCACGGCACTGGTAGGGTAGGTCCTAGTATTTTAATTAGTATACACCCATCTGTGCAGTCAACCTATTATACCACGCTGATCAGACAGGTCGGTAAAAGGTTTCACTTTGAGATTCTTTTGCATAGATGTCATATTATATCGAGAGAGCCAGAAGTTCAACTGGGTGGGTTTGGGGATTGTAATGGTAGGCAGCGGTTTAGCTATACTCTTGATATATCAAAGGTTCATGAGTGGCAGTGACACTTACTATCAGTTGTGCTGCTTGCTCGTTTGCTACTACAATCAATAAAAAAAAATCCCTTTATCGTCTTTTACAATACCCACAAACACAATAGGGGGTGGTGAATTGTATTCTTACTCCATCACCACATAGAAAGTATTTATTAGTAGTAGGTAAACTTATTAAAGAATAGTAACTCTCCACATCCATTATTTCCTCATGTGGTATGAAGTAAAAAATGTTATCGCCACTTTTTTTTTTTTTTTTCGCAAGGTGGGATCATGAATGTGGTCGCGCCCCGGCAAATCGGCCCGGGGCGACGGAAGAGGCGGCGCGCAACCCCATGGACCCACCCTGCAAACACCTCTCTTCGCCGTACGAGCGGACCACCGGTACCCGATCTTTGTCTTCGGTGGAAACCACTAAGAAATTTACTAAAAGATTAAGTAGCAACACTATCCTGAAAAACTTATAACAATAAAAAGAAACAGTCTGCCGAGGATTATGACTGTATCATTTTCAGGCTTTAATATGCTGGATGAATGGTGTCTCCTTACAGATATCACGGCAGTCAAGACTGAGGCTGTGAACTGTGGAGACGCCTTTTATAGATCTCTTATAACTCCTATATACAACAAAGCATAATTTCTCAACATCTGTTAAGAATAGGAAGCTATTGAACTTCCCTCCCATTACGGAGGAGGCGCGAGCCCAACAGTGGGACATATATGAGCTGAGATGATGAAGCTTTTGAATAGAAGTACTTTCAGATATAGTACAAATTAATATCTTTTTTATTGCTTATGCTGGTAAAAGTTGGGCTTTAGGCTCTCGCGGTCACAGAACGAAGCGCAATAGCACATTGCCATTACTCAGATGTCGATATTTTGCGAGAGTATGATACTACCCCGGATGAACCGGCCCACGGCTGTAGACAGAGAACTATCAGCAGCGTAGTCCTACCACTTTTATATCAAAAGGAAGCAAAGAAAACAAGCTATATATATATATATGTATTCAAATTAAATCAGGCAGAAACACAATCGTAATTATCTGACTTTGATTAATTAATGGATATAGTTCATTAATAGAATATTTGTACTTGAATTTGAAACTGAACAGTTCTGAGGATACCCCGTTTAAAGGCGAAACACGTGTCGAATCATTATTCGCATTTCTGTGGTAAATTACAAAGTTGAAGTTCTAGAGGTTGCTCACCACAAGAGTAAGATTTCCTAATATTCTATTCCACTTTGATCTGATCCTGTATTCCTTCCTCTCTTAAGTTTTGCGGTATATTGATTAACCGCAGAAAAGTGGTAGGTCGTCCTTCCTTTCCTTGATTTTAAAATATTTGTACTTGCTGAATAATATGTCAGTATTGATTTAACATTTGTCAAAAATTTTTGTGTGTGCTATTATATAATCTAACATTTGTCAAAAATTTATATTCATCTAATTCATTCTTCAAAAATCAACATTCTACAAATTCTTTTTTAAAAATTAAATTTTTTGTAGAA
Source organism: Lymantria monacha (assembly GCA_905163515.2). Classification (NCBI taxonomy): domain Eukaryota; kingdom Metazoa; phylum Arthropoda; class Insecta; order Lepidoptera; family Erebidae; genus Lymantria; species Lymantria monacha. Next base: position 21,059,824 of record LR991102.1, on the reverse strand, counting down.
TGATAATTTTTAAAATTAAATTTTTTGTATTAGAAATTTTTAACTAATGTTAGATGATAATTTCTTATAATATAAACAACAGTGTTGTTATCATCACGGCTCATATACGAGCCAATGTTCGAAGCTCCTGGGCAATAGGATGGCAATTGACCTATTATACCACGCTAGTCAAATAATATGACTAGTACTCAATAGGGGTTTGGGCTAATATGGTTTTATGTTCAACTTTCTTTTTTATGTTTTATCGTCTTTTAAAATTCACAGGTAAAAGAGGGGGTGATGAATTCTTACTTGCTCTCATCATTCTCCTGCTCTTATCCCAATTACTCAGATTCTTGTGTAAATATGTACTCGTACATATTGCAAAAGTTATTGGCAATACTTTTATGACCAACCACCTGTCTGACATAAACTTGGGAATATAATTCTTGGAAAACAGGTGGAGTTGACCCAGGTCGATATAAAGCTCTTAGTCGTCTTTTACGACATCCACGAGCAAAGTAAGGGTTGGTAGTATTCGTAGCCGCTACCCACACAGCTTTGTTAATTAATAATACATTTCATACTGTCCAATAAAATAATATGTAGTAAATATTTTTAATAATACCAAGGATTGTTTTACAATATAATGATTGCCAGTAATTTCATTTTTTTCTTTTCTATGAAAAACCATATATTTTTCTTCTATTAAAACTTGTCAACCCTATGTTTAGGTGGGGGGTGGCAAAATTGTAAGGTATATTGTGCTCCAGGCAGGTACTTGCTTACAGTAATTAACTGCGGTTGGACGCCAGCTGCCCTTACAATACGGCCACGAAACGGGCGATTAGTTTTAATTTCTAACACTAAGAATAGGCTTTTTTCATAATCAAGTTTAATTAAATTTATTAACCTTTCCCATTTTACTATTTTAATAATTGATATCGTAATTATATTTAAATTATATCATCATCATTTCAGCCCAACGCCATCCACTGCTGGACGTAGGCCTCCCTCATGGTACGCCACAGACAGCGGTCCTGTGCCGTTTGCATCCATCGACGCCCAGCAACTTTCACTAGGTCGTCTGTCCACCTAGTGGGGGGGCGTCCTACACTGCGTCGTCCGGTACGTGGTCGCTACTCTAGAACCTTTTTTTACCCAGCGGTTGTCGGTTCTTCGAGCAATGTGTTTTTTTTTTCTTTTTGTGTGTCTTAGTTGTTAGCCTCAGATGGCTATGACAACTTTACCCGGACTGTGGGTGAGAGCTGAGGGCTCTCAAAGTTTTATCGAGCAATGTGGCCTGCCCATTGCTTCTTCAGCGTGCTAATTCTTCGTGCTATGTCGGTTATACCCGTTCTTCTGCGGATTTCCGTATTACGGATTCAGAGCATAGCTCGCTCCATAGCACGTTGAGCGACTTTGAGCTTGGTTATGAGGCCTACATTTAGGGACCACGTTTCCGTGCCGTAAGTCATCACTGGTAACACACACTGGTCGTAGACCTGTGTTTTCAGACACTGAGGTTTGTAAATTAAATTATATATTTACTGAAAATAATTTACATTCTAATAGTCCTTGCACAAAGCACAATTCGTATGGCAGGATTTTTTTTATTGCTTATGGTGGCAAACGAGCAAACAGCAAACCTAATAAAAACCCCAAACCTACCCTAGTTGGGCTTCTGGCTTTCTCGCTCACGGAACGAAGTGCAATAGCACATTGGCATTACTCAGACGTCGATCTTCTGCGAGAGTGTGATACTACCCCGGGCGGACCGGCCCACGACTGTAGACAGAAAACTATCCACAGTGTGGTCTTACCACTATTAAATATGATAGGATACCAAGACTTAGGTTTCAGAAATTAGAATTTGATAACAAATTATATATTCAAAGTGTTTACAAATAACTGGCGTGTTGTATTTTTATTTTATCAGCTTCGATCAACCACTCTAACAACGTCCGCTATTTAAGTCTCGCTTAGCAGTCAGATTGATGATCATAGTTCGCTAAATCTTCTAGGAAACCGCTGCTGTATATTCTCCTGATGAACCCTCAAGCAGTTCTTATAACTTCCACAGGTAAGTAAAAGCTACGTTATTATCTTAACCTCCGACATCATAAGAGTAAATATTCAGCTCACTGATCCAATATTTAATTTACATTAATAATGTGCTTATTTTAGGAAAAGGGTCAAAGATAATTTCAAGTTTTAATGTAAATCCGTCGCCCGCTCACATGGTGTGGAGAGGTACGAGTACGGCAAGTTATAGGGTCGCGTGGCGATCCTTACGTCGCCCCGGATGGATTGAACATATACTACATACAAATTCGTGACCATGCACTCCAGCACAATCCATATCAGTCTGTTAAAATCGATTTTGGATGCTTGTCAGTTTACTAATGAAGTCTGGGCAATTTTTTGACAACCCTCCATGGGTAACTAAGGAATTTTGATGCATTACATTTCTAACCCATACAATATACTGGAAACTTGTACAAACCTTGTAGGTATATACGTATTAGAAAAATATCATACATACATTTATAAGTGGTAGGAGACCACACTGTTGACAGGTCTCTGTCTACAGCCGCGGGCCGGTCCGTTCGGAATATTACCACACTCTCGCAGAAGATCGACATCTGAATAATGGCAATGTGCTACTGCGGTTCGTTTGGTGAGCGAGAGAGCCGGAAGTCCACCTGGGTGGGTTTGAGGATTGTAATGGTAGGCAGCGGCCTGCCTAAAATACAAAAAGATACATAAATATTTTAATAATGAATTTATAAATTTCTTTCTCTATACTTATCATGCCCTTAGGTTTCTTCAAACTGATCCTGTCTGTAATGAAAAATAATATGCTTAAATAATTTAGTATTGATAACACGAAAAAAACATTTTGTTATACTTTAATACTCCTACATTATTCCTTCGAATGCAGATAAGCAATCAGCTAAACTGATGGTAAGCGGTTACTGTAACTCGTGAACCTCCGCAATACCAAGGGCAAAGCCATGCTGTGCTGCCTTCGGTAAGAATGGAGTTTGGGCCTCTTGATCTCACGCTCACCGAATGGAGTGCAATACTAATTGCTAATGTACCATGGTGTTGGCAGAATATCAACCCTATTTTATAAAATAAAACACCCAAAGCTGAGCCAATAGCCTGTTTTGTTTCTCGTTAATGTCATTTTATACCAGAAGTTGTTTTCTTTAGTTCTGTTTATTTTCATTAGTTTTTAACGAGAACAAAATAAAGGTTTTCTTTCTTTCATCTAATAATAAAACATTAATTTGCCGCAAGAATGTGATTCGAATCCTGGTTGAGCCCGGGTAAGTTATTTAAATAGGTATGTTATTTCAACGGCATTGTGCTATTTATGTAACATTAAATGACAGCGAGGCCCTTCCATTAGAAAGTACTCGCAGTACAGGATAGCAAAAAAATGAAAATTAAAAAAAAAAGCTATAAAAATTATAATGATTATTTTCATATCATTATTTTTTTGCAAAGTTAAGACTCCGTATAAATTGTCTTTTAAAAATAATTTAATAAATTTAAACAGCTTTTTTAATGGCCCAATGACAAAAAAGAACGCGAATTAAATTATGTAGTTGTAGAATTTCGTTGAAAATTACAACTGGGCACGGCACTGAACGACGTACCGCAGAATGTTTGTCATAATATTTAAATTAAAAGCGGACTCACACCATTTAACCGGACAATGCGGTTACTGAGTGTCAGGTGTGAATGTGCGGGTTGAGATTCATTTCGTGACAAAAATTTTATATAAATCACAAGGGTACCCAGTTTTAGAGACAATAAAAATACTGTCGTTTATCTTCATCTACCCATTAGCCTATAGAAATCTATTTTGGACGTAAACATTCTTAAAAATGGGAATTAAATTATAAATATCTGGAGGACCGAGCCTTGCTCGGTATTTTCTTATTAGTGTGTTTTGAAAGATATATTTAAATATAATAAAAATAATGAAAAATAAATTAAAAAGGCAAAAAGTAAAAAAATAGAAATTAAAAAAATGTATCGAGCAAAAAGGAGCCACATCTTAAAATTAAAAGCTGGGGCACCAAAATTATACAATGCCACCAATTTGCAATTAAAAACATTACATTGCATTGTAATCGGGTGAACTATACTGACCGATTGTTCTCGAGCAAAACCTGTATTTATTCCTAGGATTCACCAAATACCATCAAATTACTCCTTCGAATTTCAGAGAGTGCAGTTTGCCATTAAAGTCTGCTTCGCAATAACCACAAATAAAGATCGAGGTCAAATTCTTAAGGTAGCGGGAGTAGACTTGAGAGAAAGCTGCTTCTCCCATGGGCAGTTGTATGTGACATGTTTCAGAGTAAGCTCACAAAGTAGTCTGGTTATTCTAGCATCCGAAAGAAAATTAAAACATATTGTTTACAAAGAAATACTGTAATAGGTGTAGTATCGCGGGTGGATGTCAAAGAAGCGGTACCAGTGGTCGGTCTAATTTCGATGGAAAAAACGTTGGGTTATGGGGCCGCACACTACCCTTCCGTCGCCTCGGTCAGAATGAGCGCGGTGTGTTTAAAACATGGCCTGCTAAGAAAAAGCTTGGTTTTCATAATATATAACAAAAATTCATTTGATTTTTATGTTTATCGAAACAAAAGCGTGCTATTCGAATCGTCGGTGATCCCAATCTCACGGATAGACTGGAGTCGCTGGAGCGGCGGAGAGACTTTGGGTCTCTCTGCGTACTCTACAGGCTCTTTCACGGGGAGTGCTCTGAGGAACTGTTTGACTTGGTACCACCGTCGCCGTTTTATCACCGTACTACTCGACACCGTAGCAGGGTTCATCCATTTCACCTGGAAACCACACGGTCCTTGACTGTACGTTTTCAGCGATCATTTCTCCCACGCACGTGCAAGATCTAGAATGAACTACCTGCTGCTGTGTTTCCCGAGCGCTATGATATGTCCTTCTTCAAGCGAGGTTTAAGAAGAGCACTTTCTTCAAGGTAGGCAACGGCTTAGCTGTGCCCCTGGTGTTGCTAAGGTCCAAGTGCAGCAGTATCACTTACCATCAGGTGTGCTGTTTGCTCGTTTGCCACCATAGGCAATAAACAAAAAATAAAAAAAACCTACACTACACTATAACAAAGATAGTTATCATCATCATCATCACAGTCCATATACGTCCCACTGTTGGGCTCGGGCCTCCTCTATAATAGGAGGGAAGTTAATTTACTATACCGCGCTGGTCAGACGTGTTGCTATAGGGTTTTGTTTCGAGTTTTCCTTTTCTTGCATAGATGTTATATGCATTTTATATCCCGTAGTCGTCTCGCACGATCACCCACGGGTAAGATAGGGGATAGTGAATTATATTCTTACTCCGTCACCACATGGATAAGATTGTTATACCTACTATATAAGTATGTATATAAACATTTATACATAATTATTTATAAATAATAATAAAATTAATAACGTAAAAAACAAACAAAAATCCTATTAGAACCATTTTCGACTTCTACGCAGACAAAAATGTGAGCAAATGATAATAATTAATAAAATAATAAAAAAAGGCCAAAAAGTAAATAAAAGAAAGTAAGGATCCGAACCGAGCTCCGGTTTGTTTGGATTAGACTCCACGATTGAACCAACTGAGCTAAATGTCTATTCTTAATGACAGCGTCAAAATTTGAAACCTTCATATTCTAATAGTTTCAATACAACGAAAAATTATATTTTTTGTTGCCGAAAAATACTGACAAAACAATATTTTCTATAAATGAAACCTAGCTAGATCGATTAATGGCCCCCGGAACCTCTTGTATGCTAAATTTCAAGAGAATCGTTGGAGCCGTTTCCGAGATTCAGATTACATATATATATATATATACAAGAATTGATCGTTTAAAGATATAGTGATATAATCGCCTTATGTTTAGCGGATATTGTCCGTGTGGTGATCGAGTAAGAATACAATTCAACACCCTATCATACTTGTGGGTGATGGTAAGAGACGACTAGGGGATATAAAACGTATACAATATAGAGGCTGGAAGGGGCCCGATCCCGAAAACAAAGACAGCGGACCCTACTAGTCCTACTTGTAATGATAGGCTAGAAAAAATATCGATACGGATGAAAAAATATTTTTTTTTCTCCACGCGAGGTCGTTGAACTCTTGAACATATGATCGTGATTTTTGAATAGATTGCGTCTTTTCTCATCTGAGTAAAGTTACGTATTTTTTATGGAATTATCGTTACATGGCACTGTCCTAATACGATGGAATGTAAAAAAACTTAAACTGCGTTGTGAAAAAAAAAAATATTTTCATCCGAATTGATGTTTTTCCTAGCCTATCATTACAAGTAGGACTAGTAGGGTCACCTGTCTTTGTTTTCGGGAGCGGGTCACTTCCACCGTGTATAGATATTATATATATCTATATACTATATAAATATCTATTTACATAGGTAAGAGAAGGGAAACTCGAAACAAAACCCAACACCTTGGTATACCAACAAGTCTGACCAGCGCGCTATAGTAGGTCGATTTACCTCCCATTATGGAGGAGGTTCGAGCCCAACAGTGGGGCATATATGAGTTGAGATGATAGCGGAATAGCTCTTGATGGTATAAGTTTAAGGAACTAAGGTGTGATCGATATATTAAATGATGACCGGATGGAAATATAGTATCTTGATCTCAGCTTATATATGTCCCGCTGATGCTCGAGCCTCCTCCACGACAGGGATTTTTTTCTACTCAATTACGCTGATCGGCTTGGTATAGAAGGCCTGGTATAGAATTTTATTACGAGTTTACGTTCTCTTGCATTAGTTGTGTGGCAGGGGCTACGAATACTACCAACCCTTACTTTACTCGTGGATGTCGTAAAAGACGAATAAGAGCCTTATATCAACCTGGGCCAATACCATCTGATGCCGTTTGGTCAACAATTACAATTCCAAGGAGAATTGAAGTCTGGCAGGCGGCTGGTCATAAAACTATAGCAAATAACTTTTACAATATGTACTATGAAAGAAGAGTACATATTGTATCGACCCCAAGTAATTGGGATAAGAGTAGGCGAATGATGATTTACGTCCTCTTGCATATAGGTTATCTGTGTATTATATTCTTTAGTCATCTTTTAAGATATCCAGATGCAAGACAGGTGGTAACTAATTATATTCTTACACCATCACCATACCGTAATATAATATCAGGAATATATTTATCGATCAGTCTTTTGACTACATTTAATATTTTACTACTTTAGTGATGTAAATTACTGATTCTTAGGACTTTTAGGAAACAACAATCTTAATTTCTGGTAAGCTTATCAACTTATGTAATTTACGCCATGAAAACATTTATATGGTTTTAAAATTGTGATACTTACTTAACAATTAGCGTTGTTTTAAACTCATTTTAAAAAAGGAGATTTTCAAATTTAGGTTGTTTCGTTTTTTTTTAACGTTTGTTATTACATAACTCGATTATTGATCAATTGATTTGGTAAATTCTTTTTTTAATTGAGTTACACTTCTGTTATCTCAATAGGTACCATATGTATATATATATATATATATATATATATATATATATATATATATATATATATATATATATATATATATATATATATATGAATATAAGAAAACGTTTGTAATAACGATGACTTATTGGACGTGTATTTTAATGTTTGACCACGAATGCTGTTAAATGTTCAAAACTTTAGGAAACTAAAAACAAATACGACTAAACACTTCTTAATTTTTGATAAAACCATACCTTGTACTAAGGAAATAATTCTTGTATTGCGGTATAATTTACAAAAATATAATTTAACGGACACAAATGACACCCAGACTCAAAATAACAATTTGTGGATAGCACAGACTATTGTCCGCTTAACACGATAGGTTGATTACTTTTACTACTAACTACAGCATCATCTGTACTATTATCTATATTATTTCATACGTATAATATTCGCGTAAACATCGGAGATTAATAAAAGAAATAATTTTAAAATCAAGTTTCATTTTACATCGAAAATATTATACGATAAACACACTGCTATTTCCCATAGAAGCTTAACAGCATAGTGACTATAAATATAATGGATGATCGTAAAATCGAGAAAATGTGACACGTATATGATAAGAGACATATATCCTGCATGATTGTGCATACTATCACAAATTTATTCAATTTTGGCGCCAACCATATGATACATTGCCAAGAATACTAAAATTGAAGTACTACGAGTATATTGAATAGAAACAAGCCTATTAAGGGAGTTTCCATGAGACCTATTATTTACAATTACTAACCCCCTCCTCCCCATTCATGTCAACGCATTATACTCCCCATCGGTTACCACCCATGTGTAGCCAGGGCCCAATTTTATTCCAGTCTGGTATTTTTCAAGACCACCACCAAACAGCATCTACAATTACTCTAAAAATATTCATTAGGTTTATTAAGTTCTTATACCTATTGAGATATATTATATTACAAGCTCTTATATATATATATATATATATATATATATATATATATATATATATATATATATATATATATATATATATATATATATATATATATATATATATATATATCGATCGATCGAAGCGATCGCAGCTGTTATTATTCGTTGCCCAGAAGAGTACTGCTACCCATTTTACTTGGGATCCCTTACCTTTCTTTTATTACTCGCATGGATAGGAAAGAGATAGATATATTGTATTCTTATTTCTCAACTGCTATTTAATACTATCACCAGACGGACAACTTTTTCGGGCTGGCCACGGAAGGCAAGGAAGCGGTACCAGTGGCCGGCCCAATGGCGATGGGGGGGAATACGGTGGGTAATGGGGCCACGCGCTGCCCTTCCGTCGCCCCGGACGGAGCGGGCGACGTGTGTCCGGGCCATAGCCTATACTATACTAGACAGGATAAGTACAATACAAAATAAAAAAAAAAAATACCATGAAGATCGCAGTCGTCGCAGTATGGTCAGACAACTAAAATAGTTGTATGACCACACGGACGTTTTTTTTTACTGCATGAATGGTATTGGATGTTCGGATACAATTTTTTTCATGGTATCAGCTATATCAGATGTGGCCTGTCCATTGCCACTTTACCTTGCTAATTCTTCGTGCTACACTCGTTTCTCTATGGATTTCTGTATTATTGACTCTATCTCGCAGCGAAATCCCTGGTATAGCCCGCTGAATGACTTTAAGCTTGGTCAGGAGAACTATATTCAGGGATCATATTTCCATGCCATAAGTCATCAGTATCAACAAACGTTGGTCATAGATCTGTATTTTTAGACACTGAGATGTATTGCATGAGAAGATCCTTTTAAGCTTTCTGAACGCTGCCCAGCCGAGTTGAATTCGTCGGCTGACCTCTTTCTCGAAAATAGATCTACCTAACTGAACTGTTTCTCCAAGGTAAACATAATGATCAACTTCGAAAATCGCCTTGCAAACTACGATTTGTATTGGAATGACATGGGCATTTGACATGACTTATATTGTGGTAGGACCACGCTGTTGACAGTTTTCTGTCTACAGCCGCGGGCCGATAGGTACGGTCCAGGGTAGTATCACACTCTCGTAGAAGATCGACGTCTAAGTAATGGCAATGTGCTTATTGCGCTTCGTTCAGTGAGCGAGAGAGCCGGAAGCTCAACTGGGTGGATTTGGGGATTTTATTGGTAGGTAACGGCCTAAGCTATACTCTTGGTATTGCAAAGGTCCATGGGCGGCAGTGACACTTACCATCAGGTGTGCTGCTTCCTCATTTGCCGCCATAAGCAATAAAAAAAAATAACTTTCGGCTTATCCATTTTCATTCGTAAACCTTAGTAATTTTTAGAAAAATTTTGTGCAGCACTCGGTTTATTTTTGAAAAATTTCTGTAAAATATTGATTACCTATTTAAAATTAAAAAAAGCATTAAACCATATTAAGACACAACTTCTTTATATCATGTGTGATTTTTCAAACACACAATTAACAGCGACAAGTAATAAACGAAATAATTTGCCAATAATTAGAACTCTTATTTAAACACCGCACAAATCCTTTGTGAGATTCGAATCTAGTAGACTCAACGCGGCTGTTCGCTCCTTAGATAACTACGCCCTCTGTGCCGTTAGAATAGAACATTTAGACTCACTTTGTATTCAGCTTAAGCATCTAGTTAGACCCAATTCAGATATAATATGTGTAGCCTATGGCTGCATATTTAAATAGCTAACGGTAATATCTATTGTTACTTCTATGAAATACTTCATGGTTTAGCATATGAATGTTATTGTATTAAATAACACGTAACATTGCTTGCAATTGCTACTATTATTTTATTGTAGTATCTGTGTAGTTACAGTATAAAAATACTAATGTCTGCACTCATTCATCATCATCATCATCTTCGCTAATATATGTTCCACTATTGGGTTTGAGTCTCCATAATAGAAGCGAAATTGATCTGCTATAACACGCTGGTCAAACGTGATATAGGGTTTTGCTTCGACTTTTCTCATAGATGTTATATGCGTTTTATATTCCTTAGTCGTCTCTTGCATTCACGAGTAAGACAGGATGTGGTGAATTGTATTCTTACTCCATCACTATACGGAAAACATTACTTGTTCAAAAATGATTAGACAAATAGGCAATAGTGCTCTATTGGAAAACATATAACATTTTACTACAGTCTCTACAATAAAAGAAGTTATTGTCCTTGACAATTGAGCCTTGGCTCATATTCATTCTACTGCTATCTTCTACCATAATTGAAAGGAATTGAATCTACTATACCAGGCCGGTTAGACGTGTTTGTATAGGGTTTAGAGTTTTCTCTACTTGCATAAATGTTATATGCATATTCATCATCATTCTCCTACTCTTATCCCAATTACTTGAGGTCGTTACAATATGTACTCTTCTTTCATAGTACATGTTGTAGAAGTTATTGGCAATAGTTTTATGACCGGCCGACATATTGTTTTCTTAGTTTTAAGTATTTGTATATTTGTGTTTAGGGTACGATGGGACCTACATATTCATAATGAATAAAAGTCCCCAATAAACAAAAAAAGGACCAAAAAATGAAAGGCTTATATGAAACGAAAACAACAGAACAGCTTGTTAATCACTGGTTTTACATGCAACTAAACTTTAATAAATACAATATCTATAAGTACACAATTCACTAATGCAATTATACAAATACCAAGCACATTATACTACTTCATTAACAAGCAAACATAAGTACAATTCTTATTGTCCTACAAGTGGGTATAATATTACTTAAGATTATATTTATTACAAACACATCTTATAAATCAGCTGTGTGGTAGCGGCTACGAATACTACCAACCCTTATTTTGCTCGTGGATGTCGTAAAAGACGACTAAGAGCCTTATAATGACTTGGGCCAATTCCATCTGATGCCGTTTGGTCAACAATTACATTCCCAAGGAGGGTTAACGTCTGGCAGGCGGCCGGTCATAAAACTATTGACAATAACTTGTACAATATATACTATAAAAGAAGAGTACATATTGTATCGACCCCAAGTAATTGAAATAAGAGTAGGAGAATGATGATCTTATAAATCAACGTTTCACGAAGAAGTTCTAACTTCCTTTTTTACATTTCATCATTCTCTTCTGAGTTGTATAATATATGTACATACTTGCTATATTTAAAATTAAACAGTATACTTATACAGTGAAACAAAACTATTTTCAAAATAATACAAAAACAAATATCAACTGTCTGGTCGTCGTCAAATTAAGGATATCGTTAACCGTACAGTTTTCTTAACATCTGTTAATTAGTTAGTTTAAATTTAACTAAACAGTTTCTAAACTATTATTGCCGTATAAATATTGGTATTTAAGAGGGCTGTTAAAATTAGTGTTTTTTAAAAATAACAAGTTGAATGCGCCTTTATCGAGTTAAAAAATACAACGAAATTAAATTATATTTGTCATCCTTACTTATACTAATATTATAAATGCGAAAGTAACTCTATCTGTCTGTCGCTCTTTCACGCTAAAACTATTAAACCGATCTAATTGAAATTTGGTACACAGATAATCTAGAGCTTGATAAAGGACATAGACTACTTTTTAATGCAAAAAAGGGTTGTAAATAGGGATGAAAAGTTGCAAGGAAGTATCCTCATTTTTAAAGCCAGAAGCTTGAAACTTATTTTTAGCCTATTGATTAGATATAAATAAATATGACATTAAAAATTTGTACAAAAATTACCAATATAAGGGGTAAAATAAAATAGGGGATGAAAAGTTTTAGGAAGGTAACCTTTTACGCGAGCGAAGCCGTGGGCAGAAACTAGTATAATATAAATATGGATGTTCGAAATTAGCTCAGTATTTTCTACTTAGTGATTTTATTTTTGGCAAATAAACATAGATATTAAAAAAATAATGAAAAAAAAATACATAGAAATTAAAAAGTTAAGAAATAAAGTGCAAACCAAGAAATAAACTGGAACTGTCGGAATTAGACTGATCCATTTCCCAACTGAGCTTAGCCTGTTCTCAATAACAACGGCCAAATTTGCCTTCATATTCTAATAGTATTCAGCAAATGAAAATATACTTATTTCACTGGCTGAAAACACATAAAAGCTATATTTTCTTTAAATAAAACCTATCTAGATAGAATTATCACCTCCGAGACCTCCTGCCTACTGCCACAGAAGACAAAGATCGGGTACCGGTGGCCCGCTCGCACGGCCAAGAGACGAGAGTTGCATTGTGGGTCTATGGGGTCACGCGCCGCTTTTTTCGTCACCCCGGACCGATTTGGCGGGGCGTGACCACGTCCATAGTCCACCGCAACAGAAAAAAAAAGAAAGACCTCCTGCATACTAAATTTCATTGCTGAGATTCTAAATATATAGAAATATACAAGAATTAATCTCGTTTAAAGATATTAAATAGATACTTTTTTTTTTTTTTTTTTTTTTATGAGTATGTTATACCACAGACTTTTTGTCCGTGCTCTTTTTATATTTAATTTAATTGTTATGGTGGTTTGTTTATAAAATTAATGTTCTTGAAGTGGCTTTATTACAATTGGATAAAGCTTGAAGAGCGCAATTAATGTGTCATAGATGTTGAGCGACAACATGTCTTTTAGGGTTTCTTCTTGGCGCTGGTGGTCTTGTTGTCGGTGAAACCCTTCTATTTGTAGATGTTTCTGTCCTCTGTGATGTTGTGATGATGATAATAATGTCTGCGACGTTTTATTTTTTTGAATGTACAAATATCATAATTTATAATGATCATAATACTTTCACACCTGCATAGTATTGATTCGAACTTTCTATTTGTAGTGGCAATTTTGATAATTAACGTGACTGTACGTGTTAGATAGTACTTGTTTGTAACAGAAGTCTAACTTTCAATATTGGGTCGCTGTAATTGGGTGCTGGGTTCACATGGCGCGGATATCGAAGTATCACAACTCATCATCATTCTCCTACTCTTATCCCAATTACTTGGGATCGATACAATATGTACTCTTATTTCATAGTGCATATTGTAAAAGTTATTGGCAATAGTTTTATGACCGGCCGCCTGCCAAACGTCAACCCTCCTTGGGAATGTAATTGTTGACCAAACGGCATCAGATGGAGTTCGCTCAGGTCGTTATAAGGCTCTTAGTCGTCTTTTACGATATCCATAACCAAAGTAAGGGTTGGTAGTATTCGTAGCCGCTACCAAACAGTAGAAGTATCACAACTAATATTATAAATTATTACAATAAAAGTTTATGTGTAATCATTATCCGATAGATGGCACACATCTCTAATAAAGACTATAAATAATACGAGCTGCAAATTTAGTGCCATACGACAGCTCACGCTTGTCTAACTGACAAGACGATTCAAACGGATTTCCAATAGGTGTTGGTTCAAAACCCCTGAGTGAAAATCATTTTTCGCTCATAGATAAGTTTTGTTAATTTTTATCTTCTTTTTTTGGAACGAAGTTCCTTATCGCGCGTTGTGAAAGGGGGCTAGACGGAAAAAATTCTTACGAAAAGTTGTCACGACACTTTTTGCTATAGTAAGCTATTGTAAGCTGTGCGGCGTCGCTCGTCGGCTCTCTTATAGAAAGCAAGCCAGATATTTTCATTTCTATTTCGCATTGAACAGTGTGGTGTCGCGACGATTTTTTTTATAGATAGAGTGATTCAAGAGGAAGGTTTATATGTATAATATATGCATAATGTACTAGAGAAACACTGATAATTTTAGAGGTTTCTAATGTGATGTCGTAAATAAACACATTATTTTGCGCTTACATTGCAAACGCTGGCTGTACCCTACGAAATAGATCAAAATAAAGTACTACAGTATTATACAGCTTAAAAAGGCCTACAAAAAAGTCCGCGATGGTATATATCTATCTCTTAAGGATAACATACTATATCCATTTTAATACTTTAAAAAATGTTCTATTATAAAACGGTAATTGAAAAGCTATTTACACAAATACTGTATTAATCCTTATCATTTTAAATACATTAGTTGGCTTGAGCATTTCATGAAGATATTTTTTTTCCTTCAGACCATGCAAATTAAATCAATACCTTAAGAGATATGACAAAATCAAAATAATGCGCAACGAAATTATTTTCGCCCGTGACCGGGCCGCGTGGCCGGCTCGCGTTCGAGCTCGGGGCCGAAAAGTTTTGGTAGTCTAGTGGAATTGTATATCCTATTATTAATATTATAAACGTGAAAGTATGTAATAATGTATGGATGTGAACATGTTTGTTGCTCTTTCACGTAAAAACTACTGAATGGATTTTGATGAAATTTATAGTAATATAGCTTGCACATCAGAATAACACATAGGCTATAATTTATAAAGATATTTTGCAAATTGGCTAAAATATAACTATAAAAATCGCTTAAGGCAGAAAAAAAATATATAATTAAAATAGAACTTCGTTCCATCCGGGTGTCCCTTGACACCTCCGGTTTTTTTTATCTTTGCGTCGTGGAGAATTTCACAAACATACAATTCATCATCTCGGCTCATATATGTCCCAATGTTGGGCTCAAGCCTCTTCTATAGCAGGAGAGAAAATCACCACGCTGGTCAGACGTGTTGATATAGGGTTTAGTTTCGAGTATTCCTTCTCTTGCATAGATATTATATGCGTTTTATATCCCTTAATCATCTCTTACGATCACCCACGGGTAAGATAAGAGCTGAGCTGAGCTGAGAGAGACCCAGGGATAAGAGGGGATGGTGAATAGTATTCTTACTTTTTCAATACAATCATTTGTGGGGATATAAAAAATAGTTGTGTGTGAGATCAAACTCAAGAATAGCAGCTAACGGGACTCCCATTAATCACGTGATTTTTTTTTAGTATTTTTAACCAAAACTCACCTTGGTGATACGTGGTGAGGTTTAAGACTATGACCCCTCCTCCCCCACCAACATCGCGTGAATTTTTAGTACCTACAAAGACCACTATATTCTTATTATATTACATACATACATATCATCACGCCATATCCCTTGCAGGGTAGGTAGGGAGAACAGAGTGCCAGAGAACTCTATCCTTGCATACTTCACTCGGTTCCTCAACATTCATAATTCTCTTCATACACGCTCGCCGGTTATTATATTCATTTCATATATCTCAAAGCTCATTATATTCTTGGTTTTTTGCTTTTTTATACTTCGCAAAATGGTCTTTATACAGATCATCTACATTAAACTTCATTCGTTGCCTGGCAACGGCAAGTCAAAGTCACACTACACGCTGCTTTTCAGTTTAGAAATCACAGAGTTTGAGGAAAAAATAAATACTCGTGATATCTTACTACACCCCCTTCCCCTTGTGATATTACGTAATTTTGTCAAACGTGACTAATGGATGGCCCCTAAGCTCTGTTAGTGTCTGTAGTGGAATTATTTATCTGTATCGCCCTATAGCTTAATTACTCAACCATTTGTTTTGAAAATTCATCGTTATGTATCAAATGGGCAAAAGTATTATTCTTTTTTTGGTGGTAGGCTATAGTCTGGACACATCCCGTCCGCACCGTTTTTGCTGCTCCATTCTCCAGACTGGCCACTAATACTGAATCCTTGATTTTAGTGATAAAAGTACTAATCCTGAAGAATAAACAAGTACTAATACTGAAGATTAAAAAATAATGAGAAAATCTACTTTGACGCAAACGAAGCCATCCGCCACAATAGAAGGTAATCTATAGTAGATTCACCAGCTTGATCAGACGGGTTGGTATCATCATCTCAGCTCATATATGTCCCACTGATGGGCTCGAGTCTCCTCCAAAATAGGAGGGAATTAGACCTACTATATCACGCTGGTCAGACGTGTTGGTATAGGATTTTTGTTTCCAGTTTTCCTGCCCTTGCATAGATGTTATATGCGTTTTATATCCCTTAGTTGTCTCTTACGATCACCCACGGGTAAGATAGGGGATGGTGAATTGTATTCTTACTCCGTCACCACACGAAAAACGAAAGACGGGTTGGTATATGGTTTATATTTCAAGTTTTCCTTCTTTTCTATAGATAATATATGCATATCCTTTAGATGCCTATTTCGACAACCACGAGTTCTTACTTTTACATCACATTCTTATGTGGTGAATTGTATTTTCTCCGCACAGTAAACGTTCTTCTACGGATTTCCGCATACCGGATCTAAAGTCAATCCAAAAACAACCAGTATTGTTTGTCGCCATATAAACCAAGCTTTAATAAAACATTGCAAAGTTTGCAACAGCCAATCGTAACGTTCTAACAAATCATTGACTTTGTTAAGTCTTTGATTACCGGACATTGTGATGACTTGGGAATATACCGGGATTCTGACCTACATTCTGTTGAAATTTAAACTTATTAACACCAATAAGACGAGTTGAATAATTATTTTTATTTTATTTGTTTATGATTCCGTTTTATATTTCCGAACCGGTTAATCAGAGGTTCAATAATAATTGAACGAATAACTTAGTGGTTCAATTACTGATATCCTATGAGGAATGTCCTCGGTTTGATCCCTATGCAAGGTCAGATAGTTCTTTATATAATCCAAAAATTATTTTACTTACATAGATAACTGAGCTCTCGTATCGATTTGTAGTTGCCATTTGAGAAACTTTCTTCTACAAAGGTTGCCGCTTCGACGAATAATATGGCCTGTTCATTGCCACTTCAACGTGCTAATTACATACATACATACATACCATCACGCCATGTCCCTTGCAGGGTAGGCAGAGAGAACAGAGTGCCAGAGAACTCTATCCTTGCATACTTCACTCGCTTCCTCAACATTCATAATTTTCTTCATACACGCTCGCCGGTCTCGGAGACTCTTGACTCCACCTTCCTTCAGTACATGACCGATCTGGTCTAGGTAGGTTAGTCTCGGTCTCCCCCGGTACCTACATCCTAACGTGCTAATTATTTCAACTATATCGGTTACACACGTTATTATACGAATTTTGGTAATCCAGATTTTATAACGTAGTGAAATACTGAGACTAGCTCACTCGCACGCTGAGCAATTTTAAACTTTGGTATGAGACACCTAATGAAAGTTATTATTTCAAAGCTAAAACAACTTAAATAAAAAAAATAGTACTTATTAATGAGTATAACTAGAAAGTTGGTGTTGTTGTTGATATGAATTAATATCAAAAAATGTGAAAATTTCCCTTGTAATGACGACTTATCCGTGTAGTGACGGAGTAAAAATACAATTCACCACCCCTATCTACCACCCGTGGATGATTGTAAGAGACGAATAAGGGAAATAAAATGCATATAACATCTACGCAAGAGAAGGAAAACTCGAAACAAAATCCTATACCAACACGTCTGACCAGCGCGGTATAGTAGGTTAATTTCCCTCCCATTACGGAGGAGGCCCGAGCCCAACAGTGGAAAGTATATGGGCTGTAATGATGATGATGAATGATGTTGACGGCTTAAGAATAAAATGTATTACAATCCCTTATATGATATATATGGGATACCATGGCAGTGATAAAAATCAGTTGAGGGATCGCTATAGGAATGGATATGAGCACTCTCTGGATTAACACATTGAACATTTTCCGAAAAAATAATGGCAAATCAATAGTAAATAAGGTACTATAAATTTTAATTACAATCTGCGTATTAAAATACAGAAAAGATAATAAATAGATTCATTCATATGATATACGCAAGTTAAAAACTTACTACAATATTTACTTAAAATCATTTTTCGAACTACAATTCATCATCATCTCATCATCTCAGCCCATATATGTCCCACTGTTGGGCTCAAGCCTCCTCTATAATGGGAAGGTAATTGACCTACTATACCACGCTGGTCAGACGTGTTGGTATAGGGTTTTGTTTCGAGTTTCCTTTCTCTTACAGATGTTAAATGCGTTTTATATCCCTTAGTCGTCTCGTACGATCACCCACGGGTAAGATAGGGGGTGGTAAATTGTATTCTTACTCCGTCACCACACGGATAACTACAATTATTTTATTAATAAAATTCACAGAATCATATTAATGTACTGATAATAATAAACAAATACAACACTACGCGGCCGGCTGTAATGAGACATACAATAAATGGCAAAAAAAAATTTTTTTTATAATTATTTGAGGCTTTGGCAGAATCATCAGCCTTAAAAACAAATTAGGCCCTGGAAAAATGTTTTACTTAATCACAAACATTTCTAACATGAATAGACAGGTCGAAACAACTATTTAATAATAATTAATGCGTGAAATCTGTTTTTCTTTCTCAACCAATATACATAGCAACATCACATACGAGTATCATTCACACGCCTGACGTAGTATGGATGTGAGTCATGATAAAAGTAATGTTGTGAGAAAAGTTTTAAGAATGAATATCAAAGATTTTAGGGGGAAAAGAAAAAGAAAGTAAATATATATGGATTGTGCGAAGCAAATAGAGTGAGCACAAAGATCAGCTGATCATATTTGACAAGGTTATATGGAATGATAGGATATTTTACGTCCCGCTGAAATAATTGGTATAAGAACAGGACCTAATTGGGATAAGTACAGGCTAACCTAGTTAGGATGACTTAATTCGGATAAGTACGGACTTACCTAATTGGGATAACTACAGAATTACCTAATCGGGATAAGTATAGAATGACCTAATTGGGATAAGTACAGGATGATGCCACATACGGGTCTCATCTGCAAAGTTAAGGAAATTGACCTACTATACTACGCTAATCAGATAGGTTGATAGAGAATTATTTTTCGCGTTTTCCTTCACCTTCATTCATCTTCCTATAATTAATACGTATAACTTTACAACCGCATATTCAGCAAAGTTATGATATTGCCTAGTGCCTTGTTGTACAAAATTATACGCAGTGATTTATCGTGTGAATAAAAGTGATTTAACATTTAATTATGCCTTGTAAATGATTTATATGATAACTGGGTTAACGCATCCCTAACATATGGGACACACAGACAAAAACCCCGTTTGGATTTGTATTTTTTTTTTCACCTTACTACGTTTTAACGTAACCCAAACAGGACAGTTATGAAATTGAATTTACGTATGTTTATCTGTTTAATTCAAAACTTTTATATAGCACAGATGGTGGATACAATACTGACTTACAGTGCCATATGTCGTGAGTTCGATTCCTAAGCAGGATAATACCTTGTGCGATCCACGAATTGTTGTTTTGAGTTTGGTTGTAATTTGTGTTATATGCATACTATATTCTTTAATCGTCTTTCACTATAACCACGTACAATACAAGGGGTGATGAATTGTATTCCTACTCTGTCACTACACGGAGAAACTTGTTATGTATACGTTCATAAAGTAGCCAAGAATGGAGATATATATATAGGCGGACCAGTATATAGATATTTTCCTCATAGAATATATTTTATTTAATTATTTTTTCTAAGATTTATATCCATTGTATATTCTGTAAGCCAGAACTGACAAATGACTAAATGAATAAATGAGACCATAATTTAAAGCTTAGAAAGTCTTAGGAATCCCGATTTCTGACTCAGGAATTTATAGCTGCGATTCGTTCAGTGAGTAAGAGCGCTGGAGGCCCTACTTATGGTGAGCAGCATCCTAGCTATGATCATAGCATTATCACAGAGAGTTATTATCACTTATAATCAAATGTAGGTACTTCTTGAACACTTACTGTCTGTCATCAAAACTAATAAAACAAAAAGTAATAATGCAACTGTATCATAATATAACAAAAAGCATATACTCAAAAATATTGTCAACATACTCAGCGATATGAATAATATTTAAAAAAAATTCAATATCGGCATCAACATTTTAGATGTTAATACATTTAGACAAAACTGTTTACTATAGGCAATTCATCATCATCATTATCACCATCTTAGTGTATATACGCCCTACAGTTGGGCTCAGATCTCCTCCTCAATAAAAATCAATTAAATCATGTCGATCAAACAGGTTGCCATTGGATTTTATTCTGTGTTTTCCTTTTCTTGCACAAATTGTATATGCATATTATATCCCTAAGTCATTTTTAACAACACCCACGCTCAAGATCTCCTATCTTACCGTAGTAGAAAAAAAAAAATAACCATGTGTCACGAGCGCCCATTATATATTAATACAACTTAAAATGTCAACTCGCATAAAATTTATAACTCTTTTAATTAAATATTTCATTGTTCGGCAGAATTTTTTTTTGGGATGTACCCTAATACATGGATTGGGATACACATACATATAATTATATTACATGTAGTTGAATTATATATTACGTTATGATATTTATAAAAAACAAATATTTTTTAGAAAAGATACAACGCTTTTATTGCTTATGGTGGCAAACGAGCAAGCAGCATATTACCTTGGCAATTCCAAGGGTATAACTTAGGTCGCTGCCTACCAATAAAATCCCCAAACCCATCCAGTTGGACTTCCGGCTCAATCGCTCACCGAACGAAGCGCAATAGCACATTGCCATTACTTGAGTGTGGTACCCCCGCGTACACCGGACGGACTGACCCGCGGCTGTAGACAGAAAACTGTCAACAGCGTGGTCCTACCACAATTATATATAATATGAACGCTGTAAAATGTTAGAAACGTCGGGCAATAAAATATCAAATACAAATGCGATAGAATCCATAAAAAAATCTTGACATTTCGGACATTTTACAGTGTTCATGGTAACGGGAGGAGTGACCTGGAGTCTTGTACGTTTTCTTGTACTATGTATGAACGCTGTAAAATGTTATAAACGTCGGGAAATAAAATATCAAATAAAAATGCGATAGAATTCATAAAAATAGTTTTATTTCAAATGTAATTCGCGAAAACATCAGAAATCCATCTGCCCATCATGTATTTCGATCACAGTAGTGTATTAATAGAATCACGCTGTGGTTTTCTGCCTTTAACCATAAATTGACCGGTACCTCCAGGGTAAACCACACTGCCAAAGCCGGGACGGCCCCCGGATTTGCCGTCGGCCTACAGGCCCATCGTGCTTCTCGACGATGTGGGTAAGCTGCTGAAGCGTGTCCTCGCTGCCCGCATCGTCCGACACTTGGAGGAGGTGGGGCCTGATCTGTCGGACGCTCAATATGGGGTTAGGAGGGGGCGTTCGACCATCGGGGCCCTGCTACGCCTGAGGCAAACGGCCGCGGAGGCTGTCGCCGGCAAGGGAGTGCTGTTGGCGGTGTCGTTGGACATCGCCAACGCATTCAATAGTCTGCCATTCAGCTGCATCAGGGAGGCGCTCCGGTTCCATGGAGTGCCCCTGTACCTCAGGCGGCTGGTGGCAGACTATTTGGAGGGGCGCAGTATCCTCTGCGCGGGTCCCGCAGGGGACATTGTGCGGACGCCCATGTCGTGCGGTGTTCCACAGGGGTCGGTTCTGGGGCCGACTCTGTGGGACATCGGGTACGACTGGGCGTTGAGAGGGAGTCTCCCCCCCGGGCTGAGCTTGGTGTGCTATGCTGACGACATGCTAGTCACAGCCCGGGGCAGGACACTCGAAGAGGCGGCGAGCCTGGCCACTCTCGGCACCGAGGAGATGGTCAGGCGAATCGAGGCGCTGGGGCTCAGGGTGGCCTTAAATAAGACGGAGGCCCTATTATTCCATGGGCCACGCGTAAGGCTGCCAACCGGCGCCTCGTTAGTCGTCAACTCCATCCAGATCAACATCCAGGCCCATATGAAGTACTTGGGTCTGGTGCTCGACGGGCGATGGTGGTTCCGGGAGCATTTCCGACAGATTGCTCCCCGGCTGGTCGGCGCGGCGTCCGCCCTTTCTCGGCTCATGCCGAATGTGGGCGGACCCAGTTTCGAGGGCCGACGGCTGTATGCGGGGGTCATCCGCTCGATGGCCATGTACGGCGCACCCGTGTGGGCGAGGGCTCTGAACGCCCAGCTCAGGGCGGTTCTGTGGAGGCCACAGAGAGCCATGGCGGTCAGAGCCATTCGCGGGTACCGCACGGTGTCGACAGAGGCGGCGTGCCTATTGGCCGGGACACCCCCGTGGGACCTAGAGGCGGAGATGCTCTCCGACCTCTACCGGCGGGTTACCTCAGTGCGCGAGGAGGGTGGCTCCCCATCGTTGAGCGAGATAGCCACCTGGCGCGAGGACGCCCGCCGAGACGTCATCGCCCGTTGGGTTACGCGGCTGGAGAGGCCTAGACACGGTATCGTGACCATCGAGGCCTTTCGGCCCGTATTGATGAAATGGATGGAGCGGCGGCACGGGGTCCTCACCTTCCGACTGGTGCAGGTGTTGACGGGGCACGGGTGCTTCGGGAAATACCTGCACACGGTCGTGTACAGGGAGTGGACTCCAGGCTGCCATCATTGCAGTAGTGGCGAGGACACGGCGCAACATACGCTCGAGGAATGCTCGGGCTGGGACGGGCAGCGGCGTGACCTCGTCGCTATTATCGGTGCCGACCTGGCGCTGCCGGCTGTCGCGAGGGCGATGGTCGACAGCGTCAGGAATTGGGACGCGGTCGCCGCCTTCTGCGAGGCTGTCATCTCGCGGAAGGAGGCGGCGGAACGAGTCAGGGAGGACTCCCGCGACCCGGGCCGCCGCCAGCGGCCGGGGCGGCGCAGGCGCGAATACCTGCGCCTGATGCCGCCCTAACCCGGGCCTCGGGTGATCGGACCGGGGAATTGTCCGGTCACCCGACGCGAGGCCACCGCGTGAGGGCGACGCCCCGACGGCGAAATCTGTCGGGGCGCCGACGAGAGGAACCCGCGAGGGTAAACCGCCGAGCGGACCACCGAAGACAAAGATCGGGTACCGGTGGTCCGCTCGCACGGCGAAGAGAGAGGATTTTACGGTGGGTCTATGGGGTCACGCGCCACCTTCTCCGTCACCCCGGACCGATTCGGCGGGGCGAGACGCACCCATAGCCTACCAATAAAAAAAAAAAAAAAAAAAAAGCGGTAAACCACACCGCTCGCACGGTGAAGAGAGGTGTTTGCAGGGTAGGTCTATAGGGTTGCGCGCCGCCTCTTCCGTCGCCCCGGACCGATTTGGCGGAGCGCGACCACGTCCATAGCCCACCGCAAAAAAAAAAGAGTAGACCACAGTCTGGCAAAAAAAAAAAAAACGAAAATGTTGTAACAATTACCTTTTGGACTACGTTAGGTGAGCGAAAGAGCCGCAGATCGAAACACGTTTTTTCTTTTCCTCACTCCATTACCTCTAATCTCTTTCCTGTACATAACATAGACGTTACGGCAGATAGCAACTTGCCTGCGACCTTGATATTAATAAAGTCCGAGAGCTGCAGTTACAGTTTTGTAAAAATAACATCCAGTATCAAAGCAGCCTAGCTATTAAATAGTATACAGTTTCCATGTGATGATGAATGACGAACAGTGAAAATAGGCTAACGGAACATAAAGAGAATGAGGAGTATCACTTTATTAGTAGACATTATACTGATTGGTAGCTCTATAGAAAGATCGGGTATGTTACATTCAAAAAGAAAGTTATAATCTTTATTTTTAAAAAGAAAACATTGTTGGAAATTTATTGAGAATACATACATACATACATACATACCATCACGCCATGTCCCTTGCAGGGTAGGCAGAGAGAACAGAGTGCCAGAGAACTCTATCCTTGCATACTTCACTCGCTTCCTCAACATTCATAATTCTCTTCATACACGCTCGCCGGTTTCGGAGACTCTTGACTCCACCTTCCTTCAGTACATGATCGATCTGGTCTAGGTAGGTTAGTCTCGGTCTCCCATTCATTTTATTTATTGAGAATCTGCGCAATAAATGCCCAAAAAACGGATGGTCAGGACTATCCTAGTCCTCACGCTCTGCCATCACAGCTGAAAAGTGTTCGAACGTCGAGAAAGTAAAAATAAACACGTATAAATTCGTAAAAACAATTTTCTTTTATATACATATGTGTATATATATATGTGTACTATACTCGCGAAAACATTAGAAATCAAAAGAAGACTATGAAATACCCTATTATATGTAAATTTATGATCGCCCCGAGAGTATTACTCCCCACGTCTATACCCCTTAACCCTTAAACTTTTTGCTTCTGAGAGATCATCCTTGCAGTGAGAGAATAACATATTAAATTAACGTAATTGCTAATTTATTATATTTTGAACGGTTTTAGAACCAACATTCGTTCGAATATAAATGACAATTTATTTTAATTCCTATATTTCAAAGAACCGACATCCACATTGATCTCAAAAATATAATTTATTGCTTTAACCTAACTCGGGGTTGATGGATAAAAGTATTTTTGTAGCAGACAGGGTGATTACGGATTGAAAATAGCGACCCTCTTACCAAGAGACGTATGTAAAAAATTATGACCGGGGATAAAAATAGTAAAGATAGTTTGGAATTTGTTTTTAAATATCGTTAAAATTATTATTATTATATATTCTACTTCTTGTTTAACAAATTTCTTGGTTCTTGCATAAAATTAAGTGTAATGAAGTTATTAATAACTTCATTTATTTTTTAAAGATAATGAAATATGTGATAGCGGCTACGAATATTACCAACCCTTACTTTGCTCGTGGATATCTTAAAAGAGAACTTATAACCACTTGGGCCAACTCCATCTGATACCGTTTGGTCAACAATTACATTCCCAAGTAGGGTTGACGTCTGGCAGGCGGCCGGTCATAAAACTATTGCCAATAACTTCTACAATATGTACTGTGAAAGAAGAGTACATATTGTATCGAGCTCAAGTAATTGGGTAGTAGGTGAATGATGATACTCGGCGATATGAAGAACATTTTAAAATAAAATCAGCATTAACATTTTGGATGTTAATACATTTAGACAAAATTGTTTACGCCCCACTACTGGGCTCGAGCCTCCTCAATTTTTACAATATGTACTATGAAAGAAGAATACACATTGTACCGACCCCAAGTAATTGGGATAAGAGTAGGAGAATGATGAAGACCCTGCACTAAGGAAATAATCTTAATACTGTGTGGGACTTTACAAAAATATAAATAACGATCAAAGGTATACACCCATACTTAGAACAACAATTTTTAGTTGGTTTTTTTGTAAAATGCTATTGAATGATCGACCAAAGGTATGAACAAGAGTATTCTTTATAAAATCCGATTACGAACGTGTTTCTCTTGGCAAATTTATAACACTACCTATAAGCGCCAATCCAACTGTCAGGGGTTACGATTTAAGTTTTGCAAATAATTGTAATAAGTGCAAAATGATAAATATAAATCGTACCTACTTAAAATTTTTGCAATATTTAATGAACTCATTTTTACGGACTCTATCGCGTTTGTATTTTATTTTTAATTGTGCGCTTTTGGAACACTGAGTCCTCCCGTTATCATGAACGCTGTAAAGTGTTAGAAACGTTAAAAATCAAATACAAAAGCGATAGAATCCGTAAAAATAATTTTGTTGTAATTTTAATAAAAAAAAATATGCGTGCGTCGCTCTCTCTCCCTCTCCCTCTCTCTTCACGTGCCACGTTTCATCTGTAAAAAATTTACCCTCATGCGCGCAGAGAAGTTTCATTCAAAATAAATATGGCGCGTAACGGAAAAATGTGACTTAGAAATAATAAAGATGGCGCGTAACAGAAAAATGTTTCAATTTGTTTTCTACCATACGTCGATAAAGAAGTTTCACTTCGATAAATAAATATAACTAATAAATAACTAAAGAATAAAACGCGATAATATTAAAGCTACAGGTTTCTTAAATCAATTGTATCGATTACAATAAATTTGCCTAACAATAACAAGATGCTTTATTATTTTTTATTGCACGCCTCTTAACTTGGCGGTTGCTGTACCATGCACCCAAATTACTACAGCATAAATAAAGGGTGTCTGGTTTTTATAATTTAATGCTATTCAAACAACATTTATATCTATATTATTTATTACTTTTTAAACGTCCATAAATTTTAATTAGTCCTTAAGCGGACTGTTAACAAATGTTTACATTGAAAATTAATATTTTACAACTATAATACGTTATAAGTATGTTTTAAAGCTATATAAACGCTGTCTATGACGTTTAATTTATTATATAAATAGTAATTTGTGTTATATTTAATAATAAGAAATATAAATTATGTAAACTGACAGTTACTTATTGGTTTCTGATGTTTACGCAAGTATTGTATGTAAAAAATAAAACTGTTTTTAATGATTTCACCGTGTTTCTATTTGATTTTTAATGGCTCAATAGTAGGAGTGTAATTGACCTACTATAGTTATGGAGGATACCCGTTATGGAGTAGGCTCGAGCCCAACAGTGGGACGTATATGAAGCTAAGACGATGGTATATTATATCTTTGATTTATATACCAAATATTGTACCACGCCTATATATAGCAGCGTTATGCACATAGACTTAAGACCTTTCTCGATGATTAGATTAAACAAATATAAAGTAATATTACCAGCAAACTATATCTATAACTTAATTAAATCAGCAATTTGGAATCCATTTTAGCAGGTTCAAATAAAAAAACTTTTCAGCTTTCTAGTAGTATTACGACTATAAGAATGACATGAAACAATGTATGGTTAATGATAATCTCTAAATCATAACACTATTGTTTTCTGATATTTACGCGAGTATTTCATATATGTAATAAAAATATTTTTAAGGGATTTTCTTGCTATGATACCTGTATTTCATTTCTTCAGCGTTTTGAATACTTTCAGCATTCATTGTCGTGGGAGGAGAGTCCAAATCCAGAAAATTAATTTTGTCCAAAACTAAATCTAAAAAAATAAATTTGTCTTATCCTGTAAAAATATACTCTAAAATCCGTGATTTGAAGAAGAATACGATAAACTATCGGTTTCGGCTATCGGTCGAAAGCTAAAAGTCGACCGATTGTAGTGTATCACCCTCAAAATTGCTAAATCGCTAATCTTATTCTAATTGTTGGAATACTTCTAAATACCTAACGTACGTGCTGAATATCGTGGGGTCGAATACTGCACAGGACAGTATGTCATGTAATGCGCAAATATTTTTAAAATCATATGTAAAATATATTATAATTAATCACGAGATCCAAGTATTATCTTTTTACCTCAAAAATAAAAAAAATTGAAGACCACTGATCTAATTTCAGAATAACTTTATTCCATTAAATTGCCGATGTCAGATTGTAACAATATTTTTGAAAAATTTATATCCACCTAATCTGAAAGAATTTTTTTTTTTTTTTAAAAGACACCACCCTGCACTAAGGAAATAAACCTTGTATTGCGGGGGACTTTACAAACATGCAATTAACGCAGGCAAATTACACCCAGACTCAGAACAACACTTTGTGGATCACACAAAGTAATGTCCTGCGTGGGAATCGAACCCACGGCACTGGCACGGAAGGTCGGTATCTTAACCACTACGCCATCTGTGCAGTCATATAGATTATAATAATGAAATGTATAATATAATAAGGTTTTGACCAATTTTCCTTCCATTGTGTAGAAGATACGATCTTAACAGTAAGATTTATATTGTCTGAAAGGAAAGAAAAAGTACCTTTATTGAATGAATATTATAAACATGAAGAATATCTAATTTTTCATAAAGAGGTACTCAACGTTTTTAAGTGTTATTTGAAAGATTATTATCGCGTCTTGACGGAGTAAGAATATACTACCCCTATCTTATCCGTGGGTGATAGTAAGAGACAACTAAGCCATAAAATATACATATAATATCTATGCAAGAGAAGAAAAACTCGAAATAAAACCCTATACCAACACGTCTGACCAGCGTGGTATAGTAAGTCAATTTCGCTCCTAGTGGAGGAGGCTCGTGCCAGCAGTGGGCTCGTGCCAGCAGTGGGATATACCTATATGAGCTAAGATGATGATGGTGATGAAAGTATGTATAGGTGTTTGAATGCTTGAATGTTTGTTACTCAATTACGCGATACAAATTTGAATGAAAATTGGTGCATGGATACTTTTATTTCGATATACCTTGAAATAGTTGTTCAACTTTGAGGAAGTTACTTTATACGCCGGGGAAACCACAAAAAAAAGTTAGTATTCACTAAATATAAACTTATATATATATATATATAAACTATTTTACAATAAAGTAAAAAACCTTTTAAAAAAATTAAAATATTTACAAATAGGAAACAAAAAGCAATCTTCCTGCACATCACTGACCAGGTAACGTACTCAAGTTTGAATAACCACCGACGATAAAGACCCGTTTCCGGTGGCCGACTTGCACGGCGTGAAGAGGTACATTGCGGGGCGGGTTTATGGGGTCGCGCGCCGCTTCATCTGTCGCCCCGAACGAATTTAACCTGAGGCGGCGGGGCGACTCCGAGAGGAAATCCTCTGTCGCCCTGGACGGTGCGGGCGACGTGTGACCAGGCCAAGGCCAAAAAAAAAAAAAAAAAAAAAAAAGGGTAACCATAAATCAGCCCGTCTAAAAAAAAGAGGTTTTGAATAATTGAATAGAAATCATTTCTTGGTACTATAATCTCACATTATTATTAACAGTATAACTTAAAGTAAGTTTCATGCTATCATAATTTTCAAGTTACTAAGGAAATTATAAGTCAATGTTTTCCTTTCAAAGGGATTCAATAATGAGGTGAAAATTACATAGGAAATATGTTGCCGTTACAAATGTGGTGACCGACGTGATTCATATTACCTTGTCACCAACTCACCCCTTTCTCCCCCCGGGGGGAATCAAATAATTTATTATGTATAAACCCTACGAGGGCACTTAAATATTGTTAATTTTACATTGTGTTTCAAATTAATCTACTAATCTACCACCGGATCGGAATGCCGCTGCAAGTTGTGAAAATCCAGAAAACTCAGAAAGTTCGTAAATTTTCAAGTTACTTCCCTTAAATAAAGTTATTATTATATGCACAAATGGCGCGGTTGTTAAGATATCGAATTATCGTTTTAGCATCATGGGTTCGATTCCCACGCAGAATATTATTTTCAGCAATCTACAAACTGTTACGTCCGGATAGTACAACACTCTCGCAGAAGATCGACGTCTGAATAATGGCAATGTGCTATTGCGTTTCGTTCAGTGAGCGAAATAGCCGGCAGCCCAACCGGGTGGGTCTGGGGTGTATATTGTGTGTACTTACTCGTTTGAAACCATAAGCAATAAAAAAAAATGTTATTCTGAGTCTGTGCTGTGTGGTAGCGGCTACGAATACTACCAACCCTTACTTTGCTCGTGGATGTCGTAAAAGACGACTAAGAGCCTTATAACGACCTGGGCTAACTCCATCTGATACCGTTTGGTCAACAATAACATTCCCAAGGAGGGTTGACGTCTGGCAGGCAGCCGGTCATAAAACTATTGCCAATAACTTTTACAATATGTACTATGAAAGAAGAGTACATATTGTAACGACCCCAAGTAATTGGGATAAGAGTAGGAGAATGATGATGTTATTCTGAATCTCTAATAAGTAACGAATATATAATATAGCAGTACTAATATGTAAGGATTATTTTCTTAGTAGTTTTCAGTGTTACAGTGTTGCTACAAGCTTACAGTGATGTCTTAACAAAAAAAAAAATGTTTAGTGAGTTTTAACTCCAACGTAATACTCTTCCGACCGGAATATTTTTCAAACGGGCATGCAGCACACCTGATGGTAAGTGTCACTGCCACCCATGGACCTTTGCAATACCAAGGGTATAGCTTAGGCCACTGCCTACCAATAAAATACCCAAACCCACCCAGTTGGGATTCCGGCTCTCTCGCTCACCGAAGGAAGCGCAATAGCACATTGTCATTACTCAGACGTCGATCATGGCGAGAGAGTGGTACTACTCCGGACGGACCGGTCCGCGGCTGTAGACAGAAAACTGTCAACAGCGTGGTCCTACCACTATTAAAATTTTAAATATAATGCAGCAATAAGTTATAGGTAGACCAGATCCCACTGGAGGCACTCAAGCGGGTGATGTGTAGTATATTAGACCGTGTGTTTTAATTAGCACTTACCTAGTTATCCCACGAAATAACGTAAGTTATGTTACAGCATAATATAACATGAAAATAATTAGCTAAATATGCTTTTATTTCCGTGTGATGACGAAGTAATAATAAAATTCACCAGACCCTATCTTACCCGTGGGTGACCGTAAGATACGACGAAGGGATATAAAACGCATATAACATCTATGCAAGAGAAGGAAAACTCTAAACAAAACCTTATAATAAAACGTCTGACCAGCGTAGTGTTTTAGGTCAATTTCTCTCCAATTGTGGAGGAGGCTCGAGCCCAACAGTGGGACATATATCAGTTGAGATCATTATCTCATCGTGAAATATGCTTTATTAGGCAAAATTCTTTTTATATACTAGTCAAGCAAAATTCGTTTCTTTAGATTAAAATAATCATCTATTTTACTTTAGGATCCCAATTGCTTTGACTTCTAATTGTGTAATCCCCGATTTGAAGTGTAAGTCAATCAAGATTGTGTATATTGTAGTTACTAATAAATGTATAAATCCATCCGCCAGCCTGTCAACGTCCACTTTTGTTCATCCTAAAGGTGAAATAATATAATTTCCATGCTTAATAGTTGTTATAAATTGTAAAAGCGAGTGATTCTGCTGATCCTTCTGATCATCCCAGTTTTATGACCCACACGGAAAATTAAAGGATGGTGATACATTATATTCATAACTACAAAAGAAATGTTATACAGGTAAATACAGTTCCTCCATTTTTACACCAGTTTGGTTCAAATTTAACTGAGAATATTTTTAAATGTAAAATTTGCACTTGTATGTTTTAATTTTCCTGTAATTAATAATTGCGCTTGAATATCATTTTAATTGGGAAGACGTAGATATTTTTAACTTCCTTAAACAAAAAGAAACAATAAAATATGAAAAGATTTTGTAAAATTTAATATTTTGCATACATAGATGACATTTTAATCATATTTCATAAAAAAGAATCGTAACTTCATAACTACAAGTCCTTTTTTTTTTTTTTTTTTTTTTTTAAGTTACAAGTCCTAGGACAATAAATTTTAGTATTTTTGTTAGATAATAAGTCTCACTACGCCTCATAGCCCGTTGGTCCACTAAGTACAAGACATCCTGTATATTAGTATCTTTATCCAGCAAAAAAAAATCTAACTAACATAAGAGAATTTTTCAACACTAATTGCAAATACTGGAACAAATCAGGCCTTGCATTAGGTCTTGCAAGACTTAATACAAGACCTGGTACATTCTATTTGTTCCTATAAACATTAACTTGTTACCTGAATGCTTGAAAAGAAATCAGCGCAGTGCAGACAAGGAGTTATTAGAGATGTTTATAATATCATATCGATATCCAAATTACTGAGATTTAGCACTTAGCGAAAAATTATTGTCATACGTGCAACTCGAGCCCGCGCCTATTGGAAATCCGTTCTAATCATCGTATCACTTAGACAAGTGAGTTTTCGTATGACAATCAAATTGTGACTCGTATTTCGCGAACCCTCGTAGGAATCTCAAAACCAAGTAGATTGACAATCCACCTATGGTCTATATCAAATATGGTGATTATAACACTATCTTTTCCTTGGGTCCTATGTTGAATAATAAACCTTGCTAGTTTTTTAAAAACCCAATTACGAGCGAAAATAGATTCTGTACAATGTATACATAATGTCGGGTAGATGGAACACGTCTCCATAAAGACGAAAAATTGGAACGGATTTCCAATAGGTGTGGGTTCGAATCCCACTTGTGACAATCATTTTTCGCTCGTAATCGGGTTTTATTTCACTCCATATCTTACCACCCCATATCTTAACCTTGGGTGATCGTACGAAACGACTGAGGGATATAAAACGCATATAACATCAAAGCAAGAGAAGGAGAACACCAAACAAAACCCTATACCAACACGTCTGACCAGCTTAGGCTAAGTAGGTCAATTTCCTTCCCATTAGGGAGGAGACTCGAGCCCAACAGTGGGACAAATATAAGCTAAGATGATGATGATAATGATGAATCGGGTTTTTATAAATAATCAAGCATATTAAATGCTAAATTTCAGTAATTTGAAACCTTGATAGGCTTATGGGTGAATAAGTTAATACTTCTACGCTTGAAAACGTATACATTTGTTATATAAAACTAAAGTTATATAATACGTAAAGAATCAAATAATATCTTGACTGTATAAAGGGTGCTGTGATTAAAATACTGACCTATCAATATCATTCCCACGCAGTATAATACTGCAATCCACAAATTATTATACCGAGTTTTGGCGTAATTTTGTGTCTACTAATCATGCTGCGTTCGTATAGACGACTCCTGCAGACTATTTCTTTAGTACCTACACGTTTTATTATATTATAAAGAAATCGACATTGTCCCCTCACTAGAATCGTATTTACAATCGCAACCCGTTCAATAGCGATGCACTGTACAGTCTCTAGAGAAATACAACTGGTACGAGTACGGGATTCCGTCGAACCGTTCAAACAAATATTTCTTTAATTTTTGACCCCTCCCGAGTCAAAGAGTTCTCTTGGGAATATTCAACGACGTAACGAAGTGGAAACAAATAGAGGTTCATCGTTTGTTTTTCTATTTACTTTTTTAAAGTATTCTATATATAATGAACAATCTGAATTAAATTTAGATAATCTTATTGTTTTATTTAGATTTATTTTTTATGATTTCAAATTCAGCAAACTAATGAACTTACATACATACAAAGCCTAAAGCCTGTTTCAAATAGAGGTAGGCAGAGACTACGGATTGTCACACTTATCACAGTCTTCATGCATGCTCTACAAACAAACAAGCAAACCATTAAAGTCATATCATATCATCATCATCTCAGCATATATGTCCGCATATATACGTCGTATCATATGGGTCCCATTGCTGGGCTCAAGTTTTCTGCAATAGAAGGGAAATTGATCCACTATGCTCCGATGGTTCGGACATGTAGAAAGAATGCCGAACGAACGTCTGGTTAAGAAGATATACAATGCGAAAGTGGAAGGATGTAGGTACCGGGGGAGACCGAGACTCACCTACCTAGACCAGATCGGTCATGTACTGAAGGAAGGTGGAGTCAAGAGTCTCCGAAACCGGCGAGCGTGTATGAAGAGAATTATGAATGTTGAGGAAGCGAGTGAAGTATGCAAAGATAGAGTTCTCTGGCACTCTGTTCTCTCTGCCTACCCTGCAAGGGATACGGCGTGATGATATGTATGTATGTATTGATCCACTATACACTAGTGAGAGCTCTTTACAGCTTTATTTTGAGATGGCTTTCACTTGCATAGATTTTACGTCCTCACTAAATCCCTTAGTGATCTTATACGGTATCCTGGAATAAAATGAAGGGTGCTAAATTGTATTCTCACTACGTCACCAGAAATATCATATACTAGGGCCGTCCATTAATCATGTGATCTTTTTTTTTAGTATATTCCGTTGTCTGGCAACGGCAAGTCAGTCACACTACACGACGTTTTACGGTTTAGAAATCCCGCTTTTGACGAAAAAATAAATACACGTGATATTTTCTGACTTTTATCAAACCCCTCCTTTCCAGCCTCACGTAATTAGTGGATGACCCCTAAATATAAATTTCAAATAAACTGTAACATAAAAGATATGGGTGGTATAACACCCCGGTAACTAACGAATCCTTTAGCAAACTTTCGTTGACAATACAGAGTGAACTACTTTTTGTTTGTTTTTGGTGTTATTAAAAGTAACGACTGAAGTTTATAGGGTTATTTTATGTTAACAAAATGTACACTAATATTATACGAAATGTTTGTTTAGGACTTTTGTAAAATGTGTATACAAGATAATACATATTTTTGCTTTACCTACATAAATTTGACTGCATAGATGGCGTAGTGGTTAAAATACCGACCTACCATGTGTGTAGCATGGATTCGATTCCTACATAGAAGAACAATACTTTGTGCGATCCATAAAGTTTTGTTCGGAGTCTAGGTGTAATTTGTCTGCGTTAACTATATGTTTGTAAAGTCCCCAGCGATACAAAGATTATTTCCCCAGTGGGTGGCGACTTTTTTTAAATGTAAAAACGGATTTTTAGTTTCTCGACGTTTCAAACACTTTAGAGTGGTCATGGTCACGGGAGGACTTTCGACTGCATGGATATTATAGTGATGGTGTGTAGCTATCACCCATGCAGTGATATGGGATTTCTATATCATCATCATCATCATCATCTTACTCTTATCCCAATTACTTGGGGTCGAAGCAATATGTCATTTTTTTTCATACGATCCTATCAGACGTCATCTCTGCCGTCACTCCTAGACTATCCATGCCATGCCTGACGCAGTCCATCCATCTTTTCTTTGGCCTTCCTTTACCTCTTAAGCTTTCAACAATCCTACCTAAAACTTTTCTCACAACATTACTTTTATCCTGCCTGTTCACATGTCCATACCATGTCAGCTTTGCCGTCACGGGCCCAACGCGGGATTTCTATATATGACGCCTTTTATGAATTTCACAAATAATTTTTCTAAGACTAAGTGCTGTTTAATCGTTAATTATGTGTAGATTGCCTCGTGATGTACGTATTTAGTCTTTATCGAGAAAAAAATTGTTTAGTTTTTTTTTTGTTGTAATCTGACTAATTTTCTCCACATGTGATGAGGAGGGATGAAATGCATGTGACAAGGAGGGTTACCAATATGCTTGTGGATGGGCGTAAGTGGGAGACCCAAAAAAAGATGGATGGATTGTGTAAACGAAGATATATGTATGAAAGTTGTGAATGCAGATATGACGGCTGATAGAAGATTGTGGAAGGCAAGAACGTGTTGTGCCGACCCCACTTAGCGTGGGATGAGGGTAGGCAAATGATGAATCTGACTAATTTTCTATTTATATCTACCTGTAGTAAGAAAAGAACTTGATGTCTTGTTTCGGGAGTGTGATGTGACAAAACTAAGAGATATAAACGGATAATTTCATTAAATATATACATAGTTATATTATTTTTAATAGATCAAGCGTGATTTTTCTTTTATTGCTTATGTTAGCAAACTAGTAAGCAGCATATTTTTAAATTATAATGTATTTATAGTATGTATGGGGGAGGGAATTCACACAATAATAGGTCAAGAGTTTTAGCGGGCAAGGAAAAGTGTTATGTGGTATTATATTCAATATCCTAGTGTTTAATGTGTTATATTAAGTAATTTTATTGACATTTTTTTTTTCTGAATTGGCAATGGGCAGGCCACATCGCTTGAAGAACCGTCAACCGCTGGGAAAAAAAGGTTCTAGAGTGGCGACCACGTACCGGACGACGCAGTGTAGGACGCCCCCCCACTAGGTGGACAGACGACCTAGTGAAAGTTGCTGGGCGTCGATGCATGCAAACGGCACAGGACCGCACTCTGTGGCGTACCATGAGAGAGGCCTACGTCCAGCAGTGGACGGCGATGGGCTGAAATGATGATGATTGGCACTTTATATAATTTGATGCGCACTAAAATACCAAAAAATAACTTTAACAGTGTGGCCATGTCACTGTTGGAGGCGACGATTTGACTTACTGATGGACGATGACTTTAAATGAATTAAATTTATAAACAAACATTTGGTTTAAAAGCCTTAGTAACCAAGCGATAAACTTCAAATAAAAAATAAATAATTTAAAAAATCGCAAACCCCGATTGCATAAAAAGCGAACCAATTTACTTTCACAATAAAAACAAATTTTAGATACTTTAGCTAGTCCAATATACCTACCTTTTTTTTTTTTTTTTTTTTTTGTGGGGTGGGCTACGGTCGTCGCGCTCCTCGCAACGCTCTGTCCAGGGCGACAGAGGGGCGTAAGCGCGCACACCCATAACCCACCCGTTAACCTCGCCTTCGTCGTTGGACCGGCCACCGGCGCAGCGTGAACTTGTCGTCAGTGGCCGGCCCGACGGAATACCCCCCGAGGGGTACCTTCTTCTTGAGCGAGATCCCCTCCTCGCGGTCAGCCTCTCGAATATACCTACCTACTAAATACTTCAGTATATGGCCATCCACATTTACACGCACAGTCATACGAATATTTTGTCTTTTCATCGTAAATTTCTACTGTCTAAAAACCTTTATGCGAGAATGGTTGTTACGCAACTTCAAATTGATATAGATCCTAAACGGTCAGTCGAATCAAAGAATGTTGAGAAAAAACTAAAAATGATTTTAAATACCTATTCAACGATACCCCACTTGATATAAGTTTCTTGAGTTTCATTTTATTTCATTTTCACAATATGGCGTCCAGTAGTCGCCATATTGAATTTTCACTAACGTCATGTCTTTAGTGACACTCGCCGGACTAAGAGGAATCGATTGACGTGTGAATCATAAAAATCGGCCCAGGCAAACGCCTGCACTATGCAGACCAAACGGTCTATGAATGAACTATGCAGACCAAACGGTCTGCATAGTGCTTCAAAGGAACATACAAATATACATACATATATAGACTATTAAACACAATACCACTCCTTTGCGTCGCGCAGTCGGGTAAAAATAAAACATTTGTCACCAAAAAAGTTTAAATCAGCTATAATATAAATATACTGTGACAAAATTAACACTTTTTAATGTAACAATTCCAGATTATGTTAAAATAAAATATAGGCCGTCTGTTAAATCCCCAATGGCTCGAAACGGTTCTTTTTGTAAAAAGGTACAGATCCCCTCCCGGAGGTATTAGAGGACATTTATAAATCCGCGCGGCTTGTCCTTTGGGTATAGATACTTCATGAATGTCAATCTGTGATGGTGTATTGTATGAAATCGTTCCATTGTGTTTTTATATTGCAAAAACGTATTGCAATAAATATTGTTGTTGTGATGAAAATTGTTGTTTTTATATATATATATATATGTGTGTGTGTGTGTATCCAGTATCTACTATTCATTCGTACAATTAAAAGGTTAAAATAAATATACTGAATTTTTTTTTATTATACTTAAAATTATTATAAATAATTACTAATTAAAATAGTAAGAGAACAGCATGTAGCGAGCGGTAGGCTACCTACTCGACATAACTTACGTACTGTGAAGGTACTACCTAGGCATAGGTACGTTTTGGAATAACAGTCCACGTGGACTTTTATTGTGGTAGGACCACGCTGTGGACAGTTCTCTGTCTACAGCCGCGGGCCGGTCCGTCCGGGGTAGTACCACACTCTCGCAGAAGATCGACGTCTGAGTAATAGCAATGTGCTATTGCGCTTCGTTAGGTGAGCGAGAGAGCCGGAAGCCTAACTGGGGTGGGTTCAGGGTTTTATTGGTAGGCAGCGGCCTAGCTATACCATTGGCAAAGGTCCGTGGGCGGCAGCGACACTTACCATCAGGTGTGCTGTCTGCTCGTTTGCCGCCATAAGCAATAAAAAAAAAAAAAAAAAAAAAAAAAAAACTTCGTAGCTGTGATTGGCTAACGTAATTACGTTAGCCAATCATTATCATGCCGAATGCCGTATGATTTCTTTTCTTTAAAATGTAAACATTATAACCAAGTTGTTACAAAATATTGACTTTAATTTATTTTATTTTGTTATTTTTTTTATCACTACCACTATAGAACAATTAAATATGTTAGATATGTTTTCTCGTCGGATACT
Organism: Lymantria monacha; assembly: GCA_905163515.2. Classification (NCBI taxonomy): domain Eukaryota; kingdom Metazoa; phylum Arthropoda; class Insecta; order Lepidoptera; family Erebidae; genus Lymantria; species Lymantria monacha. Next base: position 21,021,516 of record LR991102.1, on the reverse strand, counting down.
TTTATGACACTTCTTTTGTAAGACGATATAAATGTCACGGTGTATATTAGCTGTATGGTAGCTGCTACGAATACTACCAACCCTTACTTTGCTCGTGGATGTCGTAAAGACGACTAATAGCCTTATAACAACCTGGGCCAACTCCATCTGATGCTGCCATGCGACTGGGCCACCGGAACCCGATTTTTATCTTCGGTGATCGTAAGCTTACCCTATATTTGACCTTTAAGGGTCATCTTGATTCATTTATTCGTAAATTTGCCCGAAAAGGAAGTTCAAGGTTAAATTCAGAGTCGCCATAACATTCCTAATTGAAAATCTTTCTTGATCCGTCACATTAACTCTACAGTCTGTAAGCACAGTCAAGACAACACCCGCGATTACATTAGGTTTGATAAAGCATTAATACTTGCAAAAAAAAAACCTAGAATGATTCGCGAGATTGAAATTAAGAAACGCAAAAAAATCAATAAAAAAACCCAGCCTGAGTATTATCATCAAGCTGAGAACCTGTTATTCACCTAATTAAAAATTAAACAAATATGACTAGCAAAGAACTACAAAACACTGTGAGCGCATATTGCATAGATTTGATCCACAATCCTTACTAATATTATAAATGCGAAAGTAACTTTGTCTGTGTGTATGTCGCTCATTCACGCCAAAACTACTAACCCGATCAAAATAAAATTTGGTACACAGATAGTCTAGAGCCTGATAAAGGACATAGGCTACTTTTTAACACAAAAAAGTGTTGTAAAGGGGGATGAAAAGTTGTAAGGCATTATCGCCATTTTTAAAGCCAGAAGCTTGAATCTTATTTTTAGGCTATTGATTAGATATAAATAAATATGACATTAAAGTTTCGTAAAAAATTTACCCTTAAAGGGAAAATAAAAATAGGGGATAAAAAACTTTAGGGAAGTAACCTTTTACGCGGGCGAAGCCGCGGGCAGAAGCTAGTAATTAATAAATTATATTTAATTCATCTCCAGTAAGAAAAAGTAAGCCGCCTCTTAAAAGTCAATAATCAGTATTATGTCCTGTGAGTTTTCTTGCCAGATCTTTCTCAGCGTAGCCGTGGTCGGCTGATGACAGACTATTTGGAGGGGCGCAGCGTACTCCATAAGAATCAAGTAGGGGACGTTGTGCGAACGCCCATGTCGTACGGTGTTCCGCAGGGGTCGGTCTTTATCTTTTCTTTCTTTCTTCTAAACAAAGACCGTGTTCCGGTGGCCCGCTCGCTCGGCGTAGAGAATTCAAATTCATTTATTATGTATAAACCTTGCGAGGGCACTTACATATTGTCAGTATTAACATTTTAATTGAATCTAATAAACTACCACCGGATCGGAACTAGACCACTACTGAGAAGATCCGGCAAGAAACTCAGCGGGTTTGTCTATTATTGTTATTTCTTTTTTTTTTATATATATATATAAAAAGAATGGTACATGCAAGAAACAGCTCCAGAATGATGACCTTCGAACCTAATAGTGAGAGGTACATATATGGCGGGTCTATGGGTTCGCGTGATGCTTCTTCTGTCGCTCCGGATAGATTTAGCGGGGTGACCACTCCATAACCCGCCGCCAAAAAAAAAGCGTAGCTCTGGTTCGATCCGGTGTTAGCTTAATAGATTTGTTAGTTTTTAATCTAGTAACTTGTCATTATAGCCATTACCATACATTTTATGTTCAATAATAACTAACCACAAATAATATATGTAGATATTTATTTTTTATATATGATATTTTTTTATTGTACCTACTGACAAAGGATTTGTTTCAAATAATGTAATTCAAAATTATATAACTATGACTGTAACGAGTAGATATAAATGTCTGTAGGTAATAACGATGACTTGTTGGACGTGAGACACCTTAATCTTTCCATAACTATAAACGCTGGAAAGTGTTCGAAACATCGAGCAATTAAAATCAAATACAAACGCGATAGAATACGTAAAAATAGTTTTATATCATATTTTATTACGATGTAAAACTTTTTATGGAATGGCTTTGAAATTCTGATCCAGTCTTCTTGTGTAACGAAAAGTTTGCGAGAAAGAAAGGTTTAGGTGACTGCTGTATTGGGAACTTAAGCGTACTCATCACAAATTGATGTGAAAAGTGGGTGATCAATAACAATAAATATTCCATTCAGCAGTACTCTTATCTTAATATCTTATTCTCGAGAAAATGGTTTCGGTACCCTTTTCACAAGAACTTAATAGGAGGGAGACATACTCCCTTCACGCTTTTATAATATTAAGTAAATACCATTATCATCATTCGCCTACTCTTATCCTAATTAATTGGGATCGATACAATATGTAATCTTGTTTCATAGCACATATCATAAAAGTGACGTCTGGCAGGTGGCCGGTCATAAAACTATTGCCAATATAGTTTTATGACCGGCCGCCTGCCAGACGCCAACTCTCCTTGGGAATGTAATTGTTGACCAAACGGCATCAGATGGATTTGGCCCAGATCGTTATGAGGCTCTTAGTCGTCATTTACGACATCCACTAGCAAAATAAGGGTTGGTAGTATTCGTAGCCGCTACCACACAGCTAATAATATTATGTAAATAAATGAATGATTTTTTTATGACTTTTCGTGGTGATTAAGTAGCAATACAATTCACTACCCCTTCTTATGGGGCCCATGGTTGAACGTAAATGAAGACTACGGGGAAAAAAAACTCGATATGAAACCCTATACCAACATGTCTGACCAGCGTGGTGTCATCATCATCATCACAGCCCATAAATGTCCCACTGTTGGGCTTGGCCTCCACCATAATGGGAGAGAAATTAACCTACTATACCGTGCTGGTCAGACGTGTTGGTATAGGGTTTTGTTTCGAGTTTTTCTTCTCTCGCATAGATGTTATGTGCGTTTTATATCCCTTAGTCGTCTCGTACGATCACCTACGGGTAAGATATGGGGTGGTGAATAGTATTCTTACTCCGTCACCACACGGAACGGACGGTGTAGAAGGTCAATTTCCCTCATAGTGTGGAGGTGGATTGAGACCAGCAATGAGACATATATGATGACAACTACGCTATTTAAAAGTGTTTGATAAATAATTAAAATATTTCCCTCTAATAGAAAAGTTTTATTTCTATCATGTGTCTTTACGACATACCCTAGTTTTTTTTTTTATAGCAGGTAATAAAATAGGTGATATGATACGAATGTTCGAATGTTTGATGTATAGAAGAACAATCGGCGTACGAGAATATATCTATTGTTATAAATCTGTCCCATTTCTTATTGATGTCCCATATATAAGGTAGTAAAAATATTATTTTTTAAGAGTCTTAGTTACGACTTTGTTCGAAGGTAATACTGAGATACGATGTTAATGTTTTGCTAGTAGACTTATTACAGCTCTAATAAAGATTCGTTCACATCTCCTAATTATTAACTAGTATAATCTTTTTATCTATTAATCCAACAGCATAAGTCACCTATGCTGCTGGATTTTAATGCTATATATTTTTTATTGCTTATGGCGGTAAACGAGCAAGCACACCTGATGGTAAGTGTTACTGCCGCCCATGGACCTTTGCAATACCAAAGGTATAGCTAGGCCGCTGCCTACCAATACAAACCCGAAACCCACCCAGTTGGGCTACCGGCTCTCTCGCTCACCGAACGAAGTGCAATAGCATATTGCCATTACTCAGACTTCAATCTTCTGCGAGAGTGTGGTACTACCCCGGACGGACCGGCACGCGGCTGTAAACAGAGAACTTTCAACAGCGTGGTCGTACCACTACCAAAATGTAAGGTATTAAAAGAAAGTAATTAACGTTAAAAAGTTGCCACAGGAGTCTGCTAGTCACTCCCAATTTGAATCCTCATTAGATTTGTACAAGTCCCATGGAAAATTAAAGGTTAGCGGCAGTACATTGTACTCTCAATCCATGGTGATATGATAAAAAAAAAATATAACTAAGTAAAAAAAGTGCCTAAAACTATTTTATACTTTCCTTTTCATACGGTGAAGAAGTAAAAATATAATTCATCACCCCCTGTCTCAATAAGCGGACAACATTAGTGCTATTGGACTTTATTTCCAATCTGCTTTATTCTCCATAGATATTATCTGCATATCTACGTTTAGTTGTTCTTTTATGACAGCAAGACACCGAAAGGGCAAGGATATGGTCAATCATATTTCTACTCCATCACAGAAATTATATCAAAAACATTATAATTCTTTGAAACTTCGTATATAAAAATACTATAATTTTAAAATGCAATACAATCTATGTAAAAGTTGTTTTATTACCTAGCCAAATGAACTATTATAATTATAATAAGCATGTTATATAACCCTCATTTATATTCTACACCACATGGAGGCAATATGTTGTTAATTTTAAACTGTTTGCCGCAAAACTAATAGAATATGCTCAGAGCAGACTCTGATTAAAATTGCTACAGAAGCCCTTAATAACATAGATTAAAATTGCTACAGAAGTCCTTAATATATAGGCTATATGGTAACATAAATATTTTTTTCTCCAACATGCTTGGAAATTTGAGCATTACAACATAATGCAACCTTCTTCGAGATAAATCGAAATTGCTGTACTGACCAAATTCATGCGAGCAGCGGCCGGCAAAATATGTATGAAAATCCATATCTGTCTTGTTTTAGCGGCGAAATAAATATATATGCAAATTCATATCCATCGTCTATTTTAAAAATGGAACGATTTGTTACTTCGAAATATGTTAACCAAATAGGCAACTTATCAGAGTTTTATTTAAATTTCGAACTGGCTTGAAAAAGAAACCTGTTTGGTAATGAAAAAAAAAAAACAAATGAACCCCTTAGCACGTGAAATATGTTGTTCGTTGTTCGTCATGTATACAGCTCTACTTAGTACTACTTTTAGTTTTAATTTCCGCGCATTATTTGAGAAAAGCACTGTACAATCCTTGGCCGTAACTAGGAATTGATGGACTTATGTATGTGTGCCTCGGTTACGCCTCGGCCCACATTTACACGTTCGTCCATCAATGCCTCTTTTGCTGGCCGCTGCAATAATATACTATATCTATTCAGAATATAAGGATTTTAATTAATTCTTTTGTGCGAATCTGTAAAGAACTATACCATCACAGTCCATTACATACTTGTTGTAGCTAACATGTACGTGTTAGGCCAAAATTATCCGTTTTTTTTTAATGACTATACTAGGTACTCCTGCACTAAGGAAATAATCATTTTATTTGAACTTTACAAACATAATTAACGGAGACATATTACAACCAGGCTTAGAACAACAATTTATGGATCGCACAAAGTATTGTCCTATGTTAAAAATGAACCCACGAAGATGAAACGATAGATTGCTATTTTAACCATTAATGCAGTCGATTCTTTGTAAAGTATAAGACTATGTCGACTAGACTTTCCTGTCATTGTTCAAACATCGTTCACCTTTGTGTCCGGATCATCCACAGTTGGTTCTTAACTTATATCTTGATATACCCATCCAGTCGCGCCCTGTGTGTACAGTTTACACGAACCATTTCAAGTCATAGTCTTCATAGTGGTAGGACCACGCTGTGGACAGTTCTCTATCTACAGCCGCGGGCAGGTCCGTCCGGTATAGTACCACACTCTCGCAGAAGATCGACATCTGAGTAATGGCAATGTGCTATTGCGCTTCGTTCGAGCGAAAGAGCCGGAAGTCCAATTGGGGTAGGTTTAGGGTTTGTATTGGTAGGCAGTGGTATTGCAAAGGCCAATGGGCGGCAGTGACACTCACCATCAGGTGTGCTGCATGCTCGTTTACCATCATAAAAAAATGGAAAAGTCACTTTTGACTTCTTCATATCTCAAAAACTATTCAACATCAAAGAACTAAATTTGAAATATACAGGGTGGAAGGGGACCGCTCCCGAAAACAAAGACAGATAACCCTACTAATCCTACTTGTAATAATAGGATAGAAAAAAAAATATTCGGAAGAAAAACAAAATTTTTTTTACCACGCGAGGTCGTTAAACTCATGACCATATGATCGTGAATTTTGAATAGATTCCTTTTTTTCACATCTGAGTAAAGTTACGTATTTTTTATGGCATTATCCTTACATGGCTGTCCTACGTATTGGCCGGAACGCCCCCTTGGGACTTGGAGGCAGAAATGCTCACCGAAATATATCGGCGGGTGTCTTCAACTCGCGAAGAAGGTGGCGATGTTTCGCCTAGCGAATTGGCCACCTGGCGTGAGCACGCTCGCCGGGAGGTTCTTTCTCGTTGGGCAACGAGGCTGGAGCGGCCTCGATATGGATTACGAGTCATTGAGGCCGTCCGGCCCGTACTGATGGAGTGGCTGGAGAGGCGTCACGGAGTCCTCTCTTTCCGACGGGTGCAGGTCTTGACGGGGCACGGTTGCTTCGGCAAGTACCTGTACACAGTCGTAAGGGTGGAGACGACTCCGTCCTGCCAACAGTGTGGCAGTGAACGGGACACGGCGCAGCATACGCTCGAGGTCTGCGTGACCTGGGCTCAGCAGCGCCATGCCCTTGTCGCTTCTATCGGTGCCGACCTCTCGCTGCCGGCCGTCGTGAAGGCCATGGTCGACAGCGAGAGGAACTGGGACGCGGTCGCCTCCTTCTGCGAGATGACGTCCTCGCGGCGGAGCGAAACCGAGAGGATCTTCTCTTCGAGGATTCGCGCCGCCGCCGGTGACTGGGGCGGCGGAGGCGTGAATACCTCCGCCCCATGCCGCCCTAGCCGAGGCAGCGGGTGACCGAACCGGGGATTAGTCTCGTCGCCCTAGGAGCGAGGCCACCGTGTGAGGACGACGCCCCGATGGTGCAAACTGTCCCGGCATCGACATTAGAGAGGATACCCGTGAGGGTAGACCGCCGGGTGGGCCACTGAAGAAAAAGACCGCGTAACAGTGACCCACCCGCACGGCGAAGAGAGGTATATTGTAGGGCGGGTCTACGGGGTCTTGCGCCGCTTTTCCTGTCGCCCCGGACGGATTAGCGAGGTTTGACGTACCGTAGCCCGCCGCAAAAAAAAACATGACACTGTCCTAATACGATGGAATGTGCAAAAAACTTGGAATTTGTTGTGAAAAAAAAATTTTTTTCATCCGAATTGATGTTTCTTTTCGCCTATCATTACAAGTAAGACTAGTAGGGTCATCTGTCTTTGTTTTCGGGAGCAGTCCACTTCCAGCCTGTATATGTTTAATAGATCATAAGTTCTTAGGTTTATATGTAAATAAGTCATAATAAATAAAACATTTTTGTAGTAGAAAATAAATACGAAATTATGTTTGAAATAATATTTTTTTTTTTTATTTTTTTTTATTTTTTTATTTTGTAGACACCTCCCTGCACTAAGGAAATAATCCTTGTATTGCAGGGGACTTTACAAACATGCAATTAACGCAGACAAATTACACCCAGACTCAGAACAACACTTTGTGGATCGCACAAAGTAATGTCCTGCGTGGGAATCGAACCCACGGCACCGGCACGGAAGGTCGGTATCTTAACCACTACGCCATCTGTGCGGTCAAAAATGAAACTGTTTTACGGATTCTGTCGTGTTTGTATTTGATTTTTAATGTCTCGACGTTTCGAACACTTTACAGCGTTCGTAATCAAGGGAAAAAAGTCAGAAAATTAAAAAACAAGAAACATTTTCAAACGTGATAGAATCCGTAGAAATACTTTTATTTCAAATGTGTAATACTCGCATAAATATTAGAAATCATTCATCATCATCATAATCACAGCCCATATATGTCCCACTGTTGGTCTCGGGCCTCCTTCGTCGGTCCTTAAGAACGATTTTACATTATTTTAATAAATAAATTTTAGGATTATCTATAGAACTTCGCACTTGGCACCCATATCGATCACAAATCTTTTGTCGGTAAAATCTACGATTACACAAATATTATTGTAACAATGAACTTAGCTCCCATTTTCACATTCATGTTATGATGAAATAACTTTAACTGTAATAAATTTCTTCACACGTCGATAGTTTAGTTTCTCATAGAGTATCGTTCTTAGGGTTTTCTATCACCATTTTGTTTATGGAACCCTATTACTAAGCTTCCGCTTCTGTTTAGTCATCTGCCTTTTCGTCTGTTAATTTATCTATCAGGGGACTGTGAAGGTGAGTTTTTCAGTGTACATTTTTATGCTATAACGATCATCATGATCTTAACTCTAATATACATTACAATACTAAGCAAGAGATGAGGGTGATTAATTGTATTCTTACTATCGCCACATGGAAAATGAATAATAGTATAAATAAAAAAAATCGTTTTTTTTTTATTATTATTAAAGGTATAAGAGAGCGAGTAGGTATGAAAGAGAGTATTGGCGTAAAGATGCGAAAGGGAATGCTCCGATGGTTCGGACATGTGGAAAGAATGCCGAACGAACGTCTGGTTAAGAAGATATACAATGCGAAAGTGGAAGGATGTAAGTACCGGGGGTGACCGAGACTCACCTACCTAGACCAGATCGGTCATGTACTGAAGGAAGGTGGAGTCAAGAGTCTCCGAAACCGGCGAGCGTGTATGATGAGAATTATGAATGTTGAGGAAGCGAGTGAAGTATGCAAGGATAGAGTTCTCTGGCACTCTGTTCTCTCTGCCTACCCTGCAAGGGATACGGCGTGATGATATGTATGTATGTATATGTATATATGCACCCACTAAACCAATAGCCTATAAAAATTGCTATTGCTTATATTATATCCACGAAGAGAGTTATTTTCATAAACATCACACTTGTCATGTTATGAATTTCCCAGGACTTTTAGTGCAACAATTTCTCATTCACGGCCATTGTGCATCCCTACCCGGATTCACAGCACTCTCGGAAAAATCAGGAATAATCACAAATTGTATTCCTAAACTATCACATGCTATCTAGAAATAATAAAATTAAAACACATCAGAAATATATGAGTGCCAATACCCGAAAGGTAATCATAATTATTTATTGCCTTTTCAAAACTAAAACTAAAACTAAAAACAAGCAATTATAATAAAAGAAAATTAATACTAGAAGGAATTGGCTCAGCTTCTGCTGTCACCAAGTACAACTCTAATTTTCAGCCATCTCTGTGTATTGTAGTGTGTGTGCACGTGTGTGTACACGTGTGTGTGCGCATGTGTGTGCGCATGTCTGTACACGTGTGTGTGCGTAGTGTGCGTGTGTGTACGTACGCGCGGGTGTGCGTTCGTGTGTGTTCGCGCGCGTGTCAGATTGCGCGTGTGTGTGTGAGCCTGTGCATGTGAGCCTGTGTGCATGTGCGTATGTTTGTGCATGTGTGTGTGGGTATGTATATGCATATTCGTGTGCGGGCGTGTGCCTGCGCGTGCGCGTGCGTGCGTGCGAGTGCATGCGTGCGGTGCGTATGCTTGTGCCTGTGTGTGTATGTGTGTGCGTGTGTGTGTTAGCGTATAGATTTTTGACGACCTATTCCTAAGCCCTGCCAATTCAAGAAGCATTTTGGCATCTTTATATTTACTGAGTATGTTAGTAGATAGGTATATAAAAGTACATCTGTAGTTTTAAATCTAAGATGGAACTCTTTGTGAAAAATATCAACTCGCACTTGGTCGCATTTTTCACTTAGTCTGTTCCATAGGTATTAAATAGAGACGATGTACGGATGAGCTGGGATAGCGGGTTCTGTCCATTAGTGCTAGCGCTAAATCTGCAGATTCTGGTAACAATCGCTGAATACTGTATTGGCAAATGTTTAATTAAGAGCAAAAGATTTTTGAAATTAGAGAAAATTTTATCAGAACTATCTATCTCTGTAGCGAAATGAACTATATAGAATCGACTAGTTTAATAAGCTAATTACGTTTGAATAGAAATATATGTACAAACTATGATAAATATACATTTAAAAACAATACAACCAACTTCAAAATAATAGCCACTAAAAAGTGAAAAAATATATAAAAATCATATTTCAACAAAAATACGACCTTTATTCATTTATAATGATTCCTGCAGGAAGGGAAGAGGTGATGAATTTTATTCTTAATCTGACGCCACACATGATACGTGCCTATGAAACTCGGTTCCCATCGATTTTCATGGGATCACCTCCTTAGACTGACTTGGTATGACAAAGGATATATCATCATCATTCTCCTACTCTTATCTCAATTACTTGTGGTCGATACAATATATACTCTTATTTCATAGTACATATTGCAAAAGTTATTAGCAATGGTTTTATAACCGGCCGCTTACCAGACGTCAACCTTCCTTGAGAATGTAATTATTGACCAAACGGCATCAGATGGAGTTGGCCTAGGTCGATAAAAGCTCTTAGTCTTCTTTTAAGACATCTACAAGCAAAGGTTGGTAGTATTCGTAGCCGCTACTATACAGCAAGGTAAGGGCTGGTGACATTATTTTCTTAAACCGTCATTAATTTCTCACAATTGAATTCATAATGCATTTATATTGAATCAATTTACACATAATTAAATCAACGTTAATAACATCCAGGAATGGGTCGTACAACCCCCTGATAACAAATGCGTAGTTAATCTCAGATTCAACCCCTATCATTACCTCATTGTCAGTCTCTGTGAAATCGATTTAACCCCTTTTGTCACAACGTTACGAATTTAATGGACAGCCCTTCATTTACTTCCGTTAATGATCATTTTTTGTGGTGTATATCATGTATTTGATTGAATTTGCTCTACTTTCTTTCATTATTTGAAAATCTAACGAACATCAGACCTATATTCTTTATCATATTTCATATACGTGCCACTGCTGGGCTCGATACTCCTCAAGAATAGGAAAGAAATTGATTTTCTATATTTTGGTTTTTATTCCTCCTGGTGGCAAATGAGCAAACAGCACACCTGATGGTAAGTGTTACCGCCGCCTATGGACCTTTGCAATACTAGGGGTACAACTACGCCGCTGCCATTAAAATCAGAAACCCAGAAAGTTGGGCTGCCGGCTCTTTCGCTCACCGAAAGAAGCACAGCAGCATACTGCCACTGCTCAGGCGTCGATTTTCTGCGAGAGTGTGGTACTACCCCGGACGGACCGGCCCGCGGCTGTTGACAGAAAACTGTCCACAGAGTGGTCCTACTACTATAACGTTGGTCAGATGGGTTGGCATAGAGTTTTAATTCAACTTTTTCTTCTTTAGTACCTACAGATGTTTTATGCATGTGTCCCTTAGTCGACTTTTACAACTCTTACGGGCCAGATATGGGTGATTAGTTCTTTCCTTACAAAAATCCTTTGCAAGGTGACGAAATAAGAATACAGCTTTCGCCACCCTTTAATTGCCCGTGGAAGTCTTAAAAGTTGGCTGAGGAATCTACAGGAAAAAGTGTAGGAGCACACTACGGAGAAACGTATAGCATATAAAAGCGATCACCAACCCCCCCGAGAGAGCTGAAATAGTCTTTTATTTCGAGTTCTTCTTTTACCCTGCTACTATGCTATGGGAGTCGTAAAAACGAGTAATGGAATCACCAAGAGAATAGGCAGGAGTATCCTTCTTGAAAATTAACTCTAACTCGAATCACAAATCCTGCTTAGCATTATGATTATAGCACTCCAGTCCTATGCCCAATGCTGGACTAGATGGTGCTAATGAATCGGTGTACGACACAAATATTATAAACGATATGGCATAATTCTTCTTCCGTAGTCTATATATCTCTCACTGTTGGGAGGGAAGGAAATTGGTCTACTTAGTACAATGATAATCAAATATGTTGGTTAGTTTAATTTCTAGTTATCCTTCTTTGCCCGTATGGTGATGGGATAAAATATGAGGTAGTTATTTCCATCACAATGTGTCCAAACACGTGTCCATGAAAATAGTAAAAGCAAAATCAGGTAACGTTTCACCATAACACTTTCTTGGGAAATGTATACCACCTTACTGCGATCACCAACCCGCTTGCCAAAAGTGGCGTTATACAAGAGATCTGCGTCTAATAATAGATAGTGAAAGACTAAATTATGATAACGATGAGCCTTCTCTTGCAATGTGACGCCATCTACTTGATTTTCTTATTTTCTTTTTTATCTTTAAAGAAAATATACCCATACGACGCGACGTGACCAGTTCAAGTCCCTCTTGAACAGGTCATTGAGTCTTCAAAAATACTACGCTTGAACAAAATTGGACCTATGCCATATACTATGATCGGTCACCCAGGGCGAGGTGGTTAAAAATTATAAATAAGTTTGTAAGTTCTCTAAGATCCTCTTGCGAGAAAAGGTGGTATATATACAAAGTAAATAGAAGATATGATAATATAAAGAACCAAAAAATATTAGAAAAAAATAGACATTTCTAATTTACGAACAAATAGTTACAATAAATTAAAATTCAACCCCCTCTGTAGCGACGGAATTAGATTACAATTGTTGCGCCCCCTTATTTGCTTGTGGGAATCGTGTGAATCGGCTAAAGGTCACACCAGGAGAGTGAAGCGGAATCAGCTAAGGGTCACACCAGCAGCTTTCCCTGGGGGATGTATAAATTTTTACGACAGCCAGACTGTCTGCTAAGCGTAGCTGTTATGGCACTATCCCCTCATTTTCATTCATCTCAGCTCATATACGTTCCACTATTAGTCTCGAGCCTGCTCCAAACAGGGGGGATATTAACCTACCACACCACGCTAGTCAGGCGTGTTAGTGTGGAGCTTTGTTTCGAGTTTACCTTCTCTTGCATAGATGTTATATGCCTTTTATATCCCTTAGTCGTCTCTTACGTATTTTTACTTCGTCACCACTCGGAGATTCTTATTTCTAGGGGAAGCAAAAATCTCCTTATTTATAGGTATATGATGTTGAATGATAATGAAAATAAAACAACAAATATGAAATATAGCTTTAATCATTTTAATAATGTCTGTATTTACATTGGCTTAAACTATTAAAAAACTGGATTTCTACAGTAAACATTGTAAAAATATCGCATAGTACACTTCAAATATTGATAAATGAAAAAAGAAAGAGTGATATAATATGAGACGGTAAGATGCAGCGATTGACACACAGTCAAACAATAATATTTGCTATACAAAGCGTTTTAAACAACATTTCTTTAAAGATTTGTGAAATGTTTGTACAAACGGCGCGTATCAAGATAATTGAAAAATTACATTTTTATCATTAAATATCCTGTAAGTTTTACTACATTTTCGGAAGCAATGATTGATATATTTTAAAAATATGAAAGATTGTTCACCGTCCAATACACGTTGAAAAACTTGATAAATACATTAAAATACAACACTCAATTTGAATACAACATTGTCATGTACTTTTAAACTTAAAATGAATGCCTTAAAGAATATCATGTTTCTAAGGACAATGAAATATCCGATTATTATTCCGATACTTACGAAGCAATAATAAGTAAATGGTAAACATTAAAAATAAATAGACAGAATAAAAATGTATATAAAAATATGCACCAGAGACATAATAAACAAGTCCTATAAAATAAAATGATAAAAAATAGCTGCTTAAATCGAGCTAAAACATTGGTTAAAACATTTAGGAACTGTTTTATATTAATTACAACACTATGTCGTCAAATTGTAGAAATCATAAAAAAAATAATCATAAAATAAAAATTATGTTCAACCAAGTTTAATGATAATTATCAACAATAATTATAATAATAATTATAACTGATAATTATCAACCGTCACCTCAATTCGTAAACGCAATAGCTCTGTTTTATTCATTATGAATCATTAACTATTTCATTTTTTAAGTACTTGGAAAAACCATAGTTTTAAAAACAAGTTAAAATTACAAGTTTTAAATCAAATTTATTCGAATACAAGTTAAATCACTAGCACCTCGAAACAAATTAAAAAGCACCTTTGACTTATTATTCGAAATTATTTAATCATGTATTTTCAATAGCTTCAAACGTTTGTGAAAAGGTAGCTGACTTTTTATATGTACAATACGTAATTTTCTTATGATTTTCTACGGTTTGACACGAAATAAACCGGTATTTTAATATTTATATTGTTAAAACAATATCTACAATTGTGACATTACAAAATGATTACATACAAATAATTGCCTACTTTGGTATATCTATACCACTTAGTGCCAATATTTTACGAAATTATTATACATTATTTTGGAATTGACAAGTAATGGAATGATTCCAACATTTTTCAGATATGAACATATTCTTTCTTATGAACATAATCCTTCAAAGCTACTTACGTCACTTCTTTTATAAAATCCAAAGCATAGAGACGCTCAGATTAAAAAGAAAGGTATCTATTGATCAATCTCGTTACCTACCTTGTAGAATATAAGAAAATATTTGCAAAACAATCTCCTAGTTAAAACCTAAAATGTCGTTAACTTAGAATGTACGAAGTTAAATATTTTAGTAGACAATGAAAGATAACAAGTAGGTTGCACATTTTTAGACATTACATACAATATAGTATGAATAATATTCGAATGACTTTTATTACATAATTAAATAAATCCGTCAACATTTTGTGACTTTCGTATTGCAGTAACAGCTATATTTATATCCTATTTACAATTTCTATCGGGTGGTTATAAAAAAATACAAAAAGGATAAATAATCTTACATAATATGCGAAATCTCAAGTGATTTCATAACATAAAAATGTGCAACAGGCAAGGATAAAACAAGAACAAAAGCGTCAACGCTTATAGCAAACTATTGACTGGCTCAATAGTGGAAAAGCGATCTTTTGTCTCAGTCTTCCATATGCATTTATGTTGAAATTATTCTAGCTTTAATGTGCCAATAGGTATGCCATCAAGAATGCTATAAAGGAATGTCGAATTAATGTGGCGTACTTGTTTAGTTTTAAGTATTTTTATAAAGTAATTTAGAATTGTTAACTTTAGAGTGAAATGATTGGATGCCTTTCTTAGATTGAGATGGAAATTATTCACTTAAACAATGTGTATTTTAGGTTTAGTATTATTTAAAAAAGGCTGCACAGACTAGCGACGTTCTCTAATTATTCCTCTCGGGCTAAGTGAGTATGACACCAAAATTTTTGGTGTGATTCATAAATGGTTGTACTAAGTGTGGGTGTAATGATCCCCTGAGGAACCCCCTGAGAGACTGGTTTCTTTATGAGTACCTCGCAACATAAGGTTTATTTCTTAAAGCAGGGTGATTCTGTTTTAATTAAATTAAGCATTCTCACTCGATTTCTCAAACATAATTCGTTGTAAATTTCGTTAGACACTCGAAACTATCCACGTACACCACATTGTTAATTTTCAATTTAGAGTAATCAGTCTTGGAAATTGATGAAACAATCAAGCACTAAAACAGTTATTACTTTATTACACAGCATTCCTTCTTAACCAAATAGTACCATAAATAATAAATACTTAAAACAACAGTGTACGCGACGACAATGAAGTTACAATGATTAATTATATTTAAAATGGTCCATAAATTTACGCGACAAGTAAAAAATCTAGCACGAATGTTTATTTACAAGAGCACCGCGAAAATTAATTGTAAACCACACGTCTCTTCTACACTGATATCGTGACATTGGTCTCTTTTCTCACTAAAAGCTCATTGGCACTTTGGTTAACCATTAGTCCATTCCACTACACTTCCGTTCCATCTTCACCTTCATCTTCAAATAATGGTTCGTTTGGATTCACTTCTGTACTAAGCTTTTTTTTCGGTTTTGGAGGCGGACGCGGTGGAATCTTTCCGCTCCTCCCCAATGTGCCCGATTGATTCAAAACACTGTCGTTCTTCTTTCCTTCATCTTTTGATGGGGATGTAGGCTCTTCCTTACTATCTACTCTCGATACTCGCCTCAAGGAACCAGTCTCCGGCTTGCCCTTTCTACTTGGGGTGTTACAATCCATAATCTGCGATTGATCTTTGTTGTCACTAAACAATACCTTTCTGGGTTCAGAATGGGGGGTAGAAGTACTTTTGGCAGTCCAACTCATGCGCGGATTGAGTGGTTCCTGGGGACCGGGTGTAGAAATCTGTTGTGACAACTGGGAGCTAATACTGTTTCGTGGATTAATTTGTGGTGGAACAGGTGAAGGTGCAGGCTCTTGTTCTTCAATAGGCGCATAGTAGACTGGCAGTGGATATGGAGCTGGGTAGACTTGTGGAGTGGCAGGTAGTGGTCGATTCCTCATAGGAGAGAACTGTGTCTCCAGGCCGGCTTTGTTCAGCGACAGCACTGAACTACCATCAGCCGTGGTTCGAAGCCCAAGATTATCATAAAGTGGTTCTTGCGCTTCGGTACTTGGTAAGATCTGTGTGCTAGCAGTACTAGACCAACTAGGTACCCTAGGTCTTCTGGGAATAGTAACGTATCCTTGCCTAGGTGTAACAACTGGTGAAGTTATAGGTGCAGTAAATGGAGACTGAGAGCGCGAATATGGTAGAGTTCTGAAGAGATTTTGATTAGTTACCCCATAGATGGGTGAATGAATTGGACTAATCGGATTTATTTGAGGTGGTAATCTAGTAGTATCAGGTACGGTAGAGGCATTACTTGCAGCAGGTGATATTTGAGCAGCTCTTGGAGGAAATGAGAGAAGATCGGGAGGGTATGCGCGAACATCCGTGCGACCGTATTCCACGTTGAGAGCGTCTTGTGATCGCTTTGACATATCTTCAAAGCCAATAGCCCGTTTTTCATCTTCATTATGAGCTGAAACAAGATAGAGAAGAGAACTATGTACTAAAAGTCAGCAGTTCCGTAACATTACAACCTAGGTTCGGTCTATATTTTTTTTTCACATCAATTCATATACATTCTGCTAGGCAACATTTCTGCTAGAAAATTGACTCGCTGCACTACGCTGATCCGATGAGTTGTTATAGGGTTTTAATTAAATTTTCCCTTATGTAAGATATATATATTATTTGATGACATCCATGGGCAAGTGAGGGAGTGATAAATTGTGTTCTTACTCCATCACCACACGGAAGATTCATCATCATCATCATCATCGCAGCTCATATATGTCCCACTGTTGGGCTCGAGCCTCCTCCATATTGGAAGGGAAATTGACCTACTATACCACGCTGGTCAGACATGTTGATATAGGGTTTTGCTTCGAGTTTTTCGTTTCTTGCATAGATGTTATACGTGTTTTATATCCCTTAGTCATCTCTTACGATCACCCACGGGTAAGACAGGGGGTAGTGAATTGTATTCTTACTCCGTCACCACACGGAAATACGGAAAGATTGTTTATCTATTTTCGTTTTACTATTTTCATTTCTCCATGAATATTTAATATAGTTATATACAATAAAAAAAAAAGAATATAAATTAAGTGTTAAGATACTCACCAAACACGGAATCATTGTCCAGCAATGTCTTGTTCAACTCAGACATTTCAGTACCCCCACTCATGATGGACGGTGGCACGTCGTATCTCCTTGGTGGTTTAGTCACTGGGTTAACTGCAGTAATCAAGCTCTTCTCCATCTCAGGTATTACTGACCCTTCAATTAATGCTTCTCCATTTGATGCGTCAACCTTTTTCTTAACAGAGGTACGTCTTCTACAACAGCAATAGCATATAATTACTAAAATGATAAGTATGATTGCAGCAGTACAAGATACTCCTATAAGTACAGGCATCATATTATTATCCATGCCAGTTGGCACAACTATTCCGGGTGTGCTGTGTGTTACTGCTAATATTAAACTTCTTTCTTCTACACCTCCAGGGTTTTTAGCAACACATAGATATTCTCCATTATCAGTAGTAGCCACATCAACAATGGTGAGATTCACCCATTTACTGTTCTCCATACTTCCTTGTGTGATATAATATTTAACTTCTCCTTGATATCTGTAAGAGCCATCTATAATTTGAGCGTTCAGGACCCAGTTTACTTCTGGTAATGGATTTCCATTAACTTGACAGGAAAGTGTAATATTATTATCCGAAGTTCGTAACGTTGTGCTAGTAGTGGGATATACAATGCTGGGTTTACATGCGAAGTCACTAGATTCCAATTCTTTCCATAATTTACCATGTACTTTAGGAGGTTCTACGCACGATATGGGGGAGGTGTAGAAGTTTTTGCTGATAATCCAGTTTCTGAAGGATTGAAGATAACAGTCACAACGCCAAGGATTATCATGTACGTCTAAATTTGATAGTGTTGTCAAAGCACTTAAAGTGTCAACTTTCAGAAACTCCAACTTATTTCCATCCAGCCTTAAGATATTCAGTTTCGGTACGTTGATGAAGGTTTTCATACCAATTTGATAAATTTTATTATTACTCAAATCAACTTTTTGTAAGAATTGTAAATTATTAAATAAGCCATCTTCTAATTTTTCCAACTTATTGTCATTTAGCAGAATCCATCGGATTTTGGCAGTCTCTCGGAAAGCATCGGCATGAAGTGTTTTCAAATCATTTTTTGATAGATCAAGCTCTATCATGATAGCAAGACCGCTCAAACCATTTCTTTGAATCGTTAAAAGTTTACAATCTTTAAGTATGAGCTTTTTCAAATTTATAAGACCAACTTCTTGAAATGCTACGCGCGTTATTTCATACAGATTGTTTCCACTAAGATCTAGAATCTGTATCTCTGAACTCAAATTTCTTGGTATATTTTCAAGTTCTGAATGTGAACAATCTGCTTGTTTGTTACCACTAGCCCAAACGCATTTGCATTCTTGTGGACAGTTACTTGTAAAATCAGCAAAAGTAGACGCTATGAAGAGGCCCAACACCAAGCAGATTTTTTTCTCCATGTTGAGATCATAAGCTTGGAATCTGTAACAAAGAGAAATACATTTAATGTTATGAGTGTGTAGTTCAACAGTTGTGGCTGGATATAGAAACCGTTTGAGCACGCGCAGTAGTTTTAATGGCAACATTAAGAATACAGCCGGCTTCATTTTATGTATATGGAATGTTAAACTCGACACATGTATGCATAAAGGGTTTTGTTACACCTTTAAATGGATTAGAGCTTTGTGAATAATTAAATAGGCATCAAACAACTGTAGAACTTCAAATCTTTTTAAGTATTTGTAGACGATTTAGTAATGACTTTTAATCAGTTTCATGGATTAACTAAGCATTTCTTTAATGTTTATTACAAAGATTAATTATATTGCTGTGTGGTAGCGGCTACGAATACTACCAATCCTTACTTTATTCGTTGATGTCAAGACAACTAATAGTTTTATATCAACCCAGTCCAATTCCTCTTGGTGTCGTCTGGTCAACAATTACATTCTCAAGGAGGGTTGACGTCAGACAAGCGACCGATCCTAAAACTTTTGCCAATAACTTTGCAATATGTCCTGGGAAAATTATAACAATAACAGCTATTGCCAGCATGCCAAAACGATAGTAGGATTATCCCTCTTCGTAAAGAAGCCTATGTCCAACAGCAGAGATCTAAAAGGCTGATGATAAAAATGATGATGAACTTTAGTGGCCCATTCGGCATGTTAACCTCTATTTGGAAACCTAGAAAAGCGTTCAAGTTCCTGCTGTGATAATCGTTTTTTCATGTCACAGTTTAATTTAATAGAATTCCTAATATGAGTCATCATCGATCAATGCTTGATTAACAAAAAGTAAACATAATTTGGAACTTCATCAATGTTTTATTTTATAATAATGTTTAATAAAAAATACGTGGCAAATTATTATTAGGCATGTAAATCGCGTCCATATACTATATTTCCTAATAAAGGTAATAAAAATGTTAAAATATGCATACAATATCTAACCAGTAGCAATCCATTACTCATTTTCCGACAGGTAGTTCAGAATAACATTATCCCTATGGGATAATGAGCTCAGCTGATAACTGTTTCATGAATAATATTGATCTAACTTCTTTTTGTCTGGATTTCGAAGTGATTCACTAACAACCACTTTTAATAACATATCTCAGAATATAAATAGATTGCTTTCCTTTTTTTTAATGGCGTTTACAAGATTTCGCCAATAACTAGTAATCTTCACGTTTTTAGTCTTTCAGGTCAGTCATTGTCTAAGTCAAATTGTCACCATCAACAGTGCTATGGTCACACTGTTAATGGTATCTTGTTGGAATTCTGATGGAAAATGAAAACGTTGTAAAACACTTTTATATGATATTCACGACATCCCAGTAGTTCCGCGCATCACATTACATAAAATGCCATCAAAATTATCTAATATAACACGTTAAAACACTAATATATTGAATATAATACAAGAGCACCACATGACGTTTTCAAATTCCCGTCAAAAGTCCGATTGCTTTCCTTAAAATTATGTAAACTAGAATCTATCAATAGTCAGCGTTTTGCTATTACAAGTTGATCATAGCTAGTTTGCCGAAAAAAATATTTGTCATCATACGAAATGTCATCATATGAAATAATAATCTATCCTTTTTCGATGACAGTCTATTTAGATTTCATTGAAAATTGTACTCTGATGAGTATAAACCATTAAAACTAGTATGTATCAGCATTTTTTTATATATTTATTATATAATATCTACCTAGATAACAGCAACTGCCGATAAATATTGCACATCGACCCTTGAAAAGAGACAATCGACTAATTCCGACTTCGTATAGCTTTATCCTTGTCCCACAATATCTATTTGACGCCGCACGAAACAATGACTCTCTAGTAACTATTCATCATCATCTCAACCCGTATATGTGCCACTGTTGGGCTCGAGCCTCCTCCATAATGGGAGGGAAATTGACCTAATTATATCACGCTGGTCAGACGTGTTGGTATAGGGTTTAGTTACGAGTTTTCTTCTCTTAGAACTAGTAGCTATTAGAAGCCTGTTATAACAATTATGACCGTCAATGTAAATTAAATTAATTATTTTGTTATGTAATTGTTATTAAATAAAATACACCATTTATACAAGCTTTTTTTATAAATTGTAGCGATTTTAACAACTCTTTTTTCCAACTCCAGGTGACAATTTTGAAGTGGTAGTACAGTTATGTACAGTTATTAGATAACTTATAGTGGTAAAACTAGTGGTAGTGACAGTTTTTTGTCTACAGTTGCGAGCCAGTCAGTAGTGTGGTACTCCACACTCTCGCAGAAGATCGGCGTCTGAGTAATGGCAATGTGCTGTTGCACTTTGTTTGGTGAGCGATAGAGCCGGCAGCCGAACTGGGCGGGTTTGGAGTTTGCATTGAGTAGCCAGCCACCTAGCTATATTGTAAAGGCTCATGGGCAGCAGTAAAACTTACCATCAGGAGTGCTGCTCGCTCATTTGCCACCATTAGCAATAAAAAAAAATAACATAATTTTTCTTTTCCTTGGTAAGATCATTTTCTTTTCCATAACGAGAAAACTGTATGCGTAGTGTATAGATGTAAACTTAAATAGCAAATCCTTATCTAAATAGTAAATATGATTCAAACTCTTAGAGTCGATTCAAGATACATAAAATATATTTAGAATTTCTCATTTAAACTTATTAGATCCAATTAAGAGATAAGTTAGATAATGATATACAGTTTTTGGTCTAATGTCAAACGTTAACATTTATGCGACAAGGACAAAGCTATACGAATACAAAATTAACAAGAATAATTTATTCAATAATTTAGAATAACGAATTGTTTTATCGTTTAATATAATTCTAAGTGAAAAGTTAGATAACTAACCGCAACAATGTCTAAATATTTCTTATAGATCTTTATTTTCTTTTTCTTTTAAGACAATACTCGGCACTAAAGAAATAATTCTCGACAAAAAAATGTAAATAGCACATAGTATCATCTGTGTGGGAATCAAACTCACAGCACTGGCATATTAGGTCGGTATCTTAACCAATACCTCATCTAAGCAGTCAACAGGTGGCAAGGTAAAAGAAATCTTATAAAGACAAAGTGAATGTTGCAAGTTGCTCCCATTTCAATTATTAAATGAAGAAAAAGTAATTATTAATGTACTTTCAGTAACTAAATGGTTAAACAAATTTCATAAGAATGATTTTTGGGCGTAAGAAATCGCTAGTATAGTCAGTATTTACTTTATAGAGATAAGGTTGTGTAAGATACGAGGTTAGTAAGACATTATTAGAGCTTGCGATAATTACAACCAGTGTGAGTGAGGGCGTATATAAAGTGAGAGTAATTTGTGTGTAAGTACGTTTTACGGGGTGATCTGTGCCTTATGCGTCATGTCGTATTTATGTGTGGTACAAAATATAAAAGAGTAACGGGTTACTAGCGATATATACTCAACCAAATGAGCGGCATTTGAGAAAAAATATTATTTTTATACTTCTCTAATCCGTAATGATAGCTCATGTTTCGTATTTTATTACAAAACAATATAATTTGAATATATATATTAATTTTCTTTTTTATTGGGCAAGAATTCAAATGAAAATGTGGAATTTTTTTTTGGCAAGCTGCGGCATGGACACACGCCGTCTGTTCCCTCTGGGGCAAGGAAAGCGGCGCGTGGCCCCACAACCCATTGTGTTCCGTCCACATCGCCCCAATGGCGTGGCCCCAATGGTGACCTCTGGTAGCGAATCTTTGATGTGGCCGTTGCCAGCCTGGCTTCAAAATTTCGGATAAGCTAAATTAAAATCTCTGCAATAACTATACTTTAAAAAACCTCTAAACGAATTTATCTCTAAATATAATTTTTATGTCACATCCTCGTTTTTCTTTTTATTTCTATATTGTGTATTTGTCCGCTATTCTTGCATTTAGGCACACATAATTGTGAATCATAAGATTCCAGCACTCTGCTAGTGCATATGTGGTTTTGTTTTCTATCGTACATGTTACTAAACTTATTGATATTAGTTTTATGACGGACCGCCCGCCTTACGTCAACCTTCCTTGGGAATGTAATTATTGACCAAAAGGCATCAGATGGAGTTAACCCAACAATACAATACAATAGCTCTTTATTGCACACCATTTTTTTTTAACCAATTTAACATTGGTATAATTAGGCGTTCTTATCGCCTACTGCAATTTCTTCCAGACAACCTTGGGATGGATTAACCCAGATCTATGTTAAGCTCTTAGTCGTTTTTTATGATACGAGCGACATAATAGTCCTATCGTGACCATGAATACTAAAAATTGTTCGAAGCGTCAGGTAATCAATAGCCAAACACAAACACTATAAAATTCATCATCATCTCATCATCTCAGTTCATATACCATATGTCCCACTGTTGAGCTCGAGCCTCCTCCATAATGGGAGGGAAATCGGCCTACTATGCCATGCTGGTCAAAGGTGTTGGTATAGGGTTTTGTTTCGAGTTTTTCTTCTTTGCACAGATGTTATATGCGTTTTAAATCCTCTAGTCGTCTTTTACGATCACTCACGGATAAGATAGGGGGTGGTGAATTTTATTCTTACTCCGTCACCACATGGATAATTAAAATTATTATTAAGAAAAAATAACGTAATGGAGGTGTGTTTTATATCTATTTATCTACTTGGCGACAAATATTTAAAATATTTAAAAAGAAAAAAGCCTGGGTGATGTGTGGTTTGTTTTGTTTGAAGACTAAGTAATAAATCGCTTTTAATATGTACCATACAACAATAATATTATGTCTCTGCTAACTACTGTGAACGCGAGATCTCTTTCTTATGTTTCAGCGTGTTATTATTCCACATGTAAATACTGCTAAGCTCGCTACTTCTACTAGCTTTTCAGTAAATATGTTAATATGCTCAAAGGTTTTGATACATATGAAACGTATTTCTTTTATATCAATAACCTATGTGCAAATAGTATTTCTTAGCCGAACTGTGTATGAAAGATGTCGTGAGATCAAAGAGAGACAATAGTGACTTCTAAAAATATCTTCAACTATTATAAATAGAAGCTTTACAGACATAAAGAGAACAAACATTCACAACAAATTTTATTCTTTCTTTTCTTTGTAATTGAGCGTTTTCTGCATTGCTCTCTGTCTGTCATCACGATGAAAAGCTAGTATGTTTATTTATTGATGATATATGTTTT
The DNA here is from genome assembly GCA_905163515.2 of Lymantria monacha. NCBI lineage: Eukaryota > Metazoa > Arthropoda > Insecta > Lepidoptera > Erebidae > Lymantria > Lymantria monacha. The sequence goes on along the minus strand of LR991102.1, from coordinate 20,997,439 downwards.
TTGTTTTCTTGATGACCTCCTTTTGACTGTATTTATTTCCAAACAATGTCTCGGCGCATTTGTGTTCTAGCCGATTAGTTTCCATAATCCTGTCACAAGAGAGATGAGACTACACTTCTATTGCGTCATGATATTGTATGGTAAGACCACAGAATAGGAATGTGAGGCCAAATTCTAAGCTTGCTTAAGTTCTTGCTAAAAATACGGTGTTGATAAATACACACATTTTCATATGTGCTGTAATTGCTAGATCACATATTTATATTATAAGACAAACCTCAAATATTCTAGACAAGGTGAGACGTAGAGCTGCTGAGCGTTTAGAGGGACGACAAATCCCAGAAACCGCCCGATGTGAATAATAAGGAAAATACATACATATATTTTCCTGAATGACCAAAAAAAAAAGATTACAAGAGAATCTGAGCCCTATTTAGGAAACATCTCGAGATCTGTTCATTCAAGCCTTCATCGCATCGGTAGGTCGGAACAATACTGTGAACTTCAAAGAGTAATGTGTTCCATGAAAAGCTATACAAGCGTGGCGTCGTACCAATAAGCGCCTGTTGTGCTGGGGTTACGCTTATATTGACCCTCTGGTATTTACAGAAATGATGTTGGATTAAAATGGACATGGCATGAGAAATTTTTAAATTTATTATGTTAGCTATGGCTTTTATTCTTATATATCTTATTATTTTTATATATGCTGGCTTTTATTCTTATATTCTTTATATTTAGGCCATATCTCCGCTAGTAGCTGGTCTGGAATGAAAATGAAACGAAATGGAAGGGAAATTTATCTATTATCACTTACTGCCACGGTAATCAAAGAGATAGGATACTTTTCTTCCAGTAATGTTATTTAGTTTTTTTTATTGCTAATGGTGGCAAACGAGCAAGCAGCACAGCTGATGGTAAGTGTCACTGCCGCCCATGGACCTTTGCAATACCAAGGGTATAACTAGGCCGCTGCCTACCACTATAAACCTCAAACCCACCCAATTAGGCTAGTTACTTCCCTTAGTGTTCTTTTATGACATCCATTAAGATATAATTATATTCTTACTCCGTCACTACAGAAAAAACGTCACAGACACGTATTTATTATTTGAATTTCAGGTGTAACTAAATCTGAAAGCACTATTCAGTCATAACATTCACAAAAGCGCTAGGAGAGAACCCACTCCGAGCTACACTGTTTTATTTATGCTACAATTTACCCAACAAAGCGATACTATTTTATTACAGCTCTTATGTCAAGTTTTTTGTCTCCCATGAAAAATCTGACGCATTGTATTCTTAATCCGTTACTACCCAAAAGTTTACTAATTGATAACTTTATAGCTGTAGAAGTGTTCTTTTCGAATTTTTACCTTATCATCTCGTATTTTTTTTTATTGTTTACGGTGGCAAACGAGCAATCAGCACACCTAATGGTAAGTGTTACTACCTCCCATGAACCTTTGCAATACCATATAGGCCGCTTACCAATACAAACCACAAACCCACCCCAGTTGGGCTTTGGGTCCTCTCGCTCACCGAACGAAGCGCAATAGCACATGGCCATTACTCAGACGTCGATATTCTGCGAGAGTGTGGTACTACCCCGTACGGACCGGCGGGCTGTAGCCAAAAACTGTTAACAACGTGGTCCTAGCACTAAAATTTTATTCTTGATTATACCGATATTTCAAAAATAGCGTCTTTATTATACTCAAAATCCTACATCGGCACTTATACATTTTATAATATTGGTGTAAAGGTAGAAAAGATGAAAATAATCTTATTCCGATGAATCAATATAAATGTCTTATCAATAATAAACTAACGTACATTAAACTCAATTATTAACTAACTCATATATTAAATTAATCAATTCCAACTCGTTAATTTTCATTCATGACATACTATTTAACTATTTAAGGTTATTTACGAGGCAATGGTGGTTAAATATTGAATAACGACACGGCCACAATAAATTTGAAACTATTTTTATATGACAACAAAATTTTAAAATTATTTACACTAAATCAAAATTTTGGCTAAGACGCATAATAACGCAATAAGAGTCTGCTATTGTGCATTCTAATTTATTTTCCATATAAAATAAAATCAATCCAATGATATTACATGATTAGTTAGACATCTAATAACGCAAAAATAGACGATTTTACATTCTCCTTTATTCTTCCATCTAAATCAAAATCAACCTTATGACATTACTTGATTGGTTAAGACATCTAATAACGCAAAAGTAAGCATTTTTGGCGGTAGGCTATGGGTGGTCACGCCCCGCTAAATCAAGTCAAAAATAGGCCATAGTGCATTCTCCTTTCTTGGTTCATATAAATCAAAATCAACCCAATGACATTACTTGATTGGTTAAGACATCTTATAACGTAAAAACGGTCTGCTATTGAGTATTCTTCTTTCTTCTTCCATATAAATCAAAATCAACCCAATGATATTATTTGATTAGTTAACACACGCAATAACACAAAAATGGTTTTCTATTGGGCAGTCTCTGTTATATAAAGCGAAATCAACACAATGATATTAAATTTCAGGAGCTGTATTATTCGCACTGTTGTGCAGACAAGCTACTTGAATCTCTGATTTGGCCCCGTTCAATTCGTAAAACGAAACCTAACGTAGGATCGACCATAAGCTTTGCGATAATTGCATTTCTATGATATTTATAGCGATAATATTTAAATCTGAATTACTCTTATAAATTACTGAAATCATATTCAATTTTTTTGCCATAAAAACAGTATACATGTGTTAAAATACATTGGTCTGAGCCTATTTAGCCATAACCATAGCATGTAAAAGCTAGTATATATCGCCTTTTTGCTTCAATAATGTGATATCTTGAAAAATGAAATTTAAGAGGAGTGTTTTTCAAGTTTAAAAAAAATATTGATATATAAATCTATGATTTTAATTATTTCATTATTCTATAATTAAATTATCTAAGATTTAAATCAGATTTACGATAAAAAATATTCGTTGCGAAACAATTATTTTTTGAAATTTGAAAAGTACTCTTCTAAAATTTCATTTTTCAAGATATCACATTATTGAAGCAAAGAGGCGAGGATTAGATGTATCTACGCCCTCCCGACGGTTTTCTCCTTCGAATACCAACCCCCTGATCCATAGCTTGGTATGCTCCGGGACATCGCCACCTAAATGACACACCTGGCTGCGTTTGGTTGACTGTCCTGATCTCTCCACTTATCCCTTGGCTAAAGGACACCAGGCGCGAGTATTCGAATCTCCGACGATACACGCCTAACGGCTCGTCACTTAGGATACGCAATATGCCATATATTATAGCTGTATACATATTTTTTATATGTCCGGTTTTTTAATAGCCATTTTCCTCGAAGTCAATGATAAGATTAAAAAGCGGACCACAATACGTCTGAAAATTCGCGCTTAGAAAGAAATTATTCGAGAACATTCTAAAAGCATATGTTTCATGTTAAAATTCACCAAGCCATGTATTTATGGTTTTCATTGTGACATTATCTAACAATGTACTAGTACAAGTAGAAGTGGTCTTACATTTTAGTATTTCCTACATATACCGGGCATCATGCCAAAACGGCTAAGTCCTGACGAAGTTGCACATTGTAGATACTCAAAGGATTTTGTTATGTTCACAAGTGGTTTGAGATTCTTAAATATGTACCACATAAAGCTTTCTTATATACGGAGTAGATAATATACGGCAAACTACAAAAAAAATATAGACAGAAACTTTTTATTCGCTCTTTGAACTTTGGCAGGAATGTGAAAATGTCATGTGACGCACTTATATATCATTATTTTATTATATTGAATAGATTTGCTGTTATTTTATGTACCTAATGTAATACATATCTAACTATCCGTGTGGTGACGGAGAAAGAATACAATTCACCACCCCCTATCTTACCCGTGGGTGATCGTAAGAGACGACTAAGGGATATAAAATGCATATAACATTTATGTAAGAGAAGAAAAACTCGAAACAAAACCCTATACAATCTGACTAGCGCGATGTAGTAGGTTAATTTCCCTCCTATTACGGAGGAGGCCCGAGCCCAACAGTGGGACGTGTATGGGCTGTGATGATGATGATTGTAATTCAAAGAACCTGCTTAAATTTATTGAATATCATTTGACAGTGGTTTACATATAATTATTGTTCTGCCAAAATTGCCAAAGGCATCGTTAATTTTGTTATCAGGATTCCATTACTTCCTCGGTGTAGCGAAGGCTTTTGCTGAAGTATGAGAGCCTATTTATAAATTATACATTTCATTAAGCCCTGATTATTTAATTTTAATTCCTAACTAACACCGTCACCGTATCTATCACTACTGGTTGGAAGCGACGTTGTCGACCTCCCACCCTCTCAAGGCTGGAAGCTCCCAGTAAACACGAGAGTACGCGGTACGAAGAAAGGACCACCACTCTCTGCTTCTCGTACTCTTTTACGCTATACACTAGCGATATACCATTTAAGGTAATTTTCCGTTCTTCGTGGGAAATCCTCACATCCATTAGTGATCTTAAGTAGCCTGATGGATAAGAAGTACTTCAGAAACTGTACAATATAAACCCTTACAGAAAGCTGAACACTATAAAGAAAAGCTCAGAACGAGTTCCAGGTGTATATGATAAACCATTCATAGGGTCAATTTAAATATATTTAAGAAACGATATACCAGATCCTATCTATAGCAAGCTAAAATTGGTTTTGAATCGAATATTAATATTGGCGCAGTTGGCCGGTTCTCCGCCGACCGATAATAGAAATTTAAATGAAGCAATTATATTTTATACATTACCATTATTATCGAAATGATCAGAGACCGATGTAATCATCATCATCATCTCAGCTCATATAGGTCACACTATTGGGCTCGAGCCTTCTCTATAATGGGAGGGAAATTGACCTACTATACCACATTAGTCAGACGTGTTGGTATAGGATGTTTCGAGATTACCTTCTCTTATATAGACGTTATGTGCATATTTTATCCCGTAGTTGTCTTTTACGATCACCCATGGGTAAGATAGGGGTGGTGCATTGTATTCTTACTCACCATCACTGCCATCTTACCCGTGGGTGATCATAAGAGGCGACTAAGGGATATAAAACCCATATAACGTCTATGCGAGAGAAATAAAACTCGATACAAAGCCCTATACCAACACGTCTGAGCAGGGTAGTATAGTAGGCCAATTTCCCTCCCATTATGGAGGAGACTCGAGCCGAACAGTGTGGGACATATATAAGCAGAGATAGTGATGATGATATATGAGTATATACGCCAGTTTACCGTGTGGTGAGGGAGTAAGAATACAATTCACCACCCCTATCTTGCCCGTGGGTGATCATAAGAGACGACTAAGGGATATAGAATCCATATAACTTCTATGCGAGAGAAGGAAAAATCGATACAAAGTCAAATACGTCTGACCAGCGTTGTATAGTAGGCCAATTTCCCTCTCATTAAGGAGGAGGCTCGGGCCCAACAGTGGAACATTTATAAGCTGAGATAATGATGTTAATATATGAGTATATATGTACGTTTTTGATTAGTTACAATTTTATATACACATAAATGTATATAAATAAATATGAAACTACAATCTGAAGATGGTATAATAAAATTGGGTGCTCTTTTGTTGTCATATTACGGAATGAACGAAGCGTGGATTAAAGAGGGCAAGCCGAGTTTACGTCAGAAGTGTTTTCTGCGCGAAGTAACACTAGAAAATAAACTGTCATTTTGAATTTCAACGGTCAGTATTTACACTGGAGTTTTAGAAATATGTTATTTTACACAGAAACAGATTTAGAACAAAGGGAATAAATTCGTTTATAACAATGATAGATCGCCTCTTTACTTCAATGATGTTTTATCTCGAAATTTGACATTTTAGAGGAGTCTTTTTCAAGTTTCAAAAATTTTTTTATCGTAAATCTGATTTCAATCATAGATGATTTAATTATAGAATAATGAAATAATTAAAATCATAGATTTATATATATATATATATATATATATATATATATATATATATATATATATATATATATATATATATATATATATATATATATATATATATATATATATATATATATTATATATATACATGTATATTATTCGATATTTGAAAAAGACGCCTCTAAAATTTCATTTTATAGATAACACATTATAGAAGCAAAGAGGTGATATATAAGTGGCACCAGTGCCGCCAGTCAACAGTGTTGAAGAATTGAAGTCTAAAATAAATAATGATAATTATTAAGTGCTATTGCACGCCTCATAAGCGAAGCGTTGAGGTCTTGTTGAAAATCAAGCACTTTTCAAACCTAAAAATGCTTTTTTTTTTCTCACATTGCACTTATAGAATAATATTATCATACATATATCAAGAAAAAACTTTAGTTTAAACGTATTTGATATGTTTAAAAAGCAATTATTTTGTTTAAAGTATAAAAATAGTTAATTAAAAAAAAATATTTGAGGAGTCGGATAAAATATTTTAGATCTGGCAGGATCACGACCGTAAAAATTAATGTATCGAAGCTTTTTTTTATTAAAAGCTACATAATCGCAAGGCGCTATTTCCTTTTGAAAATGGCTTGGTAATTCTTTGTAGTTTAATTGCAATTAATAAAAAACTAAACTGCTTAATCTTTAGTGTATGTATACTGTTACCTTATGAAAATTGGGTTCGTTACATTTTTTTTGTTCGTCCATTCGGATAGGCTAAAGAAAGAAATCTCATACAGCCTATACAGCTATGTTTAGCACTACTATAGTAAATGATAAATAATATAAAAAAAATGAGGCGGGCACTTTTGGATTTCCAAATTATTTTACTTATATTACCAATTAAGTTATATATTACATACTTATAGGTCACCATTATTTCAAGTCTAATCAATGAGTGATTGTGAAGTAAATAACGTGTAAAAATTGTCCCGATTTGTGCGACGCCTACCGATGTTTAGCAGTCGGAATACGAAATCCGATTTGCAACTAATGGGGACGTAAAGCCTTCCGATAAATCTCTAAATGAAAAATTTAGGAAAAGTAGCCCGTAAAGCCGACTAATCTTTTATAATAGTAAAATATTAAATACAGATTTACTAATAATAAATATTACTCATCACCATCATCATCATTCTCCTGCTCTTATCGGAATTATTTGGGGTCGTCAATTTGTACTCCTCTTCCTACATATTGCAAAAGTTATTGGCAATAGTTAAACTAAACGAGCTCATTGAGTCCTTGCCGAAACTTCTCAGCTTGCAGCCGCGTTCAGATCCGGTAGAAGACTTATTGCATTAATTTCAGATAAAATGTACAATTGACAGTATATAAGTAGTCTCGCAGAAATAATAAATAAATTAATCTTTTTCTTAACTTATTAGAACAATAAGTTGTCGCAAAAATACGTTTTTTTAAAATAAGTTACTGAATTAAGATTCAGATTCTGTTTTAGGATAGGCAATCCTAAGTTCTATGAAGTTAGACGATTAAAATATTAGTGTGGGCTTTTTAATGGCGTTTGAGGGACTAGGAACCTACATTGTAGGGATTAATGTGTTCACATTATTTCGCTAAAAAGTTAATCCAGATTATTAGTATAAGGAACTAGGACTCTAAATTCTAGGAATATAAGTTGTTTTTAATAGTGTTTACAGGCCTTACCAAAAACTCAATTTAAAACCCGATTACGAAGCGAAAAATGATGTCACAAGCGGGATTCGAACCCGTGCCTATTGGGATTCTGGCCCAATCGTGCTGCCACTACACCACCGTGACTTATTGTAGGACATGCAAATTTCGCTTCGTATCATATTTACGTCTTAAGGTGACGGTATGCTATCTACCCGACAATGTTTACACATTGTTATAGGCTTAATACTTCAAACTAACTTTCGCTTCGTAATCGGGTTTTATAAATAATTAAGCATATTAAATGCTAAATTTCAGTAATTTAAACTCAATTTAAGTTAACGATTTTAGGAACTACGAATCTAAACTCTACAAAGTTAAGTGCTACTCAAGTAGAATTATTTGATTTAATTGCAATACTGTAACAAAATCACAAGTGATGACGAAATTAGTGACGTCATTCAAAGTATACGTCACTTGATTGTCACTGCGTAGGTTTGCATTCAGCACGTTTTGTTTTTGCTTGATGTGCAAAAATTTTAACGAGTTCGTTAAATCACATTCGAGATTTGCTGATTATTTTACGCACTCATTTTTAGCTGAGCTGGTAAAGATGATTTACGACAGTATAATTGGGGAACAACTGACAGTTTTAATGAGACAGCTGAAGGAGTTTAGACTTATTTCATTCGAAGTGGTGACAGCGCAAAGCAGGAAGTGTCGCCATCCTTTTCTGTCCATTGGATGCTATAGTCATAGCTACAATGCTGGAGTGAAAATATATTTACAAGAGGAAGTAAACTCTAAACGTAATTAGTCAAGCTTCGTTGTTGCACAAATGGAAGATTATGATACCGAACTACACTGCCAGTGGCACAGGTTAGATTCCTACGCAGGATATTGATTCCTTTGTGCGAACCACAAATTGGTGTTCTAAGTCAACGCGTAATTTGAGCGTTAATTATACATACACTACCGTCCAAAAGTTTGGAAGCACACCTGTTTTCAAACAAAACAAATAAATGCCGACTAATAGCGGTAAAAATTAGCAATAATCTTAAGTTTTACAACCTTTTACGACTGTCTACACAAACACAAAAGGATTATTATCCTACATTCATCAAGTTTTATGGAATTCCTTAATATTGACGAAACACGTGTTTTATGACTTAATCCGTCGGCTACTTTATCCTATGCAATGGTGTAGTTTTATTGATAATGTTTGCTGGTTTTAACTTTTTTAGACCTTATTCAGTCGCACTTGAGCATTGGCACGTGAAAGTTGTGATATTAACATTGTCTGTATTCGAAAGATATCGGCTACTACTTTGACCGTATTTTTTCTTCTGAAAATGGCAAAACGCAAGCAAATCACGCTTGAACACCGAAGCGCTATTTGCACTCTACGCGAGGAAGGATACAGTGAACGTCAAATCGCAGAAAGGCTCGGAATTTCTTGTAAAGGTGTCCACTATACCCTTGCTAGAAAACAAGAAACGGGGAAAAATGAAGATAGAAAGAGATCTGGTAGGCCCAAATCCACAACAAATCAAGAGGACAACTTCATTAGAGTTCTTTCTAAACGGAATCGACGCTTAACTGCACCACAGATCACTGCAGCTCTGAATGATACGCGAGAAACACCCATTTCAACAACTACTGTTAAAAGACGCTTACTGTCTGCGGGATTAAGAGGATGTGTTGCTGCTAAAAAACCCAAACTAACAAATCGACATAAGAAAAATAGACTAGAATGGGCAAAAGCGCATAAAAACTGGACTATAGAACAATGGGAAAATGTCCTTTGGAGTGACGAATCAAAATTTCAGATTTTCGGATCCAATAGACGTGTCTTTGTACGCCGGTCAAAAGAAGAGAGGGCTTCAGAGGCATGTACAGTGCCTACCATCAAACAAGGTGGTGGTAATGTCATGGTTTGGGGGTGTTTTGGCAACAGTAAACCCGGCAATCTTGTGAGGATAACCGGAAAATTAAACAAGGAAGGCTATTTAAAAATTCTCCAAGATTCTGCCATACCCAGTGGACTAAGTCTCATTGGTTCTGGATTCATTTTTCAACAGGATAATGATCCTAAGCATTCGTCTAAATTGTGCCAGAACTTTTTAAACAAGAAAAAAGCTGAAAACATTTTAAACATCATGCAATGGCCATCTCAATCCCCTGATCTTTCTCCCATTGAACTTGTTTGGGATGAACTTGACAGGAGGGTGAAAAGTCGTTGTCCTAAGAGCTCAGAACATTTGTGGCAGCTATTAGAGAACGAATGGAACAAATTAGATAAAGATTATTTTAAAAAATTGATTAATAGAATGCCCAGAATATGTGAGAAGATTATAAAGGAGAAAGGTGGACACTTTGATCAAGCTAAAATTTAATCTAATTTACCATTGTATATTATTTTTTTATTTTGTTTAAGTTAGTTTCTGTTTGTTCTTTATTTTTTTATCAATACATTTAAATTTAAATGACTTAGTTTGGTTTTATTCGATTTTACCTTGCTGCTTCCAAACTTTTGGACGGTAGTGTATATTTGTAAAAATTTCTTCTTCATAATAAATCATCAAATGATTCTTCATCACAATGATAGGGTATCATTCATGTGAGTCAAAAATATTTGGAGAATGGTTCAGAATACATTGTACACCACACTGGCAGTGACAGGATAAAATCAAATCTTTTTTTTTTTTTTTTTTTTTTTTTTTTTTTGCTTATGGCGGCAAACGAGCAGACAGCACACCTGATGGTAAGTGTCACTGCCGCCCATGGACCTTTGCCAATGGTATAGCTAGGCCGCTGCCTACCAGTACAACCCTGAACCCACCCCAGTTAGGCTTCCGGCTCTCTCGCTCACCGAACGAAGCGCAATAGCACATTGCTATTACTCAGACGTCGATCTTCTGCGAGAGTGTGGTACTACCCCGGACGGACCGGCCCGCGGCTGTAGACAGAGAACTGTCCACAGCGTGGTCCTACCACAATAAAATCAAAGGGAAAATTGTAACACCAATTATGACCCCCAACCTACTGCCAATCATAGCAATTATGATTTAATCGTCCTTGGTGACGTCTATGTCCAGCAGTCGAAATCAAGTCGAAGTAAGCAGATGGATCAGTGCATGGAAGTTAAAACAAAAGCTTGAAAGAGAAGTAGAGTTAAAACTAGGTATATAACTTCCATTTACGTACCTACATAATATGCGGTAATACCTTCAGTTCGATAACTCATTAGCTTAATTAAGAATTGTGAATCGGTACAGTACTGGTTTACACCTGTATTGCTAATTGATGAATGGGTGCGCATTGCACAAGATTCGATTACGAGCGTTTAAAGCATCCACAAAATGGTGACGTAACTCTCACTCTGAAACCGAACTAGGGAAAAGATGAAAAATTTGTTTTTCATAAAAAGGCCGCTGCCTGAAAAAAAGGAATTTTTGTAACAGTTTTTATTGAACTTTTCGATTTTTTTAAAAATATTAAAAATTGAAATTTGGGTATGTGGTTAGTTCCGGACATAGCGACATTACTCTAGACTCATGTTTTTTTTTCATATTGCTAGGAGGGTTGGAATCGTGCGCATGATCACGTGCCAATTTTTCGAGTTTTATGTTCTAAATAACAATAGCGCCATCTGTTGATGAAGGCATAAGATAGTGATAAAATCTTCACTCTTTGGAGGCCCGTTGATTGTTCTGTAGGATTTTTAAAAAGTTTTTAAAGTTAAACGTAACTATTATTTTTGTATTAACGGCTGTTATTGGACTAGTTCCAATACTAAAATGAGGTTTACTATTTTACTTATAAGAATTTTTTGGCTAAGTTTTGAACAGCTTTAAGTCAAATTTTCACACTTCACACACTAACAATCTTCACACTAACCTATGTACTTCTTCTCTGTTCTTCTATTATCTGAGTAAGTTCAACCATCATCCTATGGTAGGGCGATGCCCTGGTAAATATTACCTCAATTAAATTGGTAGAATATGGTAATATACGTATGACACTTTTATATTATATTCACAATACTTTAGCACTTTCTCATCTTTAGGTTTAATATAAAATTATTTTATTTTTTAATATGAAATGAGTTTCGAGCATATCAAATAGTCATCATCGGAGATCTCACATATTGACCAGACGAATTAGTCAAAATATTTGATTTTGGTTTTTACTTTCTTAAAGTGATATTATCTGCCTATTATTCTTACTCGTATTATATGTCATTCACGGCAATAAAAAGAGTGGTGAACCATTATATTCTTACGTCTTTCCATATAGATTTTAGATTAAAGATAAATATTGTCCATACGAAAAAATTGCAGAACGCTTTTACATTTGGCGGTAAGATTTCTAACCCTTACTGCCCGCAGGGTATAGCTGTTCTCGTCACATCAATCGTACCCCATTTACTTGTCTGGTACGCTTCTTTGAACTCGGAATATGTTCTATTTTATATATTATCTACATATTTTTTCTTTACAAATTAACAACAATTAAACGACTCCATTCAATACGTCTTAAGATAAATTGAGATAAATGACATAAGGGCTTAAGTATAAGGCGTAGTTCCGATATTGTCGAGTAAATTAGGGATGATGACACATAATATTGTTAACCTATCATTATAGGGATAAGAGAAGGAAAACTCGAAACTAAACCCTATACCAACACGTCTGACCAGCGTGGTATAGTAGGTTAATTTTCCTCCCATTACGGAGGAGGCTCGAGCTCAACAGTGGGACATATATGGGCTGTGATGATGATCATTATAGGGATATACTATTTACACGTTGCATGTTAAGAATGAAAGTGATTCAATTCAAAATTCAGAATTTTTCAAGATATATGTGTTTAAAATTGTTACACATACATTCTACGTCATATATTTTTAAAGAATATTAGAAAAATGTAGTTTTTTTATTTTTAATCTAATATATATAATTACACTTTGCTTAATTTTGATTGAAATAAATATAAATATCATCATCTTTTAAAATAAACGATAAAATAAACTGCGTCGCTTTAACAATCAACATTGCACGGACAGGAATGGATAATATCGCACGGTTCAAGATGTTATTTTTTAGTTTAATTAAATATATTCATTTTTGTATACGTCAGGTAGTGACATATTATGGGTTTTTATTTTAATTCATTCTGAATATGTACTTAAGTTAATGTCTCAAAATTTTGAATTGAGTCATTTTCATTCTCAGTAAGTGACACTAAAAATAATTATTTTAAACACTAATTCCATTCAACTATAAAATAAATATTTTGACATTAAAACAGCAAAATTAGTAACGTAGATATCGCGCGGCTGTTACAAATAACGTTTTACAATTCAGGCATTCGGTTTTAAATTTGGGCTGCCGGCTCTCTTGCTCACCGAACGAAGCGCAATAGCACATTGCCATTACACAGATGTCGATCTTCTGCGAGAGTGTGGTACTAACCCGGACGGACCGGCCCGCGGCTGTTGGCAGAGAACTCTCAACAGCGTGGGCCTACGACTGTTATGAAATTCACTCGATTAACAAGCATTTCTTTACAAACAAAATAATATCTGTGCAAATTATGTCAATTAAATCAGCAATGCTTATTTACTTACCAATGTGTTTACCCTATACTTTTATCATCGAGTTATCTCTTTTGCTACAGCCATAAAATTCACCATAAACAAGTATTATCAGTAGGAAAGAAAGCTTCTGACATTTCGACACAAGATATCTGGTAATCTTGTTGTATCTATTCCGTACAGTTAAACTTTTTTATTTATAGTCTTGCGGACTTAACCACAAAGAAATAAATAGAGGTGAAAAAAATCAACACTTTTGTATATAACATTTTGTTTCTTTTCCTGTGAGTGTTTAAAACATTTGAAATAAAATTACTTTTACGGATTCTTATCGCGTTTGTATTTGATTTTTAATTTCCCGACGTTTAGAACACTTTAGTGATCACAGACACGGAGTCCTCCCGTGTAATACTCACATAAACATTAGAAGTTAGTATTTAAACAATTAAAAAGAGTTTCAAGCACTAAAGTAGTTTCAAGTTATTACTTGAAACTAAGTTTCAAGTTATTACTTGAAACTAAGGGAGGGAAATCTTGAAATGAAACAACATGCTAAACCATCCAACTAGTGAAGTATAATAGGCTAATTATATTTATGTGGAGAAGGCCTGAGTCCTGCAATGAGACTTACATGGGCTGATATTGAAAAGAAAAAAATAAAGCGCAGAATTTTGTGGTTTACAGACTTCATTTTTAGAAAAATATAAAAAAATTACTGAAAAGCATTTAAAATGCTAGGTTATTTATAAAAACTTTGTTTACGAGCAAAAAATGATTATCACATATAGGACTTGTGCTCACACCTATTGAAAATTCGTTCCAATCGTCCTAAAAACTAGACTAGTGTGAACTAAAGTATCACAATCAAATTATCACTCGTATTTTGTCTTTATGTGAAATGTGCGCCATCTATCAGTCATAATTTATACTGTTTGATACATGACGCTCATCTTTGATTTTCAATAAATATTATAATAATACTTACCCGAATCGAACAAGGTAGAATATAAACATTCAAGTTTAAATATGTTATTTGCAAGATATCATTTATTGAATGGTTCTTTCTGTCTATCAGACAGGATAAAATCGCCAACAAATAAAGAGGAAAATAAGAATTGTAATGGTTGTTTGATGGCGCGATCGAATAGAGAAATATTGAGGTCTTCGGCAAGTAATATGTATCAATCATTGTGTCATGCTGTCCTCTTTTCCACATGAATGTCTTTGTAGTAAATATTAGACTGTTACTGTATCCATGGTATCTGTTTATTATGTATTGATATTTTTATGTTTACACGAGAGTTTTACATATGAAATTATTTTTACGGATTTGATTATATTATACTTGTATTTTGCTTGACTAAAGTTTCAAACAATTTAGTGTTCAAGCCTACAGGAGACCTAAAATGTTTCAAGTCCAAAAGATTCACAAAACAGAACTTCTCGAATCTATCCACCGAAGCATTAGCTATAATTTTTTGAAAAAAAAAGGGCGATTAATAAATATTTTTATTAAGCAAGTATTGCATACTGTATTCAGTAAGAAGTTATTATAGCATTTAATAAAAAGGCATTATTTTGACGCCATTAAAGGCATTATTTTGCGAGCGTGTATGAAGAGAATTATGAATGTTGAGGAAGCGAGTGAAGTATGCAAGGATAGAGTTCTTTGGCACTCTGTTCTCTCTGCCTACCCTGCAAGGGATATGGCGTGATGATATGTATGTATGTATGTATTTTGACGCTACAGCCGCTTCAACTTTTGTTAATTTTTTAAAAGACATTAATCTCTAACGTTAAAATAGTTAAAATAATTATCTCTAACGTTTATACGTTAGTTAGATAATTATTTATCTAACTTCTGATATAATCTGATTCGTCTCATTCTTTCACAGAACGAACGCTCATCTTCTACTATTTACGGACGTATGAGCTGAAAGGACACTCATCATTCTCCCAATTACTTGGGGTCGATCCAATATGTACTCTTCTTTCATAGTAAATATTGTAAATAGTGCTATTAGCAATAGTTTTTTAACCGGCCACCTGCCAGACGTCAACCCTCCTTGGGAATGTAATTGTTTTGACCAAACGGCATCAGATGGAGTTGGCCTAGGTCGTTATGAGGCTCTTAGTCGTCTTTTACGACATCCACGAGCAAATTTAGGGTTGGCGCTACTACACAGCACTGAAAGGACACTAAAAACCATTAGTTTAGTTCCATATTTCATGGCAAAGAATTGAGAGCGCTTATTTAAATTCTATTTCTACCAATTGCTTCAGTGGAATTTACAACAGCAAAAAGGTATAAGGACTAAATACTATGAATAAAATGGTATGAGGACGCAATATATTCTTATTCATTTATCTTGCATACAGAGAATAGATATCAACAAAGAAGTCTTCTTCTAAAATCTTTTAAAGGCTTGCAAATCACTGTAACGTATTTTCTACTTGATCGCGTTCGAACAAAATTTGAGTTAACAATACGCGTTCTTAGGCATGAGATTAAGCGATTTGATTACCGAATTGACTATTTGACGAAGCAGACAATGGATAAGATTCTACCATTGTGTTTGATATGCATAGTATTTGATATTAGATCGAATATGATGAATATCCTCGGATTGCCAAAGAGAGAATATCATAATACAAAATATTGAATTACGTACGAGAACGACCGCTAGAACGATCTATTACAGACAGATAAGTAAATTGAAGATTTTATTAGTATTGTTAGACTAGTAATAATTACGTCTGGTTAAGAAGATATACAATGCGAAAGTAGAAGGATGTAGGTACCGGGGGAGACCGAGACTCACCTACCTAAACCAGATCGGTCATGTACTGAAGGAAGGTGGAGGCAAGAGTCGCCGAAACCGGCAAGCGTGTATGAAGAGAATTATAAATGTCGAGGAAGCGAGTGAAGTATGCAAGGATAGAGTTCTCTGGCACTCTGTTCTCTCTGCCTACCCTGCAAGGGATATGGCGTAATGATATATATGTATGTATGCAGTAATAATTACTAGACTTGGGTAGCTCCTGAATGAGAGATACGAATGAACTAGCTCTTTGATTTGTTTAACAATTTAAATTACAAACAAACATTTTAATTTTATTATTTTTTTTATATAAATATATTTTATATCTCATCTTGCGATCACCAATCAAAATTGACATGCTCATGCATATCAAGCTTATCGCTTAACGATCGCGTAGTTTAGACTTTGAACTTTTTAAAAGAGTTAGAGCCGTGAACGAGTTGAAATGAAATGAGCTAAGGCAATACTAGCTCTCTTGATGAGCTAAATGAACTCAGGATATATATGAACTAAGTGAACTAAAAGAGTGATATAGTTCTTTTGATCAAAAGAACTATATCTATCTTTTCTTTTCAGTGAGCCGTTTTTCGCATCTCTAATAATTACCACTACACGGATATGACAAAACAATATAAATACGTGTATAGCAGTCCTAATAAATGTCAAAGGGATTTGATAAATTTTGGAGTACATAATATAGCGGATCATTTAATTATTTTAGTTTAAATGTACCGAGTAAGGTCTAACGACATTTAAAAACTTTAACACCGCAATGTAGAGAGGCGATATAACACCATCTATCGAACAATATGAGATCTAATTCACAAGGTTGGACAACCTATAATGAAAAGACAGTTAATTCTGAGGTTCACGAGAGTATTACGTATGTGTATAAATTAAAATTATTTTTATTGATTCAATGGTTTTATATACATATATTTATATTTTTCTTTTGTTTTATAACACATTTCAGCATTAGTGGTCTTTTTTACACATTTTTTTTTAATAAATTTCTACATTATGTACAAAGCAATACCTACTTCTAAAGTTGCGTAGACCCTTAATAAACATACAAGTAATAGATATTAACTGAGATAGAACAACATTTTACGTATCCCATAAAAACTGGTATCTTGAGTGGATCCTATGCTAAGCCCGGTTTAGCTACTGTATCTGGATAAATAGCCAGCGTGGACAATTTCCCTCTAATTCTCTGAAAGGCAATTATCCAATATTGAGATGCATATATTCTGTAATAGAATTGATATATCTTTAGATTATTTATATTTTCAAATATAATATTTGACAGTACTATTAGGTATAACGATGCGTGACTTTCACTTTACACGAGTTTGCGCTCGACCTTCCCAGGGAAAGGGTTATATTACCGTAATTAATTAAAGCCGACAACTTTCTTGCATAAATCTATCATAATATTTGTTTTGAATAGCAAAAACATTCGGCCTTAAACAGAAAGAGGAAAGTATCGTAAAATTCCATTTCTATAGTTTAAAGAGTGTATAGATCGCATAGTGGTTAAAGTATTGACCTACCGCTCTAGTGATGTTCGATTTCCACGTATGATAATACTTTGTGCGGTTCAGATATAGTTGTTCTGGATCTGGGAATATTTTGTGATCGTTGTTTGTCAAGGAAGCCGCGACACAAGGATTATTTTGTTAATGCAGTGTGTCAACTGTCAAGTTTTTTATTGCTTTGATGCCATCAAAGCAATAAAAAACTTGACAGTTAGGTTTTGGACATAAAACTGACCTGATGCAATCGTCAGTGGTGATATACTCTAGTTTCCTCAAAGCACATTCGGTCTTGTTAACAATATGTCTTAACTATAATCAGTTTAAAATACCAATAATTGCCAGGATACTACATATTTTAAGTGTAAGGATGGAGTGACAGGACAATTCACCAATTTGCTAATTACAAGCACATCCATTTATCACATTTCATCCATTGATGACATTTGTTGAATATGGACTTCCCAGAATAGATAATTCTTTTATCACCTTGGTATTCATGCTGTGTGGTAGCGGCTACGAATACTACCAACCCTTACTTTGCTCGTGGATGTTGTAAAAGAATACTAAGAGCCTTATAACGACTTAGGCCAACTCCATCTGATGCCATTTGGTCAACAATTACATTCCCAATGAGGGTTGACGTATGGCAGGCGGCCGGTAATAAAACTATTGCTAATAACTTTTACAATATGTACTAGCAAAAAGAGTACATATTGTATCGAACCCAAATAATTGGGTATGGAGGATGGGAGGAGTAGGAGAATGATACATTTGGTTAAATCATGGAATATCATTTAAGAAATTTACAGTATTCATAATTGCGCAAGTTACATAAGTATAATTTTATTGAAAGTTTACAAATAATTTATTGACACTAGGTATACTACTACTAGTCGTTGGATACAGGCGGCACAGGACCGCACGCTGTGGCGTAACATGAGGGAGGCACTAGGCGGAAATGATGATGATGAAATGATGAGGTATACTAAAACAACGATGAACTCCAATGAGACTCAAAATAGAAGTTGGAAAGTAAATTTAATTATATGTTTATAAATAATTTAAAAAAATACAATAAACCAATAGAAATATTTTGCCACCGCTTACCACTTGTTCCAAGCAAATTACACAGTCTGTGGCCGACCAACGCGGATATGGGCCCATTGTCTGGTCTTCTCGGAACTTTCGAACGGCGAGCACCGATAAAATCCATTTTATGTACCAGACGACGCTTGGGTATGTTCCCGGTTATTAGTTTCGGCACTTTTGAAAGGTATATTTTGAAGATATAGTTTAAGATAACTTTAAGCAATTGTGACCGGAGTATCAGTTTTGAGATCTACTTCAATGACTTGTGATTATTTTGAGTTCTGTATGCAGATATGTTTATTTCTTTCTCAAGATTTTGATATGCCAGCTGATTTTGAGAGCTCTATAAAAGTACACTAAATGATGCGGCAATAAACCTAAGAGCATTTAATCCAGTGATTTTGGGTTGAGAACCCTCAGCGCTCAGCGACAGTCTGGATAAAGTTGCATCAGCGGCTAACAACTAAGTCACACAAAAAATAAATCCAGTGATTGAACCATCACTGATTCGAATGAAAATATGTATATGAATGAAAATATATATAATATATATATACGAATGGTAATCATTTCGAGCATACTGTTGCTGAACTGGTTTATTGGTGAGTTAGAATGTTCTTACATCGATATACACTTCTTTGACGGTGATATTAGCTGCCTCTATACCTTAATCATTTCTTAAAAGGGACAGAAAGAGTTGTTTAGACATCTTCTATCTTCATTACCTTATTCATAGTAAATGGTTTGTTTAAACATGACTATCCATGCATACCTACTTCAGTCGCTTCCTCAACATTCATACTTCTCTTCATACACGCTCGCCGGTTTCGGAGACTCTTGACTCCACCTTCCTTCAGTGCGTGACCAATCTGGTCTAGGTAGGTTAGTATCGGTCTTCCCCGGTACCTACATCTTTCCACTTTCGCATTGTATATCTTCTTAACCAGACGTTCGTTCGGCATTCTTTCTACATGTCCGAACCATCATAGCATTCCCTCTCGTATCTTTATACCAATGCTCTCTTTCATAGCTAATCGCTCTCTTACGTCCTCTCCACAGATTTTCCGTAGAGATCACATTTCGACCGCATTAATTTTACTTTCATGCTCTTTTCTGCATACCTAACTCTCGCTTCCATATAGTAATGATAGATACTATGTATATACTGAAACGATTAAAAGAATTCTCAAATGAATGATATTTTAACTGATATTGCTAAGGTCATTGTACTCATAAAAATATTGAAATGCCAGCGGCCAACTTAGACTATATTTAGCTAAGTTCATAATCTTTAGTGCTATTAAAATTAGTATATACGATAAAATGAGGGTTTTTTTTTATTAGAAAGGTTTTCATATCGGCTATTTAATGTAAGTAATTGCAACGCTTTTAATAGAGGAGTGTAAGTAGTTTGAAAATTTTGAAGTTTCAACAACTTAAAAATGCGAAAGCTTTTTGTGTTTAGTACACTTCATAATAATAAATAAACCATATCATGCCATTAGGCAACGGGCCAATATTTTCGTTACTCTATTTTTTCTTTGTTGCGGCTTGCGCATTTAGTTATAAAGAAATACAATTTGTATTACATACAAATAATTCTTGATTTATTGTAATATGGGCGACAAATGGCCCAGTTTTAAGGACTAAGTCACTTGTCCGTGTGGTGACGGAGTAAGAATACAATTCACCACCCCCTATCTTACCCGTGGGTGATCGTAAGAGACGACTAAGGGATATTAAACGCATATAACATCTACGCGAGAGAAGGAAAACTCGAAACAAAACCCTATACCGACACGTCTGACCAGTGCGGTATAGTAGGTTAATTTCCCTCCCATTACGGAGGAGGCCCGAGCCCAACAGTGGGACATACATATATGGGCTGTGATGATGAAATCCTGAAAGTTTTGAAAGATAAAAATATGAAAATTGTGTTGCGCTAAAAATTTTAAACGCCCGAAAGAATTATTACTCACTCTGAGAATTCATAGTTTTTTCTTTCTCTACCTCAGCACTAAGGAAAAAATCCTTGTACTGCGGGAGATTTTATAAATTCATAATTGACAGTCACAAATTACGAATACATTACAAATACATAATTAACGCACACAAATTATACTTAGATTTAGAACAACAATTTGTAGATCTCACAAAGTTTTGAATCGGTCACGCAATATTTGAGACGATAGATCGGTATCTAGTATCTACAGTCCGGTTAAGCTGTCACAGCCCACTCGGCTGACAGCAATCGCAGTGGATACGTTTTAGTGGGTAACCTAGCCCTAGGCTAGGAGTCCCACACTTCCCATCCGGGGAGTAAGTGGGTAACGCATTTCAGACCACTCCGTTATCAAAAAAAAAAAGGGGTATCTTAATCGCTACACCAACTGTGCAGTTGATTAAAGTAAACAAAATAATTAACGTATACAAGGTGGACAAGACAATGCGACAATAAATGAAAACACCAGCAATACTAGTGTATAGGAATATTTTGAAACTATCTAAAAAGTCCTCACATGCAAATTTAAAAAGAAATATTTTCAAACAAACGTTTTATCATAAACATTGAAACAAAATAGAACACCGTTTGTAAATATTAGTTTACTGACCTGTAATACGACCGAGTATATTCTTTCATTACGCCGCATACATTAGGTACTTTTAATTGTCTTATCTAAGTCTGATGACACAGTTTATATGGATCTTATTGGTCAGGAATAAGGTTATAATATGCATTAATATGTATTGCGTTTGGCGAATACTTGAAATGGTAAACTGGTGATATGTAGGTACCTACCTTCATATTAGTTTATACTGATGCGGCATGGGAGGTCTTTGATCTCTTAGTGATAGCCTAATGATTTTAATTTTTAATACAGAGTGTAGAAAATGTTAATAATACAAAGTAAGGCGCTGTGGCTACACTATACGACATATTATATTCAAAGTTTGTATACAGGCTGGGCAAGTCATCAGATACACTAAATTAAAATTATTGTCGTATGGTAGTCTCCACTCTGTATAATAATTTAAATAAAATTTAACTTTCAACGGCTGTTGACAAGAGTTATCAAGAGCTAATGCTCATGTGAATAAGTAATCAATATGTAATGAATTATGAACAATGATGCATTTGTAATACACTATAGGCGTGTCCATAGTATGTCATTAGTTAAACAGACCGTAAATCCGCAAGAATGTAACGCAAAATACGACGTATTAGTATGAAAACTATTTTGTTCTAAATAAAACTTTAATTGCGGAATTATTTGCCGTGTAATGACAGAGAAAAACACAACGCACCAACCCCTTTCTTGAGCGTTGGTGTCATAAAAATATAAGAGACACAATACGCACATAACATCTAGGCAAGGAATGGTAAATTCGTAATAAAACCCCTTATACCTATCAGTCTGGCACGGTTGCTTCGGCATGTACCTGCACACGGTCGTAAGGAAGGAGTCCTCGTCACTGCCGTCCTGCCAACAGTGCGGCAGTGACGAGGACACGGCGCAACATACGCTCGAGGTCTATACGAGCTGAGACCGGCAGCGCCGTGATCTTGTCGTTGTCATCGGTGCCGACGTGATGCTGCCGGCTGTCGTGAAAGCGATGGTCGACAGCGTCAGAAACTGGGACGCGGTCGCCGCCTTCTGAGAGACAGTCATCTCGCAGAAGGAGGTGGTGGATTGAGCCCGTTACATTTCCCTGCGCTCGGGCTGACGCCGGCACCTCGGGCGGCGCAGTCGCGAATACCTGCGCCTGATGCCACTCTAATCGAGGCCTCGGGTGATCGGACCGGAGAATAGTCCGGTCACCCGACGCGAAGCCACCGCGTGAGGACGACGCCCCGACGGCGAAAGCTGTCGGGGTATCGACTCGAGAGGAACCCGCGAGGGTCAACCGCTGTGCAGGCCACCGAAGATAAAGATCGGGTACCGGTGGCCCGCTTGCACGGCGAAGAGAGGAGTTTGCATGGTGAGTCTATGGGGTCACGCGCCGTCTCTGCCGTCACCCCGGACCGATTTGGTGGGGCGAGACGCATCCGTAGTCCACCGCAAAAGAAAAAAAAATACCTATCCGTCTGATTATATTATTGTGGTATAGAATTCTTTCCTTAGAAGTCGGTAATGATGAGTCTAGAAGAGTCAGCAAGAACGTAGTTTAGTCCAACAGAAAGATACTACGTGTCATCTAGAACTCTTTTACGAAGTGATGTATATGAATAAAATAACTTATAAGTCGGAAAGCTACAAATCTTTTTATTTTTGGGACAGATAGTCTGTCCAATTATAATCCCTGTAAATCACCCGAGGCAGCAGATGGGACGGCGTGGAACCCCATAACCTACCATAAGGATACTCTGATTTTTAAGTTGACTAGCGCTACAGAGACTTGGTCTTCAATGGCGAGGCTATAAATTTAGCTAAGTCACGCATCATTCGTGCCGTGAACTTTACACAGGTTTAATGCCTGTATAAGTTTGACAACACAAATAATTTTAATCTTGTCACATAAGCGTAAATCTGTGTGGGCCGCTTCGAGTTTACGCTAAAGCTTTAAAGGTAACGCTTACATTTGTTTCTAACTGGGGATAACAAAACAAACTAAGTACGTGATCTATACACCCGTGTTATCTTGACAAAATACAACGTAATTGGGATAAATTGATGGATATATTAAACGCAAAAATTTCAAATAAGACTATAATTTATTTATGTAATAGAACTTATTTATTTATTTATTACTTAACTATTAATTTATTTATTATTTATTTCTTACTTAATTATTAATTTAATTATCACTTAATTATTTATTTATTTATTATTTAATTATTAATTTATTTATTTATTAATTACTTAATTATTAATTAACTTATTTAATTATTATTAATCTACTACTAACACCAACAGACTTTGTCACGCTCGAAAGTTTGTTTGAAAGATAAAACAAAAAGAAAGAAAATGTATTCAGTATTTACTTGCTAGAATTTAAAAAAAAACATAAGTTAATTAACTTTTTTTTTAATTTAAAATAATATTTGATTAAGAATTAGGAAAGATGTAATTTTGGAGCTGTATAAATATCCTAATAGCGAAAAATAAAGCAGCAAATGAAATTCATGATTTCATACATAGAAATTAAATCATGTTATTGGGTATTTCTTCAGAAAAATTGCATCAAGATAACATCTTTCGTGGACTTCTAAGTTCATCTCCGGGCAATCCAGTATTCACTCTTTGTAATAAAACAGCATAAAGTAATCCTCATCTAATGTTTATAAGAGTATTGAACATAAGTAATGACGGGCAAATAAAAATCAAACAGATTCATGAAAATATTTTTTCTTATCACCGTCATCACAGCTCATATAGGCACGTCCCACTGCTGGACTCTAACCACCTCCACATTAAAAGGGAAATTTACCAACTAAACCACGTAGATCAAAGGGGTGGGTATAGAATTTCATTTTGAGTTTACGTTCTCTTACATAAATTTTATCTGCACATATCCCTTAGTCACATTTTACGATATTCATGGTAAAGAAAGAAGGTAGTGAATGATACTTTTAAATCGTTACCACACGGAAAAAGTTTTATTTCATATAAATTAGATGTTTGATTAGATTTCTGATCCAATTTACTTATCAACTAGCCCCAGTTAGGGAGAAACAGGAGTGCACAACATAACCGAAGATATAACACGCTGACGTTACAGTAAAAACGACAATGCACAAATGTGTTTAAAAGTAACCTTTAATGCCGAATAAGTGAGCTCGATATCCATAAAGTTCTTTACGCGAACCAGTAATGATTTTTCTGAGTGTAAGTGGTATTTGTATCTGTTAATTTTATATTTATAAAGTCTCCCATATCAATGGGTTTTATTCCTTAGAGTGAAGTAAACTCCAACAAAATTAGAAAAAAAAAACAGATCACAAATTAGAAAATGCAGTATAGGATACACTTAGGGGATTCAATCCCGGTCGATTTTTCTAATCCCGGGATTTCGGGATTATCTACAGTTAATCCCGGGATAGTCCCGGGATTGTATTGGTAATGGAAAATGGTAACAAAAACTTAGTAAACATATCAAAATAAATTTTTGAGGACTTAGAATATTTAAGTTTTAAATCCCTTAAGAGGCGGTTAAACAAAATTATACTTTTTTTTATAAACTTTCTTCTTATAAAATAACCAAACTAGGCACTTCTCTAAATAATTTCTGAAACCAACAGTAAACTTCAAAAAATCAACTTCTTTCTACTTATGTTTATGGGTACTTATATTTTAAATTAAATTGAGCAGAAACTTTATAGATTACTTATTTAAACCACGAAAATAAATCATTAATGCATTTTTGCTTTTTAATAATTTGATTATCACCAATTAACAAAAAAACATCAATACTTACACGAAGTGAAGCGGAAATTTTTACAAACTTTTACGCATAATCCGGTCGTTAACAAAAACAAATGAAATTGCTTAGTATGAATCAATCTATACTAATATTATAAAGCGGAAGAGTTTGTTTGTTTGTTTGTTTGTTTAAACACGCTAATCTCAGAAACTACTGGTCCGATTTGAAAAATTCTTTTTTTGTTGGATAGTCCATTTATAGAGGAAGGCTTTAGGCTATATAACATTACGCTGCGACCAATAGGAGCAGAGCAACAATGATGAATGTGTAAAAATCGGGTTTATGTTTCCTTTTGAGAGCTTCCGCTGCGTAAACGGTTAAAGTTGTGCAAAAATTATGTACTACATAATTGTTCCCCTTTCAAAGTTCTAAATAAAAGTCCGCGACAGCATATGTCTATCTTTTAAGATTGGCTCACTATAACCTTTTTTATGCTAATCAAATTTGTTTTAAAATAATATGATATTTTCGAAGGTGTTTTTATAAACATAATATTAATCCTTATCCAAATAAATGAGTTATTCATCACAAGTATTTAATTTAAAACAAAATTGCTCTTTACATTATTTGATTTCAATGAATATCTTAGGAAATATCGCAGTTTAAAAATAACATCGCAGCAAAATAATGATCAAGTACTGGGCGCGCATTTACGATAAAAATACTGGATCTTATAATCTTATATTAAAAAAAACTCAAACTAATGTTATTTCAAAGTACTTCTGCACACACTACATTTTTAGTTTTGTTTTCTTCTCATGACCTTCCGTCGGCTTTACACATCCTAAATAATAATAATAAGTATAGGAAGTATTAGTGCCTGCCCTCATGTATGGCAGTGAAAGTTAGATTTGGCGGGGAAGACATGAAAATAGAATAAATGCTGTAGAGCTGACAGCTTTTCGTAAGCTGTGTGTGATGTAAGTATGAAAGATAAAATTAGGTATAATGTTATAAAAGAGCGCTGGTATGCTGAGGTGGGTTGGACACGAAGTGGAAGAAATAATGAGTGGGCAGAGGTTGACGAAGCAAACATATAAAGCAATCGTGAATGGGACGAATACAAGGGGAATACCTTTTCTGGACCAAATTGGCGATTTGTTCACGAGAGGTCATCATCATCATCATTCTCCTACTCTTATCCCAATTACTTGTAGTCGATACAATAAGTACTCTTCATTCATAGTACATATTATAAAAGTTATTGGCAATAGTTTTATGACCGGCCGCCTGCCAGACGTCAACCCTAATTGGGAATGTAATTGTTGACCAAACGGCATCAGATGGAGTTGGCCCAAGTCGTTATAAGGCTCTTAGTCGTCTTTTACGACATCCACAAGCAAAGTGAGGATTGGTAGTATTCATAGCCGCTACCACACAGCGATTTCATACACATTAAAAGTATGTGTAATAGGCGTAAGTGTATGTATGTATGTATAATATACATACATTGTATATATCTATAGAAAGTATAGATAAGACCCGATACTTTTACTTGCATTACTTTATATGGTACTACATTGCATTATATGGATTACGTCAAACTTGAATCACTTTTAAATACTTATTTCGCGTAACTACAAATACACACAAAAAAAAAGAAATACATGCATGCACGCACACTACATCACAAACACACGCACACCACACACACACACACACACATATACACATACACACACGCACACACACACAAACACACACACACAAACACACGCATACCACACACACACACACACACACACATAAACAAACGCACAACACACACATACACACGCACACACACACACACACACACACACAACGTGTGAGCGCGCTCACTAACACGTTAATTCTCACTCATTCATTTATTATAGATTTCTTTATCATTAGTCTTTATTACGTAAGATATATATATTCATTATTTATAATGTATGTTACTGTAAAATAATTTGATGTTCAAGATTTATGTATTTCGGGAAGGAACTGTCTCTTGAATGAGAAGGAGAATGAGGATGGTGTCCGATGGTTTGCTGTGTGAGACACAAGGAGGTTTCAGGAGTGGAAGGGGATGCATGGATCAAGTGTTCTCTCTGCGCAACATTGTGGAGAAGCATCTGGCTCTAGGTCAGAGGGTTTTCTGCAGTTTTGTGGATCTGGAGAGAGCATTTGACACGGTTGTACGAAAGGAACTTTGGGACATTTTACCGGAGTATGGTATTAACGGTAAACTGCTACAGGCTGTGCAGTCCAGTTACATGGGCTGTAGAGCCTGTGTGCGGCTGGATGATGGAATGTCGCCTTGGTTTGACGTCAATATCGGCGTTAAGCAGGGGTGCATTCTGTCAGCCAGGCTGTTTATCATATATCTGGATAAATGTCTCCAAAGGTTGAACGATATGAATGTGGGAGTCCAGATGGGCGACTCAGTGGTCACTGCTCTGCTTTATGCAGATGATGCAGTCCTGCTGGCACAGTCAGCGATTGACCTGCAGACCCTAGTCGACACAATGACAGAAGATTGTAAGAAAAGGGGTCTACGCGTGAATGTGAGCAAAACCAAAATAACGGTCTTTGAAAGAGATAAAACCAGAACAGATGTAAGAGTAGCAATAGGTAATGATGTACTAGAGCAAGTGGATGAATTTGTATATCTTGGATGTGGATTTAGCCGAGATGGAAGGTACACCACTGATATAGAGCGAAGAGTGAATGCGGGAAATAGAGTGAACGGAGCGTTGGGGCAACTTCTCGGCAGCCACCACCTCAGCCAGAAGGCACGTGTAGCAATACATAACGCAGTGCTTGTCCCAACATTACTGTATGGAAGCGAGAGTTGGGTATGCAGAAAAGAGTATGATAGTAAAATTAATGCGGTCGAAATGCGATCTCTGCGGAAAATCTGTGGAGTTAGGCTGACCGACCGCATTCGTAACGACGACGTAAGAGAGCGAGTAGGTATGAAAGAGAGTATTGGTGTAAAGATGCGAAAGGGAATGCTCCGATGGTTCGGACATGTGGAAAGAATGCCGAACGAACGCCTGGTTAAGAAGATATACAATGCGAAAGTGGAAGGATGTAGGTACCGAGGGAGACCGAGACTAACCTACCTAGACCAGATCGGTCATGTACTGAAGGAAGGTGGAGTCAAGAGTCTCCGAAACCGGCGAGCGTGTATGAAGAGAATTATGAATGTTGAGGAAGCGAGTGAAGTATGCAGAGATAGAGTTCTCTGGCACTCTGTTCTCTCTGCCTACCCTGCAAGGGATATGGCGTGATGATATGTATGTATGTATGTATGTAACTGTCTCTTGAAACACAGGTATTACCTAATTCAAGAGGCAAAGACATCTATGTCAACTGTCATATGTATTTAGTTTTCAATAAAGATTATTATTATTATTATTATTTTACTTAAGGTTAAATGTTCTACTGTTACTAATAAAAAGGTCATGTAGGTACCTAAAACAGTTTTAACGTATGTATTATTTAAAAATATTTCCACCTTTTACGTAAACGAATTCGCGAGTTGAAGTTAACGTTAGCCCAAAGTAACCATTCCACGCGGACGAAGTCGCGGGCAGAAGCTAGTTAATAATATGTGTATTATAAATGAAATCAGCCATGTAAACAAGGTGGCTGTTAAAACGTCAAATCAAGGTAAGTGCGTTGCGTCTCACGCACATTTTAATGACTAATTTAAAAAATGTATCAATCCCGAAAATCCCGGGATCAAATCCTCTAGATACACTGTTATCAGCTGGTCTGACGACGGAGTAAAGTTTTTTAGAATCATTGAACGTCAGCGGCACAGGACCTTGGCATATACGTAACATATCTCTAGAAGAGATCTACCATCATACCCAATGATGGACAGATGATTTTGAATTTCATCATCATCTCAACCCATATACATCCCATAGCTGGGCCACAATAGGAGGGAAATTGACCCATTACCTTTATCAGACGGATTGGTGTAGGGTAATACTTTTTTTTTCATTCCTTATGGTGGCCAACGAGCAAGCAGCACACCTGATGGTAAGTGTCACTGCCGCTCATGGACCTTTGCAATACCAAGGGTATACTAAGAAAATCCCCAAACCCACCTAGTTGGGCTTCCGGCTCTCTCGCTCACCGAACGAAGTGCAATAGCACATTGCCATTACTCAGACGTCGATCTTCTGCGAGAGTGTGGTACTAACCCGGACGGACGAGTGGTCAGCGTGGTCCTACCACTATTAAAACTTACTTCGAATTTTCCTTCTCTTGCATAGATGATATATGCATATATTGCTTAGTCATTACGACACCCTCCTGGTAAAATAAGGAGACGGTGAATTGTATTCTTATACCGTAATTTTGAATTTAATTAACCCCATTTTACACCCTTATAACATTTAATATTGGATGATTAGCCATTATTTTCTCATAGTAAATATTAAACTCTTTACATTAAATTTCATTACAACAAACTTGGTATTAAAATTATTAAGTTTCAGCAACATCGGATGTATCCAAAATATCCAAACGGATATCGGAAAGTCGTCAGTAGGAAGTTGGCCTCGTTAATTGAGGAAGGTTCGGCTATCAGCTAATGGTAGACGTGATTCTGATAGGGTCGAATAATAAATGATATTTTTTAAAATGTGCTAGTTGTTTTCAAGAATGAAAGGGCGTTGATCGATTTTCGATAAAGCAATCAGCGAATGCGGGTCCCTTGCCAACGGCCCACCTCCTTTAGATAAGTTTAAAAAAATTAACCTTCAAGCTCGATTAATTTATTTTCTACAGCTGACGATTTATAAAGTAAAACATTGCTTTAGACAAATATAAAAATTTACAAACAATTTGTGTGTGGTAGGTCTACGTTGTTGACAGTTCTCTATCTACAGCCGCGGGCTGGTCCGTCCGGGGTAGTACCACACTCTCGCATAAAATCGACGTCTGAGTAATGGCAAGTAGGCCAAGCGCCGGGGTTTTTTTTTGCAATGTACGGGACCTGGTTTTTTTTTTTTGGAATATGTTCAAGGTCGTCCCCTGAATGTAAATCCAAGTTGGTTCACTTCAGCCGCCATCTTGGAAAACGCGTTTTATTGAATATCTCGCGAACCGCGCATCGTGCGACAAAAATTGCAGAGATCATTATTGTAGATAATAATATTTGCCATCTTTTTTATTTGAAACTTTTTTTTTTGTATTTCGCATAGGTTTTTAATTATAGCGCTTCAAACTTTTTACAATATGGTTTTTACTAAATATTTATTTAATGGTCAATTATAAATTAAAAATAATGGTAACTGAATTGTAGAGCATGAAATTACCTATAAATTTTATAAGAAACTTTTTCTCGTAGCATTTATAGTCTAAGAGCTGCAGCTTAGTAAAACTAGCACCTCGTACATTATCAGTGGCAATATTGCTCGCTCTATACGAAAACCATTTCATAACGCATAAAATGGCATAAAGCGTTCAAAAAAATGTCAATACAGCTGTGCAGTAGATCAATTAAAATTATAAATAATGTGGAGAACAACTAATAATATGTCGATCTTTATTGTTACTTAAAACGGTATCATCATAAAAGATTGTTTATGTAGCAAAAAACAATAGTACATCCCGCTACATCGTAAGAATTGTAATAGTTATTATTTTTATTATTATTATTATTAATTAACGTTATGCTTGTATTATGCTATTTTATATTGTACTGTTTTATTTTTAATTGTATATTAAAACATATTGTAATATTAATAATGATTTCTTTTTTAGTAGAGTACAATAATATGAAGGTTGGTATTGAATCTGAATTTTATTTTTTTTGAATTTAACATGAATCTGAGTTTTTCAAAAAATCGTCAAACTGTTTAAATTGTTGCAAATTTTGTAAAATACTGTGTATATTCGTCTGCACTTTATTTTCTCTTTTAAAAATCGTTAACGAAATCACTAAAAGGAAAAGAATTTTACGAATGTTACTTCAAAAAAACGAAAAAAAAACATTTGTTATTATATAAAAAGTGGCGCATTATTTTACGGGGCGAGTCTTATTTTTTTCGATGTTGAGGGAAGACACTCATCGTCTTGTGGATCTATCTCTTATATTCGTCTTGTGGATCTATCTCTTATATTCGTCTTGTGGATTTACAGTGTTATAGCTCTTAATCTATAAATGCTACGAGAAAAAGTTTCGTATAAAATTTATAGGTAATTTCATGTTCTATAATTCAGTTACCATTATTTTTAATTTATCATTGTCCAATAAATCAATATTTAGTAAAAACCATATTGTAAAAAGTTTGAAGCGCTATAAATAAAAACGTATGCGTTATACAAAAAAAAGTTTCAAATAAAAAAGATGGCAAATATTATTATCTACAATAATGATTTCTACAATTTTTGTCGTACGATGCGCGGTTCGCGAGATATTCAATAAAATGTGTTTTCCAAGATGGCGGCTGAAGTGAACCACCCCCCCGCCGCGCACACTTGGATTTACAATCAGGGGACAACCTTGAACATATTCCAAAAAAAAAAAATACCAGGTCCCGTACGTTGCATTACAACCCTACTTTTTTTGCTATGGCGCTTGGATTAAAGGTGCTATTGCGCTTCGTTCGGTGAGCGAGACAGCCGAATGCCCAACTGGGTGGATTTAGGGATTGTAATGGTAGACAGCGGCCTAGCTATAGCCTTGGTTATAGCAAAGGTCCATGGGCGGCAGTGACACTTACCATCTGGTGTGCTGCTTGCTCGCTTGCCACCAATAAACAATAAAAAAATAAGAGGTCTGTAAATCTGAGGCAGAGTAGCGTCATGATGTTGATACAATTATCGGTATGAACCTTTGGTTACTTTGTCCGAGCGATGGTCGACAACGGCAGGAACTTGGACGCGGGGGCCACTATCAAGATCTCATGAATAATACACTACTTTTAAAGCGGTCTGCCTGTATATCTGCCCATTTCTTCCGACTAATATTCTAAATAGCTGGACTGATTTTAGTGAAATTTTCACTAGCACGTCTCAATTTTATGTGGAATACTTAAGTAATTTTTTATAAGTTACCTACGAAAATATTAAATTTTAAAGTTGAGATGGCTGGACTGGTTCTCGCAGTATTTTGGCTGGCAAATAGCTGACTTTATAATTTTGTCATGCAATATATTTTTTTAAATACACAACACACTGCACTGAGGAAATAATCTTTGCATTGCGCGGGACTTGACAACATTTAATTTACCGGAAAAAAAATACACTCAGATTCAGGACAACAGTTAGTGGATCGCACAAAGTATTGTCCTGCGTGGGAATCGAACCCGCGACACCTTGCACAGTATACTAACCACTACGTCATTTGTGCAGTAAAAACAAATGATTATGGAAACTAAAAATAAACGCGAACTACTTAATACTTACATATTAAAGAATTATTTAAACCAGCTCACCTGAAAAAGAAAATATAAAATAAAACTTCAACTTTAAAAAAAAAACATTTATTAACACTCATTTAAAGATACACTACCGAAATATTTAAATTTTAATAAGCGCCCCCTTACAATATTTAAACAACCTCATCATCATCATCATCACAGCCCATATATGTCCCACTGTTGGGCTCGGGCCTCCTCCGTAATGGGAGGGAAATTAATCTACTATACCGCGCTGGTCAGACGTGTTGGTATAGGATTTTGATTTTGAAAGCTACACACACATATTGTATCGACCCCAAGTAATTAGGATAAGAGTAGGAGAATAATAATAAACATCAGAAATCGTCACCATTATAATTTTCAAATATAATGGCAAAATTACTATAGCTGAACCAGAAACCACAATCCATCAGCACAATTGATCTGATGCTCATACTCCTGGCGAATTTTCAGACATTTACGATTCCCAAGGGAAAGTAAAGTATGGTAATATTTGTAGTTCCTAGCCCAAATCCCTGGTCAGTCATCCTTCAATCACATTTACTTAACTCCGAATTCTAGGAAATTAAAGGCGAAGCTTATTCCTACAATTAACTGTCGGCGTCTCTCGAAGCAATTTGTCGCCAATTAACTTTGATAAGAATAAATCTCCCGAGTGAATAACGTATGGTAAAAGTCTGGCAAGCAACACCTACAACAGAATTAAGTTAAAAGGAATTAATTGGCCTTCACCCGTGGGAGACCCAACATTGTATCTTAATAATGTCTTGCTATACCAAGTTAGCAGCTATTAAATAAACAACGTCGGAATATAGACTTAGAACATAAGCAATCTTATCCGTGTGGTGACGGAGTAAGAATACAATTCACCCCCTATCTTACCCGTGGGTGATCGTAAGAGACGATTAAGGGACCTAACTATAGATCAATTTCCCTCCCATTATGGAGAAGGCTCGAGCCCAACAGTGGGGTATATATGAACTGAGATGATGATGATAATAATAGGCGTATATATTATCACCCTATTTATTAAAAAAGAATAGCATTATATATTTAGGTTATGTACCTAAAGGTTTACCTAATCTTTATGTGATTGGAGTTTGAAAAGGATTACGCCTGTCAATTCAACCAGTCTTTTAATAAAGAAAATATAATAAAACGTAGAATTGATAGAATTTTAAAATACATCGCTACCTTTGACGGACAATAGGACTGCGTTCAACCCAGGTATAGAGCAATGGTTTTGACAGCTGCCAGTTACTCTTCAATAAAAAAAAACAACAAATTCTCAGTATATATTAATTGTAGGATTGAATTACCAGGCATACTGTTGAATGATTTGTGTATTGAAACTGTTTTGTTCGACGTCATTGGAGTCAATGACTTGTAGTCATAAAACCCAGGGGTATAACGTGTTTAGCAGACAATTATTTTATATCTTTATGTATATATATATATATATATATATATATATATATATATATATATATATATATATATATATATATATATATATATATATATATATATATCTTTATGTATATATATATATATATATATATATATATATATATATATATATACACTACCGTCCAAAAGTTTGGAAGCAGCAAGGTAAAATCGAATAAAACCAAACTAAGTCATTTAAATTTAAATGTATTGATAAAAAAATAAAGAACAAACAGAAACTAACTTAAACAAAATAAAAAAATAATATACAATGGTAAATTAGATTAAATTTTAGCTTCATCAAAGTGTCCACCTTTCTCCTTTATAATCTTCTCACATATTCTGGGCATTCTATTAATCAATTTTTTAAAATAATCTTTATCTAATTTGTTCCATTCGTTCTCTAATAGCTGCCACAAATGTTCTGAGCTCGTAGGACAACGACTTTTCACCCTCCTGTCAAGTTCATCCCAAACAAGTTCAATGGGAGAAAGATCAGGGGATTGAGATGGCCATTGCATGATGTTTAAAATGTTTTCAGCTTTTTTCTTGTTTAAAAAGTTCTGGCACAATTTAGACGAATGCTTAGGATCATTATCCTGTTGAAAAATGAATCCAGAACCAATGAGACTTAGTCCACTGGGTATGGCAGAATCTTGGAGAATTTTTAAATAGCCTTCCTTGTTTAATTTTCCGGTTATCCTCACAAGATTGCCGGGTTTACTGTTGCCAAAACACCCCCAAACCATGACATTACCACCACCATGTTTGATGGTAGGCACTGTACATGCCTCTGAAGCCCTCTCTTCTTTTGACCGGCGTACAAAGACACGTCTATTGGATCCGAAAATCTGAAATTTTGATTCGTCACTCCAAAGGACATTTTCCCATTGTTCTATAGTCCAGTTTTTATGCGCTTTTGCCCATTCTAGTCTATTTTTCTTATGTCGATTTGTTAGTTTGGGTTTTTTAGCAGCAACACATCCTCTTAATCCCGCAGACAGTAAGCGTCTTTTAACAGTAGTTGTTGAAATGGGTGTTTCTCGCGTATCATTCAGAGCTGCAGTGATCTGTGGTGCAGTTAAGCGTCGATTCCGTTTAGAAAGAACTCTAATGAAGTTGTCCTCTTGATTTGTTGTGGATTTGGGCCTACCAGATCTCTTTCTATCTTCATTTTTCCCCGTTTCTTGTTTTCTAGCAAGGGTATAGTGGACACCTTTACAAGAAATTCCGAGCCTTTCTGCGATTTGACGTTCACTGTATCCTTCCTCGCGTAGAGTGCAAATAGCGCTTCGCTGTTCAAGCGTGATTTGCTTGTGTTTTGCCATTTTCAGAAGAAAAAATACGGTCAAAGTAGTAGCCGATATCTTTCGAATACAGACAATGTTAATATCACAACTTTCACGTGCCAATGCTCAAGTGCGACTGAATAAGGTCTAAAAAAGTTAAAACCAGCAAACATTATCAATAAAACTACACCATTGCATAGGATAAAGTAGCCGACGGATTAAGCCATAAAACACGTGTTTCGTCAATATTAAGGAATTCCATAAAACTTGATGAATGTAGGATAATAATCCTTTTGTGTTTGTGTAGACAGTCGTAAAAGGTTGTAAAACTCAAGATTATTGCTAATTTTTACCGCTATTAGTCGGCATTTATTTGTTTTGTTTGAAAACAGGTGTGCTTCCAAACTTTTGGACGGTAGTGTATATATATATCTTTATGTATATATATATATACATACATACATATCATCACACCATATCCCTTGCAGGGTAGGCAGAGAGAACAGAGTGCCAGAGAACTCTATATCTGCATACTTCACTCGCTTCCTCATCTTCATACACGCTCGCCGGTTTCGGAGACTCTTGACTCCACCTTCCTTCAGTACATGACCGATCTGGTCTAGGTAGGTTAGTCTCGGTCTCCCTCGGTACCTACATCCTTCCACTTTCGCATTGTATATCTTCTTAACCTACCTTACATCATTACCTATTGTTACTCTAACATCTGTTCTGGCTTCATCTCTTTCAAAGACCATTATTTTGGTTTTGCTCACATTCACGCGTAGACCCCTTTTCTTACAATCTTCTGTCATTGTGTAGACTAGGGTCTGCAGGTCAGTCGCTGACTGTGCCAGCAGGACTGCATCATCTGCATAAAGCAGAGCAGAGACCACTGAGTCACCCATCTGGACTCTCACATTCATATCGTTCAACCTTTGAAGACATTTATCCAGATATATGATAAACAGCCTGGCTGATAGAACGCAGCCCTGCTTAACGCCGATATTGACGTCAAACCAAGGCGACATTCCATCATCCAGCCGCACATATATGGCGGTATCTATATATATATATATATATATATATATATATATATATATATATATATATATATATATATATATATAGATACCGCCATCTGTTAGAATCGTTTGGAGATAACAGATAATTGTAACTGTAATAGACAAATAATTTGCAATAAAATAATATAGCGACTATAAATTGAGATGGAAGCTATCTTCTTTTTTTAAGTTGGATCAAACTACACATGCTGTGCAAATTTGATTAAAATCGGTTAAGTACTTTAGGAGTCCATAGCGGACAAACAACATGGCGCGTAATTTATATATATATATATATATATATATTCATAAATTAAAATTGAATATATAATTCAAGAGTTGAAAATAATCTTAATTATATTATTAATTAAATAATATTAAAAAAAACAGATGAAAATATAATTTCTAGACAATGTCCGCTTTGGAGAAATAAACGTAAACTTTCAAAAGCTTTTAAAGGCACTTTAGCACGATGAAAACCACAGCCACCGTAAAAGTACTGACTTAATATTAACACGTATTTCTCTACTGCAGCGACATATATACGACATATTTCTCCATGTGGTACCATTATTTATAATAGTGTCATTTATACTGTGTTCCGAAATAGTATGAACATAATATATGAAATGCAAAAAAAATATTTAATACTTCTCTGCGTTTATTTATTTATTGCACTAAAGAAACATACAGTCTGTTAATTTACGATAAGAAAAAAATTGTCCGTGTGGTGACGGAGTAAAAATACTATTCACCACCCCATATCTTACCCGTGGGTGATCGTACGAGACGACTACAGGATATAAAACGCTTATAACATCTATATGCGAGAGAAGGAAAATTTGAAAGAAAACCCTATACCAACACGTCTGACCAGCGCGGTATAGTAGGTTAATTTCCCTCCCATTACGGAGGAGGCCCGAGCCCAACAGGAGGACATTAATGGGATGCGATGATGATGATGATAAAGATATCATTATGCATATTTTATTAACGACACCTAATATTTAGGTATGGCTGTATGGTAAATGGCGATAGAGAAGTGTCCAAGAGGTTATGGGTTGCACACCATGCCATCTGCCATAGCCATCACCGAATAGGCTATAAAATAAGTTACAAATTTTATAAAACATTTCCTAAAGTAATTCTCAATATCATATATGAAAACTGTATAAAAACAAATATATTTCGTCTGCAATAAATAAATAATAAAAAAAAAAGACTCAACATTTCACACCTCGCCACTCGTGCCATGAAACAACTTCACCCAAAACAACCTGAAACAACAGTCAAACGCGATGCACTCAAAAAGTACCAAAGTAAATAAACCGTATATCGTAGAATCGCGACAGTTTGTTTTTTCATAACACTTACTTGAATTCTCTGTTCCAAATGTAAGTGATCAAAACGTCAGATATATTTTATAGTTTCTCAAATCTGTATAGGTGTACTTTTAACATTATAATATAAGGTTTTATTTCGAGTCTTGTTTCTTTTGTACGCAGATGTTATATTCATATTATATCTCTTAGTCGCCTTTTACGATATCTACGCGTAAAAAAGGAAATATCCGTATAGTGACGGAGTAAGAATACAATTCACTACGCCCCTATCTTACCCGTGGGTGATCGTAAAAGACGACTAAGGGATATGAAACGCATATAACATCTATGCAACAGAAGGAAATATCGCAAGTAAACCCTATACCAACCCGTCTGACCAGCGTGGTATAGTAGGTCAAT
The DNA here is from genome assembly GCA_905163515.2 of Lymantria monacha. Classification (NCBI taxonomy): domain Eukaryota; kingdom Metazoa; phylum Arthropoda; class Insecta; order Lepidoptera; family Erebidae; genus Lymantria; species Lymantria monacha. Next base: position 20,959,318 of record LR991102.1, on the reverse strand, counting down.
TTCACTCTTGTTATGGAGGCTCGAGCCCAACAGTGGGACATATATGAGCTGAAATGATGATGATGATGATGAAAAAAGGTTGGTGAATTGTATTTTTACTGCGTTACCACATGAAAAATACGGGAATAATACACCACTTTTTTGACCGGTTATGATTCGTTGCCATATCGATCAAGTACCCAAAGCTACGGCATGGCGGTTCACAACTTGTATTTCCCTTTTTAACATAATGAGCAATGTATTAGAACTGATTCCTCAACTTCAGTGGTCTGCCGGGCGGGTTACCCTTTCAAGTTAATTCACCCCGTAAACGAACACGAGAACTGTAGAAATGAAACTATTTTTACGGATTTTATCGCGTTTGATTTTTAATTTCCTAACGTTTCGAACACTTCGCAGTGTTCGTGGACAACACGTAAAAATAAATCCGTAAAAATAGTTTAATTTGAAATATGTAATAAATGCGTAAATATCTCTCGTAAATTTATATTTGCGACGTAAAATTAGATCATTTTAATCGATATTTGTTTTATTATTCACGAAACAAATTGTTTTACCAGCTGTTTTATGTTACAGGGTCGACCTTAGTGTAATTCTTTAATGAACAAAGATATCACGGGCTTTCAGTATTAATTTGTACGAAAAATTTCGCGAATAACACGGAACAAAAAACAGGGAACTTTTTTCTTCTGGTGACGGAATAAGAATACAATTCACTTTTCTCGCTTCTTTTCCTATTGATGTTATAAGGGACAAGCGATATCAATGCCAAAGAAGGAAAATTCGAAATAAAAACCTTTCTTCGTCAACTTATACAACCCAAAATGTGGTTAAGTATGGCAATTTATCTTCCATTTAGGTTCCATTTGAAAATTCAAATTCCATTTCAAATCAGCGCATGGGCTTTAACCTAGCACATGCTGAAATGGAATCCTGGTTAATACATTTTCAATATACATAATCTCTTGCTATACATATTAGTATAATTTTGTAAATTGTTAAAGGAATGTATCAATAAATTTTTTCTTTCATTCTTTCATTGGGGAGAAGAATTAAGCCCAACGTGCCCCATGTATATGAGCTGAGAATAAAATTTAAAAACGGAACTATTGTTTTCTCTACTCTTCTAAAACAGCGTCTCAGATTTATTTTATTTACTGTACAAATGGCGTAGTGATGAAAATACGGACCTACTGCCAGTGTCCTGGATTCAAATCCCACACCATACAATATTTATGCGATCCTTAAATTATTCTTTTGAGTCTGGGTGCATTTGTGTCAGTCATTTATATGTTTGTAAAGTCCCCCGTAATACAAAGACTATTTGTTTTGTGCTGGGTGTGGTAGATTAAAAATCATTCAAATTATTTCATAAAAATCTTTTTATTCATCCATCCATCAACCCTATCGACTTCCACTATTGGACAACGCCTTATATAGGGGGAGAATCCCATAGTCACTATGCTTGGCAAGAGGATTGGCCAATGCAATGGGTGGTAACTTTCCTAAAATATTGCACCTGTTTATTCTACTGGCGATCGCTTTGGAAGCTTTTACGCCTTCCACGTGAAACGTGAGATTGAAAAATAGAATACGATATTTTTAAATCATAAATACGGACAATTTATGAAGTGTACTTCTAATTTTAATTCATTTTAAATGTTAAATTTAGACAATACACAGTTAAAGTTTAAATCAAAGCGTCAATTACGCGGCGTCTATAGCGTCACTAACGCAATTGAATAAAGTTAAACAAGTTAGTACTTTTATTAATCCAATAGAAAGCGGCTCCACGAGACTGGTTCCTTTCTTCCTTTGGGAACGGTAAATTTTGTCGGCATAGAAATTTGCCTGTATATAATATTTAGAGATAATATATCGGGTACCGGTGGCGCGCTTGCACGGCCAAGAGAGGTGCTTGCAGGGTGGGTCTATGGAGTTGCGCGCCGCCTCTTCCGTCACCCCGGACCGTTTTGGCGGGGCGCGACCGCCTACATAGTCCACCGCAAGAAAAAAAAGAGATAATATAGGTTTCTTTTATTAAAAAGAATCCGTGTGATAATGGTTTGAGAATATCCACCATTCCGTATCTTACTGGTGGATGTCTGTCTCTTAGTCGTGGGTGTGGTATAATAGACAACTAATGCATTTAATAAGCGTGTAAGTGAGCAAGAAAAGGAATATTTGAAATAAAACCCTATGCCAACCCGTCTTATCAGTGTGTTAAAAGTAGATTAATTGGCCTCCTATTATGGAGGAGGCTCGAGCTCAACAGTGGAACGTAGATATATGAGCTGAAGTAACGAGGATATATTAAAATATATGGCATTTGTAGTGCTAATATTATCCTCAATGTAATGTATATATTATTAGAACAAAAATTAGAACAAAAAAATTAAAAAAAAAATCACATTTATATAGCGAAAGAAGCCAGACACAAACATGGTAGGTACAAATGAATGATATAAATTAATAATAAATACACTATACACGACATTTAGACAGAAAAAAACAGAATAGAGAATAAACAGAAGGATAAAATAAAAGAAATTAAATGAATTAATACATAATATAAATGAGACAGTGTGTGTGTGTACTTATGTACACGCGTTAGAAATTATATTTCTTTGGCGAGACAAGATAAAAATCTTTTCAAAAATTTTATCTTTCGCCTTATTCTACGTTTGTAGAAAAAACGACACTAACAATAGAAAAAAAGTATTTAATACATTGAAAGTTTTATTATAACGCATTATCTAGTTAAAAAACTAAAATGTTGACTATGGTGTCGGTTTTTTGTGATGGTGTGCGTGCGCATCGTAAAAATTTACTCTCATCATTTTTCCCTTAGGTACGCGCCAAACGAAATATAACTTCAAAAAAAGAATAGAAAATAAACAACGAGAATAAAATAAAAGAAATTAATATAAAATAAAAGAATTAATACATAATATAAAAAAATCATATGCCTCGCGACTCTCTTAAAACGGTCTCGTTCAGCTTTTGCCAGACAGAATACTGGCGCTGGTTTTCAGCTTAACCCCCTCACGCGCTTTTGGGACACCCGTTTGACCCAAAAAGAAACTGCTGAACGCGCTTCTAGGACAGGTTTGGCCCAATTAAACGTACTACAATTAGGAATTGTTTTTAGCACTGTATATCACATTTCCACAATAACAGTTTACGTAAAACCATAACATTCACTGAACTTTTTTCAATAAAACAAAGCGCCAGGCACTCGAGAGCACCGCGAAGTCTGGCGCGTGAGGGGTTAACCCTGTTATGACGCAACTACTTAGCAGTTCTTAGATAGACCAACGTGCATTTTAGTGCAAGTTATGAAAATGATTGATTTTAATGTTTATTAATTTTAATAAAAAAATAACTATGAACAAATGGTTTTATTTATCGCAACCAAAATAATCGAATGGTCGTCTGATAGTGTGTGATTTATATAATCGAATTCTACTCGAAATATGTACCACAAACTACTACAAATTAGATTTAGCGGTCTCGCGGTTTTACGAACCTATTTAGTAACTAGATATATATTGTAGCAGTAGGTACGATAACTTAATTATAGCAAATAAATATAACAAGAAAAAAAAAACATTTTTTTTTAATGAAACTATTTTTACGGATTCTATTGCATTTGTATTTGATTTTTTTATTGCTCAACGTTTCGAACAGTTTACAGTGAAATAAAACTACGAGAACCGGTGTGTACGAGGACCGGTGAGTCCTCCCGTGACCATGATCACTGTAAAGTGTCGTCGGAAATTTAAAAATCAAATACAAACGCGATAGAAGCCGTAAAAATAATTTCGTTTAAAATAAATTAATTTGTTTTTTTGGAGTTTACTCCTTAAGAATCGATTTCCATATAAGGCGCCCGGTATGAGAAAAAATTGAGGAGTAAAATCTAGTGATCGAATGACCTCGTTACGTTTTTGGTGCGCAACCTATTCTGCGCACCTTTCACTTTCTGACGTGAGATAATACTTCACTGAACAGTTTTAATAAATGTAAATAAATATATATATATATATATATATATATATATATATTATTTTTTAGTCAAATGAGCTTTTTTTGCGCCTGTTTTGATAATCGTACTTAAGGAGTAAACTCCAGTCGTGCGTCGGAGCTGACATACTTTTTTTTTTCTTATTATTTTTATTTGGTGTAATTAATACGACTGTACCGATGGCGTAGTGGTTAAGATACCGACCTTCCGTGCCAGTGGCCGTGTGCCGCGGGTTCGATTCCCATGCAGGACAATACATTGTGCGATCCACAAAGGGTTGTTCTGAATCTGTATATAATTTGTCTGCGTTAATTGCATGTTTGTAAAGTCCTCCGCAATACAAGGATTATTTCCTTAGTGCAGGGAGGTGTTTAAAAAAAAAGCATAAACATCAATTTACAGTATTCATCATATGTGTAATATTCACGTAAACACCAGAATATGTTACAATCAATTTATTTTTGGGGATTATATCTTCTGGCCAGACCACGTGGATTGAATAACCCGTTTTTCTGTCACATTAAAGAATAAATTTAACAACTAATTTTCCTTCCTCACGGCGAATTCTTTCACTATTCATCTCAGCTAATATACATCAAATTGCGGGACTCAAGTCTCCTCTAAAACAGGAGTGAAAAGGACCTACTTATACCATGCTATTTCGAATTTTCATTATCTCACATAGATGTTATATGTATATTATTATATCCCTTAGACGTCTTTTACTATAACCAGGAGCCAAATAGGGGGATGTGTATCCTTACACCATACAGACACCTATTATTAATACATATCTTCAAAATAATTTAAAGTCATTTATGTAACTTTGGTTGTGAACCCAAGACATTTACATATATTTTATTCATCATCATTCTCCTACTCTTATCCCAATTACTTGGGGTCGATACAATATGTACTCCTCTTTCATAATACATATAGTAAAAGTTATGGCCAATAGTTTTATAACTGTCCGCCTGCCTGACCTCAACCCTCCTTGGGAATGTAATTGTTGAAAAAAGGCTTCAGATGGAATTTGCCTAGGTCATTATAGGGCTCTTAGTCGTCTTTTACGACACACAGAGCAAAGCAAGGGTAGTATTCGAAGCCGCTACCACACTTTTACAGCTTCATATTATATATTTACAACTATTTTATTAGGCTTTCTAAATAGGATATCACTATTCCATAACCATAATATATTGATAATAATACATCTTTTTTAGTACAATGACCTAAGATTTTAAGCAGCTATTTCTGTTTGTATATACAAACTTTAATAACACAGCTAACCCCGCTAATAAAATTTCACATCAAAAATAAGAAAAGTAATTCGTCTCTTTCATATCACTTTCGACGGTCAACAATAAAAACAAAATAAAATAAGTACCGCCATATCTGTACCGTGTTACAACCAATAAAACGAAGGAACAAAAGAATATAGCCTTCATTCGTCTGAGCAATCCTCTTGAATAATGAATCGACGCCGTATCTTGACGCGGCCTAAATCGTGGATACCATAGTTACTCGCCTTATGTATATTTCGACTTGCGGTAATTGTTTTAATCTTGTAAAAGTCACGAGCATCCATTCTAATGGTAAGATATTTGATTTATTTAAAAATTTCTTTCTTTTACACCACCGTGTGCCATCTACCTTCTCCTTAAAGACGAAAATATAATACGATGCGAGAATTGAATGTCCTACAATATTTTACGTTAAAAAAAAAGAATAGAGAATATCTCTATTCTTTTTTTTGTGTCTAAATGTCGTATTTAGTGTGTTTGTTTTATTTTAAATTTGTATCATTCATCTGTGCCTTGTGGATACCATAGTTACTCGCCTTATTTACTACTATTATATATACTATTTCGACTTGCGGTAATTGTTTTAATCTTGTAAAAGTCACGAGCATCAATTCTAATGGTAAGATTTAAAAAATTCTTTCTTTTTCCTTATCTATTTATACCATTTCGTAGAATCTTTTTTATTTGTTCAGTCATTGTGCACAATCCTTATTCTATTATAGCAGGCATATTAGCTTACAATACCACATTGGCTACGGGTTACTCTAGAGGTTTGCTTTCATCCTATGCGTAATTAAGTTTATCAGTGACTTAAAGCGAACGTGGTCGAGCACATGACAGTCCACAAGGGAGGTTGGTACCTACTTCACCGAAGACAAATATCGGGTACCAGTGGCCCGCTCGCACGGCGAAGAGAGGAGTGCACGGTGGATCTATGGGGTTACGCGCCGCCTCTTCTGTCGCCCCGGACCGATTTGGCGGGGCGAGACGCATCCATAGACCACCGCACAAAAAAGAAAAGGTTAGTTGGTACCTACTTCGATCAATTTATATTTTGCGCAATCGGTTGTTCATAGGCTGGGTGTTATTTATACGTTTGATGTAGTAACTTGGCAAAATTCTCTGGCTCACACAAAAATTTATATTTTTAATGCAAGTATAGAACAAAAAAAAACGACAGAAATGAATGAATCTATATTATATAAAGTAAAATTGCTTAAATGCCACACATTGGAGTTTGATGTAATACTGGAGCTGGGATGCTTAATTATCCCATTTCTACATACCATCGCAGAATATTGTCAAGCAATTATTATTTATTTAAAAATAATCTTATCTTAATATATATAAATTACGCGTCACGTTGTTTGTCCGCGATGGACTCTTAAAGTACTTAACCGATTTTAATCAAATTTGCACAGCATGTGTAGTTTAATCCAAATCCTCCACTTAAAAGATAGGATAGCTTCCATCTCAATTTATAGTCGCAATATTATTTTATTGCAAATTATTTGTCTATTATTTGACAGTCACAATTATCTGTTATCTCCAAACGATTCTAACAGATGGCGGTATCTGTTGACTGAGTTGAGTAAGTATTTAATAGATGGCGCTATGTTAAACGTACAAACGTTTCATATAAGCTACAATTTATTAGTATAACCACCACGTGCTACTGGGGCTACCTTAGCCACAGTAAGCCGCGGCGGAGTCGCTAGTAGGTATATAGTATATATCAAAGCTATAGTTGTATGTGTGCAATTTTTAAAAAAACTAGACCACCAATTTTTATGATTCCTATATCTGAATTATCTATAAAATCTTATGAAGAGCTGATGCAGCTGATACCTTCCCCTGTACGAGATAAAATTACAAAGTTGAGATTCGTATTTGTAGCTGGTTTATAAATTTAGATGAAAGAATGATTCTTAGAAGTGGGTTCATTTAGTTAATAGAAATTTTATTTATTAGATATTTAATTTATTTTATGTAAACAGATTAAAGATACAAAAGGTTACCCGCAAGAACCTTCAAAGAGATTTTACAGATACTTCGCCTCAAGATAAATACAAACCAATGAAATGATTCTGTGCTATGTCAAAAGAAATATTACAGTTATTATACTATTGGTTTATATATAATAATAATTTTAATAGTGGTAGGACCACGCTGTTGATATTCTGCCGTGTACAGCCGCGTGCTGGTCCGACCGGGGTAGTACCACACTCTCGCAGAAGGTCGACGTCTGAGCAGTGCTGCTGTGCTTCGTCCGGTGAGCGAAAGAGCCGGCAGTTCGACTTTCTGGGTGGGTTTAGATTTTTATTTGGTAGGCAGCGACCAAGCTATACCCTGATATGGCAAATGTCCATGGGCGGCAGTAAATCTTACCATCAGGTGTGTTGCTTTCTCGTTTGCCACCATAGATATTAAAAAAAATAGGTGTAAATAATGTACATGTTACTTTTCAATCAAATTGATCAACACCATTCTCCTGCACTTATCCCAATTACTTCGGATCAACGCAATATGTAATTCTCTTCCATCGTAAATATTGCCCACGGATGTCAAAAAAACGGTACTAGTAGCTGGCCTAATGACGATGGAGAGGGAATATGGTGGATTACGGAACCACGCACCGCTCTTCCGTCGCCCCGGACGGAATGGACGGCGTGTGCCCAAAACATAGCCTGCCAAAATAAAATTAGAAATATTGCAAAAGTTATTGACAATAGTTTTATGACTGGCGACCTGCCCACCCGGACGGAATTCCAGTCCGGGTGCTGACGTCGCTCCTCGAGCACTTCGAGCCTCGCCTCAGGCAGCTGTTCAACGCCTGTCTGACGTCTGGACGGTTCCCTGAGTGCTGGAAGGAAGGGAGGTTGGTTCTCCTGCCAAAGCCGGGACGGTCCCCGGATTTGCCGTCGGCCTACAGGCCCATCGTGCTCCTCGACGATGTGGGTAAGCTGCTGGAGCGTGTGCTCGCTGCCCGCATCGTCCGACACCTGGAGGAGGTGGGGCCCGATCTGTCGGACGCTCAGTATGGGTTTCGGAGGGGGCGTTCGACCATCGGGGCCCTATTACGCCTGAGGCAGGCGGCCGCGGAGGCCGTCGCCGGGAAGGGAGTGCTGTTGGCGGTGTCGTTGGACATCGCCAACGCATTCAATAGTCTGCCATTCGGCTGCATCAGGGAGGCGCTCCGGTTCCATGGAGTGCCCCTGTACCTCAGGCGGCTGGTGGCAGACTATTTGGAGGGCCGCAGTATCCTCTGCGCGGGTCCCGCAGGGGACATTGTGCGGACGCCCATGTCGTGCGGCGTTCCACAGGGGTCGGTTCTGGGGCCGACTCTGTGGGACATCGGGTACGACTGGGCGTTGAGAGGGAGTCTCCCCCCCGGGCTGAGCTTGGTGTGCTACGCTGACGACACTCTCGTCACGGCCCGGGGCAGGACACTCGAAGAGGCGGCGAGCCTGACCACTCTCGGCACCGAGGAGATGGTCAGGCGGATCGAGGCGCTGGGGCTCAGGGTGGCCCTAAACAAGACGGAGGCCCTACTTTTCCATGGGCCCCGTGTGAGGCTGCCCATCGGCGCCTCGATAGTGGTAAACTCCATCCACATCAGCATCCAGGCCCATATGAGGTACTTGGGTCTGGTGCTCGACGGGCGATGGTGGTTCCGGGAGCATTTCCGACAGATTGCTCCCCGGCTTGTCGGCGCGGCGTCCGCCCTTTCTCGACTCATGCCGAACGTGGGCGGACCCAGTTTTGAGGCCCGACGGCTGTATGCGGGGGTCATCCGCTCGATGGCCATGTACGGCGCACCCGTGTGGGCGAGGGCTCTGAACGCCCAGCTCAGGGCGGTTCTGTGGAGGCCACAGAGAGCCATGGCGGTCAGAGCCATTCGCGGGTACCGCACGGTGTCGACAGAGGCGGCGTGCCTGTTGGCCGGGACACCCCCGTGGGACCTAGAGGCGGAGATGCTCTCCGACCTCTACCGGCGGGTTATCACAGCGCGCGAGGAAGGTGGCTCCCCATCGTTGAGCGAGATAGCCACCTGGCGCGTGGATGCCCGCCGAGACGTCATCGCCCGTTGGGCTACGCGGCTGGAGAGGCCTAGGCACGGTGTGGAGACCGTTGAGGCCCTCCGGCCCGTATTGATAGAGTGGATGGAGCGGCGGCACGGAGTCCTCACCTTTCGGCTGGTGCAGGTATTGACGGGGCACGGGTGTTTCGGGTTGTACCTGCACAGGGTCGTGTATAGGGAGTGGACTCCGGCCTGCCACCACTGCAGGAGTGACGAGGACACGGCGCAACACACGCTGGAGGTGTGTCCGGGATGGGAGCGGCAGCGCCGCGACCTCGTCGCTGTCATCGGTGCCGATCTGACGCTGCCGGCCGTCGCGAGAGCGATGGTCGACAGCATCAGGAACTGGGACGCGGTCGCCGCCTTCTGCGAGGCTGTCATCTCGCAGAAGGAAGCGGCGGAACGGGCAAAGGAGGATTCCCGCGCCCCGGGCCGCCGTCAGCGGCCGGGGCGGCGCAGGCGCGAATACCTGCGCCTGATGCCGCCCTAACCGAGGCTTCGGGTGATCGGACCGGGGAATTGTCCGGTCACCCGACGTGAGGCCACCGCGCGAGGGCGACGCCCCGACGGCGAAATCTGTCGGGGCGTCGACGAGAGGAACCCGCGAGGGTGAACCGCCGGGCGGGCCACCGAAGTTAAAAATCGGGTCCCGGTGACCCGCTCGCACGGCGAAGAGAGAAGACTTTTTACGGTGGGTCTATGGGGTCACGCGCCGCCTTCTCCGTCACCCCGGACCGATTTGGCGGGGCGAGACTAATCCATAGTCCACCAAAAAAAAAAAAAATGACTGGCGACCTGCTAACGTCAACGCCCTTGAGAAAATAATTCATTAGGTGGAATAGACCCTGGTCGATATAAAGCCCTTAATCGTCTTTTACCACATAGCAATTAAATTTCTATCAAATTAATCGTCGACGAAATATTAATTATCATCATCATCATCTCAGCTCATATATGTCCCACTGCTGGGATCGAGCCTCCTCTATGATGGAAGGGAAATTAACCTACTATACCACGCTGTTCAGACATGTTGGTGGGTTTGTTTCGAGTTTTCCTTCTCTTGCATAGATGTTATGTGCGTTTTATAACCTTAAGTCGTCACGTATGATCACCCACGGGTAAGATATGGGGTGGTGAATTGTATTCTTACTCCGTCACCACGCGGAATTTTTTTAGTTAATATTTGAAGTAATAAATCCCTGTACCCCAGATATAACAAATATTAACAAACACTAATTAAACCCAGGCTCAAAAACACCATATAAGGATAACGTAAATGATGGTCTTACATAAGTATGAAAATAATAATCCCAAAGATAGGTAGAAAATTAGAGCAATACACTATTATTGAACCCAAAAAGGTTTGCTACATAAACACGTGTATACTGTTACCTAATTAGTTAAGCAAACGGACCGGATTCCTAATACCCTGTAGACTCAAAGCTACTATGAGCTTTCAATGTTGTCATAACAAAATTATATGAAATTATCACAAACATTATATGTTGCTTTGGTATGCTTATCAAATACATACATACATACATACATATCATCATGTCATATCCCTTGCAGGGTAGGCAGAGAGAACAGAGTGCCAGAGAACTTTATCCTTGCATACTTCACTCGGTTCCTCAACTTTCATAATTCTCTTCATACACGCTCGCCGGTTTCGGAGACTCTTGACACCACCTTCCTTCAGTACGTGACCGATCTGGTCTAGGTAGGTTAGTCTCGGTCTCCCCCGATACCTACATCCTTCCACTTTCGCATTGTATATCTTCTTAACCAGACGTTCGTTCGACATTCTTTCCACATGTCTGAACCATCGGAGCATTCCCTTTCGCATCTTTACACCAATACTCTCTTTCATATCTACTCGCTCTCTTACGTCATCGTTACGAATGCGATCGGTCGGCCTAACTCCACAGATTTTCCGTAGAGATCGCATTCATCGCTTATCAAATATACCTATTATAATTAATACAGTACATCTAATTGTTGTGATGAAATATAATTCTACGTATGGTAAGTAATAGTAAGAATATAATTCACCACCCTTCACCTTGCACATGGGTATCGTAGAAGACGTGTAAGGAATATCATGTGTAGATAATATCGATGCAACAGAAAGTAAACTCGAAATGAAACCAAATGCCAGCACTTCTAACCAGCGTGGTAGGTATAATAAGTCTCACACACAGTGAAGTAAGCGTCCAACAATGGGATGTATATGAACAAAGATGAAATGATACAATTATCGTTTTTTTATTGATCTTGTGACATAAATTTGATTCTGGTTTCGAATTTTGTAATAGTGGAAGGACCATGCTGTTGTAGGGGTGTCCACTTTGAAAAAACATCGATGTTTTTTTCGATTCGATAAATCGAAACTGTACATCGATGTCTTTCGATGTATCGGATGAAAACATCGATGTTTCTAAACATCGAAGTTTTCATCTAAAAACAAAAAAAGGTCTTTTTTGTGGCATTTATACCTATTCCAATCCCTTATAAAACTGACTTCTAAAAAAAAAGGCCCTTTTTGTGGCATTTATACCCATTCCAGTCCCTTATAAAACAGATTTCTAAAAAAAAAAAAAAGGTCTTCTTTGTGGCATTTACTGGTTATCATCGTTTCGATGTTTTATGAAAAAACATCGATACATCGAGTATTTCGATAGCTCTTCAAAACATCGGATCGATTCGATGTATCGCATTGTAAACATCGATGTTTTCGATGCATCGATGTATATCGAATATCCCTATGCTGTTGACAGTTCTCTGTCTACAGCCGCGGGCCGGTGCGTCCGCGGTAGTACCACACTCTCGCGGAAGCCCAACTGGGTGGGTTTGGGGATTGTAATGGTAGGCAGCGGATAGACCTTTGCTATAACTAAGGCTAGCTATAGCCTTAGTTATAGCAAAGGTCTATGAACGGCAGTGACACTTACCATCAGGTGTTCTGCTAGCCCGTTTGCCACCATAAGCAATAAAAAAAAGCCAATTATTAAAATGTCGAATGGTTTTTTTTTAGTTTTCTCGATTTCAGCAGTAAAACAAAATGTGAATTTTAACACCTCTCTATTAATGAAAAGAACAACAGAGATAGAATAGATGCGAAAAGGTAAAACGTGAAATCACCTATGAAAAAACCCTTTCAAGGGCGGAAATATACACTAAAGTTAGGGAATGAGTACCTACTGGTGGTCAGCCCAATCGCCTAAAAAGGCAATACGTCATCTAAACCATAGCCTGTTAAATAACAAAAGAAAGAAATGTCTTCATAAAAATTCTCACATGTATTATTAAAATGGTTTTAGTGAAGTGGAATCAAGTAGATCGATTTTAATAATCCTTGATCTCGGTTTCATCTTAAATTACACATATCATTTTGGCACAGGTTCAAAGCATTAATGTACGAAAATGTTAGAGACAAAATTATTAATGTAATAAAATGGAGGTAGCATGTCTGATATGGAGCGTGAAAATGTAGATTATGTAATTAATTATTCATAACATACACTAATTACGTTACTATAATGATAAGGTCGTTCGACAGATGGCGTAGTAGTCTAAATAACTTCACACGACGAGTGTTGACGTTCGATTCTTATATTGTTTATAGACGATAGTTATTTGTGTGATCTAAAAATTAGAATTCTAAGTGAGTACATAAACAACTTATAATGTTATTTAATTTTGTAAGGTCTTTCGCGACATAATGATTATAATTCCACACATGATAGATGTAAAAAATTTGTACTGCAAAAACATTTTAATTATTCATCGATCAATTTTGAATAGCATAGATTTTATTTATCATACATTTATTGTCCCAACATTACTATATGGAAGCGAGAGTTGGGTATGCAGAAAAGAGTATGAAAGTAAAATTAATGCGGCCGAAATGCGATCTCTACGGAAAATCTGTGGAGTTAGGCTGATCGATCGCATTCGTAACGACGACGTAAGAGAGCGAGTAGGTATGAAAGAGAGTATTGGTGTAAAGATGCGAAAGGGAATGCTCCGATGGTTCCCACATGTGGAAAGAATGCCAAACGAACGTCAGCTTAAGAAGATATACAATGCAAAGTGAAAGGATGTAGGTACCGGGGGAGACCGAGACTAACCTACCTAGACCAGATCGGTCATGTACTGAAGGAAGGTGGAGTCAAGAGTCTCCGAAACCGGCGGGCGTGTATGAAGAGAATTATGAATGTTGAGGAAGCGAGTGAAGTATGCAAGGATAGACTTCTCTGGCACTCTGTTCTCTCTGCCTACCCTGCAAGGGACATGGCGTGATGGTATGTATGTATGTATATTTATTAACTTAAAAATGTAGTAGTTGGGCTACATTGTTGATAGTTTTCTGTATACAGTCGCGGGCCGGTCCATTCGGGATAGTACACACAGTAACACACTCTCGCAGAAAATCTAGATCTGAACAGTCGCAGTCGTGTTGTACTTCGTGTTCCAGAGCCAGATGCCGGAAGCCCAATTTTTCGGGTGGGTTTTGATTGGTAGGCAGCGGACTAGCTATACTCCTGGTATTGCAAAGTTCTGTGAGCGGTAACACATGCCATCAGGTATGAAGCTTGTTCGTTTGCCACCATAAGCAATAAAAATAAACATCTACAAGGAACTATTAAAACAGTTCTGACTTTTTGTTACTAAATAAAATATTTTTCTAAATTGCTGCGAATTAATTACTCTACATATATATTTTTGACTGTATACAACTGCACTCTCTCGCATTTGTACAACAACTGACAAATATTAAGTAGGGTGCGACAAGGACGACGCTCAACAAAGCCGAAATGAACCGATTGTCTCTTTCTAAAGATCGACGTGTGATATTTATTGCCCTATATTGTAAGAGGTGATAATATATTATGTGGGTACCCACACAAATCACAAATACAATATGTATACTGTATATAAAATAATACGTATGCGAAATGTATTCATGCATGCACTGAGTATCATATAAATGTAGGGAAAAATTGTCGTGATATAAAAGCTTTCTCTATAACAGCGGTTACATCATCCGCTGTTGTGGTTAAACGTACTAGGCACGTGTTAAATTTTGAGCCGAGCTGAAAAGTACGCACCGCAAATGTAGCTTAAAGCAACATTTTGTTTGAATAAAAAAAAAATTATAACGAAATATAATATGTGACGTAGCATGTTTTAAGTATCAGAGTGCTTTTGCTAACAATGAATATGAGTTATTATTATACTAGCCGACGGTTGTACGATCGGGTGGATTATTTACAGTGTAAAATGTAAAGATATAAACGAGAGTATATGAAAACTGTGTGGTAACGGCTACGAATACTACCAACCCTTACTTTGCTTGTGGATGTCGTGTGTGTCTTAGTTGCTAGCCTCAGATGGCTATGACAACTTTACCCGGACTGTGGGTGAGCGCTGAGGGCTCTCAACCCGAACTTGTGGATGTCGAACAACTAAGAGCCTTATAACGACCTATGCCAATTGGAAGCTGATGCCGTTTGGTCAACAATTACATTCCCAAGAGTTGACGTCTGGCAGGCGGCCGGTCATAAAACTATTGCCAATAAATTTTACAATATGTACTATGAAAGAAGAGACATATTGTATCGACCCTAAGTAATTGGGATAAGAGTAGGAGAATGATGAATGTGGAGTTATAAACATATATAATATAAATATACCTTTCTTTGGCAAGCTGTGATCTGATCCCGTCTAATCTTTCCGGGGTGATGAAAAATACAGCATATAGACTCATAACTTAACGTACAATGCTGTTTACTTAATACTGCCTTACAATAATATCTACCGTATCCTTTGTCACCATTAGGGCTGACCACCGATGCCGAGTACTAGTTCTTCAACTAACTGTACGGCGTTTTATTCTCTCAAGTATCAGTGCCGACGCCCTAGCAATGTGCTTCGATTTTCGTAGATTCTAAGTTTCAATTTGATGAGCGACATGGCCTGCCTATTGCCACTTAAGATAATTCTAAGGCCCTATATCTGTTATACCAATTGTTCTACAGAATTTCGTATTTCGAATTTTATTATATAGGGAAATTGCGAGCTAAGTTCTGTAGATACCATGGTGGGCTATTATAAGCTTAGTAATGAGACAGCCATTATTTCTTACGATGTATTTATTGTTAAAAAAAACTACTGTTGAATATAGTAAAGGAAACTGAAGACATAAAAATGATTTCTGATGTTCATACGAGTATCACATTTGGAATAAAACTATTTTTCTAGATTCTATCGTGTTTGTATTTGATTTTTATGACGGGACGTTATGTATTAATGGGAGGGCACTCCCGTGACCTTGGACACTGTAAATTGTTAGAAATGTCGAGAAATTAAAAATGAAAAACAAACGCGATAAAATCCGTAAAAATAATTTTATTTCAAGCATAAAAATGAAATTATTTTGAGACTAGAAAGAAATATGCAAATCCAAGGGGCACATCCGAGCATTACTTTTTTTTTAAATAATAATAAAAGTTCAACCAAAAAAAAACACGTTGCTCCTATAAAAACATCGGAAAATTCCTATTCAACGTAATGCCTCATAATGAACTGTTTTCATAATGATTCTGCGGATTGTAACGATATTGATTGATTAAGCTTCAAAAACATCCAGTGTAAGCATTTTTCGCTCAAATTGAATATGTTTACAGTTTAATATTCGTATATAATATACTCTCTCGTTGTTTATATACGTACGTTGACTACAGAGTCTGTATTGAAAAACACAGTTCTAATTACAGTCTTAGTTTTTATTTAGAGATCCGTCCTTGAACTTGTTAAGACTCATAATCGCAATCGTATCATCTAGATTAATATTAATGATTTCTACCAAAGTTTTTACGATGAAGATAATGAGACAGACTTTATTCATTATGATGTATTGTCAAAAAAAAGTACTGTTGATTATAGTAAAGGGAGCTGAAGACATAAAAATGATTTCTGATGTTCACTCGAGTATTACACATTTGAAATAAAACTATTTTTATGAAATCTATAACGTTTGTATTTGATTTTTGGAGTTTACTCCTTAAGAATCGATTTTCATATAAGGCGCCCGGTATGAGAAAAAATTGAGGAGTAAAATCTGGTGATCGAATGACCTCGTTACGTTTTTGGTGCGCAACCTATTCTGCGCACCTTTCACTTTCTGACGTGAGATAATACTTCACTGAACAGTTTTAATAAATGTAAATAAAAATATATATATTATTTAAAAAAATCCGGGCTAAATCCATCCGGGGCGACAGAAGAAGCGGCGCATGACCCCATAGACCCGCCCTACAAGTACCTCTCCACGCCGTGCAAGCGGGCCGCCGGACGGTGAACGGAGGTCTAAAGTATATTAATAGTACACATGAAAATTATTAAATATTAATCCATTTGTGGCAAAAGATAAGAATACGATTTTACTAAGCCTTACTTGCTGGTGGAAGTCGTAAAGTCAGCTGTGAGATCATCATCATCAGCTAAGGAAACAGGAGAATAGATAGCACCTCTTTGCTAGATGAACTATTATGCCAAGCAAGCATGGCAATTAAGTCAATAACCAAATTCTCACACCACAGAGATAGATTTGTCATATTAGCTCATAGACTTGCCACTACCGGGCTTGAAAACCAGGCACAGTAGAAGAGAAATTGACATACCGCTGAAACTGAAACTGCACTAACTGAACTGCTGAAATGAGTTAGTCTTGGGTTTTATTTCGAGTTTTCGTTCTCTTTCTGTTATCAGCTTAAAGTGATCATAATGCTATTCTTACTAATCACCATCATCATACTCCTACTCTTATCGCAATTGCTTGGGGGTCGATACAATATGTACTCTTCTTTCATAGTACATATTGCAGAAGTTATTGGCAATATTTTATGACCAGCCGCCTGCCAGACATCAACCCTCCTTGGAAATGCAATTGTTGAACAAACAGCATCAGATGGAGTTGGCTTAGGTCGTTATAAGGCTCTTACTCGTCTTTTACGACATCCACGAGCAAAGTAAGGGTTGGTAGTATTCGTAGTCCCTACCACACAGGGTACTAATCACCATATAGATAGATTATTAACTAAATAAGGACTAATAAAGCGTAAAATAAATAATAAAAAATAAAAATTTCTTAAACATTATTTTAAATAAATAATGCTGTACAAATAATACTTTCTAACTCATAATGAAGCACCCGCGCTATATTGGTTAAGGTATGCAAATGGACTTCCTTGTGGTATATTCTCTGGAATCCCTGTAATTTGTAAGATGATGTAGCTGTAAGCTGGGTGTATTATTATCGGAGTCTTTATCTGTTATAAATTACTACAATAATAGCTACGATAAGGTTGAAATTTCTGTAACGCGCTTTAAGAGGGAAACAGTAATTAGAATTACAATTTTTGTTACGGAAATGGTTACACTAGCTTGTTACGTTGTAGTAAAATACATATGACATGAATATAGCCGAATTAGTGAATATGTTAGTTTTGTTTTATTCTTTTTTAATCCCTGATGCAAAATACGGAGTTGAAGTGTCTGTGTCTCTGTCTGTGACATCGTACCTTCTAAACGAATAGACCGATTAAGATGCGGTGATTTATAGGATCGCACGCCACCGGAAGGGTATGTCCAGACATAGATAGCGACTTGCGGGAGACCGGGGTTCGATTCCCCGCCGGAGAGTCTCTTTTTCACCGAAGACAAAGATCGGGTACCGGTGGTCCGCTCGCACGGCGAAGAGAGAGGATTTTGCGGTGGGTCTGTGGGGTCACGCGCCGCCTTCTTCGTCGCCCCGGACCGATTTGGCGGGGCGAGACGCACCCATGGCCCACCAATAAAAAATAAATAAAAAAAAAAAAAGACAGATAGCGACTGCGTAGAATACAATTCCCCGTCATTGTTGCTGAAGTATTCGAAAAAAATAACCCGAGGCAATAGCGACGTACATTGCGATGAAGCAAGGTATGGAACTCCGTTACCTTTGATGGCTGATGGTTTGAATTCGGGGGTCTTGGCGACCACGTGCAAATGTCATGCAACGTTTTTCAATTATATCCAAATACTTAGAAATTGTATGATATTATATTAAATAATTTTGTTGGTTTTTTATGTAATGTAATGATGAAAAAGTGTTAAAAATATGATACAACACTGTTACATAATTTCATTACACTTTAAAGTTCTGGGCTTTACGTATGTGTTCATTTTCTGCCAGGTTAAAGAGAGAACCTCATAATTGGCTGCACAAAACTTAATTAAAGGCGAAAATTAGACCTACTGACGGACAGAGATTGTGAACAAGCTACGTATGGTAAGATACAGAATTACTATTCTATATATTTCACAAAAAAAAAATGTACAGGGCTTTTCTGTTTAGGCTTTTTCTCTTTAGCTTCCAAACGCTGGAAATGAATTTAAAAAAATATATAATCGGATTGTAGGAAATCTAAAAAAGGATAGATATCATCTTGAAAAAAAAAGTCTAACTTCAGTCTAACTTTTTTTTTTGAAGTTTATGACTTGGTTACTTAGACCTTTAAGCCAAGTCTTCATAGTTTAGAAACTTCGTCAATACTTCTTCATATTCTTTAGTCTTAATAGTCATTGTCCGTCAGTAAGTCATGTCGTTACCATTAATCGGGCGCTGATAACCAAATCAATGGTTTTCTTAGGAATTTTGGCAAAATATGAAAATACACGTAAACCACTATTATACCATATTCACTACACTTCAGCACTTTAACTGTACCATATTGCATAAAATACCAGCAAAATTATTCAATATAACACTACAAAATATTAAAGAAATGAATATAATACAAGAGCGTGTCATGACGTTTCCACATTCGCGCCAAAACTCCTCGAGTTTCAGACTGTCATATTTACTAGTTTTTTTTTTATTATAAGCAATTCATCATCTCAGCTGCCTCTACTGGGTTTGAGCCACCACCAAATTATAAGGGAAATTGAGCTACTATACTACATACTAAGTGGTAGGACCACACTGTTGACAGATTTCCTGTCTACAGCCGCGGGCTGGTCCATCGGGGTTAGTACCACACTCTCGCAGAAAATCGATATTTGAGCAGTGGCAAAGGACTAGTGCGCTCCGTTCGGTGAGCGAGAGAGCTGGAAGCCCAACTTTGATGCGTTGTAGTTGGTAGGCAGAGACATAATTAAACTCCTAGTATTGCAAAGGTCCATGAGTAAATAACACTTACCATCGGGCCACCGTAAGTAATAAAAAATGGTCAAACGGGGTTAATATAGGGTATTTATGCTATGTGGTAGCGTTTACGAATACTACCAACCCTTACTTTGCTCGTGGATGTCATAAAAGACGACTAAGAGCCTCTGGGTCAGCGATTGCATTCTTAAGGAGAGTTAACGACTGGCAGGCGGCCGGTCATAAAACTATTGCCTATACCTTTTACAATATGTACTATGAAAGAGTAGTACATATAGTATCGACCCCAAGTAATTGGTAAAAGAGTAAAAGAATGATGATGATAATAGGGTATTTATTTCGAGTTTTCCTTCTGTAACACACCTATTATATTTCCCTAAGTCCGATTATTACGACACTCACTGGAAAAATACGAGGTCAATTTTCGTAATCAGACGGCAAAGCAAGAATTAGTAATTATACAAATAAAAGCATATTTTATTACTATATATTCTTTCCGAATCCATATATGTATATAAATTTAAAATCTTTATTCATGAATAGAACTAAATATTTCAACAAATGAAACAAATTTGAATACCAAAATTCATGATACATAGATTCGTTTGTCTAGATGCCGTCAACTGTATGTTATTCTGTTTCGTAGTCGAATCCTTAAATCCCACGGATCTTGAGCTCACATTTACATATTAGCACCTTCAATTCGATGTGATAAGTTACGAGATTTGTATTGTAGCAACATTATGGCAGATGTAATGAATGTAAGAATACTAATAATTGGGCTCGAGCCTCCTCCATAATGGGAGGGAAATTGACCTACTATACCACGCTGGTCAGGCGTGTTGGTATTTCTTTTTTTCCTTTTGGCCGCGGGTTATGTAGTAGTCATACCGCTCTAAATCCGTCCGGGGCGACAGAAGAAGCGGCGCGCGACCCCATATACTCGCCCTACATGTACTTCTCTACGCCGAGCGAGCGGGAGACGTGTTGGTATAGTATAGGGTTTTGTTTCGAGTTTTTCTTCTCTCGCATAGATGTTATATGCGTTTTATATCCCTTAGCCGTCTCGTACGATCACCCTCTGGTAAGATAGTGGTTGGTGAATTATATTCTTACTCTGTCACCACACGGAAAATATATGAATTATATTCAACGTTTATTTTTTTCATAATAAACGATACAAGATATTTCAATTCTCATATTTATTCAAAAGTTATTATTGGAAATTATAACATAAATTTACCGACATACGATATTTACTTTATAAATAAAATCATCAATAAATAAATTCATATTAAATCACAATATTTGCCTCAACAAAGAATCAGTATTGGCGTGAATCGAAAATATAGAGAGATTTCCATGAAAAAAAAAGGATAAGATTTATATACAAAAAAAAAACATTTTCCTTTTGTATATCCTTATAAAAAGAACTTAATGTAGTTATTTTTTTTCTAAATTCAATAGACTGACACAGCGTTTCTTGTATCCATTGAATATAAAGAATAAAAGACGAGATAATTTATACCTTTAAACATTAATGGGTTTGAACGAGTAGATAATAAAGTGAGTACTAGATGTTTTAATAAAAGAAATTGTGAGATATTCTTTTTAAAATACAAACTGTATTTTTCTTTTGAGCTCATACATATTCTACTCATACATATCCGTGTGGTGACGAAGTAAGAATACAAATCACCACCCCTTTCTTATCCGCGGGTGATCGCAAGAGATGACTAAGATATATAAACGCATATAACATCTATGCAAAAGAAGGAAAACTTGAAAGAAAACCCTTCACCAACACGTCTTACTAAAGTGGTATAGTAGATCAATGTCTCTCTTTTTATGAAGGAGGTTCGATCCCAGTAATAGGACACGTGTGAGCTCAGATGATAAAGATTCTATATTCACCACTTCACTACCAATCTTATAGTCTTAAAAGACGATCATTGGATTATAATGTTAATAAAAGAACTATCCGATGGTTCAGACATGTGGAAAGAATGCCGAACAAACATCTGGTTAAGAAGATATACAATGCGAAAGTGGAAGGATGTAGGTACCGGGGGAGACCGAGACTCACCTACCTAGACCAGACTGGTCACGTACTGAAGGAAGGTGGAGTCAAGAGTCTCCGAAACCGGCGAGCGTGTATGAAGAGAATTATGAATGTTAAAGGAAGCGAGTGAAGTATGCAAGGATATAGTTCTCTGGCACTCTATTCTCTCTGCCTACCCTGCAAGGGATATGGCGTGATGATATGTATGTATGTAAAAGAACTATACAAGTGATGGAACACTCTATATAAAACCTTATACTAACCCGTCGGACCAGCGTAGTATAGTTGGTCAACTTCTCTTCTATTCTGGAGAAGGATCGAGCAAGCTTTAATTTCTTGTATAAGATTCAAATTCGGCTGAGGTGACAGGATAATGAATAGTAGCAATCTCCTGGGAAACATATAACTCCCACTACGGTGTATATCCCACAAGACATAAGCCTCCCTACGAGAGGGAGCCTGTACGATAATAGCCTCCCACTATTGTAGAAGCTGATAGATCGAGGGATAAAAATCACAAAACTAAGCATCAGAAAACTTAATCGCCGCTATTGAAATTTCAACGTAGGGAATGAAATGTGCAATTGAAGTATGCAAGCATTCCAAAGATAAATACATTGTTTATCACGAATACCTATTAACTGTATTGCCCAAAGCCACTAGAGCTTAGTAAAACAACGATAAAAACCAAATTCCTCTCTATTATAAAAAAACATCCGTGTGGTGACGGAGTTAGAATACAATTTACTACCCCATGGGTGGCTATCTTCCCCATGGGTGATCGTAAGAGATGTCTAAGCCCTAAGGGATATAAAACGCATGTAACATATAGATGTTCATCGCATAGGCGAGAGAAAGAAAACTCGAAACAAAACCCTATATCAACACGTCTGTCCAGCGTAGTATAGTAGATCAATTTCCCTCCCATTATGGAGGAGGCTCGAGCCCAACAGTGGGATATATATGAGCTGAGATGATGATGATGATAAAAAAATGCCTATACTTGTACTATCGAGACAAACTATTATTCGTATTCATCATCATCATCATCATCACAGCCCATAACGTCCCACTGTTGGGCCCGGGCCTCCTCCGTAATGGGAGGGAAATTAACCTACTATACCGCGCTGGTCAGACGTGTTGGTATAGGGTTTTGTTTCGAGTTTTCCTTCTCTGGCATAGATGTTATATGCGTTTTATATCCCTTAGTCGTCTCGAACGATCACCCACGAGTATGATATGGGGTGGTGAATAGTATTCTTACTCCGTCACCACACGGAAAATATTATTATAGTCTTTGATATAATATTCGTATTTATAGTCTTTGATATATCTAAACCAAGAAATGGTAACGTTTAAGAGATATAAAAGACTATATATTTATATAACGTACGTGTTTCCTGAACAATGTGTAGATAGTACAACAACATTTTACCACTATAAGCCGACGTTAATAGCACTTGTACCAAGTTTGGCATACTCTGCGATAGTGCTATGATTATGTAAACACGTATACGGAATAAACATACAGGGTGTAAGTGGACCGCTCCCGAAAACAAAGACAGATAACCCTACTAGTCCTACTTGTAATGATAGGCTAGAAAAAAATCGATTCGGATGAAAAAAAAAATTTTTTTTTCACCACGCTAGGTCGTTGAACTCTTGAACATATGATCGTGAATTTTGAATAGATTGCGTCTTTTCTCATCTGAGTATAGATACGTATTTTTTATCGAGTTATCGTTACATGGTACTGTCCTAATACGATGGAATGTGAAAAAAATTTAAAAATATAGTTGAAAAAAAAAATTTTATTTTTCATCCTGATCGTTTTTTTTTCTAGCCTATCATTACAAGTAGAACTAGTAGGGTCACCTGTTTTTGTTTTCGGGAGCGGTCCACTTCCACCATGTATGTATTGTATAATAAAGTTTATTTTATTTATATACCTAAAGCTAAAGGGCCTATCCCCATTTATGGGGATTATTTTCGTTTAGTACATCAACCAAATTATTATCAAAAATCAAGTTTTCAATTATCATGCCCCCGTTTATAATATAAAGTCATAATAACGCTTAGATATAATATGCTAAAGAATTAAAAAGATTTTTTACGTTTGTGCCATTTTTTAATATATTATTCTGCATAGTTGCTAGTATTTTAAAATTGTATTAATCGATTTTAGGGTCTGGGTTGGTTTTGCGTTCTTATTTATTGCTACAAATCTATTTTCCTAACCTTAGAATACAGTACATACAGTTACATATTATTTACAGTTTGCTGATTTGATCTTTTTTTTTTGGTTCATCAGTATCATTTAAGAATCTTGTAGCCATAGAATGGTATATCCAATAGCAATATATCTGGCATCCAAGAATATTGCTAAAAAATGATGAAGAATATTGCTTGGCAAAAAAAAATCATGTTTAAAAAACATGATTATGACTAATATACTATAATCCATTTTATTTAGAACCTATATGTGTTAACTGTATGTCATTAATCTACATACATACATATCATCACGCCATATCCTTTGCAGGGTAGGCAGAGAGAACAGAGTGACAGAGAACTCTATCCTTGCATACTTCACTCGCTTCCTCAACATTGACAATTCTCTTCATACACGCTCGCCGGTTTCAGAGACTCTTGACTCCACCTTCCTTCAGTACGTGACCCATCTGGTCTAGATAGGTTAGTCTCGGTCTCCCCCGGTACCTACATCCTTCCACTTTTGCATATTTTCTTCCATATATATTTCATTATATAAACTGGCTATGTGATAGTAGCAGCAGAAAGACCTAAGAAAAATGGATGGACTGCGTGAAGCATGACACGGATAGACACGGAGTGACTACAGATATGACGTCTAATAGGGCTTTATGGAAGAAGAGGACATATAGCGTCGACTCCAAGTAGTTGAGATAAGAGCTGGATGATGGTGAGGATTTGGTAGCAGCTAAGAATACTACTAACCCTTGCTTTGCTCGTGGATATCGTGAAGACGACCAAAATTTTTATATCGACGTAGGCCAACTGTGTAAGATACCAACTGCTTTACAATTATATTCCCAAGGAAGTATGACGGTCGACAAATGACCGGTTACAAAACTCTCTCTCTCAGCTTACACATGTCCCACTGTTGCGTTCGAGCCTCCTCCATAATGGGAGGGAAAATGACCTACTATACCACGCTGGTCAGACGTGTTGGTATAGGGTTTTGTTTCGAGTTTTCCTTCACTTGCATAGATGTTATATGAGTTTTATATCCCTTTAGTCATCTCGTACGATCACCCTTTTTTTTTTTTATTGGTGAGCTATGGGTGCGTCTCGCCCCGCCAAATCGGTCCGGGGTGACGGAGAAGTCGGCGCGTGACCCCATAGACCCACCGTAAAATCCTCTCTCTTCGCCGTGCGAGCGGACCACCGGTACCCGATCTTTGTCTTCGGTGGTCTCTCGTACGATCACCCACGGGTGGTGAATTGTATTCTTACTCCGTCACCACACGGAAAGTTATAAAACTATTGCTTTTAAATTTTGCAATATGTACGATGGATAACAAGTGCATATTCCGTTGACCCTAAGTAATTGGGACAAGAGGAGAATGATGATGATGATGAATGATTATATAAATTGCTAAGATTTAGCATATAACATACTTGGTTATTTTTAAAAACTTTTTTTGGGGGCAAAAAATGATTAACACATTTAGGATTTGAACCCACGTCTATATTTTATATTCCTACGCAGGACAATACTTTGTGCGATCAACAAACTGTTGTTCTAAGTCTGCTTGTAATTTGTCTGTGTTAATTGTATGTTTGTAAAGTCCCCCGTAATATTAGGATTATTTCCTTAGTGCAGGATGGTGGATTACAAAAAAAATTACATATATTTTTTAATATAATCTTCTGTGAAAGCTGCTATGTGGTAGCGGCTACGAATACTATCAACCCTCATTTTGCTCGTGGATGTCGTAAAAGACAACTAAGAGCCCTATAACGACCTTTTTTAAATTTTTTTTGTTGCGGTGGACCATGGACGTGGTCGCGCCCCGCTAAAACGGTCCGGGGCGGGGCGACGGAAGAGGCGGCGCGCAGCCCCATAGACCCACCTTGCAAACACCTCTCTTCGCCGTGCGAGCGGGCCACCGGTACCCAATCTTTGTCATCGGTGGCCCGCCCGGCGGTTTACCCTCGCGGGTTCCTCTCGGCCCTATAACGACCTGGGCCAACTCCATCTGATGCCGTATAGTCAACAATTACATTTCCGAGGAGGGTTGACGTCTGGCAGGCGGCCGGTAATAAAACTATTGCCATTAACTTTCACAATATGTACTATGAAAGAAGAGTACATATTGTATCGACCCCAAGTAATTGGGATAAGAGTAGGAGAATGATGATAATGATATTCGAAGCTATAATCATAGAAATATAATCGGTGACAAAGTAGTATAATAAGGATAGTAAATTATTTCTGCAATGAGTAGGGTAGACCGGGTACGGTTGTAACAGGGTACGGTTGTAACATCGCGTATATATCGGGAACTGCGGGGGTTAGCGGGAGGGGTACAAAGAGAGAGTGTTGCGGGTAACCATCGGAAGTGATCGCCAGTGATTGGTATCGTTGCGGCGCGCCATGCACGTGTGAACAAGGTCACTGTGTTTTTGAAACCAAAAGTAAGTATTTTTGATTGCTTTTCTATGTTAATTATTCATAACGCATGCTAAATACGCTTATTACGGCTTTTATAGTATTGACGTTGATTATCATAGATGAAATAGGAACAAATAAATATTATCTACCTCGTGTAGTTTGAAGGTTATGTTGAAAAAAGGTCAAAATGGTCAACCGGGTACGGTTAACATTTTTACAGGGGACGGATGAAACGTTACAACCGTCCCCGGCTTTAGTCAAAAGTTTATAATAATAATAATACTTTATTTTGTTCAAAGTTCTTTATTTGCAATAAATTTAATAACTTTTTTAGTAACAATTTAAACATAAAAAGTTATGTTAGTTCATGGAATAATATTTGGCTATTGAATTAATAGATAGATAGAAAAGTCTTTATTGTACACCAAATACAATATAAAGATTAAACATTATAGTTTCTATTAATATATTTATGTAATAAATATAAGTTTTCATGCAGAACTATTTGTTGTTCCTTTTTATATTCAGTGTCGTACATTCTAGTTTTTAAAACACTGCTATTTTTTTCAATGCATTCAGTGTAAAAATTAATAAAAAGAATTGTAAATAATTATATACCTACCTATATTTTATTTTTCTTAGATACCGAGAAAACGTGTCAAAGTATCTGCAAAAGGACAGAGTGACATATCACAGTACATGGAAGCGTATGACGAATTACGAACAGGCATGTCACTTCGAAGAGCAGTCGAAAAATACAACATTAATTATGTCTCCCTGCTTCAATATAAAAGAAAACGCGACGCTAACAATGATGAAAGCGGTGAGTCTACATCAATGGGCTACATAGCACATAACAGGGTTTTCACAGATCCTATGGAGAAAAGCTTGTCAAAATATCTGATGCGATGTGCTTAGAGACCTTATCCTAAGGCACCACCTAGATTGACAACAAAAAAAGGAAGAAAAAAAAGAAAATCTACTATATACACAGATACACTGGAAAAAGAGTCAATAAGAAGAGAAAATGAGGAAAAAGAACGAAAAAAGAGAGCGAAAGGGACTAAACTAAATTTAAATAAAAAACGTTTGAATTCGAAATCTAAAAATATAAACAAAGCTACGACCAAAAAGAAAACAGACGACGATCGGATGACGATGAAAATGAAGAGTGTTATTGTTTGGTTTGCATGGAGAACTATGGCACTAGCAGACCGGGAGACGATTGGGTACAGTGTTCAGGCTGTCGAATGTGGGCCCACGAAGCTTGTACGGCTGGTGATTTAATTTATTTGTGTCATAATTGCGAATCAGACTAAAACTTAAATTAGAGCTTATATTAAACTTTTATGTCTTCACAAAGAACTTATTTTTGTTAACTTTGTTTTATTTTATATTGAAAAACAGCAATCTCATTGTTAAAAGTACTTACTAGATTTTAATTGACGATTCTATGTTTGTCACAGAAGGACAAATTTTGTTATTTTAAAGATTTTATGTGCTTTTTAAGTAATTTTCCTTTCTTAAGTTTAAAAATGAGACTTATTCTAATGTAAGACTGTAATGTCTGTGATTTTTAATAAATAGATACTTTAATAACAACATAATGATCTTTATTTCGTAATGTTACAATGGGGTCACCATTCACTGTTACAACCGGCCCGGGAACGGGGTCAGTTGAAACAATATCCCAATATTTTTAAATCATATGGGATGAGTTTTTAAAAGCATACTTTGCCGCCCAAACCTCAACCATTTAATCGTCAGATAGCTAAACTTTATTTAAAATCAATTTTCAAATGCTCTGAGCTCAATATGTGGCTGTAATAAGCTATTTGGTCAAAAATGTTTCAACCGACCTCAGTCTACCCTAATAATTATCCTTAATATATAGATACTTAAACCTAACACTTATCTATATTGGCGTAGTTCCAAACGATATCAGGTACGATTTCGTGGATTTATTTTATTCATCATATCGATATTCAAGTTTTCCGTATAGTAACGGAATAAGAATACTATTGAAGCACTTTTTTTGTCTCGTGGGTGTCTTTTGGGTGTCGTGGGTTGTTTTTTTTTTTTTTCTTCGCAAGGTGGGACCATGGATGTGGTCGCGCCCCGGAAAATCGGCCCGGGGCGACGGAAGAGGCGGCGCGCAAACCCATGGACCCACCCTGCAAATACCTCTCTTCGCCGTGCGAGCGTGCCACCGGTACCCGATCTTTGTCTTCGGTGGCCGTCGTATACGAGGACTGAGGGATATAATATGCAAATAGCATCTATGCATGAGTAGGTAAATTCGAAATAAAATACTATACCAACTTGCCTGAATAGCGTGGTATAGTAAGTCAAATTCGCTTCTTGTGACCTATAGTGTCTTGGAATATAGTATCCTCTATCATTATCATCATCCTGCTTTGATCAGAATTACTTCGGATCGAAGCAACATACACTTTATCGAACATAATAGAAAAGTTATTGGCAATGGTTTTATGATCGGCCGTCTACAACTCAACTCAACACTCATTTTTTATTTTTGGAGTTTACTCCTTAAGAATCGATTTTCATATAAGGCGCCCGGTATGAGAAAAATTTGAGGGGTAAAAATCTAGTGATCGAATGACCTCGTTACGTTTTTGGTGCGCAACCTATTCTGCGCACCTTTCACTTTCTGACGTGAGATAATACTTCACTGAACAGTTTTAATAAATGTAAATAAAAATGTATATATTATTTTTAGTCAAATGAGCTTTTTTTTTTGCGCCTGTTTTGATCGTACTTAAGGAGTAAACTCCAGTCGTGCGTCGGAGCTGACACACACACTTTTTATTTTTTTATTTTGCGGTGGACTATGGAGGCGGTCGCGCCGCGCCAAATTGGTCCGGGGAATGACCGGCCGCCTGCCAGACGTCAACACTCCTTGGGAATGCAATTGTTGACCAGATGGAGTTGACCCAGGTCTATGTGAAGCCCTCAGTCGTCTTTTACAACATCCACAAGCAAATAAGTATATTCATAGTCGCTATCACACAGTTTATTGTGTCTGCTATAATCTTCTTAAAGTATAGGTAAGTATAAAGATATAGTTAGTAACTTTCAAATTACTAAAACGAACCCGCGCCTATTGGGATTCCGGCCCAATCGTGCTGCCACTACACTGGGCCGGAATCCCAATAGGGCGCGGGTTCGAATACCGCTTGCGACATCATTTTTCATTTCGTAATCGGATTTTATAAATAATTAAGCATATTAAATGCTAAATTTCAGTAATTTAAATAACAAGTTTATGTCATCGTTTAATACAATTCTAACTGTAAAGTTTGAAGTATTAAGCCTATAACAATGTGTAAACATTGTCGGGTAGATAGCATACCGTCACCTTAAGACGTAAATATAATACGAAGTGAAATTTGCATGTCCTACAATTAGTCGCGGTGGTGTAGTGGCAGCACGATTGGGCCGGAATTCCAATAGGCGCGGGTTCGAATCCCGCTTGCGACATCATTTTTCATTTCGTAATCGGATTTTATAAAGATATAGTTAGTAACTTTCACATTACTAAAACGAATTTAGGCTGAGCTGTTCTAAGCAGTTTCCATGGCTGCCAACCAACACAGACAATCACAATACAAAGATACCACACCTGAGCGGAAACACCTGGTGCGGTCCGACTCAAGACATGTACAATCACGATCAAAATTCATTCGTCAAAATGATTATTAAACTTTTACTGGTATTCCATCAAATTGCTATTCATCATCAGATGGAACGCTGTCAATTTCTAGAATTATCAGAAAATTGCAAACTTTCAATTTGAATCTTTCAAAACATTCAAATTGACAACGCTAAGAAGTCGCTGAATATTTAGCAGTTCAGAGTTACAATTTCAATAAAAGAATTTAGGCTTTCAATTTTGAGCGTTAAGTACATATGAATTAAAGAACAGATTGGCATATACTCGTATGTAGGTATTTACATCAAGTTATGTGCTACTTTTAATTCTATGGAATTCTTTGAATTTCATTTGTAATACTATCTGATATATTTTTTTTTTATTTAATATTACATTTATTGAATATTTTGCTTTTTTATTAAACACGTATCAGTATGAGACATAGTATCCTATGAGTCTACTCCAGAACCTAGGAGACAATTTAGCTACTATACAATTTTGATTAAAAGGGCAAAATACTATCTACTTATTACAGCTTGTTGCTTATTGGTAAAGTACATTATTTTATGTTATTTTAATATATTTTTATTTTAATCCAAAAATAAACAGATCATCATTCTTTTGCTCTTATCCCAATTACTTGTGGTCGACGCAATCCATTGCTCTTCCATTGTACATATTGCAACCCTTATTGGCAATCATTTTATAACCGGCTGCCTGCCTGTCGTCAATCTTCCTTGGAAATTAAATAGTTGATCAGATGGCATCAGATGGAGTCGGCCCAGGTAGATATAAAGCTCTAAATCATCTTGTACGACATCCACAAGCAAAGTAAGGAATTATAGCATTCGTATCCGCTACAGTCAATTGGCCAAACAGTTTTATAATAAATATTTCGAGCCAATAAAAATAATAACTAAATTGGTAAATATACAATCGACCATGTTTACACACCTTATTATGAATTATTTAATATAAATATTATATAAAGTCTGACAGATGTATATGTATTGACAGAGGTGCTTGATGTTAAATATGATATTATTTTGAATGAAGATGCAAAAATATGTTTTTTGTAATGATTTCTTTAATCAATTTAACATTTCTGTGGCGATGAACAGTAATGTTAAATTATTATCTTCATTGTAAGCTAAAGAGTAGCGAGGACTTAATTTTTCGCTCACTTGTTATAAAATATCGTTAAAAACCGTGACAGTGAATGAAATTTACACCCTTTTATTATATAAATCACTCATGACAAATCCATAAATATATCTAAAGAATTGTCATTAGAATAGTTACAAGGTAAAGAATAGGTTTGACGTTATGACTGAGATTGATGAGCTGTCGAAAAACATATGAACATCATAAAAGAACATCAACCATTTTAAGATAATGAATTGTGTGAATGATCCGAGATAGGTATGTTAGGATTGTGATAAATAGAAATACGTAATCTCTGCTTACCTCTCCGGATAATAAAATCTTGAATGTAACGTACTTTTGTACATATCCTCCTGA
Organism: Lymantria monacha; assembly: GCA_905163515.2. Lineage (NCBI taxonomy): Eukaryota > Metazoa > Arthropoda > Insecta > Lepidoptera > Erebidae > Lymantria > Lymantria monacha. The sequence continues at coordinate 20,927,783 of LR991102.1, read as the reverse complement.
ACAGAACTTATCATAAAAATGACATTCCAAATTGAAATTTGTAATAGTAACTACCGAATAAAACAAGCGAAAATAAAGTGATATATATTCTATAAGTGCGACCAGCTTAAGTTACGGTCGCACCAGAATTCAATATTGGATGGAATTCAACAAAATATCGAAGCACTAAATTTATAGCGGCGGCATTATGATCATTTTAATGCACTGAAATTTCAAACAAAGGAGGCCATTTGAGCAAAATATTATGACTTAACAAAGGATTAAATTGAAAGGTTTATTATAATATCCTTCCAAACAGTGCACTTTAAATTAATGAGTAAGCATATTCTGACATTGGAATAGTAAGTAACGTAAATAGTACTTGATATCTTTGTGCTTATTTTGCTAATACATATATGCTTCAATCATCGTGAGTCCTAAATGGGTTAAGCGTCTTATGATGGTTTTACATCAGTTCCGTTTTTGTCTCTATTCTGTTCCTTTTTTCTCATATTTTATTATCAGCGTTATACAAGAAGTTTAGATAAATGATAGTATCTATTCGTAGAATTCGACTATACCCACCTCGTCTTTCTACCGTCCTAGATCGGCGGACAGGCGAAAAAAGAGATCGCATAAACACATTATACTATAAAAAGTTTAACAGAACCTATTGCTTTAAGTAAATAATGAAATAATGCAAAAACAGTTATTTTTAATTTAAAAATTTAAGTCGTAGATATGTATAATTTCTCGTAATTGTAATTGCTTTTCCTTTGCGGAGGTCAATGTTTTTAAATTAGAATAAAAGAAAATTTACGGAACTTCGTAGCTTTAAACCATGCCAAGTAGGTTACGAAAGGTTCGTCGTAAATTACAAACAAAATGTAGATATTAAGATTTTGACTATTAATATTTGCGTTCTGCAGTAATGGCCTAGATAAAAGAATGCTTTTACTACAAGATATTATCATACATCAAATTTAGTTATGAGCTAAGAAAAACACATAGGCTAAATATACAAAAACTCCTATGGTGACGGAGTTAGAATATAATCCACCATCCTTCTCTTGCCTTTTTTTTTGCGGTAAGCTATGGTGTGGTCACCCACCGCCAAATCAATCCGGGGCGATGGAAGAGACGGCGCGCGACCCCATAGACCCACCCTGCAATGCGCCTCTCTTCGCCGTGCGAGCAGGCCACCGGAACCCGATCGTTGTCTTCGGTGGCCATCCCTCTCTTGCCTTAGGGATATGATATGCGCATAACATTAATGCAAGAGAAATAAAGCTCAATATAAAATCCTTTACCAACATTTCTAATTGGCGTGGCGTAATAAATCTAATTCTTTCCCATTGTGGCCTAGGCTCGAGACCAATAGTTTGATTTACATGAGCTGAGATGATAATACTCCTCTGTATTAATAATTCTTTTAACAATATGCCGCAATTCTTCAAATATTTATTTCCCTATATTAATAATAATTTCTTATCAAATCACTTTTGTTAACAACAGTACCCATGTATATAAGTATATGTAATATAGACATTGTATTTTCTTTTGATTTATCATAATGTGGACGAGTATCCCAGCTGTTATTTCTAACCATATGTACAAAGGTCTTCTTTTTGGTACCAGACCTATGCAAATTAAGCTTGGATTGAAATTATCCTTGGAGTTTAATTTTATGTTTCGTTTTATATTTAATTTGAATTATAATATATGGGACTTTAAATACTTTTAGAAATGAGCCGTCGAGTCTCTTTCACACATTGAAAGAAAATTGACCTATGAATTTGGTAAAGAATTAAGTGGCAGGACCACGCTGTTAACAATTTTCTGTCTACAGTCACAGGCCGGACCGTCCGAGATAGTACCACACTCTCGCAGAAGATCGACGTCTGAGTAATGGCAATATTCTGTTGCGCTTCGTTCGGTGAGTGAGAAAGCCGGGAGTCCAATCTAGGTGTGCTTGTGGTTTGTATTGGTAGGCAGCGTCCTAGCTTATAACCTTGGTATTGGTAAGCGTTACTGCCGCCCATGGACATTTGGTCCATGGGCAGCAGTAATGCTTACCATCAGGTGTGCTGCTTGTTCGTTTGCCACAATAAGCCATAAAAAATGGACTTTAGATCCTTTTTAAAATGTAGATTAATCAAATGTATATCTGATTTCATAATAATATGCATATATTCGAGCCGTCGAGCCTCCTCAACAATAGCAAGAAAATTCATCTAATCAATTTGGTATAGAATTTTCTTTCGAGATTACCTTCTCTTTTAATGTTATTATTTGCATGCAAATTCTTCCCTTATTCGTTTTCTATAATCACCTATGAGAAAGCAAAGGGTAGTGAAATGTTCTGGTCTAATCTGACAACACACGAGTCCTAACTAATATCAGATCACAAGTCTAAGATAATGTATCGTGTTATCATATGTTTTTTTCTCTTCCATACGTTTTAATTTATTGCTGGACAAAGTCCTCCCAAAGTCAGGTTAGCACTAATGCTGGTGGTGCTGGTATTAGTGATCACAATTGGTGTTATAAGTTTCATAATAGAGCACTGATACCCAATCTCCTTCCTCAGCTGGTATTACGACTCCAAGCTGAAATTAAGCGTTTGGGAATTGTAATGGTAAGCAGCGGCCTAGCTATACCCTTGGTATTGCGAAGGTCCATGGGCAGCAGTGACACTTACCATCAGCTGTGCTGCTTGCTCGTTTGCCACCATAAGCAATAATAAAAAAATAATACGTTATATTCGAAATAGAAGGAGGGACAGGTAAATAAAAGTTATAGGTTCAAATTTGAAGTTTAAAAGACGTGTTCGTTTAATAGATTTTTTGTTTGCCAAAGCCAATAGATCTACAAAAAAGTGAGAATACCATTAACCACCCTCCTATTTTGCCCGTGGATGTCATAAAAGACGACTAAGGGATATAATATGCATATAACAACAGCGCAAGGAAAACTCCAAACAAATCCATATAGCAACTCATCTCACCAGTGCAGTATAGCCAGTCAATTCCACTCCTATTTTGGAAACTCAAGTCCACCAGTGGGACATATATAAGCTGAGATTACGTAGATGATGTTGATTATACATCTGCAATCATTATCATCATCATCTCAGCTCATATATGTCCCACTATTGGGCTCGAGCCTCCTCCATAATGGAAGGGAAATTCACCTACTATACCACGCTAGTCGGGCGTGTTGATATAGGGTTTTGTTTCAAGTTTTCCTTCTCTTGCATACATGTTATATGCATTTTATATCCCTTAGTCATCTCTTACGATGACCCACGGGTAAGATAGGGCGAGGTGAATTGTATTACTCCGTCATTACACGTAAAATCTGCAATCACATCAATGTGATAATTTCTTAGTAAAAGCTTTACACATGTTATGGGGGATGACATAGTCATAACACTACATTGAACTGAGCAAACAATGAAGCATAAATTTATCAACAGGTTGTCTGTTATGTAACCAGTCAATGCCGGTTTCATTCATAGCGGGGGCGGTCATATACCACGAACCGGTTCACGTGCGGTCCCTTTCAACTTATTATCCAAGAATCCAATGGAATTTCTTGTTTTTTTTTTACTTGTGTGGTCTTTAATGTTTTTGTAATATATTTCATACTTCAGCCTGTGGGTATTAAAACACCTGTCATATATTAAGCTTATAATTAGCTAATCAATTCTTCATATTTATATTATACACAAAATATTGTTTTTATATTCTAAAGCTTGTTATATACTTAATTGCTAAAAATTAGTCCCCACTTTTGAAATAAAACAATTTTTACGGATTCTTGCAATTTGATTTACAATTTCACGATGCTCGAGTACTTTACGGCGGCCATCGTCACAGAGAATGTAGAATATAATGGTTGGGGCAATATTGATGGGGCCACACTGGATAGTTTGCTGTCTATAGCCACGGACCGGTCCGTTTGAGGTACATAGTTCCACACCCTTACAAAAAATTGATGTCTGAATAGTGGCATTTATGTCTGTTGAACTTCGTTCGGTGAGCGGGAGAGACGGCAATCTAACTCTTTGGATAGATTTTGGGGTTTTCATTGGTAGGCACGGCCTAGCTAAACCACTAGTATTTTAAAGTTCCATGGGATGCATTCACATTAACCAATAGGTGCGCTGCATGCTCGTTTAAAAAAAAATCTATTTAAATATAATATAATAATATTAAGACTAAAATGTAAGTAATACCTACATACATATCATCACGCCATATCCCTTTCACGGTAGGCAGAGAGAACAGAGTGCCAGAGAACTCTATCTCTGCATACTTCACTCGCTTCCTCAACATTCATAATTCTCTTCATACACGCTCGCCGGTTTCGGAGACTCTTGACTCCACCTTCCTTCAGTACATGACCGATCTGGTCTAGGTAGGTAAGTAATACACGTAAGTAAAAATGCTTGCTCAGATACTTGATGATAAAAAGGCATAGTTATATGTGCCGACTACATCATCATCATCATCATTTCATGTATGTCCCACTGTTGGGCTCGCGCCTCCTCCATAATGGGAGGGAAATTGAACTACTATACCACGCTGATCAGACGTGTTGGTATAGGTTTTCGTTTCGTGTTTTCCTTCTTTTGCATAGATATCCCTCAGTCGTCTCTTACGATCACTCACGGCTAAGATAGGGGGTGGTGAATTGTATTCTTACTCCGTCACCACACGGAAAATGTACCGACATTGTTAAAATCAATTCTAAATTTCATCCTTTATAAATCATATTCTAATTTTGATGTTTAATTATGGTTTTTGTTTAGTATATACTCGTAGCATAGTCGGCAATAGTCATTCTTCTTTACGGCAATATTGTCACGGCATATAACCATTAGGGAACCGGTCAGTTTAACATTAATTAGGCGGTTGTTATAATTGCGAACTACAAGTAATTGGCGCTATGATATTTTAGTTAGGCCTTGTATATACAATACGATTTTGTCGACGTTATGACAGATTTTTTTTTTTTATAAAAGTATAGATATAAGATTTTGTGGGGTTTGTAAATTTTTACTTTCGCCAAGTTTCGAATAATTTTTAATATTAAAGAGATTTTATCTATCCGCTACAGAGTGATTATTCTCCTACTCTTATTCCAATTACTTGGGGTCGCTATAATATGTATGTGTACTCTTCTTTCATAGTACATATTGTAAAAGTTATTGGCAATATGTAGTTGTATGACCAGCCGCCTGCCAGACATCAACCCTACTTGTGAATGTAATTGTTGACCGAACGGCATCAGATGGAGTTGGCCCAGGTCAGAAATGAGAAGAAAATTGATTTACTTAAATATTATATTTTTACTTACTGTATAATAAATATTATCACAGCCAAATTCACACACAGCCAATACAGACATGTGAAATTTCAAGATTTTTGCATATTTACCTGAAAAAAAAAAACAAAAAATATATTTTCTCGACATATAATTATTTTCAAATTATGAACTAAACTCATTTAATAGTGGAGAACCCGCCAAAACTACTAATTATTATATTTTATATATTTAAAACAGTATAAAGTTCAAATGAATATATCAAAATATAACATTTTCCAGCTAGTAGTATTTATTAATATACCGGATGCAACATAGAATGAAGCAACTGGTGAGAAGGGTTGTAGGTAATGATGGTAGAAACACATAACAAAAATTTGAAGGGAAACGTCGATTCGTTAATGAATTAGAGGCATTTTCAATTTTGTCGTCGCTTTTCTTTTGAAACTGAATAAAATGTACCAAGTAAATGATAAATAACCTGTTACATACTCTCTTAAATATTCATTAAAACCTAAATAAATCAATGATTACGTTTGCTAGAGTATGACAAACGTCGCCTTCACAGACAGCTGATGAGTTAATAACCTTGACATTTTCCGTTCAAATTTTTGTTATGTGTTCCTGCCATCATTACCTACCACCCTTCTGACCAGCTGCTCCAAAGATGTAGTGAAACTAGTCAATATTATTTTAAAACTCTAAAACGTAAAATGCTATTTATTAATACATTCATTTCAGCCTATCGCCGTCTACTGTTGGACGTAGGCCTCCCTCATGTTACGCCACAGAGTGCGGTAGTGTGCCGCTTGCATCCAAAGACGCCCATCAACCATTCACCAGGTCGTTATTAATATATTTCACTTTAAAACTGTAATGATTTTTTTTTATCGCCTATGGTGGCAAACGAACAAGCAGCACACCTAAAGGTAAGTGATACTTGCTGCACATGGACCTTAGCAACACCAGAGACACAGCTAGGCCATCGCATACCTTGAAGAAAATGCTCTTCTTAAACCTAGATTAAAAAAGGAGATGTGCAATCGGGAAACACAGCAGTAAGTTGTTCATTCCGGATCTTGCACGTACATGGGAGAAATGATCGTTGAAAACGTACAGTCGAGGATCGTATCGTTTCCAAGTGAAATGGATGAACCAAGCTACGGTGTCGAGTGGTACGGTGATAAAGCGGTGACGGTGGTACCAATTGCAAGCAATATAATCGAAACATTCACATAATTCTAAAGCCATTAATACTTAAAACGTTATTTCGATTTAAGTGAATCATAAAAATGAGCTAAAAATAACTGTCGTGATATTTTTTTTTGCCTTGCGGTGATTATGGAGGTGGTTGCGCCACGCCACAACGGTCCAGGACGGCAGAAGAGGCGGCGCGCAACCCCATAGACTCGCCCTGCAAGCACCTCTCTTCGCCGTGCGAGCGTGAACTGCGAGCGCGAACTGTCGTGATCTAAGTGCAAGCCGTCAATATGTATTCAGCCTTACATTGAGAATTCCACAGAGGTTGTTATCGACCTAGTTTTATTATACACATGCTTTTTATTTCTAGTCATGTTGTTTTTATAAGCAATGAGGTTAGATTTTGTTTATATATATATGTTTAATATAATATTATTACGACCGCAATTCTGTTGATAATACTATTTACATAACTGAGTCGTTATATAAAGTTGTATATAAGGCATAAAACTTAGCTGTCAAGGGCACGCTTCTATTAACGTATTTAAAATTATTTAATATTATAATGTCAGGCAGGCGGTCGATCACAAAACTAATCAATAACTTAAACAATATGTACGATGGAAGAAGAGTATGTATTGACCTGCCGTGCCAGTGCCGTGGGTTCAATTCTCACGCAAGACAATACTTTGTGGGATCCATATTGTTGTTATATGAGTCTTTTTATTTTTATTGAATTACACCCAGTAATTTGTTTAGGATAAATTTACCAAAAATTAATAATGTAACCATAATGTATTGTTCTTTTTATTGCTAATTGTGAAGCTTAATAGTGAAGACCTGTTATTGGCTTTATGTATCTTAATTATTGTAACAAAAAAAATATTATTTTAAGCTGTTGGTCTCCCGATAAATAAATAAATAAATAATTTATCTGCGTTAATTGCATGATTATAAAAGTTCCCCACAATACAAGGATAATTTCCTTAGCGCAGGGTGGGTGGAGTTTATTAAAAAAAAAATTGTCGAGGCGCCAGAAAAAGAGCTTAAATGACTCCTATATCACTGGCAAACTTTTTGTTACATAAAAAAGGGTAAGGATCAGAATTCAAAAGTACTACCATAAAAAGTTTCACGGCAGAAATATTTCGAAAGCAAATTCTTTATCTCGTTAGTTTAGTGACACAAGTATGTGACTGAAAATCCTGTGATCTGGGGTTCAAATCCAAGATCAGATGAAAAAGTCATAAAGAGGTTTTTTGGTGAAAAATTCTTAACAAAAAAATACCTAACACCAAGCACGAAATCTGATATAATGGGTTGATGCATCACAATTATTTGCCAGAAATGGTCTGGTCTATCCTTTTGCCCAGTTATAATTAAAGACAAATCATTACACACAAAAATGCTAAAAAAGAACAGTTCCCATGATTAATGGCCGTCCCCTAAACGAATTTATGTATTACAAAAACTATTGCATGGCAATCGAACCCACGACACCTGGTATGGCATATCGGTATCTTAACCGCGACGTCATCTGTGCAATCGTCAATATCCGTACAATAACGCGTGACTTCATAACAGACAAAAAATTAGGTCATATGTAACGAATCCATCTCACAACGATTCCACGCAAATATCGTAATGTAATCGCGTTACATGTTGATTTAACAAATAAGGGTCCTTTTGCGATCTTATATTATAGGTAGAAAGGCCGAACCCATAATATTAGTTGTCCATGAACCGAAGGGCCTTCCTAATGGCCTCTTCCGATAAGGTTTACGGTAACGTGATTCTTTCGGCAACACTTCAGGTCAGTGGCTAATGTATCCTGTTCGAGTGTTTGAGCTAGTATGAGATATTTTAAGAATAAACTAACTGCACACTTTCACTTTACTTGAATCTTAAATATGAATCCTTTCCTTCCGAAAACGCTGTTAGTATTATATTTTTTATAAGAGAGCCCACTCTGCCGATATTTTCTTCATCACTATCATCATCAGCTGAGCTCATATACATCTCAATGCTGGATACAACCCTCAGGCATAATAAAAGAGAATTAAAAATAAAACAAAGAATACCACCATATGACTGCAAGATATTGTGAACACGTGCTGTATAGATTTGACCCACAATAATAGTTAAATATAAATTAATCAATTGAGTTCCAAGCACTGGTGGAAGTAGGCCTCCCACATATTTTGCTACAAAGCTGCGGCCTTGTGCCGCCTGCATCCAACGACTCCCAGTAACCTTCACCAGGTTGTGGTTCACCTGGTTGAGGGCCAAACACTGCGACGTTCATTACGCGGTCGCAATCATTATTATTATTATTATTTGTTACGTGCATTTAAAATAGCAATTGGTGTTACAAGTTTAATAGCGACACTAGTGACCACTCTCTTGATATCTCTCAGCTGACTTTTACAACTCATACTTGATGGTAATGGGTGATGACAGATTGTATTCGTAAGCCATCAACCCACGGATGAATATGAACAATTTTATTACAGTACATTGCACACGATTCCCTATAAATCAAAATAGATAATGATATTTTTTTTTTTACGAACGGAAAACGGATGCAAGAAGCAAGGCTATTAGAGTTACCGGTAAGATAAATTTGTTTTCAGTTAACTGGGCTTTAGTTATATTACAAATTGATACCAACTGAGCGATCTGCTAGAATATAAATGTAATGAATATTTTATGCAAAACGAAATACGTTGGCTATTTAAAATACAGTTGGGAATAGAATCTATTATGCTATGAAAACTTGGCAACTGTGCTAAGCTTGATTAAATATCAAATGACTAAGTTGTGCCAGCAGCTTTGCTTGTGGGGATTTCTTAGCTATTCCTATTATGGTCTTTTTTTTAAACCAAACACTTAATTGGGTTTACTACTAATTACTTGGGGTCGATGTATTATTTACTCTGTTTCCATTATACATATTGCAAAAAATTTGGCAATAGTTTTATGAACGACCGCATGTCTGTTTTTTTTTCGCTGGACTATGAGTGGCCACGCTCCGCCAAATCTGTCCGGGGCGACGGAAAAGGCGGCGTGCGACCCCATAATCCCACCCTACTAGCCCTCTTCGCCGTGCGCGGGGGGCACCGGTATCCGATCTTTGTCTTCGGTGGCCCGCTCGGCGGTTCACACTCACGGGTTCCTCTCGAGTCGATGTCCCGACAACTTTCGCCTCACTTCGGGTGAACGGCCGCCTGCCTAACGTTAAAACTTCTTAAAAATGCATTTGGTCAACAATGGCATATAAAGTTCTTAATCGTATTTTATAATACACATTTATATTAATACATATGTAGTAATAGTGACCACCATCACAAAGTACATAATAATAACCGCTGTTCGGTATTACTATCTTTTTTTTGTATTTATCTCATAAATTGGCATAACATTCGTTCCTCATAAATTATAAACAGTCTCATATAAGCCATTATTACAACCGAATGTGTTCTTTTAACTTATATATTCACGTTAACCATAAGTTTTCATGATCGTAATACATAAAGTTGTTTCAATTTCAATCAAAAGTAACGGTTAACACTTATTTGAGGCTTAGGGACTTGGAGACCCCGGCTAAATAAATCGTTGACGCTTATGGGCCCACCGAGACCAATATTATTCGGGATAACTCCTTTTTATAAGGTATCTGATTTTTTTAAATTATAGAATAGTACACGTCAAATCCGTGCTTCTTACATTTTCAATCTATTAAGAAGATGCTGTGCGGTAGCAGCTAGAAATACTACCAAACCATTTTTTTTTTCACGCTCTAGAAACGCATTTACGCGCTATCCCCCGCCGGTGACAGACGGGGCGCAGTATGGGCAGCTGACCGACCGGAATACCAACTAAAACCACTGCGGCTCCTTCCACGCTTTCACGGGGTGCCGCAGAGATCGTCTACTGACATTCGATCCAACGCTTGGGATACTACCAACCCCCTTGCTCGTGGATATTTTTAAAGGGTAGACTAAGATCTTAATATGGACCTGGGCAAAATCCTGATGTCGTTTAGTCAACAATTACATTCCCAAGGAGGGTTGACATAAGGTAGGCCGGTCTTTAAACTATTGCCATTACCTTTTGCAATATGTACGAGTATATGTTGCGTCCAAGTAATTAGGATAAAACTGAAGAATGATGGTGATATCGAGGAGACTCGAGCCCAACAGTGAGATATATATGTATATATAAGCTTTTTATTTATTACTTTACAAGGATTTACGCTTTAGTGCGGATAATTATCTATATAAAAAAAATCCTAACCCAAACTATCACATACATAAGTGAATTCCGTTATCTGCCTGTAGTTGACTTGATGTTATCTAATAACTAATAAGTAACGGATTATCGAACGCATGTTAAAAATTTTAATTAAACTAAGTAAGCTTGATGACATACCTTTTATATATCACCATTCTCCTACTCTTATCCCAATTACTTAGGGTCGATACAATATGTATTCTTCTTTCATAATACATATTGTAAAAGTTATTGGCAATAGTTTAATGACCGGCCGCCTGCCAGACGTCAACCCTCCTTGTGAATGTACTTGTTGACCAAACGGCATCAGATGGAGTTGGCCCAGGTCGTTATAAAGCTCTTAGTCGTCTTTTACGACATCCACGAGCAAAGTAAGGAAGGGTTGGTAGTATTCGTAGCCGCTACTACACAGCGACATACCTTCTATATATGACAACAGTAAAGTTACAATTCTTTGCAATCATGTTGAAATAATTTGAATACCTAACTGCTATTAGTGCCATTACTAACATAAATTTCATACTGAAATTATTCCTCGCGACATTCATCCCGTCTCATCACATGTCCGTATCACGTCAAGCGTCCACTCCTTAACTTACCCATCACAGGCGCCGCTTTCAAACTTTCTCTTATAAATATAAAGTAAATTAAAACACTATTCATTTCAGCGTGAATAATTTAAATAAACACGACAGCCTATTGCTGTAAAGAAATCTTTGCCGAATATAAAGCTTTAGGCAAGTTAGGACGTTTGAAGAATACAAGACACATTTGTAAAATCGAATAATCGTATAATCTACAGCCCCAGGGCAGATATGAATTATTTCATTATATACCAAAAACGGTCTGAGAGTCCGAAAGAAAAGATCTCAGGCCGTTTTTATTTTACAGTTGATTGAAAACACAAAAATATTATAGTATAAAATAATGCTATACGACTTTGTGCGGTTTAAGTAGGCGGTTTTATAAATTAGATAAAATCAGATAAGTGTAGTGAAAGAGGAGGAGGAGGTGGAGTAAGAATACAATTCACCACATCACCTTCTTGCTCGTAAGCATCGTAAAAGACCAGTAAGTAATATCATCATTATCATCATCACAGCCCTATGTCCCACTGTTGGGCTCGAGCCTTCTCCGTAATGGGAGGGAAATTAACCTTCTATACCACGCTGGTCAGACTTGTTGGTATAGGGTTTTGTTTCGAGTTTTCCTTCTCTTGCATAGATGTTATATGCATTTTATATCCCTTAGTCGTCTTTTACGATCACCGACGGTTAAGATAGGAGGTGGTGAATTATATTCTATCTTCGTCACCACACGGATAATAATATAGTGAAGATAAAGAATATAATATAGAGAAAATGTCTTTACACGAGTAGAAAAATGAAAAACCCCATAGCAACCCATCTGAACATCGTGGTATTGTAATTTAATTTCCTTCCTATTCTTAATGAGGCTTGAGCCCAGGAATGAGATGTACACAAGCCGAGAGGATTATCTATCTATATCTATAAAAGAGGATGTTTGTATATATGCCATGGCTATACTTCAGAAACTACAGTCGCGGGCCGGTCCGTCCGGGGTAGTACCACACTCTCGTAGATGATCGACGTCTGAGTAACGGCAATGTGCTAGCGCTTCGTTCGGTGAGCGAGAGAGCCGGAAGCCCAACTGGGTGGGTTCGGGGTTTGTGTTGGTAGGCACCTAGCTATACCCTAGCTATACCGCAAAGGTCCATGGGCGACAGTGACACTTACCACATGTGTGCTACTTACTCGTTTGCCACCATAAGGAATGAAAAAAAAGAACTATTTGACCGATCATTATGAAAATTTGTATGTATTCTTGCATGAAGAAGGTTTCTATGGTATCCCTGCGCGTGATATATCGACTTCTACAAACAAACCAACGTACTGAGTTTATTAGTAGACTAAAATTAGTTTATATAAATCTATTCCATTAGATAACAAATTTAAAATTAAAAATACAAATACAATAAATTTCGTAAAAAATATTTTATTTCAAATATAATACTTGAGTATTCCAAAATCATTATGTTAACTAGAATTTAAATAAATCTAAACAAATATTCTCTATGAGCTACATCAAGTTACATACAAACGAATCTCGAATGGTCAAAACGGTATGCCTCATTGAAATCAAAGCCCTCCCCTTGTACGGTGTGAGAGCAAATATGATCAATATTGACCAGTGTGTCAACATTCCGGCCGCAATTGATTGATTACAACTGGTCACGTAATTAAGGTCGTCTGTTTACCGAGAGAGAGAGAGGGGGGGAAACGGACGAACAGAAATTGGTTCATCCGGAGGAACATTTGATGAGTATAAATGCGAATTTATTGCCGCCGGTAATAAGTAGAGTCCGCTATAGTTCGTTAATATTAGTATATGGACTAGTCTTTTTGTTTTTTGTTTTTCTATTGTAAAGGAAAATGAATCATTCAGAGTTTGTTTTATGGTAATAATATTATTTTAAGGTTTATATTTAGAAATTAAAAGTCAAATACAAACGCGATAGAATCCATAAAAGTAGTTTTATTTCAAATGTGTAATACTCGCGTAAACATTAGAAGTATTTGATTTACAGGTATTCATTTACGTTTTAGAATACAATTGACATATATAAAACCATTCTTTGTGAAGTTTTGCAGTAAGAATACAATATCTTAACCTGTCTCATACACGAAGGCCATCATCATCATTCTCCTACTCTTATCCCAATTACTTGGGGTCGATACAATATGCACTCTTCTTTCATAGTACAATCGTAAAAGTTATTGGTAATAGTTTTATGGCCGGCCACCTGCCAGATGTCAACCTTCCTTGGGAATGTAATTGTTGACCAAACGGCATCAGATGGAGTTGGCCCAGGTCACGAAGGTGTCGTACAAAACAAAAACGATATAATATGCAGATAATACTGCTGCAAGAGAAAGAAAATCCGACTAAAAATCTTATAACAATCCGTTTAACTAGCATAGTATAGTGGATCAGTTTTTCACCCATATTAGAAGAATTCCGAGCCCAAAAGTGGGGCGTTTATGCGCTGAGATGATGATAATGATAAAATAACGCATTTTTTTGCACAATTTACATTGTATTAGTTTAAACTATCTATCTTTTTAACAGCATCCTTAAAAGTGATTTTGACCCACTTCAAATTAAACTGAAACTTTGCGCACTTGTCAAGGATTTATAATTATATAACAAATTAAATTATATTTCTTAATAGATGAAGTAACTGCGAGACTTAAATTTAGAAAATAAAAGGGAAATATTTAAAAACAGTAATAAAAATAGAATAAGAACACATGTAATGCATCATACTGTAAAACTGTCTTAGTCAACAAGAGCCGAATTCACTTGATCAAGCGTTACATGGCCAATCATGATAGCTAAGTCTCATTTAATACTCATAAAATAAAATATACAACGGGGCCTTAAGAAATGTTCACTTCAAAAGTGTGGAATGCTAATACAATATTTTTGTAATGAGTCGTATTGAATGTACAATGAACTGTTGGTATGATATTTGATATCAAGAAATCGTCGAATGCAGGTGGGACAGGACCACTCTAAATGGCATTTTTGTCAGGAGTTATATGTTCAAAAATGAAAATTTATAGCCGTTACTAAACAAAATACAATAAAAACTAAATCAGTAGCGACTAATTTTTTCAAACGGAATTTACAAACACAATTAAATGAATAATATTTTATAGACCGCACGAAATATTGTCTTACATGAATCGAACCCGTGACAGTTAGCATGATCAGTTACCTTAACCACTACGCCATCAGTGAAATTTAAATCCACCACTTCATATTCAACTATTGACAGTATACTTGTTGCTGGACCAATAGTTACAGTATCGGATATCCGGATTGCTCTTCAAACATCACCCTTGAATTATCAAACCATTACTCAAGTGCAAGGTACCGAGGGAGACCGAGACTAACCTACCTAGACCAGATCGGTCATGTACTGAAGGAAGGTGGAGTCAAGAGTCTCCAAAACCAGCGAGCGTGTATGAAGAGAATTATGAATGTTGAGGAAGCGAGTGAAGTATGCAGAGATAGAGGTCTCTGGCACTCTGTTCTCTCTGCCTACCCTGCAAGGGATATGGCGTGATGATATGTATGTATGTATGTACTCAAGTGCCAGATGTTAAATAGTAAATATTGATATTTGACTTTAAATAGTTTCATTCATTTAGTTTCATATTTCATTACCTAATAGATGAGAAATAAATTGTACAGCCATAGTTTGCTAAGCAAAGTATAACAGTTTGCTTAACAAACTATGGCTATTACTAATATATTTGAGATAACAGATAAATTGTTATCTATGATTATCAGTAGGGAGAAAATGTGTCGTTATACAAACTAGCATGACTGCTATTAGATGGAAGTCGCTGCTGGACCTGACTTATCATAATGTATGAAAGATAATTCCACACTTCGCTGGTGGGCTGACTATCGCATTTGGTTAATTAAGCACCCTAGAAGTACTGCTGTATCTTCTTTTAGTGATCCGTCAACCGGCTTATACGAGTCCAATGAAAATGCAAGAGACGGTGATACATTTTATATGTATCAGCTTATATTCATCCCACTAATGGGCTCACCTCCTCTTAGGTAGTAGGTAAATTGACTTTCTACATTACGCTTGTCAGACGATTTGGTATGAGGTTTTATTTGGAGTTGAGTTTTTTTTTGCGGTGGACTATGGAGGCGGTCGCCACCCGCCAAATCGGTCCGGGGCTACGGAAGAGGCGGCGCGCAACCCCATAGACCCACCCTGCAAACACCTCTCTTCGCCGTGCGAGCGGGCCACCGGTACCCGATCTTTGTCTTCGGTGGCATTTGGAATTGACCTTACCTTGCATATATGTTAAATGCATATTTACAACACCCACAAACAACATAGGGGGTGAAGCATTATATTCTTACTCTGTCACCATGCAGCAGTGTTGGTAGTGATATATTTAAGAATAATTACGATTGTGTCAGAAAAGTAATTAACCCCGTCAAAAATATTAACTATAAAAAAAAAACGAAACTGGGTCACCAAGATTTTCTTAATGCACAACGTTTTCAGTTGGTTTTGTAAAATACTTAAAAGAATATTAAAAATGTGGCAAACAAACAAGGCGTTACTCTTTCGTAACAAAAAGGTTCATTGTTATTTAAAACAAAGCGGTTAGAACAAGTAGCTTTGTTCAGTGTTTCTTTTTTTTTGTAAATACGATTACGAATAGTTAATTTCTTTTGTGCAGCTCAAAACTACATTACAGGAAGTGCTCTAGATATTACCAAGAAGAATATTGGATTTAATATAGGTTGTCTTATAACACCTTACAATAGATGCAAAATTATAAATAAAAATGCCATATAATAATGGAATAATCATCACTCTCCTGCTCTTATCCCAATTAATTGGGTTCGAGAATGGATCAGCCACTTTTTACGACTCCTGCAATAAAGTAAGCGGTGACAACAACTATTTTATTATTCTTATCCCGTAAGTTCGCTAAGAGAAAACTGGATGATAATTGCACTCTTGGTACATTATTAAGCAGATAGAAAAGTAACAAATTCATGATTGAAACAAAACTATTTTTACGGATTACATCGCGTTTGAATTTGACGATGTTTCGTACACTCTACAGCGTTAAAAAAAACAGTCCTAGACTGCTTTTTTTTTTCAAATGTCTTCTTCTTCTTATGTATTGGCAATCAGCTACATATACGAGCTATTGGTGCCAGTGTCAAGTTATAAATATTTTCACGTTTTTAGTCTTTCAAGTCAGTCGTTGTCTAAGTCAAATTGTCACCATTAACAGTGCAATGGCCACACTGTTAATGGTATCTTGTGGGAATTTTGATGGAAAACAAAAACGTTGTAAAGCACTTTTATATGATATTCACGACATCCCAGTATTTCCGCACATCACATTACATAAAATGCCATCAAAATTATCTAATATAACACGTTAAAACACTAAGATATCTTCTTCTTCTCTTTGTATATTGGCAATCAGCTACTTATACGAGCTATTGGTGCCAGTGTCAAGTTATTATTATTTTATGTTTATAGTCTTGTCAGGTTAGTCATTGTCTAAGTCAAATCGTCACCTTCAACAGTGCAATGGCCACACTGTTAATGGTATCTTGTTGGAATTTTGATGGAAAACGAAAACGTTGTAAAACACTTTTATATGATATTCACTACATCCAAGTAGTTCCGCGCATCACATTACATAAAATGCCATCAAAATTATCTAATATAACACGTTAAAACATTAAGATATCGAATATAGTACAAGAGCACCACATGACGTTTTCAAATTCCCGTCAAAAGACCATCACTAAGATATCGAATATAATACAAGAGCACCACATGACGTTTTCAAATTCCCGTCAAAAGTCCTTCAAATGTCTAATACTCGCGTAAACATTATGACAACAGATGCGTATCTTAACTCGAACCTATTTTGACACAGTCAATATTCGTCTATGCTATTATCTTAACAATGTCCATTTTCAATAAGAATTTAATAGTTACGAAGAGATTAAAATTAATCGTCTATAATAAAATTTCAATTCAATTGTTAGTTACGAATGAACAATTTTAATAAAGTAGTAAAACAAAGCCTCTGACACAAGTTTCACCACTAAAACTGATATAAACTACACATAGTTCATCCAATAAGGCAAGGACGCCATAATAGAATTTATAACTTAACTAGTTCAGTTGTAAACATTTGATGGTTCGGATACTTATGTAATGTTGAAGGATCTTATAAGCCTACTGAGAGTTTGCCACTAAAGTTGGTTGCGTTATCCTTCTTTGACACGCTAAAAACAACGTTAATACCTGTTGCCAGTAGGAGTTTTCAATAGTGGTAGGACCAAGCTGTAGACACTTCTCTGTCTACAGCCGCGGGCCGGTCCGTCCAGGGTAGTACCACACTCTCGCAGAAGATCGACGTCTGAGTAATAGCAATGTGCTATTGCGCTTCGTTCGGTGAGCGAGAGAGCCAGTAGCCCAACTAGGTGGGTTTTGGCATTGTAATGGTAGGCAGCGGCCTAGCTATAGCCTTGGTTATAGCAAAGGTCCATGGGCGGCAGTAACACTTACCGTCAGGTGTGCTGCTTGCTCTTTTGCCACTATAAGCAATAAAAAATAGCAATTAATTTGAGTGCACATTTCGCGTAATGATTGAAGTACCAACCACCTATACTAAGTGTTATGGATCCGGTCGTGATACAATACACAGTACAAACTTTGTGTGAGCAACAAAATATGGAAAACTGAGTTTTATTTATTGACATAAAAGTTGTAGTCTCCGAAACCGGCGAACGTGTATGAAAAGAATTATGAATGTTGAGGAAGCGATTGAACTATGCAAAGATAGAGTTCTCTGGCACTCTGTTCTCTCTGCCTACCCTGCAAGGGATATGGAGTGATGATATGTATGTATGTAAAAGTTGTTACGTTACAAATACTACCAACACTTAAGAACACTTAAGATACCGACCTTCCGTGATAGTGTCGTGGGTTCGATTCTTGTGCAAGACAATACTTTGTGCGATCCAACACCTGTTGTTTCTGAATCTCGGTATAATTTGTTTGAGTTAAAAATATGTTTGTAAAGTCTCCAGCAACACATCGATAATTTCCTTAGTACAGATTGGTCTTAAAAAAAAAACAAAGTTATATCTAATCAATCATATAACTCTTAGTTCCTTATACATCGGTTGAGATAGCCTACTCACTTATATAGGAAGTGAACGTGATGCGAGGAACATTACAAACACAGCTTATTAGATTTATATTGGGTACAAATACCGGTAGTACCTTAAAATGAATATAGAAACTGTAGTAGATTAATCTGCTTAGTATCTTTTCTTTTATGTCGCCATGCTGTGTGGTAGCGGCTACGAATACTACCAACCCTTATTTTGCTTGTGGATGTCTTAAAAGACGACTAAGAGCCTTACAACGAACTGGGCCAACTCCATCTGATATCGTTTGGTCAACGATTACATTCCCAAGGGGGGTAGACGTCTGGCAGCAGGCTGGTCATAAAACTGTTGCCAATAACTTTTACAATATGTACTATGAAAGAAGAGTACATATTGTATCGACACCAAGTAATTGGGATAAGAGTAGGAGAATGATAAATGTTTTAAAAAAATATGAACTTATTTACGAGTAAAAAATAATGACGAGTGATGGAACGGATTTTTAATGAGGGTTCTTATCCTAAATGTGATAATAATTTTTCAATTCGACCTTTGTTTTGGCAATGGTCAAGTCATACGTCACACCAACAGTCCGAGACTATGGAAATGCCTGAGGCCTTATAACAAACTATTTTACACTTCACCACCTATCGAACGAGCCACCAGCACCGATTTTTCTACAAGAATGTAACCTAGCATCGCAAAGAGTATTACAAAGATATAATCATAGAACAAAAATTATATTACAAATCAATTAATGAACGTATATGACAAATTAATGAATTTTTATAATGAACAAGCATTTATGTTATATAAGAATTGAACGCATAACACTTTTCACAAGATGTCAATGAAGCCCAACTGGGGTGGGTTTGGGATTTATGTTGGTAGGCAGCGGCCTAGCTATGGCCTAGGTATTGCAAAGGTGGCCACCGTAGACAAAGATCGGGTACCGGTGGCCGAAGAAAGGAGTTGCACGGTGGGTCTATGGGGTCACGCGCCGCCTCTTCCGTCACCCCGGACCGATTTGGCGGGACGAGACGCATCCATAGTCCACCGTAGAAAAAAAAGTTATTGCAAAGTCCATGTGCGGCAATGACACTTACCATCAGGTGTGCTGTCAGCTCGTTTGCCATCATATACAATAAAAAAAAATGTCGATATTTAGTGCACAAGCTATAAAGCCATCTGTAAAATAAATTAGTAACAACTTGCACATTTTTTCATAAAAAAATGTGCATCATCACTTGCAAAGCCTCTTAATGCAATTTTCAATAAATCTTTTGAAACAGGTGTATTTCCTATTGAGTGGAAACGTGCACGTATTGTTCCAATCTTAAAGAAAGGCGACAACAGTAATGTTAAAAATTACAGACCTATATCTGTTTTATCTTCTTTCTGCAAAGTTTTTGAAAGCATTGTTTGTGCTGTAATAACAAAACACACCAAATCCCATATAAGGACAGAACAACATGGTTTTCAAGAGAATAAATCAATCATAACTAACCTTGTTCCCTACATATCTCTTGTAATAGATGGCATGGATAACAACATACAAATGGACTCTATATATACAGATTTTGCTAGCGCTTTTGATCTCGTAGATTACAAAATTTTGATTAAAAAGCTACATAACCAATATGGAATCTGCAGTAATGTGTTAAGCTGGTTTAGATCATTTTTAAAAAACCGTGAACAGACTGTAGTTGTCGATGGTTATGAATCAAAGAGCTATATTGCTTATTCTGGTGTTCCTCAAGGCTCACATTTAGGACCGATATTATTTCTTCTATTCATCAACGATATTATCGATCAGGTACATCATTGTCACTGCTTTCTGTTCGCAGATGATATGAAATTGCTACGACAAATTAAATCACCTTTAGATGTAGAATTAGTGCAAGCTGATTTAGATCGAATTTATAAATGGTGTTGCACTAATAAAATGAAGCTTAATGCCACAAAATGTAAGCATATACAATTCACTAAAATAAGAAAGGTCTTAGATACTAATTTTTATATCAACAATGAAAGCATCAGTGTTGTTACTGAAATTCGTGATTTAGGTATAATTCTTGATTGTAAATTAAAATTTATTCCACAATATAATAACATGATCCAAAAAGCTGCTAAAATGTTAGGTTTCATCAAGCGCAATACGAAAGATTTTAAGCACAATGCATCTAAAATACTTTTATTTAATACGTTAGTAAGAAGTGTACTTGAATTCGGAAGCGTTATTTGGAATCCCAATTATACAGTTCACTCGGACAGATTAGAATCTATACAAAGGTCGTTTACAAGAGACTTAGCGTTTCATACTAATGGCATTAGATCCAGATGCTCTTATAGTGAAAGGCTATCTTTCTTTAAAATGTGCAACTTAAAACGACGCCGACGTATGTTAGATTTAATGTTTCTTCAGAATGTAATCAAATGCTCTTACACATGTCCTCCTTCCCCCACCCCCACTTCTCCCACCTTCTTGACCGCATATCAATAAATGTTCCAAAGCTTAATTCTCGACAAAGGAATATTCCTTTTTTCTATATTCCTAGGTGTAAAACTAATCTTGGTATGAACACTCCTATCTCAAGATTAATGTCTACTTATAATAATTGGTGGAAAATCTTAGGGCTTGATATTTTCCACGATCAGCCTACAAGATTTAAAAAAAAGTTACTTGATTCATAATTTTTTGTTATTAGTACTATTGCTATATCTCTTATAGGTTCACTTCATTGGTTAGTTAGGAAATATGGTTATTTTATAATATTATGCATGTTTTACAAATTCTAGTCGCTAATTTTTACGCATTACTTACATCTTACTTATATTATAAATTATTTTTCTATATAACTAACTACATACTTATCTTAGATTTTACTTACCTTCTAATTATTTCTACTCGTTATTTTATTTATTAGATAATTAATTAAGATTAAAAGAAAAGTATTACTTTTCTTTTTATCTCTAACATTAATTTACGCATTGTAATATATTCCTAAATGTTGTGCACATCTGTAATTGATATAAACACTAGTTTTAAGGCACTGGAATGATCTTAACATATGTTAGTGTTTATGTCGTAGATGAGCCTTATATAAATAAATAAATAAATAAATAACTTGAGAATTTAAAAACCGTACATATTTTTAATGTTTGGAATATATTAAAAGAATCCTAACTTAATAGATAAAATAAATGTGAATCAAACAACTCAAATAAATGAATCAATCAAACAGCTTGTGTTCCGAAACATTCTTATCCTATAGTAGATAGTTGTGAGATTACGCAATTCTACAAATAAATTTTAGTATTCAAGGCTTTTGTAGTTGTAAAATTAGTACAGAAATTACAGTTTTAGTAGTGGTAGAGCTACACTAAAGATGCGAAAGGGAATGCTCCGATGGTTCGGACATGTGGAAAGAATGCCGAACGAACGTCTGGTTAAGAAGATATACAATGCGAAAGTGGAAGGATGTAGGTACCGAGGGAGATCGAGACTAACCTACCTAGACCAGATCGGTCATGTACTGAAGGAAGGTGGAGTCAAGAGTCTCCGAAACCGGCGAGCGTGTATGAAGAGAATTATGAATGTTGAGGAAGCGAGTGAAGTATGCAAAGATAGAGTTCTCTGGCACTATGTTCTCTCTGCCTATCCTGCAAGGGATATGGCGTGATGATATGTATGTATGTATGTGTAGAGCTACACTATTGGTCACGGATGGCAAGGCAGTGGTTGCAATGGCCAGCCCAATGGCGATGGGAAGGAAATACGATGGGTTATGGGGCCACGCGCTGTCCTTCCGTTGACTTGAATCGAACGGGCGGCGGCGTGTCCAGAATATAGCCTACCAAAAAAAGAGCTACACTATTAACAGTTTTCTGTATGCATCAGAAAGAAAGAAAGAAAGAAAAGATCTTTATTTGTTTTTACAAAGGAAAAATAATATTACATTATGGTTTTTTTTTTAAAAAATAATAATAACAAATAGTAAAAACAAATTGGTATTGGGCTCAACTTGTGGCCAGGAATGCAGGTACATCCCAGCCGTTGATTTTCAGTCCAAGCCAAGCCAATCAGCGGTAAGCTCCATACGGAGTAGTATCATACTCCCCCGGAAAATCTACGTCAGAGCAGCGGCAATTGCAATTGTGCTTTGTTCGGTAAGCGAGAGAAGTCCAACGTTTTGGGTTCGTTTGGATCGGAAGACAGAAGCCTAGCTGTGTTTCTGGTATTCCAAAGATCCATGGACAGTAATAACATTTAACATCAGGTATGGTGTTGACTGATTTTCAGTGTGGTGACGGAATAAGAATACTATTCACCATCCCATATCTTACCTGTGGGTGATCGTACGAGACGACTAAGTGGTATAAAACGCATATAACATCTATGCGAGAGAAGGAAAACTCGAAACAAAACCTTATATCAACTCGTCTGACCAGCGCGGTAGGTTAATTTCCCTCCCATTACGGAGGAGGCCCGAGCCCAACAGTGGGACATTTATGGGCTGTGATGATGATGATGATGATGTTGCTGACTCGTTTGCCTACATAAACAATACAAAAAAAATATCACCTTTGTGCCCGAAAGAGCGTGAACGAAATTCCTTTCTCTATTAAAAAAACAAGAAAAAAGAATGAGTATTCAAATAATAGATATAAATATCTGTTACTTATAATACTCATTATTCATTACCTACAATAACGCGTCCCAAATGATTCACACAAATGCGTCATACGACTTTGAATACAAGTTCAAGATTAACATATTTAGCATATCAATACGAAACTCTAAAATAAACAGATTAAATGCCACTCTATGTATTTTTAACAACAATCGGACAATGACCTCTCATAGATATATAATAAAATAGATGTGGCATTTTATTATTTTAATAGTGATTTTTTTCTTCTACTATCAGCTCACACATATCATATCATTATGCACAGGTCTGTTCAAGACGAAGAGATAGCCTATTGCACCAGGCTGGTCAGCCGAAGTGCCTACCACCTCATGATGCTTCATGATGCCTACTATTACATGATTGCGCAAAGTGTGACAATTTCTGTATTATCAAACGCTGAGAAAACCTATGTCTAACATTAGATTTTGATAGACAGGTGGATAAAATAATGTCAATAGATGGCAGTTATTGTCACCAATTGTATTTATTTCTATGAAGGGTTGCTATCAGGCAGGTAGTGGAGATCAACTCATCTCAGTAAAACCATTACAACAACAGATTTTGTTACATTACTTAATTAATATTTATAAAACATAAGACATTAACGTTCTTTTTTGATCATATCTTCAGTATACTCAGTATAAATTAACCTATAACTAATCAAATAAAACTAGTAGTTTTCTTAATAATATTAAAGAAATAGTCCCTCTATAATACATCAGCCAAATATATTGATTGCCATTAGACATTTACGATACTAATATGATGCTAGGAGTTATTATTAGAGTTTTATCCATGTGGCGACGGAATAAGAATACAATTCACCACTCTTCTTCTCTCACTTCTTGCCCTTGGATGTCGTATAAGACGACTGAGGGATAAAATATGTATGTAACATCTATGCAAGAGAAAGAAAACTCGAAACGGTACCCTATACCAACCTGTTGGACCAGTATGTTATAGTAGGTCAATTTCCCTCCCATTATGGAGGAGGCACGAGCCCGGCAGTAGGACCTATATGGAGCTGAGTTGATTATGATTTATTAAAACTAAATAATTCTCAAGCAATCCTCAATCAACACATGGATATGTATCATGTAGTATTAGTAAAACAATATAAAAATATTGTTCTAAATAAAGACATCGATCATGTTTACAGTACGTTGACGTCATACGCCACGACGGCGAATGACGTCACGTTATCATTTCTTTATTTTGTACATCTGCGTTTGAACGTTTTATTGTTTATACTTCCCATGCAACTATTGAGTATTAATATTCTTAATGTATGTACATTGTGTTATGCAATGCACTTAGTGTTTTGGAATTAGTTAAATATAATTAATTAAATTTAATTAAAATTTAATATCCGTGTGGTGACGGAGTAAGAATACAATTCACCACCCCCTAACTTACCCGTGGGTGATCGAAGAGACGACTAAGGGATATAAAAACGTATATAACATCTATGGAAGAGAAGGAAAACTCGAAACAATACTCTATACCAACACGTCTGACCAGCGTGGTATAGTAGGTTAATCTCTCTCCCATTACGGAAAAGGCCTGAGCCCAGCAGTGGGACATATATGGGCTGCGATGACGAACTAAAAATGAATAATTTTACAGGTTAAGTGAACCGTCATAGGGCCGATTTTTTGTTAATTTACTATAATTTCTTTCGTAATGGCTAAAGTTAGTTCAAAGACCAAAGTTTACTTACCAACCATTACTTTGAACACAGACGAACCCACGTAATGTATACGGTACATTGGGAGTTAGAACTTTCAAGTAACTGCAGTAAGTTGACTAACTTTATATATATTTAAGTGGTGCTTATTAATTTTCGCCCCCTTCCCTTAAGAATTGTAATGTTTACCCTCGAGATGGACGAGCCACTGTAAGGGGGAATCTTAATTAGGGGTTACATTATATGCTTTGTAAAATATATTTAAATATAAATAAACAATATATTTTGTGAAAGGCTGACCCTATTTTAAACTCTTAGGGAGGGCCCTAAACTTGTAAAATAAAGTGTCAATTACACCCTAATACAAACTGTCCCAGTGACCTCAATCGCGTGAACTATATCATTACTGTTTCTACTTTTCCCCCCCCCTTATATACTTATTACTGTTGAGCTTGAAGCCTCTTACAGAAGATGAACATTATAGTAATATCAATCAAATTAACATGGTAATACTCCATTTTGTCTTTAAACCAGTGTAACTTTAAAGAGATCTGACACATAATATAAGTTTATTCTTCGTTTGGGTGCCAGAAACTTAAATATAGTAAGATCAAAAATTTGTTGCTGGATTTGAGTCTCCTTCAAAACAGGAGCGATATTGCCCTTTTTTTTTGGCGGCGGGCTACGATAAGATTGGATATTGACCTATACGCAGGTAAAACTGGTTGGAACCAGGGTTTTATTTCGACTTTTCATTCTCTTGCATCTAAACTCCTGGAAAAAATTAAGGGATCAAAAAGAAAAATCCAAATTTTTGGGCAATTTTCAACAAGCAGTAACTTCGAGAGAAATGGTCGTACAGGAAATTAAAAAAAAAGGATTTTGTAGCTCCAAGTGTATAGTTTTTGGATTAGAAGTTTAAAATTTTGTAACCTCTGCGGTTTTTGAGAAATCATAGAAAACCAGAATCAAAAAACATGTCAAAATTTGTTTTGATTTTTTTTTCAGTCTACGGACGTAGAAAAAAAAATTTTCCACTTAACTACTATATCTATCAGATAATTTGTAAAAAAAAATTTGTAAATTGTTTATTCAGCTTGAATTTGCTTTTTAAAAAGTTCGATACGATCATTTCTCGCTGAGATATCAAACTTTGAATGGAAAAGGATCTAATTGTCTTTAACCATCAATATCTCAGCAAGCAATGATCGCATAGAAAGTTAAAGGTGGGTTTCAAAAACTTGAATGAATTCTCCTTAACAACTAGCCGTTGCATGTCCGAAAAAAAAATTTTTCTTTTTGTCACATTAATTTGAAAATGCAACAAAAAAAGGGCTTTTGGTGGTTTTTTGGAAAATCAAGCGCTAGATCGAAAATATTGAGGAAACCACTAATGTTAAGTGTACCTTTTACAGTTCAATATGTCCACAAAAACCCTACAAAAAACCAAATTAATCCAGCCGGCCGGTTTTTTGTTTCAAACGGTCGAAATTTTGAAAAAATTAAAGGATCACGTTTTTTGCTCTAAAAAGCTTATAATTTTTAAAAATGAGAAAATAATTGTTTTTCCGAGATTTTTCCACATTTTTGCTCAAAACTTTTTTTTCGGAAAAGCAATGGCTAGTCGTTAAGGAGAATTCATTTAAGTTCTTCAAACCCACCTTTAACTTTCTGTGCGATCATTGGTTACTGAGATATTTGATGGTTAAAGACAATACGATCCTTTTCCATTCAAAGTTCGATATCTCAGCGAAAAATGATCATATCGAACTTTTTAAAAAGCAAATTCAAGCTGAATAAACAAGTTATCTGATAGATATAGTAGTTAAGTTGGAAAAATTTTTTCTACGCCCGTAGACCGAAAAAAAAAAACAAAAAAATTTCAGTTTTTTTTGTTGCTGGTTTTTCTACGATTACCCAAAAATCGCGGAGGTTACAAAATTTTAAACTTCCAATCCAAAAACTAGAGACTTGGAGCTACAATTTCTTTTTTTTTGATTTCCTGTACGACCATTTCTCTCGAAGTTATGGCCTGTTAAAAATTGCCCAAAAATAAGGATCTTTTTTTTGATCCCTTAATTTTTTCCAGTAGTGTATTTATATTATCTCAAAGAGATAATATATATGCAAAAAGTAAAAAGAGATAATATCTATCTTTCGGCTATAATAAATTATATCTGAAAGTGAAATGTATTCTTACTCCGTCACCAAACGAAAATAGAGAAAACTATTTATTTTAAAAAAATATATATACATACATACATACATACATACATATCATCACGCCATATCCCTTGCAGGGTAGGCAGAGAGAACAGAGTGCCAGAGAACTCTATCCTTGCATACTTTACTCGCTTCCTCAACATTCATAATTCTCTTCATACACGCTCGCCGGTTTCGGAGACTCTTAACTCCACCTTCCTTCAGTGAATTATACAAGAACTTTAAAAGCTTACATCATCATCGGGGTCGACGCAATATGTACAAGTACATATTATAAAAGTTATTGACAATAGTTTTATGACCGCCGCCTGCCTAACGTAAACCATCGCTTTTTTTTTCTTGCCGTGGACTATGGATGTGGTCGCGCCCCGTCAAATCGGTCCGGGGCGACGGAAGAGGCGCCGCGCAACTTCATAGACCCACTCTGCAAGAACATCTATTTTCGTGCGAGCGGGCCACCGGTACTCGATCTTTGTCTTCGGTGGCAAACGTAAACCATCCCTTGGAATGTAATTGTTGATTAAAGGGCATCAGATGAAGTTGACCCAATTAGTGTTGCCTAAACGCAAGAGCAAGACTCGCTGCAAGAGTCTCGCAGTGCTCACTTAGACATCACTTGACGATTACTTTGGCAAAAGAAAGGATTGTTAACATTTTGTATTCTTAATTACCAGTAAACGGGGAAATAATTTGATGTTATTTTAAACAGTCTCATGGTAGATAGATGTGATTATAGCCTCACTCCCGTTAATTGGTATGTACCTAATTATTGATCGCTGTACAGTTAGTGCCACTAGATGGATAGAATTTCATTAATTTAGTTGGATTTTTCATTTTATGTGGATTTTTCATTGCTATCAAAACAAGTAACTCTGTGTTATTCTAACAGCGAGAGTTGCAAAACTTGCGAGACTTGCAAGAGTATAGACAATATAATACATACATACAAACCTTAAATAATAAATGTATCACCGTCGACTCGATCTTATTTAATATAGTAAGCAGCTTCTATTGTGTACTACATTATAATTCAATATCCATTATAAAATAGCTAAACAAACAACAAACACATTATTTACTTAGAACATCAAATGTGAAACAATTATTCATAAGCCATAACGTTTATGATAAATGGTGAAAGTTTAGCTATCTTCAAACATATCAATATAAAATAAATCCGTGGCAATTACATGCAAATGCGTTAGAGCACGCGACATAAGGCACCCTTTATTTGACATGTAACGCGACCCACAATTCTGACGGTGTTTATGTTCATATCATACTGGTTTCGTTCACGCATACTTCTGTGGTACAAGTCATAACATTTTATGGCAATATGTCCTTTACATGTATTAGTCTATTGACTAGTGTTGCCCAAATGTAAGACCAAGACTCGCTGTAAGTCTCGTAGTGCTCCCTTACATAGCATTTTACGATTGCTTTGGCAAAGAAAGGATTGTCAACTATGGTATTCTTAATACCAGTACACGGGGAAACAATTTGATGTTATTTTAAATAATCTAATGATAGATAGGTGTGATTATAGCACCACTCTTGTTAAGTGGTATGTACCTAATTATTGATAGCTGTTAGTGCCACCAGATGAATGAAATTTCATTAATTTATGTGGATTTTTCATGTCTATCAAAACAAGTGACTTTGTGTTATGCTAACAGCGAGATATGCAAGACTTGCGACACTCGCAAGAATCTTGCATTTGGGCAACACTACTATTGACGTTACAATCATATCCGATGGGCTTGACAGGAGAATGTGATTACTTAGCCGCTTTTTATGACTCACACTGTGAACTAAGGGATGGTGACATATTGTATTCATACGATTTTCTTCTACAGGGACGATATTTAAAAAAATATCATGTTTTTTTATTTTGAGATATATACGTGCTACATTTTTAATCCTTTATTGATCCAAATTTATTTTTATTATAAGGTGATCATTTCCATATTGGAACCGTCGTTTACTGTCCATTAGCAATTATATGTTTATACATACATACATAAATACATACATATCATCACGCCATATCCCTTGCAGGGTAGGCAGAGAGAACAGAGTGCCAGAGAAAGAAAGGATAGAATCCTTGCATACTTCACTCGCTTCTTCAACATTCATAATTCTCTTCATACATGCTCGCCGGTTTCGGAGACTCTTGACTCCACGTGAGCAGCAGCACGTGACCAATCTGGTCTAGGTAGGTGAGTCTCGGTCTCTCCCGGTACCTACATCCTTCCACTTTCGCATTGTATATCTTCTTAACCAGACGTTCGTTCGGCATTCTTTCCACATGTCCGAACCATCGGAGCATTCCCTTTCGCATCTTTACACCAATACTCTCTTTCAATACCTACTCGCTCTCTTACGTCGTCAATGTTCGTTGTATATGTATATGCCTCGTAAAAATAAGGATTAATGTAAATTATTATTTTACAGTGAAGTAAGGTTAAGCTAGTCGCTTAGACGCATTTATGTAGTTCTTAACTTACCAGCTTTTCCCTTATAACTACAAAATTTACCAACGAAAATGATTTATTACTAAGAACGAAGAAATCATAATAACAAAGTGAATTTATTTTTTTCTCAGAAGCGCTATTTAAACATTATGTCCGCTGCCTATATAGCGAAAGCGGAGCGCTAGCGATTTTATGTTAAATTAATCTATATAGTTTAATTTAACATAAAATCGCTAGCGCTTATATTTTAAAACAGATTACTGGCAACGTCAGTTTTTTCGTTCACATAAACATCGACTAGCGCCCTATGCCCACGTACCGACACCCACGACTGTTGGCAAAAAGCCTCTATACGCGATATAAACCTCTTTTTTTTTACATAGATAGCGGAAGTTATGAGGTTATAACGACTTTTTTAAGCTTAGAAAGGTTTTTCCCGTCAGTAAACTATTACATTTTCGTATTTAGATTGTTTTTTTTTTTATACCCTGCGTTTAAGATAGTAGGACGATTAAATTATTTAAGTTTATGGAAGAGTTTTATTTTGTAGAATGTCAATTTGGCCACCTTAATTATATCATCTCAGCTCACATATGTCCCACTGTTGGGCTCGAGCCTCCTCCATAATGGGAGGGCAATTGACCTACTATACCATGCTGGCCAGACGTGTTGGTATAGGGTTTTGTTTCGAGGTTCCCTTCTATCGCATAGATGTTACATGCGTTTTGTATCCCTTAGTCGTCTCGTACGACCCACGGGTAAGATAGGGGGTGGTGAATTGTATTCTTACTCCGTCACCACACGGAAATAATTATATCGCTAGATAAATAATACATCCTTTTTATTTTTTATAAGAATACACCTATTCTTGTATTCTGAGGCTTTACAAATATGCAGTTATTTATGTCTAAACCCACAACAACGATTTTTGAATTACACAACGAATTAGACATTATAAAGCACCATCTATGCAATCTTACTCAAAATGGCCAGTACCAAGGAATTGTTACCAGAGTTCGGCACAATGGCTATGATAGGTATAAGGTAGGTTATAGAACCGTACGCTGTCCTTCCATTACCGCTAACGGAACAACCCGGATATGTGCTGCCCCAAAAATAAAAAGGATATCTTCTAATTTTCGTAAGAAGGTATTCCTTCATTTTTTCCTGATAATCTTTCAGCCGGTAGTTCAAGTCACCCTTTTTTTTTCTTGCGGTGGGCTATGGATGTGGTCGCGACCCGCCAAATCGGTCCCTGGCGACGGAAGAGGCGGCGCACAACCCCATAGACTCACTCTGCAACCACCTCTCTTCGCCGTGCGAGCGGGCCACTGGTAGTTTAAGTCACCCTCAAGAAAGTAAACGTTAATCACATATTAACTTCTTAACTCATTACTTCAAGGGAAAAATATTATTAAGTGATAATAAGTGATAATAATTAATCAGCGTACCTGTCAAGTAAATTATTCCTGAAAATTTGCAGATCACTAATTAACACATTTATCTTACTTCTTAGTAACTCATCTCAAAAATAGGTATAATCTTAATCTTCGCAAAAAAAGGATCGCGGAAGTTAATTTGAATAACATCATTCAAAAATGTAATTCGAGATATAATAATATTGGCTAATTAATTAGAAGATTCAAAGGAAATGATGAGGTATGTATATTCAATGATAATTTATTAAATTACTAGCGACCTAAACGAGGACGCGTTTCAGTTTTGGCCGCTGTACTCCTGTATTTTGATCTCTGATAACTTAAGCCCAACTGGGTGAGTTTGGGGTTTGTATTGGTAGGCAGCGGCCTAGCCTACCGGTGGCCCGCTCGCACGGCGAAGAGAGGAGTTGCACGGGTCTATGAGGTCACGCACCGCCTCTTCCATCAACCCGGACCGATTTGGCAGGGCGAGACGCATCCATAGTCCACCGTATAAAAAAAAGGAAGCGGCCTTGCCTTTGGTATTGCAAAGGTCCATGGGGGTAGCGGGCAGCGACACTTACCATCAGGTGTACTGCTTGCTCGTTTGCTACCATAAGCAAAGAAAAATTCTAAAATATTCATTTTAGTAATATCTGTTGTAAAGGCGCAATTTTTATTTACATTAAATTCATAACGAATCTAATGCATTTAATTGGTTAAAGAATTATAATTTGTAAAGTTCACGGGAGGACTCAGTGACTGATACTATAAAACGTTTGAAACATCAGGAAAATAAAAAACAAATACAAATGCGATGAAATACATAAAAATAATTTTATTTCAAATAGATAAAGAACAATAGGTACTGTATTGTTTAAAATAGTTTTATCAATAACACTTGTTTTTTTTTTAATAATTTATAAAAGTCATACGAATATAAAACTTCTTGAATCACTCTGTATGTCTATTAAGCAAAACCGCATGAAAAGTGTTGTGGATGCTAAAAGATCTAAGCGTACAAGTGGCAGCATCTATTATATGTAACAGCACAAATGAAGTAATGGTTAAGATACCGACGTACCGTTCAAGTGTCGTGAGCTCGATGCCCACTGTTGGACATAGGCCTCCTTGCACAACGCCAAGCTTGTCCAATGGGTTGGCCATTGCAATTGGCATTATAAGCTTCCCAAGACAGCGCTAATATGCACTTACATAGGGTTTATAAAATAAACCCTCAAATAAAAATATGAAATTAGAAAACAATTTTCAAATTCAGCGTAACATTTTCTTTTCTCTTTCAATTATTATTAACTTTTACAGCCAAGCTAATAATTTTTACAGACATTATTTTAAGCAATATATCCCACCATTTTTCTAGCCCACGCTAAAATAAACAAAACAAAGTTGTAATTATTAATTTGCCTACGCAACTTGGCTTCTAAAGTAAATACATGAATATTTTCTCTCTATTATTATATGTTTATATAAACATTACTCAAGGCGGTTATTTTAATATATTATTATCAAGAAATAATATCATACTTGGTCTATATATAACTCCTATAATTATACTTAACATCTGGTCGATTATTACAGGTGTACCAGCATGCAAATGTACCGTACTTTATGATAACTTGTACCTACTAAACAGCTATCCGTGTTGTGACGGATTAAATATAGAATTCACCATCCCTTTTTTTCCCGTGTTGGAAAAACGTCTACGCCATATAATATTAACATAACATTTATGCAAGAGAAGGCAAACTCTAAATAAAACCCCAAACCAACTCGTTTAACACCGTGGTGTGTTAGGTCAATTTCTCACTCGTTTTGGAGGAAACTCGGGCCCGACAGTGGGATGTATATGAGCCTAAACACTTGTAATCGCCGAAAATTTATAATAATCCTATCAACACGACTGCTGAAAATGGCGATTCTGACTTTATTTCCTCTTGGATCTATATCTCATAGATGATGATACGCTGATAAATGGATTGCAGGTCTTCATCTTCTTTTTCATTCACATATAGCATGACCTTTCAATTACGATACAAATTGTTCCAACTATTTTGTGCTTTATATTCTATTCTGGAAATGGTTGATGGAATTATTAGGTCATAATCGTATGTTACATACATACGATTATTTATTTTAATTTTACCTACCAACGGTGTGATCTTAACTAGGCTGGACTTAAAATAATATCTTGTGAATTTTTTCGTCTTCAATTAATTTAGTCGCTACCTCTATCTAGATCATAAAAAAAATCGAAGACAGTATATCTATAAAATGTTTTACGACTTTGAGCTTAGTTCAAGCAATTAAGCATAACTGCCGAGTAACTTTCCGTGTGGTGATGTAAAATACGACTTAATGAAATTTATTATAAAAAAAAATTCATGTAAGAGAATGAAAACTTGAAATAAAATCCAATCCCTGTGACCAGCGTTTAACAGATTCATTTTCCTCCCATTATAAAGGAGGCTTGAAATCAGAAGTGGGATGTATTCAAGTTGAATTGTTTAATTAGTGATGACAACTAATTTAGAAAACATAACAGAGTTCATAACTTATCTAACTTTTCACAGCATTTCGTCGTCCTCAGTTCAACAGCTTAGAGCTTAGAACACGAAGTGCCGTGTTCCTGTGCTAACTGTAACCAATAGCTATCCTTACAACTCAGAACATGTCATTAGACCTGATCGGAGACTGTCATAATGTGAATGAAGAAGTAGTGACGAAGATCAAAAAGGGTATGCTGAGGTGGTTTGGACACTTAGAAAGAATGTGTGAGGAGAGGTTGACGAAGAAAATATATAAAGCAAGCGTGAAAGGGACGAATATAAGGGGAAGACCTCGTCATAATTTTCTGGATCAAATTGGCGATGTATTGACGAGAGGTCATATTAAGAGTATGCGTAATCGTAGAGCATGCATGAAGACTACTATGAGTGTGAATGAAGAGATGGAAGTATGCCAGGATCGTGGTTTGTGGTAATCCGCAGTCTCTGCCTACCTCTCTGGGAAACAGGCGTGAAGCTATATATGTATGTATGGAGACTATCCTATATTGAAACATATGCTTCTATAAACAACATCATTATTATTAGAAGTTGCAACTGGATGTAACATAAGCCAAGTTCTTCAATCGTATCACGTTTCATACGATGTTTTCATTAGTTTTCTGACCTTATAGTACATTCATATATGTAATTGATTAGTAAAATAATACGGATTGCGATCGAAAGAATAGCTTCTAATATTTTATCTGGACATTTGTTGACGAGTTTTATTTGTACTATTCAATATTTGATTGGCTGAGAGTAATTTATTAAACTGCTAATACAAAGAAACTCTTTATGATCACGGTTATTCCACTTCTATCTTGCTATGAGTGTCGTATAACTCAACTATCATCATTATCCTTGCCAATTACTAGGCGGCGACACAATAAGTAAATTGCCAATGTTATTGGCAATAGTTTTATGACCAGCCGTCTGCCTGGGATCAGCCCACTTGGGAATGTAATTGTTGATTATACGGCACCAGATGGAGTTGGCCCAAGTCGATATAAAGCCCTTGGTCGTATTTTCCGACATCCATGAACAAATAAGGGTCAGCAGTATTTTTTTTTAATCTAGAGAAAATAAATACTTCTAACCTTTCAATACACCTAGGCCGCGAAACCTCTAACTGAATCAGAGACCTTACTTGGGTTGGTAGAATTCGTAGCCGCTACCACACATATACTAATCTGTTCTTAATCTAAATTAACATGTACTAAATCTATATTAAGTTGTCTGATCAGTGTAGTTTTCTCTAAATTCTGGAGGCAACTCGAGCCCAGCAGTAGGACGTAACGACGCTGAGATAATGATGATGATAGTCATAACATTATTCTACGATATTTAAAGCCATAGACTAAAATATATATCCAGTGCGGCAATCGTTTATTATGTATGCAATATTTATGAGTTTATTTTAATCTTAACTTACTGGTGTTAGAGAAATTCTAGTGAGAATAAATCACTACATGTACGTGCTTATTCAACTGTTACTGATCATGTTCCGACAAAGCACTAGCAATAACCAACTGGAAACCTCAAGGGTACACTTAGAACGTTTCAACTTGTTTCGTATTCAAAGCTTCTGGGCGAGGGTTAAGGGGCTAAGAGTCGCTTGACATTTTTATTAAGTTAAGAAAAATAAACGTTTTATCAAAGTATTTGTCGTAGGAGTTGTGGTGATATATGACCTCTGTCAATTACTGTCGAACTAGGTACTTAATCCTTTCTATTTTTGTTGCGAAACAGCAATGTCTTTTCATTTAAATACAGGAAAGACATTTTGTCTCGATAGAAATAGGGCGTAAGTTTATGTAATGGATATTGCAATTCTGATCATGATAAAGACTTGTACATTCACGTCCGTGGATCATAACAGGGTTAAGCTGAAAACCTGACAAAAGCTGGAAAACTCTGAGCGAGAACCTTTTAGGGCAGTCGCGATGCACATATTAATTCAATGCATTACTTTTAAAACAAAATTCTTCTTTATAAAAGAAAAGATAATAAAATAAAAGAACAATAAAAGGATTTTATCATTTTTTTGTGCTTTTATTTTATTTTAGTTTCTTTTTTCTACCTTATTTTTTTTTTATATTTTTCTTTTAATTTTAATTTGCATCATTCATTTGAATGTAACAATGCGTTTCTTGGCTTATGTCGCTAAATGGAATAATTTCTTTCCTAGGGGATTCTAAATCTAATCACTATTTTATATAAATACTAGCTTACCAAAAAGACGTCCTTGTTCTTAATTTGCATGAAATTTGTTTTCGTTAATTGTGTTTGTAAAGTCCACCGCCATTAAAGGATGAAAAAAATACAGGCAGACAAGGTTGATGATAGTTAATGTTATAAATTTTCCCGGAGAGCCCATTAATCTAGTGGTCCCCCAGCTGATTTTTACGATTTTTATAGGCAAAAAATCTTCTATTTCTGTATTAAAGTAAACAGAAAATGAAAAATAAAAATCTTTTATGGGTCTAATCATTAGACTCATAAAAGATTTGCATGCATTAGACTCATAAAAGATTTGCATGCATTAGACTCTAATGCATCCTAAGTCTCTGAATCTAATTCTATTCAAGCCGTTCAGGCAGACAGGGTATGGTGATATGAGACCTTTTAAGGTACTAGCTCGTGTTGACACCCTGGCAAATTTTGCTATTCTGATCGCCCTCACGGGTTCGGCCTTTACACTGGTGATAACCTAATCCGCGATCCGCCCACCCACTGCTTCGGCTAGGACGTCTTTAAGTACTCGCGCCTGCACTGTCTCAAGGCGCTTCATATTTCAGAACGCCGAAGACATCTTATTCTAAATCAAAAACCTCATAAAAAATATACAATAATTTACCGGTAGATGGCACACAAAAACATTACGAGCCACAAATTGATTATCATACGATAGCACATTTGTCTAAATGGTAGGATATCTGATACTAATTTCCAACAGGTGTGGGTTCGAGTCCAACTTGTTACAATATTTTTTCACTCGTAAACAAGTTTTTATAAATAACAAAGCATACTAAATCCTAAATCTCGGTAATTTCCAAAAATCCAACCAAATTGTAATTAATCTCAATATTCACTAAACACACTAAATTACTAATTGCTGCAAAGATGGCGTAGTGGTTAAGATAAAGATGGCGTAGTGGTTAAGATACCGACCTACCATGCCAGTATCGTAGGTTCGATTCCTAGGTAGGACAATACTTTCACCGAAGTCAAAGATCGGGTACCGGTGGCCCGCTCGCACGGCGAAGAGAGGTGTTTGCAGGGTGGGGTCCATGGGGTTGCGTGCCGCCTTTTCTGTCGCCCCGGACAATTTGTCGGGGCGCGACCACATCCATGGTCCACCTTGAGAAAAAAAAAATAGGTAGGACAATACTTTGTGTGAGCCACAAATTATTGTTCCAAGTCTGGGTATAATATGTGTCTATTAAATTGAATGTTTGTAAA
Source organism: Lymantria monacha (assembly GCA_905163515.2). Taxonomy (NCBI): domain Eukaryota; kingdom Metazoa; phylum Arthropoda; class Insecta; order Lepidoptera; family Erebidae; genus Lymantria; species Lymantria monacha. The sequence goes on along the minus strand of LR991102.1, from coordinate 20,890,682 downwards.
GTCCCCTGCAATACAAGGTCCTATAATACAGAGTAAAATACACTTGAAATTAGAATTACAAGCTGAGAAAAAAAAAATATCCATCATCATTCATTCTCCTACTCTTATCCCAATTACTTGAGGTCGATACAATATGTACTCTTCTTTCATAGTACATATTGTAATAGTTATTGGCAATAGTTTTATGACCAGCCGCCTGCCAGACGTCAACCCTCCTTGGGAATATAATTGTTGACCAAATGGCATCAGATGGAGTTGCCAAAGTTTTATGACCTGCCGCCTACCAGACGTCAACCGTCCTTGGGAATGTAATTGTTGACCAAATAGCATCAGATGGAGTTGGCCCAGATCGTTATAAGGCTCTTAGTCGTCTTCTACGATATCCAGGAGCCAAAGTAAGTCTTAGTATTACTCGTAGCCGCTACCACTACCTTAGAAAAAAATTACCCAATTACCTCATTTATGAAAAAAATCACAACATCGTAAACACATTTACGTAAAATTTTTACCTCATTTAATCCACGAAAATGAAAACATTTTACATACCAAACATGTAACGTTCAAGATAAGCTGAAAGCCTGTATAAAGATAGAAATGGGGTAAACAGAGATATGCATATGAGTTTGAATACAAATTAGATACACGTTTAACATTGACAAAGATGGTGACGTGCCTACGTTGACCGTTATAAAATGTGCCAACTGGACGGCAACCCCTATCAGCTACAACGTCGGTGTGCCCCACAAGAAAATTATTTATAAGATGATATTACTTTAAAAAGAAAACAGCCGTAATCGTGATGAGATTAAAAAGATAATTACAGATTTATGAAATAACATTATTTATAAAAATTTTATCGGCGTTTTAATGAAAATAAAAATGTTATGCATATATACATACATATCATCACGCCATATCCCTTGCAGGGTAGGCAGAGAGAACAGAGTGCCAGAGAACTCTATCCTTGCATACTTCACTCGCTTCTTCAACATTCATAATTCTTTTCATACACGCTCGCCAGTTTCGGAGACTCTTGACTCCATCTTCTTTCAGTACGTGATCAATCTGGTCTAGGTAGGTGAGTCTCGGTCTCCCCCGGTACTATGCCGACTCAATGGGACATCGGTTACGACTGGGCGTTGAGAGGGAGTTTCCCCCCCGGGCTGAGCGTGATATGCTATGCTGACGACACGCTCGTTACAGCCCGAGGCAGGACACTCGAAGAGGCGGCGAGCCTAGCCACTATCGGCACCGAGGAGATGGTCAGGCGAATCGAGGCGCTGGGGCTCAGGGTGGCCCTAAATAAGACGGAGGCCCTTCTATTCCATGGGCCCCGCGTAAGGCTGCCTATCGGCGCCTCGTTAGTCGTCAACTCCATCCACATCAGTATCCAGGCCCATATGAAGTATTTGGGTTGGTGCTCGACGAGCGTTGATGATTCCGGGAGCATTTCCGCAGGATTGCTCCCCGGCTGGTCGGCGCGGCGTCCGCCCTATCGCGGCTCATGCCGAATGTGGGCGGACCCAGTTTCGAGGGCCGACGGCTGTATGCGGGGGTGATCCGCTCAATAGCCATGTACGGCGCACCCGTGTGGGCGAGGGCTTTGAACGCCCAGCTCAGGGCGGTTCTGTGGAGGCCACAGAGAGCCATGGCGGTCAGAGCCCTTCGCGGGTACCGCACGGTGTCGACAGAGGCGGCATGCCTATTGGCCGGGACACCATCATGGGACCTAGAGGCGGAGATGCTCTCCGACCTCTACCGGCGGGTTACCTCAGTGCGCGACGAGGGTGGCTCTCCATCGTCTGACGAGATAGCCACCTGTCGCGAGGACGCCCGCCGAGATGTCACAGCCCGTTGAGCTACGCGGCTGGAGAGGCCTAGATACGGTGTTGTTACCGTCGAGGCCCTCCAGCCCGTACTGATAGAGTAGATGGAGCGGCGGCACGGAGTGCTCTCCTGCCGGTTAGTGCAGGTCTTGCCGGGGCACGGTTGCTTCGGCAAGTACCTGCACACGGTCGTGTGGAGGGAGTGGACTCCGTCCTGCCACCATTGCAGTAGCGACGAGGACACGGCGCAACATATGCTAGAGGTATGTTCGGGCTGGGACGGACAGCGCCGTGACCTCGTCGCTGTCATCGCTGCCGACCTGACGCTGCCGGCTGTCGTGAAAGCGATGGTCGACAGCGTCAGGAACTGGGACACGGTCGCCGCCTTCTGCAAAGCTGTCATCTCGCAGAAGGAGGCGGCGGAACGAATCCGGGAAGATTCGCCAATGAATAAGTTCAAAAAGGCTATCAAAAACAGACTGTGCAGAAAAGGATATTACAGCATTTCGGATTATCTAAATGATAATACGGAATGGTTATGAGCAGCTCCTCTCTCAGCAATTGCCCTTTTAATGTTTATCACTTACTCTTGTATTATTTGTATTATCTTAATTGTACAGTGTAGCGTGTTTTGCCTAACGAGTTATGTATTTAATTATCCAAGCTATCTGTTTCAAATTTATAGATTATGGTGTGGTCATGCTCACTGAAAAGGTCTCTGCTTGCGGTAGCTACGTGGAGCGGGTCTCTCCCTTCCCTCCAATGTGGTTGAGGGGCGTGATGGCTGCTCTAATAGTTAACTCGTGATCGGGTGCCGCTTGTGGGATCTGGTCCAGCCATTTTTCTTTCTTTTTTGTTTTATAAATATTCTTAGTTTAATTTTGTATTATATACAAAATTTTAAAAATGAATCTTTACTCTTCGTCTCGTCGTCTACTTACCAAACTCTTTTGTGAAAAAATATAATAAAAAAAAATGACGAGCCCACTGAGTTTCTTGCCGGATCTTCTCAGTATGTGGCTGCTTTCCGATCCGGTGGTAGATTAATTAAATTTAATTATAAAAAAACAATGTAAAATTGACAATATGTAAGTGCCCCTATGGGGCTTATGCAAAATAAATGATTTGATTTGATTTGATTCCCGTGACCCGGGCCGCCGCCAGCGGCCGGGGCGGCGCAGGCGCTAATATCTGCGCCTGATGCCGCCCTAACCGAGGCTTCGGGTGATTGGACCGGGGAATTGTCCGGTCACCCGACGTGAGGCCACTGCGTGAGGGTGACGCCCCGACGGTGAAAGCTGTCGGGGCGTCGACACGAGAGAAACCCGTAAGGGTAAACCGCCGGGCGGGCCACCGAAGACAGGGATCGGGTACCGGTGGATCGCTCGCACGGCGAAGAGATGTGTTTGCACGGTGGGTCCATGGGGTTGCGCGCCGCCTCTTCCGTCACCCCGGGCCGATTTGCCGGGGCGCGACCACATCCATAGTCCTACCTTGCGGAACAAAAAAAAAATTAGTCTTTTAAAAAAAAAATAGACTAATTGATTTGTCATTATATTGACACGTAATCACTATTTGCGATTATTTTACCATCTATGCATTCGGCTAGTGTCGAAGATAGTCCCACTATTTAAGTGGACATACCATAATTGCTTCTATTGACAAGCAGATAGACGATCGCAATTGGTGTTATCTCATTCCCAGAGGTTGCCTGGTGCTGTATTATTAGTTTTATCAATCCCACGGCAAATGCCAAAAAAATATTTCTGATTCGAATTGAAAGTTTTATTAAATGAATTACCGAAAAATATTAAAATACTAAATAATTGTACCCCGCTCGTTTACCTCCTTTCTGGATAAATAATTACCAACATATCATATACTAAAACCTCCGTAACACGCTGCATTTTATAGTATAAGTATTATTCCGATCGGTTCAGTAGTTTTATTATAGCTGTACATATAACCAAACAAAAAAACCGGCTCTCCATTGATTAATATAAAAGAAAAATTTAATTAGAATTTTCACAACCATTTCTAATTAACTAGAACTACAAGAAACTTGGGGCATAATATTAAATAATCGGGTGACTGGACCGGGGAATTAGTCCGTCACCCGCCGAGAGGCTGACCGTGCGAGGAAGGACCGACGTCCTCCCCATGGGGGGAGGGGGCACGTCGCTCAAGGAGAGGGTACCCCTCAGGGGGTATTTCGTCGGGCCGGCCACTGACGACAAGTTCACGCTGCTCCGGTGGCCAGTCCAACGACGAAGGCGAGGTTCACGGGTGGGTATGGGTGTGCGTGCTTACGCCCCTCTGTCGCCCCGGACGGAGCGGTGCGAGGAGAGCGCCGACCGTAGCCCACCTCCCAAAACAAAAAATAAAAACAAATACTATTAAATAATGAAATACCCATTTTCATATAGATATCATAATTCTTACACTTTTTTTTTATAAAGACACTGACAATCATGAAACAAAAATCTTATTATTTACAACGGCCATTTGTAATTTGTCAATTTCACGTTATCTCTCATGGGCTATGGTGTGTAACGGATGGCATGTCACTTCAGTTATATCAATTCGTAACGCGGAAACGAAAATGAATTGCAAGATATTTTATTAAGAGGAAATGTTGCAATGAATAATAACAGTTTGAATTTCATCTCACGGTCTTCGCAATATTACCATCATTTATTATTTTTATTAGTTTCGTTGAGGTATAACTTTTATGCTCGATTTTACTATAGACACCTAATTTTTAAGTTATACATAAGGCAATCTATATATATATTAACGTAATATCAAGTAGTAATTATTTTTTTTTAATTGGGTAATGTGACATTGATATTTAAATAGTGTTAGGTGCTACTTAAAATTTAGAGAGAGAAAGAGGGTTCTGTATAGATAGCGTAATATAAATATTGACGTACAGTACCGAATATAATGGGTTTGATGCCAGATCTTTGAGCGAAAGAGAAAGAGTCTCGGTATATTTTATTTTCTTCAAAACCCAACATCCTGAAATAAAAAATCATTCTTGTATTTCTGGGGACTTTTCAAACATAATTAACGGACACAAATCACATCCAGAGACAATACCACAACAATTTGTGTTGCGTTCATGGTCATGGGTCCTTCCACAGTGTTCGAAAAGTCGAGAAATTGAAAATCAAATACAAACAAAATAGAATCCGTAAGAATAGTTTTATTACAATTGTGTAATCCTTGTGTAAACATAAGAAATCATTATATAATACTAGTTTTTACCCGCGGCTTCACCCGCGTAAAAGGTTGCTTTTCTAAAGTTTTTCATTCTCTATTTTTATTTTACTCCTTAAGGGTAAATTTTTACGGAATTTTAATGTCATATTTATTTATATCTAATCAATAGCCTAAAAATAAGTTTCAAGCTTTTAGCTTTAAAGATGACGATAATTCCTTACAACTTTTCATCCCCCTTTACAACCCTTTTTTGCATTAAAAAGCCTATGTCCTTTATCAGGCTCTAGACTATCTGTGTACCAAATTTCATTTAGATCAGTTCAGTAGTTTTGGCGTGAATGAGCGACAGACAGAGTTACTTACTACTTTACTACTACTGAAGGATAAAATTATTTTTCCGAGAAGGATAGCGGGCCGGCTGTTGAAGCCCCCGCCAGGTCGTCAGCGCGTCTTGTGGCAAAGAGCCCGGCGGCGACAGTGACAACGCTGACGACCAAGGAGAAGGCCCTCCCCTCGCAGGTGAGGAAGCGCCGCCTAAGTAAGGGTGGCAGCTCGGGTGCCGACTCAGAGGGGAGCGTGGCCAGCATGCCCCCACCTAAGGTGCCGGCTTCCCGAAGAGGGCGAGGGGCCTCGGGAGAGGAAAGGGCGGCGACGGTTGCTGCCCGCGCCAACGGCGACCCCCCCGACCTGCGGGCCGAAAATGCCCGCCTTAATGGCGAGATGTCGGCCATTCGGACCCGGAACCGGCAGTTGGGGGACATGCTGGCGGGGATGCGGCGGGCAAACCGACAGTTATTGAAGGACGTGGCCGACCTAAAGGCGCAAATGGCGCTGCTCGCGCCGCCTGCGCCAGTTGCGCCACCGGCCAAGGCCGGCCACTCAGCGGCCGCTGCAGCGCCAAAGCCGCCTCGCGCTGCGGTGCCGACGACGTTGGGCACTGGCGTGACGGTAACACCCGTCCCCACGGCGAGAAAGACGCCAGCCGCCGCGAAGCGTGCGTCGCTGGCTGGCGCTGGCCCAGCCGCCGCGGCGAAACTGGTCCCAGTGGTGAGGATGACGCCTCTCGCTGCGGACCGCATGCCGCCGGCTGGCGTCCCTGCGGCGCCAAAGCCGCCAGGCGCCGCGGAACGGGCCCCCGAAGACGCCCAGCCGACCCCGATACTTGCGGTGGGAGGCTTACCGGACGAGGCCCTGCGCCAAATCATCGACGCAGTCGGGAAACTCGTCGATGCGCGCGTGGCCGTTCTGGAGGCAAGGTTGCCTCCAGAACCACGTGTTCGGCCGCCTCTCGCCGCGGACAAGCGGTCGCATGTGGCATCAGCCCCCACCCCGCTGCCGTGTCAGGGTGGCCGCGTGGGTGGCAGCTACGCCGCGGCCGCGGGTGCGCCCAAGCCCAAGGGGCCCGCGCCGAAACCTAGGAAGAGGACGGTACCGGCTCCTGCCGGACCGCAGTCATCGTCGGCAACAACACCGCCGGCGACGACTAGCGCGTCAACGACTGCGCCTTCCGTGCCTGTCGCGCCTGCTGCGCCCGAGGGTTGGCAGGTGGCCGAGCGCGACCGGAAGAGTCGCGGTCAGAGAAGGAGAGCGGAGGCCAAGCGCGCCGCTGAGGTCCCCGCTCCCGCTCCACAGGCAGGAGCCGGTAAAAAGAAGAGGCCGCGCAAGGGGCTCAAGTCGCCGAAGACAGCCGCAGTGGTGATCACTGTGCTGCCTGAGGCGGCTGAGAAGGGCCTCAGCTACGAGGCCGTCTTGAGGAAGGCCCGGCGGGAGCTAGACGTCTCCGATATCGGAGGCGTCGAAGCCAGGACCCGCAAGGGCCGGACAGGGGCTCGAATCCTCGAATTCCCCGGGGCCGAGGGCTCCAAGACGGCCGACAGCGTAGCTGACAAGCTGCGAGGTTTGTTTGCCGAGGAGGGTGGCATCAGGATCGCCAGGCCCGTCAAGTGCGCCGAAATGCGCATCGCGGGTCTGGACGACTCCGTGACGGTGGAAGACATCCGGGAGGCTATTGCCTCGAGAACCGGGTGTCCCATAGACACCGTCCGGGTTGGTGTCATCCGCCCCGGTCCGGGCGGCGTAGGTGCCGCCTGGGCGCAGTGCCCGGTGGAGTCGGTCAGGCAACTGGCCGGCTCAGGCAGGCTCCTCGTGGGCTGGAGCTCGGCGCGGGTGACCGTGCTTGAGCACCGGCCTGCGAGGTGCTATAAGTGCATGGCGGTCGGACATACTCGACCGACGTGCACTAATTGCTTCGACTGCGGCGGACTGTGTTTCCGCTGCGGTCAAACCGGGCACGTGGCGGCATCTTGCGCCGCCCCGCCCCACTGCCCCGCGTGTGCGGCGGGCAATAAGCCCGCCAAGCACCGCATGGGCTCTGGGGCGTGCAAACCTCCAGCTTCGGCCCCAAAGGGGCGGGGCGGCCCTCCGACCACGGCCGCTCCCGCTCCTAGCGCGGTCCGATCGCCCGCCGGCTAGGGGGAGGTCATGGATACAGCCCGTTAATGGCTACACCATCCATGCACCACCTCTTGCAAGCCAACACCAACCACTCCGCCGGTGCGCAGGATTTACTCCTGCAATCCATGGCGGAGTGGTCGATTGGTGCAGCCGTAGTCGCAGAACCGTACTGCGTGCCTGATCGCCCCAATTGGGTGGTCAGCCGAAACGGAACTGCGGCAATCGTCGTCTCAACGCAGCGGCACTTCCCGTCCTTGTCTCTTTTGGATAGGGGCGAGGAATTTGTCGCGGCGGAGTGGGGAGGGGTCACGCTCTACAGCGTATACCTCTCCCCTACCAGGAGAATGGACGATTTCAGGGCCTCCCTCACCAACCTGGAGGCCTCGATACGGCGACTAGCACCGGGCCTCGTCCTGGTTCTGGGGGACTTCAACGCCAAATCCACGGCGTGGGGGTCCCCTATGACGGACGACCGCGGGCGGGCGGTCATCGAGTGGGCGGCTTCACTGGGCCTCTGTGTTCTTAACAGGGGCTCAGTGAACACGTGTGTGCGGCAGCAGGGCGGGTCGATAGTGGACTTGTCGTTCGCTAGCCCCGCTGTCGCACCACGGGTGAGGAACTGGAGTGTCCTGGAGGAGGCGGAGACCCTATCGGACCACCGGTACATCCGGATGGAGGTCTCCCCTCTCCGGGACCCCGGTAGGGGTCACAGGGCGGACGGAGCTCCCGCGTTTCCGCGGTGGGCTGTGGGTCGTCTTGACAGGGACCTACTGGCGGAGGCGGCCATCGTTCACACGTGGCTGTCCTCACCGCCCCCAGCGGACGGGGTGGACGCCGAGGCTGTCCGCATCCGCAGTGCGTTAACGCAGATCTGCGATGCGGCCATGCCCAGAGTGCGGCGGCGTCTACCTCCGAGGCAGGGGGTCTACTGGTGGTCCCCAAGATTGGCGGACCTTCGTGCGGCATGTATCAGAGCCCGAAGGTCCTACACCCGCAGCCGGCGGCGTCACCGCGACGCTGAGCGGGAGGGCCAGCTGTACGAGGCGTACCGCGATGCGCGGACGGCCTTTCGGCTGGCCATCCGAGCCGCCAAGGGTGCGAGTTGGCAGGAGATGCTGGACGGTCTCGACCGTGACCTCTGGGGTCGCCCGTATCGCGCGTCGCTGAATAAGCTTCGCGCGCAGGGCCCCCCCCTCACCGAGACCCTCCAGCCCGACTTCCTCTGTAGGGTGGTCGAGGAGCTATTTCCACGGCAGTCGGAACACACGCCCCCGGTCATGGCCTCGCCAGAACAAGACCGGGAGGCTGACGACGAGAGTGTTCCGCCCGTGACGGAGACGGAAGTGGGAGCAGCTGTGGCGCGGATTCGTTCCGCGACCACGGCCCCCGGCCCGGACGGAATACCAGTCCGGGTGCTGACGTCGCTCCTCGAGCACCTCGAGCCTCGCCTCAGGCAGCTGTACAACGCCTGTTTGGCGTCTGGACGGTTCCCTGAGTGCTGGAAGGAGGGGAGGTTGGTTCTCCTGCCAAAGCCGGGACGGCCCCCGGATTCGCCGTCGGCCTACAGGCCCATCGTGCTCCTCGACGATGTGGGTAAGCTGCTGGAGCGCATCCTCGCTGCCCGCATCGTCCAGCACCTGGAGGAGGTGGGACCCGATCTGTCGGACGCTCAATTCGGTTTTAGAAGGGGGCGTTCGACCATCGGGGCCCTGCTACGACTGAGGCAGACGGCCGCGGAGGCTGTCACCGGCGGGGGAGTGCTGTTGGCGGTGTCGCTGGACATCGCCAACGCATTCAATAGTCTGCCATTCAGCTGCATCAGGGAGGCGCTCCGATTTCATGGGGTGCCCTTGTACCTGAGGCGGCTGGTGGCGGACTATTTGGAGGGGCGCAGTGTCCTCTGCGCGAGTCCCGCAGGGGACATTGTGCGGACGTCCATGTCGTGCGGCGTTCCACAGGGGTCGGTTCTGGGGCCGACTCTGTGGGACATCGGGTACGACTGGGCGTTGAGAGGGAGTCTCCCCCCCGGGCTGAGCGTGATATGCTACGCTGACGATACGCTCGTCACAGCCCGGGGCAGGACACTCGAAGAGGCGGCGAGCCTGGCCACTCTCGGCACCGAGGAGATGGTCGGGCGAATCGAGGCGCTGGGGCTCAGGGTGGCCCTAAATAAGACGGAGGCCCTATTGTTCCATGGGCCACGCGTAAGGCCGCCAATCGGCGTCTCGCTAGTCGTCAACTCCGTCCACATCAGCATCCAGGCTCATATGAAGTACTTGGGTCTGGTGCTCGACGGGCGATGGTGGTTCCGGGAGCATTTTCGCCGAATTGCTCCCCGGCTGGTCGGCGCGGCGTCCGCCCTTTCGCGGCTCATGCCGAACGTGGGCGGACCCAGCTTCGAGGGCCGACGGCTGTATGCGGGGGTGATCCGTTCTATGGCCATGTACGGCGCACCCGTGTGGGCGAGGGCTCTGAACGTCCAGCTCAGGGCTGTTCTGTGGAGACCCCAGAGAGTCATGGCGGTCAGAGCCATTCGCGGGTACCGCACGGTATCGACCGAGGCGGCATGCCTACTGGCCGGGACACCCCCGTGGGACCTAGAGGCGGAGATGCTCTCCGACCTCTACCGGTGGGTGACCTCACTGCGCGACGAAGGTGACTCCCCATCGCTGAGCGAGATAGCCACCTGGCGCGAGGACGCCCGCCGAGACGTCATCGCCCGTTGGGCTACGCGGCTGGAGAGGCCTAGACACGGTGTCGTCACCGTCGAGGCTCTCCGGCCCGTATTGATGGAGTGGATGGAGCGGCGGCACGGAGTCCTCTCCTTTCGACTGGTGCAGGTGTTGTCGGGGCACGGATGCTTCGGCTTTTACCTGCACACGGTCGCGTGTAGGGAGTGGACTTCGTTCTGCCACCATTGCAGCAGTGACGAGGACACGGCGCAACACACGCTGGAGGCGTGTCCGGGCTTTGACCGGCAGCGCCGTAACCTCGTCGCTGTTATCGGTGCCGACCTGACGCTGCCGGCTGTCGCGAGAGCGATGGTCGACAGCGTCAGGAACTGGGACGCGGTCGCCGCCTTCTGCGAGGCTGTCATCTCGCAGAAGGAGGCGGCGGAACGAGTCCGGGAGGAATCCCGCGACCCGGGCCGCCGTCAGCGGCCGGGGCGGCGCAGGCGCGAATACCTGCGCCTGATGCCGCCCTAACCGAGGCCTCGGGTGATCGGACCGGGGAAATGTCCGGTCACCCGACGTGAGGCCACCGCGTGAGGGCGACGCCCCGACGGCTGTCGGGGCGTCGACGAGAGGAACCCGCGAGGGTAAACCGCCGGGCGGGCCACCGAAGTTAAAATCGAGTACCGGTGGTCCGCTCGCACGGCGAAGAGAGAAGGTTTTACGGTGGGTCTATGGGGTCACGCGCCGCCTTTCCGTCACCCCGGACCGATTCAGCGGGGCGAGACGCACCCATAGCCCACCAATAAAAAAAAAAAAAAAAAAAAAAAAGGATAAAATTATTTTTGCAACAAAGCAAGCGTGGTAATTTACTATACCTATTACAATAACCATGTCATTTAATTAGCCTTTGCGAGAGCAAACTAGTTCATGTGTTAAATAGTAAAATATTAAGTGAAGAGTGTAAACAATCAGAACGGCACACAAGGCCTTTGAGCCGTCTAAAACATAAATTGAATTTAAAATTTCAAATGCTAGTTAACCAACTTTCACTGTAAACTTTTATTAGATTTGCAAAAGATAGATTCATTTGTGCTTATATGCTGTGTGGTAGCGGCTTCGACTACTACCAACCCTTACTTTGCTTGTGGATGTCGTAAAAGACGACTAAGAGCCTTATAACGACCTAGGCCAACTCCATCTGTTGCCGTATGGTCAATAATTACATTCCCAAGGAGGGTTGACGTCTGACAGGTGGCCGTCTATAAAACTATCGCCAATAACTTCTACAATATGTATTATGAAAGAAGAGTACATATTGTATCGACCCCAAGTAATTGGGATAAGAGTAGGAGAATGATGATAATGAGATTAATTTGTGCTTATCTAGCTAAAATTTAAGTTTTTAAAGCGAAAACTTCTTTAGGTAAGCTGTGCACTTTATTTTTTTGGGTATTGAACGAGATAAGGCGTCACGCTCGGCTATGTAACGCTCGTTCGTATAAAGTTGTCTGTACAGATGGCTTAGTGGTGTTTAATTTTTCTGCGATCCACAAAGTGTTGGTTTGAATCTGGGTGAGTCAAATTCAAATTCAAATTAATTTATTATGCATAAACCCTGCGAGGGCACTTACATATTGTAATTTTTTTAACATTTAAAGTTAATCTAATAAACTACCACCGGATCGGAATGAGACCGCTACTGAGAAGATCCGGCAAGAAACTCAGTCGGTTTGTCTATTTATATTTTATCTATGTTATTATATACTTTTTTTTTTATATATAAAAGAAAAATGTACATGTTTATTATTTAATTAGCTTCAGTGCAATGCCCTTCGAACGCAATGTAGTATCGATACTACCGAGTACTCATATGGTATCGATACTCTAAATCTCTAATCGATACTATTACTTGTAGTACATAACACTACTACACTACACAAACACATCCTTCTACCGATTCCAACGCTTATTATAAACATTTGAATCCAATTGAATACACAGAAAAAATTTCACTAAAATTAGTCCAACCGTTTAAGAGGGATTCAGTCACATACGTAAAAATGTTTTTTTTTTTAAAGACCCTGCATTCATTAATCCTTGTATTGCGAAGGACTTTACAAGCATATAGTTAACGCAAAAAAATTACACCCAGACTCAGAATAACACTGTGGACCGCACAAAGTATTGTCCTGAGGAATCGAACCTACAGCACTGGCATGAAGGGTATCTTACCACTGCCACACTACGCCATTTGTACAGTCAATCAATTATATAAACATATCATCATCATAGAAAGAAACCAAAGATATCATTCGAATTAAAATGATCTATTTTATTTCACTAGGCTTACTCTCACCGCATAAACCCTACTAAATCAGCAAATATGACTATATCTTGTATAAACGAATTCAAAATATATTAAGCCAAGAATGAATAAATCATATATAAAGGCGGTTGCGATTCTGTGATTGTTTGGGGAGCCTCGCCTAGCAATATTAGAAGTATACATCAATGTCATGCCTAATAATGCTGACAGACCATGGGGTTTTCGTCGGGTCGTTTCATAAGGGTTGCGTGCCCCATGTGTTTCGTATGACTCATTTTAACAAGGGAACAACGAAGATTGGTTAGATAAATGTCTAACATACAGACGTTAAATTTAAGGGTAAATTAGATTTAATTATGCAAAACTATTAAAGTTTTTTTGGAGCAACGCAATTATGTGGTGTGACTTAGAGATAAGAACAATCTGTACGTCGTGACGGCAAATGGCATGACGTTTTATATTGACGAATTATTTCAATTCTACATATGTAATTTATAAATTTAATTTCCTATAATTTATAAATACGTCGCTGTATAGTGACGGCTACTAATACTAACAGCCCTTACATTGCCCGTGGGTGTCGTAAAAGCCGATTAGGAGATTTATATTCATCACCATCATCATCATTATCTCAGCTCATATATGTCCCACTGTTGGGCTCGAGCCTCCTCCGAAATGGGAGGGTAATTGACCTAATACACCACGCTGGTCAGACGTGTTGATATAGGGTTTTGTTACGAGTTTTCCTTCTCTCACATAGATATTAATGAGTTTTATATCACTTAGTCGTCTTGTACGATCACCCACGGGTATGATAGGGGGTGGTGAATTGTATTCTTACTCCGTCACCACACGGAAAAGATTTATATTGGCCTGGGTTAACTCCAACTGGTGCCGTCTGATCAACAATTAAATATTTACAATACCAATGGTTGATGTTAGACAGACGATAAGAGCAGAATGATGATGGTGACTGAGCAGACATGAAGCCCATACTGAAATCCTATGGTAAGGTTACTTAAAAGATTTCATAATTATCTGCATTAGTCTATTTACATTTTATGTGTGTTAGATGCAAGCCTTCTTAATATCGGAGGGAAATGTGGTGTTACTTATTTTAATTTTTCCGATACCTACAAGTAAGGAATGGGTGGTGAGTTTTCATTGTCATTCCGTCACCATACAAAAAAAAAATATGTCTTTTCTTCACAAATTATATATTTTTCAAACGATCATGTCGTATGAATGTTGACAAGCGTAAAATATAAAATCGGTTTATTTTTTGTACCTTTTACATTAATATACTATATTCTGGGAAGTTCCGTAATCTGCCAGTGAACCATTACGACACTGATAAAAAAAAATATTGTGGAGATAAATCCGTTGATCTATTTCTTATAGACATTTTCCTTTTCTCGAATTTTCGTTAATTTTACTCTTTAAAATATTTTCTTAAGAACCTTATACCCTTGCAATCGTTATTGAGAAGTTCTTTAAAAATTATTGGATTCCTTTGACAAGGTTTTAACCTCTGAATAAAGGCGTCACTATTAATTTTAATTCAAAGCACTTTTGTAGATACGTATTGTTTTGTCGAAGGAAGATAAATTTATGTAAATAATTAAAAAGACAGCAGACGAGGACTCCAAAAAAAAATATATATATTTAAAAAAAAAAAAGACAGCACCCTGCACTAAGGAAATAAACCTTGTATTATGGGGGACTTTACAAACATATAATTAACGCAGAAATATTACACCCAGACTCAGAACAACACTTTATGGATCGCACAAAGTAATGTCCTGCGTGGGAATCAAACCCACGGCACTGGCACGGAAGGTCGGACTCTTAACCACTACGCCATCAGTGCAGTCAATATTGACAGCTGTTAACATTTAAAGATAATTCAATTAAATCAACTATTATAATATAATTTTCCTTTACTTAATTACTGTTATTTTGTCGTATTTATTTAATAACCGTTATTTTGTCATATCTTTATATATTTATTACTTTAATTCCACACGTTATTAACACCGTTTAATTTACTATAGAAGTTATTAAAACCGGTTTAGGTTTCTTTAAGAGACTAGGCACTAGCACTTCTTTTGAGAAACTTATAACTGACTATTCTCCATTTCGGGCGGTTTAAAACACCTTGACTGTACATATGGCGTAGTGGTTAAGATATTGGCCAGTGCCTTGGGTTTGATTCCTACGCATGACAATACTTTGTACGATCCACAAAGTGTTGTTCTGAGTTTGGGTGTAATTTGTCTGCATTAATTGCATGTTTGTAAAGTCCTTTGCAAAACAAGGATTATTTACATCTATTTCCATATTTATATATATACATATATATATACATACATACATATCATCACGCCATATCCCTTGCAGGGTAGGCAGAGAGAACAGAGTGCCAGAGAACTCTATCTCTGCATACTTCACTCGCTTCTTCAACATTCATAATTCTCTTCATACACGCTTGCCGGTTTCGGAGACTCTTGACTCCACCTTCCTTCAGTACATGACCGATCTGGTCTAGGTAGGTTAGTTATATTTATATTTATATATATATATATATATATATATATATATATATATATATATATATATATATATATATATATATATATATATATATATATATATAAGAGATTTCCACCTATGTATTGACTCATCACGATATCTCTGGAACCATAAGGCCTACAAACTTCAAATTTGGTAGGAATATTCCTTTGGCCGAGCAGAGGTCAGCTAAGAACAGATTTTACGAAATTCCACCCACAAGGCAAGTTGCTGGCGTGTTAACCTGAAAAATCTCATTTTTCAAATATAGCTCCTACAGACTGGGTATTTGGTATAGACTTTCTTTCTGCCCTGTAAAGTTAAGACGAAGTAGGATTTTAAGAAATGTCTTCTCCGAAAGGCAATTTTATGTAGCGAAAGTAAACTACACAACTAAACTAACGTAACCGAAGCGAAGCGAGGGCGGATCGCTAGTGTTATATACATTTGCAAATCGCGAAGCTATTGGAATTTCATAGAAATAAAATTCATGACAATCGGCACGGGAATTCGTTACTTAAATCATACGTCTATCTGTGCAGCCATCCTTGTGGTCCAATCCGTTCAATAACTAGTTTAACCAGGAATGTTATGAAATGAATCATATCTATATGAACAAGAAAAATCCTATATGATATAAGGATAATTATTAGTTAATGAAACCATGTCTTGACAAAACCAAACATAATCATGATATATAACTCGTTACAACCATTAACTTGTTCTGAAACGTTGTAACTTGTTCGTAACTTTCCTTTTATTTCCTGCTACCATTTTGTTAAGGTAAAGTGGGTTATTATTTTACCAACTCTTTTCAATTTTCTTTCTGATTAATATCGTTTCGTTCCAAGACAATTCACATTTTTGTGGCAACGGCAGAGTTTCGAACTGTATTTTGTGGTTTTACAAGTCAGTTCACAAAAATAGATTATTAAGAGTTGGTTGTTTATTTTTATTATAATCTATTCGAAGGCATAGGCTGTGCTTTCGAAAAGAGCACTAGACAACAAATTTTCTATAGTTACATTTTAAACAAATTCCATTCTCACACTTCTTTTGGCGGCGGGCTACGGTGCGCCGCGCTCCGCTATATAATCCGCCGGGGCGACAGAGAAACGGCGCACGATCCCGTAGACCCGCCCTACAATGGCTACAATATACGTCTCAACACCGCGCGCCGTGCGGGTGGGTCACTGGAAAGCGATGGAAGATTTTAATAGTGGTAGGACCATGCTGTTGACAGTTCTCTTTCTACAGCCGCGGGCCGGTCCGTCCGGGGTAGTACCACACTCTCGCAGAATACCGACGTCTGAGTAATGGCAATGTGTTATTGCGCGTCGTTCGGTGAGCGAGAGAGCCGTAAGCCGAACTGGATGGGTTTGAGGATTTTATTGGTACGCAGCGGCCTACCCTTGGTATTACAAAGGGTCCATGGGCGGCAGTGACACTTACCATCAGGTGTGCTGCTTGCTCGTTTGCCACCATAAGCAAAAAAAAAAAAGCTATATTTTTCTTCAGTGTGAGCTCGATAGTTTGACATAATGTACAAATAGTTTAAGGTAAAGACTCAATATTAACTTATCTGGTATTCGAATCCGAAGCTATGCTCTTAGCTTCGGATAATTATTCCTATAGATGAATATATATAAACTATATAAGCGAGGTGGACAACTCATTAAAAAGCAGGAAATAATCGTTACAGAAATGCTTTACGACGTAAAAGATAACTAAGGGATATAAAACGCATATATATATTTATACAAAAGAAGGCAAATTTGAAACAAAACCCTATGCCAATACGTCTGACCAGTGTAGTATATAGGTCATTTTCCCTCCCATTAAGTAGAAGGTTCGAGCCCAACAGTGGAATATACATGAGCTGAGATGTATATGTTGTCAACAACTGTTATGTTCTATTTTACCTAAATTTCAATTAATTTGCTTATTAATTTAATTCTACTTTTGCCGATTTTCTCTAGCATTTTTCCTGAAATAAATTTCAGAATCATAACGCATACATAAATAGAATAATATTTACGCAAATTCATCGTGCGAATTATGATTTATGGTTACCGTTTATAAAGAGGGGATCTTTTAATTTTACGGGACTTTAGAAATTTTACGATTAATTTTACCAACTTTTATTTTACCTAAATACTTTACTTCAATAACAAAAACGAATATTATATACCTAATATAAAAAAAAAAGCGTGTGTGTGTCAGCTCCGACGCACGACTGGAGTTTACTCCTTAAGTACGACTATCAAAACAGGCGCAAAAAAGCTCATTTGACCAAAAATAATATAAATATATATATATATATATATATATATATATATATATATATATATATATATATATATTTACATTTATTAAAACTGTTCAGTGAAGTATTATCTTACGTCAGAAAGTGAAAGGTGCGCAGAATAGGTTGCGCACCAAAACGTAACGAGGTCATTCGATCACTAGATTTTACTGCTCAAATTTTTCTCATACCGGGCGCCTTATATGCAAATCGATTCTTAAGGAGTAAACTCCAAAAATATATAAAAAAAATGTCCGTGTGGTGACGGAGTAAGAATACAATTCAACACACCCTATCTTACCCGTGGGTGATCGTACGCGACGACTTAGGGATATAAAACGCATATAACATCTATGCAAGAGAAGAAAAACTCGAAACAAAACCCTATACCAACACGTCTGACCGGCGTAGTATAGTAGGTCAATTGCCCGCCATCCCATTACGGAGGTGGCTCGAGCCCAACAGTGGGACATATATGAGCTGAGATGATGATGATAAAAAAATGTTGTCCACAAGGTCTAATTCTCGGCAAATTATGACAACAACTGCGTTCAACAACCTGATTGTCAAGCTTGACGATTACAGTACTATCTCCCATTGAGAGGCCTCTGTCTAATAGAATAATAATCTATAATCTCTAGAATAACAATCTATACTTCGAAAAAGTTATGTTTATTCATATAGTATAATAAAATGTGATTTAAATAATAATAAAAGTTCACTGCATAGCCTAAGCAGAGTGTATTGCAATCATTTCATCTCCCGCATAAAGCCGCAGCACTTTGAATCAATTTAAATTATCAAAGTCTACACGTTTGTAGTCGATTCATCAGGCACGAGATAAGTTGGTTTCGGCTGAACAAAGACGTCCGTAAACAAAGCTGTTAACAGCTTATAACATAAGCGGTGGCGGACAATAGCGAAAAAAAATACACAATTTATCTAATTTAATGGTCATTATCTCTAATTTAATACACGCAACTTCCAGTCAGGCTGTTGCACTGCTTATCTTACTAATGAAAGAATCCAGAAGTTGATATATTCTTCACTAAATTTAATATATTATTACGATTATCTTTATACATTTTACCCTATAATTATATATTTAAATTATAGAATTACAATGGCTCATTACACGCATTGGAAAACCGTAAGTGTAGAGTGTAGTGAGTGTATTTCAATAAAATAAATATAAAATTAAAAATTATCATCAATGCTCATTTAAGTGTTATTCTTACGCTCGAGCCTCCTCCATAACAGAAAAAAAATACCTACTATACTACACTGATCAGATGCGTCAGTATAAGCTTTTATTTGAAGTTCTCCTTCTCCTCCATAGATGTTATATTCAATTATATTCCTTACCCATCTTACCCTCGACTCGACACAATGACAGAAGATTGTAAGAAAAGGGGTCTACGCGTGAATGTGAGCAAAACCAAAATAATGATCTTTGAAAGAGACGAAGCCAGAACAGATGTAAGAGTAACAATAGGTAATGATATACTAGAGCAAGTGGATGAATTTGTATATCTTGGATGTGGATTTAGCCGAGATGGAAGGTACACCACTGATATAGAGCGAAGAGTGAATGCGGGAAATAGAGTGAACGGAGCGTTGGGGCAACTTCTCGGCAGCCACCACCTCAGCCAGAAGGCACGTGTAGCAATACATAACGCAGTGCTTGTCCCAACATTACTGTATGGAAGCAAGAGTTGGGTATGCAGAAAAGAGTATGAAAGTAAAATTAATGCGGTCGAAATGCGATCTGTGAAAATCTGTGAAGTTAGGCTGACCGACCGCATTCGTAACGACGACGTAAGAGAGCGAGTAGGTATGAAAGAGAGTATTGGTGTAAAGATGCGAAAGGGCATGCTCCGATGGTTCGGACATGTGGAAAGAATGCCGAACGAACGTCTGGTTAAGAAGATATACAATGCGAAAGTGGAAGGATGTAGGTACCGAGGGAGACCGAGACTAACCTACCTAGACCAGATCGGTCATGTACTGAAGGAAGGTGGAGTCAAGAGTCTCCGAAACCGGCGAGCGTGTATGAAGAGAATTATGAATGTTGAGGAAGCGAGTGAAGTATGCAGAGATAGAGTTCTCTGGCACTCTGTTCTCTCTGCCTACCCTGCAAGGGATATGGCGTGATGATATGTATGTATGTACCCATCTTTTACAACATCCACGGGCTAGGCGGGTGAATTTTATTCATACTACGTCACCATACGGATAATAATTACTATATCATACCACATCATCATGATTCTCACTCAGAATTCCACCGCTGGATGTAGACCTCGCCAACAAATGAGCGAATAGTTCTGTAATTACCACACTTCGCAGGTAGGTTGACTATTTGGAGTGCCTGGGATCAAATCCCGGTAGACGATCTCTCCGCTGCCCCGTAAAAGCGCAGAGCAGAACAGCGGCCCCCGCTGTGGTTTTAGTGCGCATTTCGGTCGGGCTTCAGCTGGCCGACGAATCTCACACTCTCCAAGGTCTGGAATAGCGCGTAAATGCGTTTCCACAGCGATAACAAAATAAAAAGAAAAAAGGTGGGTGGACTATCGTACTGAGGTGTATACGTGTCCTAGAAAGTGAGTCTACTGCTCGCTTTGCTACTAAAATCCTTAGCTGATTTTTGTGACTCTCTTGCGATCAAATAAGGGGTAGGAAATACAGACTATTATTTAATAGAATAATTAATTCAATTTCAATATGACGCAAGAACCGAAACATTCAGCCACATCATGTAACCGTTGGTCGTATTCCTTAGCAAATACTGTTATTGAATTAATCAACACTGACCGCTTCAATTTCCATATCGGTCCGTTTTCATAGCAGGTTTAGCGTATACATTTTGTATGAAGTACGAAATGTATTCAATGTTTATTTATTGATGAGTATACGTGTACCAAATAAATATGCTAAAGAGAAACTAATTCACACTTTGATCGAAATATAATATTAGCATTTAATGGTTTTCTTAATTAGGTATATAATTTTAATGTGAAGCTAATTTATAATCTGTGTCGTTAGCCTAGTTTTGTTTTATTGCGTGATACAGAAGTACCTTCTTATTTTTTTAACCGACTTCAAAAAAGGAGGAGGTTCTCAATTCGTCTGTATTTTTTTTTATGTTTGTTACCTCATAACTTTCGACTGGGTAAAGCGATTTTAATAATTCTTTTTTTATTTGAAAGCTGGTGCTTCCCGTGTGATCCCATTTCTATTTGGACCAGTTCTGATAATGGCATCCATGAGAAAATCATATAAGTCTAAAATTAGCATTAAGTATGAGTGCGACAAATGAACGAGTAGCTGAAGCCCCGCTACTAATAGAACAACCTATGTGTGTCTGTAACACTAAACAGCAAAAATAAAAAAAAAACCAAGTTTAATAAAACCGACTTCAAAAACTGAAAAGTACAAAATAATTTGTAATGCTTACAACATATAGGGCTCAATATTACGTACCAGCTGTGTAGTGGCTACGAATACTACCAACATTGCACGTGGATGTCGTAACAGACGATTAAGAGACCTAGACCAACTCCATCTAGTAGTCATAGATATTAGATAGTTTATAGCCATCGTAGATGATGATGATGATTTAGTTTTTTTTTTGAAGTTATACTTCATAGTGTTATGAAAAAAATATAAGAGTGAAATTTTAAGATGTACGCGCATTATTGTAACACAAATGTAACATATTTAAGTTGGCCGCAAAACCGCTCATTAAGTCACGAAAAAAGGTGCCAAATAAACCTCTTTCTAGTTTCTACATTCACAACACGCGTTTTAGTTTCATACAAGTGCGAATTATACATGTGCTAATAAATTATATACAGTAGTGATTTAAATTAAATATTTTGATTAATATAATTTACTATTCGTAAATATTAGTGAAGAAATATCCTATCCTTTTCCAGTCCTTTTAGTATTTTATTGTAATGAATTATTTTCATACAATTAAAAACAGTTTTTTAAAGATGATTTTTAAAGACGAGAAGTATAACTTCTCACGCGCGTACATAAGTACATGCACCCATTTCTTTTTTATTTAAAATTATTTTAATTATATAAATAAAAATGATTCCGCTAAATAATCTTAAGTATTTAGTCCACACAGCAACTTTTGAACGAGTTGATATATAATTGAATGTTATCTTGTTAATAAACATACCCGCATCTTGTTTTCTTTGCTGTCTCAATATAAAAAGTCATCGATAAGAGTGCGGCAAACTCTCAAGTACCTATATTTTATTCATTTAATTAATTTCTACTCATTAGCATATTAACATCCATCACAGGATCTATATCCTATGGGTGGGTCTATACCTACGTAAGGTGGGAAATATGAGCATAATCGTCATACTTAGTGGCAGCTTGACGATCGCTTTGGGTAGATTAGTAATCGATTGTATCCTTATTCCATTGCCACATTGAAAAAAATATACTATATTTTTTCGATTCTTAAAAACTTGACACTTATGAAATACTGACTAGAGCCGGTCTTCGGCTATAGATAATACTTTAGCTGCAAAAAATGTATGCCCAGCAAAATGTACACAAAAAGTTATGTATGTGTTATTTCATATTTTTTTTGCAGACTGAAAATTGACATCGGCACTCTGTATGATTACTTTGGACGCCATGTTAAGAAACGACATCTGATAAAGATAACACTTCGGGATTCATATTTCTAGCCATTAAGAAATAACTAGCGATGTGCCAATGTTTTTTTTTAGGATAAGTTTTATTGCTACTCCGCTGTCTATAAAGTCTGGCCATAAATATTGTTGCAACTTAAAAACTTTAGAATTTTTATTATGTATTCAAATTTGGAACGCGATTATTACGTCACAAAATTTGATAATTGCCCGCCATTTTACGTAATTCTTTCAAGGTTAATATTAAATACCTTTTTCATCTGTAACAACTCGTATGGACAGCCCAGATAGGGGATTTAGGGGGGGGGGGGGGGGGGGGCTTTGTTTTTGGGCCCGACGTGAGGCTACCGCGTGAGGACGACGCCTCGACGGCGAAATCTGTCGGGGCGTCGACAGGAGAGGAGCCCGAGAGGGCATACCGCCGAGCGGGCCACCGAAGACAAAAATCGGGTACCGGTGGCCCGCTCGCACGGCGAAGAAGAGGTACTTGCAGGGTGGGTCAATGGGGTTGCGCGCCGCCTCTTCCGTCGCCCCGGACCGATTTGGCGGGGTGCGACGTCCATAGCCCACCGCAAAAAAAAAAAAAAAGGGAGGGGCCATTTTAACGGAATAGGAAAAGAGTCATGTGGTGCTATTGTATTATATTCAATACTAAATTTTAACGTGTTATATTAAGTAATTTTGATGGCATGATAAGTGATTTATATATATTACAGCATTTCGGATTATCTAAATGATAATACGGAATGGTTATGAGCAGCTCCTCTCTCAGCAATTGCCCTTTTAATGTTTATCACTTACTCTTGTATTATTTGTATTATCTTAATTGTACAGTGTAGCGTGTTTTGCCTAACGAGTTATGCATTTAATTATCCAAGCTATCTGTTTCAAATTTATAGATTATGGTGTGGTCATGCTCACTGAAAAGGTCTCTGCTTGCGGTAGCTACGTGGAGCGGGTCTCTCCCTTCCCTCCAATGTGATTGAGGGGCGTGATGGCTGCTCTAATAGTTAACTCGTGATCGGGTGCCGCTTGTGGGATCTGGTCCAGCCATTTTTCTTTCTTTTTTGTTTTATAAATATTCTTAGTTTAATTTTGTATTATATACAAAATTTTAAAAATGAATCTTTACTCGAAGGGCATATCACTGGAGCTAACATAAATTAAACATGTAACCAAACTCTTTTGTGAAAAAATATAATAAAAAAAAATGACGAGCCCACTGAGTTTCTTGCCGGATCTTCTCAGTATGTGGCTGCTTTCCGATCCGGTGGTAGATTAATTAAATTTAATTAAAAAAAAAACAATGTAAAATTGACAATATGTAAGTGCCCCTATGGGGCTTATGCAAAATAAATGATTTGATTTGATTTAATGCGCAGGAAGTACTGAGCTATAGTGAATATAATATAACGGTTACATACGTTTTCGTTTTCCACTAAAATTCCTAAAATATAGCTTTAACAGTGTGATCATGGCACTATTGAAAGCGACGATTTGACTTAATGACTGTAATTTTAAATGAGCTTATTTTATAAACAAAGATTTAGCTTAAAGGCCTTAAAAACCAAGCCATAAACTTCAAAAAAAAAAACCAGCGCAGATAAAATAAAAATCATTGTATCATAGGAATACAGCAAAAAGTATTGACCAATTTAAAATATATTTTCTTTACAGGGATACATATAGCAGGGATGGTAGAAAAACAAAATCAAAACCATAAAAGCAAAAATTAAAATCGTTAAATCACTGTTTTACAATTACAATTCCAAAATTTCATATTATTCCTATTGTATTTTAAGTATGGTGACGAAGTAAGAACAATGCATCACTTTGCCACCATCATCAGCATTTCTTCACGGTAGGTATAGTAAAAGAATACTAAGAGATGATATGCATATAAAAACTAATGCAAGAAAAGAATATTTCAAAATAAAACTTTACACATTGCAACAGTGTGGAATACGAGTAGTAGGTTAATCTTTCTCTCAATGTAGTAGAGGCTTAAACATTGCAGTGCCATATATGAACTGAGATTTATTTAATACAGACATACATATCATCACGCCATATCCTTTGCAGGGTAGGCAGAGAGAACAGAGTGCCAGAGAACTCTATCCTTGCATACTTCACTCGTTTCCTCAACATTCATAATTCTCTTCATACAAGCTCGCCGGTTTCGGAGACTCTTGACCTCCACCTTCCTTCAGTACGTGACCAATCTGGTCTAGGTAGGTGAGTCTCGGTCTCCCCCGGTACCTACATCCTTCCACTTTCGCATTGTATATCTTCTTAACCAGACGTTCGTTCGGCATTCTTTTCACATGTCCGAACCATCGGAGCATTCCCTTTCGCATCTTTACACCAATACTCTCTTACATACCTATTCGCTCTCTTACGTCGTCGTAAGAGACGAGAAAATTAATTATTAAATTATTTATTTAAAGATACTCAACAGCTTTTTTAAAAGACAGATTTAAAAAGAAATATGCAAACAGACTCAACTGTTTGCATTTACTATACGCAGAGCTAATTACAGAGTTCCACGATAAGACAACTTGAGGTGATACAAATATCAAATATATGATCATTTTACGTCCGGAGTAGTACCACACTCTCGCAGAAGATCGACGTCTGAGTAATGGCAATGTGCTATTGCGTTTCGTTCGATGAGCAAGAGAGCCGGAAGCCCGACTGGGTTGGGTTGAGGTTAGTGTTGGTAGGCAGCGGCCTTGCTATACCCTTGGTATTGCACAGGTCATTGGGCGGCAGTGACACTTACCATCAGGTGTGCTGCTTCCTCGTTTGCCATCATAAGCAATAAAAAAAAACAATTAGTAAGTGGTAATTACTACTAGAGGATGATTAGATATCATTTACTTATACTTTTAATATAAAAAAGGACATTGCTGAAAATCAGCGTTGTGGTGTTACATTGACATCACAACAATTGCTGAGCAGTTATCTTTTTTTCTGCCGCAGCTGAGACGTTCACTCGTTCTAATTATTATGTCTCCTTATTTAGTTTATAGATTTTGTGTTTTTCATTTATTGTAAGGTTTCTTTTTTGCTTTTTCCGTGTGTTCCTAACGTCTCTCCTTTTTGATATAAAATAAATACTTTTCTTTCTTTCTTTCTAATAATTAATATCATACTAGGTCAGATTGAAGCAATGCCCAATTAAGCAAGTCCTACATAATAGCGAGACCAAATACCGTAATAGATAATAATAATAGACAACGATTAAAATTCAATCTTTTTTGACAGTTACTCTATAAAGTCCTTGAATATTCAAGGCATTTCATATCGCGAAAACTATAATTAATTTTGTATAAATAATTTGAAATAGCTTCCGCTTATATCTTGCATTTGAATTCCACAAAACATTCATCAAGCGCGCCTGCCTTAGACTAATTACATGGAATGATTTACAAACTGCATTCCAGATGTAGGTTTGCTCATTCTGAAGCGGTTTCAAAAGGATTTTGGATAAACATATGTATATTACGTTGCTTGCTGACGGTACATAAATAAATCTGACATCACAAGACTGCTGCAAAAGAAAAGATAAAAGTATTTATCGAGAAGATCTGTTGTGATTTACTTTTAATTTGCTTTTGGTGGCAAATGAGTAAGCAGCCTACTTGCTCGTAAGTGACCGGTCATGAAAAACAGGCATACCAAGAGCACAGGTAGATCGCTGTCAACTGATAAGTGTAGTTTGATTCTCTGCAAGAGTAGGCTAACTTAGTATCTTGGACTGAATGGTTAAGTCAAAACTCGCAGAAAGAATGGATGAAAAAGATAAACGAAGCTTGAATGTTTGCAAACTCCTTCCTATCTTAAGGATTTATTGCTAGGGTAGTCTAAAAGGGATGCCCGTCGGGCTGACCACAGATGTCAAAGATTCGGTACCAGTGGCCGGTCTAATAGCGATGGGTAGGGAATACGGTAGATTATAGGGTCACCCAATGCCCCTCCATCGCCGTGAACGAAATGAATGGAGTGTTTCCAGACCATAGCCTGCTAAAAAAAAGGGCAGTCTAAAAACAAAACTAGAATAGGAAGAAAACCCAATTGATTCGCAGTTACGATTTGTATGTTTTTCGTGTGGTGACGGAATAAGAATACTATTCACCACCCCATATCTTACCCGTGGGTGATCGTACGAGACGACTAAGGGATATAAAACGCATATAACATCTATGCGAGAGAAGGAAAACTCGAAACAAAACCCTATACCAACACGTCTGACCAGCGCGGTATAGCAGGTTAATTTCCTTCCCATTAAGGAGGAGGCCCGAGCCCAACAATGGGACATTTATGGGCTGTGATGATGATGATATAATTTGTATAAATACAGAGACCCGGAATTATGCCGACGAATTATTCAAAAATATTGTTTACAATTAATGCAACTAAATTTAACAAATTTAATTCACTACCTTCACTTTCTAGTTACATCTAAGAAACAATAGCAATGACCTAAATTACAGTTCATTTAGTTACAAAGACTCAAAAACGGTAAATGTAAATTAATATCAACATACACGAGGAATTCTTAATAAAATTCGTTGACGAAAACATCGCCGTCTATATGTCGGAAACGTAATTACATACTGGGTTAACTTAGCATGTATTTTAACATTTCCTTATTACGAAAGATAAACGAACAAAATCTTACAAATAAACTTCAAAGAATGTAAAACAAAACCTAATCTTTAAAGATCAATTTAAAAATGACTCATAAATAGATTTTTTTCGGACTGATAAGATCACGGAGTGCTCCGTGGATAAGATGCAAAAGTTTAAAAGGTATTTTAAAACTATTTTTAGTAGTTACTATTATTAGACTCTATTTAACGTCTGGAGGTCCATTTTTGTACGCGAGATAATTTTAAAGTGACTTACTTATAAATTTTAAAGTGACTTACATACATGTTTTGCCGAAAGCTATTGACTTTTTCTATGGTCTTAAAATAATTATACTTGACAACGTTCTGTCTTAAGGTGATTGGTTTTTCGCTAATCACACTAAGAAAAGACAGTGTTAGATCATCATCCTGCATCCTTGCTGTGCATTCTAGCACGAACAACATTCTCTTCTGCACTCAGCGCTGTAGTACATATCATCCCATAGATTAAAGAATTGTATGAAATACTCCATTATTTTATTACAGGGAGCTTCTGTAGTATCTCCAAATAATAAATACTTAATCAACAGTAAATCTAAAAATACTCTTAAATTTTGAACTTGGCACTTACAGTCAGACAAAAAATACAGTTATCAATACAAAAATAAATTATTGTAAAAGAAAGTAAATTATAAATTGATACGACAACGTAGTTAAAGATAAATAATAGTTTTAAAAGATAACCTATCAAAAATTATTGTTTCTCTTGACTCTCTCGAGTTTAGGTCCAATCCGGTAAACTAAATGAAGTTTTTGACGAAATCCTGTGAACGCCATTAAAAGAAAAGAAAAAAGAACGTAAATTAATACATAACTAATATCCACTAACTAATTTTCATCATCATTCTGCTGCTTCCATTCCAACCCTTTGGAGTCGGCGCAATATGTGCTTGTTCATATTGCAAAAGTGATTAGCAATAGTTTTATGACCACACTATCAACTCTCCTTGGGAATGTGATTGTTGACCAAATGGCATTAGGTGGACTTAGTCCAGCTCGATATAAAGCTCTTAGTCGACTTTTGTTACGCGTACGTAGGTTAATAATATTCGTAACCACTACCATACAGTAAATTACTAATATTTCTAATAAGTATTATATATTATTTAAATATAAATTGTGATTGGATACCACGCATCAACAGTATAAAGTGCCTCCAAAAAAGAATCTTAGGGTTGACAAATGACGACAAACTGCGTCACATATATGCGGTGTGTTTTATGGTCATATGGTTTGTTCGAGATTCCAGCCTTAAAATGAGTTTCTTGAAAATCTATTCAGTTATATAGTAACATAACACCATTTCTTTTTTTTGGGGTGGGCTACGGTCGGCGCACTTCTCGCAACACTCCGTCTGGGGCAACAGAGGAGCGTAAACACGGTCCAGTCACCTGCGGCTTTTGCTAGGGCGGCATCAGGCGCAAATATAACACCACTGCAAGTGGATTTCTTCCGTTAAAAAAATAAAACCTTCTTCTAATTTGTCTAGGCAGCGTGTTTAGTAAGCTAATTTATGACTAAATGAGTACCTGTACTGAAGTTCGAATTTAAAATAAATCTGCCCCAATTTTTTTTTATTTAATAAATACACTTAATCATATTAATCGAATTGGAGGGTTACTAAATAAATAGACATAGAATGATGAGCAACTACGAGGTGAATGATCTCAGTTTGATTGATGGCTAGTTAAATATCTGTTGTAATAGCAACGTTTAAATTAATGATTAACTGTGAATGAATTTCGTGGAAACAAACCAATTGAATAAAAAAGCAACTCTTATAAATGATGCCTTACAAAAAAATACATAATTAGAAGTACCTATATAAAAGTCTCAATACCATGATAAAGCCGTAAAAGGCATACTAATTAATTATATTAATTTAGATAGCATGAACGAAGGACAAACGTAACCTTAAAACGACCGTCTTCCATTTAATATTGTTCTAATTAAAAACTCTCCTCCATTTGCTTCATAGAATACCTCTAAAAATGGAACAGCTGCTTTAAATTTGTTTATAACATAATATAAATAATATTATACTTATGCTATAATATAATTATATGAATAGTGATAATACTTCTCAAGGAGGGTTGATGTGCAGGCGGCCAGTCAAAAAACTATTGCCAATAACTTCTACAATAAATGTAATATGAAAGAAGAGTACATATTGTATCGACCCCAAGTAATTGGGATAAGAGTAGAAGAATGAAGATGATGATGAATAGTGATACTGAGTTTTCTTACCGGATGTTTCTCAGTGTTGCTGTGTTCTTATCCGGTGGTTGCTTAAAATATTGTTGTTTTTTAAATTAGCAAATAGCCTCAATATAATAATTATAACAAAATATAATTATAATAAAAATGTTTAATAATAACTGATCATAAACAATATAAAATTTTATATACAGAATCATTTTCTTTCTGTACTGACAATGAATTTGTATTAAAAAAATGTGGGTCAAAATATAATAAGTATTAGATACTGTAGCGGATAAATATAAATCTCTATAATAACGATGACTTATTGGAAGTCAGACACCTTAGTCCTCCCATGATTATGAACGCTGTAAAGTGTTCGAAACGTCGAGCAATTAAAAATTAAAATATAAGCGCGATAGACTCCGTAAAAATAGTTTTATATCAAATGTGTAATACTCATATAAATATAGACTTTGCAATACCAGGGCCGCTGCCTATCATGATGAAAGTATACTAATACAATAAAGCTATATGTTTTAGAGAATTAGATACATATTGTCTCAGAGGAGAGCTAGTAATATCTAACACACGAAAAAAAAAATATTTTGTAAACAAACCACCATAACAATTAAATTAAACATAAAAAGAGCACGGACAAAAAGTCTGTGGAATAACTTGAAATAATGAATAAAAAAAAAAACATACGACATTATATGTTGCCAGCGTGTCGACGACAATCCTAAGATTCTGCTGAAGCGAAAAATTTACAATTATAACACAAACTTTGGTTGACCATCCAGCTGATGGATGAATGAATGGTTAAATAATGGATTAAACCATTATAATTTTTATTCAAGCCAAGTTTTGTAACACAGCATCCGCAAATGCATACATCATCATCATCCTGCTCTTATCCCAATTATTTTTGGAACAATGCAATATATCCTCTCTATATAAATCTATAAGCTATCTAGCTTATCTACATCAAGCATCCTTAACTTATCCGTCACTGGCGCAACTTTCAAACTTCTAATATGTTCATTTGCAAAATGCATACATATACCAATGAATTAACGAGGCAGACTGCACTATAGTATGTATGTAAGTAGACGAAATTTTTATGGCTACATATATGTACATACCACGCTGACAACTCGAGCATGCCTCATGAAGTTCCTACCAAGTCGTAATTTACCAGCGGTATACCAACTTGAATGTAACAAGTAAAATACAGTATAATTCGTGTGTGCGTAATATAAGTATGGAATATAATAATTTTAATGTTTCGTACACGTTTTCTTACTCGGCACAAAGGGAAATTATAAAGCGCTTTAATAATTCTTGGTGAAATTGGAGTGTAAAATTTTATAAGTATCCAATTATAATCTCTTTTTTTTTTGTTGACGTCATTAAGGTCTTGCTACTCGTCTATTCAGAGAGATTCGGCTCAAATTGGAGCCTAATAAATTGCTGAGTCACGTTCCTTGCACATTAATACCTGGTTCCTACGTGGTAGACCTTAATATGTCTGTCTCCATTCTGACATGTTGACAGATTTGAATTATTATCTAAGATTAATTTTATTAACAAGAAATAAAAAACCTATTATATAAAGCATGATATATCTAAGTAGAATTTTTACAGGAGTTCCAAAAATTTAGCAGATTTTTCGACAATTCTCAAGAGAAAATTATTACCAGCAAGCAGCAACGTGCCAAATAAAATATTGACATATGGCCTTATATCATTAGGTTTGGTATACGTGACACTTATCATTTCATAAATTCTGGCATACCTTTCAAGAAATGTTAAGTTTCAAATCCCAGGACAAGGCATCCTTGGGTTTTTTCAGTCAGGTATTTTCTGTAGCAGTATCAAATCCATAAATGTCCTTGATAACTATTATTAAGTCATCATTATCCTTCTCTAATCCCAATTAGTTGGGGTCGACGCAATATGTACTCTACTTCCATTCTATATATTGCATAAGTTATTGGCAGTAGTTTTATGATCGGCCGCCTGTCTGACGTCAAGCCTTCTTGGGAATGTAATTGTTGAACTGACGGCATCAGGCGGTGTTGGCCCAGGTCAATATAAAGCTCTTAATCATCTTTTAATATCTGTGTGGTGACGGATTAAGAATACTATTCACCACCCCATATCTTACCCGTGGGTGATCGTACGAGATGACTAAGGGATATAAAACGCATATAACATCTATGCGAGAGAAGGAAAACTCAGAGCAAAACCCTATACCAACACGTCTGACCAGCGTGATTATAGTAGGTTAATTTCCCTCCCATTACGGTGGGGGCCCGAGCCCAACAGTGGGACATTTATGGGCTGTGATGATGATGATGATGATGAATCATCTTTTATGACATCCACTAACGATGTAAGGGTTGGTAGTATTTGTAGCCGCTACCACATAGCGTCACAGATAGCTATTATTAACTGTGCCTAAATTAATATGGACTTGCCTTGATAATATGTATATGTATGACGGGCTGGTAAAGGGTTTTATTTCGATTTCTTCCTCTTTTGCATAGATGCATATTAAATCCCTTAGTTGTCATTTACGACATTCATGGGCTAGAGATAGGATTGTGAATTGTATTCTTACTCCATCACCACATGGAAAAGTAATATGTGTTTTAGTGGCAAAAATTAGTACAACTGTACCGTACTACTATATCGTAGTCCCCCGTACCGTTCAGTCCCCCTGTGACCATGATCACTGCAAAGTGTCCGAAACGTCGAGAAATTAAATATCAAATACAAACGCTATAGAATCCGTAAAAGTAATTTTATTTCAAATGTGTAACACTCGCGTAAACATTAGAAATCATTATTGGTACAAATAGCGCGGACTTGAACTTGAAGACGGCAATTCAGTGGAAATATGTACGTGTGTAGTAGCGACGTGTAGTATCGTAGTCAACTGGTATATTGAAAGTGTACATTAAAATTAAATTAATAAGTTCTATGTATTTATGAAACTTTACCAACAATAAACCCTTTTTTTTTGTGGTGGACTATGGATGCCTCTCGCCCCGCCAAATAGGTCCGGGGTGACGGAAGAGGCGGCGCGTGACCCCATATACCCACCATGCAAACTCCTCTCTTCGCCGTGCGAGCGGGCCAACGTTACCCGATCTTTGTCTTCGGTGGACCAATAATAAGCCCTACTAATATTCTAAACGAAAAAAAAAGTTTGTGAAGATGTTTGAATATTTGTTGGTCATTCACGCGTAAACCGTTAAACAGATCTATATGAAAATTGGTATCCATGTAGACCATTTTCGGGATTAATACATAGGATATTTTTATCCCCTAAGGATCATTTATTGATGAAATTTTGTTTTTAAGTCATTTTTAACGCAGACAGGCCGCAGCCGCCGAGTAGAAGCTTATATATAATTCACTGGTTTATTGTTTTTCTTACACGTTAATCAACTAATAGATATATCTTCAGAATCAGATATATTGCTATATATAAAGCGCCATATTTAATATTTAAAGCCAATCTATTCTCCATAAAACATTAGTCTTTCTAACTAAATACCTTACTTATTAGATCGATTCCACCACTTGCTTTAACAAAATTACCACACTAAGCTAATCTCGAACTACCCTCGTTGAGAAAAAAGAATGTAATATAGGTTAATGGATTGAAAAGAAAAGCTACTCGTAGTAATCACGTTTTACTTGACAGATAAAAAAAAACATTAGACGTACGCCTTGAAGGCATGATAAGGGCTGTAAAAAAATAATTCTTAGAAAGATATGGAACAAAAATATTATCTCTAAGTACGATACAAGTCTTATCGTAAAACATTATATTATTATTTGATTCTTATACGTCATGTAATACTGTAATTATTGTCGAAGTAAGTGCCTGACTAATTAGCGTCTGACTTCACTTTGAACTAGAATCATTTTTGATATATGTATATAGATATATGGCGAAATAAATAGATATATGGCTATCACATGGGCAGCATGGTTAAGATGAATAAATTATGAAAGGAACGAAATATTACCGAGATCACAAAGACCAGGCTCGTAGAGAATCTTATCTTCCCTATATTTATATGCGCTGCAGAAACGTTGAACGTTACGGGAAGAAGAAAGAAAGAAAGTTGGATGGAACGAGCTTAGAAGGAATGTTTAGTTATTTGAACTACTAGGCATCGAGCATTATTTATTTCCTATCGAACTTATAGAACGCTTCGTTGTCCAAGGCAAAGTTGAAGGTGCCAGGCCGTGTGGAAGACGTGTGACGGATCAACCAGATCTGCTGTGGGTGATCTTTTAAACGAGCGTAGAAGGTTGACCTCGAACAGGAAAGATTACGAGACATATTGAACATTATACAATCTGCTTACTCCGTTACTAAATAATGATCACGACCGTTCTACCAAAAGCGTAATGGCTAAGAAGAAATCATTATTTTAGTCTTGAAATCAGCTGAAACAGATTTATCTGAGCATAAATATTTTTGTATTTAAAACTCATGATCTTATTTGATCATCAGCCGTAAAAGAATCATGTACCTACATGTAGTTTAAGAATATGCCAAGGCGATTGATACTCCACTGTACTTGCAGTTAAAATAATCACAGCAATGTTAATATGTAGTCATTAAGCGAAGCTACTGATTACCAAAGTATGTTAACCTTTACCATAAGTGATGCTATTACCCTAGTTTCCATAAAAGCGGTCGTTTTGCGATTATCTTTTATGGTTACTGTAAGATGGTTAAAAATGTTATAAAACTTGTCGCCTACCATAAGTAGTACTGATTAGTATTTTTAATATTTTCATTTTTAATATACACCGTGACATTTATATCGTCTTATTAAAGAAGTGCCATAAAAGTGATAAAAAAATAACAAAATAAAATAAATTAAAGTTAATATTTTGTAACAACCTGGTTATAATGTTTACATTTTAAAGAAAAGAAATCATACGGCATTCGGCATGATAATGATTGGCTAACGTAATTACATTAGCCAATCACAGCTACGAGGTCCACGTAGACTGCTATTCCAAAACGTACCTATGCCTAGGTAAAACCTACACAGTAGGTAGGTTATGTCGAGTAGGTAGCCTACCGCTCGCTACATGCTGTTCTCTTACTATTTTAATTAGTAATTATTTATAATAATTTTTAGTAAAAAATATTCCCGTAAATATTTTTTTAACCTTTTAATTGTACGAATGAACAGTAGATACTGGATACGTTAACTGAAATGCTTTTGGAAGATGACATAAATGTCACCGTGTATATAGCCATCTATCCATTCAGTTTGTTAACATTTACTGCTATTTATATCGACCTAGGTCAACTCCATCAGTTGTAGTCTGAACAAAAATTAGATTCTCTTATACCATTTACTTGGGGTTGTCGTAATATGTACATATTGCAGAAGTTATTGGCAATAGTTTTATGACCGGCCGCTAGCCTGTCGTCAACCCTTCTCGGGAATGTAATTGTTGACCAATTGACATCAGATGAAGTTGGCCCAGGTCGATATAAAGCTCTTAGTCGTTCTTTATAACATCCACTGACAAATAAAGGGTTGGTAGTATTCGTAGTCGCTACCACAGAGTACAATGTCATTTAAAACATAATATTGTTTAGGATAAAAATTAATTATAAATATTAAAATAATAAATGTCTAAGGAATTATTGCAAATAAAACAACAAGCAGAATTAATCATCATTATCATCATCATTACCCTGCTTTTATCCCAATTACTTGGGGTCGACGCAATATGTCCTTTTCCTCCACTCAATCCTATCCGATGTCATCTCTGCGTTCACTCCCTTTCTATTCATATCATGTCATATCTCTTATAGGTTCACTTCATTGGTTAGTTAGGAAATATGGTTATTTTATAATATTATGCATGTTTACAAATTCTAGTCGCTAATTTTTACGCATTACTTACATCTTACTTATATTATAAATTATTTTTCTATATAACTAACTACATACTTATCTTAGATTTTACTTACCTTCTAATTATTTCTACTCGTTATTTTATTTATTAGATAAGTAATTAATACTTTCTTTTTATCTCTAACATTATTTTACGCATTATAATATATTCCTAAATGTTGTGCACATCTGTAATTGATATAAACACTAGTTTAAGGCACTGGAATAATCTTAGCATATGTTAGTGTTTATGTCGTAGATGAGCCTTATATAAATAAATAAATCCTTCACGCAATCTATCCATCTCTTCTTCGGTCTTCCCTTACCCCTAAAGCCTTCAACATTCATACTTAAAACTTTTCTCCCAACACTACATTCATCCCGTCTCATCACATGTTCATACCAATACAAGCAGAATTAATATTTGGATAAATTCAAAATCTAGTTAACGTTTCCAATTATCAAGTCAAATCGAAGCTTAATTAACATTATAATTAGTGCATTGGTATAAATAGGTTTATTGATATTAGAATTAATAACTATATTGCAAATAATGTTTATACCGTGCAGTGTAAAATACATACATATCATGACGCCATATCCCTTGCAGGGTAGGTAGAGAGAACAGAGTGCCAGATAACTCTATCCTTGCATACTTCACTCGCTTCCTCAACATTCACAATTCTCTTCATACACGCTCGCCGGTTTCGGAGACTCTTGACTCCACTTTCCTTCAGTACGTGACCAATCCGGTCTAGGTAGGTTAGTCTCGGTCTTCCCTAGTACCTAAATTATATGCAGTGTAAAATATGAAAGATAAAATTAAAAATAATATAACAAAAGAGCGTTGCAGAAATGAAGAGATTCTGACAAAAATCCGGAAATGTATATTTAGAGAATCATCATTCTCCTGCTCTTATCCCAACCACTTGGGGTCGATACAATATGTACTCCTCTTTCATAGCACATATTATAAAAGTTACTGGCAATAGTTTTATGACCGGCCGCCTGGCAGAGGTCAACCCTCCTTGGGAATGTAATTGTTGACCAAACGGCATCAGATGGAGTTGACCCAGGTCGTTATAAGGCTCTTAGTCGTCTTCGTCTTCTTCGGCTCTAAATGCAGCAGCAACAAATGTATATTTATAGAATATGTAGAAAAAAAAAGAATGAAGAAAGATTGACGAAGGAAATATACAGAACTGGGGATAGAAGAAGCCCACGTCGCAGTTTTGGATTAAAATTGGTGACGTGCTTGGGAAAGGTCAGATTAAATGAACCTGCAGGTAACCGTAGAGTATGCATGAAGACTTTAATTAGTGTAAATAAAATGAGGGACGTGTGCTAGAATCGTAGCTTGTAGAAATCCTTATTATATGGCTACCCTCAGAAAGACATGAATCTATTTATTACACAATTAAATAAAGAATCAATTATCACTCTGAATTTCTCAGGTCGATCAAGCCGTTCACTCTGTTCAACCACTCAATGGACAAAGGAACGTGAACCACAAAGTTAAAAAACTTATAGAATAGCTGTAATTTGCAAGAAATCCAAAAAAAAAACGGCTAGAATATTGTTTAAAGATGAAAAAAACAGGAGCTAAATTTAAAAAAATAAGCCGAAATCAAGAAATAAGAACTGTACCATGTGTAAGTTTACACAAACCATTTCGAGGCAATTTTAATCCCATAACTCAAAAAAGGCCAAGTCAAGTCAGATTTAATAGATCTTAAATTATTTGCTCTTCCGTGTGATGACGGAGTAAGAATACAATTCACCACTCCCAATCTTACCCGTAAGTGATCGTAAGAGACGACTAAGGGATATAAAACGCATATAACATCTATGCTAGAAAAGAAAACTCAAAATAAAACCCTATACCAACACGTCTGACCATCGCGGTACAGTAGGTTAATTTTCCTCTCATTGCGGAGGAGGCTCGAGCCCAACAGGGGGAGGTATATGAGCTGAGATGTAAATAACTCGATTTTGAGAGTTTTAAATGTCATAATAAATAAACGATAGTAAATTAAAGAAAATATGTTTTAAAAATACTGAAAAACTTCTAGTACCTAAACTTTTAGATTTTCTACAGAACTTGTTACCCATTTAGATGTCAAGTTTTTTTACCGATAAATTCACAAACACAAATTCATTATTATAATATCAAATTTGGCTCCGATTTTCACATTCAAGTTTTGATGGAATATAGAGCATTACCATAAGAGACTTACGTACCTTATAATATTTTTCGTATTTTATCCACTAGAGCTGATCACATCTGAAAAAGATAAAATAGTGTTAAAAACAAATTGAAGACTACACAGATGGCAGGAGTGGTCTAGGCACCGGTTATTATGAGTTCACACAAGACAATTCTTTGCGATTTACAAATGATTGCATGTTTGTATAGTCTCTGGGTCATTACCTTATCATCATCATCCCATATATGTCCTACGGCTGGATTTGAGCATTCAGAACAAGAAGGAATTGACTCACTATACCATTTTGGTCATATACGATGATATAGGGTTTTATTTCCAGTTCTCCTTCCCTTGCACAGTTGTAATATGGATATTATATCTCTTAGTTTGTTATGGACTCCTTCTCCCTTCCCTTCCGTGTAGTGACGGAGTAAGAATACAATTCACCTCCCCCCTATCCTACCCGTGGGTGATCGTACGAGACGACTAAAGGATATAAAACGCATATAACATCTATACGAGAGAAGGAAATGTCGAAACAAAACCCTATACCAAAACATCTGACCAGCGTGGTATAGTAGGTCAATTTCCCTCCTACTATGAGGGAGGCTCGAGCCCAACAGTGGGACATATATGAGCTGAAATGATGATGAATAATGATCCCTTAGTCATCTTTTATGACACCCACGACCAAGATTTCCTTTATCACACGAAAACAAAGCAGAGTATCGTGTATAAAAAAAATATCAAGTAAATTCTATAACTATTCTCTTTGGGTATATTTCATTCATACAACCATAATGAAAAAAAAAAAGCAATTTGACACGTGTATTAATTTATTTTTTTCATGTCCAATTACAAAAGAAGAATTGTTATAGGGATTTTATTTCGATCTTTCCTTATCTTTCTGTGAGGTTCAGTCATAAATCCTTTAATCATCTATTTCTGGAGACTTTTCTCGACAAAATTATTATCCGTAAATACAAAATGTGTCGAGAATCCGCTAAAATTCAACAGAATAAGAAAGCCTATGTCGAATGTTAAACAAATTAAATAATTTATTATGCATAAGCCCTCCGACGGCAAAATTAGCAATGTGTAATATTGCTAATTATACATTACTTTTGAAATTAAACTAAATATAATAATCTACCATTGGATGCTGGGAAAATCCGACAAGAAACTCGCGGTCGTCATATTTTTTTTATATAAAATTGTATACAATATGTTTCATCATCATCATCACAGCCCATATATGTCCCACTATTGGGCTCGGGCCTCCTCCGTAATGACAGGGAAATTAACCTAAAATTAACCTACTATACCGCGCTGGGCAGACGTGTTGGTATAGGGTTTTGTTTAGAGTTTTCCTTCTTTTATATAGATGTTATATGCATTTTATATCCCTTAGTTGTCTCTTACGATCACCCACGGGTAAGATAGGGGGTGATGAATTGTATTCTTACTCCGTCACCACACGGAAGATAAGATATAAGATAATATATTTAGTATATAAGTATCAGTCTTAGTTTAATTATTAAATTCAGTAACATGACTTTTAAACCAAGATAAATTTATGATTTTTAAAGTATTGTGCAAGAAGAAAGCTATGTGATAAGAACAATTTGGCGATAAACCTTGCTCGTGAAAGTAGTAAAAATCAAATAAGGTTGCACACCAAAAGAGTGGAACAGTGTGGCTTTGTTCTAACTAATAACCTCACCGCGATTATCAACCCACCCGCCAAGCGTGGCGAATACGGCAAAATATCCTTATTTGTCAGAGAGAGGCCAAAATTCAGTACTAGTCGACAAAAAGCTGAATGATGACGCAAAAAGATTAAGGCTGGAATATATCCCATAAACGAACAATGAACATTGAAAGTCATCATTCTCTTACTCTTATCCCAATTACTTGGGGTCGATACAATATGTACTCTCCTTTCATTGTACATATTGTAAAAGTTATTGGCAATAGTTTTATGACCGGCCGCCTGGCAGACGTCAACCTTACTTGAGAATATAATTGTTGACCAAACGGCATCAGATGGAGTTGGCCCAGGTTGTTATAAGGCTCTTAGTCGTCTTTTACGACATCCACGAGCAAAGTAAGGGTTGGTAGTATTCGTAGCCGCTACCACACATCTACATACAATGAACATCGAAAGTAAAGTTTAAAAAAATAAATAACTGTCAAACCAAAAAAAAATAATAGTTTGTTCGTACATAATTATGTTAGTTTCACATAATTATTGTTATACTAATCGCGGTTAGGCCGACGTAATTACTAGTGACACAAACATGTAATGTAGCTATTAAGGTGACTATTATCATTAGATTTATCAATGTGACAGATAATCGGCCTAGTTTCAAATAGACGTCAGTAATAGTGATGCGTGTTTGTGTTATGATGCGGACGATGAAAATGATTGTGCCCAATATTTGAAGGTATGCAATTTATATACGATTTGATTGCTGGAATGGTTATAGTCACGGAATATATCGACCTATCCGTAGAATAAAGTTACATCTGCATAATCATTACTTTAGAGAGGAGCCATTTAAAATTTGTCAAATACAAAATCAGAAATATTATTTATAGGGTTCCGTACCCAAAGGGTAAAAACGGGACCCTATTACTGAGACTTTGCTGTCCGTCCGTTCGTCCGTCTGTCACCAGGCAGTATCTCAAGAACGGTGATAGCTAGACAGTTGAAATTTTCACAGATGATGTATTTCTGTTGCCGCTATAACAACAAATACTAAAAATAAAATAAATATTTAAGGAGGGCTCCCATACAACAAACTTGATTTTTCACCGTTTTCGCTCGATACTAATAACGGTGACAGGTAGACGCTTTATTTAACCAATCACAGAATATTTAGTTTTATGTTCTCTTTAAATATAACTAATTATTTTTATATATTATGGTATTTTCCGTGTGGTGACGGAGTAAGAATACTATTCACCACCCCATATCTTACCCGTGGGTGATCGTACGTGACGACTAAGGGATATAAAACGCATATAACGTCTATGTGAGAGATGGAAAACTCGAAATAAAACCCTATACCAACACGTCTGACCAGCGCGGTATAGTAGGTTAATTTCCCTCCCATTATGGAGGAGACCCGAGCCCAGCAGTGGGACATTTATGGGCTGTGATGATGATGATGATTATGGTACGGAACCCTTCGCGCGCGAGTTACTCGCACTTGGTGGATTTTTAGTTGCTCTTAATTGTTTTCTATAGGATTGATTCATTTCCTAATATTCGTTCCTCTTATATATATATATCAGTTTAGCTGTATAACTACAATAAAAACGTTCT
The DNA here is from genome assembly GCA_905163515.2 of Lymantria monacha. NCBI lineage: Eukaryota > Metazoa > Arthropoda > Insecta > Lepidoptera > Erebidae > Lymantria > Lymantria monacha. The sequence goes on along the minus strand of LR991102.1, from coordinate 20,850,239 downwards.
GACACATAATCTGATATAACTTTGTTCTTCGTATAAGTTAATATATTTTATTATTTCTAATGATGGCTGCTGTGTAGTAGCGGCTACGAGTTCTACCAAACCTCGTAGATGTCGTAAAATACGACTAAGAGCTTTATATCAACCTGGGCCAATACCACCTGAAGTCATTTGGCCAACAATTACTTTCCAAAGGAGGTTTGACGTCAGGCAGGTCATAAAATTATTGTCAATAACTTTTGCAACATGTACAAGTACATATTACGTCGACCCCAAGTAATTGGGATAAGAGCAGGAGAGTAATGATGATACTAGCGATGGCTGCTCCAGTAGTTAGCTCGTAATCAGGTGCCGCTTATCTTCACGTTAATATAGGTCCTTTCTTCTTCTATCGGTAGGATATATATCTTTTTCATGGAAATTACTATCTGATCTCAGAAACCTGATTAAAATGAGTAAACTCAAAAATCGTTTCAATGAATTTATTATATATTTAAATTATTATTAATACTTAATTTATTTTACAATGCTGTGTGGTAGCGGCTACGAATACTACCAACTCTTACTTTGCTTGTGGATGTCGTAAAAGACGACTAAGAGCCTTATAACGACTTGGGTCAACTCCATCTGATGCCGTTTGGTCAAAAATTACACTTCCAAGGTGGGTTGATTTCTAGCAGGTGGCTGGTTATAAAACTATTGCCAATAACTTTTACAATATGTAATATGAAAGAAGAATACATACTGTATCGACCCAAGTAATTGGGATAAGAGTAGGAGAATGATGACTTAATTTGTTTTACAAATTTTGTAGATGAATTTAATAGGTATATTTTTTTAGTCTATGTTCGTAGGAACTGACGGGTTAAGACTATTTTGAGTTGTTATTTATTAGTTTCCCGGATGAAACGTAAAAACCGACAAAGGGAGCACTAATTAAGTGGACTACAAAGTACTATGAAACATAGTCAAATAACTTTTATTAATAAAAAATAATAGACTCAGCTGTGGGATAAAATCTCTGTATAGGGTACAGAGATTTTCCTACATGGGTTTTGGACCTACAACACCCCATTTACAGCCCATGACTGCAAGATAAGAAAGAAAACATTGAACCACTCTAGTCATAGTATAACTAGGCTAATTTACCTATATAACAAAGAAAGCTGATGTTAAATAATGTTAATAAAAACAATGAAAAATCTTTAATTGCTATCGTGAATTAATGTTATATAATTTTAAATTATTGTTTATATTTTATATCCCTGTGTATTCGGCTACTGTCATTAAATACACATGCCTTTTCCCACAATTCACACCCCACTTTTGATAGTTCAATAATAGTTCTATCTGATCATTTATTTATATGATTTGAAAATTGTGCCACGATTACAGTTTTTTTTTAACGACAATCCCGTGTGGTGACTGAGTAAGAATACAATTCACCACCTCCTATCCTACCCATGGGTGATCGTACGAGAAGACTAAGGGATATAAAACGCATATAACATCTATGCGAGAGAAGGAAAACTCGAGACAAAACCCTATACCAACACGTCTGACCAGCGTGGTATAGTAAGTCAATTGTCCTCCCATTATGGAGGAGGCTCGAGCCCAACAGTGGGACGTGTATGAGCTGAGATGATGATGATGAGATGAACCTCGCACTAAAAAAAAATCTATGCATTGCAGGGAACTTTATAAAACATAATAAACAGATACAAATTACATCCAGACTCAGAATAATAATCGCACAAAGTATACTGCATGGGAATAGAAAACGTGACGCATGGTCCGCAAGATTTGTATCTTAACCACTGCGCCATCTGTACAATTTCTTTATCGTGTCAATCTTCTATACCTCAAGAATAAAACTACACAAATAATTATCACTTCATTTAAATTTAAAAACAAAAAAGTATCAAAATTACGCAAAAACAAAACAAAAAGATAACGTCATTATCATGCATTGCGTATCTACATACCTTGTTATCCAAAGGTTTCCACGTTATGGGTGAAAATGAATTTAACATTTGATGGTTCTTGTGTGACGCTTACAACCCATGTTTATGGTAACGAAGGAACATCGATCCCATACATTGGAAGGTAGAAGCTTATTGAATGTTCGTTCAACGATCGGTTTCGCCAACACTGGTCCCATTTCGCCGTATGGATTTTTAAAGCTCAATTTGTCCCGAAGCATTGGTGTTTGTTTTTTTTTTTTTTGTTTGCATTATTCATGGCATTGGTTATTTTAACTTTAACACGGTTTCGTTAACTTAATGGGTAATTTTTTTAACTTAGTGTTAATAATAAATACAGTGAAGTTATCTAGAGTGTCATCGTTTCAGCAATGCGGCAAAAACGACACATAACATCAAGAACGGGAATCGTACACTAGAAAGGTAGATATGATGGGATGGAAAGACCTGGCGAATAATAGACGCAATAGTCATAAAAATCTACGATACATTGATATCACATTTTTGAACATTTCTTAATAAATAATTGATCAAAACTTTATGTGATTCAACTACAAATACTAAAATATTCTTTTTCTTTTTAGGTAATTAAAACTTACCTGTAAAGTATAATAGCCATTATGCTTTGAAAGTTAAAGCAGTCAAAGTCGCAATAAAATTAATTCCTAAGTTAATATTGAACGATGTTAATGTAGTTTTGTTTTATTTATCGATTTTAAACTTAATAATACCTCAAAGTACTTTTTTATATTGCTTTTGGTAGTTGATGAGTAGGAGCCTAACTGATGATGGCAACAGCAACTCATGGATCTCAACAATGCCAGATGTATCACGAAATCCTTGTCTACCTTGAGAAAAGCTTCTTAAGCATCGTTTAAAGGACATATCATAGTGTTTAAAAAGTTGTTTATTCCCGTCATGGTGTAAAACCTTGATCAACAATGATTAAATAAAGGCTATTATGGAAACTGAAAAAATCTACAGCTTAAATACGACCAGCTTTCTATGCTACTATTAAAGCAATGCGTGTGTTGAATGTTTTTTTACTATCCCCTGACGGAAAAGGCGGATTCACAATCGCAACTGGTGTTATATGATTGGGAATCTTGAGAATGAGAGAATATTACAGTTTAACAATTAATTTAATATACTTGCGGAAAAGCAGTGGGTGGTAAAATATTTTATTCTTATCTTGTCACCATTTTTTTTGTCTCACTGCTAGTATCGAACTGGCTTCCTCCATAATGGGAGGAAAACTAACCTAATATACCACGCTTTTTTTTTTGGTAGACTATGGTCTGGAAACACGCCATGCGTTCCGTACGGGGCAACCCACCGCATCCCCATCGACGAGTATAACGTTGGATCATATGGTTTTGCATTGCTCTTAGACGCATATCACAACCCTTAATCATCTTTTATTATTATGACACCCAAGGGTCCTCTACCCTTATGTAAGTGAAGATTATTACATACATACATTCACATAACATCACGCCATATCCCTTGCAGGCTAGGCAGAGAGAACAGGGTGCCAGAGAACTCTATCCTTGCATACTTCACTCGCTTCCTCAACATTCATAATTCTCTTCATACTCGCCGATTTCGTAGACTCTTGACTCTCCAGCTTTCTTCAGTACTTGACCAATCTGGTCTAGTTAGTCTCGGTCTCCCCAGGTACCTACATCCTTCCACTTTCGCATTGTATATCTTCTAAGCCAGACGTTAGTTCGGCATTCTTTTCAACCATCGGATCGGGAGATTATTATTATTATTAAACTTATACATATTATATTATAACAATATATTTATTATTAAACTTAAGTATGTGTTACAGAAATCGAAACTAATGTCATTTACCAAAAACCGTATTATCGCTACGCCTGGCAAACGGCGATAGTAATGGCTACTAGGAAAAACCTTTCTGTTTGGGTAAATTGACACCAAAATTTCTCGATTCATAGTAGAATTTCTTTCAATAACATACAATTTTATTTGGTTATATCTTTTACAAACTTTTATTAGATTCTTTTATCTATTACAAATATTTATTTTCATTTTAATCCCTCTTACTTTGTAAGTGGTGAAATATTTTGTCTTTAGATGGAGAAAATTAATTTTAATATTTTTTTAAGTGAAATTTTTTTAGGTATGCTTTATTTGGAGGGTATTGAATACCGTGACGTTTCAGATATGTAACGTTTATTCGAGTATAGTCAGCACTATTCGACTAAGCGAGTATTTTTAGAGTACGATACAAATGACGATCAGTTAAAGCGAAATTCACCAGAGTAATTTATACGCAATTATGATTATGAATGTATACATATTATAAATATATTTCCTTTATGAATACAGAAAAAAAAATCTTTCCTCTTTTGAAGACACCACCTGCACTAATGAAGTAATCCTTGTATTGCGGGGGATTTTACAAACATGCAATTAACGCAGACAATTTACACTCAGACTCAGAACAATATTTTGCGGATCGCACAAAGTATTGTCCTGCATGGGAATCGAACCTACGGCACTGGCACGGAAGGTTGATATTTTAACTACTACGCCATCTGAGCAGTCGAAAAAATACAAGTATTTCGTATTATTAAACTCGTCGCGATAAAGTTTTCATTTCTGTTGTGTGATGTTAAGAACACGCCAATTTTGGTTTCCCTTTTGTTATTAATCATCATCATCTCAGCTCATATATCTCCCACTGTTGGGCTTAAGCCTCCTCCATAATGGGAGGGAAATTAATCTACTATAATACGCTGGTCAGGCGTGTTGATAAAGGGTTTGATTTCGAGGTTTCCTTCTCTAGCATAGATGTTATACGCGTTTTGTTATACGCCCTTAGACGTCACGTACGATAAGCCACGGGTAAGATAGGGGGTGATGAGTTGTATTCTTACTCCGTCACCACACGGAATTTTTGTTATTGCTAAGAACTTATAGAGAACACACCAATTTATTTTGCAAAGAATTTCCATAGATTCGAATGTGAGTTTATTTATGAATCGAATAAAATTCATTGTTTGTTTGTCAACTATTAGCGTTTTAACAAAACATAGAATACTTTCCATTTAAATTAAAAATCACTTTCCCGAATGGATAGATCAATCTATTAACAGTTAACTAATATAAAATAAAATCTAAGCATAGATCTACGAGAATTCTCGTATATATTCGAAATGATAGTTTGCATGATAAATTCTGAATATTTAGGGGCAAGGCTCAGGGGATATGCGCCTGATGCCGCCCTAGCCGAGGCATCGAGTGATCGGATCGCGGATTAGTCCGGTCGCCCGAAGTGAGGCCACCGCGTGAGGACGATGCCTCGACGGCGAAAGCTGTCGGAGCATCGACTCGAGAGGAACCCGCAAGGGTAAACCGCTGGACGGGCCACCGAAAACAAAGGTCGGGTTCCGGTGGCCACGCCTCGCCAATTCGGTCCAGTGCGACGGAAGAGGCGGCGCGCGACCCCATGGACCCACCCTGCAAAGCGCCTCTCTTCGCCGTGCGAGCGGGCCATCGGTACCCGAAAAGCAATCACATCTGACAAAATACTACAATATACTTCGAAACTGTGAAACGTACTATATATAAACTTATATTTCTTTTCTTTGAACACGAATATTTATAAACGGATACAAAGACGCTGTGAATTATACCCTTCTTATATATCATGCTTTACATAAAAGGTGACGTAATATAGTAATGTATATCACCGCAACGGTAACTGAAACTATTGGATATTCGAAATAAAATATATACAAAAATATAAGCGAATGTGATAATTTCGGATAGCACAATGATTTTTAATGTTTACGCGAGTATTTAATTTGAAATATAACTACGTTTACGCATTTTATTTGCGTTTGTTTTTGATTTATATTTTCCCGATGTTTCCAACATTTTATAGCGTTTATGGTCACGGGAGGACTAAGCAGAATCTAGCTAATATAGTCAATAACGATGACTTATTGGACGTGACACATCACACTCATACAAACGTGATAAAATCCGTAAAAATAGTCTTATTTCAAATTACGGATAAATTCGGCTTCTTTATGAGACAATTTACGTCGGGATTTGTTTCAACTGGTTAAGCTGACAGCCGAAATATAAGCCTCTGCAAAGGGGAATAAATACGATAATCACCACGCTTAACATTTCCCTTTCAAATTCTATGAAAATATTCGAAACTGTTGGATAATCTTTATTAATATTGTAAATGCGAAAGTAACTCTGTCTGTCTGTCTGTCTGTCGCTCTTTCACGCCAAAACTACCGAACCGATCTAAATGAAATTTGGTACACAGATAGTCTAGAACCTGACAAAGGACATAGGCTACTTTATAATGCAAAAAAGGGTTGTAAAGAGGGGTAAGAAGTTGTAAGGAAGTATCGTCTTTTTAAAGCCAGAAACTTGAAAGTTATTTTTAGGCTATTGAGTAGATGTAAATAAATATGACATCAAAAATTTGTAAAAAATTTACCCTTAAGGAGTAAAATAAAAATAGGGGATGAAAAACTTTAGGAAAGTAATCTTTTACGCGGGCGAAGCCGCGGGCAGAAACTAATCCAAAATAATCTTATATCTGAATGTTATAATGTCTGATACCGTATCTAGGATCTGAAAATTCTTAAAACAACATTCCTTTTTTTTAGCAACGAGTTATGATAAGATCACATCCGAGGCAACAGAAAGTAGGCGTGACCCTATAACCCACCCAACAAGTATCTTTCATCGTCATGCGAGTGGACCATCGGTACCCGGTCCTCTTCGGTGGCAAAATTATACGCAACACCTCTAGCGTAATATTCACTACCAAGATGATATGATGATATTTAATAGTGGTAGGACCAAGCTGTTGACAGTTCTCTGTCTACAGCCGCGGGCCGGTCCGTCGGAGTAGTACCACACTCTCACAGAAGATCGACGTATGAGTAATGGCAATGTGCTATTGCGCTTCGTTCGTTGAGCGAGAGAGCCGGAAGCCCAACTGGGTGGGTTTGGGGATTGTAATGGAAGGCAGCGGCCTGGCTATAGTGTTGGTTATAGTAAAGGCCCATTGGGCGGCAGTGACACTTATCTACCATCAGGTGTGCTGCTTGCTCATTTGCCACCACAAGCAATAAAAATAAAAAAAAATGAAAAAACTGAAGTGCAACAAATATTAAAGAATAGATAGATAATACCGCTTCTACGTTTCATTCTGTTCATCAAAATCTTATATTGATGTTGAGAAAAATCTTTTATCTATCATAAGAAAACCTTTCAGATAAATATTAAATTAATTTACTTTAGATATTAATTGAATTAACCAGCAATAGATTACTAAGCAGAAAACAAACTTTATTATATAACCAAGTAATTGATTACTCGCCGTTTCTAGATAATTAATAAGCCGCAAGATATTCTATATAGTTTACGGATTGATCTTAAGACGATCTATACAGATAAAATAATTTGCAGTATCTGTTTGAAATGTTAAACTGTATTATTAAATGTATTATTTTATTTTTTTCTTTTCATAAGTGGGTGATCGTACGAGACGACTAAGGGATATAAAACGCATATAACATCTATGCGAGAGAAGAAAAACTCGAAATAAAACCCTATACCAATACGTCTGACCAACGTGGTATAGTAGGTCAATTACCCTTTCATTATGGAGGAGGCCCGAGCCCAACTGTGGGACATATATGGACTGAGATGATGATGATAAGCCCCATAAGATCACTCATGTACATATTGTCAATTTTACATTTCGTCTGAAAACAAACTAATACAACACTGGATTGGATCGCGGCCGCAAGCTGAGAAGATCCATTAGGAAACTCAGCGTGCTTGTTATTTTTTTATATGTTTTTTTTAACAAAATTGTATGTATATTAAAGGTTGAGCAAGTATTAGCTGCAGTGTGCCCTTTGAAATAGGTGTTGTTTTTAACTAAAACTTAATACAAAAATAAATATAAAAAAGCATATATTACTGGACCAGATCACACAAGCGGAACCTGATGACGTGTTAACTACTATCCTGGTCTTATCCCAATTAATTGTTGACCATATGACATCAGATGAAATTGGCGCAGGTCAATTTAAAACTCTTCGTCACCTTTTAGAACCCATGCAATGTAAGGATTGGTTAGTATTCGTAGCCGTCACCACACAGCAGACTGATGCATGACAGTATATATGGAACTTAAAATAAGACTATTTAAACATTTTTGCGCATTTGTTTGTGTTTAATCCGGATAACTTCTAAAATAACTGGAACGGTTCTGATAAAACATTCCCTGGTAGGCTGCTGATGTCATAAGAATTAAGAATTAAAGTGCTGTGTAAAATTCTAATAACTGTGAACAATTCGTACTAAAAAATGCAAAAAAAAAAATTATCTGTGAATGATTGAACGTAATGATCAGTACGGCAGTATTATAAAAAAGTAAGCAATTAATAAATTCAAGTAGAACATAACTGAACCATAACGTAAACGAATGCTGTTTGTGATATAAGAACAAATATTTCAATAAATTACAGAGTTACACTAATTTACACAAGCAACCACCTTATATTAGACGATAAAATGCCATTAATATTTTAACTAACAATAGGAACAGCATGAAATTTAGCAAATCTATAGACAATCACAAAAAGATTCATAAAACTTTTTTATCTATCAACGAGTAATTTTATTAGAATTACTTTAGCAAACTTTAAAAAATAAATATTCGCAAAGCTAAATTCCAAAGAGGTTTCGCGGTGATGTAAGTAAGAAAAACTTTCACGCAAAGAGATATCAATTTATGGGAAAGGTTTTATAGATATAGTAAAAAGAACTTTTGGGTCATTTAGCGGATATTTCGTTGAACTTTAAGCATTTCGTTGGTCCCCACGGTGTGGGGATGTACTGGAATGTCACTTGCAAAACTTTTATGTTGAAGCTTCCTATATTGTATATTTATTGTAAATAGTTTTTATAACAAACAGGATTTCCATAAATGTCTTCGAAATGCACGGCTTTGCTGATGTTAATGGAAATTTCGTCACTCAGAAATCCCTCAGTAAACTTAGATTTGCCAGAATAAAAGTAGATAAAGTTCCAAATTATAATTTGTGGCCAATTTACATCCGTACCCATTTTGATGTAGTGTTGCCCAAATGCAAGACTAAGACTCGCTGCAAGGATTTCGCAGTGCTCCCTTAGACAGCTTTTTACGATTCCTATGGCAAAAAAAGCATTGTCGAGATTTTGTATTCTTAATACTGTTAGATTGTGTAATCTGCACAAACATGTATGTATGACGTAGCAACCCTTTGCCTATGAATTTATGTTCCTTTATGGGCATCTTGTTTTTGCCCTTCTTCTTCTTCCTTCCGCTGACCTGCAACGATCATGTTCACGACAAATTGTGTAATAATTAAATCCATAATTATTATGTTGATTTTATTCAAATATGTGTATAAGTTGTAATTATTACAACTTGTTGTGGGATACTTTTATATAATAAAAATTTATTCACCGCATGGACGTGTATTACTAAAAGTTAATCTTCATTCACGGAGGATATACTTGCAACCAAGTAAGTGCTATATCATCATCTCTCAACAACAAATACCAGTATAGGTGAAATAATTTGATGTTTTTTTTAAACAGTCTCATGATAGAAAGGTGTAATTATTAGACATGTGTAAGTAATGCGAGTGATGTATCACACGTAATATTACTCGACCGCGTACTGTCATATTACACATTACGCGACTAAACATCACATCACATTAAACATCACACATCACATTATGACATGACGCGAACACCCGTGTACTGTTCTGAGTGTTCTGCATTTCTGCAATGTTTGGTGTCTGGCAATTCAATATTTATTTTGAGCTTTATTTTCAGAACGTTAAGGCTTATATTTTATGACGCCGCCCGCCGTATCGCTGCGCTATCGCATTACGCATCACACATGACATGAAATGTCATATGTGATGTTTGAAGTGATGGTAAAATGTAATATTACTCGGCACGAAATGTAATGCCATATCACATCACTTCGCGAAGTACTGTTTCGCGCATGTCTAGTAATTATAGCCCCATTCCCGTTAAATGGTATGTACCTAATTATTGATAGCTGTACAGTTAGTGCCACTAGATGAATGGAATTTCATAATTTAGTTGGATTTTTCATTTATATGTGGATTTTTAATTTCTATCAGAACAAGTGACTATGTGTTATTCTGACAGCGAGTTGCAAGATTTGCGAGACTCGCAAAAGTCTTGCATTTTGGCAACATTATTTTGATGTGATCCAGTGTCGTACATCCATAAAAATCTTTGCTTTTATTAGTAAGTGATAACTAAACAGTAAATGGTTAGATGGTTATTTGAAAAAAAACTATTTTTACGTATTTTATCTAGTTTATATTTGATTTTTAATTTCCTGACGTTTCGAACTTCTCATGACCATGAACGCTGTAAAGTGTTCGAAACGTCGGGAAATTAAAAATTAAAAATCAAATACAAACGCTATAGAAGGCGTAAAAATAGTTTTATTTCGAATGTGTTACTCTCGCGTATACATCAGAAATCATTAGATGAACCAATATTAAAAATAATAAATACAGTGATTGAATTTTTATTATTCTCTTACAATTTCATTTTTTCGAATTAACTTTTATTATATATTACTAGCTTCTGCCCGCGGTTTCACCTGCGTAAAAGGTTACTTTCCTAAAGTTTTCCCCCATTTTTATTTTACCCCGTAAGGGTAATTTTTTTATGAAATTTTAAAGTCATATTTATTTATATCTAATCAATAGCCTAAAAATAAGTTTCAAGCTTCTGGCTTTAAAAATGACGATAATTCCTTACAATTTTTCATCCCCCTTTACAGGCCTTTTTTGCATTAAAAAGTAGCTTATGTCCTTTATCAGGCTCTAGACTATCTGTGTACCAAATTTCATTTAGATCGGTTCAGTAGTTTTGACGTGAAAGAGCGACAGACAGACAGAGTTAGTTTCGCATTTATAATATTAGTAAGGATTGTATATTTTCGATATAATAGCACTATTTTCGGTATATTGGCAGAATAAAAATTGAGTTCAATTCACCACTCCACGCTGTCCTGAGGAAATATAGTTATTATATCTCAAATACGAATATAATGATGGATATAAATATCTTAAAATTAAAGTTATAATTTTAAAAAAATCTATTTAAAACTTACATTTCAAAACTCCCTATTACAATCGAAATTTAAATAACAAACCGCAGTATTCCCACGGGTGTTTTATTTTATATATATTTTCAACAAAATAGTATTCATTGAAATTTTTCAAAGACACTCGAGACGTAGCCATTGTTCACACAAAACCCAACCATTTTCAAAGCGAAACGAAGTAAGTTAAGTTGTGCAAATAAAATTGCGTTTTCATTGCCTCTTGGTGGTTTAAGATACTGCATTTAGAGTGGCGGCAATCATTGTTATTTTATTACAATTTTATTTCACTGTTTTCAACGCAAGAGTCGAGTAATATAACTAATTTTATTAGCTTATTTGAAATAGCTTTTTTAAAATAATGTTTCAAGTTTATTTATCTTAGAAAGCGTTTGATTTTATAAAACTAAACCGTTTGTATTTGAGAGAAGGAAAACTCGAAATAAAACTCTATACCAACAAGTCTGACCAGCGTTTCTTGCTGTTGCGTTGTCGATAGCAGATGAGTACATATTGCGTCGACTCCAAGTCCATTTAAATGGGACAAGAGCAGGTTAATGATGACTAAAATAATTTAGGACATATATAATATTAAAGTACTTAGAAATTGTTAACTAAAGTTCCGTGTGATAGCGGAGAAAATACAATTCATCACTTCCTTTTTTTCCCCTCCTAATGTTGGACAAGACTACTAAAAAATCTAATGTATATGTATTAATCCATTTTATTTCTTTCGTTTCATATTTTTCTTTACATTCTTTTGTTATATTTTTATTTCAGTCTAAATGTCCTATCGGTAGTTTATTCTTCTATTTATTTTGTTTAATTTTCCCATTATGTGTATTTTTTGGTTTCGTGGTCGTTAAATAAAACCTTATATTTTAAACTTTATACTGTATTCTTCATCTGAATTCTTATGGGGATTCCAGTCATTACATGAGTAATTTTAGAAAATAGAGCATTCACCATTCTCCTACTCTTATCCCAATTACTTGAGGTCGATACAATATGTACTCTTCTTTCATAGTACATATTGTAAAAACTTTTGGCAATCGTTATATGACCGGCCGCCTGCCAGACGTCAACCCTCCTTGGGAATGTAATTGTTGACCAAACGGCATCAGATGGAGTTGGTCCAGGTCGTTATAAGGCTCCTAGTCGTCTTTTATTACATCCACGAGCAAAGTAAGGGTTGGTAGTATGTGTAGCCGCTACCACATAGCTTTTTTTTTTTTTTTTTTTTTTGGTGGACTATGGATTAGTCTCGCTCCGCCAAATCGGTCCGGGGTGACGGAGAAGGCGGCGCGTGACCCCATAGACCCACCGTAAAAACTCCTCTCTCTTCGCCGTGCGAGCGGGTCACCGGGACCCGATTTTTAACTTCGGTGGCCCGCCCGGCGGTTCACCCTCGGGGGTTCCTCTCTTCGACGCCCCGACAGATTTCGCCGTCGGGGCGTCGCCCTCACGCGGTGGCCTCACGTCGGGTGATCGGACAATTCCCCGGTCCGATCACCCGAAGCCTCGGTTAGGGCGGCATCAGGCGCAGGTATTCGCGCCTGCGCCGCCCCGGCCGCTGGCGGCCGCCCGGGGCGCGGGAATCCTCCCTTGCCCGTTCCACCGCTTCCATCTGCGAGATGACAGCCTCGCAGAAGGCGGCGACCGCGTCCCAGTTCCTGATGCTGTCGACCATCGCCCTCGCGACGGCCGGCAGCGTCAGGTCGGCACCGATGACAGCGACGAGGTCACGGCGCTGCCGCTCCCATCCCGGACACACCTCCAGCGTGTGTTGCGCCGTGTCCTCGTCACTCCTGCAGTGGTGGCAGGCCGGTGTCCACTCCCTATACACGACCCTGTGCAGGTACAACCCGAAACACCCGTGCCCCGTCAATACCTGCACCAGCCGAAAGGTGAGGACTCCGTGCCGCCGCTCCATCCACTCTATCAATATGGGCCGGAGGGCCTCAACGGTCTCCACACCGTGCCTAGGCCTCTCCAGCCGCGTAGCCCAACGGGTGATGACGTCTCGGCGGGCATCCACGCGCCAGGTGGCTATCTCGCTCAACGATGGGGAGCCACCTTCCTCGCGCGCTGTGATAACCCGCCGGTAGAGGTCGGAGAGCATCTCCGCCTCTAGGTCCCACGGGGGTGTCCCGGCCAACAGGCACGCCGCCTCTGTCGACACCGTGCGGTACCCGCGAATGGCTCTGACCGCCATGGCTCTCTGTGTCCTCCACAGAACCGCCCTGAGCTGGGCGTTCAGAGCCCTCGCCCACACGGGTGCGCCGCTACCACATAGCTAGCATTATAGTAAATAAAATGGGCAAGAGAGAGAAGGGAATCTCGAAACAAAAACCTTTCTGACTCAACACGTTTGACCGACGTGAGAAAATAGGTCATGTACTCCGTTATGAAGTGGTGCCTAACCCAATGATAGGATGAATATGAGCTAAAGAAAAAGCAAGCTACAAACATATATATGTCGTAATGCATTATGATTAATTTATGCTAAGCCTGTGGACGAAAGCTGGATTGAGTTCCCTTCAGAACAATGCGATCTTTTGATTAACGGTCCTGATAAATTTCGCATTCATTTGTGTTAAGCTTTGAAAATGTATACACCTTTGCTTCTAAAAATAGATATTATATTTTATTCACGATTGTTTAATAAATTATCTTTGGAAAAGAAAACTCAGTTTGTGTATCTATAATATCATCATCATCTCAGCTCATATATGTCATTTGCCATTGTTGGGCTCGAGCCTCTTCTATAATGGAAGGGAAATTGACTTACTATACACTGGTTGGACGTGTTGGTTAGGGTTTTGTTTCGAGATTTCCTTGCATGTTATGTGCATTTTATATGGTAAGATAGCGGGTGATGAATTGTATTCTTACTCCATCACCATACGGAAAATCTATAATATAGAGTCCTAGTAAAAATATTTTTCTCTTTTATAAAAAATAATAGCTTATGCCCGTTTTAACAAAAGATACCTAAACTTTAAGAATGTAAGGCAATTTTAACATGAATCTTACTTTAACTTATCTCTGATGTTTACGCGACTATTACACATTTAAAATAAAACTATTTTTAATTACCCAACGTTTCAAAAGCTTTTCAGCTGCATGATCTTAGTTCGCTCATGGCCCGGGAGCACATTCACTAATATATCATACAAATTGCTTTAGGTGTCACGTAAAAAGTAGGTATCTTTGATGAAAACGGATATAAGTATTGTAATTTTATTTAGGAATTTATGTTCATTTAACTACAGCTGTGATATTAAAAAAACAATTCTTTGATAGTTTTTGGTGACAAGGAAATATTCCTTGTATTTGGAGGACTTTTACAAACATACAATTAACGCAGACAAATTACACCCAGACTCAGAACAACAGTTCGTGGATCGGACCAAGCATTGACCTGCGTAGGAATAGAATTCATAGCACTGGCACGGAAGATCGATATCTTGACCACTACGCCATCTGTGCAGTTATTATAAATATTTTTTTCCATACTCGTAATGTTAATAAAAAAAACTTATACGAAGATTTCGCTCCTAATTTCCATAATCTTCTATTTTTTTTTTAAATATCGGGAAGTCCTTTTTTTCCCTCTTTAACCCTAAACTCTTTTTTATTACCTCTGAAAACCTTAACGCTGCAGTCACTTTTTGCAATCACTTAATAGAGTACTTTACAAGTTTGTCTCGTTCCGAGCACAAAAGAAAAACAAAATGTACTGATTGGATCTCTGCGAGATGGGGTGCACTTGCTTAAATTACTTATTCGTGTTCTCTCGTAGCTTTCAATGAATATTTAAAATGCTCATGCATTGAGGTGCATTCTAGGACTATTGGACTGTAGACGTACATACATTATGGATATATAACATAATTTTTCGAGCCAAAATTAGTTAGCTGTCAATATGGGGTCTTGTTGCGTTCCAATATCTTAAAATTCTAATCTAAAGATACAAAAACGTTAGCCTTGGCGGTTGTTTGGAGGTCAGATAGCAACTGCTTTTAGTCATTATATTCTTATTTCAGTAGTAAAGGTAAATTATAATAATAATTGGTAATAAAACAATAAATAATAAATTATTATCAAGAAAATATACAATAATTTATTCCGTGTGGTTATGATTTAAGAATAAAATCTGATACTATCCCATTATTTTCTTGTGGAGTTGTAAAAATCGTGTGGATTACTAGGAGGGTTGACGGCAGCACTCTTTTGGGAAACCTATAGCACCATTTGCTATCACTAACTCGCCTATCAAGTTAGGTCATTATGGTATTATCAGCGCTTGGGGCAGGTATGTTCAGCAATAGATGTCGATGGTTTTTTTTTGACAGGATATGGCCCGGTAGCACACCATTCAAACCATCCGGGACGGCAGAGAGGATACAGTGAAGTCCCATAAACCTGCCATATTGTAATTTCTCTATCGCCAATGGGATTGTCCATCGGTGCTGAGACCTTTTCTTTAGTAATGAGAAGAAATCTGAATCTGCATCTGAAGAAAGATGAGCTGAACAATTGATACAATAATTACAATAATTATCAATATTGATACATTTATAAAAAGGTGGAAAATTCTTAAGTCGCAGTATTATTTTAACCTTTTATTCTAAAAATATACCATAAAATTTCCTTGCGAATTTCGTTAACGTTTTTTGTGTTTTTACTTCAAACGATGTAAAGGCAAGGAGGTACTATCTGATTCCCTTTTGAGCAAACAAAATAAATTATTATTAAGTCGCAATAAAACTGTGGCGTTATTTCTTCACTTGAATTGAAAATAATTACTTCCATTTCCTCATCCTGTTAGCGGCATTCCGCGACAATTTTCAAATTAGTGACCCACATTTATTTAATGCCGCTACTTGGTCAGGTGGCGAGTATGCGTAAATTATTTTAAAAGCTGCCATAATCCTTATAATTATTAAACATGCTAAAATTTACGTAATTTGTTATTTTTTACTCTGTAATACCAGAACGAATTCAAGAGAAATTTTGAATAAAAAATAGCTCTTAATACGTGGTTGGATTTTTCCAAATAAATAAAAATATATGTGGGATAATAATACGTAATTTTAGGGGTACGATCACGCTATTGACAGTTCTCTATCTACAGCCACGGGTCGGTCCGTCCAGGGTAGTACCACACGCCGAGCGGGCCACCGAAGACAAAAATCGGGTACCGTTGGCCCGCTCGCACGGCGAAGAAGAGGTGCTTGCAGGGTGGGTCAATGGGGTTGCGCCGGACCCCGGACCGACTTGGTGGGGTGCGACGTCCATGGCCCACCGCAAAAAAAAAAAAAAAAAGGGTAGTACCACACTCTCGCAGAAGATCGACGTCCTAAGTAATGTCAATGTGCTATTGCGCTTCGTTCGGTGACAGAGAGAGCCGGAAGCCCAACTGGGTAAGTTTGGGGCTTGTATTGGTAGGCAGCAGTCTAGTTATTTATATCGTTGGTATTGCAAAGATCCATGGGCGGCAGTAACACTTACTATCAGGTGTGCTGCTTGCTCGTTTGCCATCATAAGTAATAATAGAAAAATACAAAAAAAACGTATATTAACTTGGAGCAAATCGGGAATAAGAGAATGATGACAAGTAACATACAGTAATCTGATCAAATTGACAAAAAAAAATAAAATATTAACATAACCAATATATTATGTAGTTTTAATTAAACACTACACAAAATAATTATCATCATCATCACAGCTCATACACGTCCCATTGTTGGGCTCGAGCCTCCTCCATAAAGAGTGAAATTGACCTACTATACCACGCTGGTCAGACGTGTTGGTATAGGGTTTTGTTTCGAATTTTTCTTCTCTCACATAGATGTTATATGCGCTTTATATCCCTTAGTCGTCTCTTACGATTACCCACGGGTAAGATAAGGGGTGGTGAATTGTATTCTTACTCCGTCACCACACGGATAAAAAATAATTAAGAACAATTTAATCTTTAAAATGTTGTATAAAAAAAGATCAATAGAAAAATAAACACGTAAAAGTACAAGCTACGCCGCAATTTTGGAAACTTGAGATCAAATTTGTACGAAGAAATGTCGAATTTACTATTATTTTGGATTAAATGGGCAGTTTTTGTGATACACAAAGCAGAAAATGTGAAAATTATAGCAGACCCTCCCTTGGGGGTTACCCGTGTCCAGTAGTATCCGTACAGAAAGAAGGTAATTTAATATATATTTGGACAATATATTATCATTGTGTTGTAAGGGACTAACCAAACATTGAATTTGTTGACACCAAACAACGCCACGGGACTGTTTTAAGATATTTAATAAATATCGCGTTGATTGTATAAACATTATTTGATTTACATATATACATATCATCACGCCATATCCCTTGCAGGGTAGGCAGAGAGAACAGAGTGCCAGAGAAGTCTATCCTTGCATACTTCACTCGCTTCCTTAACATTCATAATTCTCTTCATACACGCTCGCCGGTTTCGGAGACTCTTGACTCCACCTTCCTTCAGTACGTGACCAATCTGGTCTAGGTAGGTTAGTCTCGGTCTCCCCCGGTACCTATATCCATTATTTGATTTATATATTATAAATATTTTTCATTTTATATTGTAATTAGATCATTTTCTTTTGTGCCGTGTGATAGTGACGAATCCAATAATAATATTTATTTTCTTAAAAAAAAAACCAACCTGCGCTAAGGTAATAATCGTTGTATTGCGGGGGACTTTTCAAGCATATAATTAACACAGATAATTTACACCAAGACTCAGAACAACAGTGTGAACCTCATAAAGTATTATCCTGCAGAGGAATTGAACCCACGGCACTGGCACTAAAGGCCGATATCTTAACCACTGCACAATGCTTTGCTTCAATTTTGTATGGATTTAAAATTTAGTCAGAAGCTATCGGGGAAAATCTCGTCTAGGGCGCTGGTAGTAGTTAAAACGGCGCTGAGGCAATCCTACCAATTCCATGGAGTATGGACGATATGTGTTCAGCCGATTATGATACCCAACCACAAACCTATGCAGTTTGCTTTGTTAGTCTCCTACCTCAATAAGGAACAAGACATGAGCTATTGGTCCCATATAAAGTCACATTATATCAGTACACAATCAAGTACACAACATCTTTATCTAAACATGAGATTTTTTTCTATTGCTGATGTTGGCAAACTGCTTTATCAGCCTAAAATATCGGTTAATCATTTTTCATAACACCCATGGCCAAGAAAGGAGGTTGGTGGATTGTATTGTTACTCCGTCACCACACGACAAACTGGGTTAACTGGTGAAAAGAAATATTATATTTAAATATGAGAAAAGAAAGACTCTGTTCTTAATTATTATTTTTTCACCTGCAGAGAGACTGACCGCGTGAGGGCGACGCCCGGGTAGACCGGGGCGCCGACCGGGGATGGTGCCTGAAAGGGTAATCCACCAGGCTGGTTACGAATGTCAAGCGAGCGTTACCAGTGGCTGATCCAATGGCGATGGGGAAGGAATACGGTGGGTTATGGGGCCACGCGTCGCCCTTCCGTCGTCCCGGAGGGAACGGACGCCGTGACTATAGCTCTTAAAAAATATAATAAGGGTATGTGAAGATAATTTTTATTCGTCTATAAATATCCAAACTAAACTGCCAGAACAATATACGGTATTACTATAGGTTGTATGTACTTTATTAACACACTTCCTTTTGTTTTGGACAGCTCATGGATATGTTCTGGCGGGCAATTACTTGAGGGTTCACTATTGTACCGAAAATTGATAAACGAGGTAGGTATAGAAGAAGTTGTATGGTCGTGTGCGTAGCCTTAAAGCTAAGGAATGTCTTTAGAAAGCCTATAGAGACATGTTATTGAATAAGAAATACTTTTTGATATATTAGACCAGTTTTGATAGTTTATGTTGATAATATCATCTAATATTCGATAAAATATAGTGACAATTAAATTTTAAGTAAAAAAAAGACACAGAATATGCAGTTATTATTATATGATGATAATGATTTCCTTGATAAAAAAATCTTAAAGGAATTTATTAATCTACCAGATTTACCTCATCATTCTCCTACTCTTATCACAATTACTTAGGGTCGATACAATACGTATTCTTCTTTCACAGTACATATCATAAAAGTTATTGGCAATAGTTTTATGACCGGCCGCCTGCTAGACGTCAACCCTCCTTGATCAAACGGCATCAGATGGAGTTGGCCCAGGTTGATATAAGTCTCTTAGTCGTCTTTTACGACATCCACGAGCAAAGTAAGGGTTGGTAGTATTCGAAGCCGCTACCACACAGCTTCCAGATTTACCTGAAACAATAATAATAATCATTATCATCTCTACTCATATATTTTCCACTGGTGGGCTCAAACCTCTGCTCCTCGGGAGGTAAATTATCCTATTATAGGGCTGATCAGACGGCTTAAGATAAGGTATTATTTAGAAGTTCTCTTCTCTTGCTCTCGTTATATGCTTATTATATCCCTTAGACGTATCTTAATTATGTCTGTTAGACGTCTCCTACGATACTCAAGGCCAAAAAAGAGGTTAGCTAATAGTGGTAGGACCACGCTGTTGACAGTCCTCTGCTGCAGCCGCGGGCCGGTCCGTCCGGGGTAGTACCACACTCTCGCAGAAGATCTACGTATTAGTAATGGCAATGTGCTATTGCGTTTTGTTCGGTGAACGAGAGAGCCGGCAGCCCAACTGGATAGGTTTGGGGATTGTAATGGTAGGCAGCGGCCTAGCCTTGGTCAAAGCAAAGGTCCATGGGTGGCAATGACACTTGCCATTGGATGTGCTGCTTGCTCGTTTGCCACCATAAGCAATAAAAAAAAATAGCTAATGAATTGTATTCTTACTCTGTCACTGTTCGGAAAAACAATACTTACTATTCTGGAATAGTACCTACCATAATAATTTTGAAACCAGAAGTTCTTTGTAAATTTCACTAAATACCGAACAGAAGACAAACTAAGTGAAAAGTGAAAAAAAAAATAATAATATAAAGTATGAGAAAGAAAATACTAATGCATTATTAACATAAATTAAATTAAAAGATCCATTATATCATTACATATTACTTTGTAATAACTTAAGTAAATTTTAACAACTTCAGAGATGATATAATTAATTATTCTTTTAAAGAATTTCAACATTATATTATATTAATTCGAAATAAATGAATGAATTTGAATAAATTAGATTCATAGATATATTCAGATTGAACTTGAATTAGTCAGTCGGTATGATATTAAAATCATTATTAGCTTGGCCGAAAATCGAATTAATTTAGGCTGTCTGGCATTTTTATTAATTTTATCAAAAATATTCAGCGATTATAGTTGGATAACGAAGTGAGAACACAATGTCACAGTACCTTCCTTTCCCGTGGGGGTTCTGTTAGATAATACAAGGATATAAGCAGATGAAGCGAAGGAAACCTGGAAGTACAGCACTTTGCTAATTATTGTAAGGTATATGTTAGGATAATTCACTTTCCTTGTAGAGTAAGCGTATTACTAATATGACCAGACGTACCGTTTTGAATGGTACTGCCCTTTTCAGAATAGCGAGTCCTGGTCCCCCCCCAAATAAACTCTGGGATTTAAAATTGTCCCGTTTTCGGAAACCGCGCAAAAATCTGAGAAGTCGAGCGGGCCGGTCGGTCTCGAACGGTGTACGAGACCGTTGTCAGACGAGGCGAAGACAGGCACTCTCACCTAAGTGCCTGAGAGTGGCCGAGACGTTATCGCCCGCGTTTTGTTGACTATTTGTTTGACAGATTTTTCGTTCACTAATTTCTCGCTATTTGTTTTGTTAAGAGTATTCTCTATGATGAACAAATTGTGGACATTCAAGAAATTCCTGTTACAAATTTCAATTCTAAAGGCGATGTTGATAATTAAGGTGAATATAAAAAAAGGACCAAGAGTTTCATTCTTAATTACAATCTTCACTAGCTACTCGTATATTGAAGCAAATTTATTCCTCTGATAAATATAACTAAACATTTCTATATATTTTCAATTCGTAACTTTTAAGGTAACTAACTTTTTCTGAATAAATGAATTTTAAAAGTGTTTTTACTACCCGACTAAAATGTCCCGTTTTGAATCAAAGAATAAATGGTCACATTACGTATTACCCAAAAGTAGAACGTATAAGAAACTGAGAAAAACTTCGGCGATAGATGAAGACAACTTAGAAACAATTCTAGGACTACGCAATCCAAAAATCTTTTTATAAAACATGAAAAAATATTGCCTTTCTAAAGAATCTTGAAGATGAATGAAAGAAGACCATTTGGTTTTTCAAGGCTCTCCCGCCTGTTGTAATAAGATAGTAACACTAATCTGACTCATGAACGACCCTCCATTAAGGTTCTTTTAATCAGTCTTCCCTTAATGATCTTAGAACCATTCTGATCAAAACGAAATTTGACTCGCCATTGAATAAATCTCAAAACACGCATAATTCTCAATGATATTTTCATTTACAGACAATAAGTAACTATTTAACTTGTGTTAATTACGAAAGCCACTAACCATAAATATCAGAACGTGACATACACCACACATCCAGCAGGGCCCTATCGAGGTCCACTGTTAGATAGAGGCTTCTCTAATAGAAGATAATTTCCTAGTCATCGCACCTAACAAGCGTCTTGGCAGAGAGTAGTTATCCTATAATTACAATTACAATCCTTGCTCATCTGCCACCAAAAGCAATAATAATAGAAAATACAAAGTAGTCACGAGGACAGTTGACGGAAGTGAAAACTTAAACCTATGAGAAAAAAACAAATACAAAAAAATAAAAAGCATAGCCTAGCATCTCCCTGGACTCATACATACTTTTTTTTTTTTGGTTCTGTTCGTCCATTCGGACAGGCAAAGGGATCAAAGCCCATACAGCCAAGTCTTAATTAATTTTCATATATTGTTCATCATATCTTCGTATTATGTAGCCTTAATAGTCATTGTCTGTCAGTAAGTCAAGTCGTTACCATTAATCGGGCGCTGATAACCTAATCAATGATTTTCTTTGGGAATTTTGGGCAAATATGAAAATACACGTAAACCACTATTATACCATATTCACTACACTTCAGCACTTTAACTGTACCATATTGCATAAAATACCAGCAAAATTATTCAATATAACACCACAAAACACTAAAGAAATGAATATATTACAAGAGCGTGACATGACATTTCCACATTCGCGCCAAAACTCCTCATACATACTCATGTATGGGTGTGACCATATAATAAATACACATATTAAATATATTATACATATTATATACATATTATATACATATTATATTATTAATTCCATTCCTACGGTCTACTCACCCTCCGTCTTACGAATTTTGATCAGGTCACGTGTCCTGACGCGAATATAACATTTTGTACCATCTCAAAAAGGTGCACAACACCGTTAAAGAAGTTTTCACTTCAAAAAATCGTGTAACAAAGATAAGAATAATAGTGATTGACAGTTAATTTAATTGTAAAGGCTACAATTAAATAACCGTTGGTATAACGTACAACGGTAATTAATTCTATACTAAATAAATTAGTATGGACTGGTGATTTTTCAGCGCTGTTGGAAGTAATCCGGGATCAACTGTAATTTAGTGGAGAGTTTAGCCTGAAATATGACTTTCGGTAGAATAGATTAGATATTGAAGCTGATAAGCTTGAATGAGGGATACAAACAAAATTGAAGCGCTCTTGACGCAACTACGTTTGCTATCTGGATGGAAGCCGTGTGACAACGTTTTGGTAAATTTATTAATGCACTTGAATTAATAGTGCCGTCGTCAGCCTTATACTAACCCATCAAACCAGCGTGAAATCATAGATCAAAATCCATGTAGTAACAATAGTTCCGAGCCCAATAGTGGGACGTATAAGGGCTGAAATAATGATAATACGATGTTATGACGTCAGACGATGGCGTGTTATCTCCGGTTGGGTAGCAAATTAGATTGCAAAGCCCTGAATATAAAAGTTATAATTGAGTTCCGAATGCGTATGCAATATCTTAAACACATATACAGGGTGGAGATGACTATGCGACAATAATTTTAATTTAGTGTATCTGATGACTTGCCCAGCTTGTATACAAACTTTGAATATAATATGTCGTATAGTTTAGCCACAGCACATTACTTTGCATTATTAACATTATCCACACTCTGTATTAAAAATTAAAATTATTAGTTTATCACTAAAAGATCAAAGACCTCCCGCGCCGCATCGGTATAAACTATTATGAAGTTAAGTACCTACATATCGCCAGTTTACCACTTCAAGTCTTCCCCAAACGCAATACAAATTAATGTATATTATACCTTATTACTGAGCCATAAGATCCATATAAATTGTGTCATCAGACATAATATATATATATATAATATAAGAAGATTAAAAGTACCTAATGCATGCGGCTTAATGAAAGGATACCTACTCGGTCGGACCACAGGTTAGTGAACTAATATTTATAAACAGTGTTCTATTTTGTTTCAATATTTATGACAAACATTTTGTTTAAAATATTTTTTTTTAAATTTGCATGTGAGGACTTTTTAAATATTTAGTTTCAAAGTACTCCTATACACTTGTATTGCCAGTGTTTTCGTTTATTATAGCATTGTCATCTCCACCTTGTATATACAGCACAGATGACATGAATAGACAGCACAGGCGGCTTAGCGGATAATACAGAGCTACCTGTTCAAGTGTCATGAGTTCGATACCTATGCAAGACAATACTTTGTGCGATCCATAAATTGTTGTCCTGAGTGTGGGTGTAATTTGTGTCCGTTATATATTTGTGTAGTTTCTTGCAAAACAAATATTATTTCCTTAGTGCAGGGCGTTGTCTTTTATTTAAAAAAAAACATGTATTTAACATTAATTAGACTTATACTTATTACTTTGATTTTAAGTATTTACTAGCAGATTTGCTTGCATAGATAGTAAATAGAACAAGAAATTAATAAAACGCAATTACTAAGACGACTCAATTTAAGTCTCTGTTCTAAAACGTAGACAAAACTCAATTATATTTTTTTGTTAGAAGCCGAAGCCACTTAAATTGAATTAAAAATATTATTTAGAACAGAACCCAAAAGTAATCAAATCATACCAATTCAAGACATTTTTTTACAGTATCAAAAATCATTGAGACGCCATTTGTTGCCTACTGCTAATTGCTGATTCAATTAAAGAAATTGTTAGTACTTTTAGTTTTCAAAGACATTAAACTAAAAAATTAGTTGGCAACTTTGTATTACGTGGGACTTTATAAACATTTAATAATGGTAATCAAATCTACTGTGGTACGGCCACACTGTTGACAATTCTCTGTTTGCAGCCGCGGGCCAGCCCGTGCGGGGTAGTAGGTACCACACGCTCGCAGAAAATCGACGTTTGAACAATGACTTTTTGTTGCTGTGCTTTTTTCGGTGAGCGAGAGAGCCGGAGTCCAACTATCCGGGTGTGTTTGCGTGTGGTGAGTGCTTGTGAATTGATTTAAAACGATTCTTTGTTTAACCAAAGAATTTTCCTATATTTGGTTAAGCTAACTACACAGTCATATTTACAACTTCTTCTTCTTAACTATTATATTTTATAAATTATTAAATTAGTGGCGTTACCCCATGGTAAAAGCCCATGCTTTTGAGTTTGAATTCTAAGTCAAACTCTCTTTGGTTTTCTTAAAAACTGTAAGTAACGACTGGAAGTTTGACCTAGTCATACACCTCATTATTTTATGATGGTAAAAATTTATAAATTCATTTAATTTTCGGCTTTTGCCCTTTGGTATTCTTTTTTAATATAATGGAACAGTAATATTAGAAGTCTGTACAAATAAATGTTTTTTTTTTTGCAATCGCATAATGATCAAGATTTCAAGTTACAAGCTTTTTCAAATAAATTAGTCTTGTATAAAATAAAGGATACCGTTTCAAGAACCTTTTTCTCCAATGGTTGCGGGTTGTATTACTGCCTATCTCCAATTGATAATGATACTTATTAACCTACTTCAAAATGAAGTAAGAGAATTTGTTTTTTTTGTGTATTACACGGTTTTTATATTAAGGATATTCGATGGGACGACTGACGAGAAGTATAGCAAAGGCAATATGTCTCTACTGATTGCTTTGTCGAGACAACTACAAGAGGAGGCAATGCGGTCATTTATGAGAAAAACAAGGAACAGAAAAAAAACTCAAAATATAACACTAACTCGTCTTGTCAGCGTAGTATCATCATCATCATCTCATATATGTCCCACTGCTGCATAATAAGAGGGAAATTGACCTAATATACCACGCTGGTCAGACGTATTGGTACAGGATTTTGTTTCGAGATTGCCTTCCCTTAAAGCGTAAAGACGTCTTAAGGGTAGTATACTAGACTAAATTTATTATAAAAAACTGAACAGGCAATGGA
This sequence comes from Lymantria monacha, assembly GCA_905163515.2. Lineage (NCBI taxonomy): Eukaryota > Metazoa > Arthropoda > Insecta > Lepidoptera > Erebidae > Lymantria > Lymantria monacha. The sequence continues at coordinate 20,824,536 of LR991102.1, read as the reverse complement.
ATAATTTAAGTGGTGTCATGAAATAGTCTCTCGTGCTGAGTGTTCGAGAGTGGTTCGATCCCCATGTAAGACAATTCTTTGTATGAGCGACAAATTATTGTTCTAAATCTGAATGTAATTTTTGTCCGTTAGTTGAATATTTGTAGAGTACTCCGCAACGTATAGATTTATTACTTAATGCGGGTATAAAAAATAATTTGGAGACCCTTGCTGAATAAGGAGATAACGATAATAAATAACATTCTAACAGATCTTCGTCTATTTACAAATACTTTCTGCTGTTACACAGACTTTAAGAGCTGATGAAACAGAACGGCATAGGGTTTTAGATTATCTGTGTACATCCTTTAACTTATTTTTCCATACACACAGGAACAGAAAAGGAACAATTTTTATATATACACTAGCAGACCCGACCACGCGTTGCTGTGGCTAAGATAGTCTCAGTAACACGTGGTGGTTATGCTAATAAATTATAGCTTATATGAAACGTTTAACATAGCGCCATCTCTCATATCTCCTCGTCATATCTCCATCATGACGTACAAAATTATCGTCCTATTTCTATACTTTCTGCCTTGTCGAAGCTTTTCGAGAGTCTGGTACTTGGTGAACTGTATCCTCACCTACACAATCTTATTATCCGTGAACAACATGGTTTTGTGAAACGTCGCTCTACTAATACAAATCTTATGGTCTTTACTGACTTTTTATTTGAAAATATAGATGAACAAATCCAAGTTGATGCTGTGTACACTGATTTCCGGAATGCTTTTGACAAGGTGGACCACAAACTCCTCCTAGATAAGATTGCTTATAATGGCATACGTGGCAATCTGTTACGTTGGTTCATTTCGTATGTAGTAAACAGGTCTCAAAAGATAGTTATCGGTGGCTACCAATCTAGCTCAGTAACAGTCAGCTCTGGCTTACCTCAAGGCTCAATTATGGGGCCATTGCTCTTTACGCTCTTTATTAATGATATTAAGAAATGCATTATTCATTCCTAAATTCTTTTGAACGCTGACGACGTCAAAATTTAAAGAGCCTGTAAAAGTCATCAAGACTGCTTGCTTATGCAAGAAGATCTTGATAGGCTTTCCCAGTACTACTTAGACAATAAACTTCACCTAAGTCTACCTAAATGCAACACAATTAGGCTCACAAAAAAACAGAAACGTTATTAATATTGATTACAGCCTTCAAGGTATCGGCTTGGAAAGATTATCTCATACACGGGATCTTGGTGTTGAATTAGACTCGAAGTTACACGTTGACATTCATATAAACAAAATTATTTGCAAAGCGTATCGTATGTTTGGATTCATAATGCGCTCCTCAAATGACTTTAAAAGACCTTCCACCTACCTTCTACTTTATAAAGCGTTAGTACGTTCGCAGTTAGAATTTGCAGTCCCGATTTGGAGTCCTATTTTTGATATTTATATCAAAAGACTTGAAATGGTACAAAAAAAAATTGTACGATCAGTACACTACAGATGCAACAAGTCTAAATTACCATATACTCAGTTATTGAAATGGTACCAACTTCAAAGCCTTGAGTCTAGACGCAGCCTCCTAATGGTTATAATGCTCCATGGTCTATGTAATAATAAGTTTGATTGTACTGATTTAACTAACAAGCTATGTTACATTGTACCCAGAACAGCGATGCGGCGAGAGTGTATGTATGTATGTATCTTGTGGACATTGATGTGGGTTACATGTTTACTTAGTTTTAAGAATAGATATAGGTATTGTTAATAAATGTGTAACTGTTTTTTTGTCCCAATAAAATAAAATCTATTAAATACTTACTCAATCCAGTCAACAGGTACTGCCATCTATTAAAATCGTTTGACGATGACAGATAAATGTGACTGTCAAATAATAGACAAATTTGCAACAAAATAATATTACGACTATAAATTGTGATGGAAGCTATCCTATCTTTTAAGTTGGATCAAACTACACATGCTGTGCAAATTTGATTAAAATCGGTTAAGTACTTTAGGAGTCCATCGCGAACAAACAACGTGACGCGTAATTTATATATATTAAAATAGTTATATTACGAAGTACATAAAATGACAATGAAAATCAAATGTACTATAGAGTCAAAGTTCAATAACCCGGTATCTGTCGGCGAGATCTACATAAAGCAATGTAGATATAGATTCATTTGAAGCAACCGGTTCTGATAACCCGCATGTCTTTTTATTGCTTCTATTCTTATAAGCAAACCGGTTGGAATTGCTTTTGAAGTGTTTGTATAATAGGTAGTACATGTCTTGATACTGGTTAGAATAGGTACTATAGAAGAATTACATTCTGTTTATGTGACTGTATACTTCTTGTGTTAAAAAAATAATCTGACAAAAATCCTTTTCTTTCCCATGTTAGTCGTAAGAAATCTGGGCAACAAGAATCTTGTAGGCAATTTTCATAACATGTACATCACTGTTAAGAGAATCTTCTTATAGAAGGGGTTTGAAGAGCCGATCTGCAAGCATTTTACAGTGAAAATTGTGTGACGAAAATGCCTATGCACGTGACAGAGCAGCCGCTTAAGCTCTTTTTCTCTCGAACTTGCAAAGAACGAGAAAATTGCTCTATGCTATTCAAACGTGATTGATGAAATATGTTGTCTAGTTCATCATCATCTTGTCTAGTTTTTAGGCAGGCTATGGTCCAGTCGCACCCCTCTTGAACCATCGGGGACGACAGAAAGGTGCCATAAGTCCATAACCTTTCGCATTGTATCTTTCAGTCATTTATACTGACCATCGGTATGGAGTTCTTGATCCCAGTGACCTGCCCACGCCTTATACATCTATAATCTATAATACCATCAACTGCAAACGTTGATCCTCCTTCATACATACATATCATCACGCCATATCCCTTGCAGGGTAGGCAGAGAGAACAGAGTGCCAGAGAACTCTATCATTGCATACTTCACTCGCTTCCTCAACATTCATAATTCTCTTCATACACACTCGCCGGTTTCGGAGACTCTTGACTCCACCTTCCTTCAGTACGTGACCAATCTGGTCTAGGTAGGCGAATCTCGGTCTCCCCCGGTACCTACATCCTTCCACTTTCACATTGTATATCTTCTTAACCAGACGTTCGTTCGGCATTCTTTCCACATGTCCGAACCATCGGAGCATTCCCTTTCGCATCTTTACACCAATACTCTCTTTCATCCTACTCGCTCTCTTACGTCGTCATTACGAATGCGATCGGTCAGCCTGATCCTCCTTCAAAGCGTGAATACTATAGCATTATCGCTGCTTAAAAAGGAGATATAGTCCAACAGCGGGTTACAATAGGCTTATAGATGGATGTATATGTACATATATATGAAATTCATTAAGACGGTCCAGATATTGATGACATTTTTACTTGCATTTGATTGACAATCAATTGTTAAGATTTTGGTTCTTTTTTATATTTTTTAGATCTTTCCATGTTGTGATGAAGACTATACTGACTGAAGAATATACTGTACCACTTCCTATCTTACCCGTGGATGTCGCAATAAATAAATATAGGATACGATATGTTTATAATATCCATGACCAGAATGGTATAAGTAGTTGAATGATGTTAATGATGAGATTATTTGCATATAACACAAAAACTTCAATAAAAAACGTTTCAATATTAAAAGTTTATTTCAAAGGAAGGTTCGAATTAACTTCTGTTCTCAATTGTCAAAGGCATTAAAGTGCAGAATCAGGTGAACGTAGTATTCGATTGCAAAAGGAACGTTGAAACGAAATCGAATTACAACTTCTATCTTGGTAAATAAAATCCGCACTACTTACATGCATTTGTATTATATTATAAATAAACAAATCAAATATTCATTTGTAAGATTTTTTCTGCGTTAATTATATGTTTTTTCCGTGTGGTGACGGAGTAAGAATACAATTCACCACTCCCTATCTTACCCGTGGGTGATCGTAAGGGACGACTAAGGGATATAAAACGCATATAACATCTATGCAAGAGACGGAAAACTTGAAACAAAACCCTATACCAACACGTCTGACCAGCGCGGTATAGTAGGTTAAGTTTCCTCTCATTACGGAGGAGGTCCGAGCCCAATAGTGGGACATATATGGACTGCGGTGATGACGATGATGAATTATATGTTTGTAAAGTCCCGCGCAATACGAGGATTCTTTCCTTAGTGCAGGTTGTGTGGAAAAAAAAGATGAAAATAATAGTTTTACTAAACACATGTAAAAGTTTCAACGCTGTGTGGTAGCGGCTACGAATACTACCAACCCTTACTTTGCTCGTGGATGTCGTAAAAGACGACTAAGAGCCTTATTACGACCAGGGCCAACTCCATCTGACGCCGTTTGGTCAACAATTACATACCCAAGGAGGGTTGACGTCTGGAGCCATACGGACCCGGAACCGGCAGTTGGGGGACATGCTGGCGGGGATGCGGCGGGCAAACCGCCAGTTATTGAAGGACGTGGCCGACCTAAAGGCGCAAATGGCGCTGCTCGCGCCGCCTGCGCCAGTTGCGCCACCGGCCAAGGCCGGCCACTCAGCGGCCGCTGCAGCGCCAAAGCCGCCTCGCGCTGCGGTGCCGACGACGCTGGGCACTGGCGTCACCGTGACACCCGTCCCCGCAGCGAGAAATACGCCTGCCGCTGTGAAGCGCACGTCGCCGGCTGACGCTGGCGCGGTCGCCGCGGCGAAACGGGTCCCCGTGGTGAGGATGACGCCTCTTGCTGCGGACCGCATGCCGCCGGCTGGCGTCCCTGCGGCGCCAAAGCCGCCAGGCGCCGCGGAACGGGCCCCCGAAGACGCCCAGCCGACCCCGATACTTGCGGTGGGAGGCTTACCGGACGAGGCCCTGCGCCAAATCATCGACGCAGTCGGGAAACTCGTCGATGCGCGCGTGGCCGTTCTGGAGGCAAGGTTGCCTCCAGAATCACGTGTTAGGCCGCCTCTCGTCGCGGACAAGCGGTCGCATCAGCCCCCGCCCCGCTGCCTTGTCAGGGTGGCCGCGTGGGTGGCAGCTACGCCGCGGCCGCGGGTGCGCCCAAGCCCAAGGGGCCCGCGCCGAAACCTAGGAAGAGGACGGTACCGGCTCCTGCCGGACCGCAGTCATCGTCGGCAACAACACCGCCGGCGACGACCAGCGCGTCAACGACTGCGCCTTCCGCGCCTGTCGCGCCTGCTGCGCCCGAGGGTTGGCAGGTGGCCGAGCGCGACCGGAAGAGTCGCGGTCAGAGAAGGAGAGCGGAGGCCAAGCGCGCCGCTGAGGTCCCCGCTCCCGCTCCACTGGCAGGAGCCGGTAAAAAGAAGAGGCCGCGCAAGGGGCTCAAGTCGCCGAAGACAGCCGCAGTGGTGATCACTGTGCTGCCTGAGGCGGCTGAGAAGGGCCTCAGCTACGAGGCCGTCTTGAGGAAGGCCCGGCGGGAGCTAGACGTCTCCGATATTGGAGGCGTCGAAGCCAGGACCCGCAAGGGCCGGACAGGGGCTCGAATCCTCGAGTTCCCCGGGGCCGAGGGCTCCAAGACGGCCGACAGCGTAGCTGACAAGCGGCGAGGTTTGTTTGCCGAGGAGGGTGGCATCAGGATCGCCAGGCCCGTCAAGTGCGCCGAAATGCGCATCGCGGGTCTGGACGACTCCGTGACGGTGGAAGACATCCGGGAGGCTATTGCCTCGAGAACCGGGTGTTCCATAGACACCGTCCGGGTTGGTGTCATCCGCCCCGGTCCGGGCGGCGTAGGTGCCGCCTGGGCGCAGTGCCCGGTGGAGTCGGTCAGGCAACTGGCCGGCTCAGGCAGGCTCCTCGTGGGCTGGAGCTCGGCGCGGGTGACCGTGCTTGAGCACCGGCCTGCGAGGTGCTATAAGTGCATGGCGGTCGGACATACTCGACCGACGTGCACTAATTGCTTCGACTGCGGCGGACTGTGTTTCCGCTGCGGTCAAACCGGGCACGTGGCGGCATCTTGCGCCGCCCCGCCCCACTGCCCCGCGTGTGCGGCGGGCAATAAGCCCGCCAAGCACCGCATGGGCTCTGGGGCGTGCAAACCTCCAGCTTCGGCCCCAAAGGGGCGGGGCGGCCCTCCGACCACGGCCGCTCCCGCTCCTAGCGCGGTCCGATCGCCCGCCGGCGAGGGGGAGGTCATGGATACAGCCCGTTAATGGCTACACCATCCATGCACCACCTCTTGCAAGCCAACACCAACCACTCCGCCGGTGCGCAGGATTTACTCCTGCAATCCATGGCGGAGTGGTCGATTGGTGCAGCCGTAGTCGCGGAACCGTACTGCGTGCCTGATCGCCCCAATTGGGTGGTCAGCCGAAACGGAACTGCGGCAATCGTCGTCTCAACGCAGCAGCACTTCCCGTCCTTGTCTCTTTTGGATAGGGGCGAGGAATTTGTCGCGGTGGAGTGGGGAGGGGTCACGCTCTACAGCGTATACCTCTCCCCTACCAGGAGAATGGACGATTTCGGGGCCTCCCTCACCAACCTTTTTTTTTTTTTTTTTTTTTTTTTTTGTGCTGGGCCATGGACGTCGCACCCCGCCAAATCGGTCCGGGGTGACGGAAGAGGCGGCGCGCCACCCCATTGACCCACCCTGCAAGCACCTCTACTTCGCCGTGCGAGCGGGCCACCGGTACCCGATCTTTGTCTTCGGTGGCCCGCTCGGCGGTATGCCCTCTCGGGCTCCTCTCCTGTCGACGCCCCGACAGATTTCGCCGTCGAGGCGTCGTCCTCACGCGGTGGCCTCGCGTCGGGTGACCGGACAGTTCCCCGGTCCGATCACCCTAAGCCTCGGTTAGGGCGGCATCAGGCGCAGGTATTCGCGCCTGCGCCGCCCCGGCCGCGGGCGGCGGCCCGGGTCACGGGAATCCTCCCGGGCCCGTTCCGCCACCTCCTTCTGCGAGATGACAGCCTCGCAGAAGGCGGCGACCACGTCCCAATTCCTGACGCTGTCGACCATCGCCCTCGCGACAGCCGGCAGCGTCAGGTCGGCACCGATAATAGCGACGAGGTCGCGGCGCTGCCCGTCCCAGCCCGAGCATTCCTCGAGCGTATGTTGCGCCGTGTCCTCGCCACTACTGCAATGATGGCAGCCCGGAGTCCATTCCCTGTACACGACCGTGTGCAGGTATTTCCCGAAACACCCATGCCCCGTTAACACCTGCACCAGTCGGAAGGTGAGGACCCCGTGCCGCCGCTCCATCCATTCCATCAGTACGGGCCGGAGGGCCTCGACGGTAGTGACACCGTGTCTAGGCCTCTCCAGCCGCGTAGCCCAACGGGCGATGACTTCTCGGCGGGCGTCCTCGCGCCAGGTGGCTATCTCGTTAAACGATGGGGAGCCACCCTCTTCGCGCATTGAGGCAACCCGCCGGTAGAGGTCGGAGAGCATCTCCGCCTCTAGGTCCCACGGGGGTGTCCCAGCCAATAGGCACGCCGCCTCTGTCGACACCGTGCGGTACCCGCGAATGGCTCTGACCGCCATGGCTCGCTGTGGCCTCCACAGCACCGCCCTGAGCTGGGCGTTCAGAGCCCTCGCCCACACGGGTGCGCCGTACATGGCCATTGAGCGGATCACCCCCGCATACAGCCGTCGGCCCTCGAAACTGGGTCCGCCCACATTCGGCATGAGCCGAGAAAGGGCGGACGCCGCGCCGACCAGCCGGGGAGCAATTTGGCGAAAATGCTCCCGGAACCACCATCGCCCGTCGAGCACCAGACCCAAGTACCTCATATGGGCCTGGATACTGATGTGGATGGAGTTGACGACTAACGAGGCGCCGATGGGCAGCCTCACACGGGGCCCATGGAATAGCAGGGCCTCCGTCTTGTTTAGGGCCCCCCTTTTTTTTTTTTTTTTTTTTTTTTTTTGTTGTGGGCCATGGACGTCGCACCCCGCCAAATCGGTCCGGGGTGACGGAAGAGGCGGCGCGCAACCCCATTGACCCACCCTGCAAGCACCTCTTCTTCGCCGTACGAGCGGGCCACCGGTACCCGATCTTTGTCTTCGGTGGCCCGCTCGGCGGTATGCCCTCTTGGGCTCCTCTCCTGTCGACGCCCCGACAGCTTTCGCCGTCGAGGCGTCGTCCTCACGCGGTGGCCTCACGTCGGGTAACCGGACAATTCCCCGGTCCGATCACCCGAAGCCTCGGTTAGGGCGGCATCAGGCGCAGGTACTCGCGCCTGCGCCGCCCCGGCCGCGGCGGCGGCCCGGGTCACGGGAATCCTCCCGGGCCCGTTCCGCCGCCTCCTTCTGCGAGATGACAGCCTCGCAGAAGGCGGCGACCGCGTCCCAATTCCTGACGCTGTCGACCATCGCTCGCGCAACAGCCGGCAGCGTCAGGTCGGCACCGATGACAGCGACGAGGTCACGGCGCTGCCCGTCCCAGCCCGAACATACCTCGAGCGTATGTTGCGCCGTGTCCTCGTCGCTACTGCAATGGTGGCAGGACGGAGTCCACTCCCTCCGCACGACCGTGTGCAGGTACTTGCCGAAGCAACCATGCCCCGACAAGACCTGCACCAACCGGAAAGAGAGAACTCCGTGCCGCCGCTCCATCCACTCCATCAGTACGGGCCGGAGGGCCTCAACGGTAATAACACCGTATCTAGGCCTCTCCAGCCGCGTAGCCCAACGGGCGATGACTTCTCGGCGGGCGTCCTCGCGCCAGGTGGCTATCTCGTTGAACGATGGGGAGCCACCCTCTTCGCGCATTGAGGTAACCCGCCGGTAGAGGTCGGAGAGCATCTCCGCCTCTAGGTCCCAAGGGGGTGACCCGGCCAATAGGCACGCCGCCTCTGTCGACACCGTGCGGTACCCGCGAATGGCTCTGACCGCCATGACTCTCTGTGGCCTCCACAGAACCGCCCTGAGTTGGGCGTTCAGAGCCCTCGCCCACACGGGTGCGCCGTACATGGCCATTGAGCGGATCACCCCCGCATACAGCCGTCGGCCCTGAAAACTGGGTCCGCCCACGTTCGGCATGAGCCGAGAAAGGGCGGACGCCGCGCCGACCAGCCGGGGAGCAATTTGACGAAAATGCTCCCGGAACCACCATCGCCCGTCGAGCACCAGACCCAAATACCTCATATGGGCCTGGATACTGATGTGGATGGAGTTGACGACTAACGAGGCGCCGATGGGCAGCCTCAAACGGGGCCCATGGAATAGTAGAGCCTCCGTCTTGTTTAGGGCCACCCTGAGCCCCAGCGCCTCGATCCGCCTGACCATCTCCTCGGTGCCGAGAGTGGCCAGGCTCGCCGCCTCTTCGAATGTCCTGCCCCGGGCTGTGACGAGCGTGTCGTCAGCATAGCAAATAACGCTCAGCCCGGGGGGGAGACTCCCTCTCAACGCCCAGTCGTAACCGATGTCCCACAGAGTCGGCCCCAGAACCGACCCCTGCGGAACACCGCACGACATGGGCGTCTGTTTAGGGCCACCCTGAGCCCCAGCGCCTCGATTCGCCTGACCATCTCCTCGGTGCCGAGAGTGGCCAGGCTCGCCGCCTCTTCGAATGTCCTGCCCCGGGCTGTGACGAGCGTGTCTGTGCCGGCTGCGGCACATTTGTTTCTTGATATAAATAAAGAAAACTGTTAAAATTGATATATTGGTTTATTAGGTGTATTATAATCGACATATCTCATTGAATTATAAAGTGGTGTAATTATTGTTGCGTCGAATTGTAGCCACTACCCGCACGGCACAGATACCGCGCACAGACAATAGATGGCGTGCCTTGTTCACAACGTGAACATTCTCCGGGGCGTTGAAAGCTTCTGCTTTTAAAGATTCTTCGTTTAACGTAAATTTGCGTGTTAGCTGGTAAGTGGACCGATGTCACTGGAAGAAGACGGACCAGGGGTGGCAATAGGCAATAGACACAACTTGTTGACTGCCCTTCTGACTGTTCCGTTAGTTGTGAAGATATCGGCTACTCGACAGATGCCATCTTGACCGAGATGCAGTTTGACTACTCGGCCCATACGCCAATGGAGTGGCATCAGATTGTCCTCCTTTAGTACGACGAGATCTCCAACTTCTAGAGGCGAATTACCCTTTCTCCATTTGGTTCGGTTCTGTAATTCGGCCATGTACTCCCGGCGCCATCTTTCCCAAAACTGCTGTCGAATCTGCTCAATACGCTGATATCTATTTGGCTTAGTGGTTTTTATGGGTAAAGAAGGTACCGACACTAGCGGTCTACCAATTAAGAAGTGCCCTGGAGTCAAAGGATTTATATCGTTAGGATCAGACGAAAGAGGAGATAGCGGGCGAGAATTTAGGATTGCTTCTATCTGTGTGAAAAGCGTTGCCAATTCCTCAAATGTTAAAGAAGCATTACCTGCTACACGTTTAGTAAAAATTTTGAAGATTTCACACCGGCCTCCCATATACCCCCAAAATGAGGAGAGTATGCTGGACAAAACATAAATTTAATGCCTTCGTTTGCTACATAGTCTGAAACCGCTTGACGGCTGGATCGTATAACCCTACCTAGCTCATTGTTAGCGCCCACGAAGTTTCGGCCATTGTCGCAATAAATCGAATAGGGTTTACCCCGACGTGATACGAACCTGCGTAGACATAAAATGAATGCTTCAGTGGTCAGATCGCTAACTAGTTCTAAGTGTAAAGCTTTGGTGGCTAGGCAAACGAATATGCACAGATAGGCTTTTGTTATACGATTACCTCTTCAAACCCTTGATGAAATCATAAAAGGACCAGCCATATCTATCCCACAAGAATTAAAAGGGAAATAAACATCAATTCTAACACTTGGCAAGTTACCCATTATGGTCTGAATAGTCTTGCCTCGTATACGAGCACAAACCACACACTGCTTAGTGATAGCACGAGCCAAGTTCCTGCCACCTAAAGGCCAAAACCTTTCACGAAAGGAGGAAAGCATTAGTTGTGGGCCTGCATGAAATAACCGAATGTGTTCGTACCTCATCAATAATTTCGTAAAATGATGTTTACCGTCCAGTAAGAGTGGATGCTTTTTATCGTATTCAAATTGTGATTGTTCCAACCTGCCCCCTATCCTTAGTAACCGATTTTTATCTAAAAAGGGGTTCAAAGGCAATAATCTGCTTTTGTAGTGCAGTTGTTTGTTTGAGTTAATAGTAGCGATTTCGTTAGAAAATGAATCGAATTGACTGAATTTTACTAAAGCTTTTAATGACTGATCAAGTTCATCAGCTAATAATGGACCAATATTTTTGGTATTACTATTTTTACAATTATTTATGAATCTTAACATATAGGCAAACGTTCTATTCAGTTTTTGATAGTTAGAATAATTTTCAAATACAATAATAGGATTTTTAACATTATTAGAGGACTCATCAACGGTAAATAAAGATTTAAGTTCAGGTAAGTTAGTAGTAGTGATTTGTGGTTGAGAAGGCCACTCTGTGGGATCCTTAACTAGAAAAGATGGACCTTTCCACCAGAGTGTACATGAATGCAGATGCTGTGGGTCAACACCTCGTGAAGCTAGATCTGCAGGGTTTTCATTAGTCGGAACATGTTGCCATGTAAAACCATGAGTCATCTCATTAATCTTATTTACTCTGTTACGTACAAAAGCTGGTAATATCTTAGTTTGTGTTTTCAACCAACCAAGTACAACTGTGGAATCTGTCCACATATGTGTAGATGTAATTTTACATGGTAATATTTTTAAAACCTTGGAGCATAATTGGGCGCCCAATAACGCAGCGCTCAACTCTAGGCGAGGAATTGTAAGACCTTTGATAGGTGCCACTCTAGTTTTAGCACATAATAATTTTATAATTATATTATAATTATCGTTATTACGTGAACGAATGTAACCACATGTCCCATAAGCATTTTGAGATGCATCAACAAAGAAATGTAGCTCAACTGTATCAGCATCAGCGTTATAGGCTTCACATAGTACATGACGAGGTAAGGTTATATTAGATAAATGATGTAGGTTATTAATGAACTTAAACCATCTAGTGGCTAAATGTTGCGGAACTGGATCGTCCCAATCTAGTTTAGTAGTCCACAAATTTTGTAGCAAAATTTTAGCCTTAATTGTACAACAAGATACAAGACCTAAGGGATCAAACAATTTGCAAGTTGTAGAAATAATAATTCTTTTTGTTACGTTGGGTTTTGTATCAATATTACTAGGGAACTGCAAAACATCTGACTCGGGTGACCACTTAAGACCCAAAATCATAGCATCAGTGTCGAAAATAGGATTATTTAAAGAGTCTGGACTATCTGATGGAATTTCGGGGCAATTTGTACGAAATTTTCTTAACGGAAAACCAGCTGTTTTTAAAATATTGGTCACTTCAGTATAAATACGCCTTAAGTCGGCTGGTGTGAAACTGCCTGTATTCAAATCATCTATATAGAAATGAGATCTAATGACAGTGGCTAGAGCTTCATCTTTGCATTCGTCAGCCAATTGAACAAGACATCTGGTACTTAAAAAAGGAGCAGAGGCAGTCCCGTAAGTTAGTGTGTTAAGGCGATATATATTGATAGGTTCGTTTGAATGTTCTCTCCACAATATGAGTTGAAGATGTCGCTGTGATTCATCTAAAGTTATCTGGCGGTACATTTTCTCTATATCGGCTGTCAGTACAAATTTATAGACACGAAAACGAATTAAAATAGAAAACAAGTCGCTTTGCATCACCGGACCAACAGCCTGTATATCATTAAGGGATTTCGATGAACTAGTTTTTGCAGATGCATCGAAAACCACCCTCAACTTCGTAGTTTCATATTGATCACGAGTGACACAATGATGAGGTAAGTAACATCCGAAGTTTGGTTTGTTGATTTTGCTCAAATGACCCAAATCGGCATATTCTTTTAAAAAGGCACTGTATTGTTGTTTGATTTTAGGATTTTTATTTAACTTTCTTTCTAATGACAGAAAACGTCTCATCGCTATAGGATACGAGTTACCAAGCACTTGCTCAGGAACCTCCTTCAATGGCATCATAACTGAAAATCGACCATCTGGTAAGCGACGAGTGTTTTTCTTAAAATGGGATTCGCAAAATTGTTCTTCCAGAGAATAGGCGTTGGTATCTGAGGGCAATTCTTCGACCTCCCAGAACCTCTTTAGTGAGTCATTGATATCTTGAAGTGATATCCATGATTCCTGCTTAGCAATATTGCAATGAACTTGAGTGAATTGATACTGGCCATCACCAGTAGGACCAGCGACCAACCAACCTAGAACACTGTTATGAAGGATAGGTTTATTTTCACCTAGATTTAATTTATTTGAGCGAATAATATCGAAGAAATGATCAGCACCTATCAGAATATCGATCTCTGAAGGTTTATAAAATGTTGGATCAGCTAAGATTAAATTGTCTGGTATTCCTATACTCTCAACATCTATATAAGCATTGGGTAAGTTACCAGTTATCTTAGGTATTACAAAACAATTAATATTTCGGCTAAAAGAATTATTACAATGTTTAATGTTTATTTGACAACGTTCAGTAATTGGGCAAGAAACACCATTTAAACCTGAGACTTTAAATAATTTTAAATCTTGTGTTTGTAGTCCTAGTTTGCATTTCAGGTTATTGGTGATAAATGAGGACTGACTTCCGGTGTCCAACAGCGCGCGAGCAAGGTAAATTATTTTATTTTGTAAATTAGTTACTTCGACCTTAGCAGTACACAGCAAAACTTGACCTGGAGAGACAGCAGACAAACTCACAGGTAAATTAGATGGTTCACTCTGCTCAGTCGTGGTGGTATGTACCTTAGATTTATGTAATAGTGTGTTATGTTTTTTTTTACAAATTCTACAAGACCCCTTCAGGTTACATTGAGTATTAGAATGACCACTTCGAAGACAATTAATACATAACTTGTGTTTAGAAACTTCACTTATGCGGTCATTTGTATTTAAGGCCTTAAACTTAGCACATTGATAGATGTAGTGATTCTGGTTACAAATGGAACACATCTTATTATAAGTAGATTGCTCAAAAGTGGCAAAGGATTTTGTGGATTTGTTGTCCTTAGAATAATTATTGTGTGTGGATTTATTTTCTAAGTTACGACCACAATTAACCGTCTCTAAAACATTTGCTCTGTTCTCCAAAAAACACTTAAATTCAATAAGAGTGGGCAGATAATCAAACCTACCTTTGTGCTCTTCCCATTTAGTATTCGACTTTGGATCTAACTTCGATGAAACGAGAAATATAACTAATGGGTCCCAACCATCTGTGGGAATTTCTAAAATATTAAGAGCGCTTAAATTTTTAAACACCTGATCACATAAATATCTCAAAGCCTTAAATGATTCCTTTTGGATAGGGTTTATATTCACTAACGCATTCAAATGGTTATTTATTAAAATATTTTTGTTATTATATCTATCACACAAAGTCTTCCACGCAAGTTCATAATTGTTTGCAGCAAACTCGATCGACTTTATTACGACACTGGCACTCGACTGCAAAGAATTCCGTAAATAGTGAAATTTACTTATAGGTGCAATAGAAGGATTATCATTTATTAAATTTTGAAAAATGTCACGATATTCGAGCCACTTATTGTAAGAACCATCAAATGTAGGTAGATTTATAGTCGGCAACTTAATAGCAGTATTATTTGTATTTTGACAACAACTAGATTTATTCGAAATCTCAGAACCATCAGGCTCTTTATTTTTTACTGAAAACCTATCGATGAACTCCTGAGCTAAAGCTATTTGTGTATAAAATTCTCTCTCAGTGATATCACGCTCCAATATTTGATCATCCAAATTTTGACACAGTCCTTCAATTTCCGTTTGTGTGCGGTCAAAAGTAGACATTAACTCTTGTAATTGAGTTAATCTTAAAGATGTTTCCCTAATTTCTAAACTAGAAGGCGGTGAAACCATCTCAGTATCATATTTTTGTAAATATCTTTTAAAAACTGTTAAACGGCTTCGATATCCAGCGCGTTTTCTAATTAACTGTGTAAAATAATCCTTGCTATCACCTTTGTTAAGAGACGGTAACGGTATAGGACTTTTAGACCTTTCTTTAGCACCACGTTCGGCCATTTTGTTATATAACAATGAATTAGGTAATAATAGAAATAAAATAATAAGAAAAAAATGGTATTAACTCTTATACAATCCAGCACGCAAGCACCCCAAACAACGCAGCTGTCGCCGAGCCTGCCAACCGAGCAAGCTGTGTCCGCACACAGCTTACTGCCTGAGCGCAGGTCGCCACCACAGCTGACACGTACGAAACCAACGGGTTGAACTCGATTTTTACAGCACACTGGAATGATTTGGCATAGAAATTTGTAGGATAACGGTACAAATAAGGGTTTTTCAAGTATTAGAGCATCAAGTTTTTAAATTTGCACAAAATAAAAGTAGGTACCTACATAATCTACATACAATGAGAAATAATACGAATTTGACGTTATGAATGTTGTAAATTACTGATATTAAGAGATAATTGCTTAACAAGGTAATAGGGAAGTTAAAATAATCATATTTCTATAAGTTTAACATTAATATTAACATATAAATTATTAGATGTATTATAATGGAATGCGTATGCTTTAATAATTAACGAAACTTAACGGTTAAAAACTTAGCACTTGCTTTGCACAACAGATAGAATCCAGATTAGGAAGGATAAAAGATAAGGAACGGGCTTACTTCTTATTGTAATCCACTAGAATCCACCACAAACCACCAGAAGTTCAATATCCGTTTATCTTCAATAATAATTTGATATTTTTCTTCAATAATAATTTGTATAGTTGATATTATCACGGTCGCCACTATGTGCCGGCTGCGGCACATTTGTTTCTTGATATAAATAAAGAAAACTGTTAAAATTGATATATTGGTTTATTAGGTGTATTATAATCGACATATCTCATTGAATTATAAAGTGGTGTAATTATTGTTGCGTCGAATTGTAGCCACTACCCGCACGGCACAGATACCGCGCACAGACAATAGATGGCGTGCCTTGTTCACAACGTGAACAGTGTCGTCAGCATAGCAAATAACGCTCAGCCCGGGGGGGAGACTCCCTCTCAACGCCCAGTCGTACCCGATGTCCCACAGAGTCGGCCCCAGAACCGACCCCTGCGGAACACCGCACGACATGGGCGTCCGCACAATGTCCCCTGCGGGGCTCGCGTAGAGAACACTGCGCCCCTCCAAATAGTCTGCCACCAGCCGCCTGAGGTACAGGGGCACTCCATGGAACCGGAGCGCCTCCCTAATGCAGCTGAATGGCAGACTATTGAAGGCGTTGGCGATGTCCAACGACACCGCCAACAGCACTCCTTTGCCGGCGACAACCTCCGCGGCCGTCTGCCTCAGGCGTAGCAGGGCCCCGATGGTCGAACGCCCCCTCCGAAACCCAAATTGAGCGTCCGACAGATCGGGCCCCACCTCCTCCAGGTGCCGGACGATGCGGGCAGCGAGGACACGCTCCAGCAGCTTACCCACATCGTCCAGAAGCACAATGGGCCTGTAGGCCGACGGCGAATCCGGGGGCCGTCCCGGCTTTGGCAGGAGAACCAACCTCCCTTCCTTCCAGCACTCAGGGAACTGTCCAGACGTCAGACAAGCGTTGAACAGTCGCCTGAGGCGAGGTTCGAGATGCTCGAGGAGCAACGTCAACACCCGGACTGGGACTCCGTCCGGGCCGGGAGCCGTGGTGGCGGAACGAATCTTCGCCACGGCTGCCCCCACTTCCGACTCCGTCACGGGCGGAACACTCTCGACGGCCTCCCGGTCGTGATCTGGCGAAGCCATGACCGGGGGCGTGTGCTCCGACTGCCGCGGGAACAGCTCCTCGACCACTCTACGAAGGAGGTCGGGCTGGAGGGTCTCGGTGAGGGGGGGGCCCTGCGCGCGAAGCTTATTCAGCGACGCGCGATACGGGCGACCCCAGGGGTCACGGTCGAGACCGTCCAGCATCTCCTGCCAACTTGCGTCCTTAGCGGACCGGATGGCCAGCCGAAAGGCGGTACGCGCACTGCGGTACGCCTCGTAAAGCTGGCCCTCCCGCTCAACATCGCGGCGACGCCGCCGACTGCGGGTGTAGGACCTTCGGGCACTAATGCACGCCGCACGAAGGTCCGCCAGTCTTGGGGACCACCAGTAGACCCCCTGCCTCGGAGGTAGACGCCGCACCCTGGGCATGGCCGCATCGCAGACCTGCGTTAGCGCACTGCGGATGCGGACAGCCTCAACGTCCACTCCGTCCGCTGGGGGTGGTGAGGACAGCCACGTGTTCACGATGGCCGCCTCCATCAGTAGGTCCCTATCCAGCCGCCCCACAGCCCACCGCGGAAATGCGGGAGCCCGGTCCGCCCTGTGACCCCTGCTGGGGTCCCGGAGAGGGGAGACCTCCATCCGGATGTATCGGTGATCCGACAGGGTCTCCGCCTCCTCCAGGACACGCCAGTTCCTCACTCGTGGTGCAACAGCGGGGCTAGCGAACGACAAGTCCACTATCGACCCACCCTGCTGTCGCACACACGTGTTCACTGAGCCTCTGTTTAGGACACAGAGGCCCAGTGACGCCGCCCACTCCACGATCGCCCGCCCGCGATCGTCCGTCATCGGGGACCCCCACGCCGTGGATTTGGCGTTGAAGTCCCCCAGGACCAGGACGAGGCCCGGTGCCAGTCGCCGTATCGAAGCCTCCAAGGTGGTGAGGGAGGCCCCGAAATAGTCCATTCTCCTGTTAGGGGAGAGGTATACACTGTAGAGCGTGACCCCTCCCCAATCCGCCGCGACAAATTCCTCGCCCCTATCCAAGAGGGATAAGGACGGGAAGTGCCGCTGCGTGGAGGTGACGATTGCCGCGGTTCCGTTCCGGCTGACCACCCAATTGGGGCGATCAGGCACGACGTACGGTTCCGCGACTACGGCTGCACCGATCGACCACTCCGCCATGGATTGCAGGAGGAGATCCTGCGCACCGGCGGAGTGGTTGGTGTTGGCCTGCAGGAGGTGAGTGGACTGGGCAGCCATTAATGGGCCGTGTCCATCATCACCTCCTGGCTTGCGGCGGGCGATCGGGCCGCGCTAGGAGCTGGGGCGGCCGGAGTCGAAGGGCCGCTCCGCCCCTTTGGAGCCGAAGCCGGAGGTCTGCACGCCCCAGAGCCCATGCGGTGCTTGGCAGGCTTATTGCCCGCCGCACACGCGGGGCAGTGGGGCGGGGCGGCGCAGGATGCCGCCATATGCCCAGTCTAACCGCAGCGGAAACAGAGTCCGCCGCAGTCAAAGCAATTAGTGCATGTTGGCCGGGTGTGCCCGACCGCCATGCACTTGAAACACCTGGCAGGCCGGTGCTCCAGCACGATGACTCGCGCTGAGCTCCAGCCCACGAGGAGCCTGCCTGAGTCGGCCAGTTGCCTGACCGACTCCACTGGGCACTGCACCCAGGCGGCACCTACGCCGCCCGGACCGGGCCGGATGACGCCAACCCGGACGGTGTCCAGGGGACACCCGGTTTTCAAGGCAATGGCCTCCCGGATGTCTTCCACCGTCACGGAGTCGTCCAGACCCGAAATGCGCATTTCAGCGCACTTCACGGGTCTGGCGATTTTGACGCCACCCTCCTCGGCGAACAGACCTCTCAACTTCGACGCCACGCTATCGGCCGTCCTGGTGCCCTCGGCCCCAGGGAACTCTAAAATTCGAGCCCCTGTCCGGGCCAACGCCTCCTATGTCGGAGACGTCGAGCTCCCGCCGGGCTTTCCGCAGAACGGCCTCATAGCTGAGGCCCCTTTCTGCCGCCTCAGGCAGCACAGTGATCACCACTGCGGCTGTCTTCGGCGGCCGGAGCCCCTTGCGCGGCCTTTTCCTCTTCTTCTCGCCTCCTCCGGCTCCTGCCTGGGGAGCGGCGACCTCAGCGGCGCGCTTGGTCGCCGCTCTCCTCCTCTGACCGCGACTTTTCCTGCCGCGCTCAGCCACCTGCCAACCCTGTTCGGGCGCAGCGGGCGTGCCAGGCGCGAAAGGCGCAGTCGCGGGCGCGCTGGTCGTCGCTGGCGGTGTTGATGCTGACGACGACTGCAGTCCGGCAGGAGCCGGTGCCACCTTCTTCTTCTTCGTCGCGGGAGCGGGCCCCTTGGACTTGGTCGGAGCCGTCTTCGGCGCAGCGGCAACCGTTGGGCGGCCAGCGCTGGCCGGTGACGCGGGTGGCGCAGTCGGCATAAGTCGCGCCATCTGCGCCTTTAACTCGGCCACGTCCTTGGCGAGGAGGCGGTTTTCCCTCCTCACCTCGGCCAGCTCCGACTTTAGGCGGCGGTTCTGGGCCCGCAGGCCTGACACCTCGCCACCAAGGCGGGCGTTTTCGGCCTGCAGGGCCTTCGCGTCCGGGGCGCTACCGCTCGCGCGGGCACCAGCGGCCGCCACTTCGGTGGGAGGGATGCCGGACAACACCTCCAGCACCCTCGCGGCGGCCGCCTCGTCGTCGGTCCGCTTGCGAGCCTCCGCCCCTCTGCGTACTCCGCCGGCTGGGGAATGGGTCGTCCGACCTGACGCCGCGGCCCCTCGCCCTCTGCGAGAGGCCGGAACTTTGGGAGGAGGCATGATGATAGCACTCCCCTCGGAGTCAGCGCCCGAGCTGCCATCCCTGTTCAGGGGGCGCTTCCGCACCTCCGAGGGGAGGGCCTCCTCCCTTGTCGTCGGGGCCGCAGCCGCAAGACGCGGCGACGACCTGGCGGCGGCGGTTTTCTCCGCCGACCCGCTAGCCTCCTTGGACGGCTCTGCGGAACTACCGCCCTCGTCCATTATATCGGCAGATCCATTGCCCTCGTCTCTGGACGGCTCTGCGACACTACTGGCGCCCTCGTCCATTGACGGCTCTGCAGTGGATCTGCCGCCGTCTTCCTCCAGTTTTGCGGTAGCGGCCTCCTCCTTCGCCTTCCGCTCCGCCAAACGCTGCCGGTCCCGTGAGGCACCCTTGCCTGACCAGTTATGCGCCTTCCGCCGCTTCTTCGTCTTCTTTTTGTGGGCCTCTTTCGTCTGTGCCGGGCCCTCGGCGGACGCCTCAAGTCCTGAGGACGAGGCGTCGTTGTCAGTTTTACGTTGGCTTGACAAGGCCGTGATGTGGGAATCCTCTGGATTCCCGTCTTGTGTTGATGTAGGTAAAAGAAAATCCATGTTGATTCCCACGAGTATGGGAGAAAAACCGTCGACCCGGGCAGAGATCCCTGTACCCGGGCAAGCCTACATTTACCAACCAGGGGGTCAGCCGGTACCCTGGCTGGAGCGTGCTAGGAACAGAACAGCCCATCTACCATGCATCCTCTCGCCGCACGCCAGAACTTAGGATTCTGGGTAATTTCCGAATTCGAAGGTCGAATTCTTTATAGAGGTTGTCTTCCTCGCGGTCCGGGCGGTTAAGCCAAGACCCTCGTTCCTGAAACTACGCCTCACGACAATTTGTCTTGAAGCAAGATATCAGGTTTACGATATGTCGGCGGTGGCATAAGCCTGCCCAGCCCTCAAGTTAATGAGTGACCGGGCCCGTCCGAAATTTCGCGTCCTGTACCGTCTACAACTAGAGGGTCAGGAGCGAATTGGGGCTCCACCCATTGCTGGGGAACCCCCCCTCGCGCCAGAAATTCGCTACGGGCGACAATTCAACAGAGGGATCTGGGGGACTGTCGCCCGCACCCAGGGTACACCACGCGGAGGTTTCTGGCATCGTACCCCCTCCCTCACCAACCTGGAGGCCTCGATACGGCGACTAGCACCGGGCCTCATCCTGGTTCTGGGGGACTTCAACGCCAAATCCACGGCGTGGGGGTCCCCTATGACGGACGACCGCGGGCGGGCGGTCATCGAGTGGGCGGCTTCACTGGGCCTCTGTGTTCTTAACAGGGGCTCAGTAAACACGTGTGCGGCAGCAGGGCGGGTCGATAGTGGACTTGTCGTTCGCTAGCCCCGCTGTCGCACCACGGGTGAGGAACTGGAGTGTCCTGGAAGAGGCGGAGACCCTATCGGACCACCGGTACATCCGGATGGAGGTCTCCCCTCTCCGGGACCCCGGTAGGGGTCACAGGGCGGACGGAGCTCCCGCGTTTCCGCGGTGGGCTGTGGGTCGTCTTGACAGGGACCTACTGGCGGCGGCGGCCATCGTTCACACGTGGCTGTCCTCACCGCCCCTAGCGGACGGGGTGGACGCCGAGGCTGTCCGCATCCGCAGTGCGTTAACGCAGATCTGCGATGCGGCCATGCCCAGAGTGCGGCGGCGTCTACCTCCGAGGCAGGGGGTCTACTGGTGGTCCCCAAGATTGGCGGACCTTCGTGCGGCATGTATCAGAGCCCGAAGGTCCTACACCCGCAGCCGGCGGCGTCACCGCGACGCTGAGCGGGAGGGCCAGCTGTACGAGGCGTACCGCGATGCGCGGACGGCCTTTCGGCTGGCCATCCGAGCCGCCAAGGACGCGAGTTGGCAGGAGATGCTGGACGGTCTCGACCGTGACCTCTGGGGTCGCCCGTATCGCGCGTCGCTGAACAAGCTTCGCGCGCAGGGCCCCCCCCTCACCGAGACCCTCCAGCCTGACTTCCTCTGTAGGGTGGTCGAGGAGCTGTTTCCACGGCAGTCGGAACACACGCCCCCGGTCATGGCCTCGCCAGAACAAGACCGGGAGACTGACGACGAGAGTATTCCGCCCGTGACGGAGACGGAAGTGGGAGCAGCTGTGGCGCGGATTCGTTCCGCGACCACGGCCCCCGGACCGGACGGAATACCAGTCCGGGTGCTGACGTCGCTCCTCGAGCACCTCGAGCCTCGCCTCAGGCAGCTGTACAACGCCTGTTTGGCGTCTGGGCGGTTCCCTGAGTGCTGGAAGGAGGGGAGGTTGGTTCTCCTGCCAAAGCCCCCGGACGGGACGGCCCCCGGATTCGCCGTCGGCCTACAGGCCCATCGTGCTCCTCGACGATGTGGGTAAGCTGCTGGAGCGCATCCTCGCTGCCCGCATCGTCCAACACCTGGAGGAGGTGGGGCCCGATCTGTCGGACGCTCAATTCAGTTTTAGAAGGGGGCGTTCGACCATCGGGGCCCTGCTACGACTGAGGCAGACGGCCGCGGAGGCTGTCACCGGCGGGGGAGTGCTTTTGGCGGTGTCGCTGGACATCGCCAACGCATTCAATAGTCTGCCATTCAGCTGCATCAGGGAGGCGCTCCGATTCCATGGGGTGCCCTTGTACCTGAGGCGGCTGGTGGCGGACTATTTGGAAGGGCGCAGTGTCCTCTGCGCGAGTCCCGCAGGGGACATTGTGCGGACGTCCATGTCGTGCGGCGTTCCACAGGGGTCGGTTCTGGGGCCGACTCTGTGGGACATCGGGTACGACTGGGCGTTGAGAGGGAGTCTCCCCCCCGGGCTGAGCGTGATATGCTACGCTGACGATACGCTCGTCACAGCCCGGGGCAGGACACTCAAAGAGGCGGCGAGCCTGGCCACTCTCGGCACCGAGGAGATAGTCGGGCGAATCGAGGCGCTGGGGCTCAGGGTGGCCCTAAATAAGACGGAGGCCCTATTGTTCCATGGGCCACGCGTAAGGCCGCCAATCGGCGTCTCGCTAGTCGTCAACTCCGTCCACATCAGCATCCAGGCCCATATGAAGTACTTGGGTCTGGTGCTCGACGGGCGATGGTGGTTCCGGGAGCATTTTCGCCGAATTGCTCCCCGGCTGGTCGGCGCGGCGTCCGCCCTTTCGCGGCTCATGCCGAACGTGGGCGGACCCAGCTTCGAGGGCCGACGGCTGTATGCGGGGGTGATCCGTTCTATGGCCATGTACGGCGCACCCGTGTGGGCGAGGGCTCTGAACGCCCAGCTCAGGGCTGTTCTGTGGAGACCCCAGAGAGTCATGGCGGTCAGAGCCATTCGCGGGTACCGCACGGTATCGACCGAGGCGGCATGCCTACTGGCCGGGACACCCCCGTGGGACCTAGAGGCGGAGATGCTCTCCGACCTCTACCGGCGGGTGACCTCACTGCGCGACGAAGGTGGCTCCCCATCGCTGAGCGAGATAGCCACCTGGCGCGAGGACGCCCGCCGAGACGTCATCGCCCGTTGGGCTACGCGGCTGGAGAGGCCTAGACACGGTGTCGTCACCGTCGAGGCTCTCCGGTCCGTATTGATGGAGTGGATGGAGCGGCGGCACGGAGTCCTCTCCTTTCGACTGGTGCAGGTGTTGTCGGGGCACGGATGCTTCGGCTTTTACCTGCACACGGTCGCGCAAAGGGAGTGGACTTCGTTCTGCCACCATTGCAGCAGTGACGAGGACACGGCGCAACACACGCTGGAGGCGTGTCCGGGCTTTGACCGGCAGCGCCGTGACCTCGTCGCTGTTATTGGTGCCGACCTGGCGCTGCCGGCTGTCGCGAGAGCGATGGTCGACAGCGTCAGGAACTGGGACGCGGTCGCCGCCTTCTGCGAGGCTGTCATCTCGCAGAAGGAGGCGGCGGAACGAGTCCGGGAGGAGTTCCGCGACCCGGGCCGCCGTCAGCGGCCGGGGCGGCGCAGGCGCGAATACCTGCGCCTGATGCCGCCCTAACCGAGGCCTCGGGTGATCGGACCGGGGAATTGTCCGGTCACCCGACGTGAGGCCACCGCGTGAGGGCGACGCCCCGACGGCGAAATCTGTCGGGGCGTCGACGAGAGGAACCCGCGAGGGTAAACCGCCGGGCGGGCCACCGAAGTTAAAATCGAGTACCGGTGGTCCGCTCGCACGGCGAAGAGAGAAGGTTTTACGGTGGGTCTATGGGATCACGCGCCGCCTTTCCGTCACCCCGGACCGATTCAGCGGGGCGAGACGCACCCATAGCCCACCAATAAAAAAATAAAAAAAAAAAAAAAAAGGGTTGACGTCTGGCGGGCGACCTGTCATAAAACTATTGCCAATAACTTTTACAATATGTACTATGAAAGAAGAGTAGGTACATATTGTATCGACCCCAAGCAATTGGGATAAGTTTCAATGGTGTGTGTGTAGTGGCAACTAGTAGTACTGCCGACCTGACAACAGCCAAATTATATGACATAAGTCTGACCAGCGTGATATAGTAGGTTAATTTCCCTCCCATTATGAAGGAGACTCAAGCCTCAAGTGGGACGTATATGATAAAATTAAATAAAAATTATTTCTCCTAAACGCTTCTAATATATCAATAAAGTCAAAAATCTTCAACAGATCGTAAATCATATTCAAGGACAAACAAAATTTAACGTACAAAATATTCGAAGGTTTACATAATACGAGACTTATTTTCGGCCTAGCCAGTCTATTTGAAATATCTTAGGACGAGAAAATAGTAAATTCGTGACGTGAATGTGTAAAAGAATAATTTACATAACCACTTGCTTGCATGAACGAATATAAGGATCTAACGAAAGAAATCGTATGATCTCGGTATGTTACTATTTGAACATATTCAATATTTTGTTAGTTATCGTATATTTATAGTATTATGAATAATTTTACAGTGATAGGGCCCACGTTGTTGACTGTTGTCAGTCTACAGCCGCGGGCCGGTCCGTCCGGGGTAGTAAGCACTCTCGCAGAATCGACGTCTGAGTAGTGGTAATATGCTACTGTACTTCGTTCGGTGAGCGAGAGTACTGGAAGTCCAATTTTCTGGCTGGGTTTGGGATTCATTAGTAGGGAGCGGCCTACCTTTTTTTTTTTTCGTTATCGCTGTGGAAATGCTTTTACGCACTATCCCCCGCCAGTGACAGACGGGGGGGTGTGTGGGACTCGCCGGCCATAGATGTTGGCGGCCGGAATACCCACTAAAACCAACAGCGTTCCCTTCCGCGCTTTTACGGGATGCCGGAGAGATCGTCTATTGACATTCTATCCCCGACACCCCTACGCTTAGCCATTTGGTCACGACCAGTCAGCCGTCAATGCGGTGGGAGGAGGTGCGCGTAGCGGCGCCTCCCTCTCCCCGGTCGCCGCCGACGGAGCGAGTTCGCAGACGCGAGTGCTTCGCGTTCCCGCTCCGCGGCCTCCTTTGCAGAGATGACTTCCTCGCAAAAGGAGGCCATCGACGTCCAGTACCTTTCGCTGTCAAGCATCTTGTTGATGACGGTCGACAACGACAGGTCCGCTCCTATGACCGCCGACAGGTCGTAGCGCTGAGGCCCCCAGGCTGGACATACTTCCAGGGTGTGACGCGCGTCATCAATTTGCGCGCCACACTCATGGCATCCAGGGGCCTCTTCACGTCCAATTCGGTGCAGGTACTTACCGAAGACCCCGTGTCCGGTAAGTACCTGCGTCATCCTGAATAACAGGTTGCCGTGCCCTCGTTTCATCCAGCAGTGAAGGTGGGGCGCTACCGCCTCAACGGTCCCCCGTCCTGCTACGGGGGACTCCAGTTCCTCCCTCCACCGCCGGACTACTGCCCTTCGAGCCGCTTCCTTCGCCCTACTCAGTCCCCTCGCGGTGACGCGTTCCCCATTCACCCGCGCCGCAGCGCAGAACTGGTAGACTTCCGCCTGTACCCTGGCCTGAAGTGGCCAGGGTGGATCGCCCGCTAGTAGTGTGGCTGCAGTCCAGGACACCGTACAGTACCCCCTTATTGTTCTCACCGCCATGGCTCTCTACACTTTTCGCAATAAGGCCTTATTGGAGGCGGTGAGCGACTGCGTCCAGATCGGGGCACCGTACAGTGCCATAGACCGTAAAATGCCGGCGTAAAGCTGCCGGCAGGACGATCCAGGACCACCAGTATTGGCCTAGCTATACACCTGGTATTGAAAAAGGTCCATGGGTGGCAGTAACATTTCCCATCAGGTGTATTGCCTGTTCGTTTGTTTTAATTAAGACGTCATACTCAAAGGATTGTAACAAAGCCTTATTAAAAAGCTGCCGCCGAAGCAACGGCTGATCGATTCGGAGATTAGTCCAGCAATGTCGACACGAGATGGTACCCCGAAAGGATAATCCGCCAGACGGGCCGTTGGACAGAGTACGGCATGTTATGGGATAGCACGTCGTCGTGTAACCATACCATAGCCGGTCCCCAAAAAAAAAATATAAAACCTCTGTTGTCCATTCATCTGTCACCGACGTCTATCTTGTGAAACGTAATAGGTATACATTTTCACTGCATATAATGAAAATAAATAATAACAAAATAAGAATATTACAGTGACCGCCCTTCTTTTCCTATGGTATCGTAAAAATCGATCATAAGTAGATAACATCGTTATAAGAAAAAAAAAACAATTCGAAATAAAACTATTTGTACCCCACATTTGACCCTACATTCAAAGCATAGTACACAAAGCACTTTCAATAGCTTTAATATTGGATAAAAGAAAGCATTATTAGCATGTGGCATAAGGTAAGCTATAAATATAAATAGCCATATTCAACAATGTCCCTTAATTTTAGTTTTTTTTTCAAGTTAAACCTTTGACAATATAAAGGGCATAAGACATCGATGATTAATGTCATTTATATTATTAATATAAAATTTAAAAATATACTATTTTTAATTTTTTTTTATTTAAAAATAGTCTTATAGAATTCCTTTAACATTTAACTTATAAATACGAAAAAAGATGGCTTATACGCGTATTTGATTCGTCTCAGCAATTTAAATTACAATATACAACAATGTTTTAAAATTAAGATAAAAAAGCCCGCATAAAAACAGCAAACAACCAAAAAGAGAGGGTAGTTGAAAAAATATTTTTTGTATTAATTAATAAGGAATGATAATACAGGTTGTTTCAATTAATGTTTTTTTTAGAACTTAATTCAGTTATTCAAAGTTTTAATAAAATGTTGATATTGTGTACCATAATAGTAAAATTGAGGCCTAGTAGTTACATACATACATATCATCACGCCATATCCCTTGCAGGGTAGGCAGAGAGGACAGAGTGCCAGAGAACTCTACCCTTGCATACTTCAATCGCTTCCTCAACATTCACAATTCTCTTCATACACGCTCGCCGGTTTCGGAGACTCTTGACTCCACCTTCCTTCAGTATGTGATCAATCTAGTCTAGGTAAGTTAGTCTCGGTCTCTCCCGGTACCTACATCCTTCCTCTTAGTACTTCATTAAGATATTACTGTATGATTGCTCATATCGATATATCTAGAACGTAATGGTAATTTATGAGTGTGAAACTAATAAAACTAAAATTTATTCATAGCATACTGCAGGGAAGATAAAGACAAAGTTTTAATTTCATAATAGCAGCATAAATAGAAAATTTTCATCGTTTCACAGTCCAAACGAGAGTCGCCCTTTCAAACTAATCCGGAAATATATTTAAGATTTGTTAGATAAATCTTTGTTTACAGAGTCACGCTCCTTATAGAAAGTTTTCCAATTAATGTAACAACAGAAAATTAAGCTCTGAAATTAAATAAACGACAAAGTTTTGTGTGGACTTACTTAGTAATCTCATAAAGTACTAACAGTTTTGGAGGGATAACTTCGTGAGTATTTCACAAAACTTATTTCGTTGAAATGATGGATTTTAACTTGCGAAAGTCGGAATAAGTAGCCGGGGGATTAACATAAGCTTATAAATTTTTGAAGTCAATCTGTATGATCTATGCCTCGACTCTTGATTGAGAAAATCTATTCAAATCTTCAGTCTACTTAACAATAAATTGAATGTTTTTTTTTAAGATTAGGATTTAAAAGCGGGAATTAATTACGTAGCATAAAGTTTTTTTTATATTGCTTATGGTGGCAAACGAGCAAGCAGCACACCTGATGGTAAGTGTCACTACCGCCCATAGACCTTTACAATACCAAGAGTATAGCTTAGGCCGCTGCCTACCAATAAGATCGCCAAACCCACCCAGTTGAGCTTCCGGCTCTCTCGCTCACCGAAAGAAGCGCAATAGCACATTGCCATTACTCAGACGTCGATCTTCTGCGAGAATGTGGTACTACCCCGGACGGACCGGCCCGCGACTGTAGACTGAGAACTGTCAACAGCGTGGTCCTACCACTATTAACATTCATATAATAATACTTATATTATTTGTGCTCTGTGCTAGGGCTACGAATACTACCAACCCTTACTTTGCTCGTGGGTGTCGTAAAAGACGACTGATAGCCTTATAACGACCTAGGATAACTCCATCTGATAGCGTTTAGTCGACAATTACATTCCCAAGGAGGGTTGACGTCAGGCAGGCGAACGACTATAAAACTATTGCCAATATATTTTGTAATATGTATGAGTACATATTGCGTCGACCCCAAGTAATTGGGATAAGAGCTATGAATGATGACTTATTTATTTCTAATAAAAAATTGATGAAGGCAACGAATATTATCAACTCTGTACAGAGTCTGATCAACAATTACGTAGGACAATATTAAGGAAGATTAATTTTAGACCGCTCTTAAAATATTTCCAAAACGTTTGCAATATGTATGATGGAGTAATAGTACATATTGAGTCGATCCCAAATAATTGGGATAAGAGTAGGATGATGATGACTTATCTATTTCGTCTCAATAATAAAATGCCTTGACTACACAGATGGCGAAGTGGTTAAGATACCGACCTATCATCCCAGTGCTATGGATTCGATTTCCATACAGGACAATATTTTATGTGATCCACAAATTATTGCCCCTAGTCAGGGTGTAATTTGTGTACGTTATATGTTTGTAAAGTCTCCCGCAATACAAGACTAATTTCATTAGCACTGAGTGTTATCTTTACAAAAAAAAATAATAATTACAAGACATCCAAAAAATGACCTTTTTTTCAAAAAAAAAATATTAAGATTAATTTCTTTATTTAGCGTAGTGGTATACGCCGGGTATTCGTTAGTTCATCATCACCATCATCTCAGCTCATATATGTCCCACTGTTGGACGCGAGCCTCCTCCGCAATGGAAGGGAAATTGACCTACTATACAGCACTGGTTAGAAGTGTTGGTAAAGGGTTTTGTTTCGAGTTGTCCTTCTCTCGCATAGATGTCATATGCGTTTTATATCCCTTAGTCGTCTTTTACGATCATCCACGGGTAAGACAGAGGATGGTGAATTGCATTCTTACTCCGTCACCACATGGAAAATTCGTTAGTTACCAATATAAATCTTAATTACAAGTCTAAGACGTTATTATTTAAGTAATATATTACAAGTTTTAAACACTTTTATTACTTCTGAAATCATTAAAACATTTTAGCTAACTGCCATCTTACACGTTTATTGTTTACTTAAGAACTGTATACTTCAAATAACTATACTAATATAACTTTACGAGTTTTAAACCAAAGCGATATAACGTTTGTAAATTTCTAAGTTATATATTAAATTCATTCATATACAAAATGAAACATAGAACCCCCTCCTTTTTGAAGTCGGTTAAAAAAAACAAAAAAACATATCATCACGCCATATCCCTTGTAGGGTAGGCAGAGAGAACATAGTGCCAGAGAACTCTATCTCTGCATACTACACTCGCTTCCTCAACATTCATAATTCTCTTCATACACGCTCGCCGGTTTCGGAGACTCTTGACTCATATACACATGTATTTTAATACTAGCTTTTATATTACTATGGGGGGTTCACTTGCGTTGAAGCCCTTAAATAAATATCAAAGATCATACTTTCCGATAGAACTGAATTAATGTAAATCAGTATTTAAAAATATCCCATGTCTTTTCTAATACCTCGAAGACTATGTGTTCATAATAATCGGTTAAGTAGTTTTGGCGTGAAAGCGTAACAAACAAATTTACATTCACATTTGTAATATTAGTAGCGAAGTAGGGATAGTAGGGGTTAGAACAATTTCTTACAATTTTAACCTTGGTTTTTTCCACTTTTTTATTGCTTATAATGGCAAACGAGTAAACCACACAACTCATGGTAAGTGTTACTACCGCCCATGGATCTTAGCTATATCAGGGGTATAGTTAGGCCGTTGCTTAGCAGTGGAACCCCTAAACCTACCCAGATAGTTAAACGCCCGGCTCTCTCGCTCACCAAAAGAAGCGCAGCAGCACACCACTGCTCAAACGTCGTTATTTTTGCGAGTGTGTGGTACTACCCCGCACGGATCGGCCTGCAGTTGTAGACAGACCAATCCTCCCTATATGAAGTCATTTATCATCATCATTCCTTCTTTTATCCCAGTAACTTGAAATCGATGTAATATATAATGCATAAAGTTATGACAATGGTATAATGGTCTGCCGCGTGACTGATGTCAACCCTCATTGGGAATATAATTGTTAACCAGATGGCTTCACAGCCGTCTTTTACAACACTTACGAGCAAAGTACGTTTTTTCTTAGGGTTCCGTACCTCAAAGGAAAAAACGGAACCCTTATAGGATCACTTTGTTGTCCGTCTGTCCGTTCGTCTGTCCATGATTAACGCAGACAAATTATACCCAGACTCAGAACAACATTTTATGGATCCCACAAAGTATTATCATGCATAAGAATCGAAGCATTGGCACGGAAGGTCGGACCTTAAGCACTATACCATATGTGCAGTCAAATTGTATACTTTTATAGTACATACATACAAACATACTATCACGCCATGTCCTTTGCAGGGTAGGCAGAGAGAACAAAGTGCCAGAGAACTCTATCCTTGCATACTTCACTCGCTTCCTCAACATTCATATACTGTATAGTCATTACTAATTAATAAAAATAAAACAGACAAATATTAAATCCGACGTATACATAAAAGAAAAAACAAAAATAGATTGGTTTATGAAGGTGTAAATACATTAACCGTTTGGTACATTATCGGTCACGAACACTGAGGGTTCGGTTTATTTTAGAACACGTGCATAGTGCACGTGGTGTCGACCACCTCCGTATTAGATAAATATAAACGGACAGTACGTAGTACTGTACAGTACGACCGCTGAATATCTTTGACATTTAAGTAGACCAAAGTTAATAAAATCCTACAGTTCATAGATGTCTTGGGTATAGGACTTTTTTTTTTTTTTTTCACCCGCTAGGTGGACCATGGATGTAGTCGCGCCCCGACAAATCGGTCCGGGGCGACAAAAGAGGTGGCGCACAACTCCATGGACCCACCCTGCAAACACCTCTCTTCGCCGTGCGAACGGGCCACCGGTACCCGATCTTTTCCGGTGGCCTTGGGTATAGGACTCTTGGGTAGACGACTAAGGAGTATAAAACGCATATAATATCTTTGCGAGAGAAGGAAAACTCGAAACTAAACTCTATACCAACACGTCTGACCAACGTGGTGTAGTAGGTTAATTTACCTCCGAATACGGAGGAGGCCAGACTCCAGCAGTGGGACACATATGGGCTGTGATGATGATGATGTGTAGAACTCATCTCATCATCATCTCAGCTCATATATGTCCCATTGTTGGGCTCAAGCTTTCTCCATAATGGCAGGGAAATTGACCTACTCTACCACGCTGGTCAGACGTGTTGGTATAGGGTTTTGTTTCGAGTTTTTCTTTTCTTGCAACATCTATTATGTTATAATTATGCATTTTGTATCTCTTAATCGTTTCTTACGATCACCCAAGGGTAAGATAGGGGATGGTGAATTGTATTCTTACTCCGTCACTACACAGATAACCGCACATACCTATAACTCTTGGCAATAGGAAATAATGTCATTGAAATTAATTACATTGAAATAATTGCATGACATCATCATCATGGAGCTTTTCGTCGTATACTGTTGAACGTAGATTTACCCATAATGCCATTCGTTTAATGCAGATGCTGATGATGAGATGATAGATTAGCTGTCATTAAGCATTTTTTTTTTCAAGGTGGCCATCTATAATCATATTAAACAGGACAGAGTTATCTGTAAGCATATATGTATATAGTGGGATTTATCTGTGGGCTACGCAAAATATTTGACCCGAGGGAACTGTAGACCAACTAAACTCGGAGCGAGATAACAATATTTGATTAATGACCATTTATAATTTTATATATCTATAGCATTCTAATATAATATAACTATTCAAATTACTGAAATTTAGCACTTAATATGCTTAATTATTTATAAAAACCCGATTACGAAACGAAAATTTTTTTCAGTATTTTGAATAACAAGGTTGTGTCATCGTTTAATACAATTCTAACTGTAAAGTTTGAAGTATTAAGCCTATACAATGTGTAAACCTTGTCCGGTAGATCGCACACGTCACCTTAAAGACGTAAATATGATACGAAGCGAGATTTGCATGGCCTACATTTCACGGTGGTGTAAGAGGCAGCACGATTGGGTCGGACTCCTAATAGGTGCGGGTTCAACCCCCCTTGTGACATCATTTTTCGTTTCGTAATCGGGTTTTTATAAATAATATACCTATTAAAATTTTCAAATATTTATATACATACAGAATGATGAAAAAGTATCTAGTAGTAATATTTCAGAGATGGGTGATTTAATCGAAATATGAGAAAGACATCCAGAGATTTTTATTTAGGTATCTCGCGGTGTCTTTAAAATTGAATTTGATTTTCTTCTGTTTTTTTTTGTTTCCGTATGGTGACGAAGTAAAAATACAATTCACCATCACTTATCTTACCCGTGGGTGATCGTAAGACACGACTAAAGGATATAAAATGCATATAATATCTATGCAAGAGAAGGAAAACTCAAAACAAAACCCTATACCAACATGTCTGACCAGCGTGGTATAGTAGGTAAATTTTCCTCCCACTATGGAGGAGGCTCAAGCCCCACAGTGGAACGTATATGAGCTGAGATGATGATGATGAATGAAGACTGTTTTTTTTGTCATTGTACATGCCTGTATATATTAATATAATAATTATGCAAAATATATAGAATATTTATTGTTATCGATCTAAAATTTATTAACTAAAACTGTAGATAGTAAAAAAAAAGATACTATTTTTTTAGTTTTTAATATTAATGATAGTGTTTAAGAGTTTAGTATATATAAAGTATTGAAATTAATAATTATTATTATAAAAATAAAAGGTAACAAAAAGAATACCTATCCAAACAGTTATTTAAATAATCCCGCTTCCCGAAATGCATGCCTAAAATATTGGCAGCATTGCCACGTTCAATGGCAATCCTTAACTTCTGTGCCAAGTAAAAGCCAGCATCCCGATAACGTGTCGCATTCTATCGAATAGTTATTAATTTTATACTGAATATTTTATTGGTCAAGGAAAATAGTTTCATTTTATCTTAAACTAGCATCAACACAAGAAATTATGTGATTTGAAATTATTTATATGCTGCATACGATATGATACACGTATTTTGTGCGGTATAATAAATGCATTTTGTGAAACATGGGGTGGTTTAACGAAAATGTAGGGGCGGGCATTTCAATAGACAAATTCTTGGGCGAAGACTTATCGTTCTTGGTTGCAATCACACCGTAAAACAAACGTAGATATATATCATATTAATATTACAATTTCTGTTTCGATAAAATTTGGAATTCATAATGACCGGAAGAACAACTAGCGCGGCCATGTTGCAATATAAATTCTAAAGCAAACATTTCATAGATTTCCTTTTGAATTTCATTTAAAAATATGTTATGACTTTCTTCGTTGTCATAACTAAACAAACTATAAGTAGGATACAGATATACTTACTAAGTATTGCTGAGTCAATTATAAGTCGCTAATAATATAGCTGCTGAAGAAGTGATTGTCTTGCCATCAAAGGAGCATTGTCTCAAATATTATGCTTTACTTTGAGATTTTTTGGTACATTGGTCTAACATCGAATCGTCTAAAATGTTGTGTGGTAACGGCTACGAATACTACCAACCATCACGTTGCTCGTTGATGCCGTAAAAGACGACTAAGAGTCTTATAACGAACGACATGGGCCAACTCTTTCTGATGCCGTTTGGTCAACAATTACATTCCCAAGTAGGGTTGACGTCTGGCAAGCGGCTGGTCATAAAACTATTGCCAATAACTTTTACGATATGTACTATAAAAGAAGAGTACATATTGTACCGACCCCAAGTGATTGGCATAAGAGTAGGAGAATGATTATGGTCTAAGATCGAAGAAATTTGCCCAAAACATTTTTTTTTTCCACTCAGGATTAGAATCGAAATTTTCCGAAAATTCTCAATCGTTGCTAATAGTATTCAATCAACAAAACAGTTACTCTTTGTAATATACATCGAAACAGATATAGGGGGGACACGAAGAACTAGACATATACTGCTCCTATCATATATATTAACCTATAAATTAATTAAACAGCAATTCAGGTGTCCTAATGATGGCATGATGTAGTAAACATGGTATTTTGTCTTCTTTTTACTAAATATACGTTGGCTTTGCAACAGTTGGGTTGATGACACAATAACAGCGTAATTAATCTACCACGTGGACCAATCATCATCATCATCACAGCCCACATATGTCCCACTGTTGGGCTCGGGCCTCCTCCGTAATGGGAGGGAAATTAACCTACTATACCGCGCTGGTTAGACGTATTGGTATAGGGTTTTCTTTCGAGTTTTCCTTCTCTAGCACAGATGTTAGGTATAATATGCGTTTTATATCCCTTAGTCGTCTCGTACGATCACCCACGGGTAAGATATGGGATGGTGAATAGTATTCTTATTCCATCACCACACGGAATACTGGACCAAACTGGTTGGCAAAGATTATTTATTTGCAATTTGCCTTCTCTTGCATTATTATCTATATACTTTAAGTACTTCATTCATTTTAGTATTAAAATTATCGTGAGTTTGACACATATTAAACAGTTGTATTGCCGGCAATACGCGGGCTCGCAGACGCTGCAGAGCTGCGCACTCGCCCTGATGATGAGCATCGGACATGCTCGAAACCCGAGTCGACATTATCGACTCTAACGCGTGAGTATTGCCGGCAATACAACTGTTTAATTCATTCATTTTGTCCGTGTGGTGACGGAGTAAGAATAATATTCACCACGCCTTATCTTGCCCGTGGGTGATCGTAAGAGACTAAGGGATATAATATGCATATAACATCTATGAAAGAGAACTCGAAACAATCCTATACCAACACGTCTGACCAGCGTGGTATAGTAGGTCTATTTCCATCCCATTACAAAGGAGGCTCGCACCCAACAGTGGGACGTATATGAGCTGAGATGTTGATGATGATGATGACTTCATTCATTTCATATGCCACCTATGAGAATGAAAGGCGTTCATACTCGTTCAACTTATAACCTATTATTAGAATAACTGACATTTTAACAATTTCCCTCTTTGATTCCTACTCGATTCGCTCACCTCCATTTTTCTTCTATGTATTTAACTTCATTGGTCCTCTCGGCATCATTCCAAACTGTAACTTTGGAATAGTTCTAAAATAAACTACTCTCATATCTGTTGTAACATCATGTTCTTTTTCTTATCATTACATGTGTTTACAAATTAATTATAATTTATTTAATTATAATTATTTATTTAATTAGTAAACGTACAAAGGTCGAGCGCTACGTGTTGGATAATTAATCATTATGTTATCGGCAATGGTGCAGTGAACAATAATTGGGCCGAGTTTATTATTGATACAGGGAATACTTCTGCTCGACTGATAATGCCTAGGTAAACATATAACGATCGAATCTCATATAGTTATGATTTCTCACAAAGTAATCCTTTTAAATAAAATAAAATGCTCTTATGATATTAAGATTTTTGAAGTTTTTACGATGCGCACGCACACCGTCACGAAAAACCGACACCCTGAAGTTAACTATAGTCAACATTTTAGATTTTTAAATAGATAATGCGTTATAATAAAAGCGAAAGATAAAATTTTTGTAAAGTTTTTTATCTTGTTACGCTAACTTCTAACGCGTGTTCATAAATAAATACACACACACTTTTTTTAATGTTTTTGCTACGAATATTACCAACCCTTTACTTTGCTTGTGAATGTCGTGAAATACGACTAAGAGCTTTATATTGACCTAGGTGAACTCCAATTAATATCGTCTCATCAACAATTTCGAAGGTGGGTTGGTTGGTTAGGCAGGCGGCCAGTCAATAAAACTATTGTCAATAACTTTTGCAATAAGTACGATAGAAGAGGAGTACATATTGCGTCGATCCCAAATAATAGAGGTAAGAGCAGGAGAATAATCAACGTTGATGCTCTTATGTTATTGACTAATAATAGAGGTAAGAGCAGGAGAATAAAGAACGTTGATGCTCTTATGTTATTGACTAATAATAGAGGTAAGAGCAGGAGAATAAAGAACGTTGATGCTCTTATGTTATTGACTAATAATAGATGTAAGAGCAGGAGAATAAAGAACGTTGATGCTCTTATGTTATTGACTAATAATAGAGGTAAGAGCAGGAGAATAAAGAACGTTGATGCTCTTATGTTATTGACTAATAATAGAGGTAAGAGCAGGAGAATAAAGAACGTTGATGCTCTTATGTTATTGACTAATAATAGAGGTAAGAGCAGGCGAATAAAGATCGTTGATGCTCTTATGTTATTGACTAATAATAGAGGTAAGAGCAGGAGAATAAAGAACGTTGATGCTCTTATGTTATTGACTAATAATAGAGGTAAGAGCAGGAGAATAAACAACGTTGATGCTCTTATGTTATTGACTAATAATAGAGGTAAGAGCAGGAGAATAAAGAACGTTGATGCTCTTATGTTATTGATTAATATTCAATAGAAGAGTTATGTGATTAGATTTTTGATGAAATGAGAACTTTATGTAATAAAATGAAATAATAATAGGTTTAGAGACCACCGGTATGTGTCTAAAAGTATGCTAAGAGTTCTACACCGATCTGATGGTATTTATTGAATACCATCAGATCAGATATATAAAAAAAAACCAGAGATAGGGTATAACAATTATTTGGAGATTGTATAAAGAATTATTCTATTTCCAATTAGAATCGAATCCATGTCACTCGGAACAAAAGATCGAAACGTAGACCACTCCGCCATCTATGCAATCAGAGATAGTGAATCAAATTAGTTGAGACCGTAATAAATTTATAAACAGAATATCTAGTTTAAAGCTATTGATTTATAGTTTTGTTTTAATCTTCATATGTATTTATAATTAATAATAAAATTCTATCTGCAATTACACAACGGTGTAACATAACCCTGACAAGGGCTGACGAGTAATGTAGGGGCGAGGCGAAGGGATGAAAGCTAAAATAAAAGGGATTATAGGGGAATTACGTTGCCACGGGCGACGGCGTGCCCTACAAGAAGTAACGAGCTTGTTCTTGCATAAAAAAAATATTATTTTGCAGAGTTGATCTTCAGAAGAAAGTTGGCGTATTACATGTTAATAAATGGATTACGACTTCTTAAAATTTTTGATATAAATATATTTAGATTAATATACTAAATGAACCATTTGGGTTCGTTTATAAGCATACTTAAAAGTCACATACACATGGAAGCATGTGTACATAATGCTGTGTGGTAGCGGCTACGAATACTACCAACACTTACTTTGCTCGTATATATCGTAAAACACGACTAAAAGCTTTAAATTGACCTGAGCCAACTCTCCACCTGATGATGTTTGGTTAACAATTACATTCCCAAGGAGAGTTGACCTCAGACAGGCGGGTATAAAACTATTGCCCTTTGCAATATGCACGTTGAAAGAGAAATACATATTGGCGTCGTTCCAAGTAATTAGGATAAGGGCACGAAAATGACGATGATGATGATTCTATGTGTACATAGAAATACCATAGTTACGAGTTCTTATTACATACACTTTCAAAGAGAAAATTTTAAAAATATGTGTGTATCTATCTTTCCGTGTGGTGACGGAGTAAGAATACTATTCACCCTATCTTACCCGTGGGTGATCGTACGAGACGACTAAGGGATATAAAACGCATATAACATCTATGCGAGAAAAGGAAAACTCGTAACAAAATCCTATACCAACACGTCTGACCAGCGCGGTATAGTAGGTTAATTTTTAATAAATGTAAATAAAAAAAATATATATTATTTTTAGTCAATTGAGTTTTTTTTGCGCCTGTTTTGATAATGGTACTTAAGGAGTAAACTCCAGTCGTGCGTCGGAGCTGACAAACACACTTTTTTAAATATAGTTATTACAGTCATTGAAAATATATTTGATTTTATATATAAAAATTTCCTATCCCGATGTTTGTTTATGCTAATCACCGAAATCACCTAAACTATTTTAATAAAAAAATTGTGAATGCATCTTACTTTATCAACTTAGGGTTAAGAATATCATCATAATCTTGCTCTTATGCCAATTACTTGGGGTCGACACAATATGTCATCTTCTTACATTATAGTTCTATCAGACGTCATCTCTTTAGTCACTCCCTGTTTATCCATGCCATGCCTCACGCAATCCATCCATCTTTTATTTAGTCTTCCTTCACACCTAAAGCCTTCAACATTCATACTTAAAACTTTCCTCAAAACATTACTTTCATCCCGCCTCATCACACGTCTATACCATGTCAAGTGTTCCCTTCTAAACTTTTCTGTCACTGGCGAAACTTTCATTCTCGTCGCACTACACATCGATCACAACATTCGCATCTCTGCTACATGCAGTCGTCATTCATCCGTCGTTTTTGTCGCCCAATATGTTGATCCATACAAGAGAGTAGGGCTATATTTTTTAGTATAGATACGATTCGATAGGATAGTTTTAAGCAACTATCCAAAGTTCGAGCAGACAGCTAGTAATAACCTATATCCTACTAATCCTATCCTACTAATATTATAAACGTGAAAGTTTGTAATAATGTATGGATGTGAACATCTTTGTTGCTCTTTCACGCAAAAACTACCGAATTGATTTTGATGAAACTTTATAGTAATATAGCTTACACATCAGAATAACACATAGGCTATAATTTATAAAGATATTTTGTAAATTGGCTAAAATATAACGATAAAAATCGCTTAAGACAGAAAAAATCGCCTATCTGCGAGTTATTTTTGCATACGCTGCAAAGATCTTGAAAGTTAGACAAATGTTATGTATAGTGGAAATGTACCTCTTAAATAGTTTTACAAAAAAGTCCACGACAGCATATATCTACTTTTAATATTTAGGCATTTATCGTTAAAATAGTAAATTAAAAATTCTAAATAATTTGGTATTTATTGCCGATGCACATTTTATAGTAACAAATTGATTCTTATGCAAACAAATGCTTTTATTGCTTTCGATATTTAAAGTAGATATTTTTTGCTTTTTACCGCGTGTCGTTTGCTACAATGTTTCAAAAGTTAGAACGATAAGAGTGCGCAGTGCTGCGGTCAGGCAGCAACCGGGCGCACTACAGAAATATGGCAAGAAATCTATGATCGCCGATTGTGCGACCCGAACACAAGTAAAGACGTGAGAGCAGTCATCGTTGATGATTGTTGTATTTTTGACAGCACTATCGATTTGTTAATAACATACTATACCTGTATATAATAGATAGGTATTGAAATTTTGTGATATGAAACATCTTTTTGCGCGCCTTGGCAGTAAAATTATGTCGACTACTGGAAATGATGGATTGGGTTAGGTAGGTACTAAGGCAAATGTGGTCATGCCGTGATACTACGCCGTTATTCTTTACTCATTTGTGTGTGCGCGTTCATACACGCTCGCCGGTTTCGGAGACTCTTGACTCCACCTTCCTTCAGTACATGACCGATCTGGTCTAGGTAGGTTAGTCTCGGTCTCCCTCGGTACCTACATCCTTCCACTTTCGCATTGTATATCTTCTTAATCAGACGTTCGTTCGGCATTCTTTCCACATGTCTGAACCATCGGAGCATTCCCTTTCGTATCTTTACACCAATACTCTCTTTCATACCTACTCGCTCTCTTACGTCGTCGTTACGAATGCGGTCGGTCAGCCTAACTCCACAGATTTTCCGCAGAGATCGCATTTCGATCGCATTAATTTTACTTTCATACTCTTTTCTACATACCCAACTCTCGCTTTCATACAGTAATGTTGGGACAAGCACTGCGTTATGTATTGCTACACGTGCCTTCTGGCTGAGGTGGTGGCTGCCGAGAAGTTGCCCCAACGCTCCGTTCACTCTATTTCCCGCATTCACTCTTCGCTCTATATCAGTGGTGTACCTTCCATCTCGGCTAAACTTCCTTACTAATATCTATTATAAATGCGAAAGTAACTCTGTCTGTCTGTCTGTCTGTTACTCTTTCAAGCCAACACTACTTAATCGATTAAAATGAAATTTGGAACACAGATAGTCTAGAGCCTGATAAAGAACATAGGCTACTTTTTAATGTAAAAAAGGATTGTAAAGGGGGATGAAAAGTTGTAAGGAAGTATCGTCATTTTTAAAGCCAGAAGCTTGAAACTTATTTTTAGGCTATTGATTAGATATAAATAAATATGACATTAACATTTTGTAAAAATTTACCCTTAAGGGGTAAAATAAAAATAGGGGATGAAAAGCTTTAGGAAAGTAACCTTTTACGCGGGCGAAGCCGCGGGCAGAAGCTAGTAACTTGATAAATGACAGTTAATGTTAATTTATTACCGAGTTCATAACCTTAATTATATGTCTGGGTTAAATGATCGTCCTTAAAAACATATTTTCTTGTGGAATTACAAAAGTGTTTACATCAATATTGAATAGGCTTATACCTATTGAATACTGAAGAAAACAAGGCGATGGTATTTTCCATCAAAAAAGATGCATAAATATACCTATTATATATATAAACAATGTCAACCCGTGTAGTGACGAAAAAGAGTACAATTCACTACCCCCTATCTTACCCGTGGGTGAGGTGTAAGAGACGACTAAGGGATATAAAACGCATATAACATCTATGCAAGAGAAGGAAAACTCGAAACAAAACCCTATAACAACACATCTGACCAGCGCGGTATAGTAGGTCAATTTCCCTCCCAATACGAAGGAGGCCCGAGCCCAACAGTGGGACGTGTATAGGCTGTGATGATGATGATGATATAAAAAAATATATTTAATACTCCTTATAAATCTTCTCAGCTTACTTAATTTTCACTGTTAGACATGAAACTTTTTCATGAAGAGAGCCAGTCCAGCCTACTAAATAAGTTTTGAGACTAAAGTTAACATAGAGTTTACTTTCGAGTATTCTTTTCCTTGCAGGGATATCATCAGGTTTATGACTAGTTGTCTCTTAAAAGTAGGGAAGAACATTTATTCTGTACCTATTCGATCATCATATAGATAAAAAGATATTGAACTAGAACAGATAGACAGAAATAAAGTCGAATTCCATGATCATCATAGCCATCTTGGCCTTATCCCAATTATTTGTGGTCGACGCAATATGTCCTCTCCTTCCATACAACCCTATAAGACGTGATTTCTGTGATAAATCCCTGTCTATTCATGTCATGCTTCACAGAAGGTCAAATTCCATAATCATCATTCATTCTCCTACTCTTATCCCAATAACTTGGAGTCGATACAATATGTACTTCGTCTTCTTTCATAGTACATATTGTAGAAGTTATTGGCAACAGTAAGAAAGTAGTTTGCGAAAGTGGAAGGATGTAGGTACCGAGGGAGACCGAGACTAACCTACCTAGACTAGATCGGTCATATACTGAAGGAAAGTGGAGTCAAGAGTCTCCGAAACTGGCGAGCGTGTATGAAGAGAATTATGAATGTTGAGGAAGCGAGTGAAGTATGCAGAGATAGAGTTCTCTGGCACTCTGTTCACTCTGCCTACCCTGCAAGGGATATGGCGTGATGATATGTATGTATGTATGTATGTATTGGCAACAGTTTTATGTCCGGCGGCCGGCCAGACGTCAATCCGTGTATTTCCCTTATATATTTCTATATTTTGAGAATCTAACGGCACCAGCGATTGCCATGATATTTAGTATGCAGGCGATTTCGGGGATAATAAATTAAAAATTTTCATTTAGAGAAAATGGATATTTTTCAGTATTTATTGGCTGAAAACAGTGACAGAAGGATTTCTGTCACTGTTTTCAGCCAATAAATAAATATATTTTTCGTTAGCCAAAAACTATCAAGCAAATTTGGCTCCTGTCGAGAATATACATAGCTTAGTTGGGAAATCGAGCAGCCCAATATAGACAGCTCCGGTTCGATCCCTATTTTGCCTTCCTACTACTATCATTCCCTTTTTTAATTTTATAAATTATTTTTTTTGCGAAAGTGGAAGGATGTAGGTACCGGGGGAGACCGAGACTAACCTAATTCAAATCATTTATTTTGCATAACCTACCTAGACCAGATCGGTCATGTACTGAAGGAAGGCGGAGGCAAGAGTCTCCGTAACCGGCGAGCGTGTATGAAGAGAATTATGAATGTTCAGGAAGCGAGTGAAGTATGCAAGGATAAAGTTCTCTGGCACTCTGTTCTCTCTGCCTACCCTGCAAGGGATATGGCGTGATGATATCTATGTATGTATGTATAAATTATTTTTCACAATTTCATTAATTACTTTTTTAATAGGTATCTAAACACATTAAAAAAAAATTAAAAGAAACTATCGAGATAAGCTACTAAAGCAGTAAAGGATAGAAAATCTCAATATCAACGATAATATTTTGGAAGTCAAATACATTAAGCATGAGTGTTAATCATTATTCGAAACGTCCCGATTGTAAAACCAAAATTGAGAAACAATCCGTAAAAATAAATTTAAAAAAATCCGTATAAAAGTTTTATTTAATATGTTCAATTGAAAAATAGAATCAGTTATCGATACAAGTTTTAAAAACATCTCAATTGAGAATGTTAATTTTAAAATACTTCCTTAATTCTTATGGCAACTCAAAGCTTTGTTAATTCGAAGTGATGGTAATTAATTACGAGCCAAGAGAGAAGCGTCAGTAATTTTTAACTACCCTCAAATAATAATAATTTAAAAAATAATTGGTTTAGAAGGGAAGTAATGTAATAAGATATACGACACGGTTAATATTCCCTAACATTTTTAAAGAACTCCATTAGAATCTTCTGGTTATTTAAAAAAAACTTATTTGTAAGCCGAATAATGATTATCACAGGATTTTAGCCCATCATCATTATCTTCTCTTTTCCTAATTACTTGGGATCTATATAATGTGTATTCTTTTTCCATCGTACATATTTCAGAAGTTTTGGTAATAGTTTTAAGACCAGTTGTCTTCCTGACGTCAGCATTCCTTGGCAATTTATTTTTTGAGTGGACAGCACCAGATGGAGTTGGGTAAGTTCGATGTGAAGATTTTATTCATCTTTAACGATGCCCACTCCCTATTTTGCTCATATAAGGATTGGTAGACCACAAAGCAAAGTGGGACTTAAATGCAGCTTGTTGCGTGTAATAACCAATCTTGGTTATTAATAATATATCTTGGTTATTAATAATCTTGGTTATACATAATTAATAATCTTATTAATCTATTAATTTTTAACAAAAGTTGTGAAATTAAAAATAAGCACAAAACAGAAAGCGCAGAAGCAGCGAAGAATTTAATTCTTGAATTAGCTGGGACGTTCTCGAAGAATGTGAAAAAATAGGAAACAATTTATTGCCATGATATTCATTATTAAAGTTTTGAACGCTTTACAGCGTCCATGGTGACCAGAGGACACTCACACCACCAATCAAATTCAAACGAAATAGAAGCCGTAAAAATAGTTTTATTTCAATTGTGTGTAAGACTCGCATAAACATCAAAATTCATTGTTTAGTTGTAATCGGTAAAAACGATTTTTCATATAATATAATACCCGCATAGATATTTTAAGATATTAGAAATCTTTAACTAGTGAGAAAAATTGAAATTCAGGTCGTCGTTGTATAATCCAATTCAGCCAGCTAAAATAATATCTTAATTTCATCCTCATATAAATGTTAGAATGTGATACTTTTATTGTCTTGAGAGATAAAAACGCAATAGAATTTCGTTTGATATTTTATCGATCTGTACCAGATAGAGCTATATTGTTCACAATTGTTTTTTTGACCTATATCCTTACCAACTTTCTCCATAAAACTTCAATACGCTCTCGGTCTAAATCGGCCCAAATAGCCGCTGACCCCAATTTTTTACGACCCATCGTAAAAGCACCATAATTAAGTTGTGCCAATCTGTCGTATATCAAGAGGCTATAGTCCAATCAGGACGTATGAATATTTACTAACGCATTCACAATTAGCATGACAGCATAATGGTTGTTAATTTTGGTGCATAGGGGGTAGCGAATTTAAATAATTAACAATATTAATGGTAGACATGCCTGCGAATTTCTTATTTTACGTACTTAAAGAGAGATAAGAGTTCAGGTTAATGATCAGCCTTAAAAATTATGAACAGAACCACGGCAAATCACAATAAATCTGCGATAGATGCAATAATATGCATGCAATAAATGCTGCGATCTGTTCTTTACAATTAATTACTTCTATTATTAAATAAATAAATTTTGAGACCTCTAATTTATTTGTTCACAGGATTGGAGGATTTGCGTTATTTGCCTTAGTTAGGTATTTAGTAACTGCCCTGTAGCCACAACGCAGTCTTTAGAAAAAGAAACAAAAACTTTCAATAAAGAACACGTTGGAATATTTGAGTAAAAGGCTGCTTCACGTTGACACACTTCACCGCTAGCACCTTGGGCGGCTCAGGTTCGAGTATATGCGCCTGGTGTTGCCTTAGTCAAGTCTGCAAATGATCGGAATGAGGATTAGTGCGTCACCCGCAGAGAAGTCGAGCACGCGTAGATGTTTCCCCCGCAACACTGTAATTGCCTCCATAGCCTGCCATGGCCTGATAAATAAAGCATTTTTGATTCTCGTAACTAATGTGAACAGTTCTATTGAAGCATTTCTCATGAACTACAGATATAGTT
Organism: Lymantria monacha; assembly: GCA_905163515.2. Classification (NCBI taxonomy): domain Eukaryota; kingdom Metazoa; phylum Arthropoda; class Insecta; order Lepidoptera; family Erebidae; genus Lymantria; species Lymantria monacha. The sequence goes on along the minus strand of LR991102.1, from coordinate 20,779,603 downwards.
AAGCTCACCACCTTATGAATAGTACCTATCATTGCGCTTAAGAATTCTGTGAGTATAAACATTTATTACGTAAAACATACACCTAGGTATACATATAAGATAAGAGAGATTTTTAAGGATTTCCTCGCAGTTTATTTTAGCTGACTGAAACACTTTTCAGCGTCCGTGTGTTTCTCCCTAGAGTATACAATCTGAAACTTTAAGAAGAGAGACTTCTGCATGTACGAATATATTTTCACGAAAGGAAATATCTAGAAATGTGTTCATGTCAAAAATTAATTGATATTTAAATTGTAATTTGCTAACTGTAAAACTAAACATGCGTGAAAAACAAACAATTTACGAGAAAAAAATATATTTTACACAAACTTGTATTATTTGTGCTTTGGAAAAAAATCTTAACAAATTTGAATAAAACCGTTGACGGCATACACCAAAATTGCACGGGTTGAGAGCCCTCAGCGCTCACCCACAGTCCGGGTAAAGTTGTCATAGCCATCTGAGGCTAACAACTAAGACACACAAAAAAAAAAAACACCAAAATTAATTTAAAATTTTATGTTACACAACATTTTATAGACGTCTGTAGCGGAGATGCGAATGTTGAGATGGATGTGTGGTGTGATAAGAATGGATAAAATAAGAAATGATTAGAGCAAGTTTCAAAGTGAACGGTTGACGTGGTACGGACATGGTGCTATGTCGGTTACACCCGTTCGTCTGCGGATTTCCGTATTTCGGATTCTATCTCGCAGAGAAATCCCGAGCATAGCCCGCTCCATAGCACGCTGAGCGACTTTGGGCCTGGTTATGAGGCCTACATTTAGGGACCACGTGGATAAACATATAAGCTACCTCAAATGCGGTCTATTGAAAATTATTGATATATACCCTATTAAATATAATAAGCTTACAAAACCCAAGCATTTTGACTTTGTTGACTCATATATGTACAACAAAAGCATCTTTCAAGTAGCAAAGCTAATCCGATCAGCTTCTTGGTAAGGCATACGTCACATTCAATTTATAATTCAGTAGTAATCCTCTGAGTGTCAGCTGGTACGTGGTCTCGATAAGGAGTGAATATTGAATTTAAGATGGTCGTGTTATGAAAAATGAAAGAACATCGCGTAAAAATTACTTTTGTTAGACATATTTAAGGGAAAAAAACACTGCTGTATAAATATTCGTCATCTTCATCATCATTCAGCTTTTTTCTATCTACTGGACGTAGACCTCCCTCATACTTCTTAATATTTATTTAAACATGACTGCACAGGTGGCATAGTGGTTAAGATACCGAGCTTTCGTGCCAGCGCCATTGTTTCGATTCCCACGACAATACGTTAATTCTCATCTCAGCTCATATATGTCTCACTGCTGGGCTCGAGTATCCTCTATAGTCGGAGGAAAATTAACCTACTATACCACGCTGGTCAGATGTGTTGGTATAGGGTTTTGTTTCGAGTTTTCCTTCTCTTGCATAGATGTTAGATGCGGTTTATATCCCTTAGTCGTCTCGTACGATCACCCACGGGTAAGATATGGGGTGGTGAATTGTATTCTTACTCCGTCACCACACGGATAATCCGTTAATTATATGTTTGTAAAATCACCGGCAATACAAGAATTATTTCCTTAGAGCAGGGCACAAAAAATAAAACGTTACCTAAGAGTAATGTTAAAATTAGTATCTATAACCAAATGGTTTCCCTGTAGTGATGGTTTTGAAATACGATTCACCACCCCCTAACTTGACCGTGCATATCGTAAAAAACGATTAAAAAATAAAATATGGGTATAATATACATGTAAAAGATGGAAAACTCGAAATAAAACCTAACTAATCTGTCCGAGGAGTATTATTTAATTGGCCAATTTCTTTCCTATGGTAGAGGAGGCTCGAGACCGGCAGTGGGACGTATGTGAGCTGAGATGATAATTATAACCAATCATGTAGCATTAAAAAGTCTCAATAAGGAATAAGTCTCTCTAAAAGTAAGTCTAGTCTACTCTAGTAATGGATTAGCAGAGCTGCGCTGCTAATAATTCTCTCTTTATAGCCATTAATGGCTCCATCAAGGATGGTAATATACTCTCGCAAAAAAAATCTCAATAGTAACAATAGATAATGACTTGTCACGCTTCTGGTATTACAAAAGACCTTTTGGCGGTATTTACGATACGAGAGCTTTAACGACTTACTATAAGGCCTACTATTACGGCTTTACATAACGCAATTAATAAATGCCTAAAAAATCATACAAATATTATCACTGACGGGTTATAGAAGAACATTTAGTTCACTATAGAATGATTGCGAAAAATTAAGTATTAAAGTAACCAACCCGTCACCATCACTTAAACATTCATTCCGCGTCGGAGACTCGTAGCGTACGGACGTGCGCTGCCCGCTCTCCCACTCGCGCTCTCACTCGCACCCGCGCCCTGCGGTCGTGCGTTCTCGTGTTTCGGCTCGCTCGTCGTGCCGTCTCGCTCTCTCGCGTCGCGCTGTTGCAATTCGCGGAACTCCGAAGCGCTGCAGTGTACTCAAGTCTGGAAGCCGCAACTCAAGACAGGAAGCCGCAACCGGTACGAGTGTGTCGCGCTACGGCTGCCTGAACCGCGCTGCGGCTGCCAGACCGTCGAGTCGCCGCGGAGCCGCGGAGATTCCAGATTGCAACACCCATCCAACGGATTTCTTGTCTTTCTGAAGACATAGAAATCCGATTTCTATTAGTGACATAAGTCCATTTGGCCCCTTCAGGGAAAAACCAACTTTGGTCCTCGGTTGAAACCTTACGGTGCCAACGAAGCCGAGTGAGGCAAGGCCCCGATTTGCCTGCCGAGCCCTTTTGGCGAAGGCTAACAATCGGAAGGGGTTAGAGCATCCGGCCTTGGGGGATCTCCTAGTCGGACCTAACCTACGGCATATCATCATTTTTCTGCGCGGGCCTAACAGCCCAAGCAGCTAGGGCCCTGTTCGCACAATAAGATCGGCAACAGGCTACAAGCTTAGGGCTCATTAATTAAGCACACATCCTCCCGACCTATACCCGGTTGGGAGGGAATATAGGTACACATCCCCGGGTCCACCCCCCGGGGAGTTAGTCGTTCCCCACGAAAATTTAATTCTTCCCGCGAATACTTTCTTAGCAGCCATGGCAGCTAAGAAAAGTATCACCATAGAGGACATCCTCTCCATCCCGGAGATCCAGGAGTCCCTCTTCCGGCACTTCGGCACCAGCGACCTAACGATCGCGCCGCCAACCCACCCTTCACGCGCCCGCTCGCTGTCTCCACCAGCCACATCGCACCAACCGCAACTGCCGGTTATCGAGGTGGCGATGGAAACAGAAGAGCCGTCACCATCCCCAGCCTCCTCGGAAGCAGATGACTCTGCAACCGATGACAGTGACTTCATCGAAGTCCACTCCCGTAAGAGGCTTAAAAAGTCCTCCAATGACGGCCCTTCCAAGGCCGCTAAAATCCAGCCGACTGAATCGGCATCGACCCCTACTGCTACGGCCGCCCCGGCCACCCCAGTAGCGTCCTCCGCTCCTAAGCCCAGCCCGGCCCCTCAGGCCCCCGTCAAAACACTTGTTCCGCCGCCCCTATACATTAGGGACAAGGATAAGTGGTTGGCCATCCAAACGTGGTGTACCACACACCACGTAAACTACAAAGCGGCCAAGTCGACCCCAAATGGCATCCGGGTCGACCTGCGGTCCTCCGACGACCACCGCAAACTATCGAAGATGTTAGGGGATCAACAGATCCCCTACCATACTTATACCCTCCCCGAGGCCAAACTGTTACGAGCAGTAGTTCGTAACATGCCTCACGAAATCAGCACAGCAGAGATTCTCCAATCTCTGAAAGCTGACAATCTCCCGGTAGTAGAGGTACACCGCATGGTACGCGGTAGGGGAAGACTCCCCCTCAACATGGTTCTAGTATGCCTTTTAAATACCCCAGAGGGCAAAGGCATATATAAAACCACGAAAATATGTGGGCTCTCCGGTGTAACCGTTGAGCCACCATATAAAAATGGCAACCTGGCACAATGCCATAAGTGCCAGCTATATGGCCATTCGTCAACGAATTGTTTTGCGCGCCCTAGGTGCGTGAAATGCTTGGACGACCACCACACCAGCCAGTGTGCGCGCCCTAAGGACCACACACTGTGCAAAGAACCGCCAGCATGCGTTCTGTGCGGAGAGTCCGGCCACCCGGCTAACTACCGCGGCTGCCCACGTGCACCGAGGCGGATAGTCCGGCAGCCACCCAAGCAGGCCTTATATTACAATAAGGTCTTTGTCCCAGCCCCAATCCCTACCCACAACGCGTGGGCCCGCCCCTTGCTATCCAACAAGGAGGCTTTCCCAACCCTGCCCATCAGGCAGCCCAACCACCCGCCACCACTGGTATCACAAACCCCCAAACCGCCTACCGCTAGGCCAAACCCTCCCCCCGTGGGCCATACAAAGCCTCAAGGGACAAAAGCCGCGAAGCCGGTAGCCCCAGGCAACGCGCCTACAAAACCACCCCAGGGACTAGACCCGGACCTAGCCCTGGTGCTAAATTTCGCGAGTCTCATCAATCTTACGGAAATCCGCGAGATCGCAGCTGAGCTGAGAAGGAATGAAGGCAACAGCCTCGCCCTCCTCAACACAGCCGTTAGGTTCGCTCCCACCCTGGAGCGTCTCGGTTCCTTCAATAGCCGTTAATGGATAGACACACTCCCGGTAGAGTCAAACCACGACACCTAAAAATAGGGACATTCAACGCGTATAGCCTCGCCCTCAAAAGGGACGAAGTAGGCACATTCCTTCGGGACCACCAGCTCGACATCTTGTTGGTACAAGAGACGTTCCTCAAACCATACAACAGGGACCCTAAAATTGCGAACTATAACATAGTTCGTAACGATAGGACAACCTCTACTATGGGTGGAACGCTCATCTACTACAAGAGATCGCTGCACTGCACACCTATGGATCCGCCCCCTTTGGCGTACATTGAAGCCTCCATCTGTCGGCTAGCCCTCACCGGCCATCAGCCGATAACCCTTATATCCGCATACCTGTCTCCTGACAAGGACACTCTTCTAGTCGAGAGCGATCTCAAGGCCTTGCTTGACTTGGGTGACGCCGTCATCATTGGCGGTGATCTTAACGCCAAGAGCACCTCATGGAACTGTCTCAGTTCCAACAAGAGGGGCAGGGCTTTAGAGACCTACGCCGACCGATTGGGATATGACGTCATAGCGCCATTAGAGCCGACGCACTTCCCACACAACATCCTACACAGACCGGATATACTCGATATTGTCCTTCTCAAGAATATAAGCCTACGCTTATGTTCAATCGAAGTACAACACGAGTTAGACTCAGATCACCGTCCGGTGACTCTAGAGCTCGCCTCCCGCTCCCCCGACCCTTCAGGTCAAAACAACACCATGACAAGGATGACCACCAACTGGGCTCGATTGCAGAAAGGACTGCAATCAACATCCTCGCCCCACCTTGATCAAATTCCAAAGGACATTAGGTCCAAGGAAGACACCTCTCAGGCAATCGATTCCTTAACGAGTCACGTGCAGTCAATTATCGACGACTGCTCACGGCGGGTACCAATTACGAGCGATCGTAGATGGCACCTGCCGGACGACGTCCGTGACCTGTTAAGACGCAAGAACGCCGCCACCCGCGCTTATGACCGATACCCTACGGAGGACAACCGCATTCGTCTGCGGTCCCTACAAAGGGAGGTCAAAAAAGCTATACAAGACATGAGACAGAGCAAATGGGACGCCATGGTTGAGGAGCTAAAGCCCTCTCACCAAGCCTTCTGGCAGCTTTCCCGCTCACTCAAAAAGGACATAGTGTCCACTCTCCCTCCTCTCAACCGACCAAACCAGCCACAGGCATTCATGGACGATGAAAAGTCCGAATGCCTGGCCGACTGTCTGGAACTTCAGTGCACGCCAAGCACACTATACCCCGACGACACAAATAATCACCGTACCATAAATAGTGAAGTGGAACGTCGTACCACTATCTCTCGCTCCTCAGAATACGACAACCCAGACGTACCTATCCCAGCAGTGACCAATGACGAGGTCAAATCTCTGGTCAAGGGTCTACACGCCAAGAAAGCCCCCGGTTCGGACGGTATCTCCAATAAAGTCATTAAGTTATTCCCTGCTCACCTCATTACCATTCTGTGCTGTATCTACAATGCAGCACTGAACAATAACATCTTTCCCTCGCAATGGAAAGAGGCCGTGGTAATCGGAATCCACAAACCCGGCAAGCGACGTACCGAACCCAGTAGCTACCGCCCGATAAGTCTACTAAAAGGATTAGGCAAGCTTTATGAGCGCATAGTCCTTAGCAGACTTAGATCATTCGCCGAGGATAACAACCTCATTCCAGACACGCAATTCGGCTTCCGTGCGAGGCACAGTTGCGTACAACAGGTCCACAGATTGGTGGAATACACAAGTGGTCAGTTCATGATGAACAGATACACCGGTGTATTATTCCTAGACGTAGCGAAAGCATTCGATAAAGTGTGGCACGAGGGCCTCATTCACAAGCTTTATCGTCTAAAGATCCCAGATTATCTAATTTTAATTATACACGACTACTTGAGTCACCGCAGCTTTCGCTACAGGGTGGAAGGTACGCTGTCTACCTCCCACCCCATCAAGGCCGGCGTCCCTCAGGGATCGGTCCTCTCCCCATTCTTATTTACGCTATATGCTAGCGATATGCCCCAGTTTAACAGAGTCCAAAAAGCGCTTTACGCTGATGACACCGCACTCTACTGTGCAGGCAGGACCCCGACAGCAGTAGTTAAAACTCTCCAAACAGCGGTTACCGCCCTAGCCAATTGGTTCAGGAAATGGAGAATCGAAATCAATCCAGAAAAGAGTCAGGCGGTCATGTTCACACGCAGAACTGCCCGTTCCTACTCTATAGACAACATCCCACCCCTCCAGCTATTTAGCAAACCTGTCTCCTGGAGCAGGCAAGCTAAATACTTGGGTGTGACCCTTGATGACCGACTTAGCTTCGCACCCCACATAAAGATTGTACGCGATCGTGCAGCCTTTGTGATGGGACGCCTCCACAGCCTACTCCATGCTAGGTCGAAACTACCCTTGAACAGCAAGGTCCGATTATACACCGCTTGCATACGGCCGATCATGACCTATGCAAGCGTAGTGTTCGCGCACACCAAGGCACACAGGATCCATAGGTTACAGACCTTACAGAATAGGTTCATGCGCCGAGCTACGGGAGCACCGTGGTTCATTCGTAACGTCGATCTTCACATCGACCTCGAACTGCCGACCATCAGGCAGTTTATGAAGCGGTGCTCCCAGAGCTACTTTGACTCTGCCAAGACACACCCCAACCAACTAGTGGTCGGGGCGGCTTCCTACACCCCATCGCGAATCTCCAAAGTCCGACGTCCACGTCACGTCCTCAACGACGATGACGACGTTATTACGCTCGCCCAGACCAAAGCCTACGCCGCGCGCGAGGCCATTGCGCACAAACATCCGCGTTTCCGTCCTCGACGTCGAGGTACGAAAACACGGCGAGCAAAAATCACCGACCCCAAGATGGACACGTCCACGTCCACCTTACCCCCAGCGACGCCCCGAGCCGAGGCCCGTTCCCCACAGGGGGAGCCCTCGGGCGAAGTCGCCTAATTCATGTCTATCGGGTTGAGAGCCTTCGGGCTCGCCCGCAGTCCGGTTAAGCTGTAAAAGCCCCTTCGGCTAACAGCTCGCAGTTGGTATGTTTTAGTGGGTATTCAGTGTCCCCTTCAGGGCCTGTGAGTCCCACATACCCCGCCCGGGGCGGGTATGCGACAAATGCATTTTTAACCACTGCGTTACCAAAAAAAAAAAAAAAAAAAAAAAAAAAAAAAAAAAAAAACCATCACTTAATTTTTAATGAGTGCAACCGGCTTGACGGACCACTAGGAAAATGATGAAATGTATTCCAAGCAATTTCTCACACTAACTGCAATCCAAAAGGCCAGTCAGCCAAGCGTGCCGATTATGGCATTATCCCCCTTTAGGCAGGCCTATATATAGAACAGTGGAGATCATTAAGTGGATCTATGGATGGATACTCAATATAGGAAGTTATTATACTACTATATTTGATTACACAGGTGTAATCAAATATGGGGTAGTGGATATAATAAAGGCCTAACGTACCAGGTTTCGAACCGTATCTGTGTAGAAGAACATTTTATGCCATCTACAAATTTTTGTTCTAAGTTTGAGTGTAATTTGTGTCCGTTAAATTTAGTTTGTAAAGTCCCCCGCAATACAAGCAATTAATGTCTTAGTATTGGTCTTTAAAAAAAACAACAAATTTCTAATGTTTATGTGACTGTAATAGTCACATAAAACATTTGAAATAAAATTATTGGTTTTTTTTACTTTAGAGCGTTCATGATCACAAGAGGACAATCCTTCCAGTGACCATGAATGCTATAAAGTGTTCGAAACGTCGGGCAATTAAAAATTAAACACAAACGAATCCGTAAAAATAGTTTTATTTAAAAAAAAAGTGTGTGTGTCAGCTCCGACGCACGACTATAGTTTACTCCTTAAGTACGATTATCAAAACAGGCGCAAAAAAAAGCTCATTTGACTAATATTAAAACTGTTCAGTGAAGTATTATCTTCACGTCAGAAAGTGAAAGGTGCGCGAACAGAATAGGTTGCGCACCAAAAACGTAACGAGGTCATTCGATCACTAGATTTTACTTCTCAAATTTTTCTCATACCGGGCGCCTTATATGAAAGTCGATTCTTAAGTAGTAAACTCCAAAAAAAGTTATACGCAGTCCATTATTACAGATTTTAGGAATGTTTGTCGAGTCCTTAAACAATGTATATGCAATGAAAACGAAGTACACCCAGATTCGGGAACAACTATTTGCGGATCAAATAAATGCTTTTACCCTTTACCCTATTGACCGACCCAACACTGTGTGGGGAACGTGTCAAGGTGACCATTTAATTAAACCATAACCCAATTCGAGCATATGCTAAAAATGTCCTACAGAGATTGATATGGAGCCAGCATAATTAATATTTTAGCGGTTACGCTTAGAATCTTTTTTGTTTAAACTTGGGCTGCGTTTTTTTGTAGGTAGTTATTTTTAACATTCTCTCTGCAATTAAGAATCGAGTAAAATGTTGTATGCTATTTATGAGAAAATTTAATTTAATTGTCAAGTTCTTGATAGAAAGATGAGCAAACAGGGACATTACACAACTGAAAGAAGTGTTAAAAATAAAAAATAAATGTTTATTGTATTTTACTCCGTTGCACCGTCTTATTTTCGTATCATCATCATCTCAGCTCTTATACGTCCCACTGTTGGGCTCGAGCCTCCTCCATAATGGGAGTTATGATCCACTATACCACGCTGGTCAGACGTGTTGGTATAGGGTTTTGTTTCGAGTATTCCAGTTCTCGCATAGATGTTATATGCGATTTATATCCCTTAGTTCCCTCTTACGATCACCCACGGGTAAGATAGGCAGTGGTGAATTGTATTCTTACTCTGTCACCACAAAAAATAATATCGTATACTAAGATATTAAGGTTTTTTTATTGATTACGATGGCAAACGACCAAGCAGCACACCTGATGGTAAGTGTCACTGCCGCTCATGGACGTTAGCAATACCAGATGTACAGCTAGGTGACAGTGGCCTACACTGTTTACCAACCAAAATTCACCCAGAATGCTAAACTCCCAGCTTTCTCGATCAAGGCCACCGAAGACAAAGATCGGGTACCGGTGGCCCGCTCGCACGGCGAAGAAGGGTGTTTGCAGGGTGGGTTCATGGGGTTGCGCGCCGCCTCTTCTGTCGCCCCGGACCGATTTGTCGGGGCCCGACCACATCCATGGTCCACGAAGAAGAAAAAAAGAAAAAAAAAGAAGCTTTCTCGAACAACGAACGAAGCTTAATACCAAATTGCCACTGTTCAGAGGACAATTTTCTACGAGAATGTGGTACTACTACTACCCTGGATGGATCAGCCCGTAGCTGTAGACAGAAAACTGTCAAGAGTGCGACGTGCGACCTTATCACTACATAATTAATTACAGATGTGCATACGCAATTGGCATCACGAGGCTATAGTGTATACAGCAATAGTGTATGCTGCTATATAATACTGGATCTTAATAGGCTGAAGAAGAAGAATATATCATTGTATCTCCTATTTATCTTACCTATTATCTAATGCATAATAAGGAGGAAGATTGAGCTACTATATCATGATGGTCAGTCGGGTTCGTATAGCTTTCGAGTCAGGAGCCTTCTATATAATATTAGCGACCCGTCCTCGCTTCACTTCAGTTACGGCAATGCTGTTGCGTAGTTTACTTTCGCAACAAAGAATTCCTTTTGGAGAAGGAATTTCTTAAAATCCTACTTCATCCAACCTTTACAGGGTACAAAGAAAGTTCACACCAAATGCCAAGTCTGTAGTGGCAGTATTGGAAAATGTGGATTTTTTGGGTTAACACCTACGCAATCCCTTTTAGGGGTGGCATTTTAAAAAGCCGTTGTTAGTTTACTTCTCTATCGTAACTCAAATATGTCTACCGACATTCAAGTCTGTAGGAGCTATATTTAAAACATGTGATTTTCACACACCCAGCAACTCCCCTAGCGGGTGGAATTTCGTAAAATCTGTTCTTTGCTGACCTTTACGAAAGGAGTATTACTACCAAATTTAAAGTCTGTAGGTCTTATGATTCCAGAGATATCGTGATGAGTCAATACATAGGTGGAAATATCTTATATCTATATAACATGTGAGAATCCAATTGATTGAGACAATTATTTAACTGCTGAGCATAGAAAAGTAGAAACATTATTACAATTTATAAACCAGAGGAAATGTAACTCTTAATTAGATTTAATCTAATTAAAATTCTGTTCATTTTACAGGAAAAAAATAATTAAATTAATTTTAACTTTAAAACAAGAAAAAAGATTCGCTCAACATTGTTCCCTGGGTAGTTAAGAAGGACATCAAGATTGTAATTTACTTACCATTGATTAAGATTTAAACTTTGGTTAATAAAAACTTTTGCAATTGCAAAAATTTTTTGTGCAGATTAAGAATACAATTCACCACATCCTTTCTTGTTTGTGGGTGTCGTAAACGATAATTAAGGGTATGCTGTAATAACATCTTCTTAATATATAAAAATTACGCGTCACGTTGTTTGTCCGCGATGGACTCCTAAAGTACTTAACCGATTTTAATCAAATTTGCACAGCATGTCTAGTTTGATCCAACTTAAAAGATAGAATAGCTTCCATCTCAATTTATAGTCGCAATATTATATTATTGCAAATTATTTGTTTATTATTTGACAGTCACAATTATCTGTTATCTGCAAACGATTCTAACAGATGGCAGTATCTGTTGACTGGATTGAGTAAGTATTTTATAGATGGCGCTAAGCTAAACGTACAAACGTTTCATATAAGCTACAATTTATTAACATAACCACCACGTGTTACTGAGGCTACCTTAGCCACAGCAACGCGTGGGTGGGTCTGTTAGTATAATATATTTACAAGACAATGAAAAATATATATTTTCCTCCTCTCGTGGAGGAGACTTGGGCCCAGCAGTAAGACAATGGTTATAACCTAGTATGGTGACGTAATAAGAATATATTTTGTCACCACTCAATTACAATCTTCAATTTGCTGGTGAATCGCTGCGATTAGGGAATATTCCTGCGCTTAACAGCGTAGTTGGCCATATTGTACTATACTGGTCTAGGTAGAGAACTCCGATATCGAGTTGTGAATTCGATTCCCACATAAAATAGTCCTTCTGTGATCTATAAATGATTGTCCAGAGTCTGGGTGTTATTTGCCCTTTAATTTTATGTTTAATAAGGACTCCGCGACAGATGAATTTATTCCTTATTGCAGGCTGAATGGTCTGTAAAACAAATTCATGGTTTTCTTGTACATGCCCAGCATTGTAAGTTGTAATGATGGTGTATGGATAGAATCCCAATATTTGGGCAAGTTAACGTCTACTAAACCGCCGCGCGGGCTATTGGTGTCCAGGAATTGGTTTCAGTTGCCCGTTTAATTAGTATAAAACAGTTATGGAGCAAAATGCCGTCCTTCCTTTACCCCGGATGGTTTTCGCGTGTTTGTAGCTACACCAAAGCTTGTCCAAATATGAATAGTGTCTACTGAGTCTATTAATAAACTTACGTATATGTTAATTATATCTCATCTCAGCTCATGTATGTCCCACTGTTGGGCTCGAGCCTCCTCCATAATGGAAGGGTAATTGACCCACTATACTACGTTGGTCAGACGTGTTGGTATAGGGTTTTGTTTCGAGTTTTCCTTCTCTCGCATAGATGTTATATACTTTTTATATCCCTTAGCCATCTCTTACGATCACCCACGGTTAAGATAAGGGGTGGTGAATTGTATTCTTACTCCGTCACCACACGGAAAATTATTTATACTGTAAGAATTGTAGTAGAAATATCAATATAGTGGTTAATAACTCACCGAACATAAATTCTATCATTAACATTACCTGTAAAAGATAAAAAAATATTATTAAAAAAGCACTGTTGCTCATACAGCGTGATGGTTAAGCAGCTATCTCTAGTAAAGAATACTGTGAAATAGAATTCCACACTAGATAATTCTTAGCTCGACCACAAAGTATTTTTCGAATTCATATAACTATAACATGAATAAAAGGATTAATACTTATGGCGAATTAAGCTATATTAATAACTCTTGTGATCGCTGCTTTTCTTGCATTGATTACCTAGATATTTATTATTTTGAGATTTATTGTTCTATTTTTTGTTGTTTTATATTTTAATTGATAACAATATATACATACATACATATCATCACGCCATATCCCTTGCAGGGTAGGCAGAGAGAACAGAGTGCCAGAGAACTCTATCTCTGCATACTTCACTCGCTTCCTCAACATTCATAATTCTCTTCATACACGCTCGCCGGTTTCGGAGACTCTTGACTCCACCTTCCTTCAGTACATGACCGATCTGGTCTAGGTAGGTTAGTCTCGGTCTCCCTCGGTACCTACATCCTTCCACTTTCGCATTGTATATCTTCTTAGAAACTACATTCATTTCCATACAATAGTTTTGGAGTGATGTGAATGAATGTGTAATGAACATACAGGCAAATGAAAAAAAATCATACCAAAATTCACAAAAATATTGTTTTGGCTTCGGCCGTTCTAATAAATGGCTCTAATATGACATTGGCCGTTGACATTTTATCCGTGTGGTGACGGAGTAAGAATACTGTTCACCACCCCATATCTTACCTGTGGGTGGTCGTACGAGACGACTAAAGGATATAAAACGAATATAACATCTATGCGAGAGAAGGAAAACTTGGAACAAAACCCTATACCAACACGTCTGACCAGCGTGGTATAGTAGGTTAATTTCCCTCCCATTACGGAGGAGGCCCGAGCCCAACGGTGGAACATTTATGGGCTGTGATGATGATGATGATGACATTGGCCTGCTACAATTTTATTATATGTAAGTATAGTTATATTAAAATCCAAAACTTTGCACTCACTAACTAGCAAAAACGGAGTATAAAAATGAACTAAGTGGTTATTATACTCATAAATATTAAGTTCTCATCCGAAAACTATATCAATGTCCAACAGAAAAAAAGTATAATTAAAATTTCCTACGTGCACATTCCCATACACAGAGTTAAACGTACTCCTGTAGGTTAAACGCCCGTCCCTTTAAATCAAATACAGATTGATAAAAAAACGTCGCGCTTTAATTAAAAACGCTAACGTGTAATATAGTTTAATTGACATTTGTTTCATTTAAATACTTTTTAACAGAAGTTGACAGACAAAACGCTTGTGTGCATTGCCTTTATTTAACAAAAAAAAAATTAATTAACACATTATTAGACAATCAAATTCATATTATTCGATAAAAACTCACTGTATATATAATCGTATACTCACTGTATATATAGTCGTACCTTTCTGGATCAAATTGAAGATGTATTGGCGAAAGGTCAGGTTAAGAGTACGCGTAACCGTAGAGCATGCATGAAGACTGTGATGACTGTGAATGAAGCGATGGAGGTATGTCAGGATCGTGGTTTGTGGCAATCCGTAGTCTCTGCCTACCCCTCTGGGAAACAGGCGTGAGGCTATGTATGTATGTACGTATGTATATATAATAAAAAATAATAACGTAATGACAAGCATTCATTGTAATTTTACACTATAGTATAAACGTAGAACATTTCCGTATTCAATGTGTGCAATTTGGCCCACCCACCCTGTCCTTACGGGATTTCCCAGGGGGCAGGATAATGACGGGCCATTGCGGTCAATAACATCTTACATATAATAATAGCACGAATTTATTCCTTTATTAGAGTATTATTATAAGAGTCCTGTAAAAATATGAGTATTTCTTCCGTAGTAACAAGTTTTAAATGCTTTTTAAAATAATTATACGCCTTCTTTTTTTCCGTGTGGTGACGGAGTAAGAATACCATTCACCACCCCATATCTTACCCGTGGGTGATCGTACGAGACGGCTAAGCTATATAAAACGCATATAACATCTATGCGAGAGAAGGAAAACACGAAACAAAACCCTATACCAACACGTCTGACCAGCGCGGTATAGAAGGTTAATTGCCCTCCCATTATGGAGGAGGCCCGAGCCCAACTGTGGAACATTTATGGGCTGTGATGATGATGATACGCCTATGACCAAGACATAATTCGGAAACAGTGGTCTATATTAATGGATCATCATTATTCAGCCCTTTGTCGTCCACTGCTGGACGTAGGCCTCCCTCATATTTTGCCACAAAGTGCGGTCTTGTGCCACCCGCATCCAACGACTCCTAGCAACCTTCACCAGATCGTCGGTCCACCTGGTTGGACCAACACTGCGACGTCCGATACGTGGTCGCCACTCGAGAACCTTTCTTCCCCAATGGTTATCGGTTCGTCGAGCGATGTGACCTGCCCATTGCCACTTCAGCGTGCTAATTCTCCGTGCTATATCGGGTACACCCGTTCATCTGCAGATTTCCGTATTACAGATTCAATCTAGCAGAGAAATCCCGAGCAAAGCCCGCTCCATAGCACACTGAGCGACTTTGAGCTTTGTTATGAGGCCTACATTTAGGGACCACGTTTTCGTGCCATAAGTCATCACTGGTGACACACACTGGTCAAAGACCTGTGTTTTCAGACACTGAGGTATATTGTATGAGAAGATCCTCTTAAGTTACCCGAACGCTGCCCAGCCGAGTTGGATTCGTCGGCCGACCTCTCTCTCGAAATTGGATCTACCTAACTGGACTGTTTGAAGGTACCACAAACATAATGATCAACAGCTTCGAGAATCGCATTGCCAATTAAGACCGGTATTGGAATGACATGGGTGTTAGACATGACTTTCGTCTTGTCCATGTTCATTCCTAAACCCACTAGTTGGGTTACCCTGCTGAGATCGTTGAGCATGATGCCAAGGTCCTCCATGAATTCTGCCATAACGACAATATCGTATGCAAATCGAAGGTGAATGATGTATTCGCCGTTGATGTTGATGCCGAGTCCGGTCCAGTCTAAGAGTTTGAAGACATCTTACAATGCAGTGGTGAACAGTTTCGGAGAGATGACGTCTCCCTGTACTGACATTTCGCATTCTTACTCCTTTACATGGAAATGCATACATACATACCATCACGCCATGTCCCTTGCAGGGTAGGCAGAGAGAACAGAGTGCCATAGAACTTATACTCCTTGCATACTTCACTCGCTTCCTCAACATTCATAATTCTCTTCATACATGCTCGCCGGTTTCGGAGACTCTTGACTCCACCTTCCATGGAAATGCTGACATAAATACACTCCAAATTCTTTGTCTTATAGTCTAATGGAGAAGATATACGCTGTAACGACAGCTTTATGTAACCTATGAAACCTTCAACTCGAATACTATTAAAAAGACGCACATCTATAGACTGACCATGCCAAGGTTACTTGCCTTCATTATGTTTCAAGCAACAATGAGCACAGTTGTGTGTTAAGGACGTCTTTTATATATTTATATGCATCGTCATCATAAATACTGATTGTACAAATGACAGAGTGGTCTAAATAGCGCCTTCACATGCCTAGAATCGTGTATTCGAGTCCCACGATTGACAATTCTTTGTGTAATCCACAAATGGTTGTTCAAAGTCCGAGTGTAATTTGTTTTCGTTAATTTTGTTTGTAGTCTTCCGCGACACAAAAATTTATTCCTTAGTACAAAGAAAAAAATACGGGCTCCTCTGCCTAACAAGATAATGGTAATAAAATCTCAATAGATCTTCTTTTGTTGCCATATATATCCCTCGTCGGGCGGATCACAGATGACAAGAAATCATTACCATTGATCAAATCAATATCAAAGGGAAGGGAACTCAGTGGGCTATGACTGCTATGAGGCTGCACGTTGTCCTTCACTTACATTTTTAATTCATATTGGCGGCGTGTTAGCTTTTAAAAAAAAGCGGTCAAAAGAGAAAAAAAGAGTATAATATAACACCATGCAATTTTAATCAAATATTTAAGTTATTTTAATTAATATTAGTTTGGTATACTTAGATGTCCATCCATCCATCCATCAGCCCGTAAACGTCCACTATTGGACATAGGCCTCCCCACGAGAATGCCATTCAACACGGTCCCGCGCCACCTGCATCCAGCAGTTTCCTGCGACCTTGATAATGTCGTCAGTCCACCTAGTGGGGATCGTCCTGCGTTGAGCCGTCCGATTCGTGATACTTAGATGTAACGTGTACGAAATTAAATTATGATTTAGATTACAATTACATATATATTTTATCAACGTTTTCTCTGAGCAGTCAAACTAAGGTCTGAATATGAATAAACGAGTCAAGTACATATGAAGTCAGGTATATTAAACATGACGTCAGAACGCCTTAAACTTTAACTTAAACTTTGAAGAAAATTATGCAGTAATTTTTTAAATGAATTTGTACTTAAAGCAAAAGCAATGTAATATCTTGAAGTATCATTATTAAAACTTGCCGTGTGGTGACGGAGTAAGAATACTATTCATCACCCCTATATCTTCCCCGTGGATGATCGTACGAGACGACTAAAGGATATAAAACGCATATCACATCTATGCGAGAGAAGGAAATCTCGAAACAAAACCCTATACTAACACGTCTGACCAGCGCGGTATAGTAGGTTTCCCTCCCATTACGGAGAAGGCTCGAGCACTAAAGTGGGACATTTATGGACTATGATGATGATGATCATTAAAACTTAATTATTACTAAGAAATTTGTGAGCCGTCATAGTTTTAGGACATTGTTTAAATTAAACTAACTAACGTAGACTTATTTCAGATTAAGACTAATAAAACTAACATTTAGTCTAAGATAAACGTGAATTTCTTGCATGAAGTTCCTCAATTACCTACATTGGGAACTTAAGTCGTTACCCTCGTTTTTGGGGGTGCATCCTTAATAGCTTCAAACTCATACGATAATGCACCGTATTCTGTTTCATTAAGGTTGATTGTCTGATATATTTGCCAGTAATAGAACATCTGGTGTCTTATTATACTCTCAGTGAAGTTAATTTCTTACATACTGGGGCAAATGTAAGACTATGACTATAGGGATTCAGACACTAGGGTTAGAACTACTAGGTAATTTAATTAAATATAGATGAGATTAGTATTGACAATACGATTCGTAATAATGAAAGCGATAACGTTAAATTATGAAGTACAATATAATATTATAAAGAATAAATCTTAAGTATAATATAATATAAATTTATTAAAAAAAAAATGAATTATGCGTGCGTGCAAAGTACACACATCAGAAGTAAAACTTTGGCAAACTAATTTTTAAATCTCGTTTACATACATCATCCAATAGCGTGTATTCTCTCTCTTCCAATCAGATTTACTTCAACAAACATGGAATTTTTAATATCCTAGCTTCCCAATTATTGTTGCTTTCAACTTCCCAGCTATCGTTTATTAAAAAGATGATTTCCTTTAAAAAAAAATAGATCAAGAATTTGCCAATAATATTTATGTTCTTCTAATTTATACTCTGTGTATACTAAAGTTTGTATACTTTTTGCAAAAAAAAAAAAAAACAGATTTTCTTATAAAATTCTAAGTTCACAAACGTAAATGGACTGAAAGTAGAAAATTAGTAATAAAATCTTTAAAGCAAAGCGTTTTATTTAGCGTGGTTTAGTTTAGATTAGATTATACCAAAAACAATTACACTATGAAGAGAATTATGAATGTTAAGGAAGCGAGTGAAGTATGCAAGGATAGAGTTCTCTGGCACTCTGTTCTCTCTGCCTACCCTGCAAGGGACATGGCGTGATGGTATGTATGTATGTATTTTCAATTATACTATGGTGCCGAGGTGCCCTTCAAGTCGAAGAGAGAACGCACAGCAGATTATTTAATGGTTAGGTACCTAAATTAGCATAATGCAAAAAATAAAAACGTTGATATAGGCAAATTTACCTTTTATTGTGAAGAAGGCTCGACACCAAGATTGGGACATATCTGGACTGAGAAAGGAAGAGACATTTAAAGGTTAACGCTAACAAAATTGTCTCAAATTTTTGTGACTGTATAATGATTTCGCAATTCCTCTACTCATTTAATTGATAATCAGACAGTGATTTTCTATTCTCACCCGCGAATATTCAATACAAAGGTTTTATGTTATTTGAAATAAAACTATTTTTTGTATTCGATTTTAAATTTACTCACGTTTCGAACACTTTATAGTGTTCATGGTCACGGGAGGAATAAGGTGTTTCACGTCCAACATCGTTATTAGAGATTTATATCTACCCGCTAAATTATTCATTATTAAATTTTAACATCAGAGAGAGAGAAACATCAGAATTTATTATGTTTTATGTTCTTTTTCATTATAATTTCAGCAAAGAAATAGAATAAATTGCTTGCGAAAATACTACCGTCACTCCGCTTAACTTTTACGGGTTGAGAGCCCTCAGCGCTCACCCACAGTCCGGGTAAAGTTGTCATAGCCATCTGAGGCTAACAACTAAGACACACAAAAAAAACAAAAAGAAACTACCGTCACTCAATAATTTTGTAGTCTTTGGATTTTTATTTTATTTTAAACTATCAATAATATAATTTTCATACTAACTAATATGATAAATGTATATGTGAGTTTGTTCTTTACGCTGTTAGATCTAAACCACCAAACAGATTCTAAAAATTCCTTCACCAATGGAAACTAAATTACCATCAAGTAACATATGCTATATTTTATCTCCGTATTCCCACGAGTAGAAGAGTTACATGAGTGAAACCGTGACAATTTGTATTTTAAATAAATAACTGAAGAAATTATCGCACCCGTGCAACGGTACGAGCTTATGGCTATTAATGGCAAAATATTGCGTTTCAGAGTAGCCAGTCAATCAAAAACCACTGAAATTATATACATACGCTGCTGGTGTCCTCTTCAAAGGGCAGAAGGCGGTCACATAACGGATTGTGGTATGGGCTCAACCGCCATCATTTCATACAGCCAAGGTGTGGTCAAAATGTAACTTATCCATGAAAAATGTTTATTTATGAATGTTATTCTAAACCTTTAGATAGAAGACGTAAAAACCAAAATGGCAAAATTTGAATGAAGATATTAAATTACCAAAGAATTTTAATTTAAATCAAACGATTAAAAAGTACATACGTACATACCATCACGCCATGTCCTTTGCAGGGTAGGTAGAGAGAACAGAGTGCCAGAGAACTCTATCCTTGCATACTTCACTCGCTTCCTCAACATTCATAATTCTCTTCATACACGCTCGCCGGTTTCGGAGATTCTTCACTCCACCTTCCTTCAGTACATGACTGATCTGGTCTAGGAAGGTTAGTCTCGGTCTCCCCCGGTACCTACATCCTTCCACTTTCGCATTGTATATCTTCTTAACCAGACATTCGTTCGGCATTCTTTCCACATGTCCGAACCATCGGAGCATTAAAAAGTCACTACGAAAATTATACATTTTACTACTGTGAATGATGAGTATAATAACAATTACGATTAAATGCAAACTCACATTCAGCAGGCGTGGTAGTAATAGTGGTAGGACCACGCTGTTGACAGTTCTCTGTCTGCAGCCGCGGGCCGGTCCGTCCGGGGTACTAACACACTCTCGCAGAAGATAGACGTAGGCAATGTGCTATTGCGCTTCGTTCGGTGAGCGAGAGAGCCGGAAGCCCAATTGGATGGGTTTGGCGTTTATATTGGTAGGCAGCGGCCTATTTATAGGTACCCGTATTGCAAAGGTCCAGGTACCCGTATTGCAAAGGAGTGCTGTTGGCGGTGTCGTTGGACATCGCCAACGCCTTCAATAGTCTGCCATTCAGCTGCATCAGGGAGGCGCTCCGGTTCCATGGAGTGCCCCTGTACCTCAGGCGGCTGGTGGCAGACTATTTGGAGGGGCGCAGTGTTCTCTACGCGAGCCCCGCAGGGGACATTGTGCGGACGCCCATGTCGTGCGGTGTTCCGCAGGGGTCGGTTCTGGGGCCGACTCTGTGGGACATCGGGTACGACTGGGCGTTGAGAGGGAGTCTCTCCCCCGGGCTGAGCGTTATTTGCTATGCTGACGACACGCTCGTCACAGCCCGGGGCAGGACATTTGAAGAGGCGGCGAGCCTGGCCACTCTCGGCACCGAGGAGATGGTCAGGCGAATCGAGGCGCTGGGGCTCAGGGTGGCCCTAAACAAGACGGAGGCCCTGCTATTCCATGGGCCCCGTGTGAGGCTGCCCATCGGCGCCTCGTTAGTCGTCAACTCCATCCACATCAGTATCCAGGCCCATATGAGGTACTTGGGTCTGGTGCTCGACGGGCGATGGTGGTTCCGGGAGCATACCTGCACACGGTCGTGTACAGGGAATGGACTCCGGGCTGCCATCATTGCAGTAGTGACGAGGACACGGCGCAACATACGCTCGAGGAATGCTCGGGCTGGGACGGGCAGCGCCGCGACCTCGTCGCTATTATCGGTACCGACCTGACGCTGCCGGCTGTCGCGAGGGCGATGGTCGACAGCGTCAGGAACTGGGACGCGGTCGCCGCCTTCTGCGAGGCTGTCATCTCGCAGAAGGAGGCGGCGGAACGGGCCCGGGAGGATTCCCGTGACCCGGGCCGCCGCCCGCGGCCGGGGCGGCGCAGGCGCGAATACCTGCGCCTGATGCCGCCCTAACCGAGGCTTCGGGTGATCGGCCCGGGGAATTGTCCGGTCACCCGACGCGAGGCCACCGCGTGAGGACGACGCCTCGACGGCGAAATCTGTCGGGGCGTCGACAGGAGAGGTACCCGAGAGGGCATACCGCCGAGCGGGCCACCGAAGACAAAGATCGGGTACCGGTGGCCCGCTCGCACGGCGAAGAAGAGGTGCTTGCAGGGTGGGTCAATGGGGTTGCGCGCCGCCTCTTCCGTCACCCCGGACCGATTTGGCGGGGTGCGACGTCCATGGCCCACCACAAAAAAAAAAAAAAAAAAAAAGGTACCCGTATTGCAAAGGTCCATGGGCGGCAGTGACACTTACCATCAGGTGTGCTGCTTGCTCGTTTGCCACCACAAGCAATAAAAAAAAGGCATGAATTCAGTAACCATTAGTAAATGTATTCCCCTACTGTAAAGTAATGAGGGTCATGCACTAAAGTTACTCACAGCTTTTTAAATGTGTAACGAATCTGAGAGTTCACGTACCTGAGTGCACGCGGAACGCTGTAAAAAGTACGAACTCAAAGTAAGGAAACGTTAGTTTATTCCTACAGTAAATTATGAGGTGTGCTGTGAAATTGTAGAAAGTTTACGCTTTCGTTATTGCGGGCATAAAGAGTATATTTTTATCTATTTTGTTGTCTATTATAAATATTGAAATAGTTGTATCGTAGCGGCTACGAATACTACTAAATCTTACTTAGCTAGTGGATGTCGTAAAAGACGACTAAGAACTATATCAACCTGGGCCAACTCTATCTGATGCCGTCTTCTCAACAATTACATTCCCAAGAAGAGCCCATAATAACTTAAGAAATATATATGAAGAGTACATATTGCATCGACTCCAAGTAATTGGGTTAAGAACAGGATAATAGTGAACAGGATAATATTTCATAGGTTTTTGTCTTTCATGGGGATTATTGACTAATCGAAGCGGAATATTGTCTATAAGTATTAGCTAATTGCGAATATATTGTAATAAGGACCGTCAAGAGTTCTACCTAGTTGTTGTCATGACAACTGCTGACATAACAATTAATGTGATAGATAAATTATGGATATTATGTTGATACTATTACTAATGTTGAAGGATGACGTTTTCATTAAATTAATAATTTACGAAATCCAAGTTGCTGAAACAGCTAGTTATCAGACCACTACACAGATGGCGTAGTGGTGAGTATCTTAAAACTGACCTTCTGTGCCAGTGCCGTGGGTTCGATACCCACGCAGGACAGTACTTTGTAGGATCCACAAACTGTCGTTCTTAATCTGGGAGTAATTTATCTGCGTTAATTGCAATAATGTTATAATTGCAATAATATAAAATTAAAGGATGTAGGTACCGGGGGAGACCGAGACTAACCTACCTTGACCAGATCGGTCATGTACTGAAGGAAGGTGGAGTCAAGAGTCTCCGAAACCGGCGAGCGTGTATTAAGAGAATTATGAATGTTGAGGAAGCGAGTGAAGTATGCAAAGATAGAGTTCTCTGGCACTCTGTTCTCTCTGCCTACCCTGCAAGGGATATGGCGTGATGATATGTATGTATGTATGTGTAATTGCAATACATTGTACATTTCCTTAGTGCAAAAAAATCATGGGTGGTGTCAAAAAAATATTTCCTAAGTCTGCTGAGGAATGCATCTATGCTATCATCACCATGATCGCAGTTGGTGTTATAAGTATACTGGAAGTGTTGCTGCCCTTTCTTCTAGTGATTCCTCGGTTTACACTGCTTCGAAAGGAAGCAATGGCTGGGGACATAGTATTCTTAAACAATCACCACAAGCGAATCACACCATATAATACAAATATACATATCAGTTTGGAAACATTATTATTTAAAACCAGCTTCTGCCCGAATAAAAGGCAACTTTCCCAAAGTTGAATTATTATTCCAAAGGAAACACATTATAGGGATAAAGGGTATGCTATGTGTTAATCTTGGAAATGATTTATCCATGTGCCATTTTTCATCCAAATTCGTTCAACGATTTGCGCGTGATTGCATTGACCCTTTTAAACATCTTCACAAACTTTCGTATTTATATTGGTAGTATTTATATTATTTATTGTAGAGTTGGGTATGCAGAAAAGAGTATGAAAGTAAAATTAATGGGGTCGAAATGCGATCTCTACTGAGAATCTGTGGAGTTAGGCTGATCGATCGCATTCGTAACGACGACGTAAGAGAGCGAGTAGGTATGAAAGAGAGTATTGGTGTAAACATGCGAAAGGGAATGCTCCGATGGTTCGGACATGTGGAAAGAATGCCGAACGAACGTCTGGTCAAGAAGATATACAATGCGAAATTGGAAGGATGTAGGTACCGGGGGAGACCGAGACTAACCTATCTAGACCAGATCGGTCATGTACTGAAGGAAAGTGGAGTCAAGGGTCACCGAAACGGGCGAGCGTGTATGAAGAGAATTCAGAATGTTGAGGAAGCTAGAGAAGTATGCAAGGATAGAGTTCTCTGGCACTCCGTTCTCTCTGCCTACCCTGCAAAGGACATGGCGTGATGATATTTATATTAGTAGTATTTATATTAGTAGTACTGACTTTTGTATATTTAGAACTAGCCAATTCCTAAGTTTTCACCAACATAATTCCCAATCCTGTAAGAATATGGGGATAAAATAATAGCCTATATTACTCGCTGATAATATAACTTTCCATTTGTGAAAGTGTTATTATACTCGGCTCAGTAGTTTAGGCGTAAAAGCGTAAAGAACAAATAAACGAGATGTACGTTCACAATTTCTACATTATAGACTCCAAAACGTTTATTATATTTAAAATATTTCGTATTAACAGACACTGTAATCTGTCTAACGTTTACCAATTATCAAAAATTAATATCGCGTGAATACAACCGTTTATTCCACTAACTCCAACGTGAGGGCAGTATACTATTATAGTTTTTATAAATATAACAAATTTACCAAACATGTGAATACACCATTACCACGAACCGAACAATGGGAACTAAAATTGGACGGCGGTATAATTATTAGTGTTGATTGAAGCTGTCACGCAAATCCATCGAATATAGGTAGAGTGATAAGACCTTGCAATTGATTGCTTGTTAAAATGCCATTTATTATCGTTAAGATTTGTTATATAGCTTTGTTTGATGACAATACTCGACAGAGATTATTATTTTTTTCTTTTTAAAGACTAATTTTCAGTCCATAAATTCCCCGTTATTAGTCATAAGCCTCGTTCACAATAAAAAAGATATTGACCTACTAAACTAGGCTGCTTATACGGTTTTCGAGTTTTGTAATAGGTTTTTGAGTTTTGTGTTTATTTTTTGCCATGATTAATGTCTAGTTTTTTCGTCGGTTGACGGCGTGTGTGTGACGTGGCTTTACAACCTAACGTATTTCCACTCTGGCTATTGAGAGGGCAATCAACTCTAACTTTTAGTCACTTTTTACAATAGACGTATATAAGGAAAGCGTTGTGAATCTTTGTCTTGTTCCGCCATTTATCATTTCTATTTTTCTCATGGTTGGCGTAAAAGATGTTTAAGGAATCTATGCTCATAACGTAACACAGCGCCCTCACTGATTAGGACATCTTGAAAAAACTGTTTTACTTATGGTTTCCTCCGATTGCGTATTATAAAAACACTGGTCGAGCATAGAAGTTGTAATACCGTCAGTTAACTTGGTGCTTTGGTAATGCTACTTCAAACGAAAAAGCTTAAGTCTATTGTCAGACAAATTACTAAAATTTAGCATTTAATACGCTTAATTATTTATAAAAACCCGATTACGAAGCGAAACAATTTATTGTCAGACAGTTTCAAAAACTAATTATAACTGAGAACGATTTTTTGAGAAAGCCGGAAAACCAACTGGGTGGGTTTGGGGATTGTAATGGTAGGCAGCGACCTTGCTATACCTCTGGTGTGTCTGTATATATATATATATAACACAAGAACGCTTTTCGAGATGACGTAATTATACAAGCAAATATTAGATGTTTATAAATATAAAATTGAATTTCTTGAAAAAAATGAGCAAAAACGTAATGCCAAATTGAATGACAGTAGATTCGTTTCTTATACGAGGTAAATATCCGTCAAGAAAGACTTGAGAGAATCAATCTTTTCCACAAGAAAGACTCCATGGAAAAAAGCTAGCGATATAAAATCTCGTATAATACAGTGACTACTCATCCACAGGAGATAGTTTTAGATTTAGTGCTTCTTGACAGAGAATACGATTATGAAAAATCCAATATCGAAAGTTATACCTACCTATAAATGTATAACGCAATATGGTTTTCATTAAATTATAAGTTATTGAAACATTATAAGATTAATATTACACATATTATTAAAAGAGTATACCTTTGTTTAAAAACAAGGGTTCACGTTATGACTGCGCGAATTACAGAGCCATAAGCTTGACCAGTTTGGCAGCAAAAGTGTACGATAAAATTATTGAAAGGAGAATGAGGATGGTGTCCGATGGTTTGCTGTGTGAGACACAAGGAGGTTTCAGGAGTGGAAGGGGATGCATGGATCTAGTGTTCTCTCTGCGCAACATTGTGGAGAAGCATCTGGCTTTCGGTCAGATGGTTTTCTGCAGTTTTGTAGATCTGGAGAGAGCATTTGACACAGTTGCACGAAAGGAACTTTGGGACATTTTACCGGAGTATGGTATTAATGGTAAACTGCTACAGGCTGTGCAGTCCAGTTACATGGGCTGTAGAGCCTATGTGCGGCTGGATGATGGCATGTCGCCTTGGTTTGACGTCAATATCGGCGTTAAGTAGGGATGCGTTCTGTCAGCCAGGCTGTTTATCATATATCTGGATAAATGTCTCCAAAAGTTGAACGATATGAATGTGGGAGTCCAGATGGGCGACTCAGTGGTCACTGCTCTGCTTTATGCAGATGATGCGGTACTGCTGGCACAGTCAGCGACTGACCTGCAGACCCTAGTCGACACAATGACAGAAGATTGTAAGAAAAGGGGTCTACGTGTGAATGTGAGCAAAACCAAAATAATGGTCTTTGAAAGAGATGAAGCCAGAACAGATGTAAGAGTAACAATAGGTAATGATGTACTGGAGCAAGTGGATGAATTTGTATATCTTGGATGTGGATTTAGCCGAGATGGAAGGTACACCACTGATATTGAGCGAAGAGTGAATGCGGGAAATAGAGTGAACGGAGCGTTGGGGCAACTTCTCGGTAGCCACCACCTCAGCCAGAAGGCACGTGTATACATAACGCAGTGCTTGTCCCAACATTACTGTATGGAAGCGAGAGTTCAGAAAAGAGTATGAAAGTAAAATTAATGCGGTCGAAATGCGATCTCTACGGAAAATCTGTGGAGTTAGGCTGACCGACCGCATTCGTAACGACGACGTTTTTTTCACAAATATTTTTAAGTTTTTTTCACATTCCATCGTATTAGAACAGTGTCATGTAACGATAACTCGATAAAAAATGCGTAACTATACTCAGATGAGAAAAGACGCAATTTATTCAAAACTCACGATCATATCTTCAAGAGTTCAACGACCTCGCATGGTGAAAAAAAAATTTTTTTTTCATGCGAATCAATTTTTTTTCTAACCTATCATTACAAGTAGGACTAGTAGGGTTACCTGTCTTTGTTTTCGGGAGCGGTCCCCTTACACGATGTATATAAACAAATAAAAAAGATAATAAATTGGAATCCTTGACAAATTAATGTGAAGATCAGGCAGGCCATTCGAATAGGCGAATTTACGACCGAAACGAAATCAGATAGTAATCAAATTAGAGTATGAAAGTAAAACTAGCATCGGTAACATTGCTTAGCGGACAACTTCAACAAACTGACCGACCGACGAATTAATAAATCAAATAATTCAATTTGCAATTAGCTGAAGTTTGTAAGCTTGTTCTATTGGTTGTGGTTACGAGAATTAGGAAGATATTGAATTGATTGTAATAAATTTATGTAGATACATGGGCATAGCATAAATATTAGTTATTAAATAAGTTTCATAACGGTTATAATTTTAATTTAAAATAGTGTTTGTTTTGGTAAGAATATAATTCGCCTCTTTGCTTCAATAATATGTTAAATTTGAATTTGTTTATTGTTGTTGTTAAATCTTGAAAAATGAAATTTTAGAGGAGTGTTTTCCAAGTTTCAAAAAATAATTGATATATAATGTATAAATTACGCATTACGTTGTTTGTCTGCGATGGACTCCTAAAGTACTTAACCGATTTTAATCAAATTTGCACAGCATGTGTAGTTTGATCCAACTTAACAACTAAACAACAAAAGATAGGATAGCTTCCATCTCAATTTATAGTAATATGCAAAATTATGCAAATTATTTGTCTATTACTTAACAGTCACAATTATCTGTTATCTCCAAACGATTCTAACAGATGGCGGTATCTGTTGACTGGATTGAGTAAGTATTTTATAGATGGCGCTATGTTAAATGTACAAACGTTTCATATAAGCTATAATTTATTAGTATAACCACCACGTGTTACTGAGGCTACCTTAGCCACAGCAACGCATGGCCGGGTCTGCTAGTTGATATATAAATCTATGTATTTAATTATTTTATTATTCTATAATTAAATCATCTATAATTTAAATCAAGTTTACGAGAAAAGATATTCGTTGCGAAACAATTATTTTTTGAAACTTGAAAAAGACTCGTCTAAAATGTAACTTTTTAAGATAACATATTGTTGAAGAAAAGAGGCAATATGATGTGACGGGAAGAAAATAATACCGAGCCGGCAGTACACATAATGGTAAGTGTTACTGTCATTCATAGACCTTTGGAATACCAGGTGTACAGCTAGACCGCTGCCTACCAAAAAAAAACCCAACCAGAAAATTGGGCTTTCGGTTTCTCTCAGCTTTTCTGCGTTGACGCTGCTCAAACGTCCATTTTCAGCGAGTGTTACTTACCCCGGAAGGACCGCGTGCTTCTGTAGACAGAAAACTGTCAATAATGTGGTCTTATCACTACTAAAGATATAGGGATTTACTTTAAGAATAATAAAAGATAGACGGATATTAAGATTTGCAAAAAAAAAAAATTAGAAACTAGCTATTATTTTATTAAAAGAGAACTAGAAAGTTGCCACTAACTTATTTAATTATTCGTCCTTTATTAACAATGTCGTTAAGTTTGGTAAATCCAGTTAGTTCTGTCATTCTAAAAGGCTTAAATTTGAAATAGTTTTACAAAACACGACATTTGCTTGCATACGCCTTAGTTAAACCAACAGCTGTCAGTATTAAATTTGCTGAGCACACTCGTTCCGAGTTTAACGACAGTAAACTTTGTTCCGTATAACTTTATGAGTTTGTTATATATTCTGAAAGGACAGGACAGTCTTGGATCAAGTACTCTTTTGATGAGGGAATATGAAGATGTCTTAAAGCTGAGTCTCTGGGTATCCATACAAATTTCTAGCGGAATTTTATGACTGATATTGCACTTAAATTGTCTTAGGTGTTACCTAACATCTTTTTTTCTACAGTGAGACTATGAAGTGGACTATGGAGGTGGTCGACGGAAGAGACGGTACGCGACCCCATAGACCCAACCTGCAAAGCGCCTCTTTTCGCCGTGCGAGCGGGCCATCGGAACCCGATCTTTGTCTTAGGTGAAAAGTGACACCACCCTGCACTAAGGAAATAATCCTCGTATTGCGAAGGACTTTACAAACATTCAATTAACACAGACAATTTGCACTCAAACTCAGAATAACACTTTGTGGATCGCACAAAGTATTCGTCCTGCATTGGAATCGAACTATGACAATGGCATGGAAGGTCGATATCTTAACCACTATGCCATCTGTGCAGTTATTCTCATCGCATTATAATTCTATTACATAACGAAAAATATCTTTTTATTTTTTCTTAATATATTCATATACCTACTTTCGGTGAATGTAGCTGTATTTTAAGAGAAAATGTATTGTTATAAGGAAAGTATCATCAAGGGAAAGAAAATTGAAAATACAGAGCAATGATAATAAAGAATATTGTATAAAGGAACATGTTTGTATTTTTCTCTCTTTTAAAATACATCTACCTGTCTATTGGTTATTTGAAGTCAGATCTTTGAATATAGGGCTAATTGAGAATAATATCACCACGGTTGTGAGCTAGGACAACAATCGCAGTTGGTGTTATAAATTACACAATTGTGCTGTGACCCGTTCTTCTGATACAACAGCCAGTTTCTTTGGTTCTCAAATTAAGAGGTGGTAACAGATTGTTGAAATACAAGCTTCATGCTTCTCACCATATCATTTTCACCACACCAATACTTAGGATTGACTTAATATGTACTCTTATTTCATAGTACATATGCAAAGTTTTATCGTTTGGTTAGCCGTATGGTCACGAGGTAAGAATACAATTCATCACCCCCTTTCTTACCCGTGGGTGATCGTAAGAGACGACTTAGGGATATAAAATGCATATAACATCTATGTAAGAGAAGAAAAAATCGAAACAAAACCCTATACCAACACGTCTGACCAACGCGGTATAGTAGGTTAATTTCCATCTCATTAGGGAGGAGGCCCGAGTCGAACAGTGGGACAAATATAGGCTGTGACGACGACGATGACGATGCAAAGTTTTGACATAGTTTTATAACCAGCCGACTGTCTAACGTCAACGCACCTTGAGAATGTAATTGTTGAGTAAACGGCTTGATATGGAGTTGGCTCAATCTGTGTAAAATTCATTCTTTCGTATTTTTTACGACATCCACGAGTAATGTTACGGTTGACAGTATTCGTAGCTCATAAGAGAGCTTTTTTTTTTTTTTGGTTGTTTATGGATGCTTCTCGCCCCGCCGAATCGGTCCGGGGTGACGGAAAGGCGGCGCGTGACCCCATAGACCCACCGTAAAAACTCCTCTCTCTTCGCCGTGCAAGCAGACCGCCGGTACTCGATTTTTGACTTCCATGGCCCGCCTGGCGGTTTACCCTCGCGGGTTCCTCTCGTCGACGCCCCGAAGATTGTCGAGCAATCAGGCGTATCAGGCTCAGATATTCGCGCCTGCGCCGTCCTGGCCGCTGACGGCGGCCCGGGTCGCGGGAATCTTCCCGGACTCGTTCCGCCGCCTCCTTCCGCGAGATGACAGCCGCGCACAAGGCGGCGACCGCGTCCCAGTTCCTGACGCTGTCGACCATCGCCCTCGCGACAGCCGGCAGCGTCAAGTCGGCACCGATAACAGCGACGAGGTCACGGCGCTGCCCGTCCCAGCTCGGACATACCTCGAGCGTATATTGCGCCGTGTCCTCGTCACTGCTGCAATGGTGGCAGGCCGGAGTCCACTCCCTATTCGCGACTGTGTGCAGGTACAAGCTGAAGCATCCATGCCCCGACAACACCTGCACCAGTCGAAAGGAGAGGACTCCGTGCCGCCGTTCCATCCACTCCATCAGTACGGGCCGGAGGGCCTCAACGGTAACGACACCGTGTCTAGGCCTCTCCAGCCGCGTAGACCAACGGGTGATGACGTCTCGGCGGGCGTCCTCGCGCCAGGTGGCTATCTCGCTCAACGATGGGACGCCACCTTCATCGCCCACTGAGATAACCCGCCGGTAGAGCTCGGAGAGCATCTCCGCTTCTAGGTCCCACGGGGGTGTCCCGGCCAGTAGGCATGCCGCCTCGGTCGATACCGTGCGGTACCCGCGAATGGCTCTGACCGCCATGGCTCTCTGCGGTCTCCACAGAACAGCCCTGAACTGGGCGTTCAGAGCCCTCGCACACACGGGAGCTCAGGCTGGTGTAAGTGGTAACACGATTGGAACGGATTTCCAATGGGTGTGGGTTCGAATCCCATGTGTGACAATCATTTTTCGCTCGTAATCAAGTTTTTATAAATAATCAAGCATGTTAAATGCTAAATTTCAGTAATTTGAATACATATATAAATTAAAAATTAAATAGTACTAGCTTCTGTCCGCGGCTTCGCCCGCGTAAAAGGTTACTTTCCTAAAGCTTTTCATTCCCTACTATTATTTACCCCTTAAGGGTAATTCTTTTACGAAATTTTAATGTTATATTTATTTATATCTATTATCTAATCAATAGCCTAAAAATAAGTTTCAAGCTTCTGACCTTAAAAATGACGATAATTCCTTACAACTTTTCATCCCCCTTTACAACCTTTTTTCGCATTAAAAAGTAGCCTATGTCCTTTATCAGGCTCCAGAGTCTAGACTATCTGTGTACCAAATTTCATTTAAATTAGTTCAGTAAATTTAGCGTAAAAGAGCGACAGACAGAGATACTTCCGCATTTATAATATTAGTAAGGATTACTGCTATATGAATAGTGTTTAATTTTAAGATTAAAATTTAATTACACGTACAAATTTTATTAATATATTAACACAAGAATAATAAAGTTTTAATTAACTCGTTATGTATATAATCGAATAATCAATATTATTATCATCAATTATTTCCACTCAATCGTGGGTTTGTTTGCCAGTTAATTTATTATTTAATAGCTTATAATGCAATTATTAACATTAAAAATCTATGAAAGGATACTTCATTGAATATTTTAATTATGGCAGTAGGTAACACAAAAGGATATGGCCAAATTTATTTTCATTTATGAGAATAGCCACGAGACATTATATGAAGACAGAAAATGTTTTATTTTTATAATGATCCTTACTAATGAAAATTTTAATCACTTGTAGAGTTTATTAGAATGCGAAAGTGGAAGGATGTAAGTACCGGGGGAGACCGAGACTAACCTACCTAGACCAGATTGGTCATGTACTGAAGGAAGGTGAAGTCAAGAGTCTCCGAAACCGGCGAGCGTGTATGAAGAGAATTATGAATGTTGAGGAAGCGAGTGAAGTATGCAAGGATAGAGTTCTCTGGCACTGTGTTCTCTCTGCCTACCCTGCAAGGGATATGGCGTGATGATATGTATGTATCTTTTTTAACCCAAATACGACTCAGAATAGAGAATCGAACACACGACACTGGCGCGGATGGCGTAGTGGTTAAGATAGTGTTACGAGTTCGATATCCACATAGGACAATACTTTTTGCAATACACCAATTATAATTTATGTCCAAAATTTCTGAGAATGGGGAATACTTTTTTGAACTTATTCATAAATTATTCGTATATTTCATACTAGAGGATACCCAGCGTGTTATAAACTAAATACATACATACATATCATCACGCCATATCCCTTGCAGGGTAGGCAGAGAGAACAGAGTGCCAGAGAACTCTATCCTTGCATACTTCACTCGCTTCCTCAACATTCATAATTCTGTTCATACACACTCGCCGGTTTCGGAGACTCTTATTATTTAGCTTAGCTTATTATAAGCTAAATAAAGAAATACGTTTAATTTATTTTTTGGAAAAAAAGGGACGTCTTTGCTTCATTCATCTCAACTCATATATGTCCCACTGTTGGGCTCGAGCCTCCTCCATAATGAGAGGGCAATCGACCTACTATACCACGCTGGTCAGACGTGTTGGTATAGGGGTCTTTGATTACTAACTATTTTATTTCAATACTATAGCGAATAAACAAAATTTTTCGACAGGCTTAAACATACAGATGTTTTAGTCATTTTTTTACCCATACATTAAGTATATTGTTTTAGTTATTTAAACCATCTTCGCATTATAGCCGTTTCAATAAAAGCTGTTGAATACACTTCAGATCAATGATTTCAAAGAGCGAACATAGAAAAAGATCTTATGTTTTATATACATACTAGTTGTCTACCGGCCGCGTTCCTCCTTTCCCGATAACTAATCACCAACATATCATATACTAAAACCTTCTCCGAAACACGCTGAATCTTATGGTATAAGTATTATTCCAATCGGTTCAGTAGTTTTCACAGTATAACCTGACAAAAACACCGACTCTCCATTTATTAGTATAAGATATAACAAAATTAAACAACTTGATGCGCCTGCAAACATTACAATGTAAATACGCATTGGTAAAATCAGTTACGAGTGAGGAATCAGACAACTAATCCTTGTAGCGACGCATCGTGGCGACGGGGTGCAATGTACTGTAAGTAAATATATTCAGTTGCATGCCGTATTCTAACGATACTAAAATTAATTTTATAACAAGCCACATTTTCATAGGAAACCCAGCAATGGGATGAGTGTGGGCTGAAATGATGATAAGTTACATTAATAAAACATTCTACATTTTTATATGGAATCTATCTCTATTGTTGTGTGGTATCGGCTACGAATACTACCAATACTTACTTTGCTCGTGGATGTCGTAAAAGACGACTAAGTAAGACGTTTATATCGACCTGAGCCATCACCACCTGATACCGTTTGGTCAAAAATTACATTCCCAAGGACCGTTGACGTCAGACAGGCGGCCCGTCATAAAACTATTGCCAATAACTTTTGCAATACACACGTACATACAAGCACATACTGTCAACCCCAAGTAATTGGGATAAAAGCAGGAGAATGATGAATGATTAAAATTTCTGCATTTTTTTTACAAAAAAATGTTGGAAGTTTTTACGCACAACAAGAAAGTAATACTATAATTCCGTTTTGTAAATTTACTATACAATACGTGTAGAGTTATAACAAAAAGATTCTAAAATTACAATTCATTATAGTAATTTTCTTTCATTTCTTCCCATGTCTTGTAATTTTACTCGAATTGTATTATGACTATTATGTTTTGTATTAGTATACGTTGATTTGGAATTCTGCTCTTATTTGTTTTGTAAAACAATTGTGATTTTTCCAAAAAAAATTAAGTGTACTTTATATCTTTCATTATCTATTCCTTACATTATTGCATTCCACATAATAGGGAACAAGCCTATTACCGTATAAGAGACTATGTTACAGCTTTCGAAGTGCTTTCTGTCTGCAAAACTCAATGCAATGATTCGAGTCACCGAAGACAAGAACTTCGTAACAGAAGCTCACCCATATGGCGATAGATAAGCATGTATACGGCAAATTATGGGGTGACGCGCCGTCCCTTCCTTCACACCGGATAGATCGGTTAGATTATGACCAAATCATAGCCTCTCGACTTGTCACTCCAGTCAATCTCTTTGGTTATACAAAACTACACAACATAATACTTACAGTTTGAACTATAAACAGTTGAAGAGTCTTATTACGTAAATTTGAATGCCTCTCCACATACTCTCACTTTTGGTATCAAAGTACAAAGGTTGTTAGCCTCATTAAATTCACCAGGAGTATATATTTCATCACTTTATATTATTTCACGTATTGTTTTACAAACAACTCTATTGTGCGTGTTGCCTTTGTTATGTTTAATGCTTAATCGAGTAAATAATTTAAACAAGAATATTTAAATCCTTTGAGATCAAATTGAAAGGCGGCCAGGCATTAATAAAAAAATACATGCAGTATCGTCTGATATTGACTTTATTTATTTTAAAGAATTACCTCCTGAACAAAAGAATTAACACTTCTATTGCGATGGAATATAATAACTAATTATTAATGGACTTTTCGTGTGGTGACGGAGTAAGATTGCAATTCAGCACCCCCTATCTTACCCGTGGGTGATCGTACGAGACGAATAAGGGATATAAAACGCATATAACATATATGCGAGAGAAGGAAATCTCGAAATAAAACCCTATACCAACAAATCTGATCAGCGTGGTATAGTAGGTCAATTTACCTCCGATAGAGACATAAGCTGAGATGAATAGACACAAGTAATGTCAAAATTCAGAAAAAATAATTATGGATTATACACAAAATTGTCTTGCGTAGGAATCGAACTTTACAATACTGGGTATGCCAATACATCCACCGTGAAGTCTATTATGATTATGACTTTGAGTTACCATAGTAAGTTATATTTCTTTACCAACAAAGACTATAAGTTTGCTTTAGAGATAAACAAAAGAATAAACTCGTAAGACAAACTTACTCGCCGCTGGCGACAATGGTTTAGTTTAGTAGCCAATTGGCAAAAATAAAATGTCTTATAAAAGTTATTCTTTAAAGGTCAGCACATACTTAAAGTAGAATATATATTGTGGTACTAGTTTATTTAATAATTTCATTAAAATTAATAGCAGATTTAAAAAAAAAAACACAAAGCAGTCATGAGGACTACCGACAGAAGTGAAAACTTAAACCTATGAAAATAATAAATATTATAAATTGAAATAGAACAACACGTGTGCGTATTTCAGCTAATTTCACGACGCTCACACTGGTTACTTCGCTGCATAGCAAGAATACCACACGCTTGTGCTTGGGATCTACTGACTCACTCCCTTTCTCTCTCTTACTTTCTACGTTTGTGTATCTTTCTTTCTCTCTCCCTCTTGCGTTGAAATATTGGACGCTACTCGTTGCTAACGCTCGCGCTGGCCTGTAACAGGTATAATACATGCATGCGTTCGAGTGCCATTGCGTTAAACATTTAACGCAACCTCGGAAGTCGCATTAGAAGTACCACTTCAAAAAGAAAATCTTGGAGCTCGCTTATGAAGCAACATCAAATGAGTATAAGTTAAAAATATTGTTACTACGCATTCATTAAAATTAACCAACGAAATATAGGAAGCAATAGAAGGTAAATAATAAAAAAAATATATTGTTTTATTTTTCTTTTAATACCATTACGTTCTCTCGATGCATAAATTATAAGCCAACAAAATTCTAATAATAATGAAGTAAACAATAATAATAAGAGTGAATGCGGGAAATAGAGTGAACGGAGCGTTGGGGCAACTTCTCAGCAGCCACCACCTCAGCCAGAAGGCACGTGTAGCAATACATAACGCAGTGCTTGTCCCAACATTACTGTATGGAAGCGAGAGTTGGGTATGCAGAAAAGATTATGATAGTAAAATTAATGCGGTCGAAATGCGATCTCTTCGGAAAATCTGTGCAGTTAGGCTGACCGACCGCATTCGTAACGACGACGTAAGAGAGCGAGTAGGTATGAAAGAGAGTATTGGTGTAAAGATGCGAAAGGGAATGCTCCGATGGTTCGGACATGTGGAAAGAATGCCGAACGAACGTCTGGTTAAGAAGATATACAATGCGAAAGTGGAAGGATGTAGGTACCGAGGGAGACCGAGACTAACCTACCTAGACCAGATCGGTCAGGTACTGAAGGAAGGTGAAGTCAAGAGTCTCCGAAACCGGCGAGCGTGTATGAAGAGAATTATGAATGTTGAAGAAGCGAGTGAAGTATGAAGAGATAGAGTTCTCTGGCACTCTGTTCTCTCTGCCTACCCTGCAAGGGATATGACGTGATGATATGTATGCATGTAAACAATAATATTTTCAATCGAGTAATGATCGAATACAAATCGATAAAACATCTTTATTGTATTAGGCCATTATTCTATTTCACTCTATTCCGATTTTCAGTCAATAAAACATATATGATATTTTAAATAATCTAAAAATTTTAAGATTTTGAATTTCTGATACTGTAGCGGGTAGATTTAATATCTGTAATAACGATGACTTGTTGGACGTGAAATACCTTAGTCCTCTTGTGACCAAAACATCGGCAAATTAAAAATTATATACAAACGCGATGGAATCCGTGAAAATAGTTTTATTTCAAATGTGTAATACTACACCAGGATTTAAATATAAAAACTATCAAACAAGAAATTACAGACAGAATGGACACTTACAGAAAGCGATTGAAGCAGCATCCTAACAAACTTGCAAAATACTTAATGAATTAACCAACTATACGACGGCGTTTGAAAAGAAAGATCCCACAAGATTGTAACTGCAGATTAATAATAGGAAGGTGGACGGGTCAACGGAACCATTCCACGCAAGTCATAAGAAAATGCTACCAATAAATTGCTGAATGTCATAAGACAGATTGCAAGAAAGGAATTGTAAAAAAAATAAAAATAAAAAAATGTGTAATACTCGTGTAAATATCAGGCATCATTATGGTATCTAAAATTCCTCTTTTCATGCATAGAAAATCGCAGAAAAATTCCAGATAACTCATTTCTTTAGACCATAGTGAATATGAATTTATATGTCTGGCAACCTAATTGCCCAGAATTTAGTGTAATTATGTATACGAAATTCTCAGACACTATTTAAACGCAAACTACTTTTCTCTACATCCAACACAAATTTGGTCTGTCATTTATGAATATTATTTCATTTTTTGTTTTTTATAAATTATAATTCTATACCAATACGTCTGACCAGCGCGGTATAGTAGGTTAATTTCCCTCCCATTACGAAGGAGGCCCGAGCCCAACAGTGGGACATATATGGGCTGTGATGATGATGATGATGAAATTATAATTTATCATCATGATTAGTAATAGATAATTACGAAGTCAAATCATGGTAGTTCTAAACGGTCTAACAGATTTTGATACAATTTTAAATATAAATCGTTAGGTTTTTGGACATACGCTTCCAAATTCAAAATTTATCTCTTGCGTTATGAAAGAAAAAGGAGTTGTAACTTCTAACGTTCCGTTTAGAATCAGTCTTCCATATTGGGTTTACAGAATATGAATATATCTTAATATGGTCTTGAGATATCGCTTTATAAATAAAATAAGGTCAGAAATTAAAGGAGTCCTCGTACAAGCAATGTTTGTTTGGACGTTTTTTCTTTGAAAAAAGAACTATTTTAAGTTCTTATGCAGAAAATTTCGAAGGTTTTCTTGACTAGGTTAGAATATCAAAAGAAATAGCAAGTCTTGATGTTATATCTCTGGTTTCATATAAGAGATATTATCACGTATAACAGGAAAATGGCGAGCTTACACAAAATACGTAGTCTATTTGTATTATAGGATCTGTACCCAATCATTTTACCACAAACCCATATTTATTTTCCACTTCCATACAAGAGTCGGTATACAAAAGCATAAAAGCATTAAAAACAGAGATACGCCCGGGCTTATTTATACATCGCAGACGGTGAACGGTGCGGCGCGACTGTAGAGGTAATTTGCATTCAACCCCCGGTCGACATGGGCTGAAGATAAATAGGGGAGACGCACGACCCTCCACTATAATGCTACTATTTAGCACCAGATTGATTTCTCAACTGTGGAAAGAACTTTATATAAAAAAGCAAAACCGTGAAAGTTTTTGTTCAAACATTAATTTCTGAAGGGCCAATGACATTTCGTCACGGTCCTTTAAGGTCACAAACCCTTAAATTTCGTGAGCTATGAATTCTACGTCGTAAACCAGTAGCTGAGGTATTTTATATTATAAAAATAGCATATGTTAAATCTCTTTGGTGGCTTTAATTATTTATTATGCAGACAAGAGCAAGAGAAGACGTCTCTTTAGTGATATGGCAGAATATCCAAATTTAACTCTCTAAAATATATCGATGTGTATAAGGTAATAAACAAACAAGAGACCCATCTCGCTCTCTGTCGATAGAGGTCTCATTGTCGATACTGTGCGGTTCCTTAGCGAAGACACTGCGTATTGATTTTATTTAAATAAACCTAAAGAATGCTAAAAACGACACTGTCTGAAGCAATATGCTAGTAGCCGAGGCCGCGGGTGACTGGATCGGGGAATTAGTCCGTCACCCGCCGAGAGGCCGACCGCGTGAGGAAAGACCGACATCCTACCCGAGGGGGGGATGTCGGTCGAGGAGAGGGTACTCCTCAGGGGTATTCCGTCAGGCCGACCACTGACGTCAAGTCACTCTGCTCCGGTGGTCGGCCCAACGACGAAGGCGACGTCACGGGTGGGTTACGGGTGAGCGTGCTTACGCACCTCTGTCGCCCCGGATGGAGTGGTGCGAGGAGTGCGCCGACCGTAGCCCACCCCCAAAAAAAAAAAAGCAATATGCTACCCACGCCAACCACAGAGCAAGGCAATAAATGTTACACGTATGTTGAATACATTTTATATGATCTGTGATGGTTTAAATTTAAATTGCTTAATATCCATCGATCATATTCGAATAGTGTAATGGTGGGTTTGCGATGCATAGTGAGGACATTTTTTAGTTAGACTTCTATTTCTTTTCTAGCGACATAGTGCCTCATCACTTGCCGTTACTCTACTACTCCCTCCGTCAATTGAGCGGGCCATCGCACCGATTCCTTGCCTTAAACATAGTGGCAGTCGAAAAACTCATTTAGTTGTAGTAACGTATCAGTATTTACAGCTTGATAAGTGTTCAGGACAGGGAGCACAGTCCAAACCCACTTTCGCCCTATATGAAATAAAACAATCCGATTGAAGAAGAAACTTTTTGCAAAAGAAAACTATTAACAAGCGACTGCACAGATGGCGTAGTAGTTAAGATACCGACCTTCCGTTCCAGTGCCGTGGGTTCGATGCCCACGCAGGACATTACTTTGTGCGATCCATAAAGTGTTGTTCAGAGTCTGGGTGTAATTTGTCTGCGTTAATTGCATGTTTGTAAAGTCCCCCGTAATACAAGGTTTATTTCCTTAGTGCAGGGTGATGTTAAAAAAAAAAAAATCATTAAAAATGTTACTTAAGTGCTTTAAAACAACAGGAAAGTCCATTCAATTCAACGTTAGTTTCGCAATTGGGAGTATAACTTCATATATACGTTGTAAATAATACAGAAAAGACAATAGAGGAATATTTCGTACTGGAGAAAAGTATTGTCCCCGATGTATTGAAAATTGACAAAATCTGTATTAAAGGCTGCGAAATTACGAGCGTATGTGTGCACTTGAAGTATGATTGACGAAATAAATAAAATAAAAATACGAGTAATTTTAGATAGACATTCGAGTTAAATTAAATCAATATTAGTATTGAATCCACAATATATAATAACGGATCACAAATATTATATATGTTCTCAAGGAGATTTTCTCTTGTACAACATAACAAAAATATAATATCACAGAAAAACGTGTAGCTTTAATGAGGCGTATCTACGTATATTGTATTTGATCTCATATAGAAAAAATATTTTATTATATTTTATTTTTATCATGTGGGGTTCATTTAGTATTTTTTATTGCCTATGGTGGCAAACGAGCAAGCAGTACACCTAATAGTAAGTAATACTGTAGCACGTAGACCTAGTAACACCAGTAGCACAGTCAGGCCGCTACCTGACGTGAAGAGCTCTTCTTAAATCTCGTTTGAAGAAGGACATTTCATAGCGCTCGGGAAACACAGCAGCAAAAAGGGTCAAAAACAGATGCTACGTTAATAAAATATATATATAGACTAATAGGTTCTCTAGCGCGAAAAGAAAACCAGATACTTTAACTGTTATGCTATATAAAAGACAGACACAAAAAAAAAAAAAAAAAAAAAGAGCGGTCAGTTCAGTTGGTTGCTAGCGTTCGAAGGAATAACACTGTAAGTAGAATTAATGTAATATTGATTAAAAATATTATATTTGGTATTGCTTGCTTTAATTTATACTCCAGCTTCAAAACTCTATTATCTTTCCATCCATGATGGTGAGAACCGGAGTGTACTTGGTTATTAACATTATGGTATTGAGATACGCCCAATTAATCTAGATAATAGCAGAACCGGTGACCTTACCATGGTCGACGGTTCTGCAGCTTTTTAAAAACATTTTACCCGATTTATATTTGACATATACGCCCACGAGAGTCCTTATTCTAAAATCATTATAAAATAAGTTTCGTCCTAAAACACGTTTCAGCATTATGATTCTAATGTCAAGACAACTTCTACTTAATAATTCCTAAACTTTTAAAGCAATTATAAGTCTTCGTTCTCGATGTCTTCGACTATTGATCTTTTAATAAATTTTCAACTATACTCCTCTGTGATAAGGTATACATTTGTGTGTTAGTATATAAATGAGGCTTCACCAAATGTCGTTTCGTTATTATTCGAGTGTATCGAATAATTTCTCGGGAAATTTAATTTGGGGTTTTGTAGTGCTTCATAAAATACGATAGTGTTCCTGTGTGATAGGTTTTTGTTTAATATTAAATTCAGGCATTAAATTACAGTAGGTAATATGCGCAACTGTGGTATGTGGTATGGTACTGAGAGATGACTTGTCAAGAATTATCAACTTCTCACTGCTTTTCTGTACAGCGTAAGATTGGCATTACTAGGAGAATGGGCATCTTCTAGGAAAATTATATCTAAGATCGATGGTATTATCTCTATCATGAGGAGGCCTGTCTCCAAAAGTTGAAGTTTGATAGGCTGATAATGATGATTGAGTATTAATTAAGTCTATGCTCTGTATTGTTTAGGCAAATCGGCATATTGCTTTTTTAAATTTGTTTTTAAAACGACACTACCCATTTTTTTTTGCGGTGGACTATGGACGTGGTCGCGCCCCACCAAATCGGTCCGGGGCGACGGAAGAGGCGGCGCGCAACCCCATAGACCCACTCTGCAAACACCTCTCTTCGCCGTGCGAGCGGGCCACCGGTACCTGATGTTTATCATCGGTGGCGTCCAAATTATAGCCTGCCATAAAACTAAGGACAATTTTTAGTACGTTTCACAAATATCTCTTCTGAGAGAGTATTCGTCACTGTTAATTGTAGCTTAATAACATAAAGATTAATAGATCAATAGTGGTAGGACCACGCTGTTACCAGTTCTCTGTCTACAGCCGCG
Source organism: Lymantria monacha (assembly GCA_905163515.2). Taxonomy (NCBI): domain Eukaryota; kingdom Metazoa; phylum Arthropoda; class Insecta; order Lepidoptera; family Erebidae; genus Lymantria; species Lymantria monacha. The sequence continues at coordinate 20,737,513 of LR991102.1, read as the reverse complement.
GGTCGGTCCGTCCGGGGTAGTACCACATTCTCGTAGAAGATCGACGTTTGAGTAATAGCAATGTGCTATTGCCCTTCGTTCGGTGAGCGAGAGAGCCGGCAGCCCAACTAGATGGTTGGAGATTGTAATGGTAGGCAGCGGCCTAGCAATACCCTTGGTATAGCAAAGGTTCATGGGCAGCAGTGACACTTACGATTTTTTTTTTGGTGGACTATGGATGCGTCCCGCCCCGCCAAATCGGTCCGGGGTGACGAAAAGGCGGCGCGTGACACCATAGACCCACCGTAAAAATCCTCTCTCTTCGCCGTGCGAGCGGGCCAGCGGTACCCGATTTTTGTCTTCGGTGGCCTAGCAGTGACTCTTACCATCAGGTGTGCTGCTTGCTCGTTTGCCACGATAAGCAATAAAAAAAAAGATTTATTTCAGGTTTGTCATCTTTAAAACAAATGAATCCACAGTTACGTGACAACTATTTGTTTTTTTTATCAGTACAAGAATATAGACTTGAAGCAAACAATGGTATTGTATTGTGAGTGACCCCGTTATGCCTTTGATAGGTTTGTTTGGTTACTACAAAGTATGAAGTACTATTGAGCACTAAAGTACTTACCAACTACGCAGAATTTAATTATCAGTTATATTAAAATGTTTTACCTGAAACAGAAAACATTAATTAGTTTTAATAAACAAAACTTATCGAAGAATATCGATTCAACGGTGTAATGAATAAATACTTTGCTAAAATAACAGTCTAATTAAATTATTCGTGATATATCGTTAGATTTATTACATTTTATTATTCTGTTGTTTCGGTATACTGTGTGGTAGCGGCTACGAATACTACCACCCTTACTTTGCTCGCGGATGTCGTAAAGGACGACTAAGAGCTTTATATCATCATCTCATCTCATACACGTCCCACTGCTGGGCTCGAGCCTCCTCCATAATAGGAGGGCAATTGACCTACTATACCACGCTGGTCAGACGTGTTGGTATAAGATTTTGTTTCGAGTTTTCCTTCTCTCGCATAGATGTTATATGCATTTTATATCCCTTAGTCGTCTTGTGCGATCACCCACGGGTAAGATAGGGGGTGGTGAATTGTATTCTTACTCCATCACCACACGGAAAAGCGCTTTATATCGACCTGGGCCAACTTCACCTGATGCCGTTTGGTCAACAATTACATGCCCAAGGAGGGTTGACGTCAGGCAGGAGGCTGGTCATAAAACTATTGCCAATAAGTTTTGAAATATGTAGTGAGAGGAGTACATATTGCGACGGCCCCAAGTAATTGGAATAAGAACAGGAGAATGATGATATACAAAATGTTACAGATATTATCGTCTCAGACCATATAAGTTCCATTGTTGAGTTTGAATCACCTCCACAGCGGGATGAAAATTAAAGTACTATACCTCGATAACTATATAAGTTTAAAACTTAAACGGCATTACATATATGGGTGAATATACGGTATTTGATTTTTTTGTGTCCCTGAAAGAAATGTAATCTGTTCCATTCAATATTGATAATTTCTCTATTTGACACAATTTTTAAATTTGTAATGATGAGGGCCAGAAGATTTTACATTATTTTTTAATTTTATAAGCACCAGAGGAAAACGTGTTACCAGGGGAGTGACACTATTGGCAGAATAGTGACAAATTAAAGCAGAGAAGTGACAGGCTAATGATTATTAGCTAAGAAAGGGGACTAATATTAAATAAAACATATATAAATTATAGTATTTGGATATTTTTAATATAAGAAATAAATTCAGTCTTTACAGTTTTGGTGTGTAGATTTTTCATGGTGTCCTGTAACAATCTCTTCTGTTTTTTTATTTTATTTTTTGTAATGCTATCTTTTATACCTGGGCATAATCTACTATTGCAATCTTCTTCAAAAAAACTCTGCGACTATTTTCTCTAACTTCGGATTCGTTTTATCGTTTCTTGTCTTCCGTGTCCTATCTAACAAACTCTTATTCGCAGTACATGACTGTCTTATAGGGTTCATATTAATTTGGTTCAACACTTTATACTTTTTGACTATTTTTGTAATAAGTGGTTTATTACTTTTTTAAATATCTTCTTTTCATTATAATTCCTTATCAAATTTATATTATCTTTGAGTTGGTTTTGGATCACCTCACTAAATAATAATTTTTTTCTTCACCTGTTCTACATTCTCTTTACTATTATTCTGTAAAAGATCGGCCACTTTTGAGTTTGGAGTCATTTTTTGTTTGCTAATGCGCCGTAGTTTCTTTTGACAATCACGTATCCTTTGACGTAACTGTTTAATTTCATATTTTTGTTTTTTTATAAGTTGATTTCGTCGTTTGCGCTGAATTTCTAATCGCCTTTTAGTAGCCAGAGCAATATTGTTTTGTGGAAGTGGAGGTTCATTATCAGACCCAGGTGGTGTTACTGGATAGTTTCTGGTAGATTGTAGCTTTACGCGATCTCTATGCTTTTTAGTCTTCTCTCTCCATATTTTTCTAACAGCCCTTTGTTCCCTCTTAGTCATATCATTTATGCTCTTAATCTGTCCCATTTCTTTTTCTTTTTATATCGCTGCTTTTCTTTTTCTTTTAATTCAGCATTTTTAACAGGATCGTTATTAATTCGTTGGTAGCGTAATTTTTCAGCTTGACGTTTTTTTTCTAACCTCTCTTCACTTGTTTGTTTCTTTTTAACATTCACGATGATGTCTGATGATACTCGAGTATCTAAAACAAATGAAATGAAGCTTTATAACATTATATATCAACAAAAAAAAATTGTCACTCCCCTGGCGCTCATGTATTTCTTCTAGTATGAAATATGCCAGAGAAGTGACGCCAGAGAAGTGACAAAATCGCACATAACCTACAAAAACAATATCACTCGCTTTTCTGACCATAGTTTAAAGTAATACATGACATCTATACAAAATAAACATGGCATTGTGCAAATATACAATTTCGTAACGATAATATACAAAAACATATACTTACCAAAGGAAATACTTCAACGACTGGCACAAACACGCTTTCCTACAGTTAATCGCAAACTGACGCAATATTAATGGAGTTTTGCTCAACGTCGTTAGCTTGCTTCTGACTTCACACTGTTGTACGCGCGTTGTTCAAGGACAAAAACATACCTTTGCGGTTTTAAGTCAAATTTTATTTCTTTGAGTTTCGCCAGATGAAGTGACATTATTATAACATGACATGAAAATAATTTATTATTTTTTATATTAATAAATATTTTTATAGTTTTTCTTGATAAAATATGTTTCGATGTTTATAACAGCATATGATCATGTGTAAAAAAAACACAATGGAATACATATTTAAAGTATCTGGTCATAAAACCATTATAATTTAGTAATGGGGAGGCCAGAGGAGAATACATTTATAACTATTTTAAACTATTAATGCCTTAAATTAAACAATTATCGTGAATAGATTATGTAGGCCAAATAATATACTATATTCTTTATTTTTTAAGCATATAGAAATAATAATATATTGAGTTTAACATAAAATTTGCCTATGGACCACTGGAATTCAAATAGCGTATATTCACCCATATGCTGTTTAGACAGATGTTGTGTGGGGGGCTACGAAAACTACCAACCCTTTCCGTGGTTTGAAATTCTTAAATTTCTATCACACAGAGCTTGCCCCACATTGCTCGTGACTGTTAAAAAAGACGAATAAGAGCTTTATAATGACTTACGCCAACTCCATCTGATGTCGTCTATTAAACTATTACACTCCCAAGGAGAGTTGATATCAGCAGACGGCTGGTCATTAAATTATTGATACAACTTTTGCCATATATACGATGGAAGTATAGCACATATTGCGTCCACTACAATTAATTGGGATAAGAGCAAGATAATGATGATTAAATTATACAGGTTGGTATAGGTTTATATTTCAAATTTACTTTTTCTTCAAGTGATGTTTATTGTTAGCGTCAGTTACTCGTATTTTATAATCACCAATGGAAATAGAATGGGTGATAACCATTGTATTCTTATTCCACCACCTCACAGATGCTAAATTTTCCTCCCCTAAAATACATCTAAAAAATCGTTGAATTATACGATAATTACGAAGAATTCGAATGTATATCACTTTTGTTATCGTCTGTCCAATTCCCTATGCATCTGGCTTCATTATGTACCGTAACTTCGTGCTCGATATATGATCATGATTCATCCTTGTGTAAAGCTGCAGCAGGATGTTGGCCATTAGCATGCGGTATTAATAGTCAAATTCGATTACTGGACGAAGTAATATGATTCAGAATTACGCGGTAGTCATTGAATAAAAAAAAAGTGTGTGTGTCAGCTCGGCCGCACAACTGGAGTTTACTCCTTAAGTACGATTATAAAAACAGGCGCAAAAAAAGCTCATTTGACTAAATAATATATATATTTTTATTTACATTTATTAAAACTGTTCAGTGATTTATTATCTCACATCAGAAAGTGAAAGGTGAAAAAAACGTAACGAGGTCATTCGATCACTAGATTTTACTCCTCAAATTTTTCTCATACCGGGCGACTTATATGAAAATCGATTCTTAAGGAGTAAACTCCAAAAAAACCTTGAAACGTAGTCAAAATAAAACGTTACTATTATTAAATCTTTACTTATAGATGTGAGTTGATTATGAGTTAAACTTTCTTATAATTTAGTTGCTTTTTGTTCCAAATAAATAAAATAAAATAAATAAAAATATATAATACTGCAAATAGGTAGGAGTAGTCTATGTATCGATTTCGTGTCGAATGTTGGTTCGATTTCTTTGTAAGACAATTCATTGAGCGATCCCCAAATGATTTTTCTGAGTCTAATTGTGTAATTTGTATCAGTCCGTCTAAATTATATCATTTAATTGTAAAGTAAGGATTTATTCCTTAGGGCATTGTTTCAAAATTTTATACATAATTTATTATAATTATACATATTGAAATGTATAATTATAATAAATTGTGTATAAACTACGTTTGTAAATAATGAAAAATACATAAAAACGATGAAATAATACGAGTCGCAAATTGAATGTCATACGACAGCTCACACGTAGTAGCACGATTGGAACGGATTTCCAATGGGTGTGGGTTTCAAGTCCCATGAGTGACATTCGTTTTTCGCTCGTAAACATTTTTTTATAACCTAGCATGTTAATTTTTTTTTTATTGCTTTTGGTGGCAAACGAGCAAGCAGCACATCTGGTGGTAAGTGTTACTGCTGCTCATGGACCTACGCCATACCAGGATATAGCTAGGCAGCTGCCTACAAAATAAAAACCCAAACCCACCTAAAAAGTTGGGCTTCCGGCTCTCACGCTCACCGAACGAAGCACAGCAGCACATTGCCACTTCTCAGACGTCGATTTTCTGCAAAAGTGTGGTACTACCACAGACGGACCGGCCCGCGGCTGTAGACAGAAAACTGTCAACAACGTGCTCCTACCACTATTAAAAATGCTAAATTTCAGTACTCTAATACTCTTGTAAGTTTTGATATAACCGATAGCCATCTGTATCATATTGTAAAAATACTCTTTTAGACGACGAGAGTCGCCTTAACTTGAAAAAGCGTTACATAGCTGAGCGTGATGGCGTCTCATTTAATACCTACAAAATAAAATGTAAAGCGTACTTAAAGAAAATTTCACTTCCAAAGCTGTAAAATACATTTCCTATGTAACGAAGATAACATTTAAAATGCACATCTCTTTAGTTCCTTATATTTGAGGTTGATAAATCAAGCCGTATTGAACTGAACTTCATTTCTACGTCGTTTGCACACCCATCACATTTAACTACATCGTTTACAAGCATTCCTACGAACGAACATGGATGTAACACATTCTTGGAGATTTGTTGAAGAATCCTTACGTAATGAAATAGAATGTATGTTATATTTATATATTTAGCATACGTTATGTTGAACATTTTGATTCTGAAGTGAATTATTAAATTTTTAATGACGATATAATTTTTTAGGCCTTACAATTAGGTATGCTACCCGAAAGAGTAACCCGTCGGGCTGGTCACGGACGTTAAGGATTAGTTACCAGTGGCCGGCCCAATGCAATGGAGAGGGATAATAGCGTTGGGTTGGCCGTTGAAACGGACGGCGTGTGTCCAGAAAACCCTTATATTTTGTGGTCGAACTAGTTTTTTTTTTATTGCTAATGGGGCAATCGAGCAAGCAACACACCTGATGACAAGTGTCACCGCCGCCTATGGACCCTTGCAATACCAAGGGCATAGCTTAGGCCGCTGCCTACCGATAAAATCCCCAAACCCACCCAGTTGGACTTTCGGCTCTCTCGCTCACCGAACGAAGCGCAATAACATGCTATTACTCAGACGTCGATCTTCAGCGAGAGTGTGATCAAACCCCGGACGGACCGGCCCGCGGCTGTAGGCAGAAAACTGTCAACAACGTGGTCCTACCACTATTAGACACTACACTAGTTTCAGCAGCAAAATTATTTTTCACGGCTCCTTTATCTGACCACAGCATTTTTTTTCTCTTTTTAATTGCAGACGAGCAAGCAGCTCATCTTATGGTACATGTCGTCTATTGCCCATGAAACTTTATATACATACTCAAGCCGCTGTTTACCGTAAAGGAAGTGCTCTTCTTAAATTTTGTTTAAAAATAGACATGTGATACCGATCTTTCCAAAGTTTGTATATGCGTGGGAGAAATAAAACTTGAGACCGTACATTCGAGGATTATAAATACCTACGAGACATAAGGATATTCTTGACTACCAAATGTATAAGATATTTGACACTATTGACAGCCCACGTAATAAATTTTATAAAAGTTCAATAAAATGGTACTCTAAGAGACATAGAATTGATTTTAAGACAGCAGTCATGGCATCTTTGTATGTCATTTGTTAAGCATATACCTTTAATGGTGGAGAAGGCTCGAGCTTAGAAGTGAAACGTATATGGGCTGAGATGATGATAACGATAATAATTTTTCATGCATGAATGTTATTCAATCGAATCGTATAATAAAATTCTGCCTAAAAGGTTAGATTATTAAATCGGTACAATATCTAATCGTTTTCCAGTAGTTGGCACACGTCTCCCATAAAGAGGACAAAAATACGAGCTACAATTTGCAAAACAATTTTAACGGATTTCCAATAAGTCTGAGTCCGAATTTCACATGCGACAATCATTTTTCGGCCGTAATATCTAACACCTTATCCCGTGTGGTGACTGAGTAAGAATACAATTCACCACCCCCTATCTTACCCGTGGGTGATCGTAAGAGACGACTAAGGGATATAAAACGCATATAACATCTATGCAAGAGAAGGAAAACTCGGAACAAAACCCTATACCAACACGTCTGACCAGCGCGGTATAGTAGGTTAACTTCCCTCCCATTACGGAGGAGGCCCGAGCCCAAAAGTGGGACATATATGGGATGATGATGATGAATACCTAGCATGTTAAATGTTAAATCTCAGTGATAATGTTATCTGTTTTATTAGTTCTCTTATACATCAGCTACTATATTAGTTCAATATCAACGCGTAATGCGCCAATGAAATAAATTACAACAAACCAGACTCATTAGCATTTTTTAATTTTTAGTATTAACTAGCTTCTGCCCGCGGTTTCGCCCGCGTAAAAGGTTACTTTCCTAAAGCTTTACATCCCTTATTTTTATTTTACCCCTTAAGGGTAAATTTTTTACGAAATATTTTTGTCATATTTATTTATATCTAATCAATAGCCCAAAAGTAAGTTTCAAGCTTCTGGCTTTAAAAATGACGATAATTCCTTACAACTTTTCATCCGCCTTTACAACCCATTTTTTTGCATTATAAAATAGCCTATGTCCTTTATCAGGCTCTAGACTATCTGTGTACCAAATTTCATTTTGATCGGTTCAGTAGTTTTGGCGTGCAAGAGCGACAGACAGACAGACAGAGTTACTTTCGCATTTATAAATTAGTAAGGATTATAAAATAAAAGCCACGAAAATTATACATCCAATAGGTGGAGTAGAATCACAGAAACATTAAAATTAATTTTCACAATTAAACTAGGGGTGAAAGCTATTTACTGTTTCTCTTTATCTAAATAATAATATAAATAAACATTTCAACAGCAAGATTAGAACTAATGCCGTCATTTCAAGTCCTAAGCTCTTGTACAATTTATAAAACTTCTGAGGGTTTGTCAGGTACACTAACCGAGCTCGAGCTTTAACAGCCTGATGTATAGGTAAACGTTTAAATGGCACTTTTCGTCTTAAGTTCAAAATGGCAATTAAATCTCAATGAAATTACTGTCTAATTTATCTATGTTAAACTAACTTAAGACAACTTTAAACAAAAAATGAGAAAATCCTACTAATATTATAGATGTGAAAGTTTGTAAAGATGTTTGGATGTTTGTTACTTAATCCCACGTAAACTTTTCAACAAAGTAGGATGAAAATTGGAATATAGATGATACTATCCTTAATCATCATCATTCTCCTACTCTTATCCCAATTACTTGGGGTCGATACAATATGTACTCTTCTTTCATAGTACATATTGCAAAAGTTATTGGCAATAGTTTTATGACCGGCCGCCTGCCAGACGTCTAACCTGCTTGGGAATGTAATTATTGACCAAACAGAATCAGATGGAGTTGGCCTAGGTCGTTATAAGGCTCTTAGTCGTCTTTTACGACATCCACGAGCAAAGTAAGTGTTGGTAGTATTCGAAGCCGCTACCACACAGCTGATACTATCCTTAATTATACCACAAAATTATTAATACAACATTATCTTGAAATGTCTTTAGTAAAATATATTAGAATAAATTCAAGTGGCGTAAGCTCAGCATAAATTTAGCTTAAGAAACAGTGAGGATACAGTGTTATGCTATAACCATAGATAAAGTCTATCTCTATGGTTGTAACAGTATTTCAACTCTGTTCCGTTCTTAGAATTAATCGGCCGAAGCGACAATGTGTCACTTGTAGCATTCGTAACGACCGGGAGAGTGAATAAAATATATTGATGTCTTCGCTTAGTAATAATATCGTTTGTTCGAATTTGACGTTATAAAAGCAATTAAGTGGCAGTCTCTTTATCTTGAATATTTCATATTTGAAATGCGCACAAGAACGGGAGTAACGGACATAGCACGACGAATTAGCACGTAGTAGCAACGGGCAGTCAACATCGCTCGACGAACCGGTAACCGATGGAGAAGAAATATTTTCGCATGACTACTGCGTTTCAAATTACGCAAAGTAGAACGTCGATCAGATTGACAGACTACTTGGTGAACCTCGCTAAGAGTCATTGGATGCGAGAGGCACAACATCGCTTCTTGTGGCAAAGTAGGGGCAGTAAAGGTCAAATAAATGATGATGATTAGTATAGGGATAAGAATGTTACCTTAAATATAGTTTACTGCGCTTTAGCTATATTTTAAAATTTTCTTTGAATTTAGAGGAATTGATTGCATCAAATAATTATTTAAATCTCAACTACAGCTAAAAGATAACATAATATAATCTATGATATGCCTTATATAGTATATAAGTAAATAGGTATCGATTGGCAGTATGATGAGTGGTTTCCGTAAACCTTAAAACCAGGTCAATGCGTAGAATATATTATATCTACGAGTATAAGTCATGTGTGGAGAAAAATAAGCCAGGAAAATAGATATGAAAGTTAAAAAAGATAGATTAATAATCCTCCAAACCTTTAATAATTTCAGTTGTATTGAGGACGGTTTGCTAGTGTAACTACACTATTTCATAGAGCGGCTACCATCAATCCTCCGCTGTCCAAAGAGATATAGTAAACAGTGAGGATATATATATATATCTTCTATATATATATATATATATATAAGAGATTTCCACCTATGTATTGACTCATCACGATATCTCTGGAACCATAAGGCCTACAGACTTTAAATTTGGTAGTAATACTCCTTTCGTAAAGGTAAGCAAAGAACAGATTTTACGAAATTCCATACGAGTTACTGGGTGTGTGAAAATCACATTTTTTAAATATAGCTCCCTACAGACTTGAATTTCGGTAGACATATTTGTGTTACGATTCAGAGGTAAACTAACAACGGCTTTTTAAAAATGCTACCCCTAAAAGGGATTGCGTAGGTGTTAACCCAAAAAATCCACATTATCCAATACTGCCCCTACAGACTTGGAATTTGGTGTGGACTTTCTTTCTGCCTTATAAAGGTCAGATGAAGTAGGATTTTAAGAAATGCCTTCTCTGAAAGGAATTCTATGTCGCGAAAGTAAACTACACAGCTGAACTGACGTAACCGAAGCCACCGAAGCCAAGCGAGGGCGGGCCGCTAGTATATATTATATATTTATCTCAGCTCAATTCTGGCCTACATAATAGCGTAACCTCATTATATAAACTTTTTTTTAAAGAATTAAATCAACTGTTTTTTGAACAAAAATGTTTTACTTTTTTGTCATTAGAGGGGAAAATAATCTTTAAAATTCGCCTATTTAAAACATTTATATAACCGGGTTCAACTCAAAATTTTATTTTTAGTATTCTTTTAATATATTTAGATATAAAAAAAAATAGAAAAATATATATAAATAAAAAATAATTGAAAATGAAAATCAAGGATCAAAACAGAGCTATTAGACAGCTCGATTTCCTAACTGAGCCAAGACTAACTCAGACAAATTACAGCCAGACTCAGAACAAAAGTGGGTGGATCGCACAAAGTATTGTCCTGCGTGAGAATCGAACCCACGGCACCAGCACGTAAAATCGGTATCTAAACCACTACACCATCTGTGCAGTTAATATTAGATGAGATAGATAATCTTTATAATGCCGTATCTAACATAACTTTCCGTGTGGTGACGGAGTAAGAATACAATTCACCACCCCCTATGTTACCCGTGGGTAAGAGAAGACTAAGGGATATAAAACGCATATAATATCTATACAAGAGAAGGAAAACTCGAAACAAACCCCTATACCAACACGTCTGACCAGCGTAGCAGGTATAGTAGGTTAATTTCCCTCCCATTACGGAGGAGCTCTACAGTGGGACATATATGGGCTGTGATAATGATGATGATCCAACATAAAAAATGACACAGAATTATCTCAGATACGTCATAATAAAAATAAAAAAAAAAACAAAAAAGTGTGTGTGTCAGCTCCGACACACGACTGGAGTTTACTCCTTAAGTACGATTATCAAAACAGGCGTAAAAAAAGCTCATTTGACTAAAAATAATATATATATATATATATATATATATATATATATATATATATATATATATATATATTTATTTACATTTATTAAAACTGTTCAGTGAAGTATTATCTCACGTCAGAAATTAAAAGGCGCGCAGAATAGGTTGCGCACCAAAAACGTAAAGGTCATACGATCACTAGATTTTACTCCTCAAATTTTTCTCATACCGGGCGCCTTATATGAAAATTAATTCTTAAGGAGTAAACTCCAAACAAACAATAAAAAATGTAATTAAATAGATAATCTTACTCATATAAACATAAGAAATAATTATTTTACGTACAAGTTAATATAGATTTATGCTAAGTGCAAGTTTTATGGCGTTACATAAACTCTTTAAGATTCTGTGTCTACTAATCCTTTATGGATCATAAGCGTTAAGCCGTTTAATACCATAAAGTAGCGCTTGTTAAACATTTATGTTAAAATGTTTAATATCTTTTAAGCAGTACTCTTGTATATTTTTATCTATACTAATATAATAAAAAGGAAAGACTTTGTTATTTGCTTGTTTGTAACGAATAGTCTCTAAAGCTACTGGGCCGTTTACCATTGTTTCATCAATAGAAAACCAAACTATCATGACGCTTCAACACTGACTGAAGCGAAAACTCACACGGCGTGGAGAGGAACATTGAAGGGCGGGTTTATGGGGTCGCACGCCGCTTCATCTATCGACCCGGAAGGATTTAGCGGGATCTGACCAGACTATAGACCGCCGCAAAAAAAAGGACACAGGCTCCCTTCTTATCAACAAACTATGCGAGCGAAGAAATTTTCAGAATCTCGACAACGGCACCAGCGATTTCAATGATATACAGTATGCAGAGGTTTCGATAGAGGAATCGATCTAAGGTTTCATCTACAGAAAATATCTTTTAATGAGTGTTTCCAGTCAATAAAACTATAATTAGAATATGAAGGTAAATTTGGCAGCTGTCAACAAGCATAGAAATAGCTCAGTTAGGAAGCTCAATAATCCCGTTTGGATTATTTTTCCTTTTTTTATATATTTTTTAAATAATTTATCTATTATTTTTTAGTAAGTAAGAATACAATTCACCAGCCCCTATCTTGCCCTTGAGTAATCGTAAGAGACGAATAAGGTATGTAAAACGCCTGTCTGAATTGGCAGTAGCTTGGAAAATTATGGCACTAACGTCTATCAAGCGTTAGCGATTATGGAATTATTTCCCTCTTAGAGACGTATGGTTAGTCATCTCCTCTGATACTTGTGACCCAAGCAATTGGATTAAAATTGTTATTGATAAATTACCAATTCTTTGCGTCGCGCAGTCGGGTTTTTAAAATCACACCTTTCAGATAATTCTCCGAAAAATAGGAAATAATTGTATTACCAACATTATTAGGTAGTCTGCAAAACTCATTCAAATAATAGGTCGTTACGTCACACAAGGCTGGCACATTTTGTTACATTACCTAGTCATTACATCTGTCATAATAAATATTAATAAAACGCGCTTTTACCGTCATTTTCTCTTTGAATAGAATTTGAAAGCCTGAGGGAGTAACTGTGACTGGTGAGTTGTAGTTAGTCTTAACCGAACCTGACGAGTTTATTCTAAGTACAGACTTGCGACACATATGCATTTTACAATTAAACGGATAAGGACGCTGTGGAAATGCGATTGACAGGATTTGGGGGACAAAGTTTACGATTTGTCATTTGAGCTAACTTGCCTACTTTTCTATAGCTTGCTCTTTATTTGCTATGAATCTAATATTTTTAAACGAACATTTACAGAAAATAACGTTTCGTCAATGTTTTCAGCCAATAAAATATATGAATTAGAATATGAAGGTAAATTTGGTCGGCGTCATCAAGAATAGATATAGCTCAGTTGAAAAATTTATCTAATCCAGACAGCTCCGGTTCGATACTTATTTTTTATTATATTTCCTTTTTTTATTATTAAGTATATATTTTTCCTAATTTTGTTATTATTTTTAATATCTAAATATGTTTTACAAAAAATACAATTATTAAAATAATACTGTTCGTTCAGAATTATTTTATTAATTGTGCTTTCTCGCGATCGTCTAGATATATATGATGTATATATTATTCTACAGCAGAAAGCTTATTCCAAAGCACAATTTTACGTACAATAAAATTTAAAAAAATATAGCAGTATATAGTGACAACGTTTACGAGAAAAATGATGTCACAAGTGGGATTCGAACCCACACCTATTGAAAATCCGTCCCAATCGTGCTGCCACTTACACCACCGTGAACTATTGTAGGACATCCAATTCTCGCATCGTATTATATTTACGTCTTTAAGGAGACGTGTGCCATCTACGATCTACCCGACAATGTTTACACATTATATAGGCTTAATACTTCAAACTTTGCAGTTAGAATTGTATTAAACGATGACACAACTCAGTTATTCAAATTACTGAAATTTAGCATTTAATATGTTTGATTATTTATAAAAACCCGATTACGAGTGAAAAATGATGTCACAAATGGAATTCCAAAGTCGTGAGCAGGCCGTTAGTCTTAGTTGTCTAATAATTTAGTATTCGTAGCCGCTACCACACAGCATAAGGATGTTGGAAGTAATATTTATAATTCTAGAATAATAACTGTCTAAAAGAGAGCAAATATTCATTTATTCTTTGTTCTATTTAATTGAAAGACAAATCTAATATATATGAACAATATCAAACAATAAATAAACAAAATATATTATCAAATAATAAATTGACATGCTAAGAATGTGGATATAAATATTGTATTTCAACCAATAACAAAGTTTATTTTCTATCTATCATATTGTCATTAGCCTACGACAAGTTTCCTTTCTATGTATCAAAGAACTGAAACCCTTATTGTCTATTCGTCGTTCGACATTTTCGGTTTTTATGAGTATTTATATAGTACTCATTCGAGACCACTTTGCCATTGATATTCTATTATCGCCATAAACCAATATTATAAGGATATTGATTTCATTACGAAGGTCAATAACCTTCGTAATGAATCTAATCTAAGATCCTATTTATCTATCTAATATTTTTAAATGGGCAATTCTTGTACATTTCTATATTAGTATATTTATATACTAGATAGCTGTGCCCTGCCTACTTCCCTCGTTTCCGAATAAGTAATAACCAACATATCATATATTAAAACCTTGGAAACACGCTGCATCTTATGGTATAAGTATTATTCCGATCGGTTCAGTAGTTTTCGCATTATAACCGAACAAATAATCAAAATTTTAACAAAACCGAAACAGGCTTCATCTAAAAACTAGAGACAAGATGGGAAGCAACAGCTTTCAAATGAAAACTGACTTACCTAGCAAAATCGGTTTATCCAGTCGAAAGTTCTGAGGTAACTAAAATAAAATAAAAAACCAGTCAAATTGCCTCCTCTTTTGAAGTCGGTTAAAAACCGGCTCTGCATTTATTAGTATAAATTTCTATATATTTAGAATCACGGCAAAAGCCCCAGCCACGTACCAATCGGGCTATTTGCTCGCCCGATGATAAACGACCTAAAGTAATCAAACCATAAAAAATATTAGTTGGAAATCTTATAATGCCAGGCAACACATCATGCCTACCCAGTTTTATTTATTACATATCGATATTTTAATGTATCAGTGGTGACCAAAAGTCGACTAAAAGCAGGACGCACGTCAAAGTCGCAAGATTGCAACTCGTACTGCGCATTTAGCACGCTAAATTATGCTAAGCCGGATAGCGGATAAGTGCCGCTACGGGGTGACAACTCAAGCTGAAGCCTTCTTGCATATCTACTGATAGAATTTTTCTTTTAAATTAGGAATACCATTGGTCTAACTTATTTTATTGCAATTTTCTTTTACCAGCCTCTTACGTTTAATAGAATAAATTTTGGTGTATGTTGGTAAAAAAAAATGTTCGATTTTAACAATATTAAACGGCCGATTATGTACCTATATAAAACGTGTTAAAATATCTTTAAAGGATTCGTTGTTTTTTTTAAAGATACCCCTGCACTAAGGAAATAATTCCTGTATTGCGAGGGACTTAACATACATTTAACGCAGACTCGAACCCACGGTACTGGCACAGATGATCGGTATCTTAACCACTACGCCCTGTGTGCATTCATTTTCAGTCAATCCACTGATTATATTTCGTGGATGTAGTTAATAATTATATTCTAGCATTATACATTTTTTTGCTGTGTTTGGGCTGTTGGAAAACACCTGGCCGTGATCTGATGCCGTCTAGTCAACAATTACATTCCTAAGTAGAATAGCGGTCAGGTAAGCGGCCAATCATAAAATTTTGCAATATGCACGTTGGAAATAAAGTATGTATTACATCGACATCGATAATTGGGATGGGATAAGAGCAGGATATTTTACTGCAACTTGTAATAATTGTATTTCTCGGTGCATACTTTTATTCTTTTAAAATTAACATTTCTCTTCTCATATGTCAAATCAAATCAAATTCTTTTATTATTTATGCGAGGGCACTTACATATTGTCAGGTTTAACATTTTAAAAACTAACACCGGATCGGAACGCAACCGCTACTGAGAAGATCCACCAAGAAACTCAGCGGGTTTGTCAATTATATTATTATTATCTGCTTTATTTTTTCTGAAAAAATACTATATCATGTTTAGTAAAAATTGTCTCCAGTGTATATATGCAAAATTCAAATACAATGTAAAAGATTATGGCTGGACCTGATCCTACAAGCGGCACCCCAATCACAAGTTAACTAACAGATCCCTCAAGCGGGACTCGATCACGAGTTAACTACTAGAGCAGGTACTCGTATCACTCCCCTCAACCACCACCTTGAAGGGAAATATATTCAAATATTGATTTACTTAAGTAAACAATATACTACGTTGCGATAGGATAATAAGCTTTATAATACGTTGCGATAGGATAATAAGCTTGTAAATATATACTTATAGATGTTAAGACACCTTATTAGCGATCGCGTGTATCAAAAGGCATAAACGCGTTGTGGCTGATCAGAAGTTTGAAGAGAGAGACTCACACTAAAAACTGCTAACACGCACGCAGGTACACACGCATATACAGAGACCCGTGTATACGCAAAACAAACATGCCCAAGCCTTTAAAATTCTTTTCATTGCTTGTACACTAGATAAATAATTCAATAATTAAATATAATTCTGACTTTCCGAGTATAATTTTCATCTCAGCTCATATATGTCTCATTGTTTGGCTCGAGCCTCCTCCATAAAGGAAATTAACATACTATACCATGCAGGTCAGACGTGTTGGTATAGGGTTTCATTTTGAGTTTTCTTTCTCTTGCATAGATATGCGTTTTAAAAAACGCTCCATTAGTCGCCTCTTACGATCATCCACGAGTAAGACAAGGATAGTGAATTGCATTCTTACTCCGTCACCACACGGATAATTGCCTGGTTCAACAGACACAATTTAATTTCTTTAACTTATAATTTAAAATAATCTCCAGAACACTAATTATGTAAATATTATTATGTTAACAGTAATTTGGTAAATAAACATCATCATTCTCCTACTTTTATCCCAATTACTTGGGGTCGATACAATATGTACTCTTCTTTCATCGTATATATTGCAAAAGCTTTAGCAATAGTTTTATGAGTGACCGCCTGTCTAATCAAATTCCTTGGGAATGTAATTGTTGACCAGTCGCCATTATATAGGGCTCTGATCTATATTAAGTTCTTAGTATTTTTGTACGACACCCACGGGCAATGTAAAGGTTGGTAGTATTCGTAGCCACCATCACATGCCAATTTCACGTCTCTTTTGTTTAAACACATCCTAACTAAATCCTATAGTGGGAGGCTAAATAAACAGACGAAGGACATAAATTATTTAGAACAATCTAGAATAAAAAAAAATAATTGTACATACATACATATCATCACACCATATCCCTTGCAGAGTAGGCAGAGAGAACAGAGTGCCAGAGAACTCTATCTTTGCATACTTCACTCGCTTCCTCAACATTCATAATACTCTTCATACACGCTCGCCGGTTTCGGAGAATCTTGACTCCACCTTCCTTCAGTACGTGACCAATCTGGTATAGGTAAGTTAGTCTCGGTCTCCCCCAGTACCTACATCCTTCCACTTTCGCAAAAAAATAATTGTCCTGGATAAAATTCGAACTTTTTTTTTTGTTCTCGCTATGGAAATGCATTTACGCACTAGCCCTCGCCGGTGACAGGTGAGGGGGTGTGTGGGACTCACCGGCCAGCTGATTTAGCCGAAATACCCACTAAAACCACAGCGGTTCTGCACTTTTACGGGGTGCCGGAGAGATCGTCTATTGACATTCTACCCCCGACACCCCAAATAAAATTCGAACCTACTACCGCATACTACCACTCCACTTAAAGATCGTTCCATAACCAACTACACCATGCATTCGCGATATAGTAAACATAATTATTTTGTATGAAATAAATCTACACGAGAAAGACTTTTATTTGTTTATATATTTGCGTATGTCATTACACATATACGAATTTTCCTGTTATTAGTCTGTACAAACACAGATCACGTTTGCATTAGTTTAGTCATAGAGCCAAAGTGGGTTATGAACCGACCGCGGCACATGCCGACCGTTTAGTCACGATTGAGAAGGACAAACCACTTGGACTAACATTTGCGGTACGTAGAAAATTATGTATTTACAAACAGCTGTTACATATTGAAATGTTGATATTTATATTATATGTTCATTGCTTTAGATAACGGATCTTCTTTTTTTGACATTTGGATATTGCAAATGCAACATACGCTATACAGCCAAGCTTTTCAGATTTAGTCGACAAATATTAAAACAATATGTTTTCTTTTTAGTGTTGTTAACTCTCTATTAGTTTTTTTATTACTGATGGCGACAAACGAGCAAGCAGGACGCCTAATGGTAAGTGTTACTGCCGCCCTTGGACCTTTGCATTAAAAGGGATAGATCTAGGCCGCTGCCTACCAATGACAAGCCAAACCCACCCAGAAAGTTGGGCCTCTCTTTGCAGGCTATTCTCTGGATACTACGAATACAAAGTGGCGGACGCTGGTACCGAATTCTTGACAACTGTGTTCAGCCCGGCGGACTTTAAAAGTTGAGATCTAATTTCTCCGAGATGCAGTCGATTTTCTGCAAGAGTGTAGTACTACTCCGGACGGACCGGTCCGTGACTGTAGATAGAAAACTGACACCAATGTGGCTCTACCACTATAAAATCTCTATTGGTGAGTATAACGGTTTTTTTTTTAGTATTTTCTTTTAGATCAAGACGATTTTCATGTAGTGACAATATCCTCTTTATTGACTAAGGATATCGTAAGTAATAATCGTAATCTCATCCGTGTGGTGACGGAATAAGAATACAATTCACCACCCCCTATCTTACCCGTGGGTGATCATAGGAGACGACTAAGGGATATAAAACGCATATAACATCTATGCAAGAGAAAGAAAACTCGAAACAAAACCCTATACCAACACGTCTGACCAGCGCGGTATAGTAGGTTAATTGCCCTCCCATTACGGAGGAGGCCCGAGCCCAATAGTGGAACATATGTGGGCTGTGATGATGATGATGATGAAATTATAATCTATCATCATTATGATGATTAGTAATGGATAATTACGAAGTAGAAGTATATAATAGACTGTATATAATAAATCTTGGTCCTTCTAAGCGGTCGAACACCACCCGAAGCCGGCAGTGGGATTTATATGGGCTGTGATAATGATGATGATGATATCGTAAGAGACGGATGTACTTAAAATCTTATACCAACTCGTTTGACAAAAGTGGTAGTAGGTCAATTTCCTTCTAATTATGGAGGAGACTCAAACTTGGCAGCGAAATGTATGTGAGCATAGATAACCGAGATCCACTCTATAGTATTACATTGAAAGCAAGACTGGCTTACCAAAAAGAAAGTTATGGGAACTACACCGATGTGTAGTTCGAGTTTAAGGGCCGACCTCGTATGGCGATTATAGTACCATCTTCACATAAGACTGTTTTTTGAGAGTTCCATATTATTATTTAAAGAATGCCGAACGAACGTCTGGTTAAGAAGATATACAATGCGAAAGTGGAAGGATGTAGGTACCGGGGGAGACCGAGACTAACCTACCTAGACCAGATCGGTCATGTACTGAAGGAAGGTGGAGTCAAGAGTCTCCGAAACCGGCGAGCGTGTATGAAGAGAATTATGAATGTTGAGGAAGCGAGTGAAGTATGCAAAGATAGAGTTCTCTGGCACTCTGTTCTCTCTGCCTACCCTGCAAGGGATATGGCTTGATGATATGTATGTATGTGTGCATATTATTATTCTAAATCTGGGTGTTATTTGTATCCTTTGCGTGATATTAATCACATATTAAAAAATAAGTGCTCTGCAATAGATCCTATGCCTTAGTCAGAACACATAAAGCACTGTCATACGAGATTAAACTCTTTAGCACCTTCTCTGTTATACATTACATACATACACATCAAATTGTTTAATATAAAACCCTAAAATATAAATCACCACATGACATTTTCACATTACCGCCAAAACACTTCGATTATAGACTATTGATAAAGTTCACACACATTTTCTATTACACAAGGGAAATCTTTTGCTTATATATCTCTAAACTGAACTGGTGAGGTTGTTAAGCTAGACTAGTAAGCTTTCTACGGTCAATGAAGAGAGAACTAGAATTATGTCATTGCTAACAGTATTTTTCGTGTGGTGACGGAGAAAGCATACTATTCACCACCCCATATCTAACCCGTAGGTGATCGTACGAGACGACTAAGGGATATAAAACGCATATAACATCTATGCGAGAAAAGGAAAACTCGAAATAAAACCCTATACCAACGCGTCTGACCAGCGCGGTATATTAGGTTAATTTCCCTCCCATAACGGAGGAGGCCCGAGCCCAACAGTGGGACATTTATGGGCCGTGATGATGATGATAATAGAATTGAAATTATTGATAAGAGCAAAAATATCATTTTTATTTAGTACGACTTTACGCCCGCGTGGTTTGCTTATAAAAGCTTGCCTATGTCCTTCCCCAAGCTTCGATAACGCACTCAGTGTCACTCGGATAACTCTCTCGTTGGTTTTAATTTAGTTTTTGTGGTACTCTATTTTTTTCTAAATAAAAGTGACCTAAGTTATAACATCAGTTACCTATCAGTGAAAGTCTCGTTAAAATTGGTATAACCGTTTCCGAGATTAGCCGAAACAAACAAACAGACAGATAACATTTTAAAAATTGTTTTCTTTTTATATAAGCATCGTATACACTTTCATATGCATTTAATGAAATGCTGTTTGGAATTACAAAAACACAATTAAATTTTATTTATATGTACCTATAGATTAAGAGACTGCACGTCTCAACACAAATGTTGAGGTAGTGCTATACTCTTTACCGGAATCAAACAACGGCTCGAACTAAAATGTCTCTTTTCTATTCCTTTGCACTTATAAATAATAAAAAATATAAGCAAGACAAGAATTACACTCACAGGGTAAAAATAACCGAGGCGGCATGCCTGTTGGCCGGGACACCCCCGTGGGACCTAGATGCGGAGATGCTCTCCGACCTCTACCGGCGGGTAACCTCAGTGCGCGACAAGGGTGGCTCCCCATCGTCTAGCGAAATAGCCACCTGGCGCGAGGACGCCCGCCGAGTCGTCATCGCCCGTTGGGCTACGCGGCTGGAGAGGCCTAGACACGGTGTCGTTATCGTTAAGGCCCTCCGGCCCGTACTATAGGAGTGGATGGAGCGGCGGCACGGAGTCCTCTCCTTCCGGCTGGTGCAGGTATTGTCAGGGTACGGTAGCTTCGGCTTGTACCTGCACACGGTCACGTGGAGGGAATGGACTCCGTCTTGCCACCATTACAGTAGTGACGAGGACACGGCGCAACATACGCTCGAGGTATGTCTGAGCTAGGACGGACAGCGCCGTGACCTCATCGCTGTTATCGGTGCCGAACTGACGCTGCCGGCTGTCGCGAAAACGATGGTCGACAGCGTCAGGAATTGGGACGCGGTCGCCGCCTTCTGCGGGCTGTCATCTCGCAGAAGGAGGCGGCGGAACGAGTCCGGGAGGATTCCCATGACCCGGGCCGCTGTCAGCGGCCGGAGCGACGCAGGCGCAAATATCTGCGCCTGATGCCGCCCTAACCGAGGCTTCGGGTGATCGGACGCGGGGAATTGTCGGACACCCGACGTGAGGCCACCGCGTGAGGGCGACGCCCCGACGGCGAAAGCTGTCGAGGCGTCGACATGAGAGGAACCCGCGAGGGTAAACCGCCGGGCGGGCTACCGAAGACAAAGATCGGGTACCGGTGGTCCGCTCGCACGGCGAAGAGAGCTGCTTGCAGGGTGGGTCTATGGGGTTGCGCGCCACCTCTTTCGTCGCCCCGGACCGATTTGGCGGGGCGCGACCACGTCCATAGCCTACCGCAAAAAAAAAGGGTAATAATAACCGATTGTAAAAAAGTATCTCGGACGTGCGGATGTATGTATGGCAATTTTACGCCCGTAAAATTAATTAATTATATAAACGAATATATATACTTCTTTTGTATAAAACGCAATACAATATATTATACTTTTCTTTCTACGCATGAATGAATATGCTTATTAAAATTGGCCAAAATAGCGTGGGAGTTCAATTTGTTTTATGTTTTTTGCTTCGCTTTGATCTTTGTTTGGTTTAAAAATTAAACTTTCACCTGATATGTTGGGATAATTTATGAACTTACAAACCATTTTAAAATCTCCCTTGGAAATACTTTTTCTGATCGTCTACCGTGATTTCTTATAATTTTTTTTCTTCTTCTTAAGTATCAAAAACCATACATATCATTAAACTTTCTTATTTTTTTTTATTGCTAATGGTGGCAAACGAGCAAGCAGCACACCTAATGGTAAGTGTTACTGCCGCCCATGGACATTTGCAATACCAAGAGTACAGCCAGGGCGCTGCCTATCAATACAAACCCCAAATTCACCCCGATGGGCTTCAGCTCTCTCGCTCACCGAACATAGCGCAATAGCATATAGCCATTACTCAGACGTCGATCTTCTGCGAGAGTGTGGTACTACGCCGGACGGACGAGCCCGCGGCTGTAGATAGAGAATTGTCAACAGCATGGTCCTACCACTATTAGATATTTCTTAGTTGGTAATATTCATAATCGTTTTACTTTAAACATATCATGTACTCCATATGAAAATAAAACGTTGCTTTTCAATTGTATGATAGGCTCTCGACGACTGCAGCTAAAAATCAGTGCCAGAATCAGGTTAAGTAACCAAGTGTTATTTTAATGTATGGTATATATATATATATATACTATATATCTTTTTTTTTTTTTTTTTCATATAATTAGCTTTACACAATATGTAATCTGTTGTCGCACGTCAATAAAAGTATTTCTTTTTTCCATAACGAGATAATAAAGTACTTCATTCATAAAGGCGAGGTTAAAAATTAACAAAAAAAAATAACTTAATTAAGGCCAAGTTAATAATACGAGTTAAAACTAACTTTTTGTTCTATTTATATAAAGTAAAACAACATTTAAAATTATGTATATGCATTTAGCATATAATTGTATACAAATTACTCTTGTAATTTTTGTTCAAAAGAAA
Source organism: Lymantria monacha (assembly GCA_905163515.2). Classification (NCBI taxonomy): domain Eukaryota; kingdom Metazoa; phylum Arthropoda; class Insecta; order Lepidoptera; family Erebidae; genus Lymantria; species Lymantria monacha. The sequence goes on along the minus strand of LR991102.1, from coordinate 20,714,481 downwards.
TATGAAAGAAAATAATTCATTTCTTCATTCATGGAAAGTACATATTACAATTCTTAAAATACTAAAAACTACTTACAATAATATAGAGGCATTTATAACTATATTCATTTAAAAAAAAATACAATAGCAAAAATACTAAAGAGAAAAAAAAATTACACAGATAATTTATAAATTTGCGGTACCTATTATAATATACCCTTAGTCGACTAGAGCCGACTAAACACGAACACAGCCGAATGTGATGGCTAATCTCGTTCAATACCTACAAAATAAAGTGCATAGTGCACCTAATGTAGTTTTCACTTCAAAAAGCCGTTACTCTCTTATCAATTATATTTATAAGAATATATATTCATATTATTATTCAGCATCTCTTTACATTATTAAATAAATTTCATCCTTATCGAAGCTGGGTCGGTAACAATCGTTTCAGGGTTTAATATTCGGTTTATTGGCACATAACATTTAGCACTTACAACTTCATTAGGGTACCAGGAACTCAATTATCAAGTCACATTACAAACAATTCAACAGATTATTCTTAGAACATTACTTGTTGATAGTTACTTTAGTTTTAGTGGTGTAGTGGCTTGATGTCATAATTTACTTTTAGGCTATAGATTGTTTCAATATTGATAAATATTTTTCCATTTATCAGCTTATCAATGTCCAATGTTTGGACTTAAATATGATGGATAATATTTCAATCACCAAAACTTAGCGGATTTTAGATTACAATTGGTGTTATAAGGTTAACCGCTTTTTAGTAGTAAAAAATAGTAGTAGAATAAAGGTACCGGGGGAGACCGAGACTAACCTATCTAGACCAGATTGGTCACGTACTGAAGGAAGGTGGCGTCAGTAGTCTCCGAAACCGGCAAACGTTTATGAAGAGAATTATGAATGTTGAGGAAGCGAGTGAAGTATGCAAGGATAGAGTTCTTTGGCACTCTGTTCTCTCTGCCTACCCTGCAAGGGATATGGCGTGATGATTTGTATGTATTTATGTATGTAGTAGTAAAAAATCCCATGGAAATAGTTCCACGGGAATCATTTTAGTTTTAGTTTTCGGCATTCATTCAATAATAATGATACAATGTGTTGAACAAACATCACAATACGGGCAGGCATGACATACTGCCGATAAAAATTCTACCAGTTATCCTTAATCGCCGACGACACTCCCAGATAAGAGATGGAGTGATGAAATATATTGTTACTCCATCACCACATGATAAGTTTATAATTATAATACAATAATAATTGTTATTAGTATTATAAAGCTAAAGCCACAGCTTTAGCTTAACCACTACCACAGTAGTGGTTAGGGATACTACCAACCCTTACATTGCTCGTCCGTGTCGTAAAAGAAGCACTAAGTTAAGCTTTACATCGACCTGGATCCACTCCATCTAATGAAATCTGATCAATAATTTCATTCCCAAGGAGTATTGATGTCAGGCGCGTCAAAAAACCATTATATATATTTGTCCTCTCTTTCCATACATCCCTATCAGACGTCATCTCTGTAATAGCTCCGTCTATCCATACCACGCTTCACGCAGTCCATCCATCTTTTCTTCGGTCTTCTCTTGCTTCTAAAGCTGTGTTCCCCGCACGATCCAGGTCGCTTATTACTTAGGATAAGTTAACCGAGGTATCGAAGTTCGAGCATACTGGTATAGGCACTCCATCCAGAGATATGGGTGTAAAATTGGAGAAACCGCCGAAATCACAGAACTTGTATTTTGTTTTTAGTCTGCAATTTACAGCGCCACTTTTACAGCATGCTTTAGATCTCAAATCCATCTTTATCTTCTGTATATATGTTATGTATATCGCTTTGTCACATTTACGGTCAAGAATGAGGATAACGAATTGTTTCTTTCTTCGTCACCACACGACACGTAGAATTATAATAATAACAGTTCTGGTGAATCGAGTACATAAATAATAATATAATTGTGAACTCAGCCTTATAAGCTTCTGTACGACACCTGGTGTTATATATAGGCTACCAAAGTTTTTACAGAGCATTTGGCATTAACATTATTTTCTTAGACCATTTTTTCATCTCATATATATTCTACCCAGATAATCCTTTTGATTCTATTAACAAACAAAGGAGAGGTTGAACATAAATTATATTGCAAATGTTTTAGGTTAAATTTTCCAACCTCACTTACTCCAATCCTCCTTGGAGATTATTTTATTAACAATAATAATCATTACAGACAGTCTTCTATCTCTCAAGTACATCGTTGTATTATGATACCGTCCTCCAAATTCAGCACGAATTTAGTAGTAAAATTTACACAATTTTACAACGTTCAAGTGTAACAACGTCGTAATAAGTACGACATAAATTGAAACTTTACGTCCGCCCGTACCCATCACATCATTTCAATGTTCAGTCGTTAAAGTAAATTTTCTTTGACTACTATATCCTTAGCTGTTTGCTACGAAATGGTTATTATTATGTAAATTATATTTGACACTTTATTTCATAAACCAGTTTTTTATGATGTTATTTATATTGATTAGCTCAGAAGCAGCTTCTAGGTTAAGACCGAGGACCGTCAATACAGAGACATTCATTTAAGTTTATGTGAATATTTATGATGTATATCAGTTATTTCGGCCAAAATATCATATTCAGAGAAATCTTAGGTTAACAAGCGCTCAAATTGACAAACTTACGAATGATTGACACCATGATAGAAGTGACGACCCGTGGGCGTTCGTACATGTTAAGATTGACCTCTAAGTTAAATTAAAAGCAATTAAATCATCATAATTACCACTTTTAGCCAATCTTTAATAGTGTTCATAGCCAATTTTGAGCCAAATTTCTTAGCGATAGCAGTAGACATTTAACTTCGGCGATAAAATCTTAGGATATTAGCGGTGTATGTATACACATACAGATACCTGCAGAAGTTAACTTAACTAGCGCAGTCGCCAATAAATTTATTGCCGACTGCGCCAGTTAAGTGTATTCTCATAGTATCAGTTTGACCCCTTTTAAAGTTAAAGGCAGGCGTATGACATCAAGTTTCACTTCTGTCATTTTCAGAGAACAGGCCCTGTGCGGTTAAAGAATGACCCGTCAAATATATGTTTATTATTATTACGTCATAATTGCTATGGAAAATATTTTCCAATTTGATATTGTATATAGAGTATATTATATATTTACATATTACATATTTTTTATACACATGGGTGTGTTTTTAGGCTCGTTGTATCGTTATTTGACTTTTAAATATTTGCACAAGCTCGTACGCATACAGATTCATGTTCAACGGATGTGGTTTTCAGTAATTGCGTGAATTTTAATTGAAATGGCTAATGAAAAACGTGGAAATAAAATGGCGATTTCAATTGTTTGCTAAAACACAATGTGTGTTTGAACGAAATTAAATAGATTTTTGGACTGCTATATGGAGATATGTATGTCCAATATCCAAGTGGTGTAAAAGGGTTAAGCAAACAATATATGAACCAATGGCGAGGGGAAGAGAAAACGGCGGGTTATAGAGCTGTACGCCGACCTTCTCTCGCCCTGGACAGAATGGGCAAGGTGAGTCCAGACGATAGCCTGCCTAAATAAAAAAAAAAGAAGTCAGACAAACACATATATTAATATATTATGTTCTTAGTTCGTCAATACGCGGCTTTCTACTGTCTTTTATCCGGTGCAATTGCAGTCCAGCAGACTTTGTGATCGCTAAGAAAAACTCAATAACACAGGCCATTGATATAGAAAACCGAGCCATCACAATAGGGAGTCGTAAAGTATTTCAATCCCATGTTTACTGCTTTTAAATACTGCAAATAAACATTACAGAAGTTTGAGCGAGGATCGCGAAGGATAAACATTAAAAATTGTATTGTCCCCTTTGACCCAAAACTCTTTGTAAGGTCGAGCGGGAGTAATGGATTAAATTCAATTCAAATTTTGCGGATACTTTGAATATAAACCGCGACAAATAGGGATGGGACATATTAGTGTATTTTGTTTATTATTTTACTAAGGTTATATACGTGGTTTCACCTGCGTTATAGTACACGTGCAGTTTTATGTGTAAATATCTTTTTTATGGGTGTTCGAACTAAACTTTATACTCTGCTAAATTTTAGCACAAAAACGCAACATAAATAGAAATTATTTCCCCTGTTTGAATAGACAGTACATAAATCTTTGAATAAACAGTACATTTGACTACACAGATGGCGTAGTAGTTAAGATACCGACCTGTCGTGCAAGTGCCGTGGATTCGATTCCTACGCAGGACAACACTTTGTGCGATCTACAAAGTGTTATTCTGAGTATGGGTGTAATTTGTCTGCGTTAATTGCATGTTTGTAAAGTCCATCGCAATACAAGAATTATTTTCTTAGTGCATGTCATGGTTAGTGTCTTTAAAAAAAATATTCTTTTTAATATTTTCTCAGAGTCCTGATTCTTTTTTTTTTTAATATAAGTAATGGCTTCTTATATTTTTACTCTTTACATATAACATCAGCTATATGCCAATGGAAGTTCTGCTGACATCGGTTCAGTAGTTTCAGATTGCCTGTAACACAGATTGACAGTCCAAAAGTTCACTATTTTTTTTTTGATAATAAAAATGTAAAATGTATAAACATGTTATATATATATTTTCATATCATAAGTAAAAAATCTTTTGACATTACAACCCAACACTTCTGTTATACTTATTTACATATGCATACATAAATATCATATCCCATGCAGGGTAGGCAGAGAGAACAGAGTGCCAGAGAACTCTATCCTTGCATACTTCACTCGCTTCCTCAACATTCATAATTCTCTTCATACACGCTCGCCGGTTTCGGAGACGTTTGACTCCACCTTCCTTCGGTACGTGACCAATCTGGTCTAGGTAGGTTAGTCTCGGTCTCCCCTACCTACCTACATCCTTCATCCTTATATGTATAGTATTATATTGTTGGGAGGCCATCTTATATAAAGGAAGATTTACTTTATACATGCTAATGGTTAAAATACCAGTATTAGTTGAAATTAATTTCAAATTGGTAATTATTCCATCCATCAGCCCGTAAACGTCCACTGTTGGACATAGGCCTCCCCACGAGAATGCCATCTATAACGGTCCTGTGCCACCTGCATCCAATGGTTTCCTGCGACCTTGATGAGGTCATCAGTCCACCGAGTGGGGGGTCGTCCTACGCTGCGTCGTCCGATTCGTGGTCGCCACTCGAGAACCTTTTTTCCCCAACGGTTGTCGGTTCGTCGAGCGATGTGGCCTGCCCATTGCCACTTCAACGTGCTAATTCTTCGGGCTATGTCGGTTACACCCGTTCTTCTACGGATTTCCGTATTTCGGATTTTATCACGTAGAGAAATACCGAGCATAGCCCTCTCCATAGCACGCTGAGCGACTTTGAGCCTTTTTATGAGGCCGACATTTAGAGACCACGTTTCAGTGCCGTAAGTCATCGCTGGTAACACACACTGGTTATAAACCTTTGTTTTCAGACACTGCGGAATATTAGACGAGAAGATCCTCCTAAGTTTCCCGAACGCTGCCCAGCCGAGTTGGATTCGTCGGCTGACCTCTTTCTCGAAATTGGATCTACCTAATTGGACTGTTTGTCCTAGGTAAACATAGTGATCGACAACTTCGAGAATCGCATTCCCAACCAGGACCGGTACAGAAATGACATGGGCATTAGACATGATTTTCGTCTTGTCCATGTTCATTTTCAGCCCTACTAGTTGGGAGACCTTGCTGAGGTCATTGAGCATGGTGCCAAGGTCCTCCAGGGATTCTGCCATGACTATGATATCATCTGCGATCGAAGGTGAGTGATGTATTCGCCATTGATGTTGATGCCGAGTCCGGTCCAGTCTAAGAGCTTGAAGACATCTTCCAGCGCAGTGGTGAACAGTTTCGGAGAGATAACGTCTCCCTGTCTCACGCCTTTCTGCAGCTGGATCGGTTTCGTATTCTTATCCTGGATGCGGACTGACATAGTAGCGTCTTTATACAAACACTTCAGCACTTCGATATATCGATAGTCAATTTGGCACCTCTGAAGGGACTGCAGCACTGCCCAAGTTTCGACAGAATCAAAGGCTTTCTCATAGTCCACAAACGCTAGACACAGAGGCCGATTATACTCCTCGGTCTTCTGTATAATCTGGCGTAGCGTGTGGATGTGGTCTATGGTACTATAACCTTTTCGGAAACCGGCTTGTTCGGGCGGCTGGAAGTAAGGAATTTAGGGTAGAAGGTAATTATTACTACATTATTATTCTGTTGCATGGTGGCAGCTACGAATCATCATCTATTATATTGCTCGTGGGCGTCATCAACGACTTAGAGTTTCACATCAACCTGGGCGAACTTTATCTAATGACGTTTGGTTAACAATTACATTCCCAAGGAGAGTTGACATCGGGTAGGCGACCGCTCATACCACTATTGTTTAAAGTTGCAATATACGGTGGGGTCTTCATACTTATGGGGTGGACAATTAAGATGATGATGTAAATTGCTATATCATGTTCTACCCCTGTGGAAATATAATGAGTCACTAGCTCATGTTTTTCTGTAGTCATCTTAAAAAGAGAGATTACGAAAATAACGTATAAACATTAAATCATTATCGACCTAGGTCTAACAGTAAACTGCGATAGGTTTACAGATAGTTATAGTGGTAGAATCACACTGTTGACAGTTTTCCGTCTACAGCTTCAGGCCGGTCCGCCCGGGGTAGTACCACACTCGCAGATCAAAGCCAGAACAGTGGCAATATGCTGTTGCACTTCGTGCGGTGAGCGAGAGAGTCGGAAGCTCTACTTTCTGTGTGGGATTAGGGTTTTCACTAGTAGGCAATCGCCTAGCTGTAACCCTGATAGGTAAGATGAATGGTCGCCAATAAAACTTACCATCAGATGTGCTGCTTGCTCGATTTCCACAATAAGCAATAAAAACGCTCAATTTGGGTTTCGGAAGAGGCGTTCGACCATCGGTGCCCTGCTACGCTTGAGGCAGACGGCCGCGGAGGCTGTCGCCGGCAAAGGAGTACTGTTGGCGATGTCGTTGGACATCGCCAACGCATTCAATAGTCTACCATTCAGCTGCATCAGGGAGGCGCTCCGATTTCACGGGGTGCCCTTGTACCTGAGGCGGCTGGTGGCGGACTATTTGGCGCAGTGTCCTCTGCGCGGGTCCCGCAGAGGACATTGTGCGAACGCCCATGTCGCGCGGCGTTCCACAGGGGTCGGTTCTGGGGCCGACTCTGTGGGACATCGGGTACGACTGGGCGTTGAGAGGGAGTCTCCCCCCCCGGGCTGAGCTTGATATGCTATGCTGACGACACGCTCGTCACAGCCCGGGGCAGGACACTCGAAGAGGCGACGAGCCTGGCCACTCTCGGTACCGAGGAGATGGTCAGGCGAATCGAGGCGCTGGGGCTCAGGGTGGCCCTATTATTTCATGGGCCACGCGTAAGGCTGCCAATCGGCGCCTCGTTAGTCGTCAACTCCATCCAGATCAGTATCCAGGCCCATATGAAGTACTTGGGTCTGGTGCTCGACGGGCGATGGTGGTTCCGGGAGCATTTTCGTCGAATTGCTCCCCGGCTGGTCGGCGCGGCGTCCGTCCTGTCGCGGCTCATGCCGAACGTGGGCGGACCCAGCTTCGAGGGCCGACGGCTGTATGCGGGGGTGATCCGTTCGATGGCCATGTACGGCGCACCCGTGTGGGCGAGGGCTCTGAACTCCCAGCTCAGGGCTGTTCTGTGGAGACCACAGAGAGTCATGGCGGTCAGAGCCATTCGCGGGTACCGCACGGTATCGACCGAGGCGGCATGCCTACCGGCCGGGACACCCCCGTGGGACCTAGAGGCGGAGAAGCTCTCCGACCTCTACCGGCGGGTTACCTCAGTGCGCGACGAAGGTGGCTACCCATCGTTGAGCGAGATAGCCACCTGGCGCGAGGACGCCCGCCGAGACGTCATCGCCCGTTGGGCTACGCGGCTAGAGAGGCCTAGACACGGTGTCGTTACCGTTGAGGCTCTCCGACCCGTACTGATGGAGTGGATGGAGCGGCGGCACGGAGTCCTCTCCTTTCGACTGGTGCAGGTTTTGTCGGGGCACGGATGCTTCGGCTTGTACCTGCACACGGTGGCGTATAGGGAGTGGACTCCGTCCTGCCACCATTGCAGCAGTGACGAGGACACGGCGCAACATACGCTCAAGGTATGTCCGAGCTGGGACTTGTTGGACGACTGGGTTTTGTTTTTAGTTTTCTTTCTCTTACATAAATGTTATATGAGTTTTATATCCCTTAGTCGTCTCTTACGAGCACCCACGAGTAAGACAAGGGTGGTGAATTGTATTTTTACTCCATGACCATACGGATAGTTATTTAATACATTTATTGTAAAATAATTAGTATTTTTTTATTTATAAAATCAATTGTCAAAATAAAATTAGATTTGAATTTTTTTTTAATACATTTTTCAGAGTATAAGCGAAACAGCTGCCACAGCTGAGTACTCTATAAAATAAACTGGATCAAAGTAAAATACATCACTACATTCCCCCCACAAGAGCCAATCACACGAAAAGCTTCTAATAGACTATTAATTATAACGGATCAGTGCTCCGTTGTACAAGTAATTGCTTTTTAATTATGTGATGAAGAATGCCTAGCCTTTTGGTACGGAAGAGTTTAGGTGCCGTAATGAATCATTATTCATGGCTGAAGCGTTTTGACAATGCCGATTTAATAGCAATACAATGGACTGTAAAGATGGTGAATGAATCTACACTATTGGGAAAAATTAAGGGATCAAAAAAAAATTCCAAATTTTTGGGCAATTTTCAACAGGCCGTAACTTCGAGAGAAATGGTCGTACAGGAATTAAAAAAAAAGGAAATGTAGCTCCAAGTGTCTAGTTTTTGGATTACAAAATTTTAAAGTTCAAATCCAAAACTAGACACTTGGAGCTACAATTTCCTTTTTTTTTTTTATTTCCTGTACGACCATTTTTCTCGAAGTTACGGCTTGTTAAAAATTGTCCAAAAATTTAGAATTCTTTTTTGATCACTTAATTTTTCCAGTAGTTTATGTCATCTAGTTTCGTGGTTTCAATCCTCACGTAGGACAATAAATATCTTTGTGTGATCCTCAAATGATTATTTTGAATCTGTGTGTAATTTGTTTCTGTTAATGCTATGTTTGGGAAGTCCTCCGTGACACATAGACTTATTATTTACTGCGGAGACTTATTCAGAAATCAATCAGAAAATAAAAACAATGCATGTAACTGTATATTGTAATTCAATGTCGGATGACGGACTAAGAATGCAATATGCTATGACTCCCTTTCTTTCCTTTGGATATCGTAAGAATGATAATGACTAAACTACACTACTCTATTTGACGTAAAAATCTAGTCCAGTGATATAGTTATATCACTAAAGTCAGTTGACTTTATCAGCCTGAAAAGCAGAAAGGTGATTCGGAATGCCCGGCAGGTCACTGAGATCAAGGATTTGATACCGGTGATAGGCAGATTGTTACGGTAGGTAATAAGGCTGTATGGAGAATGGACATATAAAACATTTCCTGTCATAAAAAAAGGTTTGTTCAGGGTTTCATATCTCATTATATTTCATCTCTCTGCATATTAAGTGGGCTAACGGAACCGATTCTTTAAATTATGTGGTTTATAAAGTATTAAGAGGTCAATACCAAAATATCTTAGTTTAGTAATCGATAAGGATACTTAACAATACGCAATTGCCTTAATTCTCATTAGAGTTTATCAACAAACTGACATTGGATTAAACAAGTTTAACAATGCCGTATTATATTCAAGGTCGACGTTACAAGTATGTCATAAGATTTGACTATCATTATTATAATAAAAATAGTAGCGGCTATAAATACTACTAAGTCTTTTTATTGCTTATGCAAACGGGAGAGTATTTGAAATAAAACTACTTCTACGGATTCTATCGTGTTTGTATTTGAGTTTTAATTTTCCGATGTTTCAAATACTACAAAAAAAAATTAACATAAAAACAAAAATTACATATAGAATCATTATCTTTTTAATATCATTTTCTTGATTGCCAGTACGGCAATGAATTTGTATTAACATATGGGTCAAACTTTAAAAACTGATATTATAGCGAGTAGATATAAATTTCTGTAATAACGATGACTTTATGAACGTAAGACCGTTCGACCTTCGACACGTCCGCCCGTGACTATGATTACTGTAAAGTGTTCGAAACGTCAGGCAATTAAAAATTAAATACAAACGCGATGGAAGCCATAAAAGTAGTTTTATTTCAAATGTGTAATACTGGCGTAAACATCAAAAACGGGCAAGTAGCACACTAGATAGCACTAAGAGGTCAAGCACACACACTGAGCATTACTGCCGCTAATGGCCCTTTGCAATACCCGAGACACCGCTAAAACAGCAACTAAAACCCACATAGAAACTTCGGCTTCCGGCTTTCTCGCTCACCAAACGAAACACAACAGCTTTTTGCGATTGCTCAGACGCCGATTTTCAATTCATTTACTAAGCTGGTCAGACATATTGATATAGGGTTTTATTTGCTCGGGTTAAGGACCCTCAACGCTCACCCATAGTCCGCGTAAAGCAAAGCCATCAGCGGCTAACGGCCCGTTTACGACCTTGCCGCTGTAAGCGGCGGTAAAGCGCGGGGCGGCGAGCGGTAAAATCAAAAGTATAAAAATGTTTGAAGCACGCCACGAGACGCCGCTCATAGCGAAAACGCGCGGTTTTATTCGATCGAATCGCTACGGCGGCACGCGGTGTGGTGAGCTACGTGAACAAAAGTATAAGTGAATGAGTGCGACGCGCGACGCCACGAAACACAGCGGCGCGGACAGCGGTATAGGAGGGTACTCAGCGGCGTAGATGACAACAAAAAATTTTAGACGACTTTGTGGCGGTAATGGTTACCGAGGCATTATATACTTATATGTGCTGCAGAATATAATCAAAAGTTTACACACTTATTCTTGTCTACTCATAAAACTTATCTGGAATTTTCTGTAATCTTCGTATAGGTCACGAAATTCGCAATTTAAATACCGATAGTTATTTAGTTCGTGTACTCCTTCTCTCATATTAAGAACATCTTGTTATAAAATGTACTGCTTTTTAATCAGAGAAGGGATAATTTTGATGACGCCATAATCTTGAACACATTTTGACTACCTAAATACATCCACTTAGGCCACCGCTACTAAAGGTGCATGCAAAACGCACCGCTGGCAACGGCGTCCGGTACGCCGCGCCGCGCTTAGCTAAGACCAAAGTCGTGACCAGGCCGTAACAGCTAAACACACACAAAAAAAGAAAGGTTTTATTTGAGTTTCCTTTCGCTGGCCTAGATATTATTTTACAACACCCAGCGATAAGGTGGTGAATTGTATTCTTGCTCAGGCATATACAGATCACTATAATATTCAAAAAGGCTTCCAAAATGGAGAATAATGCTATAATCGCCACGTTTAATAGACATGTGGGCTGCAATTGATATTATAAGTTTCTCAGAAGATTGCGATTCTATTGTTGATTCCTGAATTGGTTCTTACAACTCCCAAGAAAAGATGAGGACTGGTTACTGATTATTGTCTTAACCAATCACTAAATGGACAATAGGTGTGGTCATGCTCACTAAAAAGTTCTCTGCCTGCGGTAGCTACGTGAGCGGGTCTCTCCCTTCCCTCGAATGTAGTTGAGGGGCGTGATGGCTGCTTTAGTAGTTAACTCGTGATCGGGTGCCGCTTGTGGAATCTGGTCCAACCATTTCTGTTCTTTTTTGTTTATTTTTTGTTAATCTTGTATGTAACTTTTAAAAAATAAATCTTTACTCGAAGGGCATCTCACTGGAGCTAATAAGGACTAAACATGTATCCAATAATATTTAAGAAAACATGTAATTTAAAAAAAAATTACGAGCCCGCTGAGTTTCTTGCTGGATCTTCTCAGTTTGTGGCGGCTTTCCGATCCGGTGGTAGATTAATTTAAAAAAATATGTAATATTGACAATATGTAAGTGCCCTTTTAGGGCTTATGCATAATAAATGGTTTGATTTGATTTGATTAGGTACTAACAGAAATTTCACAGAAAAATTGTAAATACGAAACTTCTTATACACGGCTATATCTCTGTAATGAAAAGGAATTCGAAACGAATTTGGAAGCGATAGACTGAGAAAAATACATTTCTAACGAACTATACAATATTAACAAAGAAAAAAATAAAATCTTCTATATATAATAAGAGAGGGAATATTATAAAACGACCTATCTCAATCTCAATACATCAAAGAAAGAATCTATCAGCATTGAAATCCGCAATTGCTATCAATAAAATACACATAATGTATACCGTGGACCCACCCTCATAGGGATTCTATCTCACAAAAGAACTATAAAGGGCCTACGATATGTATCTATACGAACCTTTGTGGGAGGGCATAGTGATAAGAGTGTGCGATAGCGTTTTTATATAACAAATACTTTTAATTTTGCTCTCCATAGTCAGTTCAAGAATGTGTCGCAGTCTCACGAAATATCAAGAAAATTAGTATCAGCGTTTCTATGGGCAACTCATAAGATTAGCAGCCTGGTACTTACGGAATAACGACCTTTGATGGCGTTGGTTATACCTACCCAATAATGAACAATATGCCGATAGATGGATGAATTATTTCTCATACTTTTATATAGAAAATACAAGCAAACATATGAAAGGCAACGTCTTATTGTTTTTTCTCCTACTTGACAATTACATCACGTATCCGAGTCGAACACGAATACTGTTCACTAAAAAAAGATAAAATTAAAAGCTGGGTTGATTAGTCGTAAAGAGTTTTTTTTTTTTATATTTTGCTTTATAATATCATTTGCACAGATGCTGATCCCGAAGCTGCAGGAAAAATATGTTTAAAAATAAACTCCCAAACTATTTAGAGCGGCCACCTGTCTACCCTCTCCGCTTATCAGTTAATATTCACCTAAACTTGAACCATTTATTCGGCACCGACCGAATGCAATGATTATTACGTGCTATATTACTGATGAAAGAGTTCCGTGGAACATAAGAATGCTAATGTTTAGGGAGAGTAGGTTCAATGCCGAGCTAATATTTTGATCGCGAAGGAATTTGTTGGGGCGAAGTCGTTTGTATAAACAAGATTTTCACGTAATACTGGATATGATAATAACTGTAGGGATTTTATTCACATAACATTACACCCAATTTGTTTCGTAGATATATGTTTACCTATATTAGACTATTTAGAATTCAGTTTCGTTTTAATATATACTTTATGGATTTTTTTCTCAATTCATTCCAATGATCTAACTATTACAACCAGCTCAATCAAAATAGACATAAAAATTGGGTAAGCTTGCATAAATTACGATACAGCTGAAAATTGGTGGCGATCTTCACTTCATTATTACAAGTGAAATGTCATCACCCCATCGAGCCCACACCTACTAAAAAAGTTATTCAAGGTCAAAGGTCGAAAATTTCGCCTTTTCGCTTTTTTCTCGCAAACGGCGAGCGTTATAGTAGATAAAAATAGCTTTTAAAAAGTTGTAGATTATTAAATTCTTTACAAAAATTGTCTGCATACTTTTTTTTCTACGAATCATCATTTCAGAGATATCGCCATTTCAAACATACGGCTTATAATGCTTCATCGACTGTTCCGCATGAGTAAAATATGAAAGTATTTATAATTTTAATCATTAAAATATAATATTTATTATTATGTCATACAGCTTTTATAATTTTTTTTAAATATAATGAATATTTATAATATTCAAAATACTTATGATATTATGAAATATTACAAAATAAGTATATATTGTAAGATTCTAAAATCTAAAGAATCTACAGGCTACGGAGGGTAAAGAAAATTTATAAACTGAACTGTAATTGTGGTCTCTCTTCTCTTATATAGGCCAAACAAAGAGACCCGTAAGAACTCGGATCAAGGCACATACGCGTCCATGTCCCAATGCCATTGAGTCTGCACTAGGCACTGAAGTCCAATAGTTAGATTATTACATCAGCTATAAACACGATTTTGCACAAAGCAGATTTTCTATAAAATTGGTACTCGTACTATTATAATTTCAATTTCTTACATCAATCCCCGGGTGATCGGACCGGGGAATTGTCCGGTCACCCGACGTGAGGCCACCGCGTGAGGGCGACGCCCCGACGGCGAAATCTGTCGGGGCGTCGACGAGAGGAACCCGCGAGGGTGAACCGCCGGGCGGGCCACCGAAGTTAAAAATCGGGTCCGGGTGACCCGCTCGCACGGCGAAGAGAGAGGAGTTTTACGGTGGGTCTATGGGGTCACGCGCCGCCTTCTCCGTCACCCCGGGCCGATTTGGCGGGGCGAGGCTAATCCATAGTCCACCAAAGAAAAAAAAAAAAAAAAAAAGTCGGTCGACATACATTTCAAAGGAAACCTTTGAGGACAATTCATAAGGTGAGAATGATATTCAGTCTTCATGCTCCTGAGCGAAAGAGTTATAAAATAAAATATTGGGCCTGTTTAATTTCTCACGCTTAAATAAATTATAATTATGTTATTTTAATTTTCGAAGTGAAAACATAAAGTGATATGTTTAGGAATGTTTTCTTACACGAAAGATCCTGCTATCATTCGTAGTAATTAATTCTATATAGCTAAGATTTAATTTTGATGTACAGTAGCAGCTACGAACACTACCAACACTTACTACGCTCGTGGATGTTGTAAAAGACGACTAAGAGTTGTATATTGACCTGGGCCATTTCCGCCTGATGTCGTTCGGTCAACAATTACATTCGCAAGGAGGGTTAACGTCAAGCAGATGGCCGGTAACAAAACTATTGCCAATAACTTATACAATATGTACTTGTACATATTGCGTCGCCCCAAGTAATTAAGATAAGAACAGGAGAATGATGATGAACTGAGATTTAGTTATTTTAGTTTTTTAGCGTTTCGTATTCAAAGCGTGGCAACGTAACCCTGTTACTAATTCATCATCATCGTCATTTCAGCCTATTGTATTGCCGTTGTCCACTGTTGGACGTAGGCCTCCCTCATGTTAAGCCACAGAGTGCGGTCCTGTGCCGTCTGCATCTATCGACCACACCACTAGGTGAACAGAAGACCTGGTGAAAGTTGCTGGGCGTCGATGGATGCAGACGGTTACTAATTATCCGTTGGTTAATGCTTTACTAAGAGAATGGATAACAACATTTTCTCGAAATCATATCAATTGCGATCGCTAACATATCTGCTAAGCGTTGTAATTACGGCATTGACCTCTCTTCTGAGGAAAGTTAAACCATAGTAGTCCTAAGGCAAATAGAGGGACTTTTGGCGGGAATCTAAAACGTCATGTAGTGCTCTTTTATTATATTCGATATCTTAGTGTTTTCACGCGTTATATTAGATAATTTTGATGGCATTTTACGTAATGTGACGCGATGGAAGTGCTGAGATGTAGTGAATGTCATGTAAAAGTGCTTTACAACGTTTTCGTTTTCCATCAAAATTGTCACAAAATACCATTATCAGTGTGGCCATTGTTGATGGCGACAATTTGACTTACTGACGGACAATGACTACTCTGAAGACACTAAAAACTTGAAGATAATTATAACTCGACACTGGCAACAATGGCTCGTATAAGTAGCTGATTGCCAATACATAAAAAGAAGAAGACAAATAGAGGATGTTGATAAATTGAAAATAGTAAAGTTGTAAATTTACTAAGAGACGTAGTATGATTCTAAGTGAATTTTTATGAGGTACTTTTGATTGGGGTGTAAGGTCAAGAATTATGGTAATAACTACTTCAAATCGACCTAACCCGCTCGTAAAGTGTATAATAACAATGAACAGGGTATTCCCGAAGGAAACTTTAGCAAAACGAAAACTTTGACATGGTTTCTATACCTGAATTTATTCTTTTTGTAAAATAAAGTGATGGACTAATTTAGTAGTGTAATGAATACTGCATAGTAATGGAATAAGAATACAATGTATGAGCAATCTTTTTTCCACTGAATCACATAAAATGTAAGATGCATCACAAGAACATCGACCTGAGCCAATAGGCTCAGCTCCTTAGGAATATAATTGTTGACCAAATGGTATCAGATGGAATACCATCTGATACCATTTGGTCAACAATTATATTCCTAAGGAGGGTTATTGTCAGGCATTCACAAAACTAAAGCTAATATATTTTGCAATGTCTAGTATAGAAGTAGATTACATATTGCATATACTCCAAGTAATTGGGATAAGACCAGGAGAATAGTGACGTTGACACACATTCAGAAGAAACAAGACTTGAAATCAAACTGTACAGCGTGATATTCTATATCCTTTCGACCTATATGCTACAGGAAATTAACCTATATATACGCTGATCCAATACATAGTGTAGCAATACATAACGCAGTGCTTGTCCCAACATTATTATATGGAAGCGAGAGTTGGGTATGCACAAAAGAGCATGAAAGTAAAATTAATTAATGCGATCGAAGTGCGATCTCTACGGAAAATCTGTGGGAGTGAGACTGACCGATCGCATTCGTAACGACGACGTAAGAAAGCGAGTAGGTATGAAAGAGAGTATTGGTGTAAAGATGCGAAAGGGAATGCTCCGATGGTTCGGACATGTGGAAAGAATGCCGAACGAACATCTGGTTAAGAAGATATACAATGCGAAAGTGGAAGGATGTAGGTACCGGGGGAGACCGAGACTAACCTACCTAGACGAGATTGGTCACGTGCTGAATGAAGATGGAGTCAAGAGTCTCCGAAACCGGCGAGTGTGTATGAAGAGAATTATGAACGTTGAGGAAGCGAGTGAAGTATGCAAGGATAGAGTTATCTGGCACTCTGTTTTCCCTGCCTACCCTGCAAGGGATATAGCGTGATGATATATATATGTATAGTATGTACGCTAATCCAGAGCATTTAGAAATAAAAGTTATTTAAATTTAGTTTTTGCGAGATTTTCAGAGTATTCTTGGTCGTGTCTTAAGACAACTGTGCGAAAGGTAGGATTCGAGACGGATTGTATTTTCAAGCCATTACCACACGGACTTGCGCGGTATACTAGGCTCTAATTTACCACCCCATTGTGGAGAGAGAGAGAGAGACCCTTGGCCAACCGGGAAATGTATATTTATTATAAATAGAAACACCTTAAATTACAAAATAATGTTGAAAAACAGGGATCAAGTTGGGCAACATGCTTACCAAATCTCATTTCAAAGAAATTATTTACCTATTTCCACTTATTTTCGGCTCGACCTTTGAACTTTTACATAAAAAAAACTCATTAACTACGGATTATATAGCAGTTTCGTTTGTAATACTTTAAGGCTATACCCGGAGATGTATTCTGTTTTCGGTAAAGATCTTATATATACAAAGATTTACAACGAAAATATTCATATATTTAGAATGTTGACTACATTTTTATAGCGTATTTATAAAACAGCCTAAAATATATAGCGATTTGTGAAAATAAAACAATATTTATTTTTATACTAGCTTCTGCCCGCGGCATCCCCCGCGTAAAAGGTTACTATCCTAAATTTTTTCAGCCCCTATTATTATATATTATATATATTTTTATTTTACCCCTTAAGGGTTAATCCTTTTACGAAATTTTAATGTCATATTTGTTTATATCTAATCAATAGCCTAAAAATTCGTTTCAAGCCTCTGGCTTTAAAGTGACAATAATTTCTTACAACGTTTCATCCCCCTTTACAACCCTTTATTTGCCTTAAAAAGTAGCCTATGTCCTTCATTAGGTTCTAGACTATCTGTGTACTAAATTTCATTTAGATCGGTTCAGTAGTTTTAGCGTTAAAGAGCGACAGACATTTATAATATTAATAAGGATTTGAGCTCAATGAGACAAGCTCAAAAAAAGCATTTTAATTTTATTAATTAGTTACATAACCAGCTAATCGGTAGAGGTTCGTACACTCCGACCTATAGAAACTGCAGTTACTAAAAATTACAGCAAAACAGCGAATACAGAGAATTGGTAGTAAGTGTTACTGCCACTCATAGACCTTTGCAATACCAGGAGTACAGCAAGGCTGCTTAATAGTAAAGACCCCAAGCCCACCCAGAAAGTTGGGCTGCCGGCTCTATCGCTCACCGAACGGAGCGCAGCACCACATGGCCACTACTTAAACATAGATTTTCTGCGAGAGTGTGGTACTACCCTGGATAAACCAGCCTAGTAGACAGAAAACTTTCATCAGTGTGGTCCCACCAATACTAAAAATATGTATAAGGTTGATTTCTTTATTATTATTATTTATTTTCTTTTTTAATAATTGTTTGTTACTTTTATAAGCTTATTATGTTATAAATTCAGGTCACTTGTTTGTGTATTGTTGTATAATCGTGGAGACTTAACCGCTTTAAGTATCTTACTGTTTAACATTGTTCGTATTAAGCTGTTGGTATTTCAAATAAAATAAAATACAATAAAAAAAACTTAACTACCCCCTATCTTAGCCGTGAGCGTCATTGAAGACGACAAAGTAAGGGGCGTCCATTAATCACGTGATCTTTTTTTAGCATTTTTCAAAGTTGGTGATATGTAGTGAGGTTTAAGACTATGTTCCCCCACCCCCTACCAAGATCACGTGAATTCTTAGTATCTACAAAGAAGTAGCCCACAACTCATTATATTCTCGGTTTTGGCTTTTTTATATTTTGCAAAAAGGTCTTTATATAGATCACCTATGGCAACGGCAAGTCAAAGTCACACTACACGCCATTTTTCAGTTTACGTGATTAATGGACGGCCCCTAACATAATATATACATATAAGAAGAGCACGATAAGGAAAACTTGAAATAAAACGATATTATAGTGATAAAAATTGTCTAAAAGTTTATTCCTTAGTGTGGTGTGTTATTCCAAACAAGTTAATATCTGATTGTAATTCGTTTGACCAGTGAATATATAATAGCAATGAATTTTAAAAGTCATTTGTGTTCCCTCACAACCTGCAACCAGTCTAACAATGTGTGGGCGATGCAAAGATATTATAAGGACACCCTCCTAAAGATACAATGCATTTCCGCTGTGAACGCAATAAGTGGGAGTATCGCCTCTTCCGTCTATTCAAAAGCAAGCAATAATGTAATAACATATGCCTTTATATTTAAATATAATTCTTTCATTTTTAAATTGCCGAGGCCACCCTCGGCTTTTAATCTTTCTTTCTACTAACACACAGACCCAACTTTGTATGGCAAGTACATTAAACTTATATTCTTTCACAATAAAATCAACTCAAATTTCTTAAATGAAATGGGTTGGATTATTTCATAATGAGACCGAACATCTATCTATCCATCAGCCCGTGGACTCCAGTGCTGGACATAGATC
Organism: Lymantria monacha; assembly: GCA_905163515.2. Classification (NCBI taxonomy): domain Eukaryota; kingdom Metazoa; phylum Arthropoda; class Insecta; order Lepidoptera; family Erebidae; genus Lymantria; species Lymantria monacha. The sequence continues at coordinate 20,694,964 of LR991102.1, read as the reverse complement.
TCCCTATGAAAATGCCACTCAGAACGGTCCTGTGCCAATTTTGCAAATTCAACGTGTTAATTCTTTGGGCTATATCGGTTACACCTGTTCTTATTCGAATTTCTATATTCCTGATTCTATTACGTAGAGAAATACCGAGCATAACCCGCTCCATAACACGCTGTGCATGTTTGAGCCTTTTTATGAGGCCACCATTTAGAGACCACGTTTCCGTTCCATATATCATCGCTGGTAATACACTGATGGTAAACCTTCGTTTTCAGATACTGCTGAATATTATACTTAAAAATTCTTCTAAGTTTCCCGAACACTGCTGGACCTGGTTTGGATTCTTCGGCTGACCTGTTTCTCGTAATTAGAACTACCCAATTGGCCTATTTGTCTTACGTTTTAGATCAACAACTTCTAGAATCGTATTGTAAACTATAAACGGTACAAGAATGACATGAACATTAGGCATAACTATTGCCTTGTTCATTCGTAAACCCAGTAGTTGAGAAATCCGAGATTGTTGAGCATAAAATGAACCTTGTAATTTTATGTTAAAAGATTATAACATTGAAAAGTGTATTTGAATGAGTGTAAATTGAATGAGTGTAATTATATTATGGCACTACATGCTTATCATCATTCAGCATTTCGCCGTCTATTATTAGATTTAGGTCTCTCTCTAAAATGCCACATTACGTTATGATTTTTTTTTATGGAGTTATTGCTACTATTCTTAGGGTTGGCAAGCGGGTTAACTTTTACAATAGGGTGTTACACGATTCTCAGGAGCACTTCAATTTTCTTACGGCCACGACCACAGCGCTTGCCAACAAAAAGAAAGGATTGCATTTTATACTTCAATTTTACTAAGGATTATTAAATTCATTTCGTGACGAGAAAGAGAATCTGTAAGTAACATTAAAATTATTTCGCTCCTTACTTATTTTTATATTAGTATGTAGCGGCCAGATGTGTGATAGTGGCTACGAATACAACGAACCCTCACTTTGTTCGTGGATGTCGTAAAAGACGACTAAGAGATTTCGACTTGGGCCAACACCACCTGATGCCTTTTTGTCAACAATTACATTCCCAACGGGTTAACGTTTGACAGGCGGCCGGTCATAAAATTATTGCCAATAAACTTTAGCAATATATAAGAGCAGTACAAATTACGTCGACTCCTAGTAATTGGGATAAGAGCAGGAGAATGATGATGACATATTTTTATATTAGTTTATATTTTTTACGTTTCTATGTGGTGACGGAATAAAAACACAATTCATCAATCCTTGTCCTGCCTATGGGCGTAGTGTCGTTCAAGAGAAGGTAAACTCGAATTAAAATCATATACAAAACCGTCTCACTAGTGTGATATATTCCTCCTATAGAGTAAGAGACGACTCGAGACCAGGCGTGGCACATATACGAGCTTAGATGAGATTTATTTAATAATTCATACACGAATTATTCAGTATATTACTCGTTACATACAAGTTGGCCTTTAATACAATTGGTAAGTTACGACTTAGTAGGAACATTATAAGTTAAGTAAGTTTAAGTTATCAGCGTGAGATATAGTGTACCCATAAAAATCTTGTCAATTTAATTACGATAATTTATATTGTATTATTAATTTAGTAGTATATGCATGTGTTTGATAATAACCAAACCAAACGTCATTCATCCTTCATTTAACCCAGCTCATATATGTCCCACTGTTGGACTGGAGCCTCCTTCATAATGGGAGAGAAATTGACCTACTATACTACGTGTGGTGACGGAGTAAGAATACAACACCCCTTTAACCTACCTGTGGGTGATCGTAAAAGACGACTAAGGGATATAAAATGCATATAACATCTATGCAAGAGAAGGAGAACTCGAAACTAAACCCTATACCAACACGTCTGACCCGCGTAGTATAGTAAGTCAATTACCAATTATGGAGGTGGCTCGAGCCCAACAAATGGGACATATACGAGATGAGATGATGAGAGGTGATGATACCACGCTGGTCAGGCGTGTTGGTATGTGGTTTTATTACAAGTTTCCAGTATCCAGCCATCTATTCATCTATCCATTATCATCTATCAGCGTATTGAAGTCAACTTTTAGACAATACATACCTCCACACAAAAACACGCTTTTTTTTTTGGGGTGAGCTACGGTCGGCACACTCCTCGCACCACTCCGTCCGGGGTGACAGAGGGGCGTAAGCACGCACACCCGTAACCCACCCGTGACGTCGCCTTCGTCGTTGGGCCGACCACCGGAGCAGAGTGACTTGACGTCAGTGGTCGGCCCGACGGAATACCCCTGAGGAGTACCCTCTCCTCGACCGACGTCCCCCCTTCGGGTAGGATGTCGGTCTTTCCTCACGCGGTCGGCCTCTCGGTGGGTGACGGACTAATTCCCCGATCCAGTCAAAAACACGCTTGCAAGACGTTTGGCGATAGCAGTTTATGTTTTAATAGTAATTTTATCAAGAGATCTTAACTAATATTTAGCCTCTGAACTAGTAAGGGATGAACGACAACTGTGTTCTTATCCATTCAGGCTTTCAATTTTTTTTTGATTAATAATAAGCTTCGTCTGATACAATAAACTATGTTCAAGTGAAAGAAGGAAAAGCGTGTATCCATGATATTTATATTTGTTCGGTACAACACCAGCGTGATGCATCGCATCATCGCTAGCCAATCAGCATGCGTTGAAATGACGATATACTGCACTCTGATTGGCCCACATAGTGTTTTAGACCATATATTTTTCTTTGTTTGCCCTCTGTTTTGTATTGTTAATATTGAAATATACGTTGTACGCACATAACACTGAGTACTGATTTTTTGGTATACTATGAACCCAGGAAGCCTAGATTACGCACAAGCAATATTTTAAGCATTAATTTTATATATATACATAGCCTCACGCCGTTTCCCAGAAAGGTAGGGGTTCCCAGAGACCACGGATTGTCACAAGCCACGATCCTAGTATACCTCCAACGCTTCATTCACACTCATAACAGTCTTCATGCATGCTCTACGATTACGCATACACTTAATATGACCTTTTTTAATACATTTTATAATTTTTAATAAACTAATTCCTTTTGTCGTGATCCTGGCATATGTATTTTATTTTAAAGCTTTAATCCACTTATGTGTTGGGTATGTGAAACACAAATACAAATTTAAGGTTGTCCACATCTGATTCATGTCACTTTAGGGTCAAGACCTCTAATTACGACATGGAACATAATTTAAGCGATTAAAAGTTCAAAACAAAAGTTAACTGCTCAGAATTCCATTTTAATTAGAAAAGTTTTGTCAAGGGTTATTTTGATGGTATCTAAAGCTTTGTAAAAATAATTTGTTTTACTTCATATAAAATGGTAATTAAAATTTATTTGCTTGGAATAATAAGCGCCGATCAAATGATTTAGGAAACAATTTATTTGCAAACTTTCTTTTGATAATGCTATAATATTACTTTAATAGACAAAATCATATTCACTTTTTCTTTTTTATTGCTTTTGGTGGCAAACTAGCGAGCAGCACACCTACCTACCACCTGGTAAGCGTTACTGCCACTCATGGACCTTGGCAGTACCAGGGGTATAGCTAGGCCGCTGCTTACCAATATAAACTCTAAACTCACCCATTTGGACTGCCGGCTCTCTCGCTCACCGAACGAAGCGCAACAACACATTGCCATTGCTCAGACATCGATCTTCTGCGAGAATGTGGTACTACCCCAGACGGATCGAAAACTGTCAACAGCGTGGTCCTACCACTAATAAATTCATTATCATTCATATTGGATAACGAAGTATGCCTCACTATACTATTTCGCCCAATTGGGAATTATAAGTTTCTCTTTTCTTTGAATTATTCTAATTGCAAGGAATTCGATTTTCATGCAAGACAAATTTTTGCGAGATTTATAAGGGTTCTGAGTCTTAACGTCATTTGTGTCTCTTAATTGTATGTTTTTTAAGTGCCCGCAACACAAGGATTAATGACTTAGTGATATCAAGTATATTTAAAACAAACATTTGCATAGTTACTTAATTATATCTTAGAAAATCCACGGAATGGAAAGGGAGTAAGCCTACACTCATACGTGTGATGACGGAGTAAGAATACAATTCACCATCTTGCCCGTGGAATATCGTAAGTGACTAAGGGATATAAAACGCATATAACATGTATGCAAGAGAGACAACTCGAAACAATATCCTATATCAACACGTCTGACCAGCGTGTATAGTAGGTGAATTTCCATCCTAATCATGGAGGATTTTAGCTTAACGGTTCATAAAAACGTGACTCTATAAAAACAAATTGTTGTACTCAAAAAAGTGATTCAAAGAAATTCCAATTTATTAAAAGTTTGGCACGTTACAATTGACATCTCAAGTATATCCTCTTTCTTTAAACAATCAGCATTCAAATTGAACACTTTGGTACAAATAAAAATATTAAATTTCCTATAACTCTATTCCACATCACTTTATATCTTCAAAATATAAGGGGATGTCACCCCAACTTTGTACAGGACTTGACTTATTGTGCGTTACCCTATCTCACGGTAAGGGGGGGTTACAAGGCGTAGGGTAGATTCAAATTTATCAGCGATCGTACGCATTTATGCGGCACTTAAGCTTAGGTATTACGAGGAGGGAAAAAAACTTGTTTAGGTGACAGAGTCAAGATGGATGAGAGGGTGGATAACAAATGGAAATAGCGTACTCAGAAGGCATGGTAAAGTGTTAAAATATTCAGTGGAATGTTTATTAATATTTCATTTCAGGCTTACCAAGATAAAGTTTTGCTTCCAGTTACGGTATATAGAATAAACGAGATTCACATGGCTTCCCCAAACTGGGGAAAATGTTTATACTATATCATACACATACTTGACTACACGAATATAATATTGGTCTAAGTAGTAACCTTTCATTGGGAGTATCCTGTATTGAATTCAGGATAGGATTATGTGAGATCCATAATTAATTGTTACGAGTCTGAGTAATTTTTATCTTCGACAATTCATCATCGTCATCTGTTCCACTAAGGAGCTTAAGTCTCTTTCACAATAGAAGGAAAATTGACTTCCTGCATCACACAGGTTAAAGTGGTTGCTGTAGGGTTTTATTTCGAGTTTTCCTTCTCTTGCACAGATGTTTATACGCATATCATATTCCTTAACCGTCCTTTACAACAAGCACGGGTAAAATATAGTAGGGTGGACACGGGTAAGATAGGTTAGTAGGATAATAGTACTCTCAGATTCTAACTAGTGACTCGATCCCTATATATTTCAAAATTGGTTTCTTAACCGGTTCGTTGCTTGTTATTCGTTTCGCTTACTTTAACAGTCTCTGATCTGATTCAGAACACAAAATAATTTCGCTGTACGAAATTGAATGGATAAAATATTCAATTTTGATTGTCTTGGAAATCTTGTAAGTGTTTTGCTTATTATATTTTGAAGTACGTATTCGCGATTCTATTCAGTTTAAATTTCAATTGAGTAGCAATCAAACATGAAAGGACCTGTCTAAAGATCCTCAACAAGAGTGGTGAACATTTTGGCAAATATCAGTAACACCGATCAATTTAAGATGGGTATTTTCCTATTGTATCTATTCCTCACGGAGTGGAAGGATTTATTTGTTGAAAGGATAATGTAATACTAGCGAAGCCTTTGTAAGTTTTTTGTTAGTCAAAAGGGCCCTTTAAAGTAATTCAGAACCCATAGTTGGTAAGTAAAGAAATGGTTGGTTTCAGTAGGCCATTAAGCAATCTTATCAAACTGTCTACAGCTGCGGTTTTTAAAATATCACATGAGGACATAGAGAGCTATGGGCTGATGTTATCAGAGGGATAAGGTCGCCCTCTAACATGAGAGGGTAACACAGTTATCTCTCATTTTGGATGGTCCTACAAGATTTAACTCACACGAAAGATTATATTACCATTTTGGCAATTTATAGCCTGTTTTTTTTTTCTTTTTAAGCCTTTTTACTTTAGTCATTATATTTTTATTTGCCACCGGTTACGGTCCGAAAACTCCCCGCCGGAGCAAGACTGAGCGAGAGCAGGACGCCGTGCGTCTTCATAGCCTGTTACATACTTCCTATCACCTTTTGGGTTGACCACCGGTATCGATTCCTTAACAATTATAATCTTATGAAAATGTTATTTAGAGAAACATTTTTAAATTAACCATAAATCTTTTTTGTAATAATTTTTTTTTATCATCATCTTCATCGTGTCAGCTCATATATGTGCCATACACTCGTGCCTCATTCACAGTGGGAGAAAAATTGGATTACTATATCACACTAAAGGCTCTGATGTATTATTTGGAGATTTCACTTTTTACAGTAAAGCTTTGTTTGCGTCCCTTAGTCTCCTTTTAGGATCCTCCACGGACTACAGAGGATAGGATTTAAGTATTGTATTGTATCTGAATACACAAATATGGGCTTCAAGATAAAGTAGTAAAAATTCATTTCAATCTAAGTTATTGTTCAAAAAATTGCCCGTGCGCTAAATAGCCTTCACGCAACCATTTATTTAAAGAAAACCAAAAAAAAAATCCTAACATTTCGTGTATTTTTCACTCTAAATGCCCGTAACGACTGGGGACTTGATAAATTGTTCGAAATGAAGTCGAAAGCACGTATCGCAAATCCGTTTTATGGTGTTGCAAGGATTAGTCAAACTGTACGCATATGTGATTATTTACAGATATTTTACGTTCAAAAACATTGAAGTCCCAAAAATTCATAATAAAAATATATCTATATAGATAAAGAGTAAATTAACGATTTCTAATGTTTACACATTCGAAATAAACTATTTTTACGGATACAATTCCGTTTGTTTATAATTTTTAATTTGCTGACGTTTCGAACACTACAGCGTTCTTGGTCTCGGGAAGAAGAACCGGGCAAAGAGTAAAAAGGAAATTGAACACATGACACCGGGCACAATAAGTCGGTATTTAACCACTATGCCATCTGCGCAATCAAGTTATGTAATATTTGTTCATTGGTTGAAAACTGTAACAAAACTATATTTTCTATAAATGAAAACTAATCTAAGCTAGATCGATTTCACTCCCGTAATTTGTTACATACTAAATTTCATAGAAATCACTGGTGTAGTTGCCGAAATTTACAAAAAAAAATACACACATAGAAGTGAAATACAAGAATTGCTTTAAAGATATTAGAGTGATAGATAGATATGAATGAATAATATATTGTATTTAAATATAAATAAAATAAACACCCGTCACGATATATTAATAACAATTAAACACGACACCATTGTAAAAGAAGAAAATAAACATCAAATATGAATACTAAATCATATTCATAAATTTAAAATACTGAACACGTTTCACTCGCTGCACGCTTCAACTATTTCACGCGGTATACTTCCATATCTCTTTAAAAAGACTTATATCTTTAAAACTAGCTTCTGCCCGCGACTTCGTCCGCGTGGAATGGTTACTTTGGGCTAACGTTAACTTCAACTCGCGAATTCATTTACGTAAAAGGTGGAAATATTTTTAAATAATACATACGTTAAAGCTGTTTTAGGTACCTACATGACCCTTTTATTATTAAGAGTAGAACATTTAACCTTAAGTAAAATAATAATAATAATAATAATCTTTAATGAAAACTAAATACATATTGACAGTTGACATAGATGTCTTTGCCTCTTGAATTAGGTAATACCTGTGTTTCAAGAGACAGTTCCTTCCCGAAATACATAAATCTTGAACATCAAATTATTTTACAGTAACATACATTATAAATAATGAATATATATATCTTACGTAATAAAGACTAATGATAAAGAAATCTATAATAAATGAATGAGTGAGAATTAACGTGTTAGTGAGCGCGCTCACACGTTCTGTGTGTGTGTGTGTGTGCGTGTGTATGGGTGTGTTGTGCGTTTGTTTGTGTGTGTGTTTGTGTGGTGTGCGTGTGTTTGTGTGTGTGTGCGTGTGTGTGTGGTGTGCGTGTGTTTGTGATGTAGTGTGCGTGCATGTATGTGTTTCTTTTTTTTTGTATGTATTTGTAGTTACGCGAAATAAGTATTTAAAAGTGATTCAAGTTTGACGTAATCCATATAATGCAATGTAGTACCATATAAAGTAATGCAAGTAAAAGTATTGGGTCTTACCTATACTTTCTATAGATATATTCAATGTATGTATATTATACATACATACATACACTTACGCCTATTTACGATTACACATACTTTTAATGTGTATGAAATCGCTGTGTGGTAGCGGCTATGAATACTACCAATCCTCACTTTGCTTGTGGATGTCGTAAAAGACGACTAAGAGCCTTATAACGACTTGGGCCAACTCCATCTGATGCCGTTTGGTCAACAATTACATTCCCAATTAGGGTTGACGTCTGGCAGGCGGCCGGTCATAAAACTATTGCCAATAACTTTTATAATATGTACTATGAATGAAGAGTACTTATTGTATCGACCCCAAGTAATTGGGATAAGAGTAGGAGAATGATGATGATGATGACCTCTCGTGAACAAATCGCCAATTTGGTCCAGAAAAGGTCTTCCCCTTCTATTCGTCCCATTCACGATTGCTTTATATGTTTGCTTCGTCAACCTCTGCCCACTCATTATTTCTTCCACTTCGTGTCTAACCCACCTCAGCATACCAGCGCTCTTTTATAACATTATACCTAATTTTATCTTTCATACTTACATCACACACAGCTTACGAAGAGCTGTCAGCTCTACAGCATTTATTCTATTTTCATGTCTTCCCCGCCAAATCTAACTTACGCTGCCATACATGAGGGCAGGCACTAATACTTCCTATACTTATTATTATTTAGGATGTGTAAAGCCGACGGAAGGTCATGAGAAGAAAACAAAACTAAAAATGTAGTGTGTACAGAAGTACTTTGAAATAACATTAGTTTGAGTTTTTTTTTAATATAAGATTATAAGATCCAGTATTTTTATCGTAAATGCGCGCCCAGTACTTGATCATTATTTTGCTGCGATGTTATTTTTAAACTGCGATATTTCCTAAGATATTCATTGAAATCAAATAATGTAAAGAGCAATTTTGTTTTAAATTAAATACTTGTGATGAATAACTCATTTATTTGGATAAGGATTAATATTATGTTTATAAAAACACCTTCGAAAATATCACATTATTTTAAAACAAATTTGATTAGCATAAAAAAGGTTATAGTGAGCCAATCTTAAAAGATAGACATATGCTGTCGTGGACTTTTATTTAGAACTTTGAAAGGGAAACAATTATGTAGTACATAATTTTTGCGCAACTTTAACCGTTTACGCAGCGGAAGCTCTCAAAAGGAAACATAAACCCGATTTTTACACATTCATCATTGTTGCTCTGCTCCTATTGGTCGCAGCGTAATGTTATATAGCCTAAAGCCTTCCTCTATAAATGGACTATCCAACAAAAAAAGAATTTTTCAAATCGGACCAGTAGTTCCTGAGATTAGCGCGTTTAAACAAACAAACAAACAAACAAACAAACAAACAAACAAACAAACTCTTCCGCTTTATAATATTAGTATAGATAAGGTCGAATTTATGTGTAATACGAGCTAAGATGATGTCTAGGTTAGGTGGTTGAGTAGCTGTGCAGTCACGAGCATCTCAACCTGGTTACTTAGATTATATCTCAGTGGATTTATATAAGGTACCGTTTTGCCTTTAAGATATGCTTCGCGATGCTCAAAGACGTGCATTCCACTTTGAAACGGCTACAATATTAAGGAATAGAAAATTATATAACTTTCTAAATATGATCCCGTCTTTGGTATGAGCATACCTGTTATTATTAATATTATAAATTCGAATAAAAGTTTATTTTTTTGTTAAAAATATACGCATTAAATACTCAAGCTATCATCATGAAATTTTGCATACACATTATCAAAGATATTGAGAAATGAACTTTGCTGTTAACGCGAGTATTACACATTTGAAATAAAACTATTTTTACGGATTCTATCACGTTTGTATTTGATTTTTAATTTCCCGACGTTTTGAACACTTTACACGGGAGAACGGAAAGCTGTAAAGTGTTCGAAACGTTAGGAAATGAAAAATCAAACACAAACCCGATAGAATCCATAAAAACAGTTTTATTTCAAATAAAGAGAAATTTTCATTCAGAAAAATACAATTCCCAATATGATAGAAAAATGACAGAATTTATTAACAGTTTGCATGGATAATATGAGAGAAAACACGTGCATACATCATCGGTATATTAGAAACTTTTTATAATTTTCATGTCTTCAGTCTCAAAAGACCTAATATAGGCCAAGCGTTTCTCCATAAAGGGAATTAGCCTACTATAACACTGGAAAGACGTATTCGTCGAGAGGTCCATGTAGGGCGGGTCTATGGATTCGTGCGCCGTTCTTTCTGTCGCCCCGGACGGAATTATAAGCAACGATTTTTAACAAGTAATTACCCAACAAAATATTATAATTTCTGATGTTTACGCGATTATTTTGCATTTGAAATGAAAGCATTTTACAGATTTCATTTTTTTTATAGCTTATTATGCAAACGAGCAAGCAGCACACCTGATGGTAAGTGTTACTGCCGCCCATGGACTTTTGCAATACCAAAGGTATAAGCTTAGGCCGCTGCCTACCAATAAAATCTCCAAATCCACCCAGTTGTGCTTCCAGCTCTCTCGCTCACCGAACTAATCGCAATAGCACATTGCCATTACTCAGACGTCGATCTTCTGCGAAAGTGTGGCACTACCCCAGACGGACTGGCTCGCGGCTGTAGACAGAATACTGTCAGCAGCGTGGCCACTATTAAGCATCATTTCGCTTGCATTTGATTTTTTTACAACTATAAATAAGTAAGCAGCTAAAATTTTAATGAGACTTTTTTAAGGCGTAAAGCCAACGCATATAATCTGGATATTAACAATAACATGAGGAGGCCTATGTCCAACAGTGGATGGCGACAAGCTGAAAATGGATGAAAGATATTATTGTATGAAATTCCATATTATGTTAATTAAGCTTTGATAAATGAAATTAGATTCCTAGTTGAGTATACATTCGTCGTCGAGTGTACTCTGTTGCAAAAATATTTATTTGTTGTGTATATCGATAAGTTATTTACGACTAAGAGCCTTAATGACCTGGGCGAATTCCATCTGATGCCATTGGTCAACAATTGCATTCCCAAAGAGGGTTGACGCCTGGCGGGCGGCCGGTCATAAAACTACTGCCAATAACTTTTTACAATATGTACTATGAAAGAAGAGTGCATCTTGTGTCGACCCCAAGCAATTCGGATAAGAGTAGGAGAATGATGAACGATAAGTTTTTTACGTGACGACGGACTAAAAAAACAATGGCCACTATGTGTTCCTTTTTCGTGGGTGATCATAGAAGACGACTAAGCGGCACAAGCAAATGACATAACTGCAAGACAAATAAAACTCGAAACAAAACTCTATACCAATCCGCATGGTATAGTAGGTCAATTTCTTTTTCACTATAATGGAGGCTCGAACCCCGCAGTGGAGTGTAGTATTGGTATATGAGCGAAGATCACGAAATGATAATAAAATAATATTAAACTATGCAAAGTTAAATAAAAGCACCTCTAAGCCATAAAAAAAAAAGCCTTGTTAATTTTGAACCTTAATAAAGTACTAGAACGGTTCAAAAGTCTCATTTGCAAATCACCCCAAGTATAAAAAAAAGTTCGAAATACTTAGTACATACTATACAGAAATGTAATATTTTGCAAGACCTCGATGGCCTACTTTTAAGAGTCGTAAACGTATATTTTCGAGGTTTAATAAAATTGTGAGGTCTGTCCCGTAGTAATTGCTGTGGACATTAATTCCCACCTCGTTACATATTTTTGTAACTTTTATTTTCTACGTTTTATTAGCTTTTTAAAGTCTATATACCTCATACATATAAACGCTATTCAAAATGTAAAAAGTGTAAAGCAATTATTGTCTTGAAATTAAATTATTTTTACGGATTCTATCGCGTTTGTATTTGATTTTTAATTGCCCGACATTTCGAACACTTTACAGTGTTCATGGTCACGGGAAGTAGTAAAGTGTTTGAAACGTCGGGAAATTAAAAATTAATTACAAACGAAAAAGAATCCGTATTTTTTATTTCTTATTTCAAATGTGTAATACTTGCGTAATTATCAGACATGAACGCTGTAAAGTGTTCGAAACGTCGGGCAATTAAAAATCAAATACAAACGCAATAGAATCCGTATTTCTATTTCTTATTTCAATTGTCAGATGTCATGTTCAGAAATCATTTATTGACTTTCATATTTACTTTTACCATTTCTTTTGTAGGCTTCCTAATTTTTGTTCTTAAACCGTTATTTAATATTTCATGGATTTTTATATAGACACAATAACAGGAGTGATGAAAAATAAAGCAGATCAAATCATACACCACATTATTTATGTACAAAATTTAAATATAATGAATCTTTAAAGTTTGAATTTATATTCTTATTTTGCATATACTATACTATCACTGTAACTAACAGTGCTACCACTGTTGGGCTCCAGAAACTTATATAATAGACAGGAAAATTGACCTTTAATATACGGTATAGCTAATCGGATGTTCAAATTCAAATTAATTTATTATGCATAAACCCTGCGAGGACACTTACATATTGTCATTTTTTTTACATTTAAAGTTAATCTAATAAACTACCACCGGATCGGAATGAGGCCGCTACTGAGAAGATCCGGCAAGAAACTCAGTGGGTTTGTCTATTTATATTTTATCTATGTTATTATATTTTTTTTTCATTTTTTATATAAAAAAAAAATAGTACATGTTTATTATTTAATTAGCTTCAGTGCGATGCCCTTCGAACGCAATAGTTAAAATAATATGTTTGTGTGTTTGTTTATATCGAGATTTACTCCTCTTACATGGCATGCATATTCTGACATCAAACCGTTTGATTTCTTGAAGCAACATATGAGCAGATCAGTGCCCCACAAATGTCCGATATATCAAGATGTGTCAGATGATAATCGTATATCTGATAGGTAATGGCACCTTAGGCATTACAATTGGGGTACGATGCCAGAAACCTCCACGTGGTGTACCCTGGGTGCGAGCGACAGTCCCCCAGATCCTTCTGTCGAATTGTCGCTTGTAGCGAATCTCTGGCGCGAGGGGGGGTTCCCCAACAATGGGTTGAGCCCCAATTCGCTCCTGACCCTCTAGTTGTAGAGGGTACAGGAGGCGAAATTTCGGACGGGCCCGGTCACTCATTAATTTGAGGGCTGGGCAGGCTTATGCCACCGCCGACATATCGTAAACCTGATATCTCGCTTCAAGACAAGTTGTCGTGAGGCGTAGTTTCAGGAGCGAGGGTCTTGGCTTAACCGCCCGGACCGCGAGGAAGACAACCTCTATAAAGAATTCGAATTAACATTCGAATTCGGAAATCACCCAGAATCTTAAGTTCTGGCGTGCGGCGAGAAGATGCATGGCAGATGGGTTGTTCTGTTGTTAGCACGCTCCAGCCAGGGTACCGGCCGACCCTCTGGTTGGTAAATGTAGGCTTGCCCGGGTACAGGGATCTCTGCCCGGGTCGACGGTGTACTTCTCCCTTACTCGTGGGAACAAGATGGATCACACTTTACCAATTACAGACGGGGATCCTAGCGGTTCCCACATTACAGCCTCGCCATGCTACCATAAAACTGGCACAGAAGACGCCTCGTCCTCTAGACTAGAGGCGCTCAAACCCGCCGAGGGCCCGGCACCCATGGAGGCCCAATCGAAGCCGAAGAGGCGTGGAAGACCACCCAAGGCGACTCGTGGGAAGGCTTCCGTCGCGAAGGGGCGCCAAAAGGAGCGAGAGGAGCGGCGGGCTCTCAGGGAGGCTGCCGCCGCTCCAACCCATGAAGGAGACGACAGTTCTGCTGCAGAGCCGTCGAAGGACGAGGGCGACAGTTCTGTCGCAGAGCCGTCCAACGACGAGGGCGGCAGATCTGTCGTGGAGACAGAGGACGAGGGCGGCGATGCCGCAGGTCCGTCGGAGATGGAGGAGGGCAGCATGTCGGCTGCCGAGACTGCCGCTGCATCATCGTCGCGTTCTGCGGCAACCATGGCGGCGGCTTTGACGCTCAGGGAGGAGGCCCTCCCCTCGAAGGTGCGGAAGCGCCCCCTAAATAAGGGTGGCAGCTCAGGGTCCGACTACGAGGGGAGTGCAATTATTATGCCTCCTCCCAAGGTGGCAACCTCTCGCAGGGGGCGAGGGACCGCGGTGGCGGCAAGATCGGCGGCTTCGTCCCCGGTCGGCCAATTGAGGGAGGCCGAGGCTCGCATGCGTGCCGAAAATGAAGCAGTCGCCGCGAGGATGGTGAGGGTGTTGTCCAACATCCCTCCCACTGGCGCGGCGGCAGCTGAGGGCGCTGTGAGCAGCGACCCCCCAGGCACTCAGATGGAGGCCCTGCAGGCCGAAAATGCCCGCCTTAGCGGCGAGGTATTAGGTCTGCGGGACCAAAACCACCGACTGGAGGCGGAGTTAGCGGCGGTGCGGAAAGAAAACCGCAAGCTGGCCAAAGATATGGCCGACTTGCGGAGCCAATTCGCGCTTTTGACGCCGATAACGCCGTCGACAAGGTCCGACTCTGTCGCCGCCTCAATTGCGCCGGCTCGAGCTGCGAGGCGCGCCCCGATAGCCCAGCCAGTAGCGGCAGTACCGCTGCCCGCGCTGCCTGTGGTGGACGGTGTGCCGGAGGCAACCATGCGCGCCATCATGGAGTCTGTTGGCGTCATGGTCAATGCGCGCATGGAGGTTCTTGAGGCAAGATTGCCTCCGGAGCCACGTCTCCGGCCGCCACTCGTTGCGGACGGAAGCAAGACCACGCGGCCGACTATAGCGTCGAGACCCACCCCGCTACCCTGCCAGGGTGGCCGCGTGAGCTTCGCCGCAGCTGTGACTGGGCCCAAGAATGGGTCCAAGGGGCTCGCTTCGGCTAAGAAGCCGAGATCGGCGCCGGCTCCTGCTAAGGCCACGCCGCAACCGGTGCCCACACCTGCGTCGCTGGTACCGGCTAGCGCGCCCACGACTGCGCCTGCTGCGCTCAGTGCTGCTGCCATGCTCGAACAGGGCTGGCAGGTGGCTGAGCGAGGCAGGAAAAGTCCCGGCCAAAGACGGAGGGCGGCGGTCAAAAGCGCCGCTGAGGCCACCGCTCCCCAAGCAGGAGCCGAAAAGAGGGGGAAGAGGTCGCGCAGGAAGCTCCGGTCGCCAAAGTCAGCAGTGGTTATCACTGTGCTGCCTGAGGCGGCTGAGAAGGGCCTCAACTATGAGGCCGTCTTACGTCGCGCCCGGCGGGAGCTAGACGTCTCTGACATCGGAGGCGTCGAAGCTAGGACCCGCAAGGCCCGGACAGGGGCTCGAATCCTCGAGTTTCCTGGGGCCGAGGGTGCTGGGGCGGCCGATAGTGTGGCCACGAAGCTGCGGGGGCTGTTTGGCCAGGAGGATGGCGTTCGAATTGCCAGACCCGTCAAGTGCGCAGAGATGCGCATTGCGGGTCTGGACGATTCCGTGACGGTGGAGGACATCAGGGAGGCTATTGTCTCGAAAACCGGATGCGCCTCGGACACTGTCCGGATTGGCGCCA
Organism: Lymantria monacha; assembly: GCA_905163515.2. Taxonomy (NCBI): domain Eukaryota; kingdom Metazoa; phylum Arthropoda; class Insecta; order Lepidoptera; family Erebidae; genus Lymantria; species Lymantria monacha. Next base: position 20,679,232 of record LR991102.1, on the reverse strand, counting down.
TTCGCCCTGGACCGGGCGGCGTCGGTGCTGCCTGGGTGCAGTGTCCGGTAGAGTCGGTCAAGAAATTGGCTGACTCAGGCAGGATCCTCGTAGGCTGGAGTTCGGCGCGGGTAACCCTGCTGGAGTCCCGGCCTGCGAGGTGTTTTAGGTGCATGGCGGTCGGGCATACCCGGCCAACGTGTACCAACTGCTTTGACTGCAGCGGACTATGTTTCCGCTGCGGTCAAACCGGGCACATGGCGGCATCGTGTGCTGCCGCACCCCACTGTCCCGCGTGTGCGGCGGGCAATAAGCCCTCTAAACATCGCATGGGGGGTGGACAGTGCAGACCCCCGGCTTCGGCTCCAAAGGGGCGGAGCGGCCCGGCGACCCCGGCCGCTTCCGCTCCTTGCGCGACCCAATCGCCCGCCGGCGCGGAGGAGGTGATGGACACGGCCCACTAATGGCTACCGAGTCCATCCACCTCTTGCAAGCCAACCTCAACCACTCCGCCGGTGCGCAGGACCTTTTCCTGCAAGCTATGGCGGAGTGGTTGATAGGTGTAGCCGTAGCCGCGGAGCCGTATTGCGTGCCCGACCGATCTAATTGGTTGAGTAGCAGTGACGGCTCTGTGGCAATCGTCGCCTCAACGTCGTGGCCTTCCCCGCCTCTGTCTCTAAAGGACAGGGGTGATGGATACGTCGCGGCGGACTGGGGAGAGGTAACGCTTTACGGCGTGTACTTCTCCCCTAACAGGAGTGTGGCAGATTTCGGGGCCTCCCTCACCAACTTGGAGGCCTCGATACGGCGACTGGCACCGCGCCAGCTCTTCGTAATGGGGGACTTCAACGCCAAGTCTATGGCGTGGGGGTCCCCCAGGACGAACGATCGCGGGCGGGCGGTTGAAGAGTGGGCGGCGTCACTGGGCCTCTGTTTGCTGAACAGGGGTTCAGTGCATACGTGCGTGCGGCAGCGGGGTGGGTCGATAGTGGACTTGTCGTTCGCTAGCCCCGATGTCGCACCACGTGTGAGGAGCTGGTATGTCCAGGAGGAGGTTGAGACCCTATCCGACCATAGATACATTCGGATAGAGGTCTCCCGGACCCTCCGCCAGCCCAGCAGGGGTCACACGGCAGACGGAGCTCCCGCTTTTCCGCGGTGGGCTGTGGGTCGACTTGATCGGGACCTACTGATGGAGGCAGCCATTGTGCATTCGTGGCTGCCGTCACCGCCCTCGGTGGACGGGGTGGACGCCGAGGCTGGCCGCATTCGCTGTGCGTTAACGCAGATTTGCGATGCGGCTATGCCCCGTGTACGGTGTCTTCCCCCGAAGAGGGCGGTTCCCTGGTGGTCCCGGGAGTTGGCAGAGCTCCGAGCTGCGTGCATACGTGCTCGGAGATCTTATACCCGCAGTCGGCGGCGTCACCGCGACGCTGAGCGGGAGGGCCAGCTGTACGAGGCTTACCGCAGTGCGCGGTCTGCCTTCAGGCTGGCCATCCGTCAAGCCAAGGACGTTAGTCGGCAGGAGATGCTGGACAGTCTCGAGCGTGACCCCTGGGGTCGCCCCTATCGTGCGGCGCTGAGTAAGCTCCGCGCGCGGGGCCCCCCCCTCACCGAGACTCTCCAGCCCAGCCTCCTCACCAGAGTTGTCGAGGAACTATTCCCACGTCGGACGGAACACACGCCCCCGGTCATGGCACTGCCGAATAGTGACCGGGTGGCCGACTACGAAAGTGTTCCGCCCGTTACGGAGACGGAAATGGGGGCGGCGGTGGTGCGAATGCGTGCCAAGACCACCGCTCCTGGGCCAGACGGGGTACCCGACCGGGTGCTGGCCCTGGTCCTCGAACATCTGGGTCCACGCCTCGGGGGACTGTACAACGCGTGTTTATCGTCTGGGCAGTTCCCTGGGTGTTGGAAGGAGGGGAGGCTGGTACTCCTGCCGAAGCCGGGACGGTCTCCGGACTCGGCCTCGGCCTATAGGCCGATCGTGCTGCTGGACGATGCGGGTAAGCTGTTGGAGAGGATCCTGGCTGCCCGTATCGGCCAGCACCTTAGCGAGGTTGGCCCCGATCTGTCGGACGCCCAATTTGGTTTCCGAAAGGGGCGTTCGATGATCGCAGCCTTGCTGCGCCTGAGGGCCGTAGTCGCGGAGGCTGTCACTGGCGGTGGGGTGCTGTTGGCGGTGTCTCTAGACATCGCCAACGCATTCAATAGTCTGCCATTCAGCTGCATCAGGGAGGCACTCCGGTATCAAGGGGTGCCTGTATACCTGAGGCGGCTGGTGGCAGACTATTTGGAGGGGCGCAGCGTCCTCTATAAGAACCGAGTAGGGGATGTTGTGCGAACGCCCATGTCGTGCGGTGTTCCGCAGGGGTCGGTCTTGGGGCCGACTTTGTGGAGCATCGGCTACGACTGGGCGTTGAGAGGGAGCCTCCCGCCCGGGCTGGGCGTAATTTGTTACGCCGACGATACACTCGTCACAGCCCGGGGTGGGACGCTGGAGGAGGCGGCACGCCTGGCAACTCTTGGCACCGAGGAGATTGTCAGGCGGATCGAGGCGCTGGGGCTAAGGGTGGCCCTGGATAAGACGGAGGCCTTATTATTCCATGGGCCCCGCACCAGTCCACCCACCGACGCCTCGATCACCGTCAATTCGGTTCCCATCAGCATCCGGGCCCATATGAGGTACTTGGGCCTGGTGCTCGACGGGCGATGGTGGTTCCGGGAGCATTGCCGTCGGCTTGCTCCACGGCTTGTCGGCGCGGCGTCCGCCCTATCCTGGCTTATGCCGAATGTAGGCGGACCCAGCGCTACGTGCCGACTGCTGTACGCGGGGGTGGTCCGGTCGATGGCCCTGTACGGCGCACCCGTGTGGGCGGGGTCCCTGACCGTCCGACTTAGGGCTCTACTATGGCGACCACAGCGGGCCATGGCGGTCAGGGCCATACGCGGATACCGCACGGTGGCGACGGAGGCAGCATGCCTGTTGGCCGGAACACCTCCGTGGGACTTGGAGGCGGAGATGCTCGCCGGACTGTACCGGCGGGTGTCAGCGACGCGGGCAGGGGGCGGCACCGTCTCGCTTAGTGAGATGGCCGCTTGGCGGGGCGACGCCCGCCGTGACGTTATTGCTCGTTGGGCAATCCGGCTGGAAAGGCCTCGGTTCGGTGTTCGGACCATCGAGGCCTTCCGGCCAGTGCTGATGGAGTGGTTGGGTCGACAGCACGGGGTCCTTTCCTTCCGACTGGTGCAGGTCTTGACGGGGCATGGTTGCTTCGGCAAGTACCTGCACACGGTCGTGAGGAGGGAGAGTACACCGTCCTGCCACCACTGCGATTGCGACGAGGACACGGCGCAGCACACGCTCGAGGTCTGTGTGGCCTGGGCAGAGCAGCGCCGTGAACTCGTCGCGATCATCGGTGCCGACCTGGCGCTGCCGACCATCGCTAAGGCGATGCTCGACAGCGTCAGGAACTGGGACGCGGTCGCCGCCTTCTGCGAGACAGTTGTCTCGCGGAAGGAGGCGGCGGGGCGACTCCGAGAGGAAATCCTCTTCGGTGAGACGCTCCGTCGCCGGCGCCTGGGGCGGCGGAGGCGCGAGTATCTGCGCCTGATGCCGCCCTAGCCGAGGCCGCGGGTGACTGGACCGGGGAAAAGTCCTTCACCCGCAGAGAGGCTGACCGCGTGAGGGCGACGCCCCGGCAGTTAGCTGGGGCGTTGACGGGGGATGGTACCCGAAAGGGTAACCCGCCGGGCTGGCCACGGAAGGCAAGGAAGCGGTACCAGTGGCCGGCCCAATGGCGATGGGGAGGGAATACGGTGGGTTATGGGGCCACGCGCTGCCCTTCCGTCGCCCCGGGCGGTACGGGCGACGTGTGACCGGGCCATAGCCTACCAAAAAAAAAAAAAAAAAAAAAAAGGCATTACAATTAGAAATGTACCGACATCGTGCGGACTATAAAGAAACAAACCTTCGATACGAAGAGCGGCATATTGAAGCCAATTTTCAAGAGAACTCTGATCCGGCAGTGAAAGATAGTAAGAAACTCGATACGATCAGACTCACATTAAGTTTGCGCTAATAAAGAGCAATCCCTCATTCGTTGAGCTGAAACTTCAATAATACGATGGTGGTGCGTTTATTAATGCCGCAGCGAAGTCCCTAGGAAGGGAGGCCTTATACCAACATGACTGATCCACATCAGCGCTCACCCACAGTCCGCGTAAAGTTGTCATAGCCATCTGAGGCTAACAACTAAGACACACAAAAAAAAAAATCTAGAGGTGAAGGAAAATGAGAGAGTAGCACTTTTTATACTTAACATACGATCGTAAAAGAACATGCAACCTTGAAAATCTAATTTGTTACCTGCAAATAGCGCAGCGTTTCTTTTTTGTTAAAGAAAATATGTCCTCTCTGCCTATCCTGCAAGGGATATGGCGTGATGATATGTATGTATGTAAAATAATTTAACTGGTCTGAATGTTTAGATATTTTTCATAACTTGAGTAGTCAAGGCTTTCTTTATTGTAGCAATTTCTTTTCTTTTATCATATAATTAATCGTCTTTACATTTTCTTTTTTGTAAACATAATTGAATAGGCTCATATTGCCCACTACAGAATTTGGTTGATAATAAAATCATACATATACATAATACCTAAAATTGAATATTTTAATAGCATTCGGGCATTTTTTTTTATCTCATTGGCTTGCCTTTTGTACGAATGTATATGACATGTGTCACAAGGCCCTTTTTTTCGAGTTCTTTATCGTAAAATACCATTAAGGGACGCATAAAAAAATCAGTGTAAGTGATGAGCAATTTTAAACATTAGCATTCCATTTGGTCAGTATGATATAGATACCAATTTTGCTCACAGTATGGAATACTCATAGCCGATAGTGGGCGATAGAGTTGAAGAAAATGATTAAAATACTGAACATTTTTTTTTTATTGCTTAAGGTTGCAAACGAGCAGAAAGCACACCTGATGGTAAATGGCACTGCCGCTCACGCCTTTACAATAGCAAGGGGGTAAAACTAGGCTACCAATGCAAACTCCAAACCCACCCAGCTGGGCTTCCGGACACTCCTCTCGCTTACCGAACGAAGCACAATACCACATTGCCATTACTGAGACGTTGTTCTTCTGCGTGAGTGTGGTACTACCCCGGACGGACCGGCCCGCGGCTGCAGACAGAGCTGTCCACAGCGTGGTTCTACCACTATTAAACGTAACGTAAAATAGTTTTATTCTATTTGGGTAAGTTGGTATCGAGGATATTATAGATAAGAATGTAATCTCCTTATTGAAAATACAGGTATTACTTACCCACAAGGAAGGGAGAGGCGAAATCGAACGAATCCTATTAATTATCCTTTTTTTTTTGAGGAGGTGGGTTGAGGTCGGCGCACTCCTCGCACCATTCCGTCCGGGGCGACAGAGAGGCGTAAGCACGCACACCCGTAAACCACCCGTGGCACGTCGCCTTCGTCGTCGGGCCGACCACCGGAGCAGAGTGACTCGACGTCAATGGTCGGCCCGACGGAATACCCCCTAAGGAGAACCCTCTCCTCGACCGAGGTCCCCCACTTGGGGAGGTTGTCGGTCTTTCCTCACGCGGTCGGCCTCTCGGCGGGTGACGGACTAATTCCCCGAACAAAGAATTTTGAATAAATTTCTCTATTTGACAACAATAAGGGCTCTTGGTTCACGAAGACTATATAATTGGTTTATATCTAACCCATTGCAGACGTAGAATTAAGTTCAATTAGTAACATCTGTTCGAGGTACATTGTTTAGTTCGCCCGTCTTGTGAACAGACGCTAGATTCAATGAATCAACGATGATTCATCATACAACAGAGTGATCTCTATGGAACTGTGCAAAAATTGTGGCTATATTTATACTTCTCTATATTAATTATACTTTTCATATGATGAAAATGTAGGAATGCAGTTCATTTTACATAAGTTATAAAATGTGACTAAGGGATACGCGTGGACAAGTAATAATCAATAAAATAAAAATCAAATTAATTCTCTATGGCTACTATTCTGATCTGTTTAGGAATAAGACTTTTGCCTTCTCGTTGTAGAAAATGCCTGTCTATAGTTGGATTTAAAAAGTGAATGTATCCGATAGATGGCGTTGTGCAGTGCGTCTAGATCGCACTATAGTTATGTTATATAATATAACACTCCAGGTAATTTTGTTTGTTACTGGGTTGAGAGCCCTCAGCGCTCACCCATAGTCCGGTTATGCTTTCAAAGCCCTCTCGGCTAACAGCGATCGCAGTGGATACGTTTAGTGGGTATTCTAGCCCCGAGGCTAGCGAGTCCCACACTCTCCGTTCCGGGGGGTGGTGCGTAAATGCATTCGGACCACTGCGTAACCAAAACAAAAAAAAAGGAATTTTGTCATAGTCTTTTGCATTATAACTAAGTCACCCATAGAGCGAAAAAGGTGTGAAAGCTATCTGCGGTTATTGACTAAGAACTAAAAGAAAAACTAAAACAAAAAAAGAAACTAGATCGAAATTATTGGTTAGGAAGATGTTTAAAGCTTATAGATTATAGAGTTGGAACAGTTTTAGCATTGTGATTTTATCTGTATGAGCAGTTCAAAAGAACTTTTTAAATAATTTCATCTATTACTCACGTTGCCGTGGCAATGAAAAGGAAATTATCTATCTCCTGTACAACGGCAAGACGGATTAACATAAAGAATGGGAGGTAAATTGTTTTCTTACTTCGTCACAACGCGGCATAAATTAAGATTAATGAATTATTTGTAATATCAAAAGCCATGTAACGTCGGAAACATTGGCTGGTTTAGTATATAAATTATAATATATAATTTACCCGGATTTATCTTTATACATACATACATACACATACATATCATCACGCCATATCCCTTGCAGGGTAGGCAGAGAGAACAGAGTGCCAGAGAACTCTATCTCTGCATACTTCACTCGCTTCCTCAACATTCATAATTCTCTTCATACACGCTCGCCGGTTTCGGAGACTCTTGACTCCACCTTCCTTTAGTACATGACCGATCTGGTCTAGGTAGGTTAGTCTCGGTCTCGATTTATCTTTATCCTGTGTGTATATTTCCTATCGTGTAGTGTAAGGAAGGATTTGTTAAACTTATTACCGCACATACTCGTATTACATTATCCAAAGCCACTTCGAACATCTTCTAAAAAATCTTGCGAGAGAAAAGAAAATAATCTATTATATAATATTTCTCAAAGATGTTTATTGGTTGATACGAAATATCTCTGAAATTACCGACTCAATTTTTTTTGACACGCTATTGTGTAAATTATGTTGCGGTCTAATGACGAACGATATTAAAATAAATGTTTACACTAAATAATCAGTTGATTCTCTCGCATACCTATATCAACTTTTATAAACATATGTTTATTAAAGTCTACAAGGATACAGTTTAAAGGTTACAGTTACATATGTAATAAACCTTCTACTAACCGTGTGATTGTTTTGGGGCGACCTATGGAATGGTCACACTCCGCTACTGCCATTCGGGGCGACATAAGAAGCGGCGCGCGACCTCATTGGCCGAGCATGCAATGTACCTCTCCACGCCGAGCGAGCGGGCTACCGGGACCCGATCTTTATCTTCGGTGGCCCGCCCGGCAGTTTACCCTCACGAGTATTCTCACGAGTCGATGCCCCAGCAGTTTTCGCCGTAGGAGCATCGTCCTCAGCGCGAGTACCTGCGCCCGATGCCTCGGCTAGGGCGGCATCAGGCGCAGGTACTCGCGCTGTGCGTGTAGCCGTAGAGGAATGCCTCACGAACTTACACCGCCACCTCTTGCGAGATGAATGTCTCGTAGAAGGCGGCGACCCCGTCCCAGTACCTGAGGCTGTCGACCATCACTTTCACGACGACAGGCAGCGTCACATCGGCACGCGATTGTAGCAGTCCACTAGTATTTTCTTATTTTAATATAAATATATAACAATTTGTAATGTTTTTTTTATTGCTTATGGTGGCAAACGAGCAGACAGCACACCTGATGGTAAATATCACTGCCATCCATGGACCTTTGCAATACTAAAGGTATAGCTAGGCCGCTTTCTACCAATACAAACCCCAAACCCACCCCAGTTGGGCTTCTGGCTCTCTCGCTCACCGAACGAAGAGCAACAGCACATTGCTATTACTCAGACGTCGATCTTCTGCGAGAGTGTGATACTACCCCGGATGGACCGGCCCTCGTCTGTAGAGTGAGAACTGTCCACAACGTGGTCCTACCACAATGAAAAAAGTTTGCAGTCACATTCGATATATTTAACTATCTTATTTATTTAATGGTGGAACGTTGGATTAGTGTTAATCCGGTAGTAGCTTAATAGATTAGGTTATTTTTAAACTAGTAAATTGCCACAACATAAAAATATTATAGTTTAACAATAACTGATCATAAACAATATAATTCTTTTTATATAGTATCATTTTCTTTTTGTGCTAGCAACGAAAATGTAACAAAGATTTGGGTCAAAATTTAATAACTAAAACTGTAGCGGGTAGATATAAATCTCTGTAACAAAGCCTGACTTGTCAGTCGTGAAACATCTTAGTTTTCCCGTGACCATGAACACTAAAATTTTCGAAAGGTTGGGAAAATAAAAATCAAAATACAAACGCGATAGAATCCGTAAAAATAGTCATATTTCATATAAGTATACACTTGAGAAAACTTCAGATATCATCAATTAAAATTAGTTTAATATATTTGTTTCGTTAATATCTTTTCATTCGTTCATTTTAAATAACCATCTCAATATATCTTTATAATATTTCCATACGAAATCATTGAAAAAAGAAACTTATGTTATTCTAAAATTTGAGCTAACAGCAAAAATTCTTATTCATTTAACATATAAATCAGTCATAATAATTAAAATACTTTACCATATTGTATGGCCTTTGATTAATGTAGTTAAAGACCTTCAAATATACCTGGAACAAAAAATAAATATTATAATAGGAACATTAACATTATATAAGAATAATGTAGTATAGAATGGTAATAATTATACCTAGTCATCATCATCAGCTTAGCTCATACATGTCCCACTGTTGGGCCTTGAGCCTCTTACATAATAGGAGGAAATTTGACCTAGGTATACCTACCTACCACATTAGTCAGGCGTATTAGTATAGGCTTTTGTTTCGTGTTTTCCCCCTACTGCATAGATGTTATATGCGTTTTATATCCCTTAGTCGTCTCTTACGATCACCCATGAGTAAGATAAGGGATGGTGAATTGTATTCTTACTCCGTCACCACACAGAAAATATTATACCTAGTATGATCTTATAAAAAATTGACAATTTTAAAAGTGACCGTCGATAGGATAATTGTCATGAAATTAGCGTTCCTACATGTAGCTACCATTAGTCTGTAGCTACCATAATCTCCTATATTATTAATTTCCTTAAATAAACTCACGATCAAAAGAGCCACTATTTGAAAAGCACTGAATAAAACATAAATCATGTCGGAACAACAAACAAAAGATTAAGATTTCGGCAAATCAAGAGCAAAGAGAATAGATGGAAATTATTATATTACTTACGCTTAGGCGCGAAGAAATTTATTATATTAGAAGCTTCAATTTTTATTATCCTACTGCCCCTATGCCATTAAGTGTAGGGTTATTTTAGCAGCGAGTATATTGTACTCTACGAGAGATAGTGAGTAGGAGAGACAAAATCAATGATCCTCCAATTCTTTCACTACTAATTGAAATCAGTGTTCACATTTCGGCTGATTGAAGTCATTGCACTTTTGAGTGCTTGCACTGAGCATTTAAACAATTTGCGCTCCATCCTCAGAGTAGTTTAGTACTACTATTCATCATCATGATATCAGCACATATAGGTCCCACTACTGGGATCGAGCCTTCTTTATAATAGGTGGGAAATTAACCTACTATACCACGCTGGTCAGACGTGTTGTTATAGGGTTTTGTTTCAAATTTTCCTTCTCTTGCATATATGTTATACGCGTTTTACATCCCTTAGTCATCTCTTAAGATCACCCACGGGTAAGATAGGGGATGGTGAATTGTATTCTAACTCCGTCATCACACGAAAAGTATTACATAGATATTTCAAATGTTAAATCACATAATTATATGAAAGTAAACTCATTATAGATTTAAGATTCTTCCGATAGCTTTTAAAAAGAACTAATAATGTTAAAACGCCTGAACATTCATAAATTATAACTAAGAACCGTCTTGACTTCATGGATACAAAGATATAGAAACATGTCAACATATCAATTCTCTTTTTGTGTCAAAAAAGACTCGAATTAATAAATTTAGATGTAATCGTGGTATGACCACGCTGTAGACAGTTCTCTGTCTACAGCCGCGGGCCGGTCCGTCCGGGGTAGTACCACACTCTCGCACAAGATCGACGTTTGAGTAATGGCAATGTGCTATTGCGCCTCGTTCGGTGAGCGACAGAGCCGGCAGCCCAATTTTTTTTTTTTTTTCTTTGCTGTGGGCTATGGACGTCGCACCCCGCCAAATCAGTCCGGGGCGACGGAAGAGGCGGCGCGCAACCCCATTGACCCACCCTGCAAGCACCTCTTCTTCGCCGTGCGAGCGGGCCACCGGTACCCGATCTTTGTCTTCGGTAGTCCGCTCGGCGGTATGCCCTCTCGGGCTCCTCTCTTGTCGACGCCCCGACAGCTTTCGCCGTCGAGGCGTCGTCCTCACGCGGTGGCCTCACGTCGGGTGACCGGACAATTCCCCGGTCCGATCACCCGAAGCCTCGGTTAGGGCGGCATCAGGCGCAGGTACTCGCGCCTGCGCCGACCAGCCGGGGAGCAATTTGACGAAAATGCTCCCGGAACCACCATCGCCCGTCGAGCACCAGACCCAAGTACCTCATATGGGCCTGGATACTTGCAATGTGGATGGAGTTGACGACTAACGAGGCGCCGATGGGCAGCCTCACACGGGGCCCATGGAATAGTAGGGCCTCCGTCTTGTTTAGGGCCACCCTGAGCCCCAGCGCCTCAATACGCCTGACCATGTCCTCGGTGCCGAGAGTGGCCAGGCTTGCCGCCTCTTCGAGTGTCCTGCCCCGGGCTGTGACGAGCGTGTCGTCAGCATAGCAAATAACGCTCAGCCCGGGGGGGAGACTCCCTCTCAACGCCCAGTCGTAACCGATGTCCCACAGAGTCGGCCCCAGAAGCGACCCCTGCGGAACACCGCACGACATGGGCGTCCGCACAATGTCCCCTGCGGGGCTCGCGTAGAGAACACTGCGCCCCTCCAAATAGCCGGCAGCCCAACTGGGGTGGGTTTAGGGTTTGTATTGGTAGGCAGCGGTCTAGCTATACAATATTAGTATTGCAAAAGTCCATGGGCGGCAGTAACACTTAAACATCAGGTGTGCTGTCTGCTCGTTTGCCGCCATAAGCAATGAAAAAAGAATTAAAAAAATACAGAGGTAATAAATACATTTCATAGGTAAAAGTAATTTCATACGAGTATGAAATATGAAATGATCATTTCACAAATCGTAATGACGCCCATTTGCTTAACATATCACTTCTCTTTTTGTGTCAAAAAAAGACACGAATTAATAAATACAGAGTTAATAAATACATTTCATAGGTAAAAGTAATTTTATAGATCATTTCACAAATCGTAACGAAGCCCTTTTTCTCAACATATCATTTCTATTTATTTAATTATATTTAATTTCATTATTACTAACAGCGTGCCATACACAATAATAGACAATATTTTTATACAAACTGAGGAGAATAACATATTATAAAAGATGTATTGAATAATTACAATAAAGATAAAATATAATAAACTTGGATCAACATATACTACTGCTAATGGTCAGTGCCTCCACATACTTCTCAGCTACAGACATAAAACATCTCTTTGTACAAGAAAATAAGTCTAGTGAAGGTTCAGAGACAATTTCTCTTTTTGTGTCAAAAAAGACTTGAATTATAATAAATACAGAGGTAATAAATATATTTCATAGGTAAATGTAATTTCATAGATTATTTCACAAATCGTAACTACACCTATTTGCTTACAAGATAAAGGGGCAGGTCAAAGAATTTTGGTTAACGTCGAACAGTAACTATTAAATAGTTAACAGTCGATTTTAATAGAAATATACGTGATGGTAAATAACCGTTGCCCTTGTTAATATCCAATATATGTACATTATATGTATATATACAAGTACTAGTACTGAGCGGCCTCAATGCATTATTATAAAAGGGAATTTGAACCTTGGCCTTTAAAGTATCAGACAACGCCACGTTTGCGGGTCAACGTTACTGCTTTAATAAATGAACAAGCCAACTTTCGCCGCGTTAATGATTATTCTCTTACAAATGATTGTATCTATACAGATATTTAAAATTGACGTGTCTATTTGTAATGATAAAGTATTTATATGTATGGTGATGATGATGATGATGACGAATTCTCATTTTTTTTTTCATTTCTAATCATATATCTGTCTGTTTTCGGTTACTCTTACTTTGGTCGTGGTCGCCGTAAAAGACGACTAAGAGTCTTATAACGACCTGGGCCAACTCCATCTGATGCCGTTTAGTCAACAATTACATTCCCAAGGAGGGTTGACGTCTGACAGGCGGCCGGTCGTAAAACTATTGCCAATAATTTCTACAATATGTAATACAAGAGAAGAGTGCATATTGTATCGACCCCAAGTAGTTGGGATAAGAGTAGGAGAATGATGATGATGATGATGATCTGAAACTGTTAGACCAATTTTGGACATTTTTCATAGACTATTTTTATTTAAAAAATAATTAAGGTATAAAATTTAATTTAAATCTACTAAATCTATAAGAGATTTCCACCTATGTATTGACGCATCACGATATCTCTAGAACCATAAGGCCTACAGACTTTATATTTGGTAGGAATATTCCTTTCACCGAGTGGAGGTCAGCTAAGAAAGCATTTTACGAAATTCCACCCGCAAGGGGGGTTGCTGGGGTGTAAAACTTACATTTTTTAAATATAGCTCCTAAAGACTTGGAATTTGGCATGGACTTTCGTTCCGCCCTGTAAAGGCCAAAGGAAGTTAGATTTTAAGAAATTCCTTCTCCGAAAGGTATTCTATGTAGTGAAAGCGAACTACACCTTTTAAACGTCTAACAGTTGTTTTTAAAAAAAATATATGTAACAGAAATACGTATGTATTGAATAAACATAACTGAAGTACGATATGATCGAGATCGCGAGCAAAGAGTTAATCTCGGATAAATAAAGCGACCAATACTTAACAATTCGTTTTATATTTACAAATATTATACTTGAATAATAAAATAATTATAGAAGAAATTGTTATAATAAACTTGTACCTAATAATACTTGCGAAGTAACATTTACAAGTTTTGCCTCGCCTAATAAAATATTTAAATTGATATTGATAAAGGAAGGCAAGAACTTGCGTCGACCCCACTTAGCGTGGGATGAAGTCAGGCAAATGATGATTGATAAACATTGTGCAATTATTTTTATAAACGTATTGATTATCTGTTATAACCATATCATTAAGAAAACCATATGTCCCCACTCTCTTTCATTTGAGTGTGTCGAATAACCTGGCTGAAAGATCACCAAGGGAATGGATATATAGCAGGATTCTCCTGGGAAATGTATAACACCAATTGCGATCGCCAATCATCACCAGCATGATTGTCCTTAGGAAGATCCATAGCCAATAGTGGAAGTCGATAGGTAGATGGAAGGATAGACTTATAGTTGTCATGAGAAAATATAAATGCGTCGAGCGTCGGATATGTAACAATCCTATTACGTGAGTTCATTCTAATCTATATTTCTATTGTAATTTTATCTATCCTGAGAATCGAAATCAAAACTTTGCGCATGAACTAAGCCTTGTTGTGTAATGATTTGAAGTAGTTGTAGTAATTCCATACGATGACAGAACAGAAGTAGAATTCATTACATCAATTATTACTCGTACATACTTACATACATACATATCATCACGCCATATCCCTTGCAGGGTAGGCATAGAGAACAGAGTGCCAGAGAACTCTATCTTTGCATACTTCACTCGCTTCCTCAATATTCATAATTCTCTTCATACACGCCCGCCGGTTTCGGAGACTCTTGACTCCACCTTCCTTCAGTACATGACCGATCTGGTCTAGGTAGGTTAGTCTCGATCTCCCCCGGTACCTACATCCTTCCACTTTCGCATTGTATATCTTCTTAACCAGACGTTCGTTCGGCATTCTTTCCACATTATTACTCGTGATTCTCGTAAAAGGAGTATAATATGAAGATGACTTCAATATGGAAGAAGGAAAAATCCATATAAAACCCTATACTGAAGCGGAAGCGGCAGACCAGAATGGTATAGTAAGACTACTTCCTTCATATACCGAAGGACACTCAAAACCAGCTGAAACATATAATATATGAACTGAGATGATGATAGTTTAGATTACCAATATCTGCAACTTCTTATTTTTTTTTATTGCTTATGGCGGCTCTCTCGCTCACCGAACGAAGCGCAACGTGCATTGCATTACTCATACGTCGATCTTCTGCGAGAGTGTGGTACTACCACGGACGCACCGGCCTGCGGCTGTGGACAGAGAACTATCAACAGAGTGGTCCTTTCACTAAGACACTTACACTTTATTATTATAATAACGAGCTCTGAAAAACTTGAGAAAATTACCGTTATGTTAGAATCATGCTAAGATGATTTATTTGAATGTCAGTCATAACTAAATTTGGGTAATTAAAAAAAATCAAGTGTCATCGAAGTTAGATCGAAAGGGTTGACGCAAAGCACTTAGTCATGTACAAGTCCTTATAAATAATTGGAGGGATCACTCTCAATTTTCATAGTATAAGGGTGGTAAGGATATGAGTTACTAATTAATAGGGCCTATATAATATAAAGGACATATAAGAGGCAGTCTGGATATTGATCCCCACGGTACAAAGTGATGGATAGTCGTAAGTGTATTACTTAATATCATCCTATCAATTAATACTCTGAAACCTCACACAATGACGTAGAGCTGTATAATATTGACTCCATTCGTGACACAATTATTTTCATAAGAATCCTAATCGCTTTTCTGTTATAATAGCACTAATCATCATAAATCAAAGTGCTGTTCAACGTCCTCTGTTCGTAATTAGCCATAGAAAACACCATTTTAAATGAAATATTTTATAAACAGTTATATACCTCAATCTAAATGGAGAGAAATCATTAAATACACCATCAAATTCAGGAACCTTTTTTAGTCATCTTTGAGCCTTGTTTCTTCAATGGTTCCTCAAGACTACTCAAGAGATTCAATATATTGTTACATATACATATATAATATATATACTTTTACACACACATATATATATATACTTTTGCTGTGTGGTAGCGGCTACGAATACTACCAACCCTTACTTTGCTTGTGGATGTCGTAAAAGACGACTAAAAGCCTTATAACGACCTAGTCCAACTCCATCTGATGCTATTTGGTCAACAATTATATTCCCAAGAAGGGTTGACATCTGGCAGGCGGCCGGTCATAAAACTATTGCCAATAACTTTTACAATATGTACTATGAAACAAGAGTACATATTGTATCGACCCCAAGTAATTGGGATAAGAGTAGGAGAATGATGATGATATATACTTTTGGACGTAAGACACCTTAGTCCTCCCGTGACCATGATCACTGTAAAGTGTTCGAAACGTCGGGAAATTAAAAATCAAATACTCGTACAATCGCGATAGAATCCGTAAAAGTAGTTTTATTTCAAATGTGTAATACTTGCGTAAACATTAGAAATCATTATATTGCTATTTCAAATTTAATAGTAATGGTCAAAATAATTATTGTACAAACTGTAACATAACACAGAAACTGTAGCGAGAAAAATCGAATAAAACGAATTATAAACAGACTGGAAATAATTTAACAACAGAGGAGATTCCTGTGGGACTTAGCTAAATTACTTCCCTTTTGCAGTGAGCTTTTTGTTTGAAAGGCTATGATCATCATTGCAAGCCTCCGATGGTATTTTTAAAAACTTAATCAAATTACATTTTGGATTCTCAAAGCAATACATTTTAAAGTACTCGCCATCGAAGAAACTAGGATTGTTTTCAACGGAAATGGTACTCTTAGTGGCTCGTCGAGCAAAGCCTAATGCAATTATGTACTGAAACTGTCTGCTCTAGTTTAGAAAATAAACTTACTTGTTTTTATAATATACTTTCGATAATATATCATTAAAATACAATTACAAATTACCACCCCATATCTTAACCGTAGGTGATTGTAAGATTCCGGCAACCCGTAAAAGCGTGAAAGGGACCGCTGTGGTTTTAGTGGGTATTTCGGTCGAGAAGTTGGCCGGTAAGTCCCACACACCACCTCGTCTGTCAACTCTGGCGGGTGATAGCGCGAAAATGCATTTTCACAGGGTGAATAAAAAAAAGGTGATAAAAAAATAAGGTGAATAAAAAAAAGGTGAAAAAAAGGTGAGTTGTACCTTACAACTAATATACGAAATGCATATAACATCTATGCAAGAGAAGGAAAATTCGAAAACATAACCTTATTCCAACACGTCTGACCAGCCTGGTTATAATAGGTTAATATCCCTCCCGTTTGGAAGACGCTCGAGCCCAATAGTGGGACATGTTTGTGCTGAGATGAATTATATTTTTATTATACCTTAATTTATCCGTGTGGTAATAAGAATATAATTCACAGCCCTTTATCTAAACGTTCCAACAATGGCACGTATATGAGCTAAAATGATGATATTTAGTATTTATTTCCTCATCATTTTAGTCGAGATATAAGTCCCACTGCTGATCCTCTTCTAAAATAGGAGGCAAATTGATCTACTCTGTCGCGTTGATCAGAAAAGTTCGCTTGCTCATCGAGACTTATCGTCATCCAGAACGAATGGGAGGGGTGCAACAATATCATAGTTTACAGCCCGCGCGGCCCTGACAAGTAAATATCCACGATTCCGCCCCCGCCGCCGAGGACGGAAATCGTGTCGCGTTAAAGCCATAAACGTGGGAGAACCCACTTTGCCAGTGACCCCCTTTGAGGTGTTTGCAGGGTGGGTCTATGGAGTTGCGCGCCGCCTCTTCCTTGATTTTTATTTTTCTTTTTTTTTTAGGTCGATATTAAACTCTTAGTTGTCTATTACGACATCTACGAACAAAGTGAGGGTTGGTAGTATTCTTAGCCGCTACCACACAGCAAATTATTATATGTATATCCAAGCAAGAAAAAAAAGAAATAGTCAGGCAAAATGAGTTTCCAATTGAAAGACAATGGACACTCAACACTTTAAAAAAAAAACATTTAGAAACCGGTTCTCATTTCGTCAACAAATCTGTTAGGATGTCTCGTCAGCCTCGTACACGTCCAATTTAGAGTGAATTTGGCCCATCTGGCGTGCGGTAGACATATCCAATATTCCATTTTCATACGTAAACATTATATTAGGTGGGTAATTTGATTTGTTTACAATTTTGTTCTGATTTTGACAGAATGTTATGAAATTTTGTAATACAGTCTATTAAGAATAATGTAAACATTTTAAGATTCTCAACTTCTACCAGAAAAATCTATTATTATAACTCTTCAAACCATTTCATCAGCTTAGTTCTATTGACTGTTATACAATGACTCCTGATGTTTACGCGAGTATCACACATTGGAAATAAAACTATTTTTACGGATTTTCATCATGATCATCATCACCTCAGCGCATATATGTCCCAGTGTCGAGCTCGAGCCTCCTCCATAATGAGCGGGAAATTAACCTACTACCTATACCATGCTGGTCAGACATGTTGGAATAGGGTTTTTTGCTTCGAGTTTTCCTCCTCTTGCATAGATGTTGTATGTATTTTATATCCTTAATCTTCTCTTACCCACGGGTAAGATAGGGTATGGTGAATTGTATTCTTACTCCGTCACCACACGGAAAGGATTTTATCATGCTTATATATGATTTTTAACGAATTTTTTACGTATTTTTTTACGGATTTTATCACGTTTATATTTGATTATTAACGGATTTTTTTACGGTTTTTATCACGTTTATATTTGATTATTAACGGATTTTTTTACGGTTTTTATCACGTTTATATTTGATTATTAACGGATTTTTTTACGGATTTTATCACGTTTATATTTGATTATTAACGGATTTTTTTACGGTTTTTATCACGTTTATATTTGATTATTAACGGATTTTTTTACGGATTTTATCACGTTTATATTTGATTATTAACGGATTTTTTTACGGTTTTTATCACGTTTATATTTGATTATTAACGGATTTTTTTACGGTTTTTATCACGTTTATATTTGATTTTTAATTTACCCGAAGTTTTGAACACTTTACAGCGTTTATGGTCACTCGAGGACTGTTGTATACATGGATATCGGCCTTACCAAGAGTAACTTAGGTGATGACATCAACTCGCCTCGTCCTGTCGGCGGTCATTGGGCGTGACCTGTCACTGTCGACTATCATCTCGAAGATGCTCGACAGTGACAGGTGCTGGTCGTCGATGGCCTCCTTCTGCGAGGAGGTTATCTTCAAAAAGGAGGCCGCGGAGCGGGAACGCGAGGCAATTGCGTCCGCAGACTCGCTCCGCCGGCGGCGGCCAGGGAGGAGGAGGCGCCGATATGCGCACCTTCTTCCACCGCCCTGAATGACGACAGGACGTGGCCAGACGGCCAAGCGTTGGGGTGTCGGGGATAGAATGTCAGTAGACGATCTCTCCGGCACCCCGTAAAAGCGCGGCAGGGGCCGCTGTGGTTTTAGTGGGTATTCCGGTCGGTCATCTGGGCCGGCGAGTCCCACACGCCCCCCCCCCCCCGTCTGTCACATGCGGGGAAAGCGCGTAAATGCGTTTCCACAGCGTGAAAAAAAAAAAAAAAAAAAAAAAAAAAAAAAAAAAAAAAAAAAAAAAAGGTGATGACATCAACTAGAAAAAATATTTTTTAAAAATATATATAAAAGTCTCTTCATACATGAACTTATTGATTTCTGCTGGATATAAAGCTCCTCGTGAGAGGGACAACGGCACAATCATTGAGCTTTGCAACAATTTGGCGATTACAATTAGTGTTTCTAGTACTACTAGCTATTTTCTCCAAAACTTCGCCCGCGTAAATCATGTGTGACATCGTTAAATATGATATTTTTTATTATATATGGTGTAAGATGAAAAATATCCTCTGACGTGTTGAATTTTCAGAATTTCCTTATTTGAAGACAATGTGTAGGTATTGTTTTTCTCCCGATATATATTTTAGCTTTAGCACTGTATTTCACTGCTTTTAGGGTTTAATTTCTTAAATCCTTTCTTAGTGAGTCTCTACATGACAATTTTTGTGAGTTAGAGACTCACTAAGAAAGGATTTAAACAACGTCCAAAATTTCATGTTTTTTTTTTTAGTTACAGCAATTTTGACTCGTCGTTGCTGAATCAGTCTATGAACTTGTTTATATATAGCTTTAGACGGATAGTTCAAGGAGAGTGTTAGTGTCTATTCTCGATGCGATCTACAAATGACTCTTAGTCGTGAGAGAGTGAGAGTTGAGATCTGGTTTTTTTTTTATTTATTTTTTTCGTCTTTTTTTTTATGTGTGACTTAGTTGTTAGCCTCAGATGGCTATGATAACTTTATCCGGACTGTGGGGTGAGCGCTGAGGGCTTACAACCCGAAAAACTTTAAGCGACCGATCCGGAGGGAACCCCCTATGGGTTACGGACCTCGGCTCGAAGAGTCGCTGGCAAAGTGGGTTCTCCCACGTTTAGGATTTTAACGCGACACGATTTTCGTCCATGGCGGCGACCGCGCGGGCTTTCGTTAATTGTATTTGTAAAGCCCTTCGCGACACAAAGATTGATTCATAAGTGATAGGTACTTATAAATCAATCTTTGGGTTATTAAAAAAAAACAGTGAAACACAATTTTTGAAAGAAAGTATATTATAAAGATTGTCTAGCAGATGACACAAGCTTGGTATTAAAAAGTTCGAAGAACTAAGACAAAAGGAAATATACTAGCCAAAGGAACAAGAGAATTCATATTTGTAAAATGTTCAAAGAAAAATTTCCCTTTATTATAAAAATAGCTTGGCATTTCTTGAGAATTCTTTAATATTGAGTATTTAAAACTGACTTTGCTTTTTAATATTCCAGGTGAATGGATATTTAGGTGCAGTAAGGTAATACAAGGAAACCTAATATATATTTTGTGAAATACATATCCTTTATTGTTTGCTAATTATATTATGCCCTTATTGGTTTCGCCTTTAAATTTAACGAGTTTTATCAGTATATTATTTTGCCACGAAGCTGCTAACACCTTTGTCTTTTATTGCTTATGATGGCAAACGAGCAGACAGCAGCAAATGGTAAGTGTCACTGCCGCCCATGGACCGATGCAATACCAGGGGTATAGCTAGGCCGCTGCCTACCAATACAAACCCTAAACCCACTCCGGTTGGGCTTCCGGCTCTTTTGCTCACCGAACGAAGCACAAAGGCACATTGCCATTATTCAGACGTCGATCTTCTGCGAGAGTGTGGTACTACCCCGGACACAATGGCCCGCGGCTGTACACAAAAAACTGTCCACAGCGTGATCCTACCACTCTTAAAACCTGAACCTGAACTGAGCAACCCATAGAAATAATGATATCCAGATTATAATCGATTCTGAATCCTCATATCGAATAATAGATTTTCATGACAGCTCAAACCCGAAGGCGTATTATGTCTGTCTTAACAACGAGAAATCGGCTTGTATCTGTCAAAAAGTCTAATGTCTTAATAGAAAACTAACAAAATCATAAGCTTCTTTCTCACAGATCGAAAACCAATTTCCGCTATGTATTGTAGAATGTCCGAATACATTATTTAAGGCAAGTTCCATAACAGATGAAGATAATCGCTTTCATACGTTAAGGAATATCTCGATGACATTCGATTGGTTCCGAATATACCCGAACGATTAAAATCGACAGCGAATAACGACGTTATTGTCGTTTACGTGCTATGATCCGAACCAGGAAGGCCTTATTCTGGTTAGACGTAAGCTCGGCATCGACGGGCCATAGATTGAACGATCGTTAACATCGTCGAATGATCGATTCGCGGTATCAAAGACAAATAGGCAGGGTCTATTTATGGTGGTGCTGAGTGCCTACTACTACTTACTATATGACACTGCATGACGATCGATTCCTTGTAAATGCAGTTATTTTTTTTAAAGCATCAAGAATTGTTCTTCGATAAATTTCAAGTATTTTAAGAACTATAAATGTTGAAATAATAATCCTACGCGCAATTTTAAGGTAAAGGATTTTAAATTACTGAAATTTAGCATTTAATATGCTTAATTATTTATAAAATCCGATTACGAAATGAAAAAAAAAGTAAAGGATTTTATTAAAAAAAAAGGACATTTAAAGATTGAAGCTGGGTGTTTCGTGCAAATTCTTTTTCTTATTATTTTTTTTTAAACGACGCTCTATACTAAAGAAATAATCTTTTTATTGTGGGGACTTTACAAACATATAATTAACGCAGACAAATTACACTAAAGACTCAGAACAACGGTATGAACAGTATGTATGTTCCGCCTAGGAATCGAACCCACGGCAATGCCATGAAAGGTCAGTATTTTAACCGCTACACCATCTGTACATCCGCATGTATAGTACTATACTACTCTTTTAATAGTGAATAATTTAATTTAAGCCATATCGTACTTTTCAGTGAGTTTGTGAATTTCATTCCTTTCTACAGAATTTGAATATCGCTATTTTTATTTTCTCCATTCGCTGTGTATAATATTTTCTTTCCTTCTAGACTTTTATTAACATATATTGTATGCTTCATATTGCATTTATGTACACAAATTCGTCACGAAACCGTCAGCTAACGGCAATATTGTCAAGATTCGATTATACACTGCTTGCATACGACCAATCATGACATATGCTAGCGTAGTGTTCGCGCATGTTAAGGCACACAGGATCCACAGGCTACAGACTCTTCAAAATAGGTTCATGCGCCGAGCTACGGGAGCACCGTAGTTCATACGAAACGTCGATCTTCACATCGACCTCGAACTGCCGACCGTCAGGCAATTTATGAAACAGTTCTCCCGAAGCTCTATCACTCACTTCACTCGAACTCACTAGTAGTTGGGACAGCTCCCTAAACGACCTCTCGTATTTCATAAATTCGACGTCCACGGCACGTGATTGACGATGACGAAGACAATATCACACTCGCTCAATTAAGAGCTTACATGGCCCGCAAGACCATTATACAAAAATATCCGCGGTTTCGTCCTCGCCGTCAAGGTGAGAAATCGCGACGTGCAAGAATCATAAATTAAAAAGTGGGCACGCCCTCTTTTCTCCCGACGTTTCGAATATTTTACAGTGATCATGGTCACGGGAGGACTAAGGTGTCTTGCGTCCAATATGTCATTGTTATTACAGAAATGTATATCTACGCTTTAAGATATTAAATAAATTATGACATAAATTGTTAACATCATTTAGCTGAACTGATAACGTAACGGTTTAGAGTAACCCATGCCGTGGGTTCGATTCCTACGTAGAACAATACTTTGTGCGTGCCACAAATTATTGTTCGAAATCTAGGAGTAATTTGTGTCTGTTAAATTGAAAGTTTGGAAAGTGCCCGCAATACAAGGATTATTCCATTAGTGCGGAGTGATATCTTTAAAAAAAATGAATAAATAAATTGAATACCGAAATTTCCGACACATTTAAATTTAGTAACGCCATCATTCATGGAGGCAACACTCTATTTGTCACAAGGGTACTCCCAGAGATCCGAATGGAAAGGTTAACAAAAAGTACAATAAACTCCATTAAAATCTTTTACAATTTCTAATTTTAATCGAACTTTTATTGATATTCCAAGAAGTATATAATAACTATACACATTTCGTTGTCATCATTCTCCTGCTCTTATCCCAGTTATCTGAGGTCGACGCAATATGTGCTTCTCTTCCTACATATTACAAAAGTTATTGGCAATAGTTTTATGATCATCCGCCTGCCTGACGTCAAACCTCCTTGGGAATGTACATAATTGTTGACAAAACGGCATCAAGTGGGTTTTGGCCCAGGTCAATATAAGGCTCTTACTCGTCTTTTACAATATCAACGAGCAAAATAAGGGTTAGTAATATTCGTAGATGCCACACAGCACTGTATTATCATCATCATCATCAAAGCCTATATATGTCCCACTGTTGAGCTCAAGCCTCCTCCCTAATGGGAGGGAAATTAACCTACTATACCGCGCTAGTAAGGCGAGCTGATATAGGGTTTTGTTTCGAGTTTTCCTTCTCTTGCATAGATATTATATGCATTTTATATATCACTTAGTCGTCTCTTACGATCACCCACGAGTAAGATAGGGGGTGGTGAATTGTATTCTTACTCCGTCACCACACGGATAAGCACTGTATATATTTCGTTATATCTTCAGATTCGTGTTAACTATGATACAAAATCATGCAATAATATTTACATGAAAGGTACCTATTTACTATGTCTGGCTTTGTATTTTATCGTGACAACCTTTGACACACGAAAGACTGCTAATAAAATCTAGAAGAGTAACAGCCCTAAGTCTCAGAGAGCATAAAACGCGACATTTCGACACCCGACAGGGCACATCGATATTGCAAAGGTAAAGCCAAATGGGATTGGACAGGAATGTAGCTTTCACAATTTTGCTATATTATATATCGAAATATATATGTCTCGAATAAAAGTATCTGTTTCAAAGAAAACTTTTGAAATATTAAAACTGTATTGCAGTGAAGTAATAACATCTAGAATCCGCTTTAATAGCTTGAAGTAAAATAACGTAATGGTTTTGAACTGAAGCTCAGCAGATGCAGTTGTATGAAATAAGCATTAGTCGAGATGACAGTATTATTAAAGAAAATATGATTGGTGACCTTAAAAGGATTTTAAGAGAATGAAAACTCGAAATTAAATTTTAAATCAACATGTCTGACTAATGGGTTATACTAGGTCAATGTTACTCCTATTTTGGAGGAGACTTATGCCCGGCAGTGGGATGTGTCATCATTCTTCTACTCTTATCCCAATTACTTGGGATCGATAGAATATGTACTCTTCTTTTATCGTAAACGAAACCCTATACCAACACGGCTGACCAGCGTGGTATAGTAGGTCAATTACCCTTCTATTATGTAGGAGGTCCGAGCCCGGCAGTGGGACATATATGGGCTGAGAAGAAGGATGTGACATAATGTTTCCGAAATGGCCACGGATGTCAAGGAATCGGTACCAGCGGTCAGCCCAATGGCAAAGGGGAGCAAACAAAGTGGTCGTGGGGTCACATACAGCCCTTCCATAGCCCCGAATGGACTGGAATACACCCCGATACACCCCGTATCTGGACCATAGCCTGCCAAAAAACATAATGTGAATTAGAAATTAGCAGATATAATTACCAAAAAGGCGTCTTACTTTTGTAATTTAAAGACTTACTTAAAAAGAAATATTCTGAAATTCAGCCCTTACGAGAATATATTCTTCCCTAAGGTTGGGCAATAGGTGATGAATTTTATTTTAATGTTTTCACTATACATACATACATATCATCATGCCATATCCCTTGCAGGGTAGGCAGAGAGAACAGAGTGCCAGAGAACTCTATCCTTGCATACTTCACTCGCTTCCTCAACATTCATAATTCTCTTCGTAACGACGACGTAAGAGAGCGAGTAGGTATGAAAGCGAGTATTGGTGTAAAGATGTGAGGGAATGCTCTGATGGTTCGGACATGTGGAAAGAATGCCGAACGAACGTCTGCTTAAGAAGATATACAATGCGAAAGTGGAAGGATATAGGTACCGGGGATACTGAGACTAACCTACGTAGACCAGATTGGTCACGTAATGAGGAAGGTGAGGTCAAGAGTCTCCGAAACCGGCGAGTGTGTTTTCACTTTACAATACAAATAATAATTTCTCGAAGAGCGCGGAAGAAATCCCAGGTAAAAGCTAGTTAGTATATGTTCTAATTAACTTTATCTAATGTATTCCACGTGATTTATGGATGAGACATTTATGGTACAAACTGTTCTAATTATCCGTAACTAATGGGTGACCGTTTTAATGGTATTTCAAGTAAATCACTATATACACTTACAAACACTTATAAGACTACACTTATAAGAGCGCATAGTATAAGTGCTCAATACTCGTAATGGAGACTAAAGAATTAGGTTTAAAATCATCATTCTCATGCTCTTGGCAATTACTTGGGATCGACGTAATATATAATCCTTTTCCATCGTACATATTGCAAAAGTTATTGGCAATAGTTTTATATCCAGCTGTCAGTCATCCCTCCTTGGGTATTTGTTAACCAAACGGCATCAGATGGAGTTGACCCAGGTTGATATTAAATAATATAATATAATCTTAATCGCCATTTACTACATCCACGAGCAAAATAAGTGTTGTTAGTATTCGTCATCATCATCATTATCATCACAGCCCATAAATGTCCCACTGTTGGGCTCGAGCCTCCTCCGTAATAGGAGGGAAGTTAACCCACTACACCGCGCTGGTCAGACGTGTTGGTATAGGGTTTTGTTTCGAGTTTTCCTTCTCTCGCATAGATGTTATATGCGTTTCATATCCCTTAGTCGTCTCGTATGAACACCCACGAGTATATGGGTTGGTGAATAGTATTCTTACTCCGTCACCACACGCAATACGGCTACGGTTAGTATTCGTAGCCGCTACCATATAGCAAATTAATAATAATAATAACTTTATTGATTAAAGAATCATATATACAATTATTTTAACAAGAATATAAATTACATAATATGAAATGTAGGTAAACAATGTGTAACATCGGTGCGTGCACTAAAATAGAGAAACATGTGTATGTGTGTGCGTGCGTGCGCGTGTGCGTATGTGTGTGTGTGTGTATGTGTGTGCGCGTGCGTGCGTGCGTGCGTGCGTGTGTGTGCGTGTGTGTGATTGATTGACATACTTGGTCGATCTAATAACATAAGTTAATAACGCTTTACCTATAAGTAAAGTGGGTTTTCATCCGTATACTTAAAGATAATTCGAAGACATTATCTATATTACCTACTTATATATGCCTATATAATATACTTCACTATGTAACAAATCAAATCATTTTTTATAAATAGGTAAACTCCATAAGGGCACTTACATATTGTCAATTTTATCTTATGTTTGAAATTAATCTAATAATCTACCGCCGGATTGGAACGCAGCCACAAGTTGAGAAAATCCGTCAAGAAAGTCAGCGGAGTCGTAATTGTTTTGTTTATTTATTTTAAATAAAATTGTATGAATACAAAATTTTCAAGGAATGCTAGTTTCTATATTCTACATTTCGAGGCAGGATACATTTTTTGCTCAATATTTTATACAAAAACAAAAGAAATATGGCTGAGCAGATCCCACAAGCGGCAACCGATTACGAGTTAACGAGGGAAGGGAGAGACCCGCTCCACGTAGCTATCGCAAGGAGACCTTTTCAATGAGAATGACCAAACCATAAGAAAACTACAATCAGAATACTACATACATACAAACATAGTCCCACACCTGTTTCCCAGAGGGGTAGGCAGAGACTACAGATTGCCACAAATCACGATCCTAACATACCTCCATCACTTCATTCAGACTCATCACAGTCCCCATGCATGCTCTACGGTTACGCGTACTCTTAATCTGACCTTTCACCAAACAAAATCTTTAATTTGATCTAGAAAAGTACGACGTGGTCTTCCCCTTGTAAACGTCCCACTCACACTCGCTTTGTATACTTACTTAGTCAACCTTTCCTCACTCATTCTTTCCACGTGTCCAAACCACCTCAGAATATCCTTTTTTTATCTTTGTCTACTTCTTCATTCACACTACAGCGCTCTCTTATAAATACCAAAGCAACAAAAACCTAAATTCGTTAGGCAAAATACGCATTAGCGAATATAGCCCCACATGGAAAGGAATATGTCTTATAATAGACGTTGATCGGTTGATGGAGCGTTTGGAAACATAAACATAAAAATAATGTGACTAATACTTGTTGTATCGAAACGCGACAAAATGGCGCCTCAACGGACTCGACCAAAACGCATTGTACATCATCTATTCTGCTCACAAGTAAAAATATTGACCCAGATATCACGGATTCAGTATCGACATACAGCATCTACAAAGAATACACGATGATAATATAAATTACTCGTAAGCACATCCCTAGTTTCCACTAAGGGGCTGGGCACATAACGGTACCATTAAATATTTTTTATACATTTCAAATAGTCTATTTCGCTGTGTGGTAACGGCTACGAATACCAACTTGTACATTATTCCTGGGTGTATTAAAATATGACTGAGATTTACGTGGATATAGGCTAACACCAACAGATGGCGTCTGGTCAATAATTACATACCCAAGAAGGATTCAAGTTAGGTACAGGACATGGAAGAAGGAACAATGGAAGAAGAATATTGCGTCGACCCTGCGTAATTGAGATAAGAGAGAATGATAATTATGAAATAGTCTACTTTCAATAGAGATTTAGGTTTTGAGTTGTGTAAAAATAATAATAGAGACCAAAACTCTGTGCGTTCCCACGGGTTAGAGATGGGATGGTGTATTATATTCTTACTTCGCCATCATCATCATCATTCTCTTACTCTTATCCCAATTACCTGGGGTCGATACAATATTCACCCTTTTTTCATAGTACATATTGTAAAAGTTATTGGCAATAGTTTTATGACCGGCCGCCTGCCAGAAGTTAACCCTCCTTGGAAATATAATTGTTGACCAAACGGCATCAGATGGAGTTGGCCCAGGTCGTTATAAGGCTCTTAGTCGTCTTTTACGACATCCACGAGCAAAGTAAGGGCTGGTAGTATTCGTAGCCGCTACCGCACCTTATATTTTTACTGCGCCATTACTGAGAAATGTCATCACCCATTGGAAAAGTCCTAATATTATTATAAAATACATCAAACGTAAAAGTAAAATCTATTATTACATATGTTTGTTTCTCCGTGTGGTGACGGAGTAAGAATACAACTCACCACCCCCCTATCCTACCGGTAGGTTATCGTAAAAGACGACTAAGGGATACAAAAACGCATATAACATCTATGCAAGAGATGAAAAGCTCGAAACAAAACCAATACGTCTGACCAGCGTATAGTAGGTCCATTTCCCTCTAATTGTGGAGGAGGCTCGAGCCCAACAGTGGGGTATATATGAGCTGAAATGATAATTGATGACTTATGTTTAAGAATATATTTGTGGAGCGTCGAATGCGTCAGTGTGGTTCGTACCTAAGGCCTAGCTATGGAATGTATCTCGAATCTCGCCATGAAAGCGGTCGCTTTCATATTTATGAGATAGCTGACATGTTCTATTTGTCTTGCAAACTGTTGCCAAAAACTGGATTAACAAGTGAATACAAGTAACGGCCTGATGTGTGATTGCTTGTGTACCAAAGGACAAAATAAATATTTTTTCGTGTACAATATAAGAAATTAAATCCATCCATCTATATAGCCTGTGGGCGTTCACTGTTGTCTACTCCTCACGAGAATACCACTCAGAACGACCACATGCCACTTGCATCCAACGGCTCTCTACGACTTTTGTAATGTCGTCAGTCCTAGTAGGAGGCCGTCCTGCGCCCTAAAATAAATCACCCGATTATTTTTCTGTGTCATAAAAGATGAATAATGTATATAAGCAGATAACAACATTGCAATAGAAGGAAATTTCGAAACAAGAATGCACAGATAGTGTAGTGGTTAAGATACTGCCTTACCATTTTAAATGTCGCGAGTTTGAGTCCCACACAAGACAATATTTTCTGCGCGCCACTAATTATTGTTCTGAGTTTGTAGTAAT
Organism: Lymantria monacha; assembly: GCA_905163515.2. Taxonomy (NCBI): domain Eukaryota; kingdom Metazoa; phylum Arthropoda; class Insecta; order Lepidoptera; family Erebidae; genus Lymantria; species Lymantria monacha. The sequence goes on along the minus strand of LR991102.1, from coordinate 20,650,126 downwards.
TTGTATTCGTTAATTATAAGTTTTTTAAAATCCTATGCAATAAAATTTAATTCCTTATTTTAGGATTTTTTTTGTAAACACCTCTGTGCCAATATGCAAAGTGTAGGATAGTTGCTCTATTTCGCATTCAATGTAGTGGAAGTGCATATTTAGTGGTGTGACGTATGTGGGCTGCAAAAATCAGTACCATTAGAGGAAATTCTCATTTACATAGAACAACTAAATGAAGGTAGTAAACAAACTGTTTTACGTTCTTAGTTCAAACTGTCACTTCCCACTAAGTGAAAAATAATTTAAATAAATGGTCGCCCATATCATTAAAAAAGGGATTACCTATCTTTGTTATTTTATTCTGACGTAATAAGGGACAAGCTCACCTCTCTCTTACCGCATGGTGACAGTATAAGATAACAACGTGTCATAGCTTACTTTCCCACACTGGAAGAAGTAAAAACCGTTTGAGGTATCTTAAGGAGAATAATCAATATTTTCCGTGTGGTGACGGAGTAAGAATGCCACCCCATATCTTACCCGTGGGTGATCGTACAAGACGACTAAGGGATATAAAATGCATATAATATATAATAACATCTATGCGAGAGAAGGAAAACTCGAAACAAAAACCTATACCAACACGTCTGACCAACATGGTATATATAGTAGGTCAATTTCCCTCCCATTATGGAGGAGGCTCATATGCGATGCGATATATATATATATATATATATATATCGCACATACATATATATATATATATATATATATATATATATATATATATATTATTCTGTACATACATATATATATATATATATATATATATATATATATATATATATATATATATGTATGTACAGAATATAACTAAAGATACGCTCTAGAATATTGCGGTTAAAATAAATACGAAACACAAGACATTTACAAGGATGAGAAATGACATAGTACATTTAAGTGAAGCCGAATATGTATGCGTTAAATGGGTAAACATTTTCAGTTCATATTTCATTGGGATCCGGAAATGACCTAGGTCGGTACATATCCACGAAACAGGATGGATAGGAATAACTTCAACATGATGGATGACCAGTAAAGTTATATCGAATGAACGTGAATGGAATTATTAAGTAATAATAAGGCTATAAATATGTTAAATAGGTTAAACATTCGATTGTGTTTTTAATGGGTGCATATTAAAGCTATTTTAGTATTTATCTGGAAACGAGTATATTCATCCACACAAATATTATAAAGAGAATATTTTTTTTTTTTTTTGGAGTTTACTCCTTAAGAATCGATTTTCATATAAGGCGCCCGGTATGAGAAAAATTGTGGAGTAAAATCTAGTGATCGAATGACCTCGTTACGTTTTTGGTGCGTAACCTATTCTGCGCACCTTTCACTTTCTGACGTGAGATAATACTTCACTGAACAGTTTTAATAAATGTAAATAAAATAAGGAGTAAACTCCAGTCGTGCGTCGGAGCTGACACACACACTTTTTTTTTTGTAATTTATAAACTCAAAAACTACTGCACCGATTTTAAATATTCTTGCACTTATAGAATGCATTATTACAGACTAATATAGGCCATATTTTTATCAAGTAAAATAAGGTAGCAGTAAGTAATTGGGATAAGAACAGAAGAATGAAACCCTAAGTTAGCCCTTCGAGTTAGAATAAGGTCGATTAACGAGCTGCCATATGCCCAGTAGTGATCCCTATAAAGTATGCAAAGAAAAAACAGAAATTAACATGAGACGGTATCATGGGTTTTCTAATGGAATGCGGCTATCTATTCGCCAATTCCTTTAGCGGATTCTTATCACAATTATGAGAAAGTAATGCGGTGGCGACATTATATATGTATGACAGCAGCAATAAGGATTATTTTTTTCAATTAAAGACATCAACCCAGCGCTAAGGAAATAATTACTCGTTGTTGGGGCGTCGAAAAACATGTAATTTACGAACATAAGTTATAGCCAGATTTAGAAAAACCAATTGTGGATCGCACAAAATATTATCATGCGTGGGAATCGAATACACGGTATCTGGCACTGCAGTTCGGTATCAAAATCACTAAGCCATCTGTGCAATCATTAGTATGTTTTACATATGCTTAGTTAAAATGTAGCTATGTATAAAACATAAACTAGTAGCCGAAGTCTGCGTAGAAGCCGAAAATGTATTTAATAGGATTTTTTATTGGTTTTTCACTTAATAATTTTGTTATAACATATAAATTATTATGTTTGAATACTTATAAAACATAAAAATCTTTATTATAGTGTTAGGGATTTAAAGGATAAGCATGAAAAAAAGGAATGTTGTCTATTTCCAATTTCGAACTCTACGTTCCTTTGAGGCCGTCTCCTAAAAGTGCATGACTTCTCTAAAGCTTAGAAAACCTTCAAATGCCATACTAATATAGTAGGTACGGTGACTTTCGAGACATTCCAATTTTAAAAGGGAATTTGCATTGCACCAAGCTTTTATGTGAATTCAACCTTTTTTTAATAAAATCGGATTGAATTTTCAAACATGAGTCAAAATAATATGTAATTTAAATCAAAAGCACTATTATTGATATCAACTTTGAAGCAAATCATCTCCAAAATAACTTTCTACCCCTTTTTTTAATCCATTAGGGGATGTTTTTTTCCGGGGGATGGTACCCGAAAAGGTAAACCGTCGGGCTGGCCACGGATGTCAAGCGATACCAGTGGTCGACCCAATGGCAACGGGGGGCAAATACGGTAGATTATGGAGCCGCAGGTCGCACTTCCGTCGCTAATAATTACAAATAATTACAATAAAATACGATACACGTCTTAAATTAATTCTGTTAAAAAATATATGTAAAATTTGAAGTAGATTGGAGCATGGAATCACATTATCCCTTAGAAATTTTGTCACTCTTTTACCCCTTAGGGGTGATTTTCGAAAAATGCTTTCTTATCGGATGGCTACGTATATACATACATACATATCATCATGCCGTATCCCTTGCAGGATAGACAGAGAGAAAAGAGTGCCAGAGAACTCTATCCTTGCATACTTCACTCGCTTCCTCAACATTCATAATTCTCTTCATACACGCTCGCCGGTTTCGGAGACTCTTGACTCCACCTTCCTTCTGGTCTAGGTAGGTGAGTCTCGGCATCCCCCGATACCTACATCCTTCCACTTTCGCATTGTATATCTTCTTAACCAGACATTCGTTCGGCATTCTTTTCACATGTCCGAACCATCGGAGCATTCCCTTTTGCATCTTTACACCAATACTCTCTTTCATACCTACTGGCTACGTCATATAAAGAACACACCATCCAAGTTTCAGGTCCCTACAATCAGCGGTTTAGACTGTGCTTTGATCCGTCAAGGTGTCCCAATATCGCATAAGGGGTTAAGTTTAAGACCAAACAGAAGATTAATAAGTAATTCGTTATGTCGAACTAGCATTTAATATATTAAAACTTAGCTGATTGAAATACTAAGTAGGCACAAAAGGAACTACTAGTATGGAACTGCATAGGCAGAATTGGATTACAATGAACAAAACACATACAAATGTCAGCTTACCTTTGCTAGATATCTCAATTCCCTCGTCACCTCTAAAGGGCATTAGAATCTATTGAAAGCCAGCCCCTTATTGCAACAAAGCAACTGCACGTATTGTGTTATGTACTACCCGTATAGTTTATGGTTGATGGGTTAATATATAATACCCATGACAATATTAAAATATTGTTTATCTGTTTGTTAATGTATTATGAATTCGAATCCTGCGGAGACAATATTTTGTGCGATCTAAGAATTGTTGTTCTAAGGTAATTTGTGTCCGTTAATCGTTTATTTGTAAAGTCCGCCACAATAGTGCATGTCTGAAAAAATCCTTTCTCGCGAGACAGCAAAAATGGTCAGATAATCACCGTTATAAGAGAAAGACTCATCTGGTGAGCAAGGTACACATCTCGTAGCATAGACAAAGGAAAAATTATGGAATATTATTTGTCCATAAAAATTGCCCTTAGAGTGAATTATATTATATACTAGCTTCTGCCCGCGGCTTCGCCCGCGTACAAGATTACTTTCCTAAAGTTTTTCATGTTTTTATTTTACCCCTTAAGGGTAAATTTTTATAACATGTTAATGCCATATTTATTTTTATTTAATCGATAGCCTAAAAATAAGTTTCAAGCTTCTGGCTTTAAAAATGACGATACTCCCTTACAACTTTTCATCCCTCTTTACAACCCTTTTTGCATTAAAAAGTAGCCTATGTCCTTTATCAGGCTCTAAACTATCTGTGTACCAAATTTCATTTAGAACGGTTCAGTAGTTTTGGTGTGAAAAAGAGACAGACAGAATTACTATCGCATTTATAATATTAGTAAGGATTATCTGTCTTAACGTACCTATATAAGGCCTTAGTTTAAAGAAAATGTAAGGTTGTTTCAACCAGCTATTAATATTTCTATTATGGTGTTTTATCAACATGAAATATATACTATAATATAAATATGTGACACGCCATTTTGAAGATTATTGCCTCCTATAATGACTAAACGTAAGTAAATATTTAAAACTAAAATATCACTTCAGGTGAACCTTGATACCGGTATGCTTATTAGAATGTATAGGCATGGCGATGCTGTTTACAATTACGCACTACTACAGTTCACGTAATTAAAGCCTTTACTCAAAACGTATTTAATAATATTAAAGTTTTAATTTCTGTAATTATAAATTCTAAAAAAATAAGGGAATAAAATATGGAACAGCTTATGTAAGTACTTACCTACTTATTGCTCAGGAAAAAATCGCTCCAACATCGCTTTTATTTGTATTTTCCACAAATAGGCAGTATGAATTCGTTGTATTTTAAGCTCGTGAACATTTGAATGATTCCCTCGAGGTACATTTATATTCACGGTTATGAGTTTTACATCGCGTCATTTAAAAAAAGTCTTCCTTAAATAAATTAAATCTAATATTTATTCTTTTCACTAACTATTAACACAACTAACAGTTTTGTATATAATATACAGTAATAAGAAGATCTAGCGGTTATATAGCCTTCGGCATTCATCGTCCTTAAAAAAAACATGGTTGTCTGTAAAATCGATTTACGGACGATATTTGTACGTGGTAATATTGATGAATAATTGCATACTTTTATGAACTGAATAAACATAAACAATGGAAACCACATTAACTTTTCACTTCACTTCATAAACAGTTTTCAAACACTTTCGGCGCAATCTTTATCTATTTTATATTTTTTTTTGTTGTTGTATTTGATCATGGTATATTTTATGTTTATTTTATGTTTGTTGTTCTTATATTTTGTCTGCTTTAATTATATTAAAATTTTAGTGTAGTTAAGTTCGTTGACGTCCGTGACGTCAGCAAAGTGTTTCCACGGAAGATCAGTGCAGGTATTTTAACCTGCAACATGCTGAGATGGGGTCGTTTTGTGACGGGCAGCTTCTCATTTATATTGTTACTTTTTTTATATCCATTTTTGTATGTCCGTTGCAATAAACAGATTTCTATCTTTCTTTCTTTCTATCTTCAAGCAAGCAGGCCAGTTATGGTCGAAACTGGAAAGGATTCATACTGATTGCGATTGTTCAATTTCTATTATGTATAATTTTTTTTGCGTATTATTATTATTTTTATCAGGTAATTATTTGAAATAAAAACTACTTTTACGGATTCTATCGCGTTTGTATTTGATTTTTAATTTCCCGACGTTTCGAACACTTTGCAGTGATCATGGTCACGGGAGGACTGAGGTGTCTTACGTCCAGTGTTGCCAACTCTGAAACCTAGCTGATCGTAGAATTCTTCTAAAAATACGGTAGATTTTACGAAATTATGTTGCAATTTATATTTGACATACGGTAGAATTACCTTGTTTATTTTGTAGTATGTCTTGTATATGTAGTCAGAGTTGAAAAAAAAAACGCATATATTTTAATCAGAATCAGACAGTATACATACACATACACATACATATCATCACGCCATATCCCTTGCAGGGTAGGCAGAGAGAACAGAGTGCCAGAGAACTCTATCTCTGCATACTTCACTCGCTTCCTCAACATTCATAATTCTCTTCATACACGCTCGCCGGTTTCGGAGACTCTTGACTCCACCTTCCTTCAGTACATGACCGATCTGGTCTAGGTAGGTTAGTCTCGGTCTCCCTCGGTACCTACATCCTTCCACTTTCGCATTGTATATCTTCTTAACCAGGCGTTCGTTCGGCATTCTTTCTACATGTCCGAACCATCGGAGCATTCCCTTTCGCATTTTTACACCAATACTCTCTTTCATACCTACTCGCTCTCTTACGTCGTCGTTACGAATGCGGTCGGTCAGCCTAACTCCACAGATTTTCCGCAGAGATCGCATTTCGACCGCATTAATTTTACTATCATACTCTTTTCTGCATACCCAACTCTCGCTTCCATACAGTAATGTTGGGACAAGCACTGCGTTATGTATTGCTACACGTGCCTTCTGGCTGAGGTGGTGGCTGCCGAGAAGTTGCCCCAACGCTCCGTTCACTCTATTGCCCGCATTCACTCTTCGTTCTACATATATCAGTGGTGTACCTTCCATCTCGGCTAAAGCCACATCCAAGATATACAAATTCATCCACTTGCTCTAGTACATCATTACCTATTGTTACTCTTACATCTGTTCTGGTTTTATCTCTTTCAAAGACCATTATTTTGGTTTTGCTCACATTCACGCGTAGACCCCTTTCAGACATCAGACATCAGACAGTATACATGTTTCAATATATCTGTACATATCGATATTGTGTTTTTGAATCAAAGCGTCAGTGGGGTTAAAATCAATACAGTTTTTTCCGTGTCGCTGTATGGCTTGCTGCGATAAAATATTACCCTTGATGGTTTTATTCAGCAACCATTTTTCTCGAAATTTCCACTTATAACACTTTCTTTTAGCTGGTACACGTACTAAGGTATTTTCTGGATCAGTAGCGCTATCGCTATCACCTTCCATAATTAAAAAAACTCAGATCTCACACAACACAACAATCTCTTACGTAATGATATGCACGAATGAAATGTTATTCAATTATAAAATAAATAAACTAGGTAAATTAAAATGTTCTAAGTATTCATTGAAATTCAAATACAAAAAGCTGCACTGAATTCATTCGCGTAATATCTTTATACTGGTACCGCACTACTGGGGGAATACCGTATTATATTACGTATAAAGCAGTTTTGTTGGTAGAATAAGACGAAAATACCCTAATATGATGAAAATAAACATACAAACTTGCTAAAATTATTTCTCTTTATAGATTATCATATACATCTACAAGATTTTGAAAATATATGGTCTTCAATGGATATTACGGTGTATTTTGCTACCGTAATTATAATCCTACGGTAGGTGGTAGATCTTTGCTGATTACCGTGTTTTCACCGTAATTACGGTGCAGTTGGCAACACTGCTTACGTCCAATGTGTCATTGATAGTACAGAAATTTTATATCTACCCTATAAGATATTAAATTTTAACCCACATTTTTAATACAAATGAATACAAATTCATTGCCAGTACCAAAAGAAAAGAAAATGCTTCTATATATAAAATTTTATATTGTTTATGATTTGTTATTATTAAAGCATTTAATTTTTGATAATTATTATTGTGGCAATTTACAATTTTAGAAAAACTAACAAAACTATTCATCTACCACCGGATCGGAACGCGGCCACACTAAGAAAGATCCGGCAAGAAAACTCAGGAGGCATAATACTAATTTTATTATTGAATTTATGAATGGCGGCCTATTTATTTTTAAAAATAATTTATTCTAATAAATTAGTTATATACAATAAATTTGAAGTTTTTATAATCATTATACACTTAGCCAGTTATTAATTAAAATGCTTAGAATTTTAATATTTCTATTCCAACCTAAGATTGTGTTGTATACCGAATAGTTAATAGGCTTCAGTTTTAGCTGTAAAAGATCTTTCCCTTGCTACAAGACATATATGTAAACAGTAGAGTTGCAACAATTTCCAAGCATGCATTTCCCGTGATCTCGCAACAGGAAACAAATACAAAAGCTCTTGTAGAGAGAATACTGGCTACTTCAGTGATAAAAAAAAACAATATATCAGGCAACTCTAAGTGAAATATTTTTATATTTTTTTTCAATTTAAGCCCGTTGAAAATGCAAAATAATCGCAATATCAAATTCTACATTACAATTTTTATTCATAAAATTGTATTATTACTATAGTTCATCTAATCTAAGAAGTGGATTTTGACGTTTTGCATTTTTTAATACACAATAACCTCGGTCAAACGTATACACATGATTGTAAACACTAAATCTGAAATTTTAAACAACTATTAAGTTATTTACATAATTAACATTGCGGGTGACTTTCTTGTACAATAATCTAATGTTGAAACTTGTAAAACTAACTTAAAATAGAAATAACATGGTAAATAGTAATTGTTAGTGACGACCTAACAATGTCACGTCATCACGATCTATACAATAGTGCTTGAGAACTTCCAATTCATGAATATTCAAACAATCGGAAAAAATATTAGAATAATACAATTAATCGAATAGAGATTTTGACAGAGATGTACATTTCGACACTTTGATTGATGAGGAAATAATTAATAATGTTCGCGACGCTGATAATTCAAGTAATAGTAGTAATTCTTAATAAATAGCTATTTTCAAATCCAGTTTTTGTTTTCAATTAACCTAATCCTACTAAATATGATGGAGTAGATTCTATGCTGAAATAATTAAATTTGTTTAGTACTAATTTAGCACTTAATTTATTCATCACCTTTTTGATAAATAAAAAATAAACCGATTATTAATTATAAAGAGTCAATATCGATTTCTCAGTAAAATCGGATATTTTCGATAACGATTATTTGGTTCACATACCTAGACAACTTACTCAGACAGCTGTCAAAGTGCACTTCTTAGATTAGACAGACTATAATATTAAGCATTTAACGTGCTAGATTATTAAAACTAATTTTGCGAGCGAAAAATGATTGTTACATGGTGGACCTGAACCCACGCCTTTTGAAAATCCATTCCAATCGTCTTATCAATGAAACTAGCGTGGTTTTACGTTGATAATCAAATTGTGGTTGGCATTATCGTATTTACGGAAGATTTCATAGTATTTTAATTTGTTTAAGTTTTCTTTAACTTAAAAGATTTCGTGAAATATAGTTTAGAAAATAATATCTCGTCATCCATAAAATTAATGCACATGACTGTCAAAAAAAAAATTGCAAAGAGATAACCAGGAGAATTGACAATGGAAATTATCACTCTGTGCAGTACCGGCCAATAAATATTGTACTTCGTTCCTTGAAAAGAGACAATCGGTTCATTTCGGCTTTGTAGAGCGTGATCTATGTCGTACACTATCTGTACTACATTTGTCGCTCGTTTTACAAATGCGAAAGTGTGGTTACGCCCAATTAAAAATATGTATATAGAGTTGTTTAAACCGTCACAAATTAGATAAACAATGTCTCTTTTATTTAGAAACACGAACTCATAATTGTATTAACATCTAATAGATATCTAACTGATAGTACTTCGTCTAATGTCATACAGGTAGTGTGCGACAGAGATCGAGCTATGCGAAGGCTAAATTGATCCATATCTCTTTCTAATGGTCGATATGCAATATTTATTGTCGGGTTCTTATAACACCAATTTAGATCGCCAACTAGCCAGCCAATAGTGGCGGTTAGAAAATGATGCCTCTGTTGGAGGCCTGTCTTCCAATAGATGCGATAAGGTGATAGCTATACACCAGTAGCGTAAAGACACCAGTATGCATAATATTAAAACACATACATAGATATCATCACGCCGGATCCCTTGCAGGGTAGACAGAGAGAACAGAGTGCCAGAGAACTCTATCCTTGCATACTTCACTCGCTTCCTCAACATTCATAATTTTCTTCATACACGCTCGCCGGTTTCGGAGACTTTTGACTCCACCTTCCTTCAGTACGTGACCAATCTGGTCTAGGTGAGTCTCGGTCTCCCCCTGTATCTACATCCTTCCACTTTCGCATTAAATCACATAGTTATGCAAAAATAAAATTCCCTGTCTTAGTGAATTAAAAATATGTTTGATTGATTTGACATAACACATACATAAATATTTGTTTGGTATATGGGCCCAGTGTTTATCAATTTGCAATATAACCTAGTACATCGAAACTAAAATATGGTAGAAGTCAGTCAATTGTAGATTCACATTTTGTATTCTGTTGTAAATGTTATATTTATCTCTCGATTTCGCTAAACACATATCTCAAACTTTTCCATAGCTGTCGTTTTCCTCATACGCTCATTCCTTATTTTATATTTGCTTCCTATTATCCTATGATCATATATTTAATTTCGTTCATGTTTGCAGTTAGTTTACTAAAAACTTTTCGAATATTCCTGCTTATAGAGGAATAATGACGACATCATCCGTATTGGTATGACGGTACTTCCGTTTACCGTATGTGCTAAGCGGGAAACATGTTAACAAAGTATTCACTAATCGCGCCACCTAGCGCAAACTTGTTTAAGAGACGAATAAAACTAAACGACCGACCTCCGTTCGGCAGTTTGAGTCCTAGTGGCACGGTGCACTGGTCGCATATCGTATTCTCGCTTACCTTAGTTTTGTAAGCCTCTCTCATGTTGTCACTTGTGAGAGAGTAGTGTCATGGTTGCTGCGCTTGGCAGGTGGGCGGGCGGTAGTGGTGGGAGATGCTGTACGTTCTCCGGAGAAGAGCTGTTGCTCGTTCTCTTAATGAACCCTTGGGTGATTTGGCTGAGGAATCCACGAGCAGGTAAATGGGTGGCGCTGGTTGTGGTCTTGTCCCGTGGTCGCACGGGCAAGACTATCCTGTGTCAACCATCCATACCATATAATTGTTTGTACAAAGGCGATTGCCTGGGTCTGTCCTGTGAGTTCACTTAAGAGGTGAGTTGTGATTAGTGTGTAGGTGTGAAGGTAATCGTGATTACTTGCAGTACGGTCAATTTCAACTTTATATCCGCATTTATATTCCTCGTGTCTGATTCCTTCTTCTACAGGTATTATAACTTTGATATTATAAACAACAATTATTTTACGAGCTATGTTTTGGCACTTTTGGCGGGAATGTGAAAGCGCCATGTGGTAGTCTTCTATTATATTCAATATCTTAGTATTTTAACTATTACCAAGTGGTTAGTTCTTTAATAAAGGGATGTTGTCTTTGAAAAAAATTAGACAATTTTTCTTTTTCAAGTCATTTTATATTGTAAATATTTTTCAATGATTAAAATCAAAATTGAGCTGAGGCAATCGTTGGAAAATAAGTACCCTTTTATTGTCAACGAAAACTCTTTCACAAAATTATGGTACGAGATTTATTTTAGAGCCTTTTATTGATAAGCTCTTGAAATTTTGCCGGTATTTCCTGGAAACTACCTTTAAATGTAATCGGAATATAGATATGTTTCTTATATTCCATGATTTTGATGGCATTTTATGTAATGTGCAGCGAATGAACTACTGGAATTTGTTGTATATGTTATGAAAATGCTTTAGAATATACTCGTCTTCCACAAAAAAGCCTAAAAGTTACTATTAAGTGTAGCCATAGCACTGTTGAAGGCGACGATTTTTTTTATTACTTTTGGTGGCAAACGAGTAAGCAGTACACCTGATGGTAAGTGTTACTGCCGCCCATGGGCCTTTACGGCCGCTACCTACCAATACAAACTCCAAACCCACCCAGGTAGGCTTCCGGCTCTCTGGCTCACCGAACGAAGCGCAATAGCTCATTGCCATTACTCAGACGTCGATCTTCTGCGAGAGTGTGGTTCTACCCCGGACGGACCGGCCCGCGGCTGTAGACAGAGAACTGACAACAGCGTGATCCTATCACTTTTTTTTTCGATTTTGATTCGTCTTACTGACGGACAATGACTAACATGTAGAAACTAACAACATAAATAAACTGACTGACAATTTGTAAAAAAAATTGTAACTCGACACTGGCTTACTTAAGTAGCTGTTTGTCAATACGAAAAAAAATACATACAGCCATATTCTAAGTGTTGCCCGATCAAATTATTTTTATATCTAATTTTAACTCAATCAGTTATTTATTTAAAGTGTGAATCTATAAAGCAATAAAATAAAAATCGCTACATATTTACATAATCGGTTAACAAATTGAGACTATGTTACTTATTTGACAATAATTGTCAAGTATGTAAAGCTTGTTTGAGCAGAACGTATTTCTTTGTGGGGTTCAAAATATTAGGGTCACTAAAGGTTTTTGCCGCAGGTACTTGGTTTATGTCAACCTTTTACATGTTTGTGAAATAAGGTTGACCGCAATTTGCGTCGTCTAGATTAATAAGGTTCTCATAATATCTTAAATATTCTCGGGTGAATTTTATAACTTGGCAACATCTCCCGCTCGTGCAATATTCAGTGTTACCCAATTAATTCGTCTTACCGGGTCCTAAAGCTACAAACTTTTAAAAGCCCGGTAGAAAATTGTCTGCAGTTATTACTTGCAAAGTGCTCGGACAGCCAAGAATAAAAATAGTAAGCATTTTCATTAATACTATGGATTTATAATCGAATAGAAAATTTTTAATATGGCAAGTTTTTTTAATCATCATTTCAGCTCATATATACCTTTGTTGGGCCTCGAGACTCCTTCGTAATGAGCGTGAAATTCACCTACTACACCACGCTGGTCAGACGTGTTGGTATATGGTTTTGTTTCGAGCTTTCCTTCTCTTGCATAGATGTTATTTGGGATTTATATCCCTTATGTAAGGTGGTGAATTGTATTCTTACTCCGTCACCACTCGGATTACTTTTTTTAATACCTTTGTTTTTTTAGAGTAAAAAGAGTAAGTAGTATGGTATGAGACATAGTTCATAAGAGTTATTATATATTTGCATGTTATTATGTAATGGCCAAATAGGCGATAAAATTGAATTTATTTGCCCTATTTTAAACAAATAAAGAATTTGCATTTGCATAATTTTTTTAAGGAATTTATTTATATATGTTGTTTACCGTTATTATGAGATCAATTAAGATGAATCCAGATTTTTTTTTAAGTTTTAGAAGTTAGGGATACATTTCTAAGTAGTAAGTAATTGTATATATTGGTTGGCAATAGGCAAAATTTTGCACAAGAACTAACATTGGGATAAAAATAAGTTAAGCATAATCTTACCGGCTTATCGTTTAACTAAATAAGCAAGTCAAATACGGGTATCAATAAATATACTGATAAGCTATATAGATGTGACTGAGACGAAGAGTAAATATAAAAAGCGTTTATTTTCCATTAGTTTCTTATCTTGTGCAAAAAGAATTTTTATGTTTGCTATATTGTATTGATAACTAGCGACCTTATTCGCTTCGTTTCATATTATTGAAATTTACTAAACCTAAACCTATATAAGCATAACACAATAAATACAATATATCTCAGTAAGTTTCTTTTTATAACAGGCATTAAATATTAATACCTAGACCAGATTGGTCACGTTCTGAAGGAAGGTAGAGTCTCCGAAACCGGTAACCGTGTATGAAGAGAATTATGAATGTTGAGGAAACGAGTGAAGTATGCAAGGATAGAGTTCTCTGGCACTCTGTTCCCTCTACCTACCCTGCAAGGGATATGCTGTGATGAAATGTATGTATGTATGTATTAAATCTTAATGAGGATTTTCCATTCTACGCACCGTCAACAGAACACAGTTGGTAAATACAGCTGTTCAGGCGTCAGTGAAGATATAACCTAAAAAGGGTACCCGCCGGACCTACTACGAATGTCAATATATCGGGACAATGGCGATGGGAGGGAACACAGAAGGTTACAAGGCCACACACTGCCCTTTCGTCACCCCGGACGGAATGGGTGCGGAGTGTTTAGACTCTAGACAATAATCTGCAGAAAAATAATTTTCCATCTTATTTGAAACTATTTCATTAAACTTGTCAGAGATTAAAGGGTGTCCGCAATTCACATATGCTCATTATAACCCATGTACCTTTTAATTTTCAATATTAATTTATTTTATTATAATAGTCAGAAATTTCGGTTCGGACAGGTTGTGTCCAGATACATATATGGATAACCTTGCCATAAGAAGCAAAGAAAAAATGTAGAACAATTAAGACTTGGCGTTAGATTGCATTCAAGGTACGGAACATGATGACAGATGTAGGACTACTCATCTGGGCCACCGAACACAAAGATCGGGTACCTGTGGCCCGCTCGTATGGCGAAGAGAGGTGTTTGCAGGGTGGGTCTATGCGGTTGTGCGCCGCCTCTTCCGTCCGATTCCGACCGATTTGGCGGGGCGCGACCACGTCCATAGCTCTCATAATTTTCTCAGATAATCTGAGACCTAGTGTAGCCTTAAAAAACCTTTATCACTTGACCTTCTCAAGTCAGATAATAATCAATCAGTGTTCTTAAAAGTTCGTCATGACAATACTCTGCTAATATATAAGTATGCTATCTGTCAAATAATGGAGACAGATATGTAGACTTGTCCTTAACACGAAATAATCTTTAAAATAAAACAATTTTTACAGATTCTATTGCGTTTCATTTTTAATTTCCAGACGTTTTAAACACTTTACAGCGTCCATGGTTACGGGAGAACAGTCTTTCCGTAAAAATTCAATGTAAACGCGATAGAATCCTTAAAAATTGTTTTATTTCAAATGTGTAATACTCGCGTGAACATTAGAAATCTATACGCAATAACCTTTTATTAAAAACAGCATTCACTTTATTTGAGTCAACCATCTCATTAATTTACAGTGCCTTCCAAAAATCGAGATTTCATAAATTGAATTTGATACAGGTATATACTTTGAAATCCAAAATCACGAAGCTAATGTATATCTTCTTTAACCATTAAATTTAGGAAATATCTTCGCAAAGATTCGAGAATGCCACAAAATACGTGTATCTCGTTATTCTTTTGTACAAAGGTTCACTTGGTTTATTTAATGCGATTGTACCAAATTGCAAGGTTTCTTCTTAAATCTAATAAATATCGGTTATATTTTAAGCTGTTTGCTTTTGATAGTTGTTTTCTTTACTGTAAATGAACAATACCGGGTTGATCTTGTTGACCTTTTGTTATAGACATCTTATAAGCAACTGCTGATCATGGGGTTCGTTACCTTTTATCAGAAAAATGTACACCTATTGATCTGATAAGTAATACTTAATAAAGTTACGATACTTTTAATAGTAATAAGGCCACACTTTTGGCAGTTTTCTGTGTACAGCCACGAGTTAGTCCGTCAAGAATAGTACCACACTCTCATAAAAACGACGTCTGGGCAGTAGCAATACTGTTGCGCTTCGTCCGATGAGCGAAACACACGGGAGCTTAACTTTCTGGATGAGTTTTGTTTGGCACGCAGCGCGGTCTGTATATCTCGTATTGCTAATGTCCATGAACAGAAATAACACTTACCATTAGGTGTGCTACTTGCTCGTTTGCCACCATGAGCAATTAAAAAAAAATATTACCAATAGTAATAAATCAGTTCCGTTACAAATACAGTAGATTAATGTGTACTTCGTGTGGTATACCTATCTTACCCGTGGGTGATCGGAAGAGGCGACTAAGGGATATAAAATCCATACATCTAGGCAAGAGAAGGAAAACTTGAAACAAAACCCTATACCAACACGTCCGACCAGCGCGGTAGAGTAGGTCAATTTCACTCCCATTACGGAGAAGGCTCGAGCCCACAGTGGAACATATGTGAGCTGAGACGAATGTGTACTCACGCCGGGTTTCCGCAGCCCTGGATAGTAGGTTAGTGTAACTATACTATGATCAGCCAAAAAGATATCACAAAACAAGAAAAAGGGTCACAAAATGTGACATGTAAATGCTAATAACATCTTCCTCTATACCAGGAGAATTTTATTACATCCACATGTGAAGTCTTGTATGACTAAAATAGTGGTATACCACAAATAAAGGTATAATGCATCGAGACTGGCAGGAATAACCATTTCACTAAACTACTGCAATTTAAATAAACCCTTATTGCATTTAAAATTAATCTTATAATCCAATAAACACATTAAATTGTGCCTTTAGTGTAATAATAGATGAAGGTATAAATAAATTTCAACCGTAGTACGAAGTAATTAAGTTTTGTTTTCTTTGCTGATATATGTGTTGTGTCTTTTTGATTTTGATTCTTAGAAACCGGTGAAACCAGTGTCTATCCAGTGTCCAGTTGGTTCAACGAGTGCTCTGCGTAGCAAAAATAACCACAGGCTTTTGTATTTATTAGTGTAAATGAAATTAAATGAGATTGACATTTATTTATAGGCCGTCTAAGTTTACTGATTGATAAACCTTATTGAGATAAACTCGACTATTTTACAACTATCACCGCGCTATACTTTACAGCTGCTGGCCGCTCCCCAGTCCATCTCCCCGAAACTATACAGTCTGCCTTACCCTAGACACTGAAGAGTTGAACGAAATATGTTCCGAGCATAACCTGCAACCAATAAAAATTATAACTGACCAACAGATAAAGTGGCTGCACAGATGTTGTATTAGTTAAGACGCCAACCTACCATGTCAAGTGTTACGGGTTCGATATCAACGCAGTTAAATACATTCTACTATTGGGCCAGAGCCTCGTCCGCTATATGCGGCAAAATAGACTAACAATACCACGCTGATTAGACAGGTTGGTATAGGGTTCTATTTCGAGTTTTCATTCTCTTGCATAGATGTGATATGTATATTATATCCCTTAAGTCGTATTTTATGATATCCACGTATAAGATTACCACATGGATAAATTTAATTCCAGTGACCCACTTGCACGGCGTCGAGACGTATATGTAGGGCGGCGGGGTTCTCTGCCGCCCCGGACGGATTAGCGGGGCATGACGTACCGTAGCACGCCGCCAAAAAAAGAATTGAAAATTTAAAACTATAAAAGTATTACTTTTATTTGTGTTCGTTAATACGTACCCCGTACCGTCGTACCCCGCCATACAATTTTTTTTTTTGTGTGTATCTTAGTTGTTAGCTTCAGATGGCTATGACAACTTTACCCGGACTGTGGGTGAGCGCTGAGGGCTCTCAACACGTACCCCGCCATACAAGAATTAGTTCTTAAGTGCAGTGTATGTCTTAAAAAATAAATTTAAAAGGTTCTTTCGTTCGACATATTCTGAGATGTTGGAGTGATGACATATATTATTCCAACTTCGTTTTTCACATTTACAAGTTAAGTACACGTTATATATCAAGTTATACATGTGAGTCTAAAATGTATTAAGAGGAAGTTGTGTTCCCACAATGGTTTCCAAACTTCGGAGCTTACGTACTTCATTAAAGTTTACCTTAAATTATCCTTTACTAAATTGCTGCTTAAAAGTTACTGTTAAAACTCGAAGGTGTTTATTCAAAGTAAAAAATATATGTTTTATAATAGCGAACAACTGTCTGAGTGTAATAATAATAACCCCTAAGCTCTGACAGAAATACACACTCTTTTATCCCATAATCTACCTCATCATCATAGCCCATAAATGTCCTACTGTTGGGCTCGGGCCTCCTCCGTAATGGGAGGGAAATTAACCTACTATACCTGGTTAGACCTGTTGGCATAGGATTTTGTTTCGAATTTTCTCGCATAGATTTTATATGCGTTTTATATCCCTTAATCGTCTCGTACGATCACCCACGGTTAAGATATGGGTTCGTGAATAGTATTCTTACTCCGTCACCACACGGAAAATGTAATAATCTACCTAGCAGAGCGTTGATCTGAAAAAAATTATAGATCAAACATCGTCAGCTGCTAATAGTAGATATTGCATATCTATGTTATACATAGTATAAAATAAAATAAAGTCACCCATTCTATATATACGCTTTAATCTTTTAAACTACTGAACAGTTTTTAATGTGGTTTTCGTCAATAGACAGAGCGCAATACAATACAATACCTCTTTATTGTACACCATTATGAAGTACAGGAACAAAATAAAATACAATAATTTAACATTAGTACAATTATCGCATACTGCAATTTCTTCCAAACAAACTTGAGATGGATTTTTATTTTTAGTGAGCAAGCGAACTTGAGGTGTACTGAACAAATAGAAGAGGAAAGAAAATTTAATAGAACAAATGACTTAATAATAGATACACAGAATATCTATACATATATTACTTGTCACATATGTATATCTACTTATACACACATACTGACCACCGAAGACAAAGATCGGGTACCGGTGGCCCGCTCGCATGGCCAAGAGAGAAGTTTGCATGGTGGGTCTATGGGGTCACGCGCCGACTCTTCCGTCACCCCGTACCGATTTGGCGGGGCGAGACGCATCCATAGTCCACCGCAAAAAAAAATACACACATACTACTTATACATACATACATACTATTATATATACATGAATTATTACATAAATATACATATACATACAATTATTATCGATAAATTAATGACACGACTATAATGTGATCTAAAATTAGAGAGATGATGGTATACTAACCATCATCTCAGCTCATATACATGCCGCTGTTGGGCTCAAACCTCTTTTACAATATAAGGACAATGGACCTATTATACCACACCAGTCAAATCTATACCATGGGTTGGAATCGGGATTTATTTCTAGTTTTGCTCCTCTTGCATAAATATTATCTTTATATCAAATAGCTTTACGACACCGCCGCGAAATATAGGAGATGGTGAATACCATTCTATCTCCGACACCATACAAAAAATAAAATAACTGGTATTTTTTTTATTGCTAATGGTAGCAAACGAGCAAGCAGCACACCTGATGGTAAGTGTTGCTGCCGCCCATGGACCTTTGCAGTACCTAGAGTATAGCTAGGCAGATGCCTATCAATACAAACCCCAGACCCACTCAGTTGGGCTTCCAGCTCTCTCGCTCACCGAACAAAGCGCAATAGCACATTGCCACTACTCAGACGTCGATCTTCTGCGAGAGTGTGGTACTACCCCGGATGGACCGGCCCGCGGCTGCAGACAGAAAATTGTCAACAGCGTGTTCCTAGCACTAAAAAATATATAGAACAACTGGCTACCTTAGTCACGCGTTGCTGTGGCTAAGGTAGCCTCAGTAACACGTGGCTGTTATGCTAATAAATTATAGCATATACGAAACGTTTGTACCGTTAACATCTATTAAATACTAACTCAATCCAGTCAATAGATAACAGATAATTGTGACTATCAAATAATACACAAATAATTTTCAATAAATTAATATTTTGACTATAAATTGAGATGGGAGCTATCCTATCTTTTAAGTTGAATCAAACTACACATGCTGTGCAAATTTGATCAAAATCGGTTAAGTTGTTTAGGAGCCCATCGTGGACAAACACAACGTAACGCGTAATTTATATATATTAAGATATTATAGAACAATAATATGGTATAAATTATATAGAACAATAAAATATTCTCAACCTTTTTTTAGACGGATATATCTTATATGAAATCTTTTAGCATCGTTAAATCCCATTTAATATTTACCATTTCAAATAATATAGCTGTATAAATAATATTTGCAATACCGTTCCAATAAAGCAGCGTGCCTTTTATCTCCGAATGGCCTCAAGGCCTTTAAAGTATTCTGGGGTGTGAAATTATCAGCTTACCAAAGTTATATATAAATAGGAAGCGAACGGATCGTGATTTGAATGATAAATATCTGTGAGTTTCAGACAGTCAATAAGTAGATAATATTATAGTTTTGAGATATTCAAGTATAACGAATTTATATTCATTGCCTTCAAAAATCAAGTAATATCGTTCTCTTGCTTTTATCCCAATTACTTGGGGTCGAAGCAATATGTAAACATACTTATTGCAGAAGTTATTGGCAATAGTTGTATAACTGGCTTCGTGCCTGACGTCAACCATCTTTGGGAATGTAATTGTTGACCAAACGGCATCTGATGGAATTGGTCCAGGTCGATATAAAGCTCTTAGTCGTCTTTTACGACATCCACGAGTAAAGTAGGGGGTATTTGTAGCTACTACCACACAGCAAATTCAATGCATACATATTTATATTTTTTTAATGATATTTATTAAATTATTGTACCTCTTAGATTTGTTTTAAATCGACGATAGTGAAATATAATTCGAAACATAGACTTAATGACTACAAATAAGACTAAAAGCCTTTAAAATCGTGAAAGAGCTATAATCCAGATTACTTTTAAAGGCAGTTTCCAGAAAATACCAGCAAAATTTTAAGAGCTTACCAGTAAATGTTGAGGAAACGGCCACTTTGGTTAAGATCATTGTTGAAACTCGAGACGGCTCCAAAATAAATCTCTTACCATAATTTTGTGAAGGGGTTTTCGTTATAAATAGAGGGTATTTATTTTCTAATGATTGCCTCAGCGATTTTGATGTTAATCATTGAAGAATACTTTCAGTATAAAGTGAATTTAAAAGAAGTAATGGCAATCTTTTATCAAAACTACACACCTCACTAAGGAACTAGCCACTCGGTAAGGAACTAACCTCGCAATGCTTGGGACTTTGCAAATATGCAATGCTGGTGCTGGCATGAAAATGTGATGCGACTGGATGAAAGTAATGTTGTGAGAAAAGTTTCAAGTTATTAGATAAATATAAAAGATATAAGTTAGAAGTAAAGATGAATGGATTGCATGACATGGATAGGAAGGAAGTGAACGGAACATTGATAGAATTGTGTGTAAGAACAGGACATATTGCGTCGACCCCAAGTAATTAGGCTGAGAGCAGGGTAATTGATAATACAATTATAGTTTTTTTTTGTGGTTCTATATTCATAAAATATTAACATGGACAACACGGAAATTTTGCTTTAATTGACAATTTAAAGACGATTGTCTTTTGCATCATACTCTAAAAATGTTTCCTCAGTTGAAGAGAACCTACTTTCCTCGAACGAGCATTACATATCCGATCGTGACGATTCACTCTCATTCAATACCCACAAAAAAAAATGCACAGCACCTCTAAAAAAGTTTTCACTTCAAAAATCATCATCATCATATTCTTGCTCTTATATCCCAATTACTTGGGGGTGACGGAATACGTCAACTTCTTCCATATAGTTCTATTAAATGTCTCTGTAGTCACTCCCTATCTATCCATATCATGCCTCACGCAGTCCACTCATCTTTTCTTTGGTCTCTCTTTATTCCTAAAGCCTTCAGTTCATACTTAAGACTTTCCACTTTCCTTTCGGCAACAAAAATATAATGTAAAATAAATAATTTTCAATCTCAAGATAGATAATTTAAAACAATAAATTTTATCATAAGTTAGGAAACTTGTTTGAAATACCAACTAATGGTTGCATAATTAATAACTCGTGCTTACACTGTGATCGTATAAGAAACTTCGGCTGCCCGTAAAATATCAGGCAACCATATTTTAAGATTCTTTGTGTTCCGAACAATGATGTTCCATAGAATCTTTAGAGAACAAAAGTGGGGGGGATATGTATGGAATTGAAGAAGTTGAGAAGTAACGCTGCTTTGACTGTGAGCCAAGAAAGTTGGCCGTGTGAACCAATTAAGTTCTACGCAGTAGTATTCAGATGATATATTACAAGGACGATGAAATATTACAATTTATAACGAAATAATAAATAATAGAACAGATTTAAATTACTGAAATTTTAGCATTTAATATGCTTAATTATTTATAAAACCGGATTACGAAGCGAAAAATGATGTCACAAGCGGGATTCGAACCCGCGCCTATTGGGATTCCGGCCTAATCATGCTGCCACTACACCACCGTGACTTATTGTAGGACATGCAAATTTCGCTTTGTATCATATTTACGTCCTAAGGTGACAGTATGTCATCTACCCGACAATGTTTTCGGTTATGATATAATGACAATGTTAATGTAATCGGGTTTTATAAATAATTAAGCATATTAAATGCTAAAATTTCAGTAATTTAAATATAGTAACAAGGTTGTGTCATCGTTTAATACAATTCTAACTGCATAGTTTGAAGTATTAAGCCTATAACAATGTGTAACCCTTAGTTGATAGTATTCGTAGTCGCCGCCACACAGCAACAGAAGAATATATAAAAACTAATTTAAAAACATACTTTTTAAACAGTCTGTAGCTCACACACTACACGATATCTACTCGTAGTTTTGTACACTCACTTACATTGTCGTAATAATGTAATCTAAACAATGAAGGTAGGTAGATTATATATTGATGTACCTTATATATGACTATGTTGTTGTTTCGGCTCCACAGAATGTTATTGCGATCTGGACTAACCTTAGTGATTTTTAGATTGTAAGCAAACAATGCTGAGCAGGCTATGCTCGGGAATTCTCTGCAAGATAGAATTCGAAATACGGAAATCTGCAAAAGTACGGGTGTAACCGACATAGCACGAAGAATTAGTACGCTGAAGTGGCAATGGGCAGGCCACATCGCTCGATGAACCGACAACCACTAGGGAAAGTTCTCGGACAGACGACCTGGTGAAAGTTGCTGGGAGTCGTTGGATGCAAGCGGCACAGAACCCCACACTGTGGCGTAACATGAGGGAGGCTTACGTGCAGTAGTGGACGGCGATAGGCTGAAATGATATGATGATGAAGAATTTTTTTTAATAAAATCTATAACAATAATAAAAAAAAAGAGATTGCATACGAACATGTGTTTGGAGCAACGTGGTTGTATGTTTTGCTCCATATGTCTATCCTTCGTTATACTACATGATGGCGACTACGAATAGTACCAATCTTTGCATTACTCTTGGGTGTCATAATCGTCGTGCTTAGAAAGCGCTTTGACTGCACTTGATATTGTAAGTTTGCCAGGCGATAGGTACACCTCATTCCCCTGGTGATCCCAAAGTCTATTTTAACGATTCCAAAAACATCCACTGTTACGAAATAAATAATGTCTAAGATGATTTTATGTTAAATAATTTATATTGTAAATTCACTCTTATAATATCTTACTTAGATATTATAAAGAGGAAATTCGATGTAATAAAGTGGAAATGCTACCTCGTTCATAATTATTTGAAGTGGCACTTAGTAAATTTTATCTATTAAATGTAATGTTATTTATTTAGTAAATAATATTCATTTCAGAGATGAAACCAGAACAGATGTAATAGTAACAATAGGTAATGATGTACTAGAGCAAGTGGATGAATTTGTATATCTTGGATGTGGATTTAGCCGAGATGGAAGGTACACCACTGATATAGAGCGAAGAGTAAATGCGGGAAATAGAGTGAACGGAGCGTTGGGGCAACTTCTCGGCAGCCACCACCTCAGCCAGAAGGCACGTGTAGCAATACATAACGCAGTGCTTGTCCCAACATTACTGTATGAAAGCGAGAATTGGGTATGCAGAAAAGAGTATGAAAGTAAAATTAATGCGTTCGAAATGCGATCTCTGCGGAAAATCTGTGGAGTTAGGCTGACCGACCGCATTCGTAACGAGGGAGACCTAGACTAACCTACCTAGACCAGATCGGTCATGTACTGAAGGAAGGTGGAGTCGAGAGTCTCCGAAACCGGCGAACGTGTATTGAGAGAATTATGAATGTTGAGGAAGCGAGTGAAGTATGCAGAGATAGTTCTCTGGCACTCTGTTCTCTCTGCCTACCCTGCAAGGGATATGGCGTGATGATATGTATGTATGTAATATTCATTTCAGCTCAGTTCCACTGTTGGGCTTGAGCCTCCTCCACAACGGGTGGGAAATTGGCCCACTATATCACGCTGGTCAAACGTGTTGATAGGGTTTATTTTAAAGTTTTCATTCTTTTTTTTA
The DNA here is from genome assembly GCA_905163515.2 of Lymantria monacha. Classification (NCBI taxonomy): domain Eukaryota; kingdom Metazoa; phylum Arthropoda; class Insecta; order Lepidoptera; family Erebidae; genus Lymantria; species Lymantria monacha. The sequence continues at coordinate 20,626,133 of LR991102.1, read as the reverse complement.
ATTGCTGATGATGGCAAACGAGCAAGCAGCATACCTGATAGTAGGTAAGTGTCAGTGACGCCCATGGATCTTCTACCGATAAAATCCCCAAACACATCCAGTTGGGCTTACGGCTCTCTCGCCTACCGATCGAAGCGCAATAGCACATTGCCATTACTCAGAAGTCGGTCTTCTGTGAGAGTGTGGTACTACCCCGGACGGACCGGCGCGCGGCAATAGACAGAAAACTGTCAACCGTGTGGTCCTGCCACTATTGATTTTTTTCACATTCTCTTACATAGATGTTACATGCGTTTTATATCCCTTAGTCGTCTCTTACGATCATCCACGGGTAAGATGGTGGTAAATTGTATTCTTACTCCGTCACAACACTGATAACTATATAGACCATATCATATTACATATTTTCTTATATTGTTTTTAATTGATGAAGGACTTAACATTACTGCAATCTATAAAAGCGGAGAAGTGACTATAAATTATAAAATATTCAACAAAAGATTTTCAGTGTCAGTGAATATAGAATGACTAATGAGAAAATAAACACACGCTGGGGTAACTGGCACGTGTATATTTTTTGATATACCATATTTTCCCTGTCTGGTCACAGACGTCGGTGAACGAGATCTAATGAAAAAAATTGTTTTGGATTTGTCACAGGTACTGCAAAGGATGACTCGTGATTTGAACCCGGACTTGTAAAACATTCTAACGTGGCCTATCAGCGGATACAAAAAATAATAAAAAAGTATAGAATTCAGACTACATCCATAGCTGTTAGTAAAAATTTGCTTACTAAATAGATTTTTTTTTTTTAATTCATATACAAGACACTAAGACAAGAACGGAAGAGCGAAAAGAATAATACCTATATTATTATAATTTAAGCCGGCTTTTGACTATCGGATATAATCTTAATATGTATATATAAATTTGTTATTTATAAATCGGATATTTATATATAAATCGGATATAATCTTAATATGTATATATAAATTTGTTATTTATAAATCGGATATTTATATATAAATCGGATATAATCTTAATATGTATATATAAATTTGTTATTTATAAATCGGATATTTATATATAAATCGGATATAATCTTAATATGTATATATAAGTTTGTCCGCGATGGACTCCGAAAGTACTTAACCGATTTTAATCAAATTTGCACAGCATGTGTAGTTTGATCCAACTTAAAAGATAGGATAGCTTCCATCTCAATTTTATAGTCGCAATATTATTTTATTGCAAATTATTTGTCTATCATTTGACAGTCACAATTATCTGTTATCTCCAAACGATTCTAACAGATGGCGGTATCTGTTGACTGGATTGAGTAAGTATTTAATAGATGGTGCTATGTTAAACGTTGCATATAAGCTACAATTTATTAGCATAATCACCACGTATTACTGAGGCTACCTTAGCCACAGCAACGCATGGCCGAGTCTGCTAGTATAATATATATTACATCTTGAGATATAATATTTTATCGCTCGTTATACATTTTGTACGAGACCGTTCACACCGTGCTATAATATATATTACATCCCGAACTATAAATATTTTTTCGACCAAATAAGCGATATTTTGAAGAAGTATATTTTACCTCACGACCCCGGACACTGCGCCTCCCTCTGCCTCACCCTTAGCTTGAATGGTGACCAAAGCTGAACTGTTTCAAAATATATATCTTACAGTGTGAAAAGCAATCACGGGATGTAATATATAGCTCAAGATGTGATATATATTAATTATATCTCATAGTCAAAAGCCGGCTGTATAGTACGACTCATTCTACTTTCATAATCCAATAACAATAATTCAAAATAATTAATACCTTTCTATATTATTATTGTGTTTCTGGAATATATTTCTATTACAAAAATTATATATAATATTCGTACCATATTTCTAGAAATTGTTTCTAGACTAGATTACCAATCATATTAAAATATTTCTTATTTTCTCTAACACATAACAATTTTCTGGACAATATTATCGTTTTATTGCACCAAGATACAACACGAATATCTAGAAAAATTCGGATAGCTGGTATTTTATTTATTCTATCATAAACCATTTTTTGTGAGGTTATCGTACAAGACCTTTCAACATTTATTATTATATATATTTGCGTCTAATAACACTAGGGGTATTGACCTAAAAGCATAAGCTACAATATATACAACTATCAGGTTTTTAAATCTCATATGGTCTCTACCAGCTGTGTGGTAGCGGCTACGAATACTACCAATCCTTACTTTACTGGTGGGTGTCGTAGAAGACGACTAAGAGCCTTATAACGACCTGAGTCAACTCCATCTGATGCTGTTTGGTCAACAATTACATTCCCAAGGTGGGTTGACGTCTGGCAGGCGGCCGGTCATAAAACTACTGCCAATAACTTTTACAATATGTATTAGGGAACGTCCATTAATCACGTGATCTTCTTTTAGCATTTTTTTAACCAACCTTGGTGATACGTGGTGAGGTTTAAGACTATGAAACATCACGTGAGTTTTAGTACCTACAAAGAAGTAGCCCACAGCCCATTATATTCTCGGTTTTTTTTTGCTTTTTTATACTTCGCAAAAAGGTCTTTATACAGATCACCTACTTTAAACGACTTCGTTCGTTGCCTGGCAACGGTAAGTCAGTCACACTACACGCCGCTTTTCAGTTTAGAAATCGCAGCGTTTGACGAAAAATAAATACACGTGATATCTTACTACATCCGCCCTCCCCCTTGTGATGTTTCGTGATTTTTGTCAACCAACACCACCCCCCTCCCCCTTTTAAATGTCACGTGATTAATGGACAGCCCCTTATGAAAGAATAGTATATATTGTATCGACCCCAAGTAATTGGGATAAGAGTAGGAGAATGATGAGAGACCATATCTCTACCATAGTGAACCATTTGTCGTAAGTCAGTTTAAATTCCACAGTAATGAGTAAGCCACGCTACGTCAAAATGACAGTCGCGTGTCCAAAAAGCAAGCTTTTTTGTTACAAACAGGACTGTGTGTGGTCTGTTTTTAATTGGATATTATGACGCCGTTGCTAATCTGTGTTTTGGTTTTAAATGCTCTCTTACATTCACTCGTAGCAGGATGTGTAAACGTATTTTGCACATGATCAAACAAAAAAAAGGAACAAAAATAAAACGAAAACATCCGATCCAGAAACCAAACACGATCTCAGTCACCAGATGCCACAAAAGCAACGTTTCAATTCATTTTATTTAAACATATATCCGCGTAGGAAAGCATAAATTATTGTAACTGAATCGAGATTTTATAAGGGGTTAACCTTAACATTGAGGGGTGTTATTTTTGGGGTGCGTCGATCAATATTAAATCGATGAATCGAGTAAAACATGAACGAAGGGGACTCGGGTTACTGATAAATTTAGTGCAGAGCACAACGATATTATAATATAAAATTGAGTAAAATTTTTTGAAGTGAAAACTATTTTAGGCACGCTGTGTAAATTGTGGGTATTCTTTTTTTTTTAATATACCAGCCTTTTTTTTCTTTTTCTGGTGGGCCATGGACGTCGCACCCCGCCAAATCAGTCCGGGGTGACGGAAGAGGCGGCGCGCAACCCCATTGACCTACCCTGCAAGCACCTCTTCTTCGCCGTGCGAGCGGGCCACCGGTACCCGATCTTTGTCTTCGGTGGCCCGCTCGGCGGTATGCCCTCTCGGGCTCCTCTCCTGTTGACGCCCCGACAGATTTCGCCGTCGAGGCGTCGTCCTCACGCGGTGGCCTCGCGTCGGGTGACCGGACAATTCCCCGGTCCGATCACCCGAAGCCTCGGTTAGGGCGGCATCAGGCGCAGGTATTCGCGCCTGCGCCGCCCCGGCCGCGGGCGGCGGCCCGGGTCACGGGAATCCTCCCGGGCCCGTTCCGCCGCCTCCTTCTGCGAGATGACAGCCTCGCAGAAGGCGGCGACCGCGTCCCAATTCCTGACGCTGTCGACCATCGCCCTCACGACAGCCGGCAGCGTCAGGTCGGCACCGATAATAGCGACGAGGTCGCGGCGCTGCCCGTCCCAGCTCGAGCATTCCTCGAGCGTATGTTGCGCCGTGTCTTCGTCACTACTGCAATGATGGCAGCCCGGAGTCCATTCCCTGTATACGACCGTGTGCAGGTATTTCCCGAAACACCCGTGCCCCGTTAACACCTGCACCAGTCGGAAGGTGAGGACCCCGTGCCGCCGCTCCATTGATTCCATCAGTACGGGCCAGAGGGCCTCGACGGTAGTGACACCGTGTCTAGGCCTCTCCAGCCGCGTAGCCCAACGGGCGATGACTTCTCGGCGGGCGTCCTCGCGCCAGGTGGCTATCTCGTTAAACGATGGGGAGCCACCCTCTTCGCGCATTGAGGTAACCCGCCGGTAGAGGTCGGAGAGCATCTCCGCCTCTAGGTCCCACGGGGGTGTCCCGGCCAATAGGCACGCCGCCTCTGTCGACACCGTGCGGTACCCGCGAATGGCTCTGACCGCCATGGCTCGCTGTGGCCTCCACAGCACCGCCCTGAGCTGGGCGTTCAGAGCCCTCGCCCACACGGGTGCGCCGTACATAGCCATTAATTAGTTAATATACCAGCCTGCACTAAGGGAAAAGTCTTGTATTGCGGAGTTCTTTACAAACATATAATTAACGCAGACAAATTACATACTTTGTGGATCACACAGTATTATCCCGCGTAAGAATCGAATCCACGGCACTGGCACAAGAGGTATCTTAACCACTACACCATCTGTGCAGTCGATATTCAGCTTACATTGCTACGAAAGGAATAGTTTTACTTAATAATAATTTTTAGAAGAAGGGGTCCGCATTCTCAGTCTGTTATTCTTACAAGTTTCCCAGGAGGATTCTCATGCCTATTTCCCTGCTGAAACCACAGTCGGGTTTTACAAATTCCGCGATAGTAAAGGGTAGTGAACCATTGTATTCTTAACACAGGGAGATATAAAAATAACCGCGAAATATTACCAAAGCGAAAGAAAATATCCGGGGTTACATTATTTGTACTCGAACTAAGAACAATAGTTAGCGAGAAAGTTCGCATTCAAAGGTACATTATTAGCCATCGAAATGAAGTAAACATACTTAACACAAACATCAAACTGCCGTCAAAGTTTCGTCGACAAATATTTATTTATTGCATCGTAACCAAAACAATGTGAAAACAGAAATGATTTTTTTTCAAAAATGTTTTTTTTTTTTTTTTGTAAACCGATTCGATGATTTTAAGGTCACTGACGTTGTAATTCTTACTTTAATTTATATTTAAATTAAATATATTCAGTTGTAGAATATATTAACTCTATATTCATTAATTCGTCTCATCTCAACCCCTATCTAACCCGTGCGTGATCGTAAAAAAACGCCTAAAGGATATAAAATGTATATAACATCTATGCAAGAGATTGAAAACTTGTAACAAAACCCTTTACCAACACGCTAGGACACGGGATATTAACCTACTATATGTGGTATAGCAGGTTAATATCCCTCCCGTTTGGAGGAAGTTCGAGCCCAATAGTGGGAAGTGTATGAGCTGAGATGAAATACACACAATGGATAGGAACTGAACTGACCAAAGCAGCGAAAAGGCGCAAATAAATATTAAAAATATAAACCACAGGTAAAAAAATTTAATATTAGCCGACGATGTTCTACTTCGAAGCTCACATATCTCGCCCTATTAAGCATGAGTTTCCTCCACAATGAGGGTAAAATTGACCTACTATATCATACTGGCTAAACAGGTTGTAACAATGTTTTATTTCGATTTTTCCTCCTGATACGAAGATGGTGTGTGATTACATATTTTAATAATATCTTACGGCTTTCGTTGGATATAAAGAGGTGATGATTATAGATCAAATACTGACTATTATCATTATCATTCTGCTCTTATTCCAATAGCTTGAGGTCCACGTAATATGTAGTCTTTGGAACTCCTACATTGCCCTCAACCACGGCCTAAGCAATGGTTACGTACTCAACAAGCTCTATATAGAATATAGACGGACTATAAAATCTTATTTATATATAATCACTCTCTTATCCAATTACAAGGGGTCAATGCAATATCTTCTCTTCTTCTATCGTACATACATATGTAGGTATGATAGAAAAGTATAAAAGTTTAATGTCTGGCCGCCTGCTTGACGTCAACCCTTCATGTGAATGTAGTTATTGACCAGAGAGCATAAGACGAATTTAACCCAATTCGATGAAAAGCCATCCTACTTTAGGATGGCTTTTCATCCTTTACGACGATCACGAGCAATACAAGAATTTGTTTGTATTCGTACCTGTTATCAGACAGAACAAAAATTAAATATTTATTGAATATCTTCTTCTGAAAATATATCCTGTAATTATTTTATTTATTTTGAAAAGGATAAAAATACAGAGAGATTTAATTCATTATTTGCGAGCCACTTAAAAGGATAAAAGTATGTTAAATAATTAAAAGCAAAGCTGACAGTATTAGTAAGAGGTTATCTCAACAGTATCTGTTCCAGGCAACTATTGAGTGGACAAAGGTGAGGTCTGCTACTCATATGACACGATTTGTAGTTATATTGTTTACATACTTAGATATATATATCGCCAATCAATATACATATTTGGTGTGGAAGTATAGTACATTACTGCAGCGGCCAGCAAAAGAGGCATTGATGGACGAACGTGTAAATTATAATAATAATTATAAGTACGTAAGTCCATCAATTCCTAGTTGTGGCCAAGGCTTGTATAGTGCTTTTCACAAATAATGCGCGGCAATTAAAACTAAGTAGTACTAAGTAGAACTGTATACATGACGAACAACGAACAATATTTTTCACGGGGTTCATTTGTTTTTTTTTTTCTTTCATTTTCAAACAGGTTTCTTTTTCAAGCCAGTTCGAAATTTAAATAAAACTCTGATAAGTTGCCTATTGGTTATGTTTTGAAATAACAAATCGTTCCATTTTTTAGGTTTTATTTAGAGATTTCCATCTTTTGCGTATAAATATGTTATATGCATATTATATCCCTTACTCGTCTTTTACGATACCCATGTGCTGAAGATTGATGAATTGCATTCTTAAACCGTCATCACACGACAATAATGAATAAGCAAACTAATTACACCGGCACACAAAAAAAATAAAGTTCTCTGTACTTTTGACGAGACCCATATATTTTTATGTATTTTGACCCGCTGAATCCGAATATGAGGTCCATTTAACCCGTACACCCTTAAAATTTCGAGAAAACTTTAAAAACCGAAAAAAAGACGAAAATCGGCGTTTTCGGTGATGTAAAATTTTTTTTTGACCTAAACCAAGCATGATTTTTATGTATTTTGATCCGCTAAATATTTATCTGAAGTTTATTTGGACCATTAGGCGTTTAAAGTCTAAGTAAATTTCAAAAAACCCTCAAAAATTGTGAAAAAAGCCCAAAATTCCAGATATGGTTATGAAAAATTTTTTGAAAGATCTGATTTTTTTTAAGTTTTAGGCCAAAAAGAATCTAATTTATATATAACAGAGTGGATCATAAGTTTTTTTTTATTTATTTTTATTTAAAAATTGATTTTTATTATAACAAATTTGATTTTTATTAATTTTTAGGTGTTTTTTGCCATTAATTTATATTTTTAGAGATGTCTGGGCCATCGAAGTTCGATATTTATATGTAACAGATAAACATACATGAAAATCATGATTTATCTAGCTCTATAATTTTTTTTTCTAACAATATCTGGAATTTTTGGCCTTTAGGAGGAGAATTTCTATTTTTTTGTGTGCCGATGCCGGTGTATTGTATCGCCTTTACTAAATTAATCATTAGTGGCTCGCACAATGAATTTTATTGCGTAGGTATCGAACCCGCGACACTGGGCATAGGAGATCACTACATTAACAATTACAGTATAGAGATAGCGTTTAACGCGATTAATTGTAGAGACACTTAATGATTGTTCTGAGTCATCAGCTTTTCCTTTCCGAGGGAGGTCAGTAATGCAAGAAGAATAATAAAATCCGATATAAAACGGTTTATCAATCTTTCTGACCAGCGTGATATAACACTGCATTTTCCCTTCCTTTGTAGATTAGAGTCATAACAATCGTAGGACACAAGAATGCTGAGAAGAAAAGCACTGATAAAATCCACAATGATCATCATCATCTCAGCTGGTATATAGCCCACCGTTGAGTTCGAGCCTCCTCCATATTGGAAGGGAAATTGATCTAGTATACCACGCTGGTCAGACGTGTTGATATAGGGTTTTATTACGAGTTTTCCCTCTCTCACATAGGTGTTATATGCGTTTTATATTTCATAGTCGTCTCTTACGAACACCCATGGGTAAGATAGGGATGGTGAATAGTATTCTTACTCCGTCACCACATGGAAAATGATCATCATGGTGGCTTAAATGAAGCAGTTATTATTACGTGATTTTCAATACGACACTTATGCCTATTGTTAACAACGACCCCTAAATATTAGGTGACACCCCAAGCAATATAACTAACACGTAACATCAATATTATGTGTAATTTAATGACTTCTAATGTTTACGCGAGTATTACACATTTGAAATAAAACTACTTTAACGGATTCTATCACGTTTGTATTTGATTTTTAATTTCCCGACGTTTACGACGGGTGTCCTCCCGTGACTATGATCACTGTTAAGTGTTCGAAACGTCGGGAAATTAAAAATCAAATACAAACGCGATAGAATCCGTAAAAGTAGTTTTATTTCAAATGTGTAATTTATGTCGTCTCATATGTTACCTATAATTTATGAGTCTTTAGTGAAAACGGTCATTAAGCCCCGGATATTTCCAAATATTTAGTATATTTATTAATGTGTGCATTTATGGGTACTCTTTTTTGCTATCCAGATCAAAATATTTACTCTTTTCAACGGAAATGCCCATCAATCCGGCATCCTGCTTAACCTTAATGCTATGTAAACATTAGTGATGGACGAATCCGAGATATTTTAAACAATCAAATCAATTGCAGCTATTTTAAAATCATATTTCGTATTTATTAGTAGCTTAATGCATGTGGCTACGATTATTACCAACCTTTACATTGCTCAAATTATAGAAATTTAGCATTTTAATATGCTTAATTATTTATAAAAATCCGATGACAAGCGTAAAATGATTGTCACAAGTGGGATTCAAAACCGCAACTATTGGGAATCCGTTCCAATCGTGCGGCCATTTACACCACCGTGAACTATTGTAGGACATTCAATTCTCGCATCGTATTATATTTTTGTTTTTAAGGAGACGTGTGCCATCTACCCGTCATTGTTTACTCATTGTACAGGATTAATTCTCAAACTTTGCAGTTAGAATTGTATTAAACGATGACACAAACCTGTTATTCAAATTACTGAAATTTAGCATTTAATATGCTTGATTATTTATAAAAACCCTATTATATTGCTAACAGGTGTCGTAAAAGAGGACTAAGAGCTTTACATCGACTTGGATCAATTCCATCTGATGCCTTCAGGATATAAATAACATTCCCTAAGATTGTCAATTGTGACCACCGAAGACAAAGATCGGGTACCGGTGGTCCGCTCGCACGGCGAAGAGAGAGAAGTTTTACGGTGGGGCTATAGGGTCACGCGCCGCCTTTTCGTCACCCCGGACCGATTTGGCGGGGCGAGACGCATCCATAGTCCACCAAAAAAAAAAAAGGATTGTCGATTTCCATCAACAATCAGCAAGCGTCACACAAACAGACGGCCAGCCAATAATAAAATTATTGCCAAAGCTTTTGCAATATGTGCGACGAAACAAGAGTACATAATGGTCGGCGACTCTATGGATAGGGATAAAAGCAGGATGATGATGATGATAATGGTTTCTAATTTTTACGCGAGTACCTATTACACATTTGAAATAAAACTACTTTTACGGATGCTATCGCGTTTGTATATGATTTTTAATTTCCCGACGTTTCGAACACTTTACAGTGATCATAGTCCTCCCGAGACCATGATCACTGTAAAGTGTTCGAAAACGTCGGGAAATTAAAAATTAAATACAAACGCGATAGAATCCGTAACAGTAGTTTTATTTCAGATGATAAAGATGCGATCCAGCGTCCTCGACATTTACTGATGGACTCCGACGATTCAATTACTATCACTCAAGAAAGAGCATACACGGCCTGCGCGGCCATAACACATTAATATCCGCGCTTTCGCCCTCGCCGCCGGGGATGAAAGGCGCGACGTGTAAAAGTCAGGCGATGTCGTTTAAAGCCTTTTCTCCGGGCTGAGAGCCTACAGCTCTCACCCATAGTCCAGGTTAAGCTGTGACAGCCATCTGCGTCTAACAGCTAAAAGACAGACACAAAAAAAAGATATTAATAATGATGAATAACAGCTAATGCATGATAATATTAAGCCTTATATTAATCTAGCTCTATCATATACTTGTGGAGAATATAGCTATGCAGTCTCATGTCAAAGCATTCAAGTTTATTGCCTTATAACAAACAAGGTTCCAGATATAGAATCTGCTGCTATTAAAAATTACTGATAGAACGCCCGAGTAGTGATATTAGAATTCAAGACCTCGAGGTTTAGTGTCACATATTTATGCTATGAGTTTCGCCAGGCTGTTAATCTTTCGAATCGCTTATATACTTATTTAAATGAGAAAATTGATGGTTCAAATTACTGAAATTTAACATTTAATATGCTTGATTATTTATAAAAACCTGATTACGAACGAAAAATGATTGTCACAAGTGGGATTCGAACCCACACCTATTGGAAATCCGTTCCAATCGTGCTGCCACTTACAGCACCGTGAACTATTGTAGGACATTTTTTTTTTATAAATTGATGGTTTAGAATTCATTTCGTTTGTAGTGACAGTGCGGTCTTAGAGCGTCATGAACACAAAATTCTTATCTTAGATTACAACTGTAGTATAGAGTGACGTGTTAACTGAAATATAGTGATATAACATATGTACGGCCATACCTTCTAAGGCTAAGTCCTATGTACTTTATTTAGGTTTTGCGTATAGTAAAAAGCTAAAATAGGTAAAGAAATATATATAAAATGGTCAACAACTCCTGCGCAACTTATCTAACTCCAATCGCCAAACCGCTTCAAACGTGGCGATTATAGCATTAAAGTCTCTTTGAGAGACTTATGTACAATAGTAGAAATCATATAGATAGCATATTCCGTCACGACACGGGTTACAATTCTCTGACTCATTGGACAACAATTAAAATGTTTTTAGATTGTTCCATGAGGCTAACTCGCCGTTCGCTATGAACTTTCCCTAGTGAGTTCATTCGACCAGCTCGACCATGCGTTCACAGTAGTTTTCGATTTTATAAACAACGAGGGCGCTTAGACAGCTAGAGAAAGTCAACCGAAAACATTGAAACGTTTTTACAATAACAATCGAATTTAATGGCTTTGCTTTACCCATCATTATTTTAGGTAGTTATAAATATGTAGTTTTGGCGGGAACGTGAAAGCGCCATATGGTGGTCTCGTATTATATTGAATATTTTAGTGTTTTAAATAGTTTGCATGGCATTTTATGTAATGTGATGCAAAGTGTGGTAACGGAGTAAGAATACAATTCACCCACGGGTAAGACGGGGGTACCCTTTTTACCCGTGATCTTACTAGACGACTAAGGGATGTAAAACGCATATAACATCTATGCGAGAGAAGGAAACCTCGAAACAAAACCCTATACCAACACGTCTGACCAGCGTGGTATAGTAGGTCAATTACCCTCCCATTATGGAGGAGGCTCGAGCCTAACAGTGGGACGAATATGAGCTGAGATGATGATGTAAAGGAACTGCCGGTAGTGAATATGATGAAAAAGCTTTACAAATGTTTTCGTTCTCCGTCAAAACTCCCAGATAATACATTAACAGTGTAATCATAGTAATAATAATAACCATAGCATGTTGAAGGCGATGATTCGACTTACTGTTAGACAATGAATAATATGAAGAATTAAAACTACTTTTACGGATTCTATCGCGTTTGTATTATTTTTTAATTTCCCGACGTTTCGAACACTTTACAGTGATCATGGTCACGGGAGAACAGTCCTCCCGTGACCACGATCAAACGCGATAGAATCCGTAAAAGTAGTTTTATTTTAAATGTGTAATACTAGCATAAACATTAGAAATCATTATAATATGAGAATAGGTTCTAGGACAGACAGACGGACAGACGGATGGACAACAAAGTGATCCTATAAGGGTTCCGTTTTTTCCTTTTGAGGTACGGAACCCTAAAAACTAAAAATTTGAAGAAACTGAACTCACCTACCTAGACCAGATTGGTCATGTACTGAAGGAAGGTGGAGTCAAAGAGTCTTCGAAACCGGCGAGCTCATACACATGAAGAGAATTATGAATGTTGAGGAAGCGAGTGAAGTATGCAAGGATAGAGTTCTCTGGCACTCTGTTCTCTCTGCCTACCCTGCAAGGGATATGGCGTGATGATATGTATGTACGTATGTCTGATAATATCTAAAGTAAAAATTGTAACTCAACATTGGCAACAATGAGCTTGCAGTTGTAGTAGCTGATTGTCAATACAAAAAGGAAGAATTTATGAAGGGAAATCACTGAACTAGGTAGGACAAGGAATTGGGTAAGGTGCTAGTAAACTGAAGTCTTTTTAGTTTAGAATATAGCCAATGTAAACTACACAATCGCCTATAGACTATAAAAATTTAGAACGAAAACGTGTCGAAGAAAATAAGGTTTGTATAAAGTGTGAATTGCAAATGATTGAGCTGTTTTATTACCGGAGGGACAAGTTTGATGTCATATGGCGGCAAAACTCAAAGAAAACATTAGCTTTGGTTAAACTTAAGTTGATTTTTGAACGACGCACAGAAGCGGAGAGCTTGTATGGGCAAATTAAAAGGTCTCATGACCCAGAGTAGGATAAAAAGAAGACGTGAGTTCCATAATTAGCTACATTTCCTCTCTTCGTCACCGCAGTTGATTGCTTGACTTCGGTGATCCGTCGACGGGTTAATCTTTTGGATGCCTTTCTCGTGTACGTTCCAGCGATAAAGCACCGATACATCGTTCACCGATACATCGTTCACGCAAATAAAACATAGGACAAATATGTGTCGGACTTTCTTACGAAGAATGCCGTCTTTCACTTCTTTTTCTCAGCCTATGTCTCACTTTTAGAAGAAGAAATTAGCCACTTTATCTATATGGGCTAGCAAAAAGTATCATATTTCTATGTTCATCGCTTTTTAGTAATGTTATATAATGTTACCTAAGGTAGGTTACCTCTCTTACTCAATTTTATAATGCCTACGGGAAAGGAAGGGGTCCCCGGGCCGAATGACTACAGAACAAATTTGAAATAAAACTATTTTTACGGATTCTATTGCGTTAGTATTTGATTTTTAATTTGTCTGTAATACCTATGACTTTTTGGAGGCGAGACACCTTAGTCCTGCCGTGACCATGAATGCTGTAAAGTGTTGGAAACGTCGGGAATTTAAAAATCAAACACAAATGCGATAGAATCCGTAATATATTAGAAATTTAAAACGTATAAAATAAAAAATAAACTCAATCTTAAGTACTTAATAATTACGTATTAATTATTCTAAAATAATACCTCGTGTTGGAGGACCGCTCACCCCCACAACCTTTAAACGGCTGAACCGATTTTTATTAAACATGTCTTAGAACACTCGCACATAAGTCACCTTTAAAACAAAAGAAAAAACTATTTTAAAAGCCGCTTCATCCGTTCGGGAGCTATGATGCTACAGACAGACAGACACACATTGTGGTAGGACCATGCTGTTGACAGTTATCTGTCTGCAGCCGCGGGCCGGTCCGTCCGGGGTAGTACCACACTCTCGGAGAAGATCGACGTCTGAGTAATGGCAATGCATAATGAACGAAGCGCAATAGCATTGCGCTTCGTTCGGTGAACGAGAGAGCCGGAAGCCCAACTTGGTGGATTTGGGGATTGTAATGGTAGGCAGCAACCTAGCTATACTCTTGGTATAGTAAGGGTCCATGGGCAGCAGTGACACTTACCATCAGGTGTGCTGCTTGTTGGTCTGCCACCATAAGCAATAAAAAAAAAACACAGCCAGACCAAACTTATAACACCCGTTTTTTTGCGTTGAGGGTTAAAATTAGTTTTATTTAACATGCGCAGGTAATACTAGCATAAACATTACAAATCATTATCTTGAGAAAGAGTTACTTTGATTAGCATACAGTTATAGTAAACCACGAGTATATCGAGCAAGTCATCGTATCCACGTTCAAAATTACTTATGCATTGTATGCAATCACTGATTAGGAGTGCTTTGTTATTCTACCTGGTATTTATAGGACCTCCCATTACGAATTACAATAAATAAACATAGGTATCTACTGTATTATCCGTGTGGTGACGGAGTAAGAATGCAATTCATCAACCTTTATCTTACCCGTGGGTGATCGTAAGAGACAACTAAGGGATATAAAACGCATATAAGATCTATGCAAGAGGTTTATAGGGTTGAGAGCCCTCAGCGCTCACCCATAGTCCGGTTAAGCTGTCAAAACCATCTCGGCTAACAGCGATCGCAGTAGATGTTTTAGTAGGTATTCTAGCCCCGAGGCTAGCGAGTCCCACACTCCCCATTCGGGGGTGGTGCGTAAATGCATTTCGACCACTGTGTTATCAATAACAAAAAAAATTAAAAAAAATCTATGCAAGAGAAGTAAAACTCGAAACAAAATCCTATACCAACACGTCTAACCAGCGTGGTATAGTAGGTTAATTTCCCTCCCCACGGAGGAGGCCGAAACCCAACAGTGGAAAATATATGGGCTGTGATGATGATGATGAGGTATGTACTAGAAAATATTTCTATATGGTGATGGAGTAGAAATGTAATTCATCAATCAACCCCTCTCTTATCTTAACCGTGGGTGTGGTAGAAGATGATTAAGAGATATAATATGCTTATAATGTCTAGGCAAGTGCTGTATGGTAGCAGCTATAATAAGAATACTACCAGCTCTAATTTTGCTCGTGGATTTCGTAAAAGACGACTAAGAGCTTTATATCGATCTGGACCAGCTCCACTTAATGCCGTTTGATCAACAATTACATTCCCAAGGAGGGTTGATGTCAGACGTATAGATATAAAACTATTGTCATTATATGTTTGTAAAGTCCCCCAATGTATGATGGTCTAAGTAATTAATCTGCCATGATCTGAGGTCTTTTGTACATAAATATAATCACGCCATATCCCTTGTAGGGTAGGCAGAGAGAACAGAGTGCCAGAGAACTCTATCCTAGCATACTTCACTGGTTTCCTCAACATTCATAATTCTCTTCATACACGCTCGCCGGTTTCGGAGACTCTTGACTCCACCTTCCTTCAGTACGTGAGCAATCTGGTCTAGGTAGGTTAGTCTCGGTCTCCCCCAGTACCTACATTCATCCACTTTCGCATTGTATATATTGAGGTTTTTTGTGATGCATATATTAATTAATACTTAGACCATAAGGGATAATATTATTACACGGTAGTAGCCAATCGTTACCTAACGACTACCAAAGTCTTTAGTTAGAAACTTGGTAATCACAAAACAAAGTTAGATTATTTTATCAACTAAAACCTTTAACTAAGATTATTTTATCAACTAAAACTTACTCGATTAGTTGTTTATAATCAAAACTTTCATTGTCTAATCGCAACTCATATTGGTCTTAATGCTGGGCTTGGATCTTCTCCATAATTATTACTTGCGAGTTTTCTCAGTCGAAAACACGATTCGAAAAGCGACTGATGGATGAATGGATCTTTTCAATAGCTCAATAATTTACACTGCCGTGATCCATTTTTATTGCGCAGCTCCAATGAGAGTTATTCTGTGTTGGAAATATCTTTGCTTAATGAGATAACCTTGGTTAATGCGTAATGTCCTTGGAAACAACAATTGAATTTGTTAGCATTTTAATTGTTGTTTAGTTATGGTATCTATTCATAATAAACATTATGGTAATGAATTTTTGTATTTATATTTATTTTCGTCCTTGTAGTAACAGTTTCAAATACCAATAACTGCGTAGGCTTAAGATAGAAATGGTACAGAATTCCTGCCGCGTTAGTTTCGTGGATTCAATTCCCAAAAAGTACAACAAATAAAAAGCATCATATAATATTCAATTCCCTATTTTTTATAATACATTAAATTTGTATCTAAGAGCACTATTGCCGGGAATACGAAAATATAATGTGCGGCTCTTGAATTCTATTCATTACTCTTTTAGTGTCTTGTAATTAAGTATGAAAAAACTTCTTTTTATATTTTCTGTAATGTGTTGTTAAAAGTGTTGTGAATATGATAAGTGCTTTAGATTATTTCACATTATACTAAATTTCAAAAGGGGGCCTTTAATTGGGTAGCCAACGCTCAATTATATGCAATGTATTAATTTACTGTCAGACAATACAGCTTTATGCAATAAAATAAATTTAAAAATATATTTTCATAACACTGGCGATAATGGGCTCGTATTCGTGGCTGATTGCCGAAATGTCAAGGAAGAAATTATGTAATAAAATGTTTTTTTTTTTTTCGAAAACTGCTATTCTTAAGTACTGACTTAGTTATATAAAGAAGTATTTAAATTTGTTATTTTTATGTTTTCGTACCGTACCGTACCGGATAGTTTCTCCGATAAAAGGTTTTTAAATTTTGTACCACATTACTCTGTATTTCTTTTAAACATATTTGAACTGCGAGTCTATTTGCTAGCGGCCAGCACTTCTACCAATTATCTTATTAGATACCATTAATAGCGTGGCTATGGCATTGTGGAAATCGATTTCACTAACCAACAGAAGTGATATTGAATAACTAAAGACTTTGGCGTAAATGGTTTTGTAACAATGCCATAAAATTCCTTAAAAAAAAAGTATTCAACAGCCCACAGATTATCACAAAACCTCCAAATTACGACAAGTATGACATTTATGATAGCCTTTTACAATAATACTGATTAACGGGAATTTGAAAACGTCATGTGGTGCTCTTGTATTATATTCGATATTTTACTGTTTTAACGTGTTATATTAGATAATTTTGATGGCATTTTATGTAATATGAAGCGGCGGAACTAGTGGGATATCGTGAATATCATATAAAAGTGCTTTCCAACGTTTTCGTTTTCCATCAAAATTCCCACAAGATACCATTAACAGTGTGGCCATTGCACTGTTAATGGCGACAATTTGACTTAGACAACGACTGACTTTAAAGACTACAAGTACAAACGTGAAAATATTTATAACTTGACACTGGCACCAATAGCTCGTATAAGTAGCTAATTGCCAATATATAAGAAGAAGAAGAAGAATACTGATTTAAGTGTTGAAGTTCAAAAAAGCTCGTAAGTAGTGGTGAGTGCTGAGAGGCAGCTATTATATACAGCCATTAACCTTGACTGGCAATGTTGTGTTCCCTACGGTACTATAAAATTACGAACGCAATTGCTATCTTTTGAAACCTCACTTCGATTCGTTCGAAATAAAAAGTAAAAGTGAATAAAATCATTTATTTTAAAGACTATCATTATATTTATGGTTACGTCTCCCTCGATGGTTTGTTGCTATGAAAACGAAAAATGTTAGCGAGGTCTCAACTTCGAATGTAATCCACAGATGTGTTTACCGAAGTTCATCATCATCACAGCCCATAAATGTCCCACTGTTGGGCTCGGGCCTCCTCCGTAATAGAAGGGAAATTAACCTACTATACCGTGCTGGTCAGACGTGTTGGTATAGGGTTTTGTTTCGAGTTTTCCTTCTCTCGTATAGATGTTATATGCGTTTTATATCCCTTAGTCGTCTCGTACGATCACCCACGGGTAAGATATGTGGTGGTGAATTGTATTCTTACTCCGTCACCACACGGAAACTTACTGAAGTTAGTTGTATATTAAATGTCAATTTTAATACCCATATAGTGACTGGTTCAAGACAAACTAGACGTTGGGAAGACGATTTGAAAAAGAAAGCTGGGCCAGAATGGACACGCGTTGCAAAGGACAGGACGAAATGGAAAGCTCTAGAAGAGGCCTTTGTCGAAAGACAAGCCGTCAAATAAACACCGGTTACTGATAAAATAATTATAAGAGTATTATATAGTTTTATTTTAGCATAATATAGTTTTTAAAACCATACATGTAATTAAGTTATAGCAATAAATGCATATTTTATTTTATTTTTTAGTGACTGGTTCAGATTTGAATTGTAAAATTCAGGTAGGTCGCTTAACATCACTAGGAAAATTGGTATTATCACTGTCCTGGGAAATTTACAACAACTGCGATCACCAACCCAGCTACCAAGCCTGATGTCTTTGATTTTTTATTTAACCCCTTTTCGCATTTGTATTTTATTTTTAATTTTATGACGTTCACATTATATGGGTTCGGACTCAAAATTACAAGACGAAATATTGTTAAGCAAAGGTCAACAGGTGAAATCTTGACCTTTGTTGACTCCATCGAGGACAACATTCTGACATTATAAAGAAGCACTATCTTAAGCTACGTCATATACGTTGATATAAATTGAACATTATCTCTGCCACAGATAATTAGTTGTACAACAAAGTTATGCTTTAGATAAAGTAATGTGTTTATAATTCACTAGTAACCCTCCCTTGACTCACTTCGGTTTATTGCTTTTTTTTTACTCAATCCATTTAATTATAAACTCTAAGAAGTGGTTACGACGTCGCTCCTCACGTGTCTACGCGTTCTGGTGATTCTTTGTGAGACGTTCTCTTGCCTTCCGCATATTTCACCGCATCGCCTCTCTGACACCCCTGCACTAATAAACTTACTAAATACTAGACATATATTAAAACCATGATTAATTAAAACGTCATTAAAAATATAGATAACTTAAAATTGATTACTGTCCTTATGTGACAGATATGTATATGTTGTCGCGGACTCTTATAGAACTTTTAAAAAGGACCAATTTGGCAATACATTATTTTCGTGTCTCCGTTACCATTGTGGATGCGTACACTGCTAAAGTTGTCAAGACGCAAGATTTTTACAAATGATGAATATCGTCATAACTTTAGTTAATTAGGGTAATTTACAGATAATATATACCTTATATCTATCAGGGATAGTATACCTACCTTTCAAATGGTGAAAGAATTTTTTCAATAAGTGCACTGGTGCCGAAGATTACCCCAAACATACACAAACTCACAAAATTCGGTATCATTCTTTATAAGATTAGTATAGATTTATATTCCCAGTGCATATTTAACTGAATACTAATATTTAATCTGGCTTAGGGTACAAACAGTCTTTACAGTACTTTGTTTAAAATTGACTGCCAAATGCCCAGTTCTATTAAGTTAAATAACTGTTGCTATATCAGCCTTCAAACAAAAAGCTTTAAGAATTTGTATTGAAGTTAGACTAGAAAAATAAAGCCATAAAATGTTTGTTAAAACTAGTTTTAATTTAATTAACCAATTAAGCCCTAGGGCATAATTGGTTAATTTATTTCTTATATTGCCTAGGAGATACTAAGTGTGTTCCTACTTTAGTTTTATAGCTATTGGACCTTTGATTTCGAAGATTTTATAGTGAATCTCTCACAATAAAATAATTAAAGATACGATCACTGTACTAATTTCAATTTTCATCATCATCATCATCACTGCTGGGCTCTACTCTGCAATAGGAGACAAATTGACCTGCTATACAATGCTAATCAGACGGGTTAGTATAGGGTTTACTTTCAAGTTTTCCTTCTCTTGCTCAGATGTTATAGACTATCATAACTTATTGTTAGGTAGGTACCGGAGGAGACCGAGACTAACCTACCTAGAACAGATTGGTCACGTACTGAAGGAAGGTGGAGTCAAGAGCCTCCGCAACCGGCGAGCGTGTATGAAGAGAATTATAAATGTTGAGGAAGCGAGTGAAGTATGCAAGGATAGAGTTCTCTGTCACTCTGTTCTCTCTGCCTACCCTGCAAGGGATATGGCGTGATGATATGTATGTATGTATGTATCTTTTTGTTATCTTTTACGACATGAGCAAGATATGGCGTGAATTGTATTCCCACTCCGTCACCACACGATAATTGCTATTTTAGTAATATGTTATAAATTTGGTATTTTTAGTGATAGGACCACGTTGTTGACAGTTCTGTCCACAGCCGCGGCCCGGGCCGTCCGGTGTAGTACCACACTTTCGCAGAATATCAACGTCTGAGTAATGGCAATATGCTATGGCGTTTCGTGCGGTGAGCGAGAAAGCCGGCAGCCCAACTGGGTGGGTTTGGGATTTGTATTGGTAGGCAGCGGCCTAGCTATACCCTTGGTATTGTAAAGGTCCATGGGTAGTCGTGACACCTACCATCAGTTGTGCTGTATGCGCGTTTGCCACCATAAACTATAAAAAAATTTTTTTTTTTTTTTTTTAACTAAAATTAATATTTAATAGAGCTAATAAATAATAATAAAATATTATACTTTTCTAACGAAATTATCTTTCATCATTTTTTACAGTTTACTTAATTATAGTTGGTACTATTTTTCGCAAAGCCACTAGAAATTGAGATAGAGCACGTATTGCCCCTAAGATGAGACAGATAGCGTTGAGATCGTTAAATGGAAACCCTATCACGTTAATGTGGGTTCGCAAGAGCTTTCTGGTAAAAATAAGGAAAATTCACGGTGAAGGAAAATAATTATTAGCGTACATACAAAATTTATATAAGAAGAATTTTGTTCAATTTACTAAGATTTAACATGATAGGTTATTTATAAAAAACTTGTTTACGAGCGAAAAATTAATGTCGCACGTAGGACTTGAACTCACATTATTGTATCCCTATTGAAATCTTCGAATAGGTGTGAGTTCGAGTCCCTCGTGTGACAAAAAAAATACTTTCAGAATATAAAATTTTACCCCAATAGAACACATTACTATGATTAAAAGTACCGCATGTGTTAATCCAGGAAGCGGTCTATCTGTATGCCAATTTTCATCCAAATTTGTTCAACAGTTTACACGTGATTGAGTAACAAACATCTTTAGAAACTTTCACATTTATAATATTACTAGCTTCTGCCCGCGGCTTCGCCCGCGTAAAAGGTTACTTTCCTAAAGTTTTTGATCCCCTATTTTTATTTTTGACCGTCGGTAATACAGTGCAACGGTATTACAATACTCAGGGTTGGAACTTCATTACTGGACTGCTAGATGGTGTTGAAGAAGCTAGTTTTTGAGATTTTTTGACAAACATTTTTTTTATTTTTCATATACAAATTTTGATTTTTTTTAATAAAAAATATCCTATGTTACTTTTAATACCTCCAAGAATATGTGTACAATGTTTCATGATGATCGGTTGAGTAGTTTTAGCGTGAAAGCGTAACAAACAAACTTACATTCACATTTATATATTAGTAGGGATTAGTAGGGATAATATGGTTAGTAAGATGACAAAATATGTTAAATAATTCTCCTTGTGGTGACGAAGAAAGTATACAATTCACAGATCCCACTATTGTAACTGGATAAAAGGACAATATAACGTTTCACCACTTCTTATCAAATTGCACAGATGGCGTTGCAGTTAAGACCTGCCTACAACAATAAGTGCCGCGGGTTCGATTTTCCCGGAGAACAATACTTCGTGCGATCCACGAATTGTATGTATGTAAAGTCCCTCGTAGTTTAAGCGTTTATTACCCGAGTGTATCTTCATTAAAATGAAAACTTCCCCATGGGAGTTTTAAAAACCACTTGAGGCATCACCAGGACAATGGACAACAACCTTCTAGAAGATTTATGGTATGAACTTCCATCGCCAATCTCCTTGCCCAACGAGGCCAATATGCTATTATCCTCATGGTTAGGTCTATATCTAGCAGTGGACATGAAATGGATGGATGTTAAATAACGGAATTCATAACACCTCACCACATTATGTTTCAAAGCAAACCAAATTTATCATTTAATTGACCACTCAAAAACAGGAAGAAAAACAGTTCAGACTAATTAATGTGAACTGTTTCTTAAATGTAATTACAATTTAGCTATAATTTGCTGTAGCAAAATTGGACCGTTATATTATCGGACGTATACACGAGTTAAATTCTCGTTGAAACATTACGGTATATTTCGTTGTCGAAGGCAATAAGACAAGTCCTACTAGCATTTTAACAAATTGATCTTGTCAGCGAAAGTACGATTAACAAAATATTCATGAAAATCCATTTGCAAAGAGAATGCATTTATTAGATGTCATAAACTTAAATTTAAATGAAAACATTAGTTTTATTTTATAATATTCAGTATTTTTTAACTAATTTAAAGTAATTAAATCATCACAATCATCAAAGCCTTGCTCTTATCCCAATTATTTAGGGTTGATGCAATATGTACTGTTGCTTCATCTTACATATTGCATAAGTAATTGGTAATAGTTTTCCGACGGGCCGCCTGCTTGAAGTCAATCCTACTTGGAATTGTAATTATTGACCAAACAACATTAGATGGAATTGGTCAAGGTTGATGTTTGTTTTTTTTTTTACGACAACCCACAATCAATTTAAGAGTTGATAGTATTCGTAGCCACCACTACACAGCCTAATTTAAATGAATTACAATTATACTTGAAATATACAGCAAAATTTTATTTATTACTAAGATCAAATAAAAATACCTTGTGATATTATCTATTTACTGAGAAATTCTTAGTGATATCGTATAAAACGAGTATGGTCACACCCGGTTCGATCTATCCGGGGCGACAGTAGGAACGGCGCGCGACCCCATAGCCCTACAATGTAATAAAATAATAGGGATAGAAATAAATCCTGGAAATAAACCTAATGTCAACTAATGGAGAAGTCGATGCTCCAACCATTTGTAGAAGAGACTTACGCTAAATAGACTAACACGAAAGACAGCAACACAAAAATCACGATTTAATTCAATGGTGACTATATAACCTCAGTTTGTAAAAACCTTTAATAATCTAACAACAAAATCTAGATAAGTATAATTTATTATCCACAAAACCGCTCACGAAATTTTCTTATAGCATTATTTGCCTTAAAAACAAAAGGGACATTCCGCAGAACACATTTCGCCAGATTATATCTGTCGGGAGTAAAGATTATAAGCTATTTTACATTTTCCGTCGAGTTTTCTAATGAGATAATAACCATTTAGTAGTTGTGAAAAAAAAAAGCTTCCAGACGTTGTTACCGCAGTTGTCCTTTGTACATTGTTTTTGCTTTAATAAACAACGTTTTGGCGGCTACGACTTGTTTTCTCACGTTTTAATCTATAAAAGAAGGTATGCTCTTTACTGCGTTTATAAAAATGGTTTAGAAAATATTTTTTTAAGCGGTAAGGTGACATTTGCCCTATAATCGCGTAATATTTGATATACGTGTTTCTTTTAAAAGAATATATGTTGCATCATAATCATCTTAGCTCATATATGTTCCACTGTTGGGCTCGAGCCTTCTCTATAATCGAGGCAAATTGAACTAATATACCATGCTGGTCAGACTTGTTGGTATAGGGTTTTGTCTCGAGTTTTCCTTCTCTTGCATAGATGTTATATGCATTTATATCCCTTAGTCGTCTCTTACAATCACCCACGGGTAAAATATTGAATTGTATTCTTACTTCGTCACCACACGGAAAGTTACATTCAGGTCAATTTCAAATGGGAATCATTAAATTTTCTATTGAATTTGATGACAATATGATGAAAGAAAATATACATAATTCTTTTACGTGTTTTATATAAATACCTAATATGTAAATTCTATCAAACTACGACATTTAGGTAAATACGTACGACCTTTGCGCCCCTGAGTGGTCACAGTAATTTCTTGAAGTTTGCGATCATAAGCCAGTGCTGACAGTCTCGATATTAATAGCGGTCGTTAAAGAACCTAAATAAATATTTTACTTCTTGATTAGCCTTATTTTTCATAGAAATGGTATGAATAAATTCAAACCACTAAAGGTCCGCCTAAACGCTTCGCCATTGATGCGTGACACATTGCAATAAGCAGGTTATATTATTAGGAATCATTAGAAATGATTATTGAACTTATTTAAAAAAAAAATGGGGAATAAATATTTACATACATAAATACATAGCCTATACATAGCCCATCGCTGTGTGGTAGCGGCTATGAATACTATCAATCCTCACTTTGCTCGTGGATGTCGTAAAAGACGACTAAGAGCCTTATAACGACCAGGGCCAACTCCATCTGATGCCGTTTACTCAACAATTACATTCCCAAGGAGGGTTGACGTCTGGCAGGGGGCCGGTTTTAAAACTATTGCCAATAACTTTTATAATATGTACTATGAATGAAGAGTACATATTGTATCGACCCCAAGTAGTTGGGATAAGAGTAGGAGAATGATGATGACATAAATATATAGCCTCGCGCCTGTTTCCCAGAGGGGTAGGCAGAGACTACGGATTGCCACAAACCACGATCCTGGCATACTTCCATCGCTTCATTCACACTCATAATAGTCTTCATGCATGCTCTACGATTACGCATACTCTTAATAAGACCTCTCGTCAACACATCTCCAACTTGGTGCAGAAAAGTATGACGTGGTCTTTTCCCTTGTATTCGTCCCATTCACGCTTACTTTATATATTTGCTTCGTCAACCTCTCGTCACTCATTATTTCTAAATGTCCAAACCACCTCAGCATACCCTTTTTGATCTTTGTCACTACTTCTTCATTCACACCACAGCACTCTCTTATAACACTATTCCTAATTTTATCTTTCATACTTACATCACACATACTACGAAGAGCTCTCATCTCTACAGCATTTATTCTACTTTCATGTCTTCCCTACCAAATCTAACTTTCACTACCATACATGAGAGTAGGTACTAATACTCCTTTATGTACAGCTAATCGTGCCTTTTTGGACACGTTTCTGCTTTTCATAAGGGTGTACAGTGCCCCATTCACTCTATTACCAGCATTTATAAATATTTATTAGAAATTAATATTTTCCAAATTGAGCAAATTAATACTTATTAGAAATTAATATATTCCAAATTGAGCGAATTAATATTTATTAGAAATTAATATTTTCCAAATTGAGAAAATTACTATTTATTAAAAATTTATATTTTCTAAATTATGCGAATGGAATCAATATAAATAAATAATATTCTAAATTATTTATTTACATAAACTGAGTTGGCATATAGTTATTTGTATTTTAAAAGATTTAATTAAGTCTCGTACGTCGTAATTTAGCGTTTACGATCACGTGACTAAGTTTAATATAGAACGAATATTACTTGGTGTTTTATTTGAAAATAAATAGGTATTGCCGAGCTTATTCAGATGAATATTAATATCTGCCTAACTTTAATATTTTTGATATAGTCAAAATTGTTTCGAATTCAAGAATCAAATTTGATTTTCGTAAAATATAACACACTTTTATAGTATTGATCAAATTTGATTTTCGTAAAATATAACACACTTTTATAGTATTGATACTAACTTAATAAGGATAATAAGTTACCAATGAATATAGTTTCAATTGATCTAATCTTTACTTTAGCGTAATCCATTCGCGTTGTACAACTTAAATGGTAATTATTCTATAGTGAAAATATCTGTCTGTAATTCACAATGACCTTGGTAATAACAATAAATAAATTAATTAGCATTTTAGTTATTTCAATCATAGTATGTATATATATATATATAGTATGATATTCACTATCAATCCTTGTGGTGACGCAGTAAGAATACAATTCACTACCCCATATCTTACCAGTGCGTGATCGTAAGAAACGCCTAAGAGATATATAAAGCATATGACATCTATGCAAGAGAAGAAAAACTCGAAACAAAATCCTATACCAACACGTCTGACCAGCGTGATATAGTAGATGGATTTCTCTCCTATTGCGGATGAGGCTCGAGCCCAACATTGGAACTTTTGGGACGTATATGAGATTGAGATTGATTCCTTTTGAAATTATTTTATTTGATACGTGATTTAATTACTATAAGCCAGGGATTTCATTTCTTAACTCATACCTTAATAGGTATATATTAGTCCTTGATATATCTGCAAAATTTCAATTCAATCTGACGATTTGAAGTGGGTTATAATATTCCGTTGCGAAGATACAGTCAGATGGAGCGTGAAAAAATAACCTTAACATACCTGTTTATTGATGCCTTTAGGTAATTCACTGATGATAAATTGAAGCATTTACCTGAAAATTGAAAGAAAATTTAATTCAAAGATCAAAATAATAGAGTGTAAAAATAGTAAGCGCTTAGTAAGAATACCAGGACCCTTGAACTCTATGGGATTTTTCAAAGAACTAATGACAGGTACTTCATAGTGATAAGATCACACTGTTGACAGTTTTCTATCTACAGCCGCGGGCCCGTCCGTCCGCCACTGATGACAAAGATCGGGTACTGGTGGCCCGCTCGCACGGCGAAGAGAGGTGTTTGCAGGGTGGGTCTATGGGTTTGCGCGCCGCCTCTTCCGTCGTCCCGGACCGATTTGGCGGGGCGCGACAACGTCCATAGTACACAGCAAAAAAAAAATGGGCCGGTCCGTCCGAGGTAGTACCACACACTCGCAGAAAATCGACGTCTGGGCAGTGGCAATGTGCTGCTGTGCTTCGTTCGATGATCGAGGGAGCCGGCAGCCCAACTTTCTGGGTGGGTTTGGGACATTCATTGCTAGGCAGCGGCCTAGCTGTAGCCTTGGTGTTACAAAGGTGTGCTGCTTGCTCGTTTGCCACAAAGAGCAATAAAAAAAAAATCTTGAAAAAAAAATGAGGCATATTTAGACGATTAGTTTACATATGCCTACATTTTTTATAATAACAAAAACTCTTTTTCGAGGTCATAGAGAACGTTTATATAATAAAAATATGAAACATTTATGTGTGTACTCGCTCATGTAATATTACGGTATTATTATAATCTAGACTCATAACAGCGAACAACTGCGAATTTTGTACAACTATAAGTTTACATAAATATATATGTACGTTTATATACATAAAAATATAAATGTATGTGTATACAAGTATATTGTAAATCTCTCACATTAATTCGCGTAAGTGACGAAGTAAGAATACGAGCCACAATTTGATTCCCATACGACAACTTACTCTTGTCTAAGTGGTAGTACGTTTGAAATGGATTTCCAATGGGCGTGGATTCGAGTCATTTTAGCTCGTAAAGTTTTAATAAATAACTTGCATGTTCAATGTTAGATCTCAAATATAAGTAATTAATAGAAGTAAGAGTACAATTCATCACCCCTTTTTTACCGTCTTATAAGATAACTTAGAGATATAATATGTAAAGAAAGGAAAAAAAAGAAATTATGAGAAGGAAAACTCCAAAGAAACCAACTAAACCGTTTGCCCAGCGTGGTGCAGCAGGTTAATTTTCCCCCTATTATAAAGGATAGGCATAAGATTTAATATTAAGTTTGCCTTCTCTTGATGTTGAAATCATATCGCTTAGTCATCTTTTACAAAATCCGCGATCAAGTGATGAATTTAATCCAGCACCAGAAACTATACTGATTAATAGGACCCCGAGGGAATTTAAGTGTATTTTATCAAAACATTGTATTTCTACTCTGTACACGGATATACGATGCAATAGGTACCAATGGTGTTAGACGTAATGAATTCGATACAAAGAACACACTACAATAGAATTAATAAAGCAATAAGACGTTCTTTTTCTCGAGATATTTCATAAATTTATATCATTCCTACAGAAGTATTTTTCCGGCCAACTGACGACAGTGCTTACTAGAATATCGTGCCTGATATAATTGCTGCCATAAGCCACAATAGTAATGTACAAACCGGCACAATTTGGTAGGACTCAGCATTTTTCTACCATCTATTTATTACCCATTGTACTACATGGTCATTGTATTCCTCTTTTGTGTAGTGATATTGGACCAATAACTCAGTTGCCTACTCTAATATCTTTTGTCTGGTTGCTCTCATAAAAATATGTGACACTCGCGTGTTTTTATATATGTGAATGTTTAGGATTATAAAGACGATTTATTGCGAGTTATATTGAGCAATATTTTTAGATTAAATCTTGCTAATAATATCAACTTAAAACACGAAAGCAAAATACATTTAAATAAAGACATTGCTTTATATTTTGAATTCGCAATTCCCTAAGAACGAAACTATCCGAAAATTGCCGATAATTTGAAATAATTTGATGTTCTAATTGAAACCGATATAATGTTATTCTAATATTCATGGGGAAAATTCTCGTCATACGAATTTTATCACGATCTCATAATTCAATCTCTTCTCTAGCGGGATTGCTCCGTTCTATAAGTCTTCGAGTACGGCCTAATCACGCTTATGCAAAGTTCGGATTCGATTGGTTTATTGGTATGACGACAATTGTTCCCCATATCCGTATTCAAATCTGAAACTTTGTATCTGCGACATCCCTAATCTAACAAATACACAACTTAAGCATATACAATTTAATAAGACTTAGGAGACTATATAAGTATTTTACGATAGCTAGAAGATCATTTATATTCAATCAAGTCTACTTCTGATAAATGGGGATTGGATCGACACGAAGATCGAACCAAATGAAGGCCAAAATCCATGTAGATAAATGAAAGCCTAGTCTAGAACTTCTGCTAAGTATATTGGAATTGGATTCCAGTCTGAATTGGTAGCTACTTATTATATATTAGTATTTACATATGCTAACAGTATGTATCTGTCCGCTTACAAATTGGGTCTAAAAACTTGGCCGTGTATCTCTTTTTGTCGTATTAATTCATAGTTTGCTATAGCGTTTCGGTCGCTTGCTTGTATATTCAATAAAATCTAGATAAACATGCCCTTTTGAGACCATATTTGTTTTTCTTTATCGCATATATTTGTAAGGTTAATTTGTTTTAATTATTAATGCGATATTCTATTATATATATATTGACAAATGTTATTCTATTCTAAAATATGATAAAAATATCATATTTTAGATAACATAACAATGAGAACGTACTAATTTTAATTTTCTATTATCATCTTAGCTTATACACCTCCCATTGTTGGGCTCGCGTCTCCTCCAAACAGAAAGGAAATTAACCTGCTACACTATGCTGGTCAGACGTGTTGGTATAGGGTTTTGTTTCAAGTTTTCCTTGTCTTGAATAGGTGTTATTTGCTTTTTATATCCCTTAGTCGTCTCTTACGATCACCCACGGGTAAGATTGTATTCTTACTCCACGAACCTATTTGTTTCTTCCTTTTTTTTTAAATACATCTACTCCTTAAATCTAGTTATTTAATAGGTATAACTATTCTTTAGAGTTGAGCAACGCTCAGCGAACATTTTATGCAGGGCTGGTTTTCAACAAACACCTTTGGTTCGAAATAATCGAGAAAGTGCAAATAAAAAGGAACCATGTTAGCCAGACGGGTTAACACGCGGTTTCACTTTAAGTTCTGCTTCTCTTAAAAATGTAATAATAAATGTTAAAGGCATATCATATCCCATAGTTTTCGACATTTAGAATATATTCCTACTCCATCACGTAAAAGAGAAAGAAGGAATTATTGGTTCAATAATATTTTATTGTCAGTTAGAATGATGCCTTGTAGAATAGAATAAAACAAATGATAAAAAATTACCTAAGTGCTGTATGCAGCTTAGACTGCATAGCTTGCAGAATACCCTCAATATAGAATAAGGGAACATCCATTAATCACGTGATCTTTTTTTTAGCATTTATAACTCCCTCTCCCCCTTGGTGATACGTGTTGAGTTAAAGACTATGAAGGTGTAGGACTTCGTGATTTTTGTCAAACAACACCCCCCCCTCAAACCCCTTTCAAACCTCACGTGATCAATGGACGGCCCCTAAACGGTATTCAACTTTCACTATTAAGAAACTAAATATATACATATATACTTCAAAACAAATAATATATAATTCAAACCAAATAATAAATAAATCTACGGCAATATGTTAAATTGGTTCGGCATAGTTATAAAAGTCGTTGAGAAATCCATCTGAGGTATAATTGACTATAAAAGGTCGGTTACATTACGAGCGAAAGTGCTTACGCTGGTCTAAATGTATGTATTTGCAAATGACGTCGATATGTCAAAGTTGTGTGGAGTGCTTTAATAGAATCGAATCGATTGACCTAATAGTGAAAGTGGCCTTGAGAACACTACAGTTTATTTAGTATTAATGCTAGCTGAACCACGAAACTGCGTCTGGTATCACGTAAGAGAAAGACGATTACAAAGAGTTAGTAGTAGTAGTAATCCATAACGTACAGCGCACGTAACGAAAGCTCTCAAAAATTCTTGACTGCACGTTCTGTTCCCTGCCATGTCATGGGTTCGATTCGCACGCAGGACAATTCTTTGTGCGATCCACAAACTGTTGTTTTTAAGTCTGGGTGTAATTTATCTTCGTTAATTGCATGTTTGTAAAGTGGGGGACAATACAAGAATTATTTTCTTAGTGCAGGGTGGTGTCCTTTTATTTTTAATAAAGCTCCGCTAAAAAAATATCATCATCATTATCAACTTGCTCCTATCCCAATTTATTTGGGGTCGACGCAATATATCTTCTCCTTCCATACAACTCATCAGCCATCATGTGTGGTCACTCCTTGTCTATCCATGTCATGTTTCACGCAGTCCATCCATCTTTTCTTTGGTCTTCCCTTACCCTTTAAGCCTTCAACATTCATACTTAAAACTTTCCTCACAACATTACTTTCATCCCGTTTCGCTAAAAAAATATGTAGTGTAAAAAATAATAATAGGGCTTTTAGTTAACCTGTACATTATGATTTCTGATGTCTACGCGAGTATTACACATTTGAAATAAACCTATTTTTACGGTCACGTCATGAACACTTGTGTTTCAAGCGTCGGAAAACTAAAAATCAAATAGAAACGCAATAGGGTCCGAAAAAATAGTTTTATTTCAAATCCAAATACATTTATCAAACCTGAATATAAGTGTAACTTTAATTAACAAAAAGCCGTTAGCAGATATCAATTCGGCAAAATCCTTATCAGCAAGCTATGGGTCATAGTCTAAGTTATGTATAAAACAAATTCATAAAAACAAATATTAGTAAGTTATTAGTGCCTAACCTATGGTTTGTTTAAAACGGACGCGATAACTAATCAAACTGAGCGGATGCATTTTAATTGTCGTCTCTTTTAGTTGTTAGCCGCAGATGGCTTTCACAGCTTACTTATTTGCCACAGAGCGACTATGATTGAATTTTTGTGACTCAAAGTACATATATATAGACAACCTAGAATGTTAACAGAATTTAGAAAATTTTTAGGGTACTGAGGGCAATATCGCCTATCGTAGAACTGAGAGTCACGAACGAAGATTCAACGTGTTCTCCAAAGTACACACTCAACAGAACAATTTTATAGCAATCTCAACATGTAGGTTAACTCGTGATCGCCTTCATCAATAAAGCAAGCGATAACTATCTAAGATTAAACGCAATCTATAAATTCTGGATTTGCTGAATATTTAGTTGTTTGTTGTGATTTTAAGCCAGAGAAATATATGTATATGTCTTGGTTGTATCTATTAATCAGCCTATCGACATTCATTGTCCAAAAAAGATCTCCTCAAAGAATTGGTATTAACACCTCTGCCGCCCCAGTTGCCTGCGACGGCCCGAATCCTCGAAGAGTAGATCCTCTCGGATTCGCTCCGCCCCTCAGCGGCGGCGACCGCGTCCCAATTCCTCTCGCTGATGTATTTATGTATGTAATTGTTGACGGCGTTGGGTGCAGTTGGTTCAGGGCAAAATAGATCTCTTTGTAGTCTGTTACGACATCCACGAGCAAAGTAAGGATTGGTAGTATTCGTAGCTACCACACAGCAAACATAGTTTTCAGTATATTAACAGAATTAATACATTTATATATTAACAAAAAATAATTTTAAAATAATAAAATCCAGTTTCATTGCTTTGACTAAACTTAATAAAGTTCTCATTTCATTATCTTCATTTTCGTTTTTTTAATAAACCTAAAAGAATTTTATTGAATCTGTTATGGACATAATACCCATACAATAAAAAATCTTTTATAATATTATAATAAAATCGTAATTTAAATACGAATTATTTTACAATGATTGAAATACAAGGACGTGAGTAGTAATAGTTGAGCCGGCTTCATAAAAAAACATTGGTTGAAATCTGTATTGCTAGTTATGAAAGGTTAAAGGCTATATTTATTTTACAATTATGTAAAATATAAGAGTAATTTCATAGAAAAAGATATTTTGATATACGTAATTATATTACAAGCAATTATCTATTTTATCGTCATAATCTGGCCATCGCCTGTTTTCGAAACCTTTTTTTGTGGCAGTCAAGTCTCGGAACACATCTCACCTGATTCGTCGGAGGAGACTGACTGACGTATAGCCTACTCCCCGCTATTGGACTGATCACCGACCATCACCTGATCATCTTATGGTTGCAAACGAGCAAGCAGCACACCTGATGGTAAGTGCTACTGCCGCCCATGGACCTTTGCAATACCAACAGTATAGCTAAGCCGCTGCCTACCATTACAAACCCCAAACCCACCCAGTTGGGCTTCCGGTTCTCTCGCTCACCGAACGAAGCGCAATAGCACATTGCCATTACTCATACGTCAATCTTCTGCGAGAGTGTGGTTCTACCCCGGACGGACCGGCCCGCGGCTTTAGACAGAAAATTGTCCACAATGTGGTACTAACAAACTTGAATACGGTGAAACATTTACTAACTTTAAATCCCAACCCTCCTATTATTACTGAGTTGAGACATGAACTAGTTATGAGTGGTAAGCCATTTCAGCTGCTTAAAATAGCAGTAAGATATCTCTAGAAGTGTCAATTTATATTCTTCATCATCATCTCAGCTCATATATGTCCCACTGTTGGGTTTGAGCCTTCTCCATAATAAGAGGGAATTAACCTACTATACCAC
Source organism: Lymantria monacha (assembly GCA_905163515.2). Lineage (NCBI taxonomy): Eukaryota > Metazoa > Arthropoda > Insecta > Lepidoptera > Erebidae > Lymantria > Lymantria monacha. Next base: position 20,592,919 of record LR991102.1, on the reverse strand, counting down.
GCTGGTCAGACGTGTTGGTATAGGGTTTTATTTCGAGTTTTTCTTTTCTAACATAGATATTATATGCGTTTTATATCCCTTAGTCGTGTCTTACGATCACCCACAGGTAAGATAGGGTTGGTGAATTGTATTCTTACTCCGTCACCACACGGAAAATTCTTCATCACGTACCTATCATATTTTGATACCAAATATGCGATATTTAAGTAGTAATATAAACCACCCTCGCTATTCCCATGGGTATTTAAAATAAAATACTAAAAGAAGTGAGCAAAAAAAAAAGTTAGGTAGTTGAACAAATTGTTTAAAAAGCTCTTTTAAGATTTATTTCGTTTAGAGAATAGCCAACAAGTAAAACTAGTTTTGCTGAGTGTTTTAAATTAATCTTGAACAGTGACAACGTAAGAAATCAATAAAAAATAAATGACCACTTTAAAGTTTTCACTCTAAGAACATTGGTTCTTTAAAATATTTTATTCGTATTTACTATCGAAGGCAAAAGTATGGCATGTATCAAATTGTAGATATGTAACTTGGAATTTAACGTAATAGGCGAGTTTATTCCCACAGTATGAGGTGTGGTATCATCATCTCAGCCCACATATGTCCCACATGTTGGGCTCGGGCCTCCTCCACAATGGGAGGGAAATTGACCTACTATACCACGCTGGTTAGACGTGTTGGTATAGGGTTTTATTTCGAGTTCTACTACTCTTGCACAGATACCATATGCATATTATATCCCTTAATCGACTTTTATGATAACCACGGGTAAGATAGGGGGTGGTGAATTGTATTCTTACTCCGTCACCACACGGAACACCAGCAATATCCTATTACTGATTTTATGCTGATTGTGAGAATGGCCTGAATTAGATTGAATACCGTTAAACAAGTGCCTTTTCCGTAACGAGAAAGAAATTTACCTACAATAATATAATGACTTGGCTTAGAGTGAAGTTGCGAATATTATTTTTATAGTATTGATGTTCAATGGGCTCTTAATGTTATTTGTTTTAATAATCTCTTACCACACAATTGAACTACAATATAGAACTATATAAACATTGTAAGGTCCCACAAACCACTTAAATAAAATATCAGTATAGAGTGATAACTATCAATTATGGATTACTTACTCCTGTCCGTTCGGGTGAGCCCTTAGCGCTCACCCATAGTCCGCGTAAAGCTTTCAACGGTAAGTATCTGCGGCTAACAGCAGCAAAAAAATCTCCTGTCCGCAATTACGGCCGCGTAAAAAGTAACTTTTCCAATGATTAATTATTATACCAAAGGAACAAATTACCGGGATAAATAGTATACCTCGCCTTCATGGGGAGTTTCATCATCGTTTAAATCTTATTTCAATTACGCCGACGTAACATCTACCTACCTATTTTTTTTCCATTGTACATAATACAAAATTTATATGATCGGCTGCCTGTCTGACGTCACCCTGCTTAAGAATGCATTTTTAGATCAGACGGCATCCAGTGATGTTCTCCAGGTCCTTATTATGGCTCTAAGTAGTCCTTTACAATGTAAGAGTTGGTAGTATACGTAGCCGCCACCTCACAGCACTAGTCGTGCTATTCCCAAGGAGTCCTATATGCAATAACAGATGTCGATAGACTTGAAACGATGAATTAATGAATCTCAAAGACATTGTAAAAAAATTATACCGCGTATCAATAAAAAAATAAAAAAAAATAAAATAAAAACAAACTTATTTTTTTTATATATATATAAGTATATCTTTTGCGATTCTTAAACAACACTAGTTACAGTGGTTCGAAACAGACGAATGATTCATCGTTTTTACAACATATATTACATTACTGCCACAGTATCCAGCTCCTATCTCCCAAGAGAACAGTCGGCTCTTTCATATAGCCAAGTTTATGATACTGGCAGGTTATCAACCCGTAACAGCTCATAAACGATATATATTTTTTTGCAATTTCCTGACACATTCGTACATACAAACTCGTAAATGTAGATTGTGTATATAAAATTCTGAATATAAATTTGATGTTTTTATTTCTAACTGAGGATTCTTTTAGTTTTATATTCCGTTCGTTATTGTTCATTAACCGACAATACCCCAGAATAATTTTAGAGCAAAAACTCCTATCAAATATGTAAATTAGTATATAAAAAATGGTTCAATGAAGTACGATAAAAATACAATGTAATTCTATAGTAATTTTTTTACACTCTTGGAATATTAATTGTGATTCTAAGATAATAAGATGTATTCCTGTATTATAAGTTTTATAAAAATAATAAAGTATCTAGAAGTTTCTATTCCTGTCATTAAGATTGCCTTGTAGGTCTAGTGGCGTATATTTGTTAATGTGATTGTGAGGTGCTGGGTTTGAATCTCTTAGGATGAAGAAGAAAAAAAATGGGGTTATGATATTTTCGAAAGCAAGCTCGAAATTTGGTAATATATCCAGGTACTGACATAAAGCTCACGCGTTAGAAACGTCAGCCAAAACTTGCTGAGATAGAAGAAGGAGTGTGATGAACGTAGCGTCGGCAATAAATAGGCGGCAAGAAAATCGAACTTTAAAAACTTTCGCGTTGATAGCCCTCAGCGCTCACCCACAGTCCGGGTGTCATAGCTATCTCAGGCTAGCAACTAAAACACACGAAAAAAAAAACCGAACTTTAACTCACTGGGACTCTTATGCCTGTCCAGTACAAGAGAACAGAAAGTTCGCTCTCTTACAAAAAGATTTCGAAGCCGAGTTAGATAATATTATTAACTTCATATTTTACACTTTTAAATTATGACTGTAACAGAAAGCTTATTTAATTCGACAAGTTATTTAGAATTGTATTATGTAAAACACGTAACAATTTTCCTTTAAAAAATACAGCGCAAGGTAAATTTGAGATCCCTTTAAGTAGAACTGCCAACGACTTTTCCTCTTAAACCACACAAGTTTACTGAATCCCTCATTGACCCTCAAGGCCCCGAAATAAATTATTCGAGACGAGTATAAAAAGCTTGACTATTTACTCTTAAGAGTGGCATACTATTACGATTACAAATTACAATTCTCACAAAGGGAATCAAACCTCGAACACACCTAAACACCTAAGTTTAATTAAACTTCGACGCATTTAGACGATAACAAGTCTTTTAATCCCAATTTTCTTTGAATTTTGAAAAGGGCTAAGATGTTGCCTTCAAAGATTAGCGTAGAAATGGTATCTAAGGCAAAATTTTTGTCTTTTTATAAAAACTTCCGTAACTTTATTCTTTCTGAAGCAGAAAACAAATTAGTATGATATTGTAAACCAAAATAGAATTATGAAGGCTTATGATTATATTTTCCATATGGTGAGTAGGAATATAATTTCCTAATCCCTTTTTATCCGTGGTTTTAGTAATATACGTCTAATGGATGTCTTGCAATCATGTTACATGCTTGTAACATATATGCAAGAGATGGGAAACTGGAAATAAAACACTATACCATCCACCATACACCATACCATCTATTCTGCGTGGTATAGTAGGTCAATTAACTTCCTATTGTGGAGGAGGCTCGAGCACTATTAGTGGGACTTGTATGCGCTGGGATGATGAATTGACTATTAATTTTTTATCCTCCATCCATCTACTGGCCCATCGACGTACATTGTAAAGGTTTATTGCCGTGTATCGTGTTTGTCGCTTACGACTGTCACGGATCTGGGAAACGGTCCCATACATTTTCATACTTCTATTGTCGCATCGACCGCGTGCGACAGACGCGCCAGTCGTAGGCGTTTAAACGCTTAAATAATACACTGTATAATCATCCCTTAGTTTCTATTGTCAGTTATCAAAACTGACAACAGCCAGCCCCCATAGCAAGAGAAGGAAAGTTCAAAATAAAATTCTAAATCGTCTGATCAGCGTGCAGTAGATCAATTTTCTTCCTATTTTATCTCAAGACTACCAATGGGATGTACACGAGCAGATGGAGAACAGGGGGCTACATATGTATATTAAAAGTATGATAAATATATAAATGCTGCAAGTAAAAAAAAAAACAATTATATAAGTACCTACTATGATTTTACAGTACAAGCATCTTCTTTAAAAAGAAAAAATATCAGACTCATTAAATATACGGTATTCTTTGAAGGAGAAAATAAGGTGAATCGCGGTATTTTTCTAATACTTACAAGATTATTTTAAAACATTATATTGAAACAGAGAATTGAAACATATTATAATAATAAGGTACATTAATATAAAAAATACTTTGAAGAAAGAAACTAAAGTATAAAGTAAAAAAAAAACTAAAAAGAATTTGAAAAGAATCGAACCCATTTCAGAAGGCGATTTAATTATAAGCAGATAGAGCGACATTCTATTGTGGTAGAACCACGCTGTCGACAGTTCTCTGTCTACAGCCGCGGGCCGGTCCGTCTGGGGTAGTACCACACTCTCGCAGAAGATCGACGTCTGAGTAATAGCAATGTGCTATTGCGCTTCGTTCGGTGAGCGAGAGAGCCGGAAGCCTAACTGGGGTGGGTTCAGGGTTGTATTGGTAAGCAGCGGCCTAGCTATACCATTGGCAAAAGTCCATGGGCGGCAGTGACACTTACCATCAGGTGTGCTGTCTGCTCGTTTGCCGCCATAAGCAATAAAAAAAAAAAAAAAAAAAAAAAGAATAATATCTCGAAAGAAAATCTTTTAGCAAACCGTCTTTACATCCCATTGCTGGACTCCAGCCGAACCCATATTCGTGGAAATTTTATATACTGTAACACGCTAGATACACGAGCATTCCCGTGACCCGGGCCGCCGCCCGCGGCCGGGGCGGCGTAGGCGCGAATACCTGCGCCTGATGCCGCCCTAACCGAGGCATCGGGTGATCGGACCGGGGAATTGTCCAGTCACCCGGCGTGAGGCCACCGCGTGAGGGCGACGCCTCGACGGCGAAAGCTGTCGGGGCGTCGACGAGAGAGGAACCCGAGAGGGCACACCGCCGGGCGGACCACCGAAGACAAAGATCGCGTACCGGTGGTCCGCTCGCACGGCGAAGAAGAGATTCTTGCAGGGTGGGTTAATGGGGTTGCGCGCCGCCTCTTCCGTCACCCCGGACCGATTTGGCGGGATGCGACGTCCATAGCCCACCGCAAAAAAAAAAGATGGGTTGGCATAGAGTTTTATTTCGATTTTTTCTTGTACAGATGTAGTATTTTTATTATATCCCTTAGTCGTATTTTACGACATCCACGGGCAAGATTGGGAATGGAGAATTTAATTCTTACTTCGTCACCACACGGAAAAAGTTATAGATTAATTTTTCTACAATCCGAAAAAGGATCATGACTAATGATACCTTAAGAGGCTGAAAAGGGAGGCGTTAATATCTCTTACATGTTATTTTGAAATGGAGGAAAGGAAGACCTACCATTTTTCTATTGTTAATCAATATTAATCTATCCTTTATTTTAAAATAATAATGAACTTAATTATATTTCTTACATGTTTCTGTTTTTTTTTTCTACATCTTTCGTTCTATAATATATTTGCATAAATAAAATGTTCTATAATATATTTGCATAAATAAAATGATGAAATTGTCTATATGAATAGTTTATAAGCAAACTTATAAAATATAAGACCTGTAGGTTTCATGAATAAATTAATTTCATTACTTATACCAAGGTTAACTAGTGCCTTGAAATCTCAGTAAAATGAAATAAAAACACAAGTCCTCTTTAATTATAGGGCCATTTTCTACGAACGATTTGAGGCAAAGAGATTTTCTAGGACCCTTACTGGATTTTGTGGTTAGGAATGCTTATATGATACATTATTATTTATGACATAAAATTATGAAGCTGCCGGCAGTTTTTACATTTTTTTGTGCCGAATAATGGTTTTAATAATTTATTACCGTGTGATGGCGAGGTTAGAATGAGTCGCTTTCTTTTACCTTCCTGTGGACGTGGTAAAAATTGGCTCATGGATCACTAAGAAAATAGACAGCAGTACATGACTTTCCTGGGAACTTAAAACACTATTACTACTATTGGGAAGCCCGCCTGTCAAGCCGATCGGCCTCCACAATGAAGGACAAATAAAAAGGACTACAATGTCATTAGAATTATAGTTTTCCAAATCTATTATGATTAGATTAGATACTTTGAAAGAAATGGCATTGTGATATTTTAAGGCTATATACTAGCTATGCTCGCTACTCGCCCGCTTAAGCAATACGAGAGTCTGAAATTTATTCGTCAATCACTTGGGAAGCCTACCTTTGGAAGAAAGGTCTACAGTAATAATATTATTTATTCTCTCACAAAAGAACGGAAAATAGAAAAAAGAAAAAAAGCCTTATACGTAATCTTCTGACTAGCGTGATATAGTAGGTCAATAGTGTTCTCATTGCAAAGGAGTTCCATGACCTGTTGGTGCAACATATCTTTTTCTATAAAATACCACCGAATCTATAAAATAAATATTTTTGATAAATCTTTTTTTCTCGTATCTAATATTTCACGAACCAAAAACTAAGTTTGAGGTTGTAAGTAAGGCAAGATTATGGAAGATCCCTTTGCGACCCATTACCTGCAATTGTACGCTTCCAAGAGCCTTGTTGACCCGATATTGACTCACAATATGAAACTGTGATTGGAAAAAAAAACGAGACCAGGGCAAGGAAAAATTGTTTCGGAGGAATTGAGCTATAAATAATACGAAGTGAAGAACAGTATCAAAAGAAAAATTGTTTTTATACTTTCACATTGTTATCCCCAAAGTGCTAAATATAGGTTGTGTAAAGATGATATCATAGCGCTGTTACTGGAACGTTACCGAAATGTTAATCTGCTAGGTGGGTCACAGAAGAAGTCAAGGAATCATTTTCGGTGGACTTCTCAATAAGCAGAGAGCAGAAAAATAGCGGATGATTGCTTCATCATTACAGATAGCCGGAGGGGGTAAGGTTGAACCATGACCAGCCTAAAAAGTAACCGTAGGCTATGATACAAACTCACTTTTTCCATGTAATTTTAAGCGTAACTTTATTACAAGTGAATTCATTCCTTTCTACCAGGTAAAGTTTTAATCATAATTGATTCAAATTATGATGAGGTCAATCCTGATCGGTACCATCGCGAGTCGAAGAATTTGTATTCTGTGTCTATTAAACTAGCCACCGTAACCGAAGCCTTGATTTCTATGTTGCTGTGATCGGTCGAATCACGTTAACTCAGTTTTACGGTAATAACATTTTTACGTCCCGAACTTAATCGTGAGGTTCAATTATGTCCACTTCATTGCTGTCAGTGGCCGACCTCGGCCTATTGTAATGCAAAAGAAGTAAGCTAATGTTTGAGAAAAGGAAATTCATTCGATATGGTTAACTAGATATGGTAAATGTTAATAGCTTTAGTTTTTCCCGTGATATTTGTTTCGAGGCACCAAGTATCAAGATCGTTTTGCGTATTTACACTGAGCCTTTAGTAGAAAGTTTAATTTCGTTAAATCGTTTCTAGGTATTGTTGGATTATAATTTTGGTTTAAAATATTTAAATTGTGGTTCTTACAATACATATTTGTATTTGAAATTAAACATAATTTAAAATTAGGTCATGAATTTTACTTGCTCAAATTATTCGACGGGTATTGTCGCAATTTTTTTTTATGCGGGTACTACCGAAATAAAGTAAACAAAGATCTGAAATTTCATGATGAAGGTTTATATAAATCTTAATATATATAAATTACGCGTCACGTTGTTTGTCCGCGATAGACTCCTAAAGTACTTAACCGATTTTAATCAAATTTGCACAGCGTGTCTAGTTTGATCCAACTTAAAAGATAGGATAGCTTCCATCTCAATTTATAGTCGCAATATTATTTTATTGCAAATTATTTGTCTAATATTTGACAATTACAATTATCTATTATCTCCAAACGATTCTAACAGATGAACAGAATTCTAACAGAACAGCGGTATGTTAAACGTACAAACGTTTCATATAAGCTACAATTTATTAGCATAACCACCACATGTTACTGAGGCTACCTTAGACACAGCAACGAGTGGCCGGGTCTGCTAGTATTTTATATATATTTAAAAATATGTTTGATTTGATATAACATAACATCCGGTCTAATAAACCTTAACTTTGTAAACTACAATTCCTTTGGCTCACAAAGGCGATCAAATTATATATATATTAAAATAAATATCAAGTGTTCTCATACAATTAGCGTATGGCCTGATTGATGCAAAATTTTGAACTATAGTCCATTCCGTGTGTATAGTTACCTACGAATACTAGAAGATGTACGTATAAAACTGTGCATACATACATACAGATAGGCAGAGACCACGGATTGCCACAAACCCCGATCCTGGTATACTTCCATCGCTTCATTCACACTCATAATAGTCTTCAGCATGCTCTACGATTACGCATACTCTTAATATGACCTCTCGTCTATACATCGCCAATTTGATCCAGAAAATTATGACGAGGTCTTCCCCATATATTCGTCCCATTCACGCTTGCTTTATATATTTTCTTCGTCAACCTCTCCTCACTCATTCTTTCTAAGTGTCCAAACCACCTCAGCATACCCTTTTTGATCTTTCTCACTTCTTCTTCATTCACACTACAGCGCTCTCTTATAACACTATTCTTAATTTTATCTTTCAGGCTCACATCACACATAGTACGAAGAGCTCTCATAAAACTGTAATGTAGTGTTTATACCAAATACAGCTACATTTATCAAAGGCGCATTGGCGATTGTAAGTGTAGTAACTGTTTCATCATCACCAATATTCAGCTCATATATGCCTTACTGTGAGGCTCGGACGTTCTCCACAATGGGTGAGAAATTAACCTACTATGACACACTGGTCAGACATATAACATGGCATAATAAATCATACGAAGATGTTATTAATATTTAAATAATACTATTTATATGGATTTTATAGCCCTTGTATTTCATTTTTCATTTTATATCCGTAAAAATAGTTTTATCTCAAAATAATACTCGCGTAAATATACATAAATATACATAATCATTATGTTACTAAAATATACATAAATTTTGTGTATATAATAATATTTCTAGTTACATATACAGGCCTGGTTAATACGTAAATTAAGGTTTCATGATCGAGGTAAAATTTTGATATAATACATACATACATACATATCATCACGCCATATCACTTACAGGGTAGGCAGAGAGAACAGAGTGCCAGAGAACTCTATCTTTGCATACTTCACTCGCTTCCTCAACATTCATAATTCTCTTCATACACGCTCGCCGGTTTCGGAGACTCTTGACTCTTTTTTGATATAATAATATCTAGAAATATTTGTTTTAGATTTTCAAGGCACGTGATTGTTGTAACTACTCAAATATATTACATTAACAATATTGCCTAGGGTTATTTGTGTTGGGCGGGCCACCGAAGTCAAAAATCGGGTACCGGTGGTCCGCTCGCACGGCGAAGAGAGACGAGTTTTACGGTGGGTCTATGGGGTCACGCGCCGCCTTTCCGTCACCCCGGACCGATTTGGCGGGGCGAGACGCATCCATAGTCCACCAAAAAAAAAAAAAAAAAACTAATTTGGATATGTCACCTCCATTGGTACATATTATTATCCGTGTGGTGACGGAGTAAGAATACAATTCACCACCCCCTATCATACCCGTAGGTGATCGTAAGATGCGACTAAGAGATATTAAAAATCATTAAACATCTATGCAAGAGAAGGAAACCTCAAAACAAAACCCTATGCCAACACCTCTGACCAGCGTGGTATAGTAGGTCAATTTCCCTCTCATTATAGAGGAGGCACATCAGTGGGACATACATATATGAGCTGAGATGATTGATACACAAATTAATTATGATCAAGTTAATCACAACACTTTTGTATAACAGTATAGCCCATTCTGATTCGGCGTCAAATGCATACGCTTTTCTACGGCAAATCGTAAGTTAGTGGTCTGCGATCGCTAATCTACTTCATAAGTATGGAGACTACGACATTACCCCTCATTTGTGGGGGAGATCAACGTCCAAAAGTGGACTAAAAAGCCTAAATGATGAAAACTGTGAGCGAAAATATTATCCCCTTCAAAACGTGCATCATATTTCTCCGTACCGAGTGAATACTCGTATATTTAAGTGCTCACGTATTTCAAATCAATATCGTGAAGGTAAATTGGCTCTATTCGCACGAATTTGTTTTAATGGCCACCCTTTTTTTATTCTCATAGACTTAATACGATAACGAAGTACGCATGAGCTCGTATGACGTGCAGAATGAAGCTTCAGTGATTTTAAGATGAGTCTATTGTGTTAAACGTTATCACTTGAGAATTGGAATAAGGATTTTTTATAATAAAATCTTCAATAAAACGGCGTTATACTTATTTTATATTTGAAAATGAATCGTTGGCAATGAAATAAAAAAAATGTCACGGAATATCAATAAATGACTTATCAATATTACTATTTGCTGCTTATATTCTGTATTTCGAGATTGATTTCATGAGTTAAAGGTTAAGAGTATTTGGAGATATAAATAGCATAGATGTTCCCACCTCTATGGCTCCCGCCATAGAGGTAAGAGATCGCGGGTTCGAGACATAAGGTCGCCTATGAATTTTAAAGTTATTTTATACTAGAACACTTCGCACTAGTAGTAGAGAATTTATTACATATATAACAGTAATCTAGCGATAATTATATATTTTGTTATAATAATTATATACTTTCATAGTGGTAGGACCACGTTGTAGTTCTCTGTATACAGCCGCGGGCCGGTCTGTCCGGGGTAGTACCACACTCTCGCAAAAGATCGACGCCTGAGTAATGGCAATGTACTATTGCGCTTCGTTCGGTGAGCGAGAGAGCCGGAAACCCAACTGGGGTGGCTTTGGGATTTGTATTGGTAGGCAGCGGCCTAGCTATACCCTTGGTATTGTAAAGGTCCATGGACGGCAGTGGCACATACCATCAGGTGTGCTGTCTGCTCGTTTGCCACAATAAGCAATAAAAAAAAATATAGTATGTGTTTCTTTTTTACCAATAGAGGAGACAATATCTTCAATATGACACGTCAAATATTAATAATGACAGAGTATATTCAGAGACTTTTTCATTACTACACAAACACCTTTGAGAAATAATATTAGTATAGAAATAATAGGGAGCCGTTAGATGCAAGAGGCACAGCATCGTTCTGAGTGGCATTCTCGTGGAAAGAGCCCTATGACCAACAGTGTATGTCTACGGGATGGATGGAAATAGAGTAGGTAATATTAGGAAGTTTTATTTATTTATTTATTTATTAGATTAACATTGTTAGTTATGATGATTAAACATAGTGAGAAATACTGCAGGTCCAAGTGTTCTGGCCACCGAAGACAAAGATCGGGTACTGGTGGCCCGCTCGCACGGCGAAGAGAGGTGTTCTTGCAGGGTGGGTCTATGAGGTTGCGTGCCGTCTCTTCCGTCGGCCCGGACTGATTTGGCGGGCGATTCCATAGTCCACCGCAAAAAAAACAACAAAAAGGTCCAAGTTTTCTACAAGCTCAGTAACAGATAGTCAGTCTGTTACACAATCGCGAAAAAACTTGGTGAAAGAGTATAAAAGAAGTTTGTCACATATAATTTTTATAACCCTATTAACGGATAAAACATCTTACATCACTATAAACGAGATGATTAAAGATTGTTATCAAATTTTATGCTAAAAGATATGCTACTAAATATAATTATGAATGCCTGAATAGCAGTAAATTTAATTTAACAAGTAAATTTTCTTATATTCTCGACAATTTTCTTTGTTTATATGAATTTAATAAATTTTAGAATTCTATGAGGCTTGATATCTGTACATTATATATATTGAAAAAAAAAGTTAATTTGGTGGTCTTTATAGAAGCAACATAAGAAACGACTTTTAAGAATTTTCGTCTATTTTTCTCCGTGTACAAAAAAAACCTTCACGCAAAAGTTACTCCAAAAAATGTATGCAGTTTTCAAGCCATAGCACCTACCTGCCTCTAGCATAAAAAAAAATCTAATCTAGGATAAAAAAATTACACTAAATTTCAAAATAATAAATAAATAACCAATGCAAACAAAAAAACATTGGACGCAGAGTTTTAGAAAATAAAAATTATTTTGTGTTGAAAAATTCTAATATAGCAGCATTTCGAAAGTCCATTTACACGCTGTGAACACGCTTTATGTAGCGAGGAATATATTTTTGTCACTTGAATTAACATATTTTAAAACGTCATGAAAAAACCTGCAATGTAATATACAAAGATATATATGACACCATTTTTTAAAATAAACACAATGTATCGATTTTTTCACAGCTTAGTACGATGCGGTATCATAAAGATAAATACTGATAATATTGATAACGTGTGTGTACACAGTGGGAGCGGTCTTATCACCGTTGCAAAATGAGATTGGACGGTTTGTTACCACTAGATTCACTTTGTATACTGAGGTCATTGATACTGAAAAATACAATGCAATTATTTTGTAATTTATTAAAGAAAATCTATTTATTGGAGGGCTTCAATATTTTTATGTGATTGCACTACTATGGTAGAGATGGCGTAATGGTTAAGATACCGACCTAACGTGCCAGTGATTTCCATACCCACACTGGACAATAGTTTGTGCAAACCACAAATTGCTGTTCTCAGTCTGAGTATAATTTGTGTCTATTAATTGTATGTTTGTAAAGTCCCCCGCAATACAAAGATTATTTCCTTAGTGCAAGGGTAAACAGTGTCGGATAAGGGGACAACAGTGTCTCGCCTGCCTTCGGGTATTAATGAAGAATGAGACATTCTTCTCGATTTAATAATTGAAGACGATTGTCTTATGATATTCAGAAGTAATTGATTAAATATTAAATTGCTTTCCTATAATACAAAAGTTTTACTTCTAAAGTACCTATACCTTTACAACTAATTCGGTATAAACCATAAAAAAAACCTTACAGTTAACACGAGATTTTCCTTTTTGAAATTGGGTAAAAACAAGTTTCATACGGTTCAATGATGGTTAAATGAACGGTCATAGGGTTAAATGATGAACGATTTATAGCAGAACTATTTTATAAAACAAAAAACTAAATTCAGAACGGTAATTTATATTCATTTCACAAGCAAATATTGTTTATGGTTTACTAAAATTAATACACTCAGTACTAAAGAGACAATCTATTTGCAAGGGACTTAACAATCACACAGTCATTGGACTTAAACTAAACCCAGACTCAGAACAACTCGTGGATGCACAAAGGATAATCCTTAGTAACTATGCCACCTGTGAAGTAATCAGCAGTGATATAGGTATTAGATATTAAAGATGTTCTTCGATTTATTTTCTACAACAACCGCCTGGTGAACTTCTGGTATGCTTCTGTCCAATTGCTTTAAACATTAGCCGGAATAAACAGATAGACAAAATGTTTAATCATTCATCAGCCTCTTGACAAAAGCCTCCCCACAAATAGTACAATATCGTAGTAAAATCTCAATTGATAGACAAAGTCAATTTTATTCTTAAATTGCCTACCCACCAACTATGGAAGAGAGGTAAGATTCATCATCATCATCATCATCACAGCCCATATATGTCCCACTGTTGGGCTCGGGCCTCCTCCGTAATGGGATGGAAGTTAACCTACTATACCGCGTTGGTCGCGTTTTGGTATAGGGTTTTGTTTCGAGTTTTCCTTGTCTTGCATAGATGTTATATGCGTTTTATATCCCTTAGTCGTATCTTACGATCACCCATGGATAAAATAGGGGGTGGTGAATTGTATTCTTACTCCATCACCACACGGATAGCGGTAATACTATTCTGTCAATATATTCTTCTGTATAATCGAACTCAACATTCTTCACTGGAGATGGTTACCGAAACCGGTATACCATCTGTTTATTTAAAAGTATTTTTTATGTAATTAAATAGGTTACGGTTTCGATAATACAATAAGATGAATGTACCATTCACCTTTCGCAATAACTTTCTCCAATGTAACTTTAAGTAGAACGACAGTGATGCTTGTGTACGAAATATTTCAGCACAAATATTTTTGTATTCACATTGTGATGAACTAAAAATGAGTGAACTCCCTTTCCTTTCACATAAGAGTAGAGACATAAGCAAACAATATCTTTGCGGGTAAAGAAAAAATCGTTTTGCAAACTCACAAGTATAGTTTGATATATACGGCCTATTTCCCTCCTACTCTGCTACTGGCTATCCCAATAATGGAATGTATACTGACTAAAAGAGATAAACAAAATATTCTTAATTATAATAATAAAAATGAAATATCATATAATACTATATGAAATAATAATTAAAAACATTTTGTATTATTTAATAGCTGCTGTGTGGTAGCGGCTATGAATATTACCAACCCTGACTTTGCTCGTGGATGTCGTAAAAGACGAATAAGAGAAAAAAAAACCTTATGATGCCTTTTGGTCAACAATTACATTCACAAGGAGGGTTGATGTCTGGCAGACGGCTGGTCATAAGACTATTGCCAATAACTTTTACAATGTGTACTATGAAAGAAGAGTACATACTGTATCGACTCCAAGTAATTGGGATAAGAGTAGGAGAATGAAATTTTGTATTATTTAATATAAAGCCTACTAAAAAAATATAATAAAGAACTACTACTTCTAATGTCTCAAAATACAAAATATGCTTGGATTTTTTTTGCATTGCAATTTCATTTGTAAACTAAAGCAGAGATTACCACAGACTTATAAAAAAACATAACCATAACACTTTTACCCGCAGATCATATATTGGAATTCCATTCCAGCTTTATCATTAAAACTATTATGGCAATAATATGTAGGAATATATCTTCCATACACATTCTCGTCTATACAAGAGACTCCAGTTCTGTTTTTTGTAAATAAAACACGATAGTTATAATTACTTCTAAGATATGAGAATAAAACTAAAAGTTTATTAGCCAAATATAAGTTCATAACACCCTTGTTTGTCCTTTCGGAGTTAAAGCCGTGATAAAAAATTCGAACAGAGATTTTCAACAACACTCAAAATAAGGCCAAAACTGTGTCCTTAATAGAAGTGAACAAGAAATTTTGCCCAAAAACAAATCAGATAATTAATACCTATACCAAGACCAAAGAACAATAGTTATCTGGAAACTTCACCGAAAATCCTTGTCTAGTTTTCTCTTTGTTATAAATAAAATTGCTTATTAGACGTAATGGGAGAAACATCGACGTTTTCTCTCTATACATTTTTACGAACTAGTTTATCAAGTTGTTACATGATAGTACGGTTGGTCAGCCTTCGAGAAACTTAAGAAAATCTCATACTTTATTTCGTTATATCTAAAAACAAAAATCTATTGACCATTTTGTGTTACCAGTAATGTTTTATAGCACAGAAACGTCCAAAGAATTTCGTAAACAGGATTTCGTAAAAATCGCTCTGTGGTTAGCGGCTACGAATACTAACAACCCTTACTTTGCTCGTGGATGTCGTAAAAGGCGACTAAGAGCCTTCTAACGACATAGGCCAACTCCATCTGGTGCCGTTTAGTCGACAATTGCATTAGCAAAAAGTGTTGACGTCTGGCAGACGGCCGATCATAAAACTATTGCTAATAACTTTTACAATATGTACTATGAAAGAAGAATGCATATTGTATCGACCCCAAGTAATTGCGATAAGAGTAGGAGAATGATGATTTCATAAAAAAATACTCGAGGAGCAAAAGAAGAATAAAATTGCTAACCCGTAAACAAAATTAGTAAATATAGAATTTCATATGATTAATATTTAATAATACGGAATAATGATTCCTCTTGAGGGTACCTATGACTAACAGTTGGCATGTATAAGGTTGATGAGTCTGAATGTTCTTTCTTAAACAAAAGTATTTGATTGGCAACTATGAATCAAACGACGAAATGCGGACGCATTCACTAGATGAGACCTATGACTTAGAAAAAGTAACATGTAACCGTTGAAGACAAGAAGTATAACATTATTTGAACTAGCGGGACCAACCTTTTTTTAGAGATTCCCATGCTGGCTAGCGATAAATGAGGGTTGGTTACATATGTACGACCCGACATATACAATGTACCACCTTAAAAAAAAACTTGACATAATTATGATGTAATTTCAATAACATTAAATTATCATTAACATACATATTATTAATATACCTACATAAAATATTATTGGTTGGACTCAATCAAAAACTTGCAAGCAAACTTGTTAATATCAATTTATAGACATATAACCATTTACTTCGGATGGTGACGAAATTAGATCATGATCATCCCCTTTCTTGATAGTGAGTTGCCTATATAACCACCAAGAGATATACAGATAACATTTATGCATTGGCAAGGAAAGGAAAATTCAGCGTAAAGTCCTATACTATACTAATTTCTCTCCTATTGTAGGGAGACCAGCATTACAACAGTGAGACGGATATAAATGAAAAAAAAAAACAGAACTATTTAGTAGATTGCTTTTTAAGTCAAGTCAGAACTCCACTAATATACCTAATTGTTATAAGGTTGGGAGATAACTGAAGATAATTGAAAATTACATTAATATTTAGTAGATCTATAGTAGCAATTACATGTTTTAACACTTTTTCATTATCATCTCAGCTCATATATGTCTTACTGTTGGACTCGAGCGTCCTCCATTGTGGGAGGGAAATTGACCTACTATACCACATTGGTTAGACGAATTGGTATACCAATTTGTCTGACCTGAGAGAAGCAAAACTTAAAACTAAACCCTATAGGGTTTATTTTCGAGTTTTGCTTCTCTTGCATAGATGTTATATGCGTTTTATAGCCCTTAGTCGTCCTTAAGATCACCCTCGGGTAAGATAAGAGGTGGTGAATTGTATTCTTACTGCGTCACCACACGGAAGCACTTCTTCACTTATAGGTATATATTATAAATTATAGCAGATATTTTGAATCAACATAATATTACAAACACGTCATATGCCCAAAAAATGTACTCGTAGCGACCCTATAAGCTGATTGATTGATAAACTGATACAATCAATTGAAATGGGTCAATTGTGATGTTATCATTTGATTGAAGTTCGATGAAAATTTGGAATAGATATATTCTGAAACATAGATAGAGCAAAAAAGTTATTTCTGATTGTAATATAAAATTAACAGACAACTCTTTTGAAGTCATAATGGACGAAGTGTTAGCGAATATTTTATAAATAACCGCATAAAAAAGCGTATAAAAAGGAAATGCTTTCAAACACCAACTTTTATAAAAACTGAAAACTTAAATTATTTTTTCAAAGCCCCATAAACCCTAAAGAAACGTCTTCTAAAGTTTAATAGCTAATAAATTAATATAAGGGGTGCGCGTATATTTTAAGTGTCTTTTGTGAAATTCTGGTGATGATCGCAGCTATATTTATGGACTGAGGTAGTTTTGAAACCAATCAGTCATAAAACCGAAGTCTTTACTATATAATTATTTAAATCTAGTATTTGATCATGCTTGTCAAATGCTGTCAGAAGTGACCATGTAGGGACATCATATTATTGGGTAACTTAACTGCGCCACTCTCCCAATTGTATTGCGTGTAGACCAGGATGACGTTACGAGCCCATTTCCATAGCATGACAACCACGAGAGAAACATTTGAGGTTTCTATCCATCTATTCTGCAAACTATCGACTGTGTTGAACAGTGGACGTCGATAGGCTCCTCCTCAGATAGATATCATAATAGCAAATCGCCATTCTTCGCTTTTCCAGGAGTTTTCAAAGAGATTGCCGCTGCATATTTTGTTTCAAAATATCAACATCATCATTTCAGCATATCGCCGTCCACTGCTGGACGTAGACCTCCCTCATGTTACGGCACAGAATGCAACCAAAATATAATTTTATTTAAAGTATGTGACTAACAAATTTGCTCCTCAGTTATTTAAAATGTAATTAATACGTTTGCAACGGCGGCAAGTTGGGTGGGGATTATCTGAATACCTTGTTTATCTTCACGACTCCCAAGGCTTTACGGGATGAGTTGAATTTTAAGCGGACAGGATTAATAAGGCAAGCGCGACATTTATTGAGAAACTAACAAGGATTAAACAATGGTTTTATATATATTTTTAACTGTATATTAATTGTCATATTATCTTAATCATATCACAAGTCAAATGAGTGTGTTAATTTCAGAAGATACATGTCTTAATAATCGTATAAAAATAACGTTTTTTTTAACGTTAAATAGCATATTTGTTAAAATGTAATAGATATGAAATGATAGCACTCGGGTAGGTACTTTAAAGGACTCTACTCATGGAAGTGCGATCGAATATTAACCTATGTAATTATTATTTAAGGGAATCAGAGATATATGTGTCAGTTGATCAAATATTGGTTGTTATTTTACAGAAAAACGATTTAAAGAGGTATTGGTAGAGGCACATTCTTGAATCTTATTTTAATTTAAGCAAATAATACATTTACACTATTATTGCACTAAATTATTTTATGATATTTTGTTAGTATTTAGATTTTACTTAATTTAAGAAAATAATAAAAAATATTTACATCACGTAGATGATTGCACAGATGGCATGGTGGTTAAGATACCGACTTTCCGTGCCAGCGTCGTGGGTTCGATTCCTACACAGAACAATACTTTGTGCGATCCACAGAGAGTTGTTTTGAATCTGGGTGTAGGTAATTTGTCTGCGTTAATTATAAATTTGTGTAGTTCTCCGCAATACAAACATTAATTACAGGATGGTATCTTTAAAAAAAAGGAAAAAGATTTATGTTGGCAGTATATCAATATAAGGAATTAGCACAGTCTAAGCAACTCAAGTTTTTTGTGTGACATAGCTGTTAGCTGCAGATGGCTATGACCACTATACCCGGACTGTGGGTGAGTGTTGAGGAGCGAATGAGCCACTGTAGTTTTTATAGTTGTTTTAATTATCACTTATTGTATCTACCTATATAAGAATTGTAAAAAAAAAAATATAATTATACGAGGACTAAATAAATATAGCACTTTTAAAAAAAAAAGTAATCTATTGATTAATTCATATAAAACATTATATTGAATTTATCATCGCCATAACACGATACGTAACTGACAAGCGTAATTTCCTGTCTGGATATAACAATCAATCATATTTGTGTATAAGTTGCGAACCGAACTTATTTTACATTTATCATTCGGACAATGGCCACTATAGAATGTATGTTATACGAGAAAAAAAAAGTTAAGTGTTTTAATGTTTAAAAAACAAATAGCTGAAGTTTGTTTTGCTCGTCGCTTGGTACGGTCGAGAAGGGTGAGAACTGATTTTCATCGGCCTAAAAGATTGTAAAACTTTTGCCTGACAGTTATTTTTTTGTAAAAGTATAAATCTTTGTATCTAGAGACTTTACAAAAATGTAATTAGCTGACACAAATTACACAATCAAAACAAATAATATGGATTATATTAATAGGTACTTTCCGTGTGGTGACGGGGTAAGAATACAATCCACCACCTCCTATCTTACCCGTGGGTGATCGTACGAGACGAGTAAGGGATATAAAACGCATATAACATCTATGCAAGAGAAGGAAAACTCGAAATAAAACCCTATACCAACACATCTGACCAGCGTGGTATAGTAGGTCAATTACCCTCCCATTATGGAAGAGGCTCGAGCCCAACAGTGAGACTTATATGAGCTGAGATGATGATGATATAAAAACGTAAATCGCGTGGAAATCTCATTCGCGAATCTCGACACGAGTAATCGGCCCATAAGCCGCTACGCCATCAGTGCAATTATATTTTCAGAATAATTTGATATATTAAATTTTTAATTTACTACTTAGTGTGAAGGTTGCTGGTAGTCGTTGGATGCGAGCGGCATAGGACCGCACTTTGTGGCGAAATATAAGGGAGCTCTACGTCCAGCAGTGGATAACAAAAGGTGGAGTGGCAGTGGAAAACTTCTTCCAGTAACTGGTAGCTAATAACCATTTGAAATAAATTGTATGTAAAAGTTATGATTCCCAAACGGGTTGAGAGCCCTCAGCGCTCACCCACAGTCCGGGTAAAGTTGTCATAGCCATCAGAGGCTAACAACTAAGTCACACAGAAAAAGAAAAAAAAAAAAAAAAAAAAACGATTCCCACATATGGTGATAAGTAAAAATACAATATGTCACCAACCATTACTTTTCTGTGACAATACTAAAATCTGAATGAAGCAGTGGCAGCATTCTCAGCAACTTATAACACCAACTGCGATTGGCAACTCAACTGCTAAACGTGGCGATTCCGGCGTTCTTCTCATTGGGAAGGTCTACATCCAGCAGTAAATATTGATAGGATGGTGGATCGATTGGATATGCATTAAGTAAGCTAGTAACTAAACGAAATATAATTTAAAATTAATTCAATTGAAACTAAAAACGTCGTTAGCGGATTTATGTCGTAATAATGCATACTGTATTTGTGATAACTGCGGCTAACCATTTTAAATGCAATTATTCGTAAATCCCACAAGTGTTGGATACGATAACTAATGGAACTAGATATCATATTAAATAGTGGTGGGACCACGCTGTTGACAGTTTTCTGTCTACAGCCGCGGGCCGGTCCGTCCGAGGTACACTCTAGCAGAAGATCAACGTCTGAGTAGTAGCAATGTGCTATTGCGCTTCATTCGGTGAGCGAGAGAGCCGGAAGAAGAGCTGATTGGGTTTAGGGATTTTTTTATTGGTAGGCAGCGGCCTAAGCTATACCCTTGGTATTGCAAAGGTCCATGGCCGGCAGTGACACTTACCATCAGGTGTAGTGCTTGCTCGTTTGCCACCATAATAAAAAAAAAAATATCATTACTGCTAAAGAAAGAAGACCCGAAACAAAACTCTATAGGAACCAATTCTTCTGTTCAGACCACAAAGTGTTGTTCTGAGTCTGGGTGTAATTTGTGTCCTTTAAATTATATATTTGTAAATTCCCCCCGTAATACAAGGATTATATCCTTAGCGCATGGTTGTGTATGAAAAGAAATCAGCTTCGTATAGCGTGTCTCTGTTGCACACTACCTGTTTGGCGTAAAAAAACTTTGTGTGTGGTTTATTTTATATAACAACTCCTAATAAATATTTAACTGTGAATGCTACGTGCAATGTCATATGGGTAGCGTGCGAGAGGGACGATGCTCTAGGAAGCCGTAACTAGTCGATTGTCTCATTCGAAGACTCGATGTGTATTTATCGCAGGATACTATAATTGGTATAGCGACAACAAAAGTCAGAATGTTTTAATCTTCAAAAACAATTACCTTTATGAACAGTGCTAAAAAATTTAAGACCCACGCCTATTGGAAATCCGTTCCAATCGTGCTACCAATTACACCAGCGTGACCTGTTACTATGACATTCAATTTTCGCTTCGTATTATATTTTCGTCTTTAAAGGAGACGTGTTCCATCTACCCGCCAATGTTTACACCTTATACAGATGATGTACGAAGCGAAAATGTGAATGTGGATGTCATAGTAATAGGTCGCGCTGGTGTAAGTAGTAGCACGATTGGAATGGGTTTTCAATAGGCGTGGATTCGTATCCCATGTGTGACAATCATTTTTCGCTAGTAATCAAGTTTTTATAAATAATCAAGCATGTGAAATGCTACATTTCAGTAATTTGTAG
The DNA here is from genome assembly GCA_905163515.2 of Lymantria monacha. Lineage (NCBI taxonomy): Eukaryota > Metazoa > Arthropoda > Insecta > Lepidoptera > Erebidae > Lymantria > Lymantria monacha. The sequence continues at coordinate 20,571,138 of LR991102.1, read as the reverse complement.
ACCCATTTAAAAATCGTTACTATTCATTTCTCATATTCTCATAAAGACGATTTATAACCGAACATTGGTTCAATGGTTTCACTCTTATATATTAGGTATATCAGATTGTAATATATTTTGACATACTCGTATAAGTTATTGGTAATTGAAACGATCGGTACTTAGGAGATACATTTATTCTTCATGCCTTTTACTTATAATCCTTATCCACTTATACAAGAACATAGATTTTAGGTATTGCTCTTAGATTTTATTTAATCCAATGGAGCCATCATCATTCTCCTACTCTTATCCCAATTACTTGAGGTCGATACAATATGTACTCTTCTTTCATAGTACATATTGTAGAAGTTAATGGCAATAGATTTATGACCGGCCGCCTGCCAGACGTCAACCCTCCTTGGGTATGTAATTGTCGACCAAACAGGATCTGAAGGAGTTGGCCCAGGTCGTATTTAATCCAATGGAATCATACTTGAATATATATCACAGGATAGTAAGTAAATATATTAATTAAAAAGTGACACTTTTATTTCTGAGGGTAGCAAACGAGCAAGCAGCACACCTGATGGTACCTAAGTGTTACTGCTGCCCATGGACCTTCGCGACTAAGGGATATACTATGAAACCAATGTCTATGCAAAAGATGGAACACTCGAATTAAAACCTTATACCAACCCATCTGATCAGCATGCTATAGTAGGTCAATTTCCTTCCTATATAGAGGAGGGTCGAGCCTAGTAGTAGGGCGTATATCAGCTGAAATAATTTAGGACGTGCATCTTTTAGCTCCTATTACGATATATGTACGACACAGGAAAGAAGTGATGACCATTGTATTCTTACTTCGTCAACACACAGAAAAATCACTATTCAATCTTTCCTAAATTATGTAGGGTAGTCATAATTGCTTAGATACACATTGTCTAAGGAATAAGGAGGCTAAGTATTAAGATAAAACACGGGGGCGACTTCACGGCTTATATAAATTCCCTTTTACGTACCAGATTCGTCCACAATGAGAGAGAAATTGACCTAATTTACCTCGGTACAAAATCCTTTACAAATCCGTGTGCCCACACGGATTTTGTTTGGAGATCACATTCTCTTACACTAATATATCTGCTTACTTTCCGGGGCCTTCATCGATTGTTCGCCACACTTGCTGGTACAGAGAAACATTATTTTTTAAAGAGCACAACATTCTGTACTGAGGCGAAAATTTTACGACCATGTAATTAACCAACACAAATCATCCTCAGACTCGTAGATTAATTATTTGGGGATCCTAGAAATAATTATTCTGTGTGGAGTTTCAAGCCATCTCACTTGAAATCGAAGGTCCATACTCGAGCGTCAGTTCATTGTACACTTAATTTAAATAAAGGACATAATTATCTGACTGAGATTTTATCTAAGTTGCTATTTCTTTAAGTGGCGAGCTTATTCCCGAAGTTTTAATTCAATACTTCTTCTCTTCATGTCAGCCAATATGCGTACTACCATTGGGCTCGGGTCTCCTATATAATGGGACGGAAATTGACCTACCAGTTAGAATGGTTGACATAGGGGTTTTTATCAGGTTTCCCTGCTCTTGTATTGATCTTATCTGAATCAAATCATTTGGTCATCATTTACACCTACCAGCAAAAAAGCAGCTGGTGAATTATACTCCGTCAACACAGAATTAATCCAACACTTAATTATGTAGTGATAAATTATCAAATGAAACTTTGAATTTAATAATAATAATAATGTTTTACACATACATACATACATATCATCACGCCATATCCCTTGCAGGGTAGGCAGAGAGAACAGAGTGCCAGAGAACTCTATCTCTGCATACTTCACTCGCTTCCTCAACATTCATAATTCTCTTCATACACGCTCGCCGGTTTCGGAGACTCTTGACTCCACCTTCCTTCAGTACATGACCGAATAATGTTTTATTGTTTCAAAAATAAAATACAAACATTCCATATACTACTACTATAGAAATACTATACTAATTTAGGTACTATATACTATTACTATACTTTATAATAATATATTAGGTTACTACTGTCACTTAAGGAATAGTAGGTAAGTTATATAAACAGAAGATGATTATGAAATTAATGAGCACCCTATATGATTTAAATTCCTATTACCAACATCAATTTATATTATATTAAAATGTAGGGTCTAAATGTATATAAGCGAGCTATTATTTTATTAAATTTATATAACGAGTAAGTACATGGATGAGCCCTAACTCCTAACATGGATGAGCTAACTCCTAACTAGGTCACCCTGTGTCTAGGATATCAGGGTGACTAAATGAATATATATTATACACAAACTGTTGTTGAGCCTCAAAAAAAAAAACAAATTAAATCCTTCAAACATTTTAAATCTAATCATTCGTTGCTTAACAAAGACACCATTAGATATATAGATAAACATTATTATTAACAAAATAGATTTTATTTTATCAGTTAATATTTGTGAATACAAAACTTCTTTAGTAACCTAAATTCGTTAATCTTTTACGACATCAGATAATTTTACGCAGACATCAACTTGATACTTAAAACGTAACCTTGACTTAGTGAAACGAAAGCTTGTTATTGTCGAAATATAAATGTTTAAAGTTTGAATATCATTACGTTGGATGAATTTTACTTAATAATTACGTAATGTGTATTATAAAATAAATAAATATAATGTATTTTAGCTTTCTATGTTCTAAATGACTGAGTCTATATTATAATGATTTATGATCTTTACGTGAGTATTACACATTTGAAATAAAACCATTTTTACGGATTTTATCGCGTTTAAATTTTATTTTTAATTTCTCGACGTTTCGAACTCTACAGCGTTCATGGTCATTGGGTGACTGTCCATATCAACTAAGTAACTGATGTACTTCTTACTACTTTCAGTGTGGTGACAGAGTAAGAATACTATTCACCATCTCCTGTCTTGGTAATGGGTGATCCTAAAAGACGACTAAGTGATATAATATACATAAAACATCTATGCAAGAGAAGGAAATTCGAGATTAAATCCTATACCAAATCCTGTGACGAATGAAATATAAATTAATTACACAGGACCAGAAAACAAAAGTGGACTGTGCTGAATGTTTGACAAAGATTTTTCGACGTATTTTCTTACCGGTCAATACGAATCTGAAGTCAAAATTGGGGGTCAAACTGAAATAAACGGAGAAAAATAAAAAAGCCCGATGACATCTACTATCTAATCAGTTTGTCTGCAAGATAACACAGATCCATAAAAAAAAATGGTATGTTCTGGGTGTTCGACAAAGATTTTCCAACGTATTTTTTATCGCTGAATACGAATATGAAGTCAAAATTGGGGGTCAAATTGCAAAAAAAAACGAAGAAAAATATATATAATAATAATTATTAGGTAGTATGTAGATTTTATCGTTTTTTTTTATTTTCTTAATCTCTATTCTATTGAGGCAACGGCTCGCCACTAGCAGTAGCATATACGTCATATGAGTTAAAGTGATGATGATAAACTGAAACCTTCGAAAATTTAAATTATTTTAAAAATAAATCTATTTTTACGGAATTTTTCGCGTTATTATTTGTTTTTTTCCGTTATTAAAAATATAAGTACTAATAATTATTCATTAATACTACTAACGATGATTACAACTAATAACGACAATTTGTTGAATGTAAGACCTTAGTCCACCCGTGACCATAAACGCTGTAGTGTTTGAAACGTCGGGTAATTGAAAATCAAATATAACGCGATAAAATCCATAAAAATAGTTTTTCTTCAAATGTACTTGCGTAAATGTTAGATATCATTATTTTATTTTAATCACAAACAATTTCCAGTTATATATTATTAGAGGGAATATCATGGACGAATTGGTGAATATACTTTCATTGCCCAATGGCAGACGAGCAATCAGCGTACCTGGCGGTAAGTGGTAACCGTCCATAGACCTCTGCAATACCCTGGTATTATATAGATTATCCCCTCGGTTAATCTTAATCACTGACTATCATAAGACCTTCGTAGTTAGTTCACTTCAAGGATATAAGGTACTACTATTATTAAATTAATTATGCCTAAGACTAAAACTAATTACAATCCCTAGACTATGAGTGGATTGCGTTACAACCGACGACTACTCACACGGCAGTATCTATATCAAAATTGCAAAAAAGAAACAAATATTTTTGTATATACACTACCGTCCAAAAGTTTGGAAGCACACCTTTTGCACACCGGCATTTATTTGTTTTCAAACAAAACAAATAAATGCCGACTAATAGCGGTAAAAATTAGCAATAATCTTAAGTTTTACAACCTTTTACGACTGTCTACACAAACACAAAAGGATTATTATCCTACATTCATCAAGTTTTATGGAATTCCTTAATATTGACGAAACACGTGTTTTATGACTTAATCCGTCGGCTACTTTATCCTATGCAATGGTGTAGTTTTATTGATAATGTTTGCTGGTTTTAACTTTTTTAGACCTTATTCAGTCGCACTTGAGCATTGGCACGTGAAAGTTGTGATATTAACATTGTCTGTATTCGAAAGATATCGGCTACTACTTTGACCGTATTTTTTCTTCTGAAAATGGCAAAACGCAAGCAAATCACGCTTGAACAGCGAAGCGCTATTTGCACTCTACGCGAGGAAGGATACAGTGAACGTCAAATCGCAGAGAGGCTCGGAATTTCTTGTAAAGGTGTCCACTATACCCTTGCTAGAAAACAAGAAACGGGGAAAAATGAAGATAGAAAGAGATCTGGTAGGCCCAAATCCACAACAAATCAAGAGGACAACTTCATTAGAGTTCTTTCTAAACGGAATCGACGCTTAACTGCACCACAGATCACTGCAGCTCTGAATGATACGCGAGAAACACCCATTTCAACAACTACTGTTAAAAGACGCTTACTGTCTGCGGGATTAAGAGGATGTGTTGCTGCTAAAAAACCCAAACTAACAAATCGACATAAGAAAAATAGACTAGAATGGGCAAAAGCGCATAAAAACTGGACTATAGAACAATGGGAAAATGTCCTTTGGAGTGACGAATCAAAATTTCAGATTTTCGGATCCAATAGACGTGTCTTTGTACGCCGGTCAAAAGAAGAGAGGGCTTCAGAGGCATGTACAGTGCCTACCATCAAACATGGTGGTGGTAATGTCATGGTTTGGGGGTGTTTTGGCAACAGTAAACCCGGCAATCTTGTGAGGATAACCGGAAAATTAAACAAGGAAGGCTATTTAAAAATTCTCCAAGATTCTGCCATACCCAGTGGACTAAGTCTCATTGGTTCTGGATTCATTTTTCAACAGGATAATGATCCTAAGCATTCGTCTAAATTGTGCCAGAACTTTTTAAACAAGAACAAAGCTGAAAACATTTTAAACATCATGCAATGGCCATCTCAATCCCCTGATCTTTCTCCCATTGAACTTGTTTGGGATGAACTTGACAGGAGGGTGAAAAGTCGTTGTCCTACGAGCTCAGAACATTTGTGGCAGCTATTAGAGAACGAATGGAACAAATTAGATAAAGATTATTTTAAAAAATTGATTAATAGAATGCCCAGAATATGTGAGAAGATTATAAAGGAGAAAGGTGGACACTTTGATGAAGCTAAAATTTAATCTAATTTACCATTGTATATTATTTTTTTATTTTGTTTAAGTTAGTTTCTGTTTGTTCTTTATTTTTTTATCAATACATTTAAATTTAAATGACTTAGTTTGGTTTTATTCGATTTTACCTTGCTGCTTCCAAACTTTTGGACGGTAGTGTATATGAAGTCATTATTCGCCTACTTTTATCCCAATTACTTGGAGTCGTCGCAATATCTATTCCCCTCCATCGAACATATTGCTGAAATTATTGGCTTTATGACCGGCCGCCTGCTTGAAGTCAACGCTCCTTGGAAATATAATTGTTGACTAAACGGCAAAAGGTGGAGTTACTCCCATCGATATCTAAACTTTTAGTCGTCTTTACGACACCAACGAGCGGAGTAAGGATTGGTAGTATTCGTAGCTCCTACCACACAGCAAAAAATTGTATAGGTATATTTTATTATATAACAAATCATTCTTTCATCTTCTAATACAACGCATAGTAAACTTTCAACCACTTTTATGCTCATATAAAGTTAAAAACTACATTGAGATGTAATCAAATATAACGATAATAATCGCCAGTTTTAATTAGCTACTCTGAACTTTGAAATAGCCAGGATCATTGCTATCTTTAAGTTTAAATAAGCCTTTATTGGGCGTAAGCACCTAATATTACGTTTTATTACAATTAGGGACCTGCAAAGTGGTTCAGGTTAGTGAAAGTGTCGGTTTATCCGCTTAGAATTTTACTAAGGGACAGTTACGGTCATTTTAATTCATACTATCTGATATTACAGACAGATTGCTATCCTTCATTAATTCTAGAGTACATAGTACATATACAGTCCCCATACATCCATATCTATCATCATATACACGTTCACCATTGGACATAGGCCTCCTCCTGGAAGTATAACGCCTTAATCACCACCCTAAACTGGTTAGCTATCGCAGTTGGTATTATAATACCAAGGTAAGGTTTCCATAAGAATAGACCTAGTCTCATGATGATTACTCAAGTTGTTTGAAATAAAACTACTTTTATGGATTCTATCGCGTTTGTATTTGATTTTTAACTTCCCAACGTTTCGAACACTTTACAGTGATCATGGTCACGGGAGGACTGAGGTGCCTTACGTCCAATATGTCATAAATGTAAATAAATATATATATATTATTTTTAGTCAAATGAGCTTTTTTTGCGCCTGTTTTGATAATCGTACTTAAAGAGTCGTGCGTCGGAGCTGACACACACACTTTTTTTATAAAAACCCGATTACGAAGCGAAAAAATGATGTCACAAGCGGGATTCGAACCCGCACCTATTGGGAGTCCGTAGTCTCTGCTTACCTCTCTGGGAAACAGATGTGAGGCTATGTATGGGATGTTAAGCAATTTTAATGCGAAAAAATATGTCGTTTTCAAAAAAGAAAACTCGTGTGCTTTCAAAAATGGCCTAAAACTTACACCGTCATTACCTACATACCGTATTAGTTACTCCATCAACACACGCCAAATATAACTGTCATTACGTACAAAATATGAATTTATTTCCATTTTGGTCGATATTTATGCTAGCTTATAGTTTAGTTTTCAACATAGCAAAGTTTTAGCGTAAATACCAAGTTACCTCCAAAAAGTTTGACTGCGAACCTGCTTAAAGCGGAACTGAAGCTTTGAGCATAACTGGTTCTAAAATTTTCCTTATGTTGATATTAACTGGTACTAAAATTGTCGTTATGTTGTTGGATTAAGAATAAAATGTGTCGTCGGCCCATTATTTTCCCTGACAACTGAAGAAATTAACTAAAAACAACAATAATAATTTGATATAATCTATCGCGTTTGTATTTGAATTTTAATTTCCCGAAGTTTTGAACACTTTACAGCGTTCATGGTCACGGGAGAACTAAGGTATATCACGTTCATCAAGTCTCGGTTATTACAGAGATTCATATCTACATACATACATACATATCATCACGCCATATCCCTTGCAGGGTAGGCAAAGAGAACAGAGTGCCAGAGAACTCTATCCTTGAATACTTTACTCGCTTCCTCAACATTCATAATTCTCTTCATACACGCTCGCCAGTTTCGGAGACTCTTGACTCCACCTTCCTTCAGTACGTTACCAATCTGGTCTAGGTAGGTGAGTCTCGGTCTCCCCCGGTACCTACATTCTTCCACTTTCGCATTGTATATCTTCTTAACCAGACGTTCGTTCGGCATTCTTTCCACATGTCCGAACCATCGGAGCATACCCTTTCGCATCTTTACTCAATACTCTCTTCCATACCTACTCGCTCTCTTACGTCGTCGTTGCGAATGCCGTCGGGCAGCCTAACTCCACAGATTTTCCGTAGAGATCGCATTTCGACCGCATTAATTATGCTTTCATGCTCTTTTCTGCATATCCAACTCTCGCTTCCATATAGTAATGTTGGGACAAGCACTGCGTTATGTATTGCTACACGTGCCTTCTGGCTGAGGTAGTGGCTACCGAGAAGTTGTCCCAACGCTCCGTTCACTCTATTTCCCACATTCACTCTTCGCTCTATATCAGTGGTGTACCTTCCATCTCGGCTAACACCACATCCAAGATATACAAATTCATCCACTTGCTCTAGTACACCGTTACCTATTTTTACTTTTACATCTGTTCTGGTATCATCTCTTTCAAAGACCATTATTTTGGTTTTGCTCACATTCACAAGATTCATATCTACCTGCTTCAATATTGGTTATTAAATTTTGATACATATTTTTGATACAAATTCAGTGCCTACAAAAAGAAATTGATTAAACTAGAGATCATTAGATTTATTTCAAGGTACGGTTTCCCCCTAACTCACAAACATGTTTATGACAGTCGGGACAGACGGCCTAACATGCTTCCTGAAGCACGATTTTCACATCTACGAGGAATTTTTTAAACTTTGATATGTGTATGTTGGTATGTATGTATTACAAAATATATGTAACGCGCGTTGCATATTGATGAGTTCGCGGTATTCGCCTTTTGATATCGTGAAGCTGGCAACTCAGTTCTTATAACTTGTGTTGCCAGCACACGTGCGTTCAACTAACTAATACAGTAATGTGATTAAATAATTTAACACGAAATTTCGCAATATAGTCTTTCAGCGTAAATACGTTTTCATTAATAAACATCTTAGTGGTTAGGAATTAATCTTTCCAGTTTTAATAAGTAAATTATTATAAAAGATTATACATTTCGTTTTATTGAAATAAAAACTTCTTTAGCGGCGTTGTGCACTTTTTTGGAATGGACAAAAATGTTAATCTCGCATCAGGACACGTGACCTGATCGAAAATTAGTAAGACGGAGGGAGCACAGATCGTGGTAGAGGAAATTCGTAAGACGGAGGGCAAGTAGACCAAAGGAGAGGAAGCAATAATATATGTGGATATTTTTTTTTTATTGCTTATGGTGGCAAACGAGCAAGCAGCATACCTGATGGTAAGTGACACCACTGCCCATGGACTTTTGCTATACCAAGGGTATATATAGCTAGGCCGCTGCCTACCATTACAATCCCCAAACCCACCCACTTGGGCTGCCGGCTCTCTCACTCACAGAACGAAGCGCAATAGCACATTGCCATTACTCAGACGTCGATCTTCTGCGAGAGTGTGGTACTAACCCGGACGGACCGGCCCGCGGCTGTAGACAGAAAACTGTCAACAGCGTGGTCCTATCACTATTAATATGATATAATATATTTAATATGTGTATTTATTGTATAGTCACAACCATACATACTCCCTGGGGCACGCTTTTTATTTTTTTTTGTATTTGTTTTTTTTTTCATAGGCTTTTTCATAGATTTAAGTTTTCACTTCTGTCGGCAATGTTACGTTAATAAAACGTAGGGCCAGTTTGTTTAGAGTAGCAGCACACTCTCGCAGAAAATCGACGTCTGAGAAGTGGCAACGCGCTATCGCGCTTCGTTCGATTAGTGATAGCCGGAACCCCTAATTTCTTGGAGGGTATTGATTGGTAGCCAACGGCCTAGCTGCATCCTTGATATTGCATAGAACCATGAGCGGCAGTAAAAATTACCATCAGGTGTGCTGCTTGTCCGTTTGCGATCAAGAATAATAAAAAAAAATATTATTTTATTTTAAACCCACAATTTTAAGGTCATGTTGTTATTATATATAAGAATAATAAACGCACCCTTTCCATAGGATGTTGCTTTAGGTAAGAGAATGTAAGCATAGTAAGTAAAATAACAGAAATCTTACATGTAACAGGATTGAAGCAGGTAGCTGTTTTGGACGTTTTCACTAGTTGAAAAGTATCTTGGTGTAGGGGAAGATAGCGGAATATATCTTTAAACATTACCTGAAAAGAAAATTTAATATATTTTAAATACAATCTTTATAAATACAAAACAGAATCAGAAATATTTAAAAATACACTAATTTCTCATCTCAGGCCATTAACTTTTTATGAAAATGAGTGATATCAAATGCAATGATTATTTATTACCATTAGTCATTTGGGTTACCGAGAACCGTTAGCGAGAAAAAGATAATTGTATGAGCCCGAATCGAACCCTGGCCATCCGCATGACAGGTAAGTATTCTACAATTGAACCACAGATCTTACAACTATTAGACCCAGCCCCCATTATGTTGAAATATCAATAATCTTGTGTTAATAATTTAATAAAAAATAATGAACATAAAGTTTTCTTTACTTTTGAAATCCTATGGCGTGATAATTTAATGTATTGATCGGACTGATGTAGGTCATTCGTGAAAATTTTTAATAAAATCCGTTCACTAGTTAAGATAATAGGGAAGCATAAAATTTTATAGATTATTATAGTCACCTATGCTTAATAGCCTATGCGACCAACCCTTATTTTGTTTGTGGATGTCGTAAAAGACGACTTCATATCGACCTGGGCCACCTGATACCGTCTGGTAGACAATTTCGTTCCAAAGGAGGGTTGGCATCAGGCAGGCCAGAAAACTATTGCCAATATCTTTTGCAATGTGTACAATGGAAGAGGAGGATATATTTCGTCGATCCCAAGTAAGTGGAATAAGATCAGGAGAATGATGATAATGAATGCTTTAACCCTTAATTGTAAATTATTTTTAACAAATTTTCAATAGAATTTATTTAGTAATTTTTGTGTGATAGAACATTCATACAGACACATTGGCATGCGAAGTATATAGTGCAAATTTTCACCAGAAAAAGCGTTGTTTTCGAGGTAAAGAAAAACACTATTAAACTATTTTTCACCAACGTAAATGATAACGTGATAAAGAAAAAATATGAACATTAACAATATTATTCATCATCATCATCTCAGCTCACATATGTCCCACTGTTGGGCTCGGTCCTCCTCCACAATGAGAGGGATATTAACCTATTCAATGCTAAAGTGGAAGGATGCAGATACCGGGGGAGACCGAGACTCACCTACCTAGATCAACAAATTGGTCACGTACTGAAAGAAGGTGGAGTCAAGAGTCTCCGAAACCGGCGAGCGTGTATGAAGAGAATTATGAATGTTGAAGAAGCGAGTGAAGTATGCAAGGATAGAGTTCTCTGGCACTCTGTTCTCTCTGCCTACCCTGCAAGGGATATGGCGTGATGATATGTATGTATGTATACCATACTGGTCAGACGTGTTGGTATAGGGCTTTATTTCGAGTTTTCCTTCTCTTGCACAGATGCCATACATACATACCATACTCCGGTAAAATGTCCCAAAGTTCCTTTCGTACAACTGTGTCAAATGCTCTCTCCAGATCCACAAAACTGCAGAAAACCCTCTGACCTAGAGCCAGATGCTTCTCCACAATGTTGCGCAGAGAGAACACTTGATCCATGCATCCCCTTCCACTCCTGAAACCTCCTTGTGTCTCACACAGTAAACCATCGGACACCATCCTCATTCTCCTTTCAATAATTTTACCATACACTTTTGCTGCCAAACTGGTCAAGCTTATGGCTCTGTAATTTGCGCAGTCATAACGTGAACCCTTGTTTTTAAACAAAGGCACGATGACTGCGTTATTCCAGTCCCCGGGAACCATTCCCGAGCTCCAACATAAATTGAGGAGCAACAGGAACGCCTCCCAGACACAAGAGCCACCAAGCTTGATCATCTCGGCAGACACCATATCAATGCCCGCTGCCTTACCATTTTTCAAACTTCTTATCGCCCATTCAACTTCATCCATACTGATGCCACCCCACATGCGACACCGGCGCCAACCGTAGCATCCGCATACATATCGCCAAAATATTCACTACATCGGCTTAACACGTCTTGTGTTTGTGTAAGAATGTCTCCACCTTTAGACCTTATTTTATTCATTCTGAAGGCTGACCAACCACCCCGAGACTTCTTCACCTCCCTCCAAAAAAGTTTGGTGTTACCCTCGAAGTTTTTAGTCAGCCTATCTTCTGCACTCATAGAGCAAGCTCTAATCACGTTTCTCTTTCACTAAGGCCTTGCCCAATGCATATTATATCCCTTAAACGTCTTTTACGATCACCCACGGGTAAAATAGGGTGTGGTGGCTTACTCCTTCACCACACGAATAATAATATTACCCTACAATATTAATATTACCCTTTATTCTGAGAATTTGAACATAATTTCTAAAACAAATATATCTTTTTTTTTTTACGCCCACATTTCTAAGTAAGCCTCACCCTCGGAAAAGTTTTCTAATTAACATTGGTTTCAGGTAACCAGTTATGGTGTAGATATACATATAGGCAACATACTGTTGTAATATTATGCGTGTAACAATGTGTTTACGTTATAATAACGAAAAGGTAAAACAGGTCAAGCAGAAACCTGATAAAGTTGTGAACTTTGTTATAGTTTTGTAACTAACCGGTGAAGTCAGTGGTAGTCGTGGTAGAGTTTGTAAGAGGAATTTCTTGTAAATGTGTGTTATATTTTGTGTAACGACACAAAAGAGGTATGTATAGTGAACATTGTTAAGAACATCCTAAATAGTAGCTATAGTTGTGAACGATGTGCAATTTTTTTTTTTTTGCTGCGCACTATGGACTTTTTCGCGCCCCAGCAAATCGGTCCGGGGCGATGCGGAACCCCATAGACCCACCCTGCAAACACCTCTCTTCGCCGTGCGAGCGGGCCACTGGTACCCGATCTTTGTTATCGGTGGTGAACGATATGCCCTGGAAAATTTGAGATAACTTCTTATCTATGTATGCGAGCCACTGATGTAAAATACAGCATCGGTGGTCTCAGAAGGCAAAAATCGATCGTATCATTCTGAACATATTTCTGCCCATATACATATTTTCCATACATCTCTGCCCTCCTTTATGTAAAGTATTCTGTAGTTAAATATAATTATACAATGACTAAATATTTTTATTTTCCGTGTGATGACGGAGTAAGAATACAATTCACCACTCCCTATCTTACCCGTGGGTGATCGAAAGAGACGACTAAGGGATATAAAACGCATATAACATCTAAGCCAGAGAAGAATAACTCGAAGCAGAACCCTATACAAAGACGTCTGACCAGCGTGGTATAGTAGGTCAATTTCCCTTCTATTATAGAGGAGGCTCGAGCCCAACAGCGGGACATGTATGAGCTGAAATGATCATAATAAATATTTTTGTTTACTTACACAAAAACGACAGCGCAAATTTGCCGATAAATTTATGTAAACATATTGACAAATATTATGAGTAAAAGTAAATATTTCACAAAAATAAATATATTTAACTTCAGACTCAAAATAGATTGGAATTAGCATATTATACACTAAAATATTTAATAAATAATCGTTAAATATTTACTTACTATATTGAAATTTTGCTCTATATTTAAATGCGATCTCTACAGAAAATTTGTGGAATTAGGTTGACCGATCGCATTCGTAACGACGACGTAAGAGAGCGAATAGGTATGAAAGAGAGTATTGGTGTAAAGATGCGAAAGGACATGTGGAAAGAATGCCGAACGAACATCTGGTTAAGAAGATATACAATGCGAAAGCGGAATGATATAGGTACCGGAGGAGACCGAGACTAACCTACCTAGACCAGATTGGTCACGTACGTGAAGGAAGGTGGCGTCAAGAGTCGCCGAAACGGGCAAGCGTATATGATGAGAATTATGAATGTTAAGGAAGCGAGTGAAGTGTGCAAAGATAGAGTTCTCTGGCACTCTGTTCTCTCTGCCTACCCTGCAAGGGATATGGCGTGATAATATGTGTGTATGTAAATATTTACTTTTTGTGGGTGGTGTCTAGACTAAAACTGCACTTCGATGCTTTAATGTATGAATAGAATCATTTAACTATCTAATTGTCATGGATTGAAGATGTCCTACACGTTCTGATGCAGTGTGAACGAAATTCTGGTCTAAGAACTCTATTTCTTGGACAGGAGACGCTTTTTTTTTTAATTTTGTAATAGCATCTTGGCTAGTCTCCAGCATGTTTTTTATAAGTTAATAAATAAGATAATTTAGTTATTAAATTCTGTAACTGTATAAGGTATACTATTACAAAGCTTTCTTTAAATAAATAAAAAAGTGTCATGGATTCCCATTCAGATTAATTATCCGATGTATACAGTATTCGTCTGATTGTACACATACATACATACATATCATCACGCCATATCCCTTGCAGGGTAGGCAGAGAGAACAGAGTGCCAGAGAACTCTATCCTTACATACTTCACTCGCTTCCTCAACATTCATAATTCTTTTCATACACGCTCACACGCACGCTCATATTCTTCGTCTGATTGTAATCTTTAAAATTCGATTTTTTTCCTACAAGGTTGATTCTTAGTACCGTTGTTACCTTTTTTCTAAGAAAAAAAAAGCTTCAAACGTGCGTATAATTAATTCAGATTCGCCTTTTATTTTTAATCTAAAAACTCCAATATAGTATTGAATTTATAGCTCATTTCGTTCGTACGGTTGGTGTATTTGTATCGTTACCAGTTTCTATGTAAAAATTAGACGGTAATACTGTTCTCAGTTTGTTTCCGTGTATCGATCTGTTTGCTTAATTAAAACGGGAATGAATACTGATGAAATGTAAATAAAATTAAAACATTTCAACTGTATATCAACGAATTTTGTGGTAATTCTGTTGCTAATATTATTACGGCTTTATCCCAATATGGTGAGATCCGTGTACAACAGTAAACGCTAATAATCTGTTGGAACATAATCTATATTTTGTGATGTAACTTTTAGTATCATAATACTGGAATTAAATTATGAAGTTGTGGTAATAGAATCGCTATTGCCATAACTTCTGAGTTAGTGCTGAGAACTTATAGAGATTTCATAAATATATTATATTTTTATACAAGATATGATAGATAATGACAAGAAAAACATAATATATAAATATATTATATATTATATTTTTCTTGTCATTATCGACGAAACCTGTGCCCAATTGTGAGTTAGTGTACATGATATTTCTTTATCTTTAGGAGATCATGGTCTAGTCACATCAGCCTGAAACTGTTTGGGACACGGGTGTAAGTTCGTCCCATAACTAGCAATATTATTCCTTAATTGATTGCGTCACCGGAATTGATTGCTTGATTACGATTAGATCTTTATGATGTGAAGAATTATTTCTGTTCTCTATTGAAATGGTATTAGAACTATCTAATGAATCACTAGATTCATCATCATCATTTCAGTTCGGATCATATACGTCGCTCTATTTCCTTCTTTACAATAAGAGAGAAATTGATCTACTGTAAACACGCTGGCCAGGCGGGTATTTTTTTGCGGCTTTAGAGTGGTTAAATCCGTCCGGGGCGAGAGAATAAGCGCCGCGCGACCCCATAGACACGCCCTACATGTACCTCTCTACGCTAAGCGAGCGGGCCATCGGTACCCGGTATTTGTCTTCAGTGGCCCTGCCAGGCGAGTTAGTAATACTCTTTTATTTCGAACCTTCTCTTGCATAAATATTATCTGCAAATTATATAATTTAGGAAGAGATATCTCTTAGTCGTCTTTTACGATACATACATACATACCATCACGCCATGTCCCTTGTAGGGTAGGCAGATAGAACAGAGTGCTAGAGAACTCTATCCTTGCATACTTCACTCGCTTCCTCAACATTCATAATTCTTTTCATACACGCTCGCCGGTTTCGGAGACTCTTGACTCCACCTTCCTTCAGACATGACCGATCTGGTCTAGGTAGGTTAGTCTCGGTCTCCCCCGGTACCTACATCCTTTCACTTTCGCATTGTATATCATCTTAACCAGACGTTCGTTCGGCATTCTTTCCACATGTCCGAACCATCGGAGCATTCCATTTCGCATCTTTACACCAATATTCTCGTTCATACCAACTCGCTCTCTTACGTCGTCGTTACGAATGCGATCGATCAGCCTAACTCCACGGATTTTCCGTAGAGATCGCATTTCGACCGCATTAATTTTACTTTCATACTCTTTTCTGCATACCCCTCTCGCTTCCATACAGTAATATTGGGACAAGCACTGCGTTATGTATTGCTACACGTACCTTCTGGCTGAGGTGGTGGTTACCGAGAAGTTGCCCCAACGCTCAGTGCACTCTATTTCCCGCATTCACTCTTCGCTCTATATCAGTGGTGTACCTTCCGTCTCGGCTAAATCCACATCCAAGATATACAAATTCATCCACTTGCTCTAGTATATCATTACCTATTGTTACTCTTACATCTGTTCTGGCTTCGTCTCTTTCAAAGACCATTATTTTGGTTTTGCTCACCTTCACGCGTAGACCCCTTTTCTTACAATCTTCTGTCATTGTGTCGACTAGGGTCTGCAGGTCAGTCGCTGACTGCGCTAGCAGGATTATATTTTTTTGCAAATCGGTCTGGAGCGAAGAAAGAGGCGGCGCGCGACCCTATAGACCCCCTGCAATGCGCCTCTATTCGCTGTGCGAGCTGGCCGCCGAAACCCGATCTTTGTCTTCGGTGGCCCTGCCTTTCACCGTTTAGGGAATAGAAACCCGTACTAGAAAATTCCTTATGCCACAGGGGACTTTACAAAAATTCAAATTAAAAGATTCAAAATATATTTAGTCTCGTAAAAATTGTCCAGCATGAGACGTAGGCAGAACGGCACGAGAGATTGGTACTTTGCCATGTTTATATCTGTTCAGAATCTTCATAGAAATGTCTGCGGCAAACCCACTATCAGACCAGCCTAGGATTCAAACGTTAAATAACACCATCAGTAGTTATACTCACAATATATAAGGTGATCCTTAGTTAAATCTCATGTCAGCCTATATACGTCCCACTCTTGGGTTCGAGCCTTCTCCATAATGGGAGGGTACTTGACCTACTATACCACGCTGGTCAGACGTGTTGGTATAGGGTTTTGTTTCGAATTTTCCTTCTCTTGCATAGATGTTATATGCGTTTTATATTCCTTAATCGTCTCGTACGATCACCCACGGGTAAGATATAGGGTGGTGAATTGTATTCTTACTCCGTCACCACACGGAAAATTAGTTAGTACGTTAGTTATATCTATATATACGTATCTCAAATATTCCACATTTAAGATCGTTAGTAATTTGTCGTCATAACAAATTTCAATGGGAAGGTACGTAATTGTTTACCCAACGTAGACAAAGTTACCATCAAATTTAATGTTCAAACATACAGTGTTCCAGTTTCATCCAGTACACTTATTAAACTGTTTGTTCACAAAGCTAGTTGGAATTTAGGTAGTTTGCGGCGTGGAGTTTTAATTTATAATGCTATTAATATTAGATTGACCTCTAGTTTTGAATAAATTGTTAGTTTATACCTAACTATTGTAGAGTTTTAAGAGTTATAGCATTTTCAAAAACATTTGCTTTGTAATTAGTTATTTTTTATAACTCTATTAGTTGTGCTAACAGCGTCATTTGCGTGGAAGTACTATTGCATAGTTTAAATAAAAGAAATAGCATTAAAAAAGGAAAGTTTCCGTGAGGTGACGGAGTAAGAATACAATTCCCCGCCCCCTATCTTGCACGTGAGTGATCGTACGAGACGACTGAGGGATCTATAACGCATATAACATCTATGCAAGAGAAGGAAAACTCGAAACAAAACCCTATACCAACACATCTGCACAGCGTGGTATGGTGGGGCAAGATTTTTCCTATTAAGAAGGAAATTCGAGCCCGGCGGTGGGATGTATATGATATTTTTGTTTTTATGTTTTTCTCAAACATGCTTGGAAATGTGAGCATTATTTTGACAACTTTCTTCGAGGTAAATCGAAATTGCGATACTGACCAGATACATGCGAGCAGCGGCCGGCAAAAAATGTTTGAAAATCCATATCTGTCGTGTTTTAGCGGCCAATTAAATATATATGTACCTAAATTCATATCTATCGTGTATTTTAAAAATGCAACGATTACTTGGAAAAATGGAACTTTACTTCTAAATATGGTAAGCAAATAGGCAACTTATCAGTTTTATTTAAATTTCGAACTAGCTTGAAAAAGAAATCCGTTTGATAATGAAAAAAAAGGGGTTTTTGGCGGGAATCTAAAACATCATGTGGTGCTCTTGTATTATATTCGTTATCTTAATGTTTTAATGTGTTATATTAGATAATTTTGATGGCATTTTATGTAATGTGGTGTGACGGAACTGCTGAGATGTAGTGAATATCATATAAAAGTGCTTTACAACGTTTTCGTTTTTCATCAAAATTCTCACAAGATACCATTAACAGTGTGGCCATAGCACTGTTGATGGCGACAATTTGACTTACTGACGGACAATGACTACTCTGAAGACACTAAAAACTTGAAGATAATTATAACTCGACACTGGCAACAATGGCTCATTTAAGTAGCTGATTGCCAATACATAAAAATAAGAAGAAGAAGAATGAAAAAAAAACAAATGAATCCTTTAGCACGTGAAAAATGTTGTTCGTTATGTATACAGTTCTACTTAGTACTTCCTACTTTGTTTTAATTTCCGCGCATTATTTGAGAAAAGCACTATACTTTGCCTTGGCCACAACTAGGAAGTGATGGACTTAGGTATGTGTGCCTCGGCTACGCCTCGGCCCACATTTACACGTTCGTCCATCAATGCCTCTTTTGCTGGCCGCTGCAGTACTATATTTCGATATTTCCTTCCCTTGCATGGATATTATGTGCATATTATAAAGCCTTATTTATCTTTTACGACACCCACGGGCAAGAGAAAGGATGACGAACTGTGTTCTCACTCCGTCACCACACGGACAAAAAATACGTGTTTATAAGTTAATTAAATAGAAAATAAACATACTAAAACAGTAGCGCTATATCTGTGAGAACAATCAACATTTTAAAATGTCAGTCTGGTAATCCAATAATCCATTCAACTGCTCTAGATTCTCTCTTAAGATCCGGTTTTGCATACGGAATTCAAACTCATCATAGAGAATGGCAGCAATTCTATTACGAAACTATACTAGTGAACTGAATATGGTTTATCATATTTTGTTCTCTGATAATTTATACGGCAAACAATTAGTACCAATTATTTCTTACTAACTCCTGCCCGCGGCTTCGCCCAAGTAAAAGGTTACTTTCCTAAAGTTTTTCATCGCCTATTTATATTTTACCCCTTAAGGGTAAATTTTTACATGTTAATGTCATATTTATTTATATCTAATCAATAGCCTAACAATAAGTTTCAAGCTTCTGGCTATAAAAATGACGATACTTCCTTACAACTTTTCATCCCCCTTTAACACCCTTTTTTTGTTAAAAAGTAGCCTATGTCCTTTATTAGGCTTTAGACTATCCGTGTACCAAATTTCATTTAAATCGGTTCAGTAGTTTTGGCGTGAAAGAGCGACAGACAAACAGAGTTACTTTCGCATTTATAATATTAGTAAGGATTATCTACAGATATTGGAAGTTTTGTGACGAAATATGAATGCAATGCTTATCATCCCATTACCGTGGGTCTTTTTACTAACCATTAAACCATAGTCTTTCCGTGTGGTGACAGAGTAAGATTACAATTCACCACCCCTTATCTTACCCGTGGGTGATCGTAAGAGACGACTAAGTGATATAAAACGCATAGGTATAACATCTATGCAAAAGACGGAAAACTCGTAATAAAACCCTATGCCAACATGTCTGACCAGCGTGGTTATTCATCATCATCACAACAGCCCATATATGTACCACTGTTGGGCTCGGGCCTCCTCCGTATTGGAAGGGAAATTAACCTACTATACCACGCTGGTCAAACGTGTTGGTATAGGATTTTATTTCGAGTTTTTCTTTTCTTGCATAGATGTTATATGCGTTTTATATCCTTTAGTCGTTGCTTACGATCACCCACGGGTAAGATGGAGAGGGTGGTAAATTGTATTCTTTATTTAATTAAGTTAAGACTATTATTTAATAGTTAGTAAAAAAACACACAGTAGTAGGACCAGCGTGGTATTATAGTAGGTCAATTTTCCTCCCAATATGGAAGAGGCTCGAGCCCAACATTGGGACGTATATGGGTTGAGATGATGACGAAACAATAACATATTGCCACTGTTCAGACGTCGATTTTCTGCGAGCATATGGCCCTGCCTCGGAAAAACCGGCCCGCGGCTGTAGACAGAAAACTGTAAGCAGTATTGCCCTGCTACCTTAAAAAATTATTATAATTCTTTAAAAGCAAATACGCTGTTGATGGGTTTAAAATTTCAATATTCCTTGTTGGTGTTCCTTCAGGTGGAGTATGTAACTCCTACAACGAGGTATGATGTGATAACTTATTATTAATCTTTCACCTCTAGCGATACGCTAGAGCTTGGATAAAATAAGAAATGAACATATGTATAAGTTTGAAAGTTGAGCCAGTGACGGAAAAGTTAAGGAGTGAAAGGTTGACATGGTATGGGCATGTGATGAGACTAGATGAAAGTAATGTTGTGAGGAAAGTTTTAAGTATGAATGTTGAAGGCTTTACGGGGTAAGGGAAGACCGAAGAAAAGATGCATGGACTGCGTGAAACATGACATGGATGGACAAGGAGTGACCACAGAGATGACATCTGATAGGGTTGGGGAGGGAGAAGACATATTGTGTCGACCCCAAATAAATTAGAATAAGAACAAGTTGATGATGACCTCTAGCGATACGCTTGTAATATACTGTAATACTTTAAAAACCTTTTTAAAGTCATCCTATTAGAAAAGCAATTAATATTAACTAACTCTACAAATGCATAAGCGCTTTATGCAAACGTAAGTTCAATTAAACATCACAAGAGACGGCTCGAAGTCTAGCTAACGAATGTTGACAAAGTTAGACTTCTTAAGATTTACACACGACTTCGAGAGTGGTTAGAAACTTCGTCCGCAACTGTTAGAGAACACGTTTTAAATAAACTTTAAGACGTGAATCTAAACATTACGTACGCTAATTAGGAAGTTAATACGTTTGTGCTTGCATTTTTTTCATTCATTTTTCTTCTCGTTTGATAATTTATCTTAAGCAAGAATATCTTATTCAGTAGCTTTCTTTTCCGTTCGCAACGCTATTGAACTGGCCCTTGATACCGATTCTTTGACTTAAGTAAATGGACAAAATAAAATTATATTCCAAACCATAGTGTCATGATTTTTCAAAACAGTCATGTCATCTATTACAAATAATACATTATATAACCATCATCAAGTTATTGGTAGACTTAAGTAAATAAATATCAACCAAACTAATGGCACCATCTTTAAAAAAAAAAGGGTGCAACATCTGAGAACTATGTGAAGGTAAAATTGGCAACACCATATTAGACGGGAGGTGTTTTGTCAATGAATGTTTTAAAGGGTGAGGCACGTGCGATATTAGGTAGTGAAAAGTACGATCCTGTGTTAATCACTGCGAGGCGCGCTTCGGTGGAAGGAACGGAGAGGCAAGGTTGCTCGACCAAGTTCCGGCAACTCTATAATACACCAAGTATAACAGTTGTTTAAAATAATTAAACATAGTTGTAGTAGGACGATTTCCATCTTTAACACTATGCTCTAGAAAAGGTTCATATATACACAGTGCGTCGTGTTACTTCTTATGTAAGAAGAACTACCAAACTACTGCACAAGTTATGCAATACAGATTTAACCAAGAACGTTAACGTGAATAATGTTCGACCGCAGCTGTCACCTACCTACAATTAAACCAAGATAACTGACCCACAATAGATTTGGTATTCTAGAATATAATATAATAAGGTTTTACCATCCACTAACCAGAATAATTATACAAAATAAAAAAAAATACCTCGTTGACTCAGTGCTCGTTTGTTCAGAAATTGAATTATTATTTACCGAAGTTTCATCATCTCAGCTCATATATGTTCCATTGCTGGGCTCGAGCCTCTTCCATAATGGGAGGAAAATTAACCTACTATACCACACTGGTCAGGCGTGTTGGTATCGAGTTTGTTTCAAATTTTCTTTCTCTTGCATAGATGTTATATGCATTTTATATCCCTTAGTTGTCTCTTACGATCACCCACGGGTAAGACGGACGGGTAAGAAGAAGGGGTAGTGGTTTGTATTTTTATTCCGTCACCACACATATAGCGCATTACTATAGTGCATTAAATGACCAAAAACTACCCAAAGGCCCGAATCTTACGATATACCAAATATAATAAAAAAATATTCTAGTTAAGGCATAGCAAATGTCGATACATTTACGAAATATCGATAAATTTCATCATAATTCTGATAGAATAAAGGCAAGATTCAATTGAATATTGGTTTCACTTTGTGTGTCCATTAGTTGAAATAAATGGTATCTTTTTAATGTAAAATAGAAAAAGACTTACAACTCGTAATCACTTCATACTGAATGACCGATACGGGCAGAATATTAGATTAGGCGTTGATTCGAATAAATTCGAGACTAAGCTTTCGTTACTCGAAAGTCTGGTCTTAAGATAGATTGTGTAATGTCGAATATTCAGATATCCAACGTATATAGAAAAGTCATAAAACGATACGCTCGTCGGATTCAATAACGTGTACCTTTTTCAACTCAGTTAAAAATGAAGGGCCCGTTTTCGATATAAATGTTACAAGCACTTTTATAGCTGAAAATGGCCTTAAATAATGATCTCTGACCGTCGTTACATGTCTAGACAACTATAAAAATTGTATATCTCTGGCAAAAACACGCGACCTTAAATTTTGCTCGCATTTTAATAAGAAATAAATGTATGTAGTGAAAATTTGTCATTCATTCGAGACATTTAAATAAATATGCACACGTTTTTACTTTTACGGATTCTATCACGTATCGTTAGTTAAATAGTTTTTTTTTTATATAAATTTTATAATAATCATCATAAATTAAATGTAACTACTGATCATAAACAATATAAACATTTTTACATATAGAATCATTTTCTTTTTGTACTGGCAATAAATTTGTATTAAAATATGGGTCAAACTTTTAATAACTGATACTGTAGCGGATAGATATAAATTTCTGTAATAACGATGACTTTTGGACTTAAGACACCTTAGTCCTCCCGTGACCATGATCACTGTAAAGTGTTCGGAACGTCGGGAAATTAAAAATCATATACAAACGCGATAGAATCCGTAAAAGTAGTTTTATTTCAAATGTGTAATACTCGCGTAAGCATTAGAAATCATTATGAATACATTTTTCTTGTAATGAAAAATATTAATTATAAAATCGGTGTTACCATTATAAAAAATATATAAAGTATTTCTGTTTGATTAAGCTTTAGTTGAATTATTTTTTCGTTGAAAATTTTACCATCGTGAATAGATTGGTCTTTTAGTGAAAATCATTTTCGCCGCCGAATTTTTAACGCGTCATTTAATTCCAATCTCATTCAAGAGGAGTGAAATTCGGCATTCATGATTCTGAAATGCGATCTTTTAGTCAAAAGTCAATTGGGAAGGCAGCTCCTTATAATGTAAATTTTTCACTCTGAATTCGAGATTAAATAGAATAAATATTAAAGTCAAGTTTTTTGGACAACAAAGAGTACCTACCTGAGATTATTTAAGAGGTCTGTGACACCATATCGGTACTTGAGCACGTCTTGTTGAGGGCACTCGAGAAAATTTTAGGCTGTGTAATACGATAGGCGGACTGGCGCCAAGCTTGGCTATATAGGTCAGCGTATTGATGTTTTACAAGCATCTCAAATTTTATATCTGCAAAGAAATTTTAGTACAAAAACTACACGAACTGATTTTGATTGGTCTAATAATTAAAACCAACAATCAGATATTTTGCTAAATCGATTTATAGAAATATTTTTTGTGCTTTCAGGTGTTCAGTTCCTCAAGCCCAGGTCCTTGGCCCAGGTCGTTATACGGCTCTTAGTCGTCTTTTACGACATCCACGAGAAAAGTAAGGGTTGTTTTCGTAGCCGCTACCACACAGCTGAAAAAATAAGCAAATATATATATATGTTAATAAAAGTATAGAAAGTCTAAACACAGTTTGTGTTTCATAGTCAATACCTAAAGTTCCTAATTGGGAAGATACTCTATAACTTAACGCCCTTGAGAACGTTAAGTTAACTAGAGGTAGTTTGTGTGGGTGGGTGTTTTGTATCAGTTATGACCACATGTTGGTTTAAGAGAAATTATTAGATCATATTTATATATATGTAGCCGTTGGCCGCCTACGCGTGTTTATGTTCATTTTCTCAATACAATTTCGACGAATAGTACCTACCTATAAAATTTTATTTCGTTAGTTTTTTTTTTGAGTCAATTATTTAGCCATATTCTTTTTTATTGTTTATGCTGGCAAACGAGCAAGCAGCACACCTGATGGTAAGTGTCACTGCTGCCCATGGACCAGGCCGCTGCCTACCATTACAATCCCCAAACCCACCCAGTTGGGCTGCCGGCTCTTATCAAATTTACTTGGGGCCGACGCAATATGTACCTATTCTGGTTCCATCGTACATATTGCAAAAAAAAAAATCTTGACTAAAGTTTTGTTATTGGTCGTCTACCTGACGTCAAAAGTTGGGAATATAATTGTGGACTAGACGCCATCAGGTACGAGGTATGGTATTCGAAAGAGTAAACTGCCGGGTTGGCCATGGATGTCAAGGAAACGGTACCAGTTGCCGGCCCAATGGCGATGGGGAAGGAATGCGGTGGGATATGGGGCCACGAACCGCCCTTCCGTCGCCCCGGACTGAATGGGTAGCGCGTGCCTGTCACAAAAAAAAAAAAGAAAAACACCATTAGGTGGTGTTGGCCCAGCTCGATATAAAGCTCTTAGTTGTCTTTACGATCAAAATAAAGGTTGGTAGTATTCATATATACATCATTATCTGTGTGGTGACGGAGTAAGAATACAGTTCACCACCCCCTACCTTACCCGTGTGTGATCGTGAGAGACGACTAAGGGATATAAAACATATATAACATCTATGCAAGAGAATCGCTCAAGAAAGAGCATACAAGGCCCGCGCGGCCATAACAGATAAATATCCACGCTTCCGCCCCCGCCGCCGAGGACGTAAGACGCGACGCGTAATAGTCAATAACTCAAACGTGGGCACGCCTACTTTGCTATCAGCGACGCCCCGAACCGAGATCCGTTCCCCAGAGGGGGACCTTCGGGCGTTGTCGCTTAAAATTTTTACCGGTTTGAGAGCCCTCAGCGCTCACCCATAGTTCGGGTTAAGCTGTAACAGCCATCTGCGGCTAACAGCTGAAAGACAGACACAAAAAAAATGCAATAGAAGGCAAACTCGAAACAAAACTCTATACCATCACGTCTGACCAGCGTGGTATAGTAGGTTAACTTCCCTCCTATTGCGGAGGTGGCCCGAGCCCAACAGTGGGACATATATGGGCTGTGATGATTATGATGATGAGTATCCATAGCCGCGACCGCACAGCTTGTTTATAGATACCTACCGTTTTAGTTATTTTTTGACAGAAACGAGGATAAACCTAGATAGATTAACAGTCCTATGTTATTTGAAAAGATTGATCTTTGATTATAATATATATGGTAAAGTATAGTGACAAACAATGATAAAGTCTATTATATTAGATTTGACGGCTCCGAAGGGTAAAAGACAAATACGTTCATATTGGATATACGAGTCATTTCAGATATTCGATACAGTAAGCAAATAAAATGTTAGTTATTTATATAAAAGGCTTCATTGATCTCAATCTGAATAACTCGATAAATTCATTAATTAATTACGTATATGTATAAGCTACGTTTTTAATTTTTATCGTATTACTTTCCGTGTTGTGACTGAGTAAGAATATAATTCACCACTTCCTATGTTAATCGTGGGTGATCACCTATTTTACGATCGTAAGAGACGACTAGGGGGCCATTCATAAATTATGTAAGGCGTTTTGTTGACAGAATATTATAACTTCTTACTATTTCATGGCATTCAGTGAACCTAACATTACGTAAATTATTTAATTCAAAATTACTAATTTTGGTCAAAACTGTGATAGATTATTAATAAGATTAATGTTATTGCAGTGAGTTAATGATACTTGTAGTAAGAAGATTGTAATAAAAGATATTTTCAGAATAAACAGACTTACTGGACTCAAGTCTCCTTCAAAACAGGAGGTAAATACCACGACAAAATGGAAATATATAAATGGGCAATGCCATCACGTTGAATAGACGGGTTGGAACAGTGTTTTATATCAAGTTTTACTTCTATTAACTGTGTGTTAATAGATTAAAAATACAATGTCTCCATAGTTTCTCCTGGAAGTCGTAAAAATCGGCTGAGGAGTCGTTAGAACAATATGAATAGTAATATGCTTCTGGCAAAGTTATAACAATTACTGCAATGGTTTACTATTAGCAAAGCACTGTTGACAGTTTTCTGTCAACAGCCACGGACCTGTCTGTCCGGAATAGTAAGGTCTATGAGCGGCAGTAACACTTACCATCACAAAAATGCTGAAACCGATTGCCCAGCACAGCGATAAAGCTAATAATCCACTACATTAAAAAATGGAACTTACATGGGAATCATAAAAAAGTGAAACTAGTAGACATTTCATTTATCATCATCATCTCAGCTCATATATGTCCCACTGTTGGGCTCGAGCCTTCTCCATAATGGGAGGGTAATTGACCTACTATACCACGCTGGTCAGACGTGTTGGTATAGGCCCTATACTATAAGGTTTTGTTTCGAGATTTCCTTCTCTTGCTCTATGCGTCTCATGTTATATGCGTTTTATATCCCTTAGTCGTCTCGTACGGTTACCCACGGGTAAGATAGGGGGTGGTGAATTGTATTCTTACTCCGTCACCGAAAATCTCATATTATTTTTAATCAAAATAATGTTATATTAAGCGTTTACAGAATCCACGTTAACAGGAAAATGTATTACAAAAATACGGAAACACTTTTGTAAAGCACTCTAAGATTTTATTTGTAAAAAAATTGTATCTCATATTTAAATAATAATGTTACCGATTTTAATGTATTTGCTATTATGAATTTCCATAATGACACTCGTAAACACAGAGATAACGTTCACAGTCTTTTGTCACACAGTCATTTGCATGTTTTATAAATAGAATAATGTCCATTTTCAATAATACATTTCTCTTTTCAATTATTAAATACAGCCGAATATGTGCTTTCATTTTTTTTTTTGTTTTTTTTTTTTATATGTTATAATAGCGAGCTTTTTGCGTAATTAGTACTGTCATTCATAGACTTACAAGCACACACACCTTAGATGTAAGCCGATATATATAAAAATAAAAAAAAATACTTTTTTTTACGTAATTAATCGAGAGGACTAAGCTGTATCATATCCAACCAGTCACTCATTCGGACTCTCGTGACCGTCAACGCTGCGCTGTATAGTGCTCGAAATCTTGGGCAATTAAAAATCAAGTAAAATTTTATTTAATTAAAAAATATTTTAATTATCTATGCATTTGAGATAAAACAAACCACACTGGTTTTTGTTACATCCTAGTATTACAATAATAAGTTAATTTAAAACTATTATGGTTTAAACTAATATCAGGAATATTCTTACAACTTACAAAGATGATTAATTAGCATTATATTTTTTAAATGTTTATGTGACCAACTTCGAAGTATACCCTATCAACTAAAATCAGGATTCTCAAAATTGATCTACTATATAAAAAGTAACGTCTAACAAAAAAAAAAAAAACTTGTAACTGAGAACCCCTCCGTTTTTTTGTTGTTTAAAAATGAGCATTACGTTAAAATATCAAGCACAAAATCCGTACAAGAACAGTTTTATTTCAAATGTGTAAATACTCACGCAAAACACTATATCGTAAAAAATATTTCAAATCGAAAATACTCGACTAAACATCATTCTCATACTATTATCCCAATTACTTGGGCTCGATATAATATGTACTCTTCTTTCATAGTAGGTACATATTGTAAAAAAAAAAAAGAAAAAAAACAAACAAAAAAAAGGTACATATTTTAAAAGTTATTGGCAATAATTATATGACCGGCCGCCTGCCAGACGTCAAAACTCCTTGGGAATGTAATTGTTGACAATCGGCATCAGATGGAGTTTGCCCAGGTCGCTATAAGGCTCTTAGTTCTCTTTTACGACATCTACGAGCAAAGTGAGGGTTGGTAGTAATCGTAGCCGCTAGTACACAGCTTCTAAATACTCGATTAAACATCAGATATTATTAGTTTTATTGTTCTTAATACAGTATTAGGTATAGTAAGCATAAACTACACGTTACTTATAAATTATTCTAATACTGTTTACAACCCCGTACATGAGCAAAAGCCTGTTAATGAGGTATATTGATTATCGAACGTGACTGCGAGATGAGCCTGTAAACCCATTAGTTGCGTTAACTAAGCACACATACGCATAGTTGCTTTGACAATATGTCATTCATATGTTGACGATAATAATAAATTAAAGTTAAGACAATAATGATTTTCATTTGAAAACATACAAAATTTTATTAAATCAATCTAAAAAAAATATACATACATATATATCATCACGCCATATTCCTTGCAGGGTAGGCAGAGAGAAGAGAGTGCCAGAGAACTCTATCCTTGCATATTTCACTCGCTTCCTCAACATTAATAATTCTCTTCATACACGCTCGCCGGTTTCCGAGACTCTTGACTCCACATGCCTTCTGTACGTGACCAATCTGGTCTAGGTAGATTAGTCTAAGTAGAAAAGAACCGATAGAAAGTGGTTCTATGATTTTCTTAATGGTTAGAATATTGATATCATCAATCTCCTACTCTTATCCCAATTACTTGGGGTCGACGTAATATGTACTCGTACATATTGCTTCCGTGTGGTGACGGTGTGAGAATACAATTCACCACACCCTATCTTACCCGTGGGTTATCGTACGAGACGACTAAGGGATATAAAACGCATTAATATCTATGTGAGAGAAGGAAAACTCGAAACAAAACCTTATACCGACACGTCTGACCAGCGTGGTATAGTAGGTCAATTACCCTCCCGTTTTGGAGGAGGCTCGAGCCCAACAGTGGGATATATATGAGCTGAGATGATGATGACATATTGTAAAAATTATTGGTCATAGTATTATGGTCAGCCGCCTGCGTGACTTCAACTTTCCATGGGAATGTAATTATTGATCAAACGGTATCAGGTGGAGTTGGCCCAAGTAGAAATAAAGTAGTATTTTAAGACATCCGCGTATAATTTATGGTTTGGTAGTATTCGTAGCCCCTAACTAGTACACAGTACTGTTCAGAATATTGAAACAGTTATAAAAATAGTATCGTCTTGTTCTTTATCACATGTGTGCATTTTCAAAATTATTACATACATACATATCATCACGCCATATCCCTTGCAGGGTAGGCAGAGAGGACAGAGTGCCAGAGAACTCTATCCTTGCATACTTCACTCGCTTCCTCAACATTTATAATTCTCTTCATACACGCTCGCCGGTTTCGGAGACTATTGATTCCACCTTCCTTCAGTACGTGACCAATCTGGTAACGTACTGAAACGTACATTAAAATTTTTTTAACGTTCTTTCAAAATTATTAGAAGTCTTTCAGTCAATAAAGAATACCATTAAAACATTTCGTTGCATAGCCATACTTGTTATTGCTTATTATCTTGGCTTGTTATCGCTTTGATAAAAATAAATAGAATGTCATACAACAGTTCACGTTGGTGTAAGTGGTAGCACGATTGGAACGGATTTCCAATAGGTGTGGATTCGAATCCCATGTGTGACAATCATTTTTCATTCGTAATCAAGTTTTTATAAATAATCAATCACATTAAATGCTAAATTTCAGTAATTTGAATGACAGGGTCATGTCATCGTTTTATAACATTCTAACTGCAAAGTTAGAGTATTAAGTTTGTACAAATACAAACAAAAAAACAATTTTGGGTCTCCTTAAAGACGAAAATGTAATACGATGCGAAAATTGAATGTCATACAACAGTTAGCATTGGTGTAAGTGTTAGCACGATTGGAATGGCTTCACAATAGGTGTAGGTTCGAATCCCATGTGTGACAATCATTTTTTGCTCGTAATCAAGTTTTTATAAATAATCAAGCATATTAAATGCTAAATATCAGTAATTTAAAATAAACAAGATTTACGTCAAAATATGCAAATTTACATCAAATCAATATGACACATTTGATTATAAATGAACTTAGATATCCCGCCGGAAGACATAAGGAATATGAATGCTGGTGAAGATAATAAAAAATCGGTTAAAAATCTATACACGAAAAAGCTTAAGATGAATAAGAATTCTCTTTTTACATGTAGTTAAAACTTTTTCAAATATCTATTAAAGTTATTTCGCGCAAAACTTAATTAGTGTTGAAACTTACGTCGTATTTAATACCGGCAACGTGAAATGCCCCAGGGGCCTAGTGATTGCAAGCGTTGAAAGTTAATAAATTTCTCAAACACCATTGTAATATCTTCTAGCAAAATCGTAATTTTAGTACATTTAAAATAAAACAAAATTTCGAATTTTATGGAAATATGAATGCTGAAAGG
Organism: Lymantria monacha; assembly: GCA_905163515.2. Taxonomy (NCBI): domain Eukaryota; kingdom Metazoa; phylum Arthropoda; class Insecta; order Lepidoptera; family Erebidae; genus Lymantria; species Lymantria monacha. Next base: position 20,540,373 of record LR991102.1, on the reverse strand, counting down.
TAACAAACATTGTTTCATTTCGTATGTGCAATACTCGCGTAAAAATCAGAATTAAATTTGAATATATTTTAGAATAAAATAACATTTTTATTTTTTGAACAATATTTTTATTTATTTCGTTTTGTAATCTCATTGGAAAAATCCTTTTAACAGACAGATTTTTACATAACGTATAAATAAGTGCAAAGACTAAAAAAGTAAGAATAAATGATAAGCGTATAAGAATTGTTGAATAAAGAAAAAATTTGAAACAAAACTACTTTTACGGATTCTATCGCTTTTGTCATGGGAGGACTCCCGTGATTATAAACGCTGTAAAGCGTTCGAAAAGTTGAGAAATTAAAATCCAATACAAACGCAATAGAATCCGTAAAAGTAGTTTTATTTCAAATGCGTAATACTCGCATAAACATCAGAAATCATTATAAAGAAAACATAATAAAAAAAAAAATAGCTAATCGAAAAAAAATAAACAGAATTACTATTTATTCTGCCTTATGTTATTCACCTTAGGGGCCGTTCATAAATTACGTAAGGGATTTTGAAGAATGATTTGCCCCCCTACCCCTCCTACCGTACGACATCATAGAATTTCAACTACTCCCTTTTTTCTGGCGGCGGGCTATAGAGCGGTCACGCCCTGGTAACCCGTCCGGGGCGACAGAAGAAGTGGTGCACGACCCCATAGACCCGTCCTACAAGTACCTCTCCACGCCGTGCGAGCGGGCCACCGGTACCCGGTCTGTGTCTTTGGTGGCCCGCCCGGCTACTACTCCCCCCTGCCCTTTAATAAGAATTTTTGTAAAAAGAGGCCCTATTGATCAAATATAAGTCTGTTTATTCTGAAAATATCTTTTATTGCAATCTTCTTACTACAAATATCATTAACTCACTGCAAATGCATTAATCTTATTAATAATCTATCACAGTTTTGACCAAAATTAGTAATTTTTAATTTAGGTAATAACTTACGTAATATCAGGTTCACTGCCCAATATGTTATAATATTCTGTCAACAAAACCAAACGCCTTAAATAATTTATGCATGGCCCCTTATGAGTAATGTTATAAGTACTATAGTTTGCACACTGTCAGTACTTGTTGCCTTGGTATATCTAACGCAGTCAGTATATGACAGTTTGTAATTGATCATAATACATTGTCCTGTTAACTGATAGACATGTTGATGGCATGTAATTAGTATAAATTGTTAGGAATGCTCCGTAAAATATGGCAGTACTTTCGTCATAAATAAATTAAAATTATTTTTATGGATTTCACATTTAGCTTTTCTTTTTCTTGCAGACAGAGTGTTTCTACTCCGACTTTACCGTTGTAGTTGTAAAAGGTGACGGTTCGGCAAAAAAATAGACGGCTGTACTCTCCTTGGAAAAATGTGCGATAGATAATCCGCCTGCAAGCGTGGTCATTAATTTAGGGCATGTTAGGGTAGGATAAAAATTGTCATACTTTTCATTCGGGTAATCTTGGGATAATTTAAATTATAAAATTTTATATCGTGCAATTTATGCGGGCAAAGCCGCCGGCAGAAGATAGTGTAAAATAAAGAGACCTATACCTAAACATACAAACTGAGATTTAGAATTGTGTGTTACCTTTAAAAACACAAAACCTAATTCTAACATTCGAGCTCAAGACATATAACAAATATTTGCTTAGCCCTGTACAAATACAATTTATATTTTGTAGAACGTCCCTAGGTCATAAATTAATTTGAGAGCTTTTTAAGCTGTAAGGCGTAATTTGTTAAGTAATGTAGGTTACAAAATACGCTGTTTAGCATAAATATCTTTAGAAACTAGTGACTCCGGTCCCTGCTTCGTTTCGTATCAGCGATGAAATGCAAAAGGATATGTTCTATACATGTTTTTAGAGTATATTGCTGTGTGGTAGCCGGCTATCAATACTACTAACTCTTACTTTGCTCTTGGATGTCGTAAAAGACGACTAAGAGCTTTATATCGACTTGGACCTATTTCACCTGATGCTGTCTGGTCAACAGTTACATTCCCTTATATTCATTATATTCACTAAGTATATTAAGGGAAAGTCACAAACCATACCGTTAGCCGGTTCTTACTACAATCATAGAAAATATGGGTAATATCGATAATCTAAATAATTTTGATTTGTTTAATGATTTCGGTGTATCGTATCTAATATACTTGATATCTTCAAACAAGCATCTATTTTATACTTCTATATTTTCAAATTCTCAGCTACGGCAGCAGCGATTTTCATAAAAATAGAATATGAATGCAAATTTGGCCACTGATAATAAATAATATTAAGAGAAATAGCTCAGTTGGGCAACGAGCAGTTTCATCCATACAACCGCGGTTCGCAAACCTTGGTTTTCCCTTCTTTAATTTTTATATTATACCTATATTTTTACATTATTTTATTATTTATTTTTAATATTTTTTTTTCATTGTTATATTAATTGTTTGTTACAAATGATTCCATATTTTCTTTTTGTACTGGCAATGAATTTGTATTAATAATGTGGGTCAAAATTTACAACTGATACTGTAGCGGGTGGATACAAATCTCTGTAATAACGATACTTATTGGACGTTAGATACCTTAGCGTTCATGGCTAGGGGAGGACCATAACCATGAACGCTGTTAAGTGTTCGAAACTTCGTAAAAACCAAATAAAAACGCAATAGTAGCCCAAAATATTTTTATTTCAAATGAATAAATATATTTTCTAAAATAAAAACTTATTTGAATTAAAAGTGAATACAAATTATTTATGTCATCATTTCTTTAGCTATATTTCTTCTCATACTGAATAATAATAAAGCAAAAAATAAACAAAAAGAGTATTAAAAAGACCTGTCCTATTTCTGGTTATTAGTTTGAAGTACTAAGACTATTGTAAATCATTTTGAAATCATAAAAAGGATTCTTTAAGATAAAAATCCTTTGTGTTTTTGAAAGAACAAAATGCGATAGTATCTGTAATTAGTGTAGATGCAATTTCTAGATTGAAACTGCTTTACTGTAAAATAGTATCCAGGGAAGATAATTAAATGGTTAGAGATTTATTGTTTTAGTAGACAGGAAAGCAATTCGATAATAGTTTTAATTGATATAGAGTAGTTGTATAGAAAGCTTAGAACATTGAGGCTTTAGTATTTGTTTTTTTTTCATTATTACAATCATAAGGCTTTTAGTATTTGTTTTATTTTTCAATATTAAACTTGGATATTTTTGAGATCCATGTGATGATGGATTAAGAAGAGGTATCTACAATGTGTCACCAAGTGTTAGCGAATCATATAACCGACTGAAGGGTCCCCAGAAGGGTCGGTAGTGCTCACTAGGGCAACTTAAAACACTAACTGTGATCACCGTGTATGGTAATTGTGGTATTATCTCACGTTATGGAATTAAAGGATGGATGGACAGATTCACACAAAAATCTAATCTGTGTGAATCAATCTTCAATAATTGGGACAGTCAATACTTGGCTAATTCACTTTCACTATTATAAAATAATAAAAAACAAACCGTTAACTTAGCAATAAATATGTAATGCGTTCAAAAGAAAACAATTTACTATCAAATTATAACATACATACATATCATCACGCCATATCCCTTGCAGGGTAGGCAGAGAGAACAGAGTGCCAGAGAACTCTATCTCTGCATACTTCATTCGCTTCCTCAACATTCATAATTCTCTTCATACACGCTCGCCGGTTTCGCAGACTCTTGACTCCACCTTCCTTCAGTACATGACCGATCTGGTCTAGGTAGGTTAGTCTCAGTCTCCCTCGGTACCTACATCCTTCCACTTTCGCATTGTATATCTTCTTAACCAGACGTTCGTTCGGCATTCTTTCCACATGTCCGAACCATCGGAGCATTCCCTTTCGCATCTTTACACCAATACTCTCTTTCATACCTACTGTATATATGACATCGCTAAAATCAGAAACTATTTGACCGATCATTATGAAAATTGATATGTATATTGTCACGGGGGTTTATATGCTATTCCCATTGGTGTAACTCACCTTCTAAGCGGAGCTGCGATATATCGACTTCTACAAACAAACCAACGGGTTGGGTTTGCTTATCTTTATATATATAACTCTACTGTACGTGTGTATGTCACTGAACTCTTCCTAAACGGCTAGACGGACTTTCTTGAAATTTTTGTACGTGTTCGTAGGGATTCGAGAATGGTTTAGATTCACAATTGGACCCGATAGGTGCCGCCGTTGTCACTATGTCAAACGGCTAAACCGATTGGGATGAAATTTCTATGTATATTCCAATGGGTCCCTGAATGATTACAAAACACAATCGGACCCGTTAGGTGGCGCTGCGGTCGGCATATCGCTTAAAGCTTTTCCGGGAAGGACGACGTCTGCTAGGACAGCTAGTATGATATAAAAATTTATCACGATGATGGTCAGATGGATGGATGTTCCATTTGCCATCCTATATAATATAGATTCTCCTTTAAGCGCCATGTAGTCGATTAATATTTTGACTCTAGTATGACTCTAGTATTCTAACTCATAACACGCATTTGTCAACGGAACAAAGAACTGACCTGCTTCGGGAGAGCACACGCCATACATTAAGTAGATATGAAGTAATAAAAATCTATATAAAAAAGTAACATGAGTAATAATGATTTGGGCATAACAGAGACTCCAGACATTTTCAACTTTTTATTTAATAATCAATCTTGTTAATTATTATAATAAACCCTATATAACACATTCATCATCATTATCTATACGTCCCACTAGGCCCACTGGGCTCGAGCCTCCTCTATAATGAGAGGGAAATTAACCTACTATACTACGCTGGTCATACGTGTTGGTATAGGATTTTATTTCGAGCTTTTATCCTAGATTTTATATATGCGTTTTATATTTCTTAGTCGTCTTTCACGATCACCCACGGGTAAGATTGAATTATATTCTTACTTCTTCACTACACAGATAGAATATTACGCTGATATTATTTAATAAACCAAAGCAAATAAGGATACGACGTAAAGCAGAATAAAATAATAAGCATCCCCAAAAACGCCAAACTGTCGCAGAGACTGCAGCGAATTTAATCAGAACATAATTAGATTTCTCGAGCAAATCTAAAGACAAAAGAAAGGATAGAATATGTTTAAGTGCCATTCACAACGTATTCGTATTGTACGAGTTATAATAAAGAGAATTGTGAAAATTATTTAATAATTATTATTATTGCCGCAAAATGCTGCTGAGTGGTAGCGGCGACGAATAGTACCAAACCTTACTTCGCTCGTGGTCGTAAAAGACGACTAAGAGCTTTATGGACCTGGGCCAACTCCACCTGATACCGTCGGGTCAACGATTGCATTTCCCTAGGAAGGTTGACGTCAGGCAGGCGGCCGGTCATAAAACTATTGCCAGTAACTTTTGCAATGTATACGATAGAAGCAGAGTACATATTGCGTCGACCCCTAGTAATTGGGATAAGAGCAGGTGAATGATGATATTACGTCCGCAAAATAATTTCATCATTTTAAGTTTTATTTAAATGCAAATAGGTTATTATAAGTTTTTTTTTGCTTACAGTGGCAAACGAGCAACTAGCATACTTGTTAGTAACTGTTACTGCTGCCCACGGACCTTTGAAATACCGGGGGTATAGACATACAGACATCGATTTTCTGCGAGAGTGTGGTACTACCCCGGACGGACCGGCTCGTAACTGTAGACACAAAACTATCAAGAGACTATCAGAATGACCCTACCACTACTAAATTTATTAAAACATTCATAACGGAGTTATCAGTTTAATTTTAAAAATCACGAGTCTTAGGTTGCTTTCCATTTGCAACACAGAGGGACTCTGCGGTACATTGTGAAACACTGCCAAACACTGTGTAAAAGAAACAGCTAGCTGTTTCATTTAAACTTTTACACAGTGTTTGGCAGTGTTTCACAATGTACCGCAGAGTCCCTCTGTGTTAACTAAATGGAAAGCAACCTTATTCAATAAGTAAGTTGTTACATTAATTGGGCGCTGACATCCAAATTAACGATAACGACATAACGATCTTCTGGGACTTTTAACAGATCAGGAAAATAGACATAAACGTCTGTTACATCATATTCACTACATTTTAGCATCCTGTATTTGATTACTAAAATAACTTTATTTTTTCTGGCAGACTGGTTTAGGCATACCCTGACCATTTCGTCCGGGGGGACGGAAGGGGGCGTGCGGTCCTATAACACACCGTATTCCCTTTACATCTCCTGCTACCAATTTTTTGACATCCGTGGCTGGTACGGTACATTAAAGAGGTACTTAATCTAGTACAACTAGTAAGAAATATAAATGATAAAATATCTGCAATTAGTAACTCCATAACAAATCGCTTGAAACGACAAGATTATTTCTGTCGCTGATTTGTCGGATGTACTTAATACGTTTCTATCCTATGAAGCATTTACAAGGCTTATGCATTCCCGTTCTAACTTGAAAACTTGTAAATCTTTCTTAGCACGCCAGTTTGCTAAAATAAATAATAATTTACAGTAAAATGTTAAGCTTGCTAAGAGCTCGCGTGGGTATTTTATACAGAAATAGTTTTATGTTTTAGTGAGTTATGTTGGCAGTATGATTTTGCCACTAAGGGTTCGTTCATAAATTACGTAAGGGATTTTGAAGAATGATTTGGCCACCTCCGCCTCTACCGTAAGACATCATAAGATTGCAACTACTCCCGCCCTGCTCCTTAATAAGAAGTTTTGTAAGATATAAAAAACCGGAGGTGTCAAGGGACACCCGGATGGAACGAAGTTCTATTTTAATTATATAATTTTTTTCTGCCTTAAGCGATTTTTATCGTTATATTTTAGCCAATTTGCAAAATATCTTTATAAATTATAGCCTATGTGTTATTCTGATGTGCAAGCTATATTACTATAAATTTCATCAAAATCCATTCAGTAGTTTTTACGTGAAAGAGCAACAAACATGTTCACATCCATACATTATTACAAAATTTCACGTTTATAATATTAATAATAGGATATACAATTCCACTAGACTACCAAAACTTTTCGGCCCCGAGCTCGAACGCGAGTCGGCCACGCGGCCCGGTCACGGGCGAAAATAATTTCGTTGCACATTATTTTGATTTTGCTATATCTCTTAAGGTATTAATTTAATTTGCATGGTCTGAAGGAAAAAAAATAGCTTCAGGAAATGCTCAAGCCAACTAATGTATTTAAAATGATAAGGATTAATACAGTATTTGTGTAAATAGCTTTTCAATTACCGTTTTATAATAGAACATTTTTTAAAGTATTGAAATGGATATAGTATATTATCCTTAAGAGATAGATATATACCATCGCGGACTTTTTTGTAGGCCTTTTTAAGCTGTATAATACTGTAGTACTTTATTTTGATCTATTTCGTAGGGTTCAGCCAGCGTTTGCAATGTAAGCGCAAAATAATGTGTTTATTTACGACATCACATTAGAAACCTCTAAAATTATCAGTATTTCTCTAGTACATTATGCATATATTATACATATAAACCTTCCTCTTGAATCACTCTATCTATAAAAAAAATCGTCGCGACACCACACTGTTCAATGCGAAATAGAAATGAAAATATCTGGCTTGCTTTCTATAAGAGAGCCGACGAGCGACGCCGCACAGCTTACAATAGCTTACTATAGCAAAAAGTGTCGTGACAACTTTTCGTAAGAATTTTTTCCGTCTAGCCCCCTTTCACAACGCGCGATAAGGAACTTCGTTCCAATATCTCGAGTAATGTCAGGCTCATTACCCTGCTCCCTGTGCAAACCCTGTGATATAAAAGTTTCAATTAGTGCGGCGTCTGAAAGCGACACATTACCTTGTACATCTACCGAATATTAAACTAAAAATAATATCATATCGTTATTTTATATTTTCCTTTTCAAAATACCGTAAAAAATTAACCAAAACTAGGGGAAATTTCGTATTAACAACTACTTCTTAACCCATATCACGTGTTTCCACTATAAGGCTCGAGCTTCCTCTAATTGACCTAATATATTGATCAGACATATTCATCATCATCTCAGCTCTTATATGTCCCACTGCTAGTCCCGAACCTCCTCCATACAACAAAGAAAAATAACCCACTACACCACGCTGGTCAGACGTATTAATATAGGGTTTTATTCAGAGCTTTCCTTCTCTTCCAAATATCGTCTTTTACGATCACCCACTGGGTGGTGAATTGTATTCTTACTCTGTCACAACGCGGAATAATCAGATGTATTATTATAATGTTTCATGTAAATTTTCCCTATCTTGCATTGATATATACTCGTATTCTAACTCCGACACCAAACAGAACATAATTTATTAGCTTTAATTAATAAACACTTAATTCGTTAACATCAAACGCGGTATAACAAAATTATCAGATAATTTAAACTTCTGTTTATTTTAATTAGCTTAAGTTATATTAACAGGAATGAAATTATTATGTTACTATAGTAAATATACTTTAGTTTAATTTTATGCCTGTGTGGATTTGTCATATCCTGCTCTTGTATTAATTACTTGGCGTCGACGCTATATGAACTCCAGACGCATTGTACATATTGTAAAATTTATTAGTGAGGTTTACGAGAGTATTACACATTTGAAATAAAACTATTTTTACAGATTCTAATGCGTTCGTATTTTATTTTTAATTTCCCGACGTTTCGAACACTCCAACATCATGGCCACGAGCGCACCTTACGTGACCATGAAATTAAAAATCAAATACAAACGCGATAGCCTCCGTAAAAATAGTTTTATTTCTATGTTATTAGTTTAAGATCGGCCGTCTACCGGACGTCAACCGTTCTTGGATGTGTGGATTATCTGCACGAAAATAAAATACTTTATTTAGTATATGCGTTCAACTCAACAAATCGCTTTCGGACATCGTCCTTCTGTCGCTCTGGACGTTTGGAACGTCTGTGGCAAGACCATAGCCGACCCAAAAAAGGTATATATTATACGTTTAATTATACATACATAATATGCATATTTACTGGTCTTCGTAGATAGATAGGTGTAATGTATGATAATAATACTGCTTCGTTGGTCCAAAGGCATTAATGGGCTATTGCCGATAAAGAGATGCTTATTTCTCATTCTGAACAGGTTAGAGCAATTGATTGATTTTCTATCAAGCAATTTTGAACAACAAATGCCCGAGCTGGTTTAATTTGGCCGCGTGACAGTTTAAGAATGGAACATTTCTTCACACTTTATTTTGTCTTAGGAATCATTAATACAAGACAGGAACGCTTGCCTGCGCAATTCATAACTGCGTCTACGGTCCCTGTCAGAATACCAATTATTGCATTAACTCCATTCTCATGGATAGGTCTATCTTAGTGGAAGTCATTAGAATTGGATCAGTACCATAAATAGTAATAGCCTCAATTTAAATTATATAGTATAAGTTTTATAACGTCTGGGTATATTCCACCTCTTTTCTGTGTGGTGACGAAGTAAGAATACAATTCACCACCTCACCACATCTTTAAGATAGGAGAATGATGACGTAAAAATGATTAACTAACTACACTAACATCTATGCAAAAGAAGGAAAGCTCAAAATAAAACCCTATACCAAAATGTCTGAACAGTGCTAGCTGTGTGGTAGCGGCTACGAATACTGCCAACCCTTACTTTGCTCGTGGATGTCGTAAAATACGACTAAGAGCCTTATAACGACCTAGGCCAAATCCATCTGATTCCGTTTGGTCAACAATTACATTTCCAAGGAGGGTTGACGTCTGGCAGGCGACCGGTCATAAAACTATTGCCAATAACTTTTACAATGTGTAATATGAAAGAAGAGTACATATTGTATCGATCCCAAGTAATTGGGATAAGGGTAGGAGAATGTTGACCAACATATCTGACTAATGTGGTTGTAGTAAGTCCATTTCCCTCCTATTATGCAGAAGGCTCGAGTCCAGCAGTGGCTATATATGAGCTGAAATAATGATAATGATGACGTTCCACATCTACCGAATCCTTAACGGATAAGTCTTAAAACTAAAAAAAATATAGGAATATTTAAGCTAAATTTTTAGTAGAACCTCGACGAAACATTACTTATTAAAGGTCTAGTGTTAAGTTATGGACAATAGAATATTCATGGGTTGTTTAATCAAGTTCACTGTATTCATAAGCCCTGTAATGTTGGCTTTATATTAAATTAACTGGATATTTGGTAACCTAGGATGTTTTGTTAGTATTTCTCACTGAATCATATCATCAACCTCTATTTTTTAAATGACTGTATAAAATTTTAGGTATGTATTAATTGTACATTAGGGCTATATTTAAGACACCACCCTGCACTAAGGAAGTAATCCTTGTATTGTGGGGGATTTTACAAACATAACTAACGCAGACAAATCACACACAGGCTCAGAATAACACTTTATGGATCGCACAAAGTATTGTCTTGCGTAGGAGTCGAACCCATGGCACTGGGATGGAAGGAACTATACTTGTGGATACAATTAACCATTGCCTTTCCTACCTGTGGGTGTCGTAAAAGACGACTAAGGGCAACTATCGTGAGTACATAAAAAAGACATCTCGAAATAAAACCCTATCTATACCAACCCGTCTCATCAGCACGGTCTAGTAGATTTATTTCCCTTTTATTTTGGAGGAGACTACCTATAATGAGTATGCGTATAGGCTAAAATGATAATGTTTGATGTGATCCCATTAATGCTAAGTTAGGTAATTCATCCGCTCATTAGTTTATTGAGATCCGTTGGACATATTCATAGAGGAAAATTGCACCACGCTTGACAAGGTGGTTTAGATCGCATTTGGTGTACTTATATGTTTTCCACAAAAGAGTTACTAGGAGAATGACTCGGGTGCCTATAATTAGTGTCATCACTCCATCAGGGTCATACCCTCAGCTGGGTTTTGGCGACCCTTACAGAAAACGTGGACATAGTAGTAGATATGTAGATCTTTTTTAGATACAGGCTATGGTCTGGTAATACCATCCGGGGCGAGGGAAAGGTGTGTATACCCATAATCTGCTGTATTGTACCTCTCTATTACCATTTAGGCGCAACACGAATGTGTGAATCTCGTTCTCGGTGCCCCGCTCTGCGAAAACGATTAAAGCCTATGGTTTCGGCCATATAGTATTCCAATACGAGTCTGTAATCTGTGAAGTTTGAAGCATGTAAATACTTTCGAAAATATCCTCAAAAGATATTTCTCGTCACGACGTCTACTCTCACAAAAATCAGTAAGCATTTTTTCTTGGAGAGGTTAAGAATTCAAAACGCCTCTATCCCATATTTTTCATTGATATAATCGTAATAAGCCCTCATTACTGGAATGCACGTAAACTTAGGAGACACGAGGCATTTGTGAGCTCAGAAGTTGAAGATCTCAGCACTGTCTCTTCTAAGGCATAGAAAAAGATCTAACACGTACCTAATTTCACAATTAGATTTACACACTCAGCATTGAAAACATTTTGTTAATCCAAAATATTGTTTTCGTTGAACCCAGATCCGAATACAAGTCCTCATGATTGGCAATAGCACGCATATAGAATAAGACCGCCTTGGTAATGCTGCAGTTAATAATTATGCACAAAAAGTCATTTTACCATAAAAGAAGACAATTATACTTCGAGAAGTGGTATTACGTTACATCAAATGATAATCAATCAAATTGTGATGACATTATCTCTTAGAAGCTTGAATTATTAAGTCATTATTCATTTTGTGTTGACGGCTACATAAATACTAGTAAAGTAATAATTTAAGGAATGTTTTAATACAGTAGAACGCCGATTATCCGAAGTAATTGGGACTGGCGTCGATTCGGATAATCGAAAATTCGGATAGTCGGACATAGACTGGTAATAAAGAAAAACAAACTGTGAGGCATAGAATAATAAACTTTATTATGTATTTAACAAACACAGTTCTACAATAACGCTCACTGACCGACTCTGACCACAGACTAACTCTGACGATTCAATTACAATCGCTCAAGAAAGAGCCTACATGGCCCGCGCGGCCACAACACATATGTAAATATACGCGCTTCCGACCCCGCCGCCGCGCCGGGGTCGTAAGTTGCGACGCGTAAAAGTCATAATCTTAAACGTGGGCACGCCCACTTTGCTATCAGCGACGCCCCGAGCCGAGGTCCGTTCACCACAGGGTGAGCCCTCGGGCGTTGTCGCTTAAAATTTTTACCGGGTTGAGAGCCCTTAGCGCTCACCCCTAGTCCGGGTTAAGCTGTGACAGCAATCTGCGGCTAACAGCTAAAAGACAGACGAAAAAAAAAAACAATAACGCTCACTTGAACATTTCGATCAGAGTAAGTTCACGGAAGCCGAGTTAATATGTACCATTGTAGCGTTGAAAAATTACTTGGTTTTAATATTACGCTTACAATCGATTCGGTTAATTGGCGATTCGGTTGATCGGCGTTCGGATAATCGGCGTTCTACTGTATTAGTATATATATTGAATAAGCCGAGCTTAGATACAATAACCTTCTATAAAATAAAAACATTTTTTGCAGATTTTTATCGTCTTTAATCTTAGAGCAGTTATTGCATTAACTCTATTTTCATAGATACGCCTATGTTAGTGGAAGTCAGTAGAATTGGAGCAGTACCATAAATTGTAATAGCCTCAATTTAAATTACATAGTACCTATATGGCAAGTTTCACAGCGTCTGGGTACGTTCCACCTCTTTTCTGTGTGGTGACCGAATAGGAATACAATTCACCACCTCCTATCTTACCCGTGAGTGATCGTTATAGATGACTAAGGGATATAAAATGCATATAATATATATACAAGAGAAGGAAAAATTTAAATAAAACCTGATACTAATACGTCTGACCACCTTGGTATAGTAGGTCAATTTCCCTTCCATTACGGAGGAAGCTCGAGCGGAATAGTGGGACATATATGAGCTGAGGTGATGATGATGAATAGGGCAACGGCAGAAGTTTCTTCCAGGGACGTTGAATGCTGCGAAAATACACGAAGCATCAAGATAAACCGATTAATATTATAAATGTGAAAATTTTTGAAGATGTTCGAATATTACTCAATCACGCATAAATCGTTGAAGAGATTTGAATGAAAATGAGTACAGAAATAGACCATTTCATGGATTAATACAGGATACCTTTCATCCCGATAATGTGAAGTCTTAAGATAATAGTTCAACTTAGGAAAAGTTGATTTCTGATGTTTACGCGAGTATTACACATTTGAAATAAAACCACTTTTACGGATTCTATCGCGTTTGTATTCCGTTTTAAATTTCTCAACCTTTCGATCTCACTGTAAAGTGTCACGGGAGGACTGTAAAGCGTTCGAAACGTCTTAAAAATAAAAATCAAATACAAACGCGACAGAATCCGTAAAAATAGTTTTATTTCTGGGGAAGTTACTTTTTATACGGGCAGAAGCTAGAGTAAATTAGGGCGATAAAGACCTTTGGCGTATGGTCGGACCAGGCGCAAATATAGACGAAGCCGTTCCAGTCGAGATCATGGAGAGATAGTAATTCCTGCTCTAACCATCCACGAAGCACAAAATGTCTGAACTCGAGAGGACATCGTCCATGGCACTTTACTCCCAGAACAGGCGAAAAGGCGTATTTACACGGAAGCAAAATCAACATCAGGTCGCAAAAGTCCTCGGTTTCGCTGGCTCGTTGCTTGTCGTATTTACGATAGAAATCGGGAGTTACGCCACTCTTGATACCACTATTTGATGATCATTGGATGGTCACACTATCGGAAGGTCGATAAAACTCGAAAATAAAAAACATATATTTCTTGGCAATAATATTGGCATAAACATCAAGATGGGTTATCAATTTGGCACTCTGAAGTTGGTCTGCACAATATGATACTAAAGAGTTCTAGTACCATATCATTATTTGTTAAAGCAATCCTATTACAACCTGGCAATCACAGACCATTCAATGAGTTTCACAGAAAGCACTTCCCTTGTCATGCTCCTTTAGCAAGTTTTCGTCATTTCAGCCTATCGCCGTCCACTGCTACACGTAGGCCTCCCTCATGTATCCACTCTAGAACCTTTCTTCCCCAGCGGTTGTCGGTTCTTCGAGCGATATGGCCTGCCCATTGCCACTTCAGCGTACTAATTCTTCGTGCTATGTCGGTTACACCCGTTATTCTGTGGATTTCCGTATATTGGATTCTATCTCGCAGAGGAATCCCGAGCATAGTCCGCTCCATAGCATGCTGAGCGACTTTGAGCCTGGTTATGAGGTCTACATTTAGGGACCACGTTTCCGTACCGTAAGTCATCACTGGTAACACATACTGGTCGTAGACCTGTGTTTTCAGTACACTGAGGAATGTTGGATGAGAAGATCCTCTTAAGTTTCCCGAACGCTGTCCAACCAAGTTGGATTCGTCGGTTAACAAGTTTTAACCTCTATCAAAAAATGGTTGACCTGTTGTATTTTTAAACCCATTAAATCTATAAATACAAAAACAAATATCACTAGCATAGAATAACAGAAAAAAGAAATAGAAAAAACTTAACAACGGAAACCAAAATACAAATATTGCGGGTTTGCACGTAATACTCGTAAAAATGAAAAATGTTTAACCTAGCATGTTATGTATTTATTTAGCGTCACTGCACTGGGAAGTAAATATAACTCGTACATTAAAACCTTTATACTGGTTTCTTTTTATTTTCACCAGCTCTCACTCGCGGGCTGTGCTGACGTTATTAATAGAGATTTTATCAGCCAATTTTGGTGGGATTAAAAGTAGCTTCTGTGTTATTCCAAATTATAATCTACCTGATGTGACTAAAAATCATTCATCTAAACTACCTAACACATTTATAAGGTTTTTTTTTGGCAGGCTATAGTTTAGACATCCATTCCGTCCGAGCGATGGAAGGACGGCGTGCGGCACCATAACTCACCGTGTTCCCTCCCCATCGCCATTAGGCTGACCACTAATACCGTATCCTTGACATCCGTAGCTGTCAAGTGGGTTCCAATTTCGGGTATCATCATCGACGCCCCGGCAATAAAAAACAGGGCGCCGGGGCGTCGTCTTCACGTGGTCGGCCTCTATGCGGATGGCGGACTAATCCCCCGTCTATCTATCAGCTACCTTAACAGTAGTAAGATTGCCTATGGCTTTAGATGTGATTTTGCGAAGTTTTCACGTCAGCGAACCGGTTTGGTATACTAGACGAACAATTAAACGTAATTTTCTATTCCTTGAAGAAAATATTTATTCTTTGAATATCCTTTTGTAAACCCCCCATAATATGCATCTAAGGAAAATTTCGTGTCGGGGTCGATTATTCAGACCAATAATAATAGCATAAGCTATCTTAATTAATAACATATGCTATCTTAATTAATATTATATATTAATTAAGATATTATCAACTCTTCATTCTCGAACTGGTAAGTAGATCCGTCTGATGACGAGCAAGAATCGACTATGTTGCCAACGCTTACAAGCCTTAAAAACGAGCTGAGATCGGCACCAAGAGAATAGACAGCGCTCTGTCAGAAACTCATAACTCCAACTGCGATCGCCCAATCGCCTACTAAGCATTGATATATATTACACACCCTCTACCCTATTTAATAGTGGTAGGTCCACGCTGTTGATAGTTCTTTGTCTACAGCCGCGGGCCGGTCCGTCCGGGGTAGTACCACACTCTCGCAGAATATCAACGTCTGAGTAATGGCAATGTGCTATTGCGCTTCGTTCGGTGAGTGAGATAGCCGGAAGCCCAACTGGGTGGGTTTGGGGATTGTAATGGTAGGCAACGGCCTAGCTATACCCTTGGTATATCAAAGGTCCATGGTCGGCAGTGACACTTAAGGGAAGCCAGAATGTTTACTTATAAATTCACTAAGAAAATCTGTTCATGAGTAACAGTTCTACCTTCGTTCTCCAAGAACCTATTGTCTGCTCTGCTCCTAGAGAAATTGTTCTGGCTTTCAAAAGTTTCATCAAAAATGTGTTCTCAATTTTTATCATATATAACATGAAAAGTATTATAAAATACAGTCACTTTTAGTTTTGAAAAGTCCTTGATATTCATATATCGAGAGTAGAGCATCACCTTAACGCTTCGCTTATGAGGCGTGCAATAGCGCTTGGAGTAAGCAGAAACTGAAACAGTAATTCATAAGAAATTTAATAAACCCTTTACATGAAAACCTAACTCTTAAGTAAAATTTCTTATGCATAACATGTGCCAAAATACTAGTGCCAATTTGGCACCATAATGGCGCATACGTCATATAACAAACATAGAGTTTATCAGCAGTATCTAAAACGTTACATGGTTGTATAATGATATGGTACAATGTATTTAGGTCAGTAACTCATTTGTCAATGTGGACGTGACTCCATCTACAGTACCTTTAAGGCTTGAACCAAAACCAATAGAACGTTTAAGGTGATCTTACTGATAGATCAATAGACAACACCGCTGCTACGCAAAATAGGAATCAGGGCAAATAATCATTTTCCTCAGCCGCTTCCTCGAGTGTCGACGGTATAAGAATAAAATGGTCGTCTTCTTTACTTTGATGTAGGAGTACCTCAAAATAGAGGCTCTCAAAATCCGTTGAGGGTTTCAACGAAGGAGTGGTCACCAGCTCATAAACGTATAAAACCTTACTATGACCGATAATCAACCTAGCAAGCGTGGGGACTACGGCACTATCCTCTCATATATGGAAGAGGCCTAAGTCCAACAGTGGATGGCGAATGATTGAATGATGATTAATCCGAAGTATCAGATTTTTCTTTTTATAGACATATCCCTAAGCCTTTTTTCTTTAGGCACTTAAGCATTGATTTGTTTTTTGCTAGGCACTGGTGACCGAAAAGCACAATAGCGACAAAACGTTGACAAATTTTATAATCGGCCGTCTGACAGATGTCAACCTTCCTTGCTTGATAATCGCTATGTAGATGATTCCTATATATAACTGGAAAAGTACTTTTGCGTTTTTTATCGAGTTATAATTTTGTTTTTACAATCTAACGTTTTAAACATTTTCCTGCATTCTTCAGCCATGGGACAACCCTTCGCTTTTGAATCAAAAGTTTTGATTGGCAAGCCATGATTGTTTTTTTTTTCTATTCTGTTGCTTTCAGTCATTCGTACTACATTTTACAGAATAATACGCTCCTACACTATTTGAAATAAATTATTAAAATCTAGGAAATGATCTCCAATATAAACGAGTCCATCAACTCGAGATTTTAACAAGCTCTGAATATTAAACTAACTGAAATATTCAATAATATTCATTATATTATTTTTGAATAGATAATTTGTTTTAGCGAATACACTTTACATTTCGTGATGGCAGAAATCGAAGGCTTTATTGCCTGTTTGCCCTTTTCGTCATCGAACAACAAGACTATCGGTTGGCTTCAATCCAATCGTTGTAGACATTCCATTAGTCTACTACTAAACGTTTTTGCTTTTTTTATTATACAAAGCAAGAAAGTAGATTAATTCACTAACGCTAATATACTTGTACGATTACAATATACTCTTAATTTATAAAAAAAGTGGTTAAACTTGTGCTCAAGCTTTTCCCCCTTCAACCCATATATATTCCACTATTAGTCCATATTGACGAAATTAGTTAATATAGTGTATATCAAGTTATCTTTTTCAGCTGAGTTGGTAAATTGAATTCGGAATCAAACAGAAAAATGCCTTATTTTGCCAAATTCCTAATAGTAATAACACAGAAACACTTCGTTTATACATTTTGTATATGTGCATATAAAATGGGAAGCATTGTTCGATACTAACCAACACGCCAATGAGTCACTGGTATGTGAACAATTGGAGTAACGTCGATCAAGATTTAACACAATAATTTACAGATGTTCGATTGAATACAACATATAACATTCACATAATATAGATAAGAGCAAAGATTAAAGATATAAGAGCAAAGATTTTAATAAATTATGTAAAGAGTTTTCTTTTGACCCTTTCAATACTAGGAGCGAGGTGGCACACAGACAGCTAAACCTTAACTTTTTTAATAAATAACCAATTTTATTTTTTCTTCTTCTGTCATTGTTTTAATATAATGTTACAAATCGTCATAGGACTTACCGTAGGTGTGTGTCTATCCGTGAAAATCTGTAATTGGCTTTATGTTTCTTAATCTAGTTTTAATTATAATTTTGTACAGCTGTTGGTTTTTCAAATAATAAATTAAAAAAAAAAAAAAAATATTATTTATTATCGCTACATTTTCTTTAAGAAAACAAAGAGCTATTTAATGATAAGTAAAATGTAATGTAATTATTGATTAGGTAGCTAACCTACTAAAGATGCCTTAGGCTACCTAATAAAGTATCGCACATTTATAAATTCTCTCTAATAATTTAATAATATGATTAGGTTGAAGGTAAAATTATTTTTACGAATTCTATAGCGTTTGTATTTGATTTTTAATTTCCCGACATTTACAGCTTTTCAGCGTTTTTTTCTTCCCGTGACCATGAACGCTATAAAGTGTTCAGAAATTATTATTAGGTTAGCCAACAATTGTTTCATCATCTCATCTCAGCCCATATATGTCCCACTGCTGGGCTCGGGCTTTCTCCACAATGGAAGGGTAACTGACCTACTATACCACGCTGGTCAGACGTGTTGGTATAAGGTTTTGTTTAGAGTTTTCACTCTCTCGCACAAATGTTATATGCGTTTTATATCCCTTAGTCGTCTCGTACGATCACCCACGGGTAAGACAGGGGGTGGTGAATTATATTCTTACTCCGTCACCACACGGAAATAAACTGTTTATACCTACATACATATATAATTGAAGGAAAATACTTAAATTCAAAATAAAGGAATATATTAATTAATTATAGGCTAACTGCACATACTGTGTTCAAAATAATAAAATAATCGGATGACATTAAAGATTAAAAAATAAATTTGAATACTTACAATTCTATAATATCGTTAACATAAATAAATTTAAATAAAACGTTAATGATTATAAAATTTTATTTTCTAATGTCCGTGAAAAAAAAAATATCTGCTAAAAATAATGAAAAAATAATGATTATAATATTTTAATTTCTACTTAATGTCAGTGAAAATAAAATATCTTCTATACAATAAGTCACCTTTAATAAAAAAAAAAAACTAAATTGAAATCGCTACATCCGTTCGAGAGCTATGATGCCACAGACAGACAGACACACAGATACGTCAAACTTATAACACTCCTCTTTTTCTTCGGGGGTTAAAAACCCTCGTGTGGTGATAATTTACGAGCACAATTGGTCATATTATTTACCAGTGTAAAAATCGAGTAAGGGTTTACTCAAATTCATTCTCCTGATAACAGTGTCGTATTGGGTAACTTCTACCAACAGCTGCGATTACCAATCTATCAACAAAGTATGACGATTATAGTATTATCATATCAACCTTGAAAAAGCCTTACAGGTGGATTTTTTTTTTAAGTTACCACCCCGCAGTAAGGAAAAAATCTTTGTATTGCGGAGGACTTTACAAACATGCAATTAACGCAGACAAATTACACCCAGACTCAGAACAATACTTTGTGGATCACACAAAGTATTATCCTTCGTAGGAATCGAACCCACGGCACTGGCACGGAAGGTCGGTATCTTATCCAATACGCCATCTGTTCAAATTATGAATTAATTTTTGGTCAGACAAGAAATTGTACTCAATTGTAAGTGCCACTTAGTGCGCGATTGAGACGGATTTCCAAAAGGTGTGGGTTCGAATCCCACTTGTGACATCATTTTTTGCTCGTAATCGGGTTTTTATAAATAATTAAGCATATTAAATGCTAAATTTCAGTAATTTGAATAACAAGGTTGTGTCATCGTTTAATACAATTCTAACTGCAAAGTTTGAAGTATTAAGCCAGTATAATGTGTAAACATTGTCGGGTAGATGGCACACATCTCCTTAAAGACATAAATATAATACGAAGCGAGATTTGAATGTCCTACAATAGTTCACGGTGGTGTAAGTGGCAGCACGATTGGGACGGATTTCCAATAGGTGTGGGTTCGAATCCCACTTGTGACATAATTTTTCGCTCGTAATCGGGTTTTTATAAATAATTAAGCATATTAAATGCTAAATTTAAGTAATTTGAATTGTAGTCAGTCTTTACTTCAGCATATATATGTACGTAGTGATTTGACTTCACTCGCAACTATATTTCGTAATAGCGCAAATTGTTGCAATATTAATTTACATAGAACCTAGATACTCCAATTCCAGAGGGATTAGCCACGGCTATGCATTAGGCAATCCATTTATACTATTAATATTAAATTAGAATTATTTAAATAGAAACTATTTTTACATAGATTTTCTATCATTAGTATTCATCATCATCATAATCATCATTTAGCTTTTTACCATCCACTGATGGATTTAAGTCTCACTCATAAAACGCCGCAAAGCGTTGTCCGTCTGCATCCAACGTCTCCCAGCAACATTCATCAAGTCGTCCGGACACCTGGTAGGTACGACACGCGGTCGCCACTCAAGAACCTTTCCCCCAACGATCATTTAATCGTCGAGCGATATGGACTATCCAATCCACTTCAACGTGTTAATTATTCTTAAAATAATTCTGAGAACTAGTGCAAGTTCTGCAGATTTTCGTACTTCGGATTCCTATCTCGAAGAGAAATCGCATTCACAGGCACATTTAGTTTGCTTGTGATGAGTACTAATAGATATATTTTCATGATATACAAATACTCATTACCGTCGAGCTGAATATTCTGAACCCACCCCATGACATCGTTAGGGATATTAATAATGCTGAATAGAAACTAGATAAAGTTTTAATGCGCCACCTTTTTCATTTGCGAACCTGTACCCAAAGTATTCACAAGCTTCAATAATCCAAGTGCCCTTTCGAAACTTTTATAAAAAACAACTACTATTTTAGTTATAACTTTTCAATATATCGTTTGGACAATAGAATAATAGGATATCGTGTATAAAAATAGTGTTGTTTCTTTTTCCAATTTAAAATAAATGTTAATTTTATTCATAAATGGGCTACTATCCGAAAACGTTATGATAAGACACGCTTCATAATGAGCGAGACCAAATAAATTAGTTTGAAACAATTTCAACTTAATTTACGAACTCGTATCGTGTTCAGACATAACTCATTGGGGTCACTGATTGTTAAGATTAGCGAGGTTAAGGCTTCGTGGCGGTTAGTGCATGAATGACTCGCCGTAATGCTATTTAAGTTGACTGACCTCAGGGTCAACATGTAGGTACAAATACCGACCTATAATTAACAATAAGTACATTACCGTGCCAACATCAAACTTTTTACAAACTAATTTCTTTTTACTTGAAGAAAAAGCTAGTGTTGGAACAAGAGCCACAATTTTGTTAACAAACGTAACACCCACAGTCCACCACTAGTCTAACTCGTAAGTCAACAGACGTAGGTGTGCTCGCAAATAAATTTGATTACAGTCAGATTTTATTATGCACAAATTTTATTTTTTTCAAACACATTGCGGTCTCTAAATTAGCCAGTTTTAACATTATTCAAGGAAAAAAATTAAAAACGGAATTCCTTCAAATCAATCGCAGCTTCACCTACCGTAGCCGAGTTGGTCATGGACGTCAAGGATTCGGTACCAGTAGCCAGCGCAACGACGATGGGGAGGGAATACGGTGAGTTATGGGGCCACGCGCCGCCTTTTTATCGTCTCGGAAGGAAAGGACGGCGTATGTCCAGACCATCATCATCATCATCACAGCCCATAAATGTCCCACTATTGGGCTCGGGCCTCCTCCGTGGTGGGAGGGCAAATAACCTACTATACCGCGCTGGTCAGACGTGTTGGTATAGGGCTTTTGTTTCGAGTTTTCCTTCTCTAGCATAGATGTTACATGCGTTTTATATCCCTTAGTCGTCTCGTACGATCACCTACGGGTAAGATATGAGTACCAGATACCACCTACAAATTCACCTGAACACAGATAATTTCATCAAAATCAGTTCAAATGTTTAGGAGGAGTTCAGTCACATATGAACCCACAAAAAAAAATATGCAAATATACAAAAACAGATAAACTTTGACTAGAATGAAAAAATCATTGCGGCGAATATTATAAACAATTGTTCAGTAGTTACATATAGATTTGTCAATACGATTTTCCATATAGACTAATACTGAATCAGTATTAAACACAGTATTGATGACGAATGCGATCTCTACGGAAAATCTGTGGAGTTAAGCTGACCGATCGCATTCGTAACGACGACGTAAGAGAGCGAGTAGGTATGAAAGAGAGTATTGGTGTAAAGATGCGAAAAGGAATGCTCCGATGGTTCGGACATGTGGAAAGAATGCCGAACGAACGTCTGGTTAAGAAGATATACAATGCGAAAGTGGAAGGATGAAGGTACCGGGGGAGACCGAGACTAACCTACCTAGACCAGATTGGTCACGTACTGAAGGAAGGTGGAGTCAAGAGTCTCCGAAACCGACGAGCGTGTATGAAGAGAATTATGAATGTTGAGGAAGCGAGTGAAGTATGCAAGGATAGAGTTCTCTGGCACTCTGTTCTCTCTGCCTACCCTGCAAGGGATATGGCGTGATGATATGTATGTATGTATTGATGACGTAGTCCTACAATTATACATATCATAGTCACAATATATCATAGTATAATGACTAAACAGGAACTAAACAATAATGTTAGTAGCAAGTTTAATTGTTATCTATTGTTATGTTGAATATGGTAATACCTTTAGTTATATAAATCACTAGCAGCCCGCCCCGGCTTCGCAAGGGTATTAAACAAACATTTCAAAAGTTACAATTTTTTACACACACACATTCCCATACATACTTTCTTGTTTTAGCGTAGGGTTACTAAAAAGAGTAATAAAATTCGAATATTAAATATTATTAATTTAATGGTTTTTTTTTCCGTGTGGTACGCATATAACATCTATGTAAGAGGAGGAAAACTCGAAACAAAACCCTATACCAACACGTATGAACAGCGCGGTATAGTAGGTTAATTTCCCCCCCATTACGGAGGAGGCCCGAGCCCAACAGTGGGACATTTATGGGCTGTGATGATGATGATGAATATTATTTTTACGTTATTGGAGTTTTAGTATGGGTCCCTTTTACTGACTTTTTTGAAAATTTAATATAGCCTATGTTCACCGGTGATAGTGTAGCTTCCGAACAGTGAAAGAATTTTTCAAATCGGTCAAGTAGTTACGGAGCCTATTCAATTCAAATAAACAAACAAACAATCAAATCTTACCTCTTTATGATATTAGTATAGATGAGGTCACGGATTTGGAATACTGACAGACTCCGTAGTGTACAACATTGAACTGGTACCTGTAATACAATGTCTATATTAGTACAGGTGCCAACGAATTAGTAAATATCTTGATTTGTGATCAATTTAATGTGTGATACATTTATAAATTATGTTTTTTTTTTGGTGCTTCTAACTAATAAATCCGTATCCGTATGGTGACGGAGTAAGAATACAATTCACCACCCTCTATCTTACCCGTGGGTGATCGTAAGAGACGACTAAGGGATATAAAACGCATATAACATCTATGCAAGAGAAGGAAAACTCGAAACAAAACCCTATACCAACACGTCTGATCAACGCGGTGTAGTAGGTAAACTTCCCTCCCATTACGGAGGAGGCTCGAGCCCAAAAGTGGTACGTTTATGTGCTGAGATGATATCACCAGAGAATAGGCTTACAGCACCTAGGAAAATGTAAAACATTTTACTATTTAACACTGGGATCACCAAACATCAATACACAAAATTGTCGATTGTAAAATTTCTTTTTTTTTAGTGGCAAACGAGCTAGCATCGCTGATAAGTGCTACTACTGCCTATGGATCCTTGCAATACCACGGTACAGCTAGACCGCTACCTACCAATGAAATTCCCCGCTTAGAAAGTTGGGCTACCGGGTCTCGCTCACCGAACGAAGCATAATAGCACATAGTCACTTACACACTTAGCGTCAATTCTCTGCGAGAGTGAAGTAGCGCGTAAGCATGTCATTTGTATGAAGAAATGTAGTTACAAAAACGCGCCGCTAGTGGCGTTTTACATTTCTTCACACAAATAACATGCTTACGCGCTCGCTGTAGAACGCGTCTTGTTAACGACAAAACTCACACTCAGCACACGGGCGTACTGGCCCGTGGCTATAGACAAAAACACTGTCAACATCGTAGAACTACCATGCAGGTGTAAGAACGTTTTAATTTTAGATATCAGTGGTCTAATTTCTAGAAATATATTTACGTTTAGATTAGTTCTCTATTGATTATAGACAAAATAACACCTACCTACAAAAAAGAAGAAACCAAAAAGTTAAAAAAAAAAATTTTAAAATTCAATTAATACAGGAAAACGGCGTTAAGAGTACTTAGGGTATAACTATTGGAAAAACGTGTGCAAAACCGCAACCACAATTGAATGGGGATTTCCCATTTTATTCTGTGGATAACAAGTGAAGCTAATATAGAAAGGTCACTACGAGGAGCGGGTTACTCCCCTCCAAAGTTGTTGAAGGGAGTGATGAGTGCTTTAGTGGTTTGGTCGAGTGTCGCTTTTAAGATCTGGTCCAACCATAATTTTGACTTGTATTTTGAAGAAAATAAATATGTTATGCAGATTTGAAAGTCACACTGTTCGGGTTGAGAGCCCTCAGCGCTCACCCACAGTCATAGCCATCTGAGGCTAAGAACTAAGTCACCAAAAAAAAAAAATGAAAGTCACACTGCAGCTAATGTCTACTAAAGATTTATAGTATTCATTTAAAAAAAGTAACTCAAGAAATGACGAGCGCGTTGAGTTTCTTGCGGGATTGTGTCGGTTTAAGAGCACGATCCGATCCGGTGGTAGATTATTTGATATCAAACAAAATATAAAGTTGCGAATATATTTTAGTTTTTTTTTTTAAACCAAGGAAATAATCCTTGTATTGCGAAGGACATTACAAACATGCAATTTAACGCAAAAAAATTACACCCAGACTCAGAACAACACTTTGTGAATAGCACAAAGTATTGTCCTGTGTGAGAATTGAAAGCATGACACTGGATCAGAAGGTCGGTATCTTAACCACTACGGCATCTGTGCAATCCTTACTAATATTATAAATGCGAAAGTAACTCTGTCTGTCTGTCGCTCTTTCACGCCAAAACTACTGAACCGATCTAAATGAAATTTGGTACACAGATGGTCTAGAACCTGAAAAAAGACATAGGCTACTTTTTAATGCAAAAAAGGGTTGTAAAGGGGGATGAAAAGTTGTAAGGAAGTATTGTCATTTTTAAAGCCAAAAGCTTGAAACTTATTTTTAGGCTATTGATTAGTTATAAATAAATATGACATTAAAATTTTGTAAAAAAATACCCTTGAGAGGTAAAATAAAAATAGGAGATAAAAAACTTTAGTAAAGTAACCTTTTACACGGGCGAAGCCGCGGGCAGAAGCTAGTTAAATATATAAATGGCGAAATGGCGAATATTATAAACAATTGTTCAGAAGTTACATATAGACTTGTCAATACGATTTTCCATATAGACTAATACTGAATCAGTATTAAACACAGTATTGATGACGAATGCGATCTCTACGGAAAATCTGTGGAGTTCAGCTGACCGATCGTATTCGTAACGACGACGTAAGAGAGCGAGTAAGTATGAAAGAGAGTATTGGTGTAAAGATGCGAACCTACCTAGATTAGATTGGTCACGTACTGAAGGAAGGTAGAGTCAAGAGTCCCGAAACCGACGAGCGTGTATGAAGAGAATTATGAATGTTGAGGAAGCGAGTGAAGTATGCAAGGATAGAGTTCTCTGGCACTCTGTTCTCTCTGCCTACCCTGCAAGGGATATGGCGTGATGATATGTATGTATGTATTGATGACGTAGTCCTACAATTATACATATCATAGTCACAATATATCATAGTATAATGACTAAACAGGAACTAAACAATAATGTTAGTAGCAAGTTTAATTGTTATCTATTGTTATGTTGAATATGGTAATACCTTTAGTTATATAAATCACTAGCAGCCCGCCCCGGCTTCGCAAGGGTATTAAACAAACATTTCAAAAGTTACAATTTTTTACACACACACATTCCCATACATACTTTCTTGTTTTAGCGTAGGGTTACTAAAAAGAGTAATAAAATTCGAATATTAAATATTATTAATTTAATGGTTTTTTTTTCCGTGTGGTACGAATATAACATCTATGTAAGAGGAGGAAAACTCGAAACAAAACCCTATACGAACACGTCTGACCAGCGCGGTATAGTAGGTTAATTTCCCCCCCATTACGGAGGAGGCCCTATACCAACACGTCTGACCAGCGCGGTATAGTAGGTTAATTTCCCCCCATTACGGAGGAGGCCCGAGCCCAACAGTGGGACATTTATGGGCTGTGATGATGATGATGAATATTATTTTTACATTATTGGAATTTTAGTATGGGTCCCTTTTACTGATTTTTTTGAAAATTTAATATAGCCTATGTTCACCGGGGATAGTGTAGCTTCCGAACAGTAAAAGAACTTTTCAAATCGGTCAAGTAGTTTCGGAGCCTATTTAATTCAAATAAGCAAATAAACAATCAAATCTAACCTCTATAAATGATATTAGTATAGATGAGGTCACGGATTTGGAATACTGACAGACTCCGTAGTGTACAACATTGAACTGGCACCTGTAATACAATGTCTATATTAGTACAGGTGCCAACGGATTAGTAAATATCTTGATTTATGATCAATTTAATGTGTGATATATTTATAAATTATGTTTTTTTTTATGGTGCTACTAACTAATAAATCCGTATCCGTGTGGTGACGAAGTAAGAATACAATTCACCACACCCTATCTTACCCGTGGGTGATCGTAAGAGACGACTAAGGGATATAAAACGCATATAACATCTATGCAAGAGAAGGAAAACTCGAAACAAAACCCTATATGCCAATACGTCTGACCAATGTGGTATATTACGGTATCCTACCCATTATAGTGGAGACTCGAGTCCAACAGTGGGACGTTTATGTGCTGAGATGATATCACCAGAGAATAGGCTTACAGCACCAAGGAAAATCTAAAACATTTTACTATTTAACACTGTGATCACCAAACATCAATACACAAAATTGTCGATTGTAAAATTTCTTTTTTTTTAGTGGCAAACGAGCTTTTTTTTTTTTTTGGTGGGCTATGGATGCGTCTCGCCCCGCTGAATCGGTCCGGGGTGACGGAAAGGCGGCGCGTGATCCCATAGACCCACCGTAAAACTCGTTTCTCTTCGCCGTGCGAGCGGACCACCGGTACCCGATTTTTGACTTCGGTGCAGAGGCAAACGAGCTAGCATCGCTAATAAGTGCTACTACTGTCTATGGATCCTTTCAATACCAGAGTACAGATAGACCGCTACCTACCAATGAATTTCCCCGCTTAGAAATTTGGGCTACCGGGTCTCGCTCACCGAACGAAGCATAATAGCACATAGTCACTGTTCAAACGTTAATTCTCTGCGAGAGTGAAGTAACTACTCCATGTGCTGAGTGTGAGTTTTGTCGTTAACATGACGCGTTCTACAGCGAGCGCGTAAGCATGTCATTTGTATGAAGAAATGTAGTTACAAAAACGCGCCGCTAGTGGCGTTTTACATTTCTTCATACAAATAACATGCTTACGCGCTCGCTGTAGAACGCGTCTTGTTAACGACAAAACTCACACTCAGCACACGGGCGTACTGGCCCGTGGCTATAGACAAAAACACTGTCAACATCGTAGAACTACCATGCAGGTGTAAGAACGTTTTAATTTTAGATATCATTTCTAATCTCTAGGTGTAATTTCTAGAAATATATTTACGTTTAGATTAGTTCTCTATTGATTATAGACAAAATAACACCTACCTACAAAAAAGAAGAAACCACAAAGTTAAAAAAAAAAATTGAAAATTCAATTAATACAGGAAAACGGCGTTAAGAGTACTTAGGGTATAACTATTGGAAAAACGTGTGCAAAACCGCAACCGCAATTGAATGGGGATTTCCCATTTTATTCTGTGGATAACAAGTGAAGCTAATATAGAAAGGTCACTACGAGGAGCGGGTTACTCCCCTCCAAAGTTGTTGAAGGGAGTGATGAGTGCTTTAGTGGTTTGGTCGAGTGTGGCTTTTAAGATCTGGTCCAACCATAATTTTGACTTGTATTTTGAAGAAAATATATATGTTATGCAGATTTGAAGTCACATTGTTCGGGTTGAGAGCCCTCAGCGCTCACCCACAGTCATAGCCATCTGAGGCTAACAACTAAGTCACAAAAAAAAAAAAAATGAAAGTCACACTGCAGCTAATGTCTACTAAAGATTTATAGTATTCATTTAAAAAAAGTAACTCAAGAAATGACGAGCGTGTTGAGTTTCTTGCGGGATTGTGTCGGTTTAAGAGCACGATCCAATCCGGTGGTAGATTATTTGATATCAAACAAAATATAAAGTTGCGAATATATTTTAGTTTTTTTTTTTTTAAACCAAGGAAATAATCCTTATATTGCGAAGGACATTACAAACATGCAATTTAACGCAAAAAAAATACACCCAGACTCAGAACAACACTTTGTGAATAGCACAAAGTATTGTCCTGTGTGAGAATTGAAAGCATGACACTGGATGAGAAGGTCGGTATCTTAACCACTACGGCATCTGTGCAATCCTTACTAATATTATAAATGCGAAAGTAACTCTGTCTGTCTGTCGCTCTTTCACGCCAAAACTACTGAACCGATCTAAATGAAATTTGGTACACAGATGGTCTAGAACCTGACAAAAGACATAGGCTACTTTTTAATGCAAAAAAGGGTTGTAAAGGGGAATGAAAAGTTGTAAGGAAGTATTGTCATTTTTAAAGCCAGAAGCTTGAAACTTATTTTTAGGCTATTGATTAGTTATAAATAAATATGACATTAAAATTTTGTAAAAAAAATACCCTTGAGGGGTAAAATAAAAATAGGGGATAAAAAACTTTAGTAAAGTAACCTTTTACACGGGCGAAGCCGCGGGCAGACGCTAGTTAAATATATAAATGCCCTTAAGACTTATAAATGATTTCACATAATAAATAATTTGATTAGATATGATTGATAAATCATATAAAAATAACAATCAATAAATAACAATCGTCCCAATTAAAACAATTTCAACGACATGACAATAAAGAACAAACTAATGAACAACAAACAAGATACAATCATTTTGATTGAAACAATTGTTTGAGATTGCATTGTCTTTGTAACATAAATGAATACAATATAAGGTAGCTCCTTTCATTCATTCGTAGCCGTCAATGAATCGATAGTGTACAAAATAATATTTGAATAATTGTAATATATATAATATACTTACTTTTATTTTTCACTACTATATTTTTATACTATAAATTTCCATGTGGTGACGGGGTAAGAATACTATTCACCACCCCATATCTTACCCGTGGGTGATCGTACGAGACGACTAAGGGATATAAAACGCATATAACATCTATGCAAGAGAAGGAAAACTCGAAACGAAACCCTATACCAACACGTCTTTTTTTTATTATTTTTTATACGGTGGACTATGGATGCGTCTCGCCCCGCCATATCGGTCCGGAGTGACGGAAGAGGCGGCACCCGATCTTTGTCTTCGGTGGCCCGCCCGGCATACCAACACCTCTGACCAGCGCGGTATAGTAGGTTAATTTCCCTCCTATTACGGAGGAGGCCCGAACCCAACAGTGGGACATTTATGGGCTGTGATGATGATGATGATGAATTGTAATACAGATTGTATAATATGCTATTATTATTAGCGGATACCGATTCTCGTTTGTATTTGATTTTTAATTTTTGCGCCATTTCGAACACTTTACAGCGTACATGGTCCCGGTAGGAATAAGATGTATCACGTTAAACAAGACATCGTTATTACATAGATTTATATCTACCCGCTACCGGCTACAGTATTAATTATTAAATTTTGACCCACATTTCTACACAAATGGCTGCCAAGAACACACAAATGGCTGCAAAGAGAAAATGATTATATAAAAAAATATTTATGGTCAGTTATTATTAAGTAGGAATGTATCTAAAAAGGCACGCCTAGCTGTACATAAGGGAGTATTAGTTGCCACTCTCATGTATGGCAGTGAAAGTTGGATTTGGCAGGGAAGACATGAAAGTAGAATAAATGCTGTAGAGATGAGAGCTCTTCGTAGTATGTGCGGTGTAAGTATGAAAGATAAAATTAGGAATAGTGTTATAAGAGAGCGCTGTGGTGTAAATGAAGAAGTAGTGACAAAGATAAAAAAGGGTATGCTGAGGTGATTTGGACACGTGGAAAGAATGAGTGAAGAAAGGTTGACTAAACAAGTATACAAAGCGAGTGTGAGTGGGACGACTACAAGGGGAAGACCACGTCGTACTTTCCTGGATCAAATTGAAGATGTATTAGTGAAAGGTCAGATTAAGAGTACGCGTAATCGCAGAGCATGCATGAAGACTGTGATGAGCGTGAATGAAGCGATGGAGGTATGTCAGGATCGTGGTTTGTGGCAATCCGTAGTCTCTGCCTACCCTCTGGGAAACAGGCGTAAGACTATGTATGTATGTATGTATTATTAAACATTAAATTTATGGTAATTATTATTATATTTACTAGTTTAAAAAACTAACGAATTTTAAGTTTATTGTTTTATATAGTCTTATATTAAGCTACCACCAGATCAGAATATGGCCACACTGAGAAATATCCGAAAAAAATTTCCGAGGGCATAATAAAAATTATCCTTTCTATTTTCTTTTAGTCAAATCCTTAGTCCTCCCGTGACCATGAACGCTGTGAAACGTCGGCAAATTAAAAATCAAATACAAACGCTATTTAATCGGTAAAAATTATTTTATTTCGAATTTATTAACACATAAACATCAGAAATCATTATATTATTAATTACTAAGTTGTTGATAGTGTGGTGTAAGTGTATATATTTTTGACAAGCTATGATCTGGTTATAAACCGTCCGGGGCGACGTGTAAGCGGCGGCGGTCCCATAACTTACTGTATTAGCCCCTTATCGCTGTTTGAGTTGACCACTATTTCCAATTCCTTGACGTCAATGAGTGGTAAAGGCATTAAACTACAAATCGAACAAAAAAAACCCAAGTTTTTATCAAACAGACTTGTCTTTTAATAGATTAAAAAAAATACACACTGTATAGATAAAATTTACTTTTAAAAAATCGTTAAGAGCTCAAAAAGCTTAATAGTCATTATCTTACTCTTATCTCAATTACTTGGCGTCAATACAATATGTACTCTTCTTTCATAGTACATATTGTAAAAGTTATTGGCAATACTTTTATGACCGGCCGCCTGCCAGACGTCAACCCTCCTTGGGAATGTAATTGTTGACCAAACGACATCAGATGGAGTCAGTAGTAGTTATAAGGCTCTTAGTCGTCTTGTACAACATCCACGAGCAAAGTAAGGGTTGGTAGTATTTGTAGCCGCTACCACACAGCTGTGCTGTGTAGCAATACACACTATAGATAAAAATTTACTCTACAGTACTAAAAAAAGAAATCGTTAAAAGCAAAAAAACTTAATACATAACATAAAATATCAGCACTAATATCTACTTTATCGTTAACGACAAGTCATATTCGCTTAGAACGATAGTGCGAGCAAAAAGCTAACATTTACCACACAAGCTTCGTGTCTCAATGTCCACAAAAAAATATACCCTACCTTACACTAACCGGCTTAGTTACGAGCTGACTCCGAAAATAACTAATGTTGATAGATTATACGAGATAAATAGTGAGATGTACGCCTTTCTTGACTGAGGGTGGGATGCCTCATGTTTAACGATAAGTAATTCCTAACCAGCCATCAAGTCTCTTGTTAAATGAATTAACGATAGATTATTTAAGTACTGATACAAGGGACGATCTGGATAAGATTAAGATAAGATTAATGATTTTGATAATAGATATAATTAATATATGCTTAAGGGATATTTTTTGCATTACCATCAGATTTCGTATTTTTTGCCATTTTATTACTGTTTCTATGTATAGTTTAATCTATAAAAACTTATAATATATTTTAGCATACCAAGATATATAACACGTCTGACCAGCGTGGTATAGTAGGTTAATTTCCCTCCCATTACGGAGGAGGTTTGAGCCCAACAGTGGGACATTTATGGGCTGTGATGATGATGATGATGATGATGATGATACTTAGAATATATTGACTGCACAGATGGCTTGGTGGTTAAGACACCGACCTCTTGTGCCAGTTCCGTTAGTTCGATCATGCAGGACAATATTTTGTGTGACACACAAACTGTAGTTCTGAGTCTGGGTGTAATTTGTCTGCGTTTTTTGTAAAGTGGCCCGCAATACAAGGATTATTTTCCTTCGTGCAGGGTAGTGTATATAATTAACACAGACAAATTACACCCAGATTCAAAACTGTTGTTCTGAGGATAATATTTTGTATAATCCTGTGTAGGAATCGAATCCGCAACACTGACATGGAAGGTCTCTCGGAAGGTATTTCAACCACTACGCTGTGCAGTCAAATTATTAAGGTTTGCAAAAAAAATGCTCTAATATGCATATTATATAAACGCGTCTAAAAAATAACAGAGTTACGGTGCAATCCATCCTACCTAAGGAAAAGTTATTTTTGGAAAACAAGTATGACGCGACAGTTAAGTCCCGGCGTGTTACTTACTAATACGCTTCTCGCATCTTATTACTTAGAATTGCAAAGATGAATCATTCGTTTACAAATATTTTATGAGTAAAGTGAGTTATTGAAGTATTAAGGACTTGCTAATATGTTTTTGTGCACTCTGCAACTCGAACCAAATCAAATCTAACTACTGTGGCCAATTTAATTGATTGTTTTATTACTCGACTGCGGCGAAATCAGGAAGGTTATGTGTTTAACTGAAAATTATTCATCATCATTAATTCATCTCAGCTCATATATGTCCCACTGTTGGGTTCGAGCTTCCTCCATAATGGGAGGGAAATTGACCTACTATACCAAGCTAGTCAGACGTGTTGGTATAAGGTTTTTTTCGAGTTTGCCTTCTCATGCATTGATGTTATATGCGTTTTATATTCCTCAGTCATCTCTTACGATCACCCTGGGTAAGATAGGGCGTGGTGAACTGTATTCTTACTCCGTCACTACACGGAAAATAAATTACCTAATACAATATTTATTATTTAACATAATTATTTAATAGTTTGATAATAGTCAAATAACCAATTGTATACAAAATATTTATAATTTTCTGTAAAAGCAATTGGTATACATTATGTAAATAGAAATGCATGAAATACCGATTACAGTTGAATAACAATTTGCAAAATCTTTTGAATAATGTTATTAAATTTCTATGGCAGTTTAAAAGCTAATCCATTAAATAATAATCTTATGGAATATATATTTCTAAATAGAATAAATCGAGTTAGTAGATATTTATTACCATAAATTTGAAATTTTGTTAGCAAATAAATTTCAGAAGCTATCAGTCCAATTAAAAATAAATATATTGTAGTATATTGAAAAAGATTATGTGAAACTGTAAGTTACGATCGATGAAGTGAAGCATCGATCATAAATATAAATTAACTAACAATATAATGATTGATGAACTATCCGTATTCGACGTAGACTAAAATTTAATTTTAGTATTTGTAATATCATCATTATCTTGCTCTTATCCCAACTACTTGGGGTCGACGCAATATGTCCTCTTTTTCCATACAGCCCTATCAGACGTCATCTCTGTAGTCACTCCCTGTTTATGCATATCATGCTTCACGCAGCAGTCCATCCATCTTTTCTTTGGTCTCCCTTTACCCCTAGAGCCTTCAATATTCATACTCAAAACTTTCCTCGCAACATTACTTTCATCCCGTCTCATCACATGTCCATACCAGGTCAAACGTTCACTCCTTAACTTATCCGTCACTGGCGCTACTTTTTTTTTTTAATGTATTATTGTAATATATAACAGGTAAATATAAATACCTAATTCACAGAACTTCTCATGGAGTTTCTTTTCCTTATATAATTTATTTTTTTCCTTTAAATATATTAGGTAAGTAATGTTGCTTTGTTACGCCATCTCGTAGTGGTATAAATAATTTGATGACGTTAATTTTTTTTTATTGCTCTTAATTCAAACGAACAAAAAGCACACCTGATGGTAAGCGTTACTGCCACCCATGGGCTTTTGCAATACCTAGGGTATAGTTAGACAACGGTCTATCTATGTAAATCCCAAACCCACCCAGAAAGTTGCGCTCCCAGCTCTCTCACTCACCGAACGAAGCCCAGCAGCACATTGCCACTAGTCAGGCGTCGATTTTTTTATTGTGATTCGATTGAAATTGTGGTACTACCCCGGACGGACCGGCCCGAGGCTGTAGACAAAAAACTGTCCACAGTGTGGTCCTATCACTATAATTGAAGTGATAACTTCTTTAGGCGCGTTGAGCGTTTTTGGAGGGGAAAAACTTAATAGTTCGCGTCACCGACATGCTAATGCTAATAGTATATCTATAGCTATGTGAAAACTTCTTTAGGCGCGTTGAGCGTCTTTGGAGGGGAAAAACTTATAGGTTCGCGTCACCGACATGCTAATGCTAATAGTATATCTATAGCTATGTGAAAACTTCTTTAGGCGCGTTGAGCGTCTTTGGAGGGGAAAAACTTATAGGTTCGCGTCACCGACATGCTAATGCTAATAGTATATCTATAGCTATGTGAAAACTTCTTTAGGCGCGTTGAGCGTCTTTGGAGGGCAAAAACTTATAGGTTCGCGTCACCGACATGCTAATGCTAATAGTATATCTATAGCTATATGAAAACTTCTTTAGGCGCGTTGAGCGTTTTTGGAGGGGAAAAACTTATAGGTTTTTATTTTTAAATAAAAATTAGACAATTATTATTATTTCAATTAGTCTTAAGTTAATAGTTTTCACTTCTATAGGCAGTCCCCATGAGTGCCTGTTGTTTTTTTTTTAAATAAGATAATTAAAAGTAACATTTTATCTACATAAAATTCTTTATTGACGAGAGGTCATATTAAGAGTATGCGTAATCGTAGAGCATGCATGAAGACTATTGAGTGTGAATGAAGCGATGTAAGTATGCCAGGATCGTTGTTTACGGCAATCCGTAGCCTCTGCCTACCCTTCTGGGAAACAGGCGTGAAGCTATGTATGTATGTATGTGTATAAAATTATTTACGTCACTTTCCGGGATACGCGAAATGTATCATATAATATGTAGATTTCATGTAATAAAGTGTAAGTAACTAATTGGAAGATGTGCGTGGGAGCCAGCCATTTGTATAAGTAGCTCCGTTTGTTTTCGTTAAATTTTTTTAGACTGCCTCGTTGGTCTAATCTTGTTAATTATAACGAGGTTCAATCGATGCGTTTTAAATTTTAAAAATTGTGACGAGTATAAATAATAATCGGCAGGCATGTACGTAGAGCCCTTTTTTTTTTGAAAGGCTATGGTCTGGACACACGTTGCCCGTTCTCTCCAAGGCGATGGAAAGACGGCGTGCGGCCCCATAACCTACCACGCTCCCTCCCTATTGCCATTGGACCACTGATACAGATTCCTCAATATCCGTTGCCGACTTGGCGGGATGTAGATTTTAACTTGGATTAAAATATTCATAGATTAAACATTAACATTCTTACTAACATAGTTTTCAATAGGCTGTTCGTTAAATTCTGAAGTCCACGTGGACGAACAATGATTGTAATGAAAAAAAAGTATACTTACATTTATGATGTCATAGTTTTCTGATCTAAATATTTGATAACGTATTTCGCAATAATCTTGAAGGACATTTTCACTTGGGTGGATGGCAAAGTTGAAATAAATTTTCTGTAGCATCTAATTTTAGCTTAGGCTTACACGGTAAGGGGATAAAGCCATAATATACACGTTTGACGTGTTAACGATCGGAGTTGGTATTACAACTATACCGGGAGAACGTAGCTTCTCGTTTACCTGCTGAATTCATAGCCGATTCCCACGTGAAGGGAAAATGTAAGCAGTGGTTGTATACTTACTTTTCTTTCGTGTGGTGATGGAGTAAAAATGCATCTTACCCGTGGGTGATCCTAAAACACGACTAAGGCATATAAAACGCATATAACATCTATGCAAGAGAATAGACATGCGCGAAACAGTACTTCGCGAAGTGATGTGATATGGCATTACATTTCGTGCCGAGTAATATTACATTTTACCATCACTTCAAACATCACACATGACATTTCATGTCATGTGTGATGCGTAATGCCATAGCGCTCTATATATACGGCGGGCGGCGTCAAGAAAATAAGCCTTAACGTTCTGAAAATAAAGCTCAAAATAAATATTGAATTGCCAGACACCGAACATTGCAGAAATGCAGAACAGTATACGGGTGTTCGCGTCATGTTTAATGTGATGTTTAATGTGATGTGATGTTTAGTCGCGTAATGTGTAATGAGACAGTATACGGTCGGGTAATATTACGTGTGATACATCACTCGCATTACTTACACATTTCTACAAGAGAAGACTAATTCGAAACAAAACCGTATAGCAACACGCTTGACCAGCGTGATATAATAGGTCAATTTCCCTCCCTTGGTGTAGGAGGCTCGAGGCCAACAGTGGGACATATGTTAGCTCAGATGATGATATATTGTATATTTACTTTTAATATCGTACACGGGTTAACAATCGCCACACTGGGAACATTAGACATAGGTAGTTCAAATAAAAATAACGTTCATCATCATTTCAACTCTTAACGTCCCATTGCGGCGCTCCCTCCCTCGAAAACTTCATAATTGACCTGTTATTACGTCGGTCAGACAGGTTGCCACAGAGTTCTATTAAGTCTTCTGTCTCTGCACAGATGTTATATACAAATTATATGCCTTAGATGCCTTTTACTACACCACTGTGGTAGGACCACGCTGTTGACAGTGTTCTGTCTACAGCCGCGGGCCGGTCCGTCCGGGGTAGTACCACACTCTCGCAGAAAATCGACGTTTGAGCAGTGGCAATATGCTGCTGCGCTTCGTTCGGTGAGCGAGAGAGCCGGAAGCCCAACTTTCTGGGTGTGTTTACGTGTGGTGGGTTCAGGTGGTGCCTGAAACTTGCGGTGGTGAAGTCTTGGTTGGGGCATTGAGCGTGAGAGGCTGACATGGGGTACAGGGAGACCCGGTGGGAATGGTCACCGCCGGCCACCTGCCGGTCAGCAGGGGACCCGAACCCAGGATTATCCTCCCTGGGAGGCTGTCCCGCCAACCGGCGAAAATCCCGCTGTGTAGTCGTTGTGCCGGAGCAGGAAACCGGAGTGGATTACGGCGACTGCGCGCGGGGGGGCACCGGGGGCCCTTCCGTGCTTCGTATCAGCTTCTCACAAAACTCACCCTCCAGCCTTGCACTGTGCCCCGCACCTATTTTTTTGGTACCACCGAATCTCATTATACGTATCCACACTCCCTTCCTCCTCTTCTTAAAAAAAAACCCGTATGAAAAGTACTAGAAAAAAGAGAAGGTTTTCTACGGCGGTCCCCTTATCCACATTTGATGTGGATTTTTGCAATATCAGGGGTTTACATAGCAATCTCGATGCCGTTCACCACCATCTCGAGACGGCGCGGCCTGCCTTGCTCTTTTTAACGGAGACACAGATAGGCGCTCCGAATGATATTTCGTACCTTAACTACCCTGGCTACGAGTTAGAGCACTCCTTCCGTCGTAAGGCCGGGGTGTGCGTGTTCATTCGGGGTGATATCTGTTGTCGCCGGCTTCGGGCCCTCGAACATGGTGACCTGTCTATCTTGTGGTTGCGCGTAGACTATGGAGGGTTTACCCGCATCTACGCGTGCCTCTACAGGTCGCATGGCAGTGATTCGGGGTCAACTCAGTTATTTGAGAACGTCCAATGGGGGATTGACGAAATATTGGAGCAGTGTCCATCAGCGGAGGTGGTGGTTCTTGGAGACTTCAACGCTCATCATAAAGAGTGGTTGGGGTCCCGAGCCACTGACCTCCAGGGTCGACATCTCTTCAATATGGTCTCGGCCTATGGACTCTCACAACTGGTGACACAGCCCACCCGTGTCCCAGACATTGAGAGCCATGAGTCTTCTTTACTGGATCTTCTGCTGACTACACACCAGCAAGGATACCGGGTAGTGTCGAAGCCCCTCTTGGGTCATCTGACCACTGCCTAGTCCGTAGCAGAGCCCCTGTTGCGAGGCCTAATCGCTCTACGGCGACTGGGACTCGCAGAGTCTGGCAATATAAGTCGGCAGATTGGGATGGACTTCGCGAGTTTTATGCATCCTACCCATGGAAGCGGCTTTGCTTCGCCTCTGAGGACCCTGGCGTTTGTGCAGACTGCGTAACCGAAACGATTATTATGGGGATGGATTTATTTATCCCCAATACTCAAATACCCGTCGGCGGCCGCAGCCGCCCTTGGTTTAACAAAACCTGCAGGACGGCTGCACGGCAGAAGCAGTCCACATATCGGGCCTGGAACCGGGCTAAAAACTGTCAAGACCCGAACGTCAAAGAGGTGAAGCGAAAATTTAACGCCGCTTCCAGATCTAGTAAGAAGGCTATCGCCAGAGCCAAGGCAGAACATGTTGCCAGAATTGGCGAGCGATTAGAGAGCTATCCTGCTGGGAGTCGTGCATTCTGGTCGCTCGCCAAGGCTGCTCAAGGCAACTTCTGCCGGTCCAATCTCCCACCACTACAGAAAAGCGATAGCAGTCTGGTCCACAGCGCAAAGGAGAAGGCCGATCTTTTAGGTCAATTCTTTGCCTGTAACTCGACTTTGGATGCGGGAGCTGCCACACCACCTACCATACCGCGGTGTGATAGCTCTCTACCTGAAATCCGTATCTCACAGCGTGCGGTCAGGCGAGAGCTGCGGCTTTTAGACGTCCATAAGTCGAGTGGGCCGGATGGCATCCCTGCAGTGGTCTTAAAGACGTGCGCCCCTGAGTTAACCCCCGTCCTCACGCGCCTATACCGTCTTTCCTACGATACTAATAGGGTTCCATCTTCGTGGAAGGTAGCTCAAGTCCACCCGATCCCTAAAAAGGGAGAACGGTCGGACCCATCGAATTACAGGCCGATTGCGATAACATCCTTGCTCTCCAAAGTAATGGAGAAAATCATAAACCGCCAGCTTCTGCAGTACCTTGAGGATCACCAGCTGATCAGTGATCGCCAATACGGCTTTCGACATGGTCGATCGGCTGGTGATCTTCTTGTGTACCTTACACACCGTTGGGCAGAGGCTTTGGAGGGCAAGGGTGAGGCGCTAGCATTCGGCCTAGATATCGCAAAGGCGTTCGATAGGGTCTGGCACGGAGCCCTTCTATCGAAGCTACCGTCTTATGGAATCCCCGAGGGACTCTGTAAATGGATCGCCAGCTTTCTGGATGGTCGGAGTATAAGAGTCGTCGTCGATGGCTCTTGCTCCGATACCATGACCATTAACGCTGGTGTACCACAGGGCTCGGTGCTCTCCCCGACGTTGTTTATCCTGCATATCAATGACATGCTCTCTATAAAGAGTATGCATTGCTATGCGGATGACAGCACGGGTGACGAGCGGTATACCGAGCATCAGAATATCCCTCGGAATATATTACAGGAAAGAAGGACTCAACTTGTGTCTAAAGTCGAGCGCTCTCTGGGGCGGGCCTCCGAATGGGGTGAACGGAACTTAGTCCAGTTCAATCCCACTAAGACACAAGTTTGCGCGTTCACTGCAAAAAAGGACCCCTTCGTCATGGCGCCTCAGTTCCAAGGAGTAACTCTCCAAATTGCCGAGAGTATTGGGATCCTCGGCGTCGAACTATCAAGCAAAGTCCAGTTTGGGAGTCATTTGGAGGACAAAGCCAAATTGGCAAGTAGAAAGCTGGGCGTCCTGAACAGAGCCAGGCGATACTTCACACCGAGACAACGTCTTGTGCTATATAAAGCACAAGTCCGCCCTCATGTGGAGTACTGCTCACATCTCTGGGCAGGCGCGCCCAAATATCAGCTAGACCCATTTGACTCCCTGCAAAGACGTGCTGTTCGAATCGTCGGTGATCCCAATCTCACGGAAGGACTGGAGTCATTGGGGAGCCGGAGAGACTTTGGATCTCTCTGTGTACTCTACAGGCTCTTTCACGGGGAGTGCTCTGAGGAACTGTTTGACTTGGTACCACCGTCACCATTTTATCACCCATTCCACCTGGAAACGATACAGACGTCAACTGTACGTTTTCAACGTTCATTTCTCCCACGTACATGCAAGATCTGGAACGAACTACCTGCTGCTGTGTTTCCCGAGCGCTATGACATGTCCTTTTTTAAACGAGGTTTAAGAAGAGCACTTTCTTCACGGTAGGCAGCGGCCTAGCTATGCCCTGGTATTGCAAGAGTCCATGAGCGGCAGTGTCACTTACCATCAGGTGTGCTGCTGGCTCGTTTGCCACCACCGGCAATAAAAAAAAAAAAAAAAAAAAAAAACCAACGGGTAAGAGAGGGGTTGGTGAATTGTATACTTACTCCTTGTAGTGGCGGGGCGTCCTACACTGCATCGTCCAGTACGTGGTAGCCATTCAAGAACCTTTCTTCCCCAGCGGTTGTCGATTCTTCGAGCGATGTGGCCTGTGCATTGCCACTTCAGCGTGTTATGTCAGTTGCACCCGTTTTTCTGCGGATTTCCGTATTACGGATTCTATTTCGCAGAGATATCCCGAGCATAGTCCGCTCCATAGCACGGTGAACGACTTTAAGCTTGGTTATGAGGCCTACATTTAGGGGCCAAATAAAGCTAGATAGGGTCACAATTTCTAGACATCACAAACTATGTATACGTTAAAATTTTACCATAACTTATTAAGCGGATGAAAAGTAAATACAGAAAAAAAAACAATTCACTATGACTAAATTAATCCGATTTCTATTACACTGGTGCGAATGGATTGGAATATTAATCTTTAAATCTAAAGGAGGATGGTTTATTTTTATTCCTCGTCCTTTAATTATAAAATGCCTGTATTCTTATAATTAAAATAAAGATTGTTCTCGTTGTGAAATGGACTGTAAACAATTCAAACCTAAATCAAGCAGGGTATTCAAGATGAAAATAAAAAAAATTAAGGCGAATCGATCTCATTTTAAATTTGGTAACCGAAGTATTAGATACTCGATTAATTTTATAATTATTATTATTTTAAATCTGACTACACTGATGGCGAAGTGGTTAATATATCGACCGACCGAGCTAGTGGCATGGGTTCGATTCCTGTGGACTACAGTTTGTGTGATTTGCAAATTGTTGTTCTGAGTCTGGGTGTAATTTGAGCCCAATTTGGTAAGTATTTTATGCAATGCTATGCAGAAAATGTGTTAAAGTGTATTCACTTCACAATCAAGTACTATGTGTGAAATATTTTACTTGATTTAATCGTGTTTTACGTATGTTTTCGTGGTCAGCCAAAATCCCAAAGAAACCATAAATTACGCCTGGTAACTATAAAAATTATCTTAAAAATCAGATATCATCATCAATATGTACTCTTCTTTCATAGTTCATATTGTAGAAGCTATTGGCAATCGTGTTATGACCGGCCGCCTGCCAGACGTCAACCCTCCTTGGGAATGTAATTGTTGACCAAACGGCATCAGATGGAGTTGGTCTAGGTCGTTATAAGGCTCTTAGTCATCTTTTACGACATCAACGAGCAAAGTAAGGGTTGGTAATATTCGAAGCCGCTACCACGCAGCTTAAAAAAATCAGGCATATGACAATGAAGGAGATAAGCATTGGCAAGTTGACAAATTTTAAAAAGGAAGTTAATAAAATATGTATCAAAATGATAATCTTTTTGCTCACTGGTCACGGGAGCTCTTTATTTAAACCACTAAAACACCTATCGTTATTACTAAATCTACAGCTGCTCAAAATTGAAATCTTATTAAAAAAGTAATTCCATTCGTATTTACAACTTCACTTACATTACTTTAGTATTCATTCAAACACAGAATCCATATAAAACTTACAGCTCATTTCATTTCTTTTAGTACTAGCAGAGCACCTGCCAAGTAATACTTTGTTTCAAATGAAACTGATAAACGAAGCATCTAAAGTTATATATACATTGCCCTACGGTGAATAAAATATTATTCTGTCGGTATTTCGATGATGGCGGTTCATAACTACGAGTACCTATGTAGAGAAATTAGTTATAGTATTTTTTTTTACAGCTCATACAAATCGTAGTAAAGCAAAACTCCAGTGGTTAGAAATATGGTCTCATCATCTCAGCTAATATATCTCCCACTGTTGGGCTCGAGCCTCCTCCATAATAGGAGAGAAATTGACCTACGCTCGTCAGGTGTGTTGGTATAGGGCATGGGTCGGCAACCTTTTGGGTCGGAAGACCCAAAAATTACAATTTACAAAAGTTTAAAGTTTTTAAAGAGCCACAATTTTTTTTCAACAATTAAGTGCCTAATCCTCGTTAATCAATTTAGAAACACCTTTAAATGATTTTTTATAAAATATTTTTTTTTGCGTATAGAACTTAACTAAAGAGCCGCAACTTCACATCCAAATAGCCACATGTGACTCGCGAGCCGCAGGTTGCCGACCCCTGGTTAGGTTAATAGGGTTTTGTTTGGAGTTTTCTTTCTCTCGCACAATGTTATATGCTATTTATACCTCTTAGTCGTCTCTTACGATCACCCGCGGATAAAATAGAGTGGTGAATTGTATTCTTACTCCGTCACCACATGGAACATAATTATTTGTATATTTATCCAGATACATAATTATTTATTTTCATATGTACATCCAATTAAAATTGATATAGGAAAGTGCTTACTTAATATATGCAATCTTTTTCTATTACATTAAAAATCATATTACAATTTTTACTTAAGATATTTTCGAACGGAGGATAAAATGTCACGTTTTTACTTTAACAATATCAGGTTAAACTCATTTCAAATACAAGCCAAATATTAATATTATACTGTAATATACTTTGTAAAAGGTACAAACTGGCAAAGAGAATATACCCTTGAGAATTTTGAATGCTAAATAATGTACTAAAATCTAATTTTCTTTAAAATATCTAACACTGAAAGCATTGACATAATATTTGAATGTAATAATAATATACACGTAATATTAAGTAGTGCTTAGTGTTCTGACTACGAATTGGACGACGCAGCGTAAGAAGACCCCTCACTAGGTGGACTGAAGACATTATCAAGGTCGTAGGAAACCACTGGATGCAGCTGGCACAGGACCGTTTTGAATGGCATTCTCGTGGGGAGGCCTATGTCCAACAGTAGACGTTTACGGGCTGATGGGTGGATGGATAGTGTTCTAGTGCTTAATATTGAGTAAGTTATCACTTAATTATTTTATGATTATCTGACTTATTCTGTATGGTGACGGGTTAATAATATAATGTTTCCATGTCTGTTTTATCGATGATGTTCTGATGGAAATCATTAAAATCCGCTGTGGACTCATCATGAGAACGATCATCGGCACTCTTTTGCGAGTCTCACACCAAATATAATCGCCAACCTAATTGCCAAGC
This sequence comes from Lymantria monacha, assembly GCA_905163515.2. Classification (NCBI taxonomy): domain Eukaryota; kingdom Metazoa; phylum Arthropoda; class Insecta; order Lepidoptera; family Erebidae; genus Lymantria; species Lymantria monacha. The sequence continues at coordinate 20,496,424 of LR991102.1, read as the reverse complement.
GTAGCGATTATAATATTATTCGGCCCTTAGAGTGGCCTATGTCCAACAATAGATGTCGATTGGGTTTTTTATTTGATGGCAGACGAGAATAAGCAGCCCATCTGCTAGTAAGTAGTAACTGCCGCTAATGCATCAAGTCTGACTTAGATATGAAGTATGCACAGATATTTTGCTAATTAGCGCGCTGAGCAGCAGACCTCTAGGTGGTTTATTTATGAGGCTTAATAAAAGCTAACAGCAGTTCCATTTCCATATTACAGTATTGCCCTGCATATCAGATTAACAACAGAACAGTAAAGGATCTCTCCTTTAGTGTGTAGATCTATATTCAACTTCGATTCAAAGGTTATCATCGTCCATTTGCCAAGATAATTTTATCTTGTAGTGATGTTTTCTGTTTAAATACCGTAGCTATGTTTTACTGCCATCCGCGGTAAAGGAATATATGTATGTATACACGGTGACATTTATGTCATCTTCCAAAAGCAGTTCAGTTAACGTATTCAGTATCTACTATTCATTCGTACAATTAAGAGGATAACAAAATATTTACTGCAATATTTTTTACAAAATATTATTATAAATAATCACTAATTAAAATAGTAAGAGAACAGCATGTAGCGAGCGGTGGGCTACCTACTCGACATAACCTACCTACTGTGTAGGTATTACCTAGGCGTAGGTACGTTTTGGAACAGCAGTCCACGTGGACTTCGTAGCTGAAATTGGCTAACGTAATTACGTTAGCCAATCATTATCATGCGGAATGTCGTATGATTTCTTTTATTTAAAATGTAAACACTATAAACTGGTTGTTACAATATATTAACTTTAATATCTTTAATTTATTTTATTTTATTTCTTTATTACTACCACTATTGAACAATTAAATATGTTAGATATGTTTCTTTGGTCGGATACTTTTATGGCACTTCTTTTGTAAGACGATATAATTGTCACTGTGTACATTATTTTGTTTTCTTAATCCATTACACACACACACACGTAATTATGGGATACAATAAAACAATAAGTACTTTTGTATAAAAAAATAATAATATAAATTTTATATGGCATGAATCAGCGAATATTAAGGAATTGTGGCTGTTTATTTCCAATAGCACTGACCTGAATTAGCGGTAAGCCAAAATAACAACAAACACAGTATATTGATCTATTAATAAATTGATGGATCAATTAAGAATTAATTGCGATCTAGCTTTTATGAGCACTAATAAATGTTGTTTGAATATTTTAACTTAACATTTCTTCTTTAAGACGGACTTAACCCTGATTGGGAATGTAATTATTAATCAGACGGCATCAGATGGTGCTGGCTGGTAAAGGAATAAGGAACAATGTTAGAGTTGGTAGTATTCGTAGCCGCCATCACATAACAAGAAATTAAATTAAATTAAAATTTCTAGCTAAGTGATACCACTTACTCTAGTCTTAAGACTACGCCGCATACAGATTTCTTCTTGCAACCATAAATGGAACGGTGCTTCTGGGGTAGTAAGTACTAGACTTACGGAATTTGCTACTACGTTTCGTTTGATAAACATACATACATACATACATATCATCACGCCATATCCCTTGCAGGGTAGGCAGAGAGAACAGAGTGCCAGAGAACTCTATCTCTGCATACTTCACTCGCTTCCTCAACATTCATAATTCTTTTCATACACGCTCGCCGGTTTCGGAGACTCTTGACTCCACCTTCCTTCAGTACCTGACCGATCTGGTCTAGGTAGGTTAGTCTCGGTCTCCCTCGGTACCTACATCCTTCCACTTTCGCATTGTATATCTTCTTAACCAGACGTTCGTTCGGCATTCTTTCCACATGTCTGAACCATCGGAGCATTCCCTTTCGCATCTTTACACCAATACTCTCTTTCATACCTACTCGCTCTCTTACGTCGTCGTTACGAATGCGGTCGGTCAGCCTAACTCCACAGATTTTCCGAAGAGATCGCATTTCGACCGCATTAATTTTACTTTCATACTCTTTTCTGCATACCCAACTCTCGCTTCCATATAGTAATGTTGGGACAAGCACTGCGTTATGTATTGCTACACGTGCCTTCTGGCTGAGGTGGTGGCTGCCGAGAAGTTGCCCCGACGCTCCGTTCACTCTATTTCCCGCATTCACTCTTCGCTCTATATCAGTGGTGTACCTTCCATCTCGGCTGATAAACTATATATTAAATCAAATAATTTATTTTTATTTCGAAAGTGGAAGGATGTAGGTACCGGGGGAGACCGAGACTAACCTACCTAGACCAGATCGGTCATGTACTGAAGGAAGGTGGAATCTCCGAAACCGGCGAGCGTGTATGAAGAGAATTATGAATGTTGAGGAAGCGAGTGAAGTATGCAAAGATAGAGTTCTCTGGCACTCTGTTCTCTCTGCCTACCCTGCAAGGGATATGGCGTGATGATATGTATGTATGTAAATAATTTATTATGCATAAGCCCCCGTAAGAGCACTTACATATTGTCAATTTTAATATTTTTTTTAAATCAATTCAAATTAATCTACCACTGGATCGGTAAAGGCGACAACTGAGAAGATCCAGACACAAACAAGACAAGACACTCAGTAGGCCCGTCATTTTTTAAATTACATATTTTATTCAAAATGATTGAGACACATGTTTAGTAAGTATCAGCTCCAATGAGATGTCTTTCGAGCAAGGATTCATTTTTAAAGGAGAAATACAAAATTAAAACAAAAATATATATTGACAGGTCTACTAACCTTTTGCTGTGTGGTAGCGGCTACGAATGCTAGGTTCCAATCATTACTTTACTCGTGGATGTCGTAAAACGGCTAAGAGCCTTATAACGACCTAAGCCAACTCCAACTGATGCCGTTTGGTCAACAATTACATTCCCAAGGAGGGTTGACTGGCAGGCGGCCGATCATAAAACTATTGCCAATAACTTATACAATATGTACTCGTACTATGAAGGAAGAGTACGTATTGTATCGACCCCAAGTATTTGGGATAAGAGTAGGAGAATGATGAGGTCTACTAACCTTATGGTAGACAACGATCTGGGTATATCCCTAGTAATGAGAGGTTCAAGAGCGGCACTAACCATTTTACTATTAGATTGTGTGCCACTAAATACAAAATCCGTGTGGTGACGGAGTAAGAATACAATTCACCACCCCCTATCTTACCCACGGGTGATCGTAAGAGACGACTAAGGGATATAAAACGCATATAACACCTATGCAAGAGAAGGAAAACTCAAAACACAACTCTATACCAACACGTCTGACCAGCGCGGTATAGTAGGTTAATTTCCCTCCCATTACGGAGGAGGCCCGAGCTCAACAGTGGGACATATATGGGCTGTGATGATAATGATGAAACACAAAAAACAAATCTTGAAGAGGCTATAAATTAAATCTAAACAAGAATATTAACAATGCATGCGTGACTGAGAGTTTCTACGTATTAATCAAGGTTGGGGCAGACGCTGAACATAACTCAGGTAAAAGGTAACAACTCCCTTGGGTAATTTAGATTCTTTGTACAATATTCGAGGGAACAGAGGGGATAGCCGTGTCAAACTTGCCGATGAGGGTACAAAGAATTCCAATATACTCGAGAAAAGGGGTTAAGTGAATTAAAAAAGCAGGTAAAAGACTACTTAGAAATTTATTTTAACGTCTATTTTAAGTTGTGCCTACTTGTAGTTCCATAACTGACTATTTTGAAGTAAATAATATGACAGTTGAAATGGATTTTGTTTTGTAAATAACTAGTCAAATTCTAATTACTTGGAAGTAAATAATTTTATTAATAAACCTTATAGACTGTTTGAATAAGAGCGGATATATGCAAACCTTAAAGTTTTTGAAAATGATTAATGTTTATAAGCTAGTTTAATTATTTTTTTCCAGTAATATAATGTAATATTCTAATTGTGGTCGTTAATGACCGAAGTTGTTAAAAAGCGACCTAAAATAAATAAAAAAAAATATATTAATAATTTGCTGTCAACATTTAAATAACAGTTTCTCAGATTTTGTGTCTATTAATGATTTTTATTATTACATCAACTCCTTTTGCAGCCACACAATGACTGCACAGGTGACGTATTGGTTAAGGTATCGATCTACCTTGCCAAATGTCCGAATTCGAATCCCAACTTCGAATCCAAAGTTCTAAAAGCAATTCGATTCGCATATCAGAAGACGAACCTAACGGCGCGCAGCGTTTATTCGTCAGTTAATAATCCTTATTAGCTTACGTTCTTTGGTGACCATGTGGTGACAAAGTAAGAATACAATTATAGACGCTGGTTTTCTGCGGCTTTTGTAAAAGACGAACTAGAAGACTTAAACAGATAACATCAAATCACTGGAAGAAAAGTAAAAAACAACAATATTAATTGTATGAAGTTGCATTACCTTCTTTTCAACTCAAGTACATGCCATTGTTAAGCATGGGCTTATATGGAATACCATTTGCTAGATGGGTAAGCATAGACCATATTTATTTTACATTTTTCTTGAGTTGTTATTTGGTTAATCCGGTTATGCCTTTAAACTTAAAAAAATGGGAAAGGATATACGTATATTCTTTACTAGCTGCCCGCTACTTCGTCCGCGTGGAATAGTCGCAAGTTAGCGTTAGCCCAAAGTAACTATTCCACGCGGACGATGTCCCAACGAGAAGCTAGTCATAACTATCCACGCAGTACTTGATCATTATTTTGCTGTGATGTCATTTTAAAATTGCATTATCTCCTTTTGAGGGTAGAGTTTTTAGAAACTTTGAATACCGTATTTATTTATTTATAAGTATATTAAAATATAGGTTTTATGTTTCTAGTTCTGAAAATGACAATTCTTTCATACAATCTTTCATTCCCCATTTCAACTCTTTAGAACGATTTTTCCAATTAAAAAGTAGTTTATGTCCTTTCTCAGGCTTTAGACTATCTGTGTACTAAATTTTATTTAAATCAGTTCAATAGTTTTGCCGTGAAAGCGAGATAGACAGACAGACAGAGTTACTTTCGCATTTATAATATTAGTAAGGACAATGGTGAAGTACTTAGTCCATTTTAGATTTTCAATATTATTTCGCCAACACAAATTATTATTTCAGAACATTTTAGACAGACTATTATTTATCCCAGGATATTTACAGTATTGGTGATATATTTGCCGAGTGGTGACACAGTAAAAATACAATTAAACACCCCCTATGACGCCATAGGTGTCGTAAAACACGACAAAAGATATATTCATATAAAATATGTGCAAGAGAAAGAAATCTCGAAATAAACGTATAGGGATACGTACCGGTCTGACCAGCATGGTGGAGTAGGTAGGTCAATTACCCTCCTTGTAGAAAAGGCTCGAGCTCAGCAGTAGGACATATATGAGCTGAGATAGCTCATATATGTCCTACTGCTGAGCTCGATGATGACTATATGGATCCCCTTCCTTCAATATTGTACAACAAACACACACTTTTAACTATTTTAGCATAGTGGTTATACCCAGACCCCAACAGCATAATCAAGTAAAGTTTGTTTAAGCTCGAAACCATATCTGATTAATGTATGGCACTGCTTCAAACTTAACTAATTGACCTCGTGGGGTCGAAACTAGCTTGTAGTTCAGTTACACCGATGTTTTAACTTAAAACTTTCTAAGCACCTTTACTTTTTTTTTGTTTTAAATAACATCATGCACTAAGAAAATAATATTTATTTCGGGGGACTACTTACATACAATTATAGGTTTGGGTAGGACGAATAAATCGCACCTAAACTCAGAACCATTTGTAAATCTCACAAAGAATTGTACTGCATTTTGATCGAACCCAAGACAATATGGATATTTTTTTTTGCCGTATTGCAACCTATGTAATAAATGAAAAAGTACTACCTACTAAAAGAAAACAAATTTATGTGTGACCAATTAGAATTACGGGCAATGAGATAAAATCAAAATAATTCTGTAAATAGGAATGTAAGTTTGTCTGTTACACATTTACGCCTTAACTGCTCATCCAATCGTCATTAAATTTCGAATACATATCGTCAACGACACAAAAAGACAGTATATGGTAGGTACATTACATCTAGAAAAAAGTACTGTTAAAAAACAATGAAATTGGTTGACAATATAACATTAATACGCGCGAAATCATTACGTACAGAAACTGTGAGTATACCTAGTATAGATGTATATCTATCTATAGAGAATTCTAGAAGCTTTTTTTTCTCTGTGTAGAAACACAAGAGAAGATTCTATAATAATATGAGTAAACAAGAGATCTATACAATAGAACTCTTGTCTATTAAGCCTTGTACATAAATATGTATATTTTTACGTTAAGCCTGAAGGGTTTTCTACAGCATATGAACCGCGGATGTGTTCCTTAATAGTTAACACTTTCTTTTTTACTGTCTGTATAATCTGCCATTTTTGCTGTATGATACTTGTTCCACTCTAGGCAGGCGCATATTTACGCGGTTTTCGAATTTTCATTCTCGTGCAGTGATTATATCTGTTCACGTCATCTTATATATCATCATCTTATATATCTATAAAAGAGGATGTTTGTATATATGACATCGCTAAACACGGAAACTATTTGACCGATTATACTCATCTTGTCTATGTCTATAAAAGAGAATGTTTGCGCATATATAAAACATCGCTAAACACAGAAACTATTTCACCGATTATTATGAAAATTGTTATGTATATGTATTTTTTCACGGTGAATATTTATATGCTATCCCTATTAATGTAACTCGCCACCAGGTGGCGCTACGATACATCGACTTCTACAAACAAACCAAAGTTGCTAGTCTTTTATAAAATAACGAAAGAAATCGAGTTGATATAATGCATTCTAAGCCCGTTACTAAATGATTAGTTACTTGAGTGTTTCTTGAACATCTAGAGAACATGAAACATCACATAACTCTAATGTTTGTGAAGCGAATAGTTCGCAAACTATTTAGTTATGCCATGCTCGTAAACAAGTAGGAAACTCTTGCCCTTGCACTTTGTATCGATAACTATGAAACGTTTTGTTATTTACAGTAAATGGAAATTTTGCATTGGGTATTGTATTGTAAATACCTTTCCGTGTGGTGACGGAGTAAGAGTACTATTCGCCACTCCATATTTTATCCGTGGGTGATCGTACGAGACTAATAAGGGATATAAGACGCATATAACATCTATGCGAGAGAGGGAAGACTCGAAACAAAACCCTATACCAACACGTCTGACCAGCGCGGTATAGTTGGTTAATTGCCCTCCCACTGTGGAGGAGGCCTGAGCCCAACAGTGGGACATTTACGGGCTGTGATGATGATGATGATTATAACTACCAGGTCCACCAACTACCCCTAAAGTTTAAATACCACCTAAGGTAATGTAAATAATATATAACATTGACGTTATGTGTCATCTAAATATATAATATAGGTAAGTACGCCTTAGGTGCTACTTTTATATCTCATCATAAATAAATTTAAAGAACATTATTTATAATTTTTATTTATTTAGGTTTTATCTAAAATTTAGGAGTTGTTTAAACTACTGAGATTTAAAATTTAACATCATCATTGTCCTACTCATATCCCAATTACTTGGGGTCGATACAATATGTACTCTTCTTTCATAGTACATATTGTAAAAATTATTGGCAATAGTTTTATGACCGGTCGTCTGCCAGACGTCAACCCTCCTTGGGAATGTAATCGTTGACCAAATGGCATCAGATAGAGTTGGCCCAGGTCGTTTTATGAAGCTCTTGGTAATCTTTTACGAGCAAAGTAAGGGTTGGTAGTATTCGTAGCCGCTACCACAAAGCATCAGCATCAAAAATTTAACATGATAATCTTATTTTATAAAACGGAGAGCGAACTAAATTTTGGGCATGTCGTTGATGAAAATGAGATTAGAGGAGAGACTACTATGTTTTCAACTTGTAAGTCGCAAGATTGAATTTCATGAAACCACTATTTAATAGTAATAATGCTAAATATAATAACATATTTTTTTAGTCAAAAGTATTTCAATAATATATTATGAATTAAAAGCAAATGATTTTCCTTAACATACTCAGTAGCACTCTGTTCTCTCTGCCTACCCCGCAAGGGATATGGCGTGATGGTATGTGTATGTGTGTGATTTTCTTTTGATTCGTAAATTACAATAACTATGTTATGTGATACAAAACGAACTCACCAACTGTCCAAATACAAAATTTACAGACTGCAATTATAAAGATATGGTTGACGAAACAGTATTATTACACTCATAATCATGTTTAACGCAATAGTTTATACAATGTTTTTATGAATCTACTTATTATGTAAATGTGAAACAAATATATTGGTGTAAAGATGCGAAAGGGAATGCTGCGATGGTTCGGACATGTGGAAAGAATGCCGAACGAACGTCTGGTTAAGAAGATATATAATGCGAAAGTGGAAGGATGTAGGTACCGAGGGAGACCGAGACTAACCTACCTACACCAGATCGGTCAGGTACTGAAGGAAGGTGGAGTCAAGAGTCTCCGAAACCGGCGAGCGTGTATGAAGAGAATTATGAATGTTGAAGAAGCGAGTGAAGTATGCAAGTATAGAGTTCTCTGGCACTCTGTTCTCACTGCCTACCCTGCAAGGGACATGGCGTGATGGTATGTATGTATCTGTAAAACAAATAAGTGATTTAAAGAGACATTAGAAGAAAGAATTTAAAGATTTTTTTTTTTTACTTAGTTTTCGGCATGGGTATTTAATATCCACTGTTATTATAAAAATTTGAAACAAAACTGTTTTTACGGATTCTACTGCGTTTATATTTGATTTTTAATTACCTAACGTTTCTAATACTTTAGAGAGTTCATGGTCACGGGAAAAAATCTAGGCCATTGAGTCTAGTCAGTCTACCCGTCATTAAATCGAGGTTCAAAATCAAATAAAAGCAATAGAATCACAATATTCTAATTTAGGAAATACATAAACACTTTGTTTATTTTTTTTTATTATAATGTAGAATTTAGCTAATATTTTATTTAACGTAATATAGAGAAGTGACCAGTATCATAAGCTGTCAAAATTGCAAGAGAAATCTTAAATTTGGTTATCAGCGCCAAATTAATAATAACGATTTGACATACTGACTTAATCTTTGTATGATTACGCTTCGTAATACGCAGAAATTGAATATTATGCTATAAGTTACGTAGAAACTTGTATAAAACTGTTATATTCAGATTTATAAGTTGCTCTAGTGTTTACATGTAGAATATAAGATATTTGTACGGCCCATAAATATTTTTATTAATAAATTAACCTCAAATACTCGTTCATCATTCGTATGAGATAAAATCATTTGGCTGTCATAACAAGCATTGAATTGCAAACGTGATATGTCTTCAATTTACAGATATTGGATTATATAACATAATATTTTATTTGATTCGACACTTTATTTGGTTTATATTACTCAAACAAATAAATCGACGATCCTATTTCACAATTATTATAGTGTTTGATATCTTATGAATTTTTATTAAAATATAATATTAAAAAGCGAAACATGGGGGCTATAATTAAGATATAGGTGATGATAGATGTAGTTTATATATATATATATATACAAGAGATTTCCACCTATGTATTGACTCATCACGATATCTCTGGAACCATAAGGCCTACAGACTTTAAATTTGGTAGGAATATTCTTTTCGCCGAGTAAAGGTCAGCTAAGAACGGATTTTAAGAATTTCCACACGCAAGGGGGATTGCTGAGGTGTATAAATCACAGTTTTTAAATATAGCTCCTACAGGCTTGAATTTCGATAGACATATTTGTGTTACGATACAGAGGTAAACTAAGAACGGCTTTTTTAAAAATTCCACCCCTAAAGGAGATTACGTAGGTGTTAACTTAAAAAATCCACATTTTGCAATACTGTCCCTACAGACTTGGTATTTGGTGGACTTTCTTTCTGCCCTGTAAAGGTTGGATGAAGTAGGAGTTTAAGAAATACCTTATCCGAAAGGAATTCTATGTCGCGAAAGTAAACTACACAACTGAATTGATGTAACCGTTTTCTATATATTCATAGCCACGTCGTATTCTATTCAATTTATCGCGGCCATTATTGGACACATAGAGGTAAAAATGTCAATTGCGGCGCTTGACAAGCAGATTAGCTCAGCTCTGGTTTTTTTTAATAAAAGACACCAATCCTACACTAAGGAAATAATCCTTGTATGAAGCTGTACTTTTATTACAAATATACAATTAACGCAGACAAATTACACATTATTTTAATTGTCATTTTCTGTTCTAGTATTATGTTACCTAGGAAGAAGTTACTGCCCAATCTGCCCATTCTCTCGTTGATACATTATACATATAAATAAATATATTATTGCATATACATATATTCAACTGTTAACCACTTCATTAGCATCTGAGGGCGAGTACTAAATTAAACCAAATTAAGCCAATTTGTTACTCACCATGTATATTTACAAAGAAATAGTTTGATACAAAATTGTTTCAAATACTCCTTCTCTTAAAGAGGAAACTATAATCAAAAAATATTTTTAATACATTAGAATGATCAAGATCATTATCCTGCTGTTATTCCATGAATGACCATTTGCAGCTCTCATAACTACAAGCGCACAAAAGCTGGAAACAGAAATCCACGATAGCCTAGCTAACGTAAGGATACTATTTCACGCTGGCTATTTTTCCTTTTTTTATTGTGGGTTAGGCTTAAAGCCTATAAGTGAAGTGTTCATATATGGCTGAAGAACAAAATCTACGAAACGATTCTTGGCTTCCCAATCATCCTTTTAGGGATACAACAAGACAATAACATTTTATATTCCTGTGCCCTAACATATACATTTTTTTATTTTTTATATATATAAATAAGCTAGGCCGCTGCCTATTAATTAAAACCCCAAACCAACTCAGAAAGTTGGGTTGCCGGCTCTCTCGCTCACCGAATGAAGTGCAACAGCATATTGCTACTACTCAGACGTCGATTTTCTGCGAGTCTGATACTACCCCGGACAGACCGGCCCGCCCGCGACTGTAGACAGAAAACTGTCTCAACAGTTTGGCCCTACCACTATTAGTTTATTACAATCAAGGTATGCTGGCTTTTATTTTTTTTATGTTTAGTTAATAAGCCCAGATGGCTTTAACAGCTTTGCCCGGACTATGGGTGAGCGCTGAGGGGTCTCGATCCGGAGACATGTTAGCATCTGCCTCTATAGTTTATAAATAAGGTGCCAACTACCTATATTGAAAGGTACCAGACTTAACTTTTACTTACCTACAATATGTACCTAGTAGAAATAAGATACTCATGGTTATCCATGACTAAATAGGTGCCTCTATTGTTACGTAAAATTACAACAAAAAAATACTTAGGTACTTGGTTAGGCAGGTATTGCATTACAGCACAGCATACCTAGTTAAACACAAGTTCGGTTAAAATCGATTAATTTAAAAATCCGGTTTTGAAATGCGGTTTTTGGTCGTTCGTTACGTGTATTAGGTAGGTATCATTTTGTTTAATTCTATGAATGAATCAACATGAATCAGCTATCAAGTGTAGAAATATGATCATTATGCACATAAACAATATTAATTTATTTTTTGATCGATAATATTTCCTTCATTCATCTGTATTTAAATTCTTTATTATTTGGCGTAACATAGAGGCCATGTACCTAGATAGGCATAGATACTTAAAATATTTTAATGAACTCACGCCTTGGGAAGGAACTCGGATTTACATTTTTCTAATTAAGTTTTATAGAGCTATTACTGGCTACGGCCAACAACCCACCATTTTTGTTACTGTATTAGAGCAATTACAAATAAAAGGCAATAGGTATAAAACATTCTTGTTTGGTATTTAAAAAAATATAAACATTATCGCTCTTATCGTAAAGACGAACGTCGAACCTCTTATGTCTGAACGATTCCAAATACAATAAAGAACAAAACAGATAAATTGAGAATAAAACAGATAAATAAAGAACAACAGATAATTCTTAGACACAATAACGGCATTAACTTACCTTATTCTGTTGGCAGGTAATGAAATTCCTTTGCACGTTTACTGGATATCAAAAACTCAAAATTCACTCATACTCGGTAGGCATAAGTACTTATAGAATAACTTTACCAGCCGATACATCCACAATGCGACACAGTACACAATTTCTTGTCAAGAGATGAATCACCAAAGAATGCACTCGATATCACTTAAAACTATCACAATAAATCACACACACATATAACATCACTTATTTCGATTATAATTCGCTATTCGGTTCGATTTCGTATTATTTATCTTCAATATTCGACAGAAGATAAAAGTTTTCGATGATAACAACGCGCGAGACAACGACGCGACGTAACACCCAGTCTTTAACTGCTCGACTGACATAGAAGTATAACCTAACAAAGTCGAAGGAGACCACGCGCGTGTAAACGCGTAACAACTGTTGCTCTCCTAAACTCGTCCAGGTTACACTGCAATTACTATAAACAAAACTCAAAAACTTCGTGTCGCTGAAGTTACTGTATTGTTCCAAGCTATTGTTAATACTTTTATTTTGGTTTATGTTATAGTATTACTTCGTTGCACGTGTTAAAACTTGGTTTCGTACGTTATTAAATATTTTTGTTTTCGATAAAAGTCACGAACAGCGACCGTATATATCGTCGCGTGTTGCACTCTGAGGTTAGTGAAGTTGCCGTCATTCGCCCAATTGCGATCGCCTCTCTCACAACTCAGAAACAACGTACGGGTACAAAAAAACGGAGAGTGTGACTCACTTCACGCTGTGATAGAGAGAGGGGACACTTACCTGCGCAACCGGTTTTTTGTCGTTTTTTTGGCAAATAATAATAGTCCTCTTTTGTACAACAAATGAAATTGAATTGGTACTTTATTATAGACATGTGTGTAAGTTAATCGTTGCTCTTAGATTTCAGTTCATAGCTAAGTATGGCATAGGAATATTAATTAATGAACATAGATTCGTAATAAATCAAAATCGAATCACATACCTAACTATCTACTTAGTTATATACTATCTATTTAAAATTACTAACAAAAAAAATATACAGTAATAGCAAGGCATTTATAGGTTATGTTTATTTCTTGGAATTATATTTACCTAGGCAGGTAGGTGTGGTATCTATGTGGGTTATATAAATATTATTTTTATACTATTTTTCGGTATATTCGTGTCTCTTCTTTTCTTGACTGCACAGGTGGCGGAATATTATGATTATTAGATACCAACCTGCTATGTCAAATGTCTCGAGTTTGTTTCTCACACAGGATAATACTTAGTACATACATACATACATATCATCACGCCATATCCCTTGCAGGTTAGGCAGAGAGAACAGAGTGCCAGAGAACTATATCTCTGCATACTTCACTCGCTTCCTCAACATTCATAATTCTCTTCACACACGCTCGCCGGTTTCGGAGACTCTTGACTCCACCTTCCTTCAGTACATGACCGATCTGGTCTAGGTAGGTTAGTCTAATATAATATTAGTCTAATACTTAGTGATATCTATAAACTGTTGTTCTGAATCTGGGTGTAAAGTGTGTCCCCATATTATGTTTGTAAAGTCCTCTCAATAGTTATAACGATAATTTCCTTAGCTCGGGGTCTAAAAAAGCTATATTGCGAAACTTCTGACGATTACACGAGTGTTACACTGTTAAAAAAAACCGTCACGGTTTTTATTTAAAAAAAAACTGCTTAAAGATAGGCAAAGGACAACGCTCATATTTTGCCCATTCCTACACTTAAAGAATTATTAATAATAATATATAATATAAATATTGCTCTTTGATAGGTACAAGACTTGAGGTTTCACACTATGATTTTTTATCTATGAAACAAATTACTACTTTCTGTCTGATCCTGGATTCATGACAGGAGCGTTATTGCTTAATTGCTCATATAGACTAGGAGCCTAACGAGCAAAAGTTTCAGGAATAACAAAAATACATTTCTTAATATTAAAACGTTGTATAAAGCGCTTGCAACAATATTATTAGTGAGTAATAAATATGTAAAGTGTATTGTAAATTGGGTTACGTGCAACAGACATCGGTGAATATAAGTAGGTACCCGGGAAAACCTCTAATGAAATACGAGTACATATAATAAAAGTTCTCTTATCCTTATTACAATAATTTTAGTGGTAGGACCACGCTGTTGACAGTTTTCTGGCTAGGGCCGCGGGCCGGTCCGTCCGAGGTAGTATCACACTCTCGCAGAAGATCGACGTCTGAGTAATGGCAATGTGCTATTGCGCTTTGTTTGGTGAGCGAGAGCCGGAAGCCCAACTGGGTCGGTTTAGGGTTTATATTGGTAGACAGCAGCCTAGCTATACTCTTGGTATTGCAAAGGTCCATGGGCGGCAGTAACACTTACCATCAGGTGTGCTGCTTGCTCGTTTGTCACGGTAAGCAATAAAAAAAACCATTGGTATTTATTATCTATTCTATATCTAATTATCACTCTGCTCTCAATGATCTTGGGATCGACGTAATATTTCCTTTTCTTCTACACAATCCTATCCGATGTGTTATGTCTGCGGTCACGCCCTTTCTATCCATATCATCATCATGCGTGAAGCATCACGCAATCCATCCATCTTTTCTTCGGTATTCCTTTACCTACCTTTTCGCCTTCAACGTTACACTTTTCTCACAACACAACTTTCATTCCTTTTTATAACTACTAGTTGTCCTACACTAATTATTCTATATTTGTGTAAAATATATATAGTTATAGCTTGATAGTAATATAAACAAATATACTTTTGGTGGAAAAAGATAAAGTATCTAAAGAATAAGTATTATTTTACGACAACATCCTGCACTAAGGAAAAGATCTTTCTATCGCGAGGGACTTAACAAACATACAATTAACTGAAACAAATTAGTTAGTTGTCATCAGTTGATCGAACTTTGTCTAAAAGTGGTAGGGCCACGCTGCTGACAATTTTCTATCTCCAGGCGTGGGCCTTTCCGTCTTAGTGATAACCACAATTTTGCAGAAAATTGACGTCTGAGCAGTGGCAATGTGCTTTTGCGCTTCGTTCGGTGTGCGAAAGATCCGAAAACCCAACTTTCTGTATGGGTTTACAGTTTAGATTGGTAGGCAGCCTAGCTACAATTTTGGTTAGTAGACAGCGGCATAGCTGTACTTTTGGTATTGCAAAGGTCCATGAGCGCCAACATCACTTACCTTCAAGTGTGCTGCTTGCTCGTTAGTTAATAAGCAATAAAAAAAAACAACAAGAAACTTCTGGGTGGGAGAATTTTTTCCATTACATTTCTAAAGAAATATAATAATATTATTTGAGAGAGATTGAAGTTGCTTAGTAAATTTGGGTATGCTGTTAGTTAATAATAATAATAATCTTTATTAAACACTAAATACATATGACAGTTTACATAGATGTCTCTGCCTCTTGAATTAGGTAATACCTGTGTTTCAAGAGACAGTTCCTTCCCGAAATACATAAATCTTGAACATCAAATTATATTTTACAGTAACATTATAAATAATGAATAATAAAATAATAAAATAATCTTACATAATAAAGACTAATGATAAAGAAATCTATAATAAATGTAGTGACAATTAGCGTGTTAGTGAGCGCGCTCACACGTTGTGTGTGTGCGTGCGTGTGTGTATGTGTGTGTGTGGTGTGCGTGTGTTTGCTATGTAGTGTGCGTGCATGTATGTGTTTCTTTTTTTGTGTGTGTATTTGTAGTTAAGCGAAATAAATATTTAAAAGTGATTCAAGTTTGACGTAATCCATATTACTGAGTAAAATTTGTATATGATTTTTAAAGCTGTAGTTGCTTAGATTCTGGATACCAACAGAATACATTTGGTTGTATATTTGTGGGGCCCTGTACTCGTAGTGTCGCTGTGCAAAGGTAGACTTTGTCGATGGTACTGGACATCGAAAACGTCGCTTTGTTAATTTCGGCAATTTTGGGATAGTTACTTTGTGGTATTGACGTAAAATCTAATAGATGTACATCTGACGTATTGTAAATACCTTGCTAGGTATGTATACATCAGTTGTAGGGTGCTTATATGGTAAATTTAGGAGGACTTTCAGAATAGTACGCTGCGCACGCTCGAGTTCTATGATTATTGTTTTAGAAGCCCCGCCCCATGAACATATACAATAGCCAATTACACATTCACATAGCGCCTTATAAATTTGTATCAATAACTTTAGTGGTGCAATAGCTCTTAACTGTTTAAAAATGTAGATCATCTTTCTTAAGCGAGTACTCAAACCGGCAATATGTGTTTCCCAACGTAGGTGATCATCCACTACAATACCCAAGTACCTAATACTGCTAGTTTTAATTAAATTATTACACTGGCATTTGTCATTACTCTTATAATAGGTTGCATGGAAATGTGTGAATTTTAATATCAAAGTCCGGACGAGGTTGCGATGCCTTGGTTTTTGTAAAGCATATATATTTAGATTTACCTGCATTTAGGGTAAGAAGATTCATATCAAGCCATCGTAACACTCTAGCAAGACACTTTTCGGTAGTTCTTTGAACCTGTGGCCAAGTCCTACCATGAAACACAATGACAGTGTCATCGGCATACATCATGATTTCTGCACCATCAGATATGTTTCTTGCGAGATCATTTATGTAGGTTAAGAAGAGTGTTGGGCCAAGTGTGCTTCCCTGAGTTATACCAATGCTACAAGTTGCAGCGTCACTTGTATGTTCGCCTATTCTAACTCGCTGCTCCCTGCCTGTCATATAATCTCGGAACCATTCGAGTACGTGGCCCCTTACGCCCATCAATGATTCTAATTTAGATAGCAGTATTGGAATAGACACTGTATCAAACGCTTTTTTCAAGTCTAGAAAGACACCGATCACCTTATTGCCCGCATCAATAGTATATAGTTTGTTTAGCCTTCAGGATAAAAACATAATCTTGGGGATACTTGGAGTCGACGTAATACGTAGGTACTACTCTTCAATCTTGCACGTTGTTAAAGTTATTGGCAATAGTTTTATGACCAACCACCTGCCTGATGTTAAACTTCTTAGGGGAAGTAATTCTTGACCAGACGACATCAGTTGGCGCAGGTCGATATAAAGCTCTTAGTCGTCTTTTACGACACCCACGACCTATGTAAGGATTGGTAATATTATTATTTACGAAGCTATTTAAAACAACACACTATTATTTTTTATTCAATTAAATACACTAAGGACGTGGTAAATTTAATCTAGATCAAATAATCCTTTTACAACATATTATTGAAATGGATATTTTAAAAGATATCAAAGATTTAAAATCCGATGTCAGAGCAACCGAAACCGAAGCGAAGCGAGGACCGGTCGCTAATAAATTAATAAAAAAAGAAACGCTATACATAAACAATAAACAATGGTTTGGAAAATCCAAAAGTGCACGCCTTATAATTTTTTATACGCGCACACACACACACGCGCGCACACACGCGCACACACACACGCGCGCACACACTCGCGCGCACACACATGCGCGCACACACATGCGCGCACACATATGCGCGCACACACACGCGCGCACTCACACACGCGCGCACACGCGCTCGCACATACACGCCCGCGCACTCACATACGCACACACACGCCCGCGCACTCACACACGCGCACACACACGCGAGCACACACAGGCGCACACACACACGCGCGCACACACACGCGCGCACACGAACGCGCCTACACACACGCGCACACACACACGCGCGCACACACTCGCGCGCACACACATGCGCGCACACACATGCGCGCACACATATGCGCGCACACACACGCGCGCACTCACACACGCGCGCACACACGCTCGCACATACACGCCCGCGCACTCACATACGCACACACACGCCCGCGCACTCACACACGCGCACACACACGCGTGCACACACAGGCGCACACACACACGCGCGCACACACACGCGCGCACACGAACGCGCCTACACACACGCGCTCACACACACGCGCGATCACACACGCGCGCTCACACACGCGCGCACACACACGCGAGCGCGCACACACCCACACACATATCATCACGCCATATCCCTTACAGGGTAGGCAGAGAGAAAAGAGTGCCAGAGAACTCTATCCTTGCATACTTCACTCGCTTCCTCAACATTCATAATTCTCTTCATACACGCTCGCCGGTTTCGGAGACTCTTGACTCCACCTTCCCTCAGTACGTGACCAATCTGGTCTAGGTAGGTTAGCCTCGGTCTACCTCGGTACCTACATCCTTCCGCTTTCGCATTGTATATTTTCTTAACCTGACAGTTTTTTTCATCATTTACAATTAGTTAATGCCATATATTAAAGAAAAAAAACTTTACGGAATTACCAAGCTATTTTCTTAAGGGAACAGTGCGTTGCAATTATTAAGCTTTTAAAAAATAAATACTTTGATACATTAATTTTTACGGTCGTTAAAGTGCCAGATCCATACGGAAGCATCCGGACGTCCTCGAATATTTTCTTTAATCAACTTTTTTCGTTGTGTTTTAAATAATTGTTTTTTAAAATATCAAATACGTTTAAACGAATGTATTTTCTTGACATATGTATGATAATATTACCCTATAAGGCCAGTGTGAGAAAAATGCAGTCATTTGTAGTTTTGAAAGGTCCTTGATTTTCATATGTATATCGAGAGTAGAGCATCACCTCAACGCTTCGCTTATGAGGCGTGCAATACAATTCCACAAGTATCATAATGTGACAATTACTAACACCTTAAGAGCTATTTAATCATAATTGCGTGGTCTGTCGGTCTGGTCGGTCTGCTATTTAATCATAATTGCGTGGATTATTTAAAAAAAAAAAACCGGAGGTGTCAAGGGACACCCGGATGGAACGAAGTTCTATTTTAATTATATAATTTTTTTCTGCCTTAAGCGATTTTTATCGTTATATTTTAGCCAATTTGCAAAATATCTATAAAAATAATTTATAAATTATAGCCTATGTGTTATTCTGATGTGCAAGCTATATTACTATAAATTTCATCAAAATCCATTCAGTAGTTTTTACGTGAAAGAGCAACAAACATGTTCACATCCATACATTATTACAAACTTTCACGTTTATAATATTAATAATAGGATATACAATTCCACTAGACTACCAAAACTTTTCGGCCCCGAGCTCGAACGCGAGTCGGCCACGCGGCCCGGTCACGGGCGAAAATAATTTCGTTGCGCATTATTTTGATTTTGCTATATCTCTTAAGGTATTGATTTAATTTGCATGGTCTGAAGGAAAAACAATATCTTCATGAAATGCTCAAGCCAACTAATGTATTTAAAATGATAAGGATTAATACAGTATTTGTGTAAATAGCTTTTCAATTACCGTTTTATAATAGAACATTTTTTAAAGTATTAAAATGGATATAGTATGTTATCCTTAAGAGATAGATATATACCATCGCGGACTTTTTTGTAGGCCTTTTTAAGCTGTATAATACTGTAGTACTTTATTTTGATCTATTTCGTAGGGTTCAGCCAGCGTTTGCAATGTAAGCGCAAAATAATGTGTTTATTTACGACATCACATTAGAAACCTCTAAAATTATCAGTGTTTCTCTAGTACATTATGCATATATTATACATATAAACCTTCCTCTTGAATCACTCTATCTATAAAAAAAATCGTCGCGACACCACACTGTTCAATGCGAAATAGAAATGAAAATATCTGGCTTGCTTTCTATAAGAGAGAGAGAGAGACAGACAGAGAAACATGCGACGCCGCACAGCTTACAATAGCTTACTATAGCAAAAAGTGTCGTGACAACTTTTCGTAAGAATTTTTTCCGTCTAGCCCCCTTTCACAACGCGCGATAAGGAACTTCGCAATTAATAAATATTAATATTGATTGGAATTGTTTATAGATAAATAATAACACGCTACAAATGACGTAATTCCAATAAAGTCTCTTCTGGTTATTATAAATTAGTATTGAAATTAAACAATTTTTACTTGTATTATTGCGTTTGTACCTTTTTTATTACTTATGGCGCTAAATGAGCAAGTAACACACAAACCTAATTGAAAGTGTTACTGCCGTCCATGGACCTTTGCAATACTAGGAACACAACTAGGTTGCTGCCTACTAAACATAACCCACCCAGAAAGTTTGGCTTCAGACTCTCTCGTTTACTAAACTAAGCTCAACGTCACATTGAGCCTGCTCAGACTAAAGGGGTTATGCGTGATTGAGAAACATATATCCAAACATCTTCAAAATCTTTCACATTTGTAATATTAGTAAGATAATTTCCTTCCTTTCCGTGTGGTGACGGAGTTTGAATACAATTCACCACCCACTATTTTACCCGTGGGTGATCGTAAGACATGACTAAAGGATATAAAACGCATATAATACCTATTTCAAGAGAAGGAAAATTCGAAACTAATCCCTATACTACACACGTCTAACCAGCGTGGTACCTATAGTAGGTCAATTTCCTAGAGGAGTAGGTCAATTTTCTGTGGAGGAGGCTCGAGCCTAACAGTGGGATATAAATATATGAGCTGAGACGATATGATAAATTTCCTTATTAAGTTAAACCTTCCACATTAACTTCGTATTTTTTTAGGTGATGGTGGCAAATGAGCAAATAGCACACCGCAAGCAGCAGTACACCTGATGGTAAGTGTTACTGCTAGCCATGCACATTACTAGGCCACTGCCTACCAACAAAAACCCCAAACCCACCCAGAAAATTGGGCTGCCGTCTCTCTCGTTC
The DNA here is from genome assembly GCA_905163515.2 of Lymantria monacha. Lineage (NCBI taxonomy): Eukaryota > Metazoa > Arthropoda > Insecta > Lepidoptera > Erebidae > Lymantria > Lymantria monacha. The sequence continues at coordinate 20,475,507 of LR991102.1, read as the reverse complement.
ATTGAACGAAGCACCACAGCACGTGGCCATTGTTCGGACATCGATTTTCTGCGATAGTGTGGTACTACCCCGGACGGACTGGTCCGCAGCTGTAGACAGAAAACTGTCAACAGCGTGGTCCTACCACAAGGATTTTATCAGTTTATTGTTAATCTAAAATTTAATTTTAATCACACCAAAAAATGTTTGGAATGAAACCCAAACCCAAAATACCGAGATATTTAAACCGATTCGTGATACCACTGCTTGCTATTTTTGTACAAAAAAATTGTCTAATATCAAATTCAAGGACCTTTATTCTAAGATTGTCCCTTATTTAACCCATTTCACGTTTCCGAGATGTCTATTTTTAGAAGAATAATTTGGTCCTGTAGGATAATCGTAAACGAAATGTTCTTGAGGAACCACGAATTTAATACTTTGCTAATTAGGCCTAAAATAATAATAAATACTGCTGCCTAATATTATATTAATCATTTTTTCGTTTTATCACCATCTCAGCAGCACTTATCCTTCCCATTGCCGTGCTCGGGTTTCCTCCGCAATGTGAGGGTAAAACGCCCTAACCCTAACCTAATCTAATGTAGCATTTTATGTCAAGTTTTCCTTCAATTGCATCGATGTTATTTACATATCAGACTTCCATGAATAAGAGATGGTGTGACGAATTACATTTATTGCATTACAATACGGAACAATATTCATCATCCGTCTACTCTTATCCCAACTGAAACCATCGGCACTTAGGAGATACATCTATGCTTTATGCCTTTTACTTATAACCCTTATCCACTTATACAAGAACATAGTTTTTAGGTATTGCTCTTAGATTTTATTTAATCCAATGGAGCCATCATCATTCTCCTACTCTTATCTCAATTACTTGGGGTCGATACAATATATACTCTTCTTTCATAGTACATATTGTAAAAGTTATTGGCAATAGTTTTATCATAGGTCGCCTGCCAGACGTCAACCCTCCTTGGGAATGTAATTGTTGATCAAGCGGCATCAGATGGCCCAGGTCGTTATAAGGCTCTTAGTCGTCCTTTACGATATCCACAAGCAAAGTGACCACACAGCTTCAGCTCGATACGCTACAGTATTATGCATCTAATATTAATCCAAGAGTGACTTTATAAAGACACGTCGAGTTAGAAAAAATTCTAGGTAGGAGGTCTTCCATCCTGCATTAAAAGAATAATCCTTATATTACGGGGGACTTTCCAAACATATACTGGACACAGACAATAGTTCTGAGTCTGTGTAAACCCAGATTCAAAATATTTTGTGGATTAACCCTTGTTAATCCACAAAATATTTAATACCTTGTATTGTCCTGCGTAAAAATCGATTCCTCGGCACTGACACGGAAGGACGGTATCTTAACCACTACGCCATCTGTGCAGTAAAAATATTTCTTAAAAGTTTTTTATTTGTTATTGTTTATGGTGGCAAACGAGTAGACAGCACACCTGATAGTAAGTGTTACTGCCGCCCATGGACCTTTGCAATACCAAGGGTATAGCTAGGCCACTGTCTACCAATACAAACCCTAAACCCATCTCAGTTGGGCTTCTGGCTCTCTCGCACACCGAACGAAGGCAATAACAAACAACCATTACTTAGACGTCAATTATCTGCAAGAGTGTGGTACTACTCCGGACGGACCGGCCCGCAGCTATACACAGCTAAACAGTTAACACAGACCACGCTATGGACAGCCATAGCGTGGTCCTACCACTATTAAGTATCTCTAACAGTATTTCTTTCCCAAGAAGTCTTTACCACTATGCTGTTTATACCTCGCACTAATGACATACACCCTGAACGGGTGGACCGATATTGATGAAATGTTTTTTGAGTGTTCATGTGGGTATAAAAATGGTTTTGATTAGCAATTAAATCCGGTTAATGGCATTGATTTGTTTTTAAATTTGTGCAAAACAACACGTATTATTTATATTAGTATTCTTATTCCGTGTGGTGACGGAGCTATTCACCACCCTTCTTACCCGTGGGCGGTCACCCACGATCACTACGAGACGACTAAGGGATATAAAACGCATATAAAATCTATGCGAGAGAAAGAAAACTCGAATCAAAACCCTATACTAATAGGTCAGACCAGCGCGGTATAGTATGTTAATTTCCCTCCCATTACGGAGGAGGCTCGAGTCCAACAGTGGGACATATGTGGGCTGTGATGATGATAATGATAAACATGTATTGGTTCAAGCAGTTTTGTTATATATTTTTAAGGAGAACTTGTTATTTTACTGTTTCATGTAATTCTGGTTCCGTATCGGGCAAGCATCACTTCTAAACACGTATGAACAATTATTTATCACTCTTAATATCCCATATCGGTCAAGACCGTACGTACGGAGTAGACAAATGTGCGACGGACAAGCGAACGAACATAAAAATTATATCAATTGCGAACAAAGAAATTGCTGGCATTTTACTTCATTACGTAACAAAAAGAATCAAAGGGGCTTGTTGTTTTTTTTTATAATGAAGCGATTTTTAAGCAACCGGGAGAACAATGATTTATTCTAAATAGAATCTTTTATGAAAACGCGCACAATAAATCATTTGTTATTTTGTCATAATAGTAAATTGCATAATAATTAAAAATTAAAACATTTATAATACACCTGTGCTGTGTGGTAGCGGCTACGAATACTACCAATCCTTACGTTGCTTGTGGATGTCGTAAAAGCCGACTAAGAGCCTTATAACGATCTAGACCATCCATCTGATGCCGTTTGGTGAACAATTACATTCCCAAGGAGGGTTGACGTCTGGCAGGCGGCCAATCATAAAACTATTGCCAAAAACTTTTACAATATGTACTATGAAAGAAGAGATTGTATCGACCCCAAGCAAGTAATTGGGATAAGAATAGGAGAATGATGAATACACTATTTTTTTGGTGGTAGACGAGTAAGTAGCGTACTTGATGCTTTCTGCAATATTAGTTGCATAGTTATGTCACTGTCTACAGTTATTTATTCTATGACTACACAGATGACGTAGTGGTTAAAAAAGCGACCTACCGCCCCAGTGTCATTGGGTTCGATTCCTATTTAGGACAACATATTCTGTCATTCATAAATTGTTGTTGTAATTCTGGGTGTAATTAGTGCCCGTTAAATTACGTGTTTCTATAGTTTCCTGCAATACAAGCATTATTTCTTAAGTACCAGATGTTGTCTTTATTTTTTTATTATTAGATTAATTGTTGGTCCACAGACTTTTGTCCGTGCTTTTTATGTTGTATATTTTAGTCATTATGTTGAAGTTGAAGTTATATAATTCAATTTTTCTTGAAGTGGCTATGATATTATACATTCATGATGGTTTATATGTATTTTAAAGAGATTCTGCGTTATTAGTTTATTGTGAACTTGTGATGATGTCTTTTTATACTTCATGTATGAATTGTTGGTCTTTATTGTGATGTCAATCCGAGCTCTTGTATTACCCTTTGGTCTCTATGTTTTATTGCCATCTTTTTAATGTATTCCAGTATACAGATACAGATGAGATGAGATGAGATGAGAGATACAGATGTTGTATTAAAAAATATATTACTGTCATTTCATCATCATCATCATCTCAGCTCTTATATGTTCCACAGCTGAGCACAAACTTTCTCCGCAATAAGAGGCAGATTGACCTACTACACGTTGCTCAGACAGATTGGTATAGGCTTTTTTATATTTTTTTATTTCGAGATCTCCTTCTCTAAACAGCTATTTACATTTTAAATAATTGTAATATAACACATATCAACACAACGTTTTGTGACTTTGCTCTCAGTTTTTGATCAGGCACGTTTGACCGTACAGGATACGTTTTCCGTGTGGTGACTGAGTAATAATACAATTCATCACCCTATCTATACTATCTTACCCGCGGGTGATTGTACGAGACGACTAAGGGATATAAAACGCATATAGCATCTATACAAAAGAAGGAAATTTCGAAACAAAACCCTATACCAACAAGTCTGACCAGCGTGGTATAGTAGGTCAATTACCCTCCCATTATGGAGGAGGCTCGAACCTAACAGTTACATATATGAGCTGAGAAGATTATGATGATGATGTTTGACCGTATTCATATTTATAACAAATCGGTAACCACTCCGGGGTTTAGTCTATTATTCGCGTTTGACCGCCTGACAATTACGCAGTCATGCTTTCGCCGAAGCATCGACAGGGGATGGTAGCCGAAAATCTCTCCAGGCGAGCTGCTAAAATGCCAATGGGGATATAACACGACATATTATGAAGCTGCAAGCTGCGCTTCCCCGAAACGGTTCGGGCAGTGTGTTCAGACCGGAGCCTGTAGAAAGCAGTCGTATAGTAAAGATAGACAACAGTTATACCCAAATCATCATCTCAGCACTTCAACTCCAATTAATTGGGATCTACCAATTGAAAGACTATCTTTATACGACATACATGTAGTAATGGGGTAAGAACTTCCCTACGATGATTTAAAAATACAATGTATTATCATCCTGCAAGGTAACAACACTGCTAACCTTGCTGCTAAGCATGGCGATTACAACACTGTGTTTATTTATGGGTGACTCCAGGGGCAGCTCTAGCACATGTAGCGCCCGGGTGCAATCAATAACCTGGCGCCCCTTTGGATCAAAATGTGTGAATAAAATGGAGTCGGTTGATAGTAACAACTCGTTCGACTAAACTCCGAATCTCGCTGGAATGCGTTGTCGCATGCTTAGTCTCGTTGTTTTGACACGAAATCAGGTAAACGCGATCGGATTATGAAGTTACAGTGAGCATGGCGACAAAGCAACCTACCCAAACCTGTCAAATAACGCACCCACTACGTTTATAGATGGTTAGGCACTCGCTGCGTTCGGTGTGCGCGCTCTTTGCGGAGTGTTACAGTGGAGGCTCTATGTTTCCCGAGCGGCTCTCGGTGCCCCCTAACATCCGGCGCCCGAGTGCACCGCACCCTCTGCACTATAGGTAAAGAAGAATTATTTGCCGAGCGGGCCACCGAAGACAAGGATCGGGTACCGGTGGCCCGCTCGCACGGCGAAGAGAGGTGTTTGCGGCGAAGAGGGTGAGTCTATGGGGTTGCGCGCCGCCTCTTCCGTCACCCCGGGCTGATACGGCTGTGCGCGACCACGTCCATAGTCCACCGCAAAAAAAAGATATGAAATTATTTGTAATTAACCAATACTCGTAGTAACGGATACTTTCGATTACAGACATAATATATTCTAGCATACGCGAGGAGGGCGGCATTGTGTCGCCCCGCGAGTTGGCCACCTGGCGCGAAAAACGCCCGCTGGAGGGCCATCACCCGTTGGGCAGCACGGCTGGAGAGGCCTAGATTCCATGTACGTACCGTGGAGGTCCTCCGGCCAGTGCTAATCGAGTGAATGGAGCGGCGGCACGGAGCCCTCTCTTTCCGACTGGTGCAAGTTTTTTCGGGCATGGATGCTTCGGCAAATACCTGTACACGGTCGCAAGGAGCGAGATGGCTCCGTTCTGCCACCAGTGCGGTTGCAACGAGGACACGGCGCAGCAAGGATACGGCGCTTAAGGTCTGCGTGTCCTGGGCACAGCAGCTGCGTGAACTCGTTGCAACTATCGGTGCCGATCTGACGCTGCCGGCCGTCGTGAAAGCGATAGTCGACAGCGTCAGGAATTGGGACGCGGTCGCCGCCTTCTCCGAGACAGTCATCTCGCAGAAGGAAGCGGCGGGGCGGGCCCGTGAGGAACTCCTCTACGGCGACACGCACCGCCACCGGCGCATTGGGCGGCGCAGGCGCGAGTACCTTCGCCTGATGCCGCCCTAGCCAAGGCAGTGCGTGACCGGATCGGGGAGTTATCTGGTCGCCCGGGGCGAGATCACACCGCGTGAGAACGATGTCACGACGGTGAAACCTGCCGGGGCATCGACTCGAGAGGATACCCGTGAGGTTAAACCGCCGGATGGGCCACCGAAGACAAAGACCGGGTTCCGGCAGCCCATCCTCTCGGCGAAAAGAGGTACATGTAGAGCGGGTCTATAGGATCGCGCGCTGCTTCCTCTGTCGTCCCGGACGGATTTAGCGGGGTGTGACCACTCTATAGCCTGCCGTCAAAAAAAAAAATATACCTACTAACAATGCCCACATATAATATATATTTACGTAATCATTTAATTAAGTAATAGCTACTTAATTAGTCTATCTAATCTAAGAAGTGCACTTTGACAGTCGGAGTAACTTGTCTAGGTATGTGAACCAAATAATCACTATCGAAAATATCCGATTTTAGTGAGAAATCGATATTGATTCTTTTTAATTGATAATCGGTTTATTTTTTTATTTTAAAAAAGGTGATGAATAAATTAAGTACTAAATTAATACTAAACAAATTTAATTATTTCAGTATAAAATCTATTCATCACATTTAGTAGGATTAGGTTAAGTAAAAACAAAAACTGAATTTGAAAATAGCTATTTATTAAGAATCCCTACTATTACTTGAATTATCATAGTCGCGAACATTAATAACTATTTCCTCATCAATAAAATTGTCGAAATGTACATCTCTGTCAAAATCTCTATTCGATTAATTATATTATTCTAATATTTTTACTGATTATTTGGATATTCGTGAATTGGAAGCTGTCAAGCACTAGTACCTATAGAACGTGATGACGTGACATTGTTAGATCGTCAATAACAATTACTATTTACTATGTTATTTTTATTTTAAATTAGTTTTACGGGTTTCAACTTTAGATTATTGTACAAGAAAGTCACTCGCAACGTTAATTATGAAAATAACTTAATAGTTCTTTAAAATTTCCAATTTATTGTTTGCAATCATGTGTATACGTTTGACCACGGTTATTGTGTATTAAAAAACGCAAAACGTCGAAATGCACTTCTTAGATTAGATGAACTACAGTTACTCATGTGTCATAGGGTGCATTCTGGTAATAATGCGTATTTTGTTAATGCTTACCTATCTGGTACTAATTACATACATATCTTTGTGTAATCTATACTATTTAATTATCCGCAGCCTTTGTCCGGGTGATGACGGAGTAAGATTATAATTCACCACCTTTTCTTTTGTTATGAAATAATGTTAAACGGGGACGCTTACAGGATTTCTACGCAGACGTTGTAGTGGACAATAGCTGTACGAAAACTGATTACCACAATAATATCTTTTGCTCGTAAAAACATGTTATTATAAATAACCTAGAATGCTAAATCTCAGTAATTTATATAATTTGATCATTTAATACAATTGTAACTCAAAAGAGTATTAAATAGGTACAAAGTGTAAACGTTCTGCGAAAGATGGCGTGTGGAATATTTTTTGAAGGTAAGACAATGCGGGCGAAAATTTGGTTGTTAACGTAACCCCACGCTCATTTTAACGGTAAGACGATAAAAACGGATTTCCAGTAAATGTGGGTTGAAATGCTACGTGTAGTAATCATTTTCCGCTTTTTCACAAGTCTTTATAAATAACTCAGCATGATAAACTCAGCATGTTAATCTCAGCATGTTAAACTCAGCATGTTAAGTTTTAGCTTGATAAAATTAGTAATTTAAATTTTATATATGTATTCCACATTTTCTAAATATTGATCAGTTTTGAAATAAAACTACTTTTACGGATTCTATCGCGTTTGTATTTGATTTATAATTGCCCGACGTTTCGAACACTTTACAGTGATCATGGTCACGGGAGGACTGAGGTGTCTTACGTCCAATATGTCATTGTTATTACAGAAATTTATTTATATCTACCCTATAAGATATTAAATTTTGAACCACATTTTTATACAAAATTAATACAATTCATTGCCAGTACAAAAAGAGAATGATTTTATATATAAAATTTTATAATTTTAGATATAAATAAATTTCTGTAATAACAATGACATATTGGACGTAAGACACCTCAGTCCTCCCGTGACCATGATCACTGTAAAGTGTTCGAAACGTCGGGCAATTATAAATCAAATACAAACGCGATAGAATCCGTAAAAGTAGTTTTATTTCAAATGTGTAATACTCGCGTAAACATTAGAAGTCATTATATTGATCAGATTGTAATAATCATAATCGAGCATAGTAGGAGTTTATTTTAATTAAAATAATATTTGTGTTTCATTCATCATTTCAGCTCATATATGTCATACTATTGGGCTCGAGCCTCCTCCATAATGGCAGGGAAATTGACCTACTATACCACACAACTCACAAGTCAGAAGTATTAGTATAGGGTTTATGAGGGTACACTCGAAACAAGAGTGTTCCTTCTCTCACATATAGATGTTATATGCATTTTATATAGGTACCTTAGTCGTCTCTTACGATCACCCACAGGCAAGATGCAAGCAAGGGGGTGGTGAATTGTATTCTTACTCCATCACCACACAGAGTATTTGTTTTATTTGTGTTTAATCAATAATTATAGATTAAAATAAAATAATGATAATTATAATTAGACATATTAATTTAGGCTCATAATTTTGATATACGAGTTTTATATAATTATTTTATCACTATAAATGCTAGTGGCTCAATCTTGACTTCCAGTAATATTTTAATAAAAGATGTCGCTAGTTAGTTCCGATTTCCGGCAAATATATTTCGCATTAAGGGGTAAGAGACATCGACTGGCATTCAACATTGAGCCTCAGAGCGAGTTGGTGATCACCATTACGAATATTGTAATAAACATACATACATACATATCATCACGCCATATCCCTTGCAGGGTAGGCAGAGAACAGAGTGCCAGAGAACTCTATCCTTGCATACTTCACTCGCTTCCTCAATATTCATAATTCTCTTCATACACGCTCGCCGATTTCGGAGACTCTTGACTCCACCTTCCTTCAGTACGTGACCAATCTGGTCTAGGCAGGTGAGTCTCGGTCTCCCCCGGTACCTACATCCTTCCGCTTTCGCATTGTATACCATCTTAACCAGACGTTCGTTCGGCATTATTTCCACATGTCCGAACCATCAGAGCATTCCCTTTCGCATCTTTACACCAATACTCTCTTTCACACCTACTCGCTCTCTTATTGTAATAAATACCAGTGTAATAGAAGTTCAACTAAAACAGCGTGTACATTTATATTGGCAAATCTAACACAAGTAACTAGTATATGTATATGTGGCATTGCCATATGACTTTCTCAGCATTAATTTTTCCAAACAGAATACACGACAGTTTTATTCTCTTAAAGCAAAAGAATTGTCATACAATTTATTATCTTCTACTTAAGCACATTTCCTCGAAGTCATTGTAAATATTTTCCGTTTTATATACACAGAACGGAACAACGTATTGCGGGGTTGTCGCATATATACAATTGGTATTATTGTAATATGCAATATAAGCACTTTATACTTGGCACAGAATTTGTCGTGTCTGAGAATCCAATTTATATATTGTATTATATTAAGGCCGTGATCAATGGAACAAAATCATTCATAACTCAATATTTGTTTTATAAGTTTCATGTGGTGAGCAAGAATTTAATTCAGGTTTCCATTTTTTACCTGTAGGTGGTTTAAGATAAGTCTTCGAGATATTAGACATTTATGTACCTCGCGCGTTTGAATCGATTATGTTGATCCAAAGAAGCATATTTTCTTTACATATTTATAACTAGCTGTTCTTGCTTCCTTTGCGTGGCATATTATATTATAAACATAACCAAATAACCAATAGAATTGACAGATAGCTAATACCTATTATATTAGTATATATATATATATATATATATATATATATATATTATATAATCTATATATAATATACACTAATATATCAAGAAAGTTTATCAGTTCCTTCAAATATAGCTACGAACACGGGACATCAATCAGTCAATCAAACTATCAAAATGTATACAGACTTATCAGAGATTAGCCAGAACAAATATATAAACAGATACATTTATTTTTTAGTATAAGCAGCATATATAAACTGTCATATGCATTCCCTAATATTAATTATTCTTCAGAAAAACAAACGCTCTGTACCTATAGATATGAAAGACAATTTTAATTTTCGCATGTAGGTACGTAGTCTTAAGAAAACATTACGTTCTGATTATATTTATTTACATCTTTATACAAAATACACACGGCGTGTATTATTTTTATGAAAATTAAATGTTTATTTACTGCTTAAGAAAAACGGAGCGACCTCTTTCCTTTTAATTAAAACACCATTTCTATTTACAGTCATTAAATGCGACCTCGAGAAAAATATATTTAATTTATCTTGTGTTTGCAGTTTGCATTCTTAATATCAACAAGTAGATCGACCAAGTAATATTTAATGTTATTAAATACAAGACTATGATTTAAACAGCCATTTTGTTCTAGTGCTTTTTTTTTATCGCTTATGGTGGCAAACGAGCAGATAGTACGTGAAGATACAATAGATATTTACTTCGTTTATTAATAAACAGCTGTGGCCTTAGTTGATAGACATAGCAATTAACCTTTTTTTTATAAACAGTTCACATTTAACGGTGTTCTGTCAAATGTCGATAATCCAGTTATTTCGTAGTTGTTGTTAAGTAAGTTTTTGTTAGAACACTAATTATGTACCAATCAAGTTTTAGAGGTATGATTTTTATGTTTCTGATCGTTTTCCTCTTTACAAATCCAGTTAAAATAAATTGCTATAGTAAAGATGATGCTCTGGTACAGTGAAATAACTGAAGAGATAAACTTGAGTTGACAGATGACGTAGCACTAAAACGGCTTTCCATGTCGTTTCCCAATCAAATCATTAATTTGATAAATGCTTGTTTTGAGTCTGATTATATTTGTATGTTTTTTCTTTCGCTATAAAAAATGCATTTACCTATTTTTGTGAAAGGATAGACTAGCCGGAGAAAGTCTAACGGTGATTATATTATTTAAAAAGCAAAAGAGAATCCAGTTAATTGTTTGTTTTAGTAGATCAAATGAACACAATAGGATTTAGTCTTCGCGACTTATGACCATTAACCATTACCAGACTTATTCCTTTTTTAAGACTATCATGGCAAATTAATGATTTATACATGAATCTATAAAAAATCAATTAAAATTACAAAATAAGTAATTAAAAAACGACTATTAAAATTCAAATTACTGATTTAGCATTTAATATGCTTGATTATTTATAAAAAACTCAATTACGAGCGAAAAATAATTGTCACAAGTGGGATTCGAACCCACACAAGTAACAGGGTTGTGTCATCGTTTAACACAATTCTAACTGCAAAGTTTGAGTACCTTAAAGACGAAAATATAATACGATGCGAGAATTGAATGTCCTACAATAGTTTACGGTGGTGTAAGTGGCAGCACGATTGGAACGGATTTCTAATAGATGTGGGTTCGAATCCCACTTGTGAAAATTATTTTTCGCTCGTAATCGGGTTTTTATAGACTATTAAAATAACAAAAACAATATAATATTTATCCTATATTTTCCGAATACCCGGCCAATTATAACAGCAGTGTTAGAAGTATAATAACAAATAAACCAGGCCATCCTATTCGAATTTATAACTGCCGTAAAGGCAAGTGGATGAAATTAATTACAGAGTATAATAAACTTTATGGGTGATCTTTGCGCCATAATTTTATTGTGCTCTGTGCATCTCAAATAAGGGAGTTAACAGCAATCTGTTGCTGGACTTTATAACTTTCGTGAAATATTGCTTATGTTTCATCCTTTAATGTTTTAATTAATGTTGTCTCTTTATGATAAAATTCAATCAATAATAAGCAACAGGAACCGTGTGGTAGCGGCATAGATGTCGCAAAAGACGACAAAGAGATTTATATCGACGTTCGTCAAATTTATTAACCGACTTCAAAACAGGAGTAGGTTCTCAATTCGTCTAATAATTTCAAACCTATCAATAGATAGCACATACAAATGATAATATTTTAAGTTATTTTGTACTTTTCAGTTTTTGAAGTCGGTTTTTTTAAACGTATATTTTTTTTTATTTTTTATATGATACTGTCACGTCAACAATTATGTTTACAAATAGTATAAATAACCAGAATTGATGAACACAAAAATACTCGCAAATTAAAAATTATTTATATTACCTGAATATTATATTATGATGACTCAACATCCCATTTCTTGCCAGTGGGTGTCGTAAAAGACATTTGAGGGGGGTCCCTTAGTTGTCATTTGCATTGCATATAATGCCAAGTATAAAGCATCAAGACAAGGAAATCTCAAAATAAAATTCTATATTAGCTCGTTTGACCAGCGAGGTAGGTCAATTTCTCCCCTATTCTAGAGGACGCTCGAGTCTAGCAGTAGGATGTATAAGATCTGAGATGATGTTGGTTCTCATTACCAATTTGGTTTCTACTCATTATGTCAAAGACATTTCAGGACACAAGTGTTTGTACATAAAGAAATACATTCAAATTGTGAAGAGTCCTCCTTCATTCAATAAGTGATAACTAAATAAATTTAAAAACTAGTTCAAAGTGGTGCCCTTTTAAATATCGGTGATGTTTGAATGAGTCAATGAGTACATACATACATATCATCACGCCATATCCCTTGCAGGGTAGGCAGAGAGAACAGAGTGCCAGAGAACTCTATCCTTGCATACTTCACTCGCTTCTTCAACATTCAAAATTCTCTTCATACACGCTCGCCGGTTTCGGAGACTCTTGACTCCACCTTCTTTCAGCACGTGACCAATCTGGTCTAGGTAGGTGAGTCTCGGTCTCCCCCGGTACCTACATCCTTCCACTTTCGCATTGTATATCTTCTTAACCAGGCGTTCGTTCGCCATTCTTTCCACATGTCCGAACCATCGGAGCATTCCCTTTCGCATCTTTAGACCAATACTCTCTTTCATACCTACTCGCTCTCTTACGTCGTCGTTGCGAATGCGGTCGGTCAGCCTAACTCCGCAGATTTTTCGTAGAGATCGCATTTCGACCGCATTAATTTTGCTTTCATGCTCTTTTCTGCATACCCAACTCTCGCTTCCATATAGTAATGTTGGGACAAGCACAGCGTTATGTATTGCTACACGTGCCTTCTGGCTGAGATGGTGGTTACCGAGTTGTCCCAACGCTCCGTTCACTCTATTTCCCGCATTCACTCTACGCTCTATATCAGTGGTGTACCTTCCATCTCGGCTAAAACCACATCCAAGATATACAAATTCATCCACTTGCTCTAGTACATCATTACCTATTTTTACTCTTACATCTGTTCTGGCTTCATCTCTTTCAAAGACCATTATTTTGGTTTTGCTCACATTCACGCGTAGACCCCTTTTCTTACAGTCTTCTGTCATTGTGTCGACTAGGGTCTGCAGGTCAGTCGCTGACTGTGCCAGCAGGACTGCGTCATGAGTAATAAGTATAAAAAAACATCGAAGAGTCAATAAGTAATAAGTATAAAAAAACATTGTGCTTTTGCTTGAGTCTTGCTGCCAGTATACCTACCTATGAACTGTATTTTAGAAATCATAACTTCAAACTTTAGTCAAGGGAAACTGGTGTTAATAAGTAATAAATTAAATTCAATAATATTTATTTGTACCAAAAATTTACAGATTCGATCTCATCACAGCCATTTGTAAGATACCCTGTCAATAGTTTGACAAACTCGCGTCTTTTGTTCTATGAATGTACAAATACACACTTTTTATAATAACGCCACCTGTTGATTATAATAAAAATCACTTGAAAGACTTGTACTTTTACTTAAGTTTGTTGTAACTTCAACAGAGGGAGGCTTTGTTGCTAAAGCTACATTACAATTGTTAATATGCAATGATAGATTATAAATTATAATTTATTACATTTGTTCTTTAATTAGAGATATCCGTATTTTAACTCATTTATTATATATACTAAATAATGTCAGCTCTTACAAAGGAATTTCCTACTTTTTGTAATATATAACAAATAATTTTAACTTATAAAAATAACATACATAATTCTATTTTAAATTCTTCTTTTTTAAATAACTACATTATTGCGATAGTATTAAGTATTGTAAATTACCTTTCTATTCTCCAACCTCTACTATTACTTTCTCCGCTCACTACAAGTTAACATTTTAGAAAATATATTTTTCTTTATGAATACAATCACCATTAACATTATAAGATTACCAAAATAAAATGATTAGTACGGTTTAAATACAATAATGTTTAATTAATAGGATATTTCTATTACACTTTATAGTATTCAAATATTATGTCAGTCACAGAAATATAGTAATTACTTTTTCCCTCTTACTTTTCTACAATAAATTTAATAGGTGTGTTTACGGATTAGTAAGTCAACTTAGGAAGGCAATTTTTCTTTAACAAAATATATAATATCGTTTTATACAACTGATACGTGAGATAAGATGGAATATGGAGATGGATGGAAAGATGTAGATACCGGGGGAGACCGAGACTAACCTACCTAGACCAGATTGGTCATGTACTGAAGGATGGTGGAGTCAAGAGTCTCCGAAACCGGCGAGCGTGTATGAAGAGAATTATGAATGTTGAGGAAGCGAGTGAAGTATGCAAGGATAGAGTTCTCTGGCACACTGTTCTCTCTGCCTACCCTGCAAGGGATATGGCGTGATGGTATGTATATACGTATATGTGAGATACGAATCAGTTTCGGCGTTGATAACATTGATGCTTTATTTTTTTTATTTGACAAAATTCTTAACAGTTTCTGGTAAAAGCAAATGAAAGATTCCGTTTTTTTTTCCTATATGAATTTACTTTTGTAGTTCTAAAATGTTAGCAACGGTTTTTTTCGATGTAGGAGTTTTAGAGATGATAAACAATTGGATATCACATATAAAATTGTTTTGCTGCTTGATTTTTTTTTTCTTTTTCTTAAAGACACCTCCCTGCACTAGAGAAATAATCGTTGTATTGCGGGGGACTTTACAAACATACAATTAACGCAGACAAATTACACCCAGACTCAGAACAACACTTTGTGGATCGCACAAAGTATTATCCTGCGTGGGAATCGAACTCACGGCACTGGCACGGAAGGTGGGTATCTTAACAAGTACGCTATTTGTGCAATCAAATGCATGGTGTCATCCTACACACTTATCCTATTCAATTTTTTTTTGAGGACAGACTATAATATAGTCACACCCCGCCTAATCTGCTATCCTAGTCACTGGTTAGTTTAAAAAAATTAAAAAGAATTCATTAATTTACGTGAGTATAATACTCATCATCAATCATGAAATGATACCTAATTTTAAAGATTTTATCGCATTTAATTTTTCTACTCTTAGTAATATTCTTACAGCATTGAATGCTTTAGTCCTGTTACAATTTTTGCTATAAATTATTCTAATAAAAAGTCTAGACAAACAAATGGTAATGTTTCAGTTCATATTAGTGTTGCCCAAATTCAAGACCAAGGCTCGCTGCCAGAGTCTCGCCGTGCTCTTCTAGACAGCATTTTACGATTCCTTTGGCAAAGAAAGGATTGTCAACATTTTGTATAGGTACTTAATACCAGTACACATAGAAATAATTTGATGTTATTTTAAATAGTCTTATAATAGATAGGTTTGCTTATAGCCCCACTCCCGTTAAGTGGTAAGTACTTGATTATTGATAGTTGTACAGTTAGTGCAATTAAATGAATGGAATTTCATTAATTTAGTTGGATTTTCATTTTTATCAAAACAAGTGACTGTGTGTTATTATTCTTTTTTTTTTGGTTCTGTTCGTCCATTCGGACAGGCAAAGGGATCAAAGCCCATACAGCCAAGTCTTATTTAATTATTTTTCATATATTGTTCATCATTTCTTCATATTATGTAGCCTTAATAGTCATTGTCTGTCAGTAAGTCAAGTTGTTACCATTAATCGGGCGCTGATAACCAAATCAATGATTTTCTTTGGGAATTTTGGGCAAATATGAAAATACACGTAAACCACTATTATACCATATTCACTACACTTCAGCACTTTAACTGTACCATATTGCATAAAATACCAGCAAAATTATTCAATATAACACCACAAAACACTAAAGAAATGAATATAATACAAGAGCGTGACCTGACATTTCCACATTCGCGGCAAAACTCTCGTGTTATTATTCTAACAGCGAGAGTTGCAAGACTTGCGAGACTCGCAAGAGTCATCTTGCATTTGGGCAACACTAGTTGATATACATAAAAAAAACTTATCTACTTTAAGTGTCTTATAAAAATACCTTAAAAGAATGAACATTGAAATAACTATAACTCTGTTTTGATGTTACAGAGAGAGTAATATTCGTTCTCGGGAAGTAAAAACTTTTCAGTAATTTCTTTAAACTTGTTATAGTCACACTGTGATGCAGAATCACAGCCTTTAATCCGTAAAACATTGGCTTCAGCCTCACCAGCTTGATGTAGATAGATAGGCTGTAACAGAGAGGATAAAGTAAACAATTATTATATTCCAGAATATCTGTTTTTTTATTACTCATGGTGGCAAACGAGCAGGCAGTACACCTGATGGTAAATATTACTGCCACCCATGGACCTTTGTAATACCAAGGGTATAGCTAGACCGCTGCCTACCAATACAAACCCCAAATCCACCCCAGTTGGGCTGCCGGCTTTCTCTCTCTAATCTAATTAATACTCAACCTTGCTCGTAGATGTCGTAAGTGATGCCTAAAGGATATATTATGCATATAACGTTTAAGCAAAAGAAAGAAAACTGAAATAAAATTCTATACCATACAGTTTCTTCTTGTTTTTTTTTTGAACATCCACCTGCACTGAGGCAGCAAATCTTTTATTTTTGATTTCTTTACAAATATACTCAGACTCGGAACAACAGCTTGTGGATGGCACAAAGTATAGGCTCTTAGTCGTCTTTTACCACAACCACAAAGTAAGGGTTGGTAGTATTCATAGCCGCTACCACACAGCAAGAGGCTTTAAAAAAGTGCATGTCTTTAAAAAAATATCATATGCTTATCATTTTACGACATCTATGGGTAAGAGAGGGGGTGGTAAATAGTATTCTTACTTCATCACCAAACGAAAGGTAATCCATTAGTAAATGTATAATTATATTCATCTTTTTTTTTTTCCGAGGCCGCGGATGACTGGACCGGGGAATAGTCCGTCACCCGCAGAGAGACTGACCGCGTGAGGGCGATACGAGTTAGCTGGGGCGTCGACGGGGGATAGTACCCGAAAGGGTAACCCGCCGGGCTGGCCACGGATGGCAAGGAAGCGGTACCAGTGGCCGGTCCAATGGCGATGGGAAGGGAATATGGTGGGTTATGTGGCCACGCGCTGCCCTTCCGTCGCCTCGGATGGAGCGGCCGACGTGCTAGCCCACAGAAAAAAAAAATATATTCACCTTAACATTATAATCACCAGTAGTCCTACTCTTGTATAACTCCAGCGCGAATACGGCTCCGTATTCAGGGACGTTTTCATCGACCTTCACATTAGCGACTTTCATTAAAGAACCAATATTAAAATCGTGACAAGAGAATAGTCTTAACCGTTTCGTGACTGGTTCCCCTGAGATAATATCATCAGCAGCTTTGATGAACTCGTTCAGAATCACCCCTGAAATATTATATATAGATATATTAATAATTTTCTAATGTTTATGCGGCGACCGCGTCCCAGTTCCTGACGCTGTCGACCATCGCCCTCGCAACAGCCGGCAGCGTCAGGTCGGCACCGATAACAGCGACGAGGTCACGGCGCTGCCGGTCCCAGCTCGGACACACCTCCAGCGTGTGTTGCGCCGTGTCCTCGTCACTGCTGCAATGGCGGCAGGCCGGAGTCCACTCCCTATACGCGACCGTGTGCAAGTACAAGCCGAAGCATCCGTGCCCCGACAACACCTGCACCAGTCGAAAGGAGAGGACTCCGTGCCGCCGCTCCATCCACTCCATCAGTACGGGCCGGAGGGCCTCGACGGTAACGACACCGTGTCTAGGCCTCTCCAGCCGCGTAGCCCAACGGGCGATGACGTCTCGGCGGGACAAGCCGCGGGCCGGTCCGTCCGGGGTAGTACCACACTCTCGCAGAAGATCGACGTCTGAGTAATGGCAATGTGCTATTGCTTTTCGTTTGGTGATCGAGAGAGCCGGCAGCCCATCTGGGTTGGTTTGGGGATTGTAATGGTAGGCAGCGGCCTAGATATATCCTTGATATAGCAATGGTCCATGGGCAGCAGTGACACTTACCATCAGGTGTGCTGCTTGCTCGTTTGCCACCATAAGCAATAAAAAAAATAAAAAAAACATTCACAAATATATGGATTCGCTTTTGAAACGTTTATACTCTTCATTCTTAATATTAGATAGAATGAAAACTTACCTCCACCGATTTTCTTCATTTCATCATTTTTAAAATACAGGCTGTACGACACTTTAGCTGCATCATCCAGTCTATCTTTAATTGGTATTGCCCACTCAGGTGTGTCCAGGCCAAGACCATCCTGTATACAAAGAAATTCAAATAATGTAAAAATCTTTCTTCTATAGATTTGAGATTAGTTGAAAAAAAAAACAACTACGAGAAACTTTTTTTTAAAAAGCGAAGGACTTTACCAAATACATATAACCAGACCCAAACATTGGCTCACACAAACAATGTCCTATATGGTGATCGAACCATGACACTCGGCAGATGAGGTGACTCTATAGACCACCAGCGTGTACTCTAAACAATAATCAGTAAGGTCTTAATTGATTTTTGCGAATCCCTTGAGAAAGATGACCATTGTGTTTTTAATCCGTTACCACATGGATAAAGTCATTCTTGTAACGTATCCATATTAAAGAGGAATATAGAAGATTATTCTTCAAACTACCGTACTTGTAGTATATGTACAATAAGGTACATATAAGGACTACACGCATATCCTTGTATAGTTGACACACGTCCGCTCGCCTCGACAGACGACGCGCAAGTGCCCAAGTCTCTAAAGAACTCTTATACCCATATTATTTAATGTACCCACAATACATATTAAATCTACTGGTAAGTAAGTACTAATAGAAACTTACCAAACTTCTGAACAGGTCGAACAGTGTACCAAACATGAGTGGATTTTCTGTAAAATTACGACCAGTCTTCTCGTATATCAACGGTATGAGATCCTTGTATGGAGCAAGTTCATGTTCCAGCGAATGGACTTTAGCTTCCGACATGAGAGTCACATAGCGATCGCAGTTAGAGTAGTATCGGAGCTGGAAAGACATTTTATTAATTATTTTAAACATGGTCATCATCTCCACTCATCATATATGTCCCATTATTGAGCTCGAGTTTTCTCCACTATTGAAAGGAAATTGACATACTGTGGCAAGCTGGTTAGATGGCTTGATATAGGATTATGTTTAGTGTTATCCTTCTCTTACATTAATTTTGTTTGCTGTCTGGTAGCGGCTTCGAATATTACCAACCCTTACCTTGGCTCGTGGATGTCGTAAAAGACGACTAAGAGCCTTATAACTACTTATAACGACCTGGGCCAACTCCATTTGATGCCGTTTGGTAAACAATTACATTCCCAAGGAGGGTTGACGTCTGGCAGACGTCCGGTCATAAAACTACTGCCAATAACTTCTACAATATGTATTATGAAGAGCACATATTCTATCGAACCTAAGTAATTGGGATAAGAGTAGGAGAATGATGATATTAATTTTATTTAGATAAGATAAGATAAGATAATTTTTATTTGTGAAAACATGTGTAGGTAAGTTCTTAAACAATCTATGATTAATTGGATTCAACATGTTCTGCCACTATAGGCGTACAAATTGTCATAACATTATAGATTTCCATTTATTATTACATTCGTATTATTTATTATTACATTCGTATTATATAATATTACAATATCATTTAAATAGAATGTCTATGTCATGTCACAATTAAAATTAAAAAAAAAAAATAACAATAATAGTAAAGTGAAATGTCATATGTTAAAATAAATAAAAAAGGTACATTTATATAACCTTGTCATTTAAAAATTCTATATTTGCATGTCATATCCCTTAGTCGTCTTTTATGATACTCACGAGAAATAGAGTGGTTTTCTTACTCCGTTATCATACGAGAATGTATTCTATATAAATAAATGAAATTGAAGTGTATGCTTTTAATATCAATGGCTGATATGGTATGGACATGTGATGAGGCGAGATGAAAGTAATGTTGTGAGAAAAGTTTTAATGGACTGCGTGAGGCATGACATGGATAGTCTTTATTTTTTTGGCGGCGGTCTATGGTACGTCTAACCCCGCTAATCTGTCCACGGTGACAAGAAAAGCGGACGCAAGACCCCGTAGACCCGCCCTACAACATACCTCTCGACGCCGTACGGGTGGGTCACTGGGATGACATGGATAGTCTGTGAGTGACTACAGTGATGACGTCTGATAGGATCGTATGGAAGAAGATGACATATTGCGTCGACCCCGAGTAATTGGAGTAAGAGCAAGATGATGATGATGATGTTTAAAATATCAAAATAACCGTGGTGATGAACTACAAAGACTACGAATTTTTACATTGTGCGTGGGTGTCATAAAAGACTTAATCCTAGGATATCTTTATCTCTCTTCTTTCTGCGAGGCGGTCGTCCCAGATCGCGGTGGATTAAGAAGCCGAACGCCACCCTTCCATCACCTCGGATGGCATGGGCCTCCGCCCGATCCGGGGTGTATGTGTATAGACCATAAACTGCCAAGACCAGGCTATCTCCATCTGATGCCCTATGGTCAACTGTTACATTCCCAAGGAGGATTGGTGGTTTCAGTGCGTGCTCGTATGTGTGTGTGCGCGTGTGTGAGTACATGGATACAATAAACAAAATCCTGTATACATCTGTAAATGATACAAATTATTACACTAATATTAAGTGATAATAAACTTGAACTTTTATCAGAAGCTAAAGCCAAAAGATTATCATTTTGTCTTCCTAATTAAATATTTAATTATACAAATATACTTGATAATTGAAGCATTATCACCAACTCTCAAGTCTCAAGACGTTATCTATTATTTTTGTTATTTTAACAGCTGGTAACACTGGTGACACAAAAAATATAATAAAAAGAAATATAAAATTTAAACCTATTGACCGAGGAATAGCGAATATAGAAAACGACTGTCTTCAGGTGGTTAAGCTGACTATAAAGAAGCGTATATCACAGGGAAGTTTTCCATGATATGTGCCTTGGCCAATAATACTGGTTTCTGTATCAGATCTACAATCTAACTATTTAAAAGGACCCTTCTAAGGTTATGGTCAAATCTTATGTTGGCCAGTAGTTCATTAATATAAATAATATGGTTAGGTACTATTGTCGTAAAAAAACAAAAATATATTACATCCATTATCGGGCGGTAATTTACATACTAGTGAGCGGTCATATGTCTTTTTATGGACATATGCCGAACCCAATTCCGGCATTAGATTCAATCAACTAATATTAAAAATAAATAACATAATTATGTATTATAGTTTAAAAAGAAACTAAAAAAAGAAACCTCAGCAATATGACAACCATTTCAAAATTCCACTGTTTACCACCTGGCTCCATTCATCAGATCAGCTGAATAGTACTGAATTATTGTTTTCTCATTAAGATTCGACATACTTACGATACTACATCGATACGACTATTAGAAGCTGGAAGCCCAGGTTTGGTTTGAAAGGATGAATTAGAGTTTGTTGGCAGCGGCCTCGCTATACGCCTAGTATTGCAAAGGTCCATAAGCGGCAGTAGCGCTTCAGGTATGATGCTTTGGCTACGGATGTCAAGGAAGCGGTACCAAAAAGCGTCCAAATGGCGGTGGGGAGGGAATAGGATGGGTTATGGCCACACGCTGCCCTTCCGTCGCCCCGAACGGTATGGACGCCGTGTGTCCGGCACATAATTTAGCAAAAAAAAAAAAAAAAAAATGTATGATGCTTGCTCGTTTGGCATTACAAGCAATAAAAAAAAATAGAAGTATGTATAAACTCGACTTGCTAGCTGTGTGGTAGTGGCTACGAATACTACCAACCCTTACTTTGCTCGTGAATGTCGTTAAAGTCGACTAAGAGCCTTATGACGACCTGGGCCAACTCCATCTGATGCCGTTTGATCAACAATTACATTCCCAAGAAGGGTTGATATCTGGCAGGCGGCGGGTTATAAAACTATTGCCAATAACTTTTACAAAATGTACCATGAAAGAAGAGTACATATTGTATCGACCCTAAGTAATTGGGATACCAGTAGGAGAATGATGATGTATAAAATCGACTTGCAAGATTTTATAATTTTATTTGTTAATCATTCGAATACCATATCATCCACATGGAGTATTATTAAAAGTCAAATCCTAAATAAAGACCTTTGAAATTGTACCTTATTACATCATCATCATTCTGCTTTTATCTCAATTACTTGAGTTGACGAACAGTTTTGGCAATAGTTCTACCTAACCTGACGTCAACACTCATTGAGAATGTTTTCTACTTGTGTTGACTCGATGCCATCAGAGTTAGCCCAGATCCATGTTGAGCTTTTAGTCCTCTTTAACGATATCCACGACTAAGTGGCCGTTCATAAATTACGTAAGGGATTTTAAAGAATGATTTGGCGTCCTCCACCTTACCGTAAGACATCATAAGATTGCAACTACTTCCCCTTGCCCCTTAATAAGAATTTTTGTACAAAAAGGCCGTTTATTCTGAAAGTATCTTTTATTACAATCTTCTTACTATAAGTATCATTCCACCGAAGTTAAACATCGGGTCCCGGTGACCCGCTCGCACGGCGAAGAGAGAGGAGTTTTTACGGTGTGTCTATGGGGTCACGCGCCGCCTTCTCCGTCACCCCGGACCGATTTGGCGGGGCGAGACTAATCCATAGCCCACAAAAAAAAAAAAAAGAAAAAAAAAAACTATAAGTATCATTAACTCACTGCAACATCATTATTTTTATTAATAATGTATTCCATCCATCCATCAGCCTGTAAACGTCCACTGTTGGACATAGGCCTCCCCACGAGAATGCCATCTATAACGGTCCTGTGCCACCTGCATCCAACGGTTTCCTGCGACCTTGATGAGGTCATCAGTCCACCGAGTGGGGGGTCGTCAATAATAGTGGGGAGAATAATGGGGAGTCCGTAGCTACTACGTGAGCCGGTCCTGACAGGGAGCCGGTCTAATTCCTTGTCATCAGATATGTTGAAGCGTAAGCAATCATATAATGGTAAATATAATGTCAAATATGTCGAGAAAAACAATGAATAACAGTTTGATAAAATTTATAATTTTCAATTTAAAACTTACGTAACGTCAGGTTCACTATTGCCTATAGTATGAAGTTATAATATTCAGTCAACAAAACGCCTTACATAATTTATGAATGGCCCTTAATGTAAGGATTGGTGGTAGTATTCGTAGCTAGCAACTAGCATTATTACATTTTCAATATATAAAACTTACATAGTCCTCGGATAAGGGTACAGCATTATAAGGAACAGGCTGCCAAATTTTGCCAAGATCGTCATTCCATTGTTGCTCAGGTTCTGGTGGATAAACAGCCGCCATAGCGACTTGTATTGTCATCTTGGTTCGTTCCTTATTAGTACTTCTGATTGAAATTTCTTCACGACGGTAAAGGTTTGAGATCAGTTGTTGACCTTCGGCTCCATATCGCTGGCGTAAAAACTTACCGATTTGAAATGCTCGTTTTTTACCTTTCTGTAAAACAAATTTCATTCATTCATTCATTCGTTGGTCAATAGAAATTCTATGTTGAACATAGTCTGCTTTCGTTAGCAGTTTCTTGCCAGATGGGCTCATTATCGCAATTGATGTTATGAATTTTTTAGGAGCGCCCTACTTCTGACTCCTAAAATAAGGGTTGGCCATACATTATCACACTGTATTCTTTACTAACTTTAGGGCAGTATTTCGACGACTGGGTGAGGGCGACGCCCCGGCTACGATCTTGTATATTGGCGGGGCATCGATGAAGACGGTACTCGAAAAGGTAACCTGCTGAGCCAGCCACGGATGTCAAATAATCGATACCAGTGGTCAGATCCATAGCTGACCCGGGAACTGACACCCGTTTTTTTTTTCCTTTGCGGTGGGCTATGGATGTGGTCGCGCTCCGCCAAATCGGTCCGGGGCGACGGAAGAGACGGTACGCAACCACACAGACCCACCGTGCAAGGATTCCTCTCTTTGCCGTGTGAGCAGGCCACCGGTACCCGATCTTTGTCTTCGGTGGCCCGCCCGAAGGGAACTAACACCCTCGAGCAAGATTTCCCAATCGATCAATTCCCAATCCGTCACCACATGGAAAGTCATTGATTATTATAGTATACTTTACAATCTATATGAACAATACAAAACTATTAAGGAAACGCGTTTCGTTTATAACAAACCGGAAAACTGTACAGTAAATTACAAGTCCGAGTTCAGAAAAAAAAAACATATAAAAAGAGTTTTTCTTCGTTTCAATTACCGTCTTATCAAGATGGTTTCCCGATGGTACCGTAAAAACGAATGAAAGATTATGATATTTATATTTACAACAAGCTTTGCAAAGGTAGGTCACAATTTTATATGACAATCTCTAGAGGTTACCTTAGTTCTTAGATACTCTGTAGTTCAAATTACGGAGACCCTTTTTAACTTTTGTTACGACAAATCAAGGATTGAGCACCTATTCCTATATTTTAAGCAAAACTTTCGTTTGATTTTAAAGGAGTTATATTTAAAAATATAAATATTCATAAGCGAATTTAAGTTTGAATGATGAAGACTGCTCAATTGGTTCTTACAATAGGAATGGCATATTAAGAATCTAATATTTACAATACTTTTGGATTTCATTTCGTTTATTTGTTAATTATTATTATCATCATTCTCCTACTCTTATCCCAATTACTTGAGGTCGATACAATATGTACTCTTCTTTCATAGTACATATGTATTGTAAAAGTTATTGGCAATAATTTTATGACCGGCCGCCTGTCAGACGTCAACCTTCCTTGGGAATGTAATTGTTGACCAAACGGCATCAGATGGAGTTGACCCAGGTCGTTATAAGGCTCTTAGTCGTCTTTTACGACATCCACGAGCAAAGTAAGGGTTGGTAGTATTCTTAGCCGCTATCACACAGCTTACTAATTAATTATTATTATATGTGCTATATTATAGTGGCGACGAATACTACCAACCGTTACTTTGCTCGTAAAAGACAACTAAGAGCTTTATATATTACTAGCTTCTGCCCGCGGCTTCGCCCGCGTAAAAGGTTACTTTCCTAAAGTTTTTGATCCCCTATTTTTATTATTGACCGTCGGTAATACAGTGCAACGGTATTACAATACTCAGGGTTGGAACTTCATTACTGGACTGCTAGATGGCGTTGAAGAAGCTAGATTTTGAGATTTTTTGACAAACAATTTTTTTATTTTTCATATAAAAATTTTGATTTTTTTTTAATAAAAAGTATCCTATGTTACTTTTAATACCTCCAAGAATATGTGTACAATGTTTCATGATGATCGGTTGAGTAGTTTTAGCGTGAAAGCGTAACAAACAAACTTACATTCACATTTATATATTAGTAGGGAAGCTAGACCAATCCCACCTGATGCCATTTGGTCAACAATTATATCCACTAAGAGGGTTGACGCCAACCAGTCGTCGGCCATAAAGCTATTCCCAATAACTTTTGCAATATATACGAGTACTTATGGTGTCACCAAGTAATTAGGATAAGAGCAGGAGAATAATGATATTAATTATTATTATATAAAGAAATATTTAAATGGTAAATGTTTTTAAATAAACCTAATGTTACTGATGTTTAATAGTGACAGGATCACGCTGTGGACAGTTCTCTGCCGGTCGCCGGTCCGTCCGGGATAGTACCACACTCTCGCAGAAGATCGATGTTTGAGTAATGTAATGTATTATTGCGCTTCGTTCGGTTAGCGAGAGAGCCGGAAGCCCTACTGGGGTGGGTTTGAGGTTTGTATTGGTAGGCAGCGGCCTAGCTATACCCTTGGTATTACAAAGGTCCATGGCCGGCATTGACACTTACAGGTGTACTGTCTGCTCGTTTACCACCATAAGCAATAAAAAAAAAATCTTTAAATAGATATGAGAATGGCCGTGTAAATTTTTAATATTAATACTTTCATCTGTCATTCGTACCAGATTCTCTTTTTCTAAACCGTAACCTGAAAGAGATCCTTTAGAGTTCATGTGAAGATTGTTAAATTACGTGCAGCAAAAGCTATAATAGTTTGTTCTATATGGTTTGTTTGCCCAATAAAAAAAAAAAAAAAAAAAAAACGTGAATTTCATAAGAATTTTTAATTTTGATTTAGTAAATCCTATCTTCTCTCTTTATATATCCTATCCTCCTCTCTCCTTTTATATATCCTATGAACTATTTTTAATAGATGAACTATTTTAAATGTACATACCTACTTAATTAGGTTTTACAGTTTCTTTCGTCCTCTTGCCTGCCAAATCTGTTTGTAGTAGTGACAGTGTGGCTTCATTTTCCTACACAGATTGAAGACCTCCAAAATACATTGTATAGCTATGATTTAATGTCTTCATCATTCAAACTTAAATTTGCTTATGAATATTTCTATTTAGTTAGATATAACGCCTTCAAAATCATATAAATTTTTCCGTGTGGTGACGGAGTAAGAATACAATTCACCATCCCCTATCTTATCCGTGGGTGATCATAAGAGACCACTAAGGGATATAAAATGCAAATAATATCTATACAAGAGAAGGAAAAATCTAAACAAAACCCTATACCGATACGTCTGACCAGCGTGGTATAGTAGGTCAATTTCCCTCCCATTACGGAGGCGGCTCAAACTCAACAGTGAGACATATATGAGCTGAGATGATGATTTTAGTATTAAAATTATCGTGAGTTTGACACATATTAAACAATTGTATTTCCGGCAATACTCATGCGTTAGAGTCGATTATGTCGACCCGAGCGTAACGTGCACGTTACGCTAACCGCAGTGCGCGTCGGGGGCTCGCAGACGCAGCTGCGCACTCGCCCTGATGATGAGCATCGGACATGCTCGAAACCCGGGTCGACATAATCGACTCTAACGCGTGAGTATTGCCGGAAATACAATTGTTTAATATGAGATGATGATGATGATGATTTAATGACTACTCGCAGGTTGCAGGACGTTTGTATATCGTACAAAACTTTACGCCTTGTAGGAATCAAACCCAAGACATGAAAGGACGGTAGGTTGACGGCTATACACATCTGTACAGTCGCAGTTACTTTATAATAAGCTATAGATCACGAAAATAAATCATTTCAGTATTCTGTATGACAGTTATGTTGTAGACATGTGTAAGTAATGCGAGTGATGCATCACACGTAATATTACCCGACCGCGTACTGTCATATTACACATTACGCGACTAATCATCACATCACATCACATTAAACATCACACATCACATTAAACATTTCGCGAACACCCATGTACTGTTCTGCATTTCTGCAATGTTCGGTAATTTGGTGATCTCTCAAACGTGCCGTGTGTCCTTTCGGGAGAGTGAGAGGGATAGAACGACTGGACCGCGCTGCGCCTGCGGTCGATAAATATTTATTTTGAGCTTTATTTTCAGCAAATTAAGGCTTATATTGAATGAAATGTCATGTGTGATGTTTGAAGTGATGGTAAAATGTAATATTACTCGGCACGAAATGTAATGCCATATAACATCACTTCGCGAAGTACTGTTTCGCGCATGTCTATTATGTTGGTATCATTATTTTTATCTGTGACCTTGTTAATATGAAGTTTCAAGTTCACCCAGCTATAACTATTGCGTCATAATAAACAGCGTAATTTTAGTTTTATTCATTTAATTTTTACGCGACGCTGGTTTCTTATAATGCACGCATTTATCTAATTAAATACGTATAGTGTTTGGCACTAATCATCTTCTGTAATACTTTGACGGATAAAATCTTGAACGAAATCTTATTTTTTGCATAACGTTGAGTACTTTAGCAGTCATCACTTAAAATTTACTAATTATGTCCAAATGATTTGGTATTTGATTGAAAAATCTATCAGTTACCTAAATTTCTTTTTATAATTGATGGTGGTAAACGAGCAAGCAGAACACGTGACGGTAAGTATTACTGCCGTCCAAGGACCTTTGTAATACCAGAGTTACAGCTTGGCCGCTGCCTACCGATGCAAACCCCAAATTTACTCAAAAAGTTGGGTTACCGACTCTTTCGCTTACCGAACGAAGAGCAACAGCATATTGTCATTTCTCAGACGTCGACTTTCTGTGTATGATACTAAAACAGAACATAGCTTGCCAAAAATAAATAAATAGATATGTAGACAACGAAATCTGGGATTTTTTAAGGCCATTAAGTTCATACTCATTGAATTAGTTCTAACTAATTCTATTCATTAAAGATTTTTTAGTCGGAGGTTATTTAAGATTTTTATTTTTATATTTTTTAATTAGCGTTTTTGTGAAACTATTAACATTTTTTTTAGAATATTTTATTTTAGTGAAATATTTAATTCATCATATTTCCTTATTAAAGAATCATAACCATAAGACATGGCCGTCTCCATAATTAAATACTGATTCATTTATATATCTTTTATAGACGTTATTAGACAAATGAATAAATGTATTCTATGGGAACAATGTTTTTCCGGAACAAAAACTAGCCTATGTACTATTTCAGATTGTAATCTATTACTGTGCCATTTTCATCTGGATTCTCAGGTTAGACATTCTGGGGGTATGATGCCAGAAACCTCCGCGTGGTGTACCCTGGGTGCGGGCGACAGTCCCCCAGATCCCTCTGTTGAATTGTCGCCCGTAGCGAATCTCTGGCGCGAGGGGGGGTTCCCCAACAATGGGTTGAGCCCCAATTCGCTCCTGACCCTCTAATTGTAGAGGGTACAGGACGTGAAATCTCGGACGGGCCCGGTCATTCATTAATTTGAGGGCTGGGCAGGCTTATGCCACCGCCGACATATCGTAAACCTGATATCTTGCTTCAAGACATATTGTCGTGAGGCGTAGTTTCAGGAGCGAGGGTCTTGGCTTAACCGCCCGGACCGCGAGGAAGACAACCTCTATAAAGAATTCGACATTCGAATTCGGAAATTACCCAGAATCCTAAGTTCTGGCGTGCGGCGAGAGGATGCATGGCAGATGGGGTATTCTGTTCCTAGCACGCTCCAGCCAGGGTACCGGCCGACCCCCTGGTTGGTAAATGTAGGCTTGCCCGGGTACAGGGATCTCTGCCCGGGTCGACCGTTAGTTCTCCCATACTCGTGGGAATCAAATGGATTTGCCTAAAAACTCTTTACCAGACGGGAATCCAGCGGATTCCCACATCACGGCCTTGTCAAGCCAACGTAAAACTGACAACGACGCCTCGTCCTCAGGACTTGAGGCGTCCGCCGAGGGCCCGGCACAGACCAAGGAGGCCCCAAAGACGAAGAGGCGTGGGAGGCCCCCGAATAGGGGGAAGGCTTCCGGCGCCAAAAAGCGACAGGCGGAGCGGGAGGAGCGGCTGGCTCTCAGGGAGGCTACCACCGCTGGACCCCAAGATGATGGCGGCGGATCTACTGCAGGGCCGTCAATGGACGAGGGCGACAGTAGTGTCGCAGAGCCGTCCAAAGATGAGGGCAGTGGATCTGCCGAAAAAATGGACGAGGGCGATTCCGCAGAGCCGTCCAAGAAAGTCAGCGGGTCGGTTGAGGAAACCGCCCCCGCCAGGTCATCACCGCATCTTGCAGCGGCGGTCCTGACTGTCAGGGTGGAGGCCCTCCCCTCGAAAATGCGGAAGCGCCCCCTGAGCAAGGAGGGCAGCTCGGGCGCCGATTCTGAGGGGAGCGTGGTGATCATGCCTCCCCCTAAAGTGCCGGCGTCTCGCAGAGGGCGAGGAGCCGCGACGACGGGCAGGACGACTCATTCCCCGGCCGGCGGAATGCATAGAGTGGCGGAGGCTGGGCGAGGCGGGCCGACAACGAGGCGGCTGCCGCGAGGGTGCTGGGGGTGTTGTCCGGCATCCCTCCCACCGAAGTGGCGGCCGCTGGTGCCCGCACGAGTGCCCCAGCCGCGAACGTGGAGGCCCTGCAGGCCGAAAACGCCCGCCTTGGTGGCGAGGTGTCAGGCCTGCGGGCCCAGAACCGCCGTTTGGAGTCAGAGTTGGCCGCGGTACGGAGGACCAACCGCCTCCTTACTAAGGACGTGGCCGACCTAAAGGCCCAAATGGCGCGGCTCGTGCCGCCTGCGCCATCTGCGCCGTCGGTCAATGCTGGCCGCCAAGGAACCGTCGCCGTCGTCGCCGCCCCGAAGCCGCCTCGAGGTGCTGGCCGTCCATCGGTTGCCGCCGCGCCGAAGACGCCGCCGACCAGCACAAGCCCGCCAAATGTCGCCGTCGTAGAGCAGGCCCCGGCAGAGGTCCAGCCGGTAACGCTAATCCCGTTGCCCGCGGTGGGGGGCGTGTCGGACGAGGCCTTGCGCGCCATTATCGACACGATCGGTAATATGGTCAATGCGCGCTTGGCCGTTCTGGAGGCAAGGCTGCCTCCAGAACCACGTGTTCGACCGCCTCTCGCCGCGGACAAGCGGCCATATGCGGCACCAGCCCCCGCCCCGCTGCCTTGTCAGGGTGGCCGCGTGGGAGGCAGCTACGCCGCGGCCGCGGCTGGACCCAAACAAAAGGGGCCTAGCCCTAAAAAGAAGTCGGCACCGGCTCCTGCCGTGCCGCAGTCGTCGCCCGCATCAACACCGCCGACGACGACTAGCGTACCCACGACCGCGCCTCCCGCGCCTGCCATGCCCGCTGCGCCCGAACAGGGTTGGCAGGTGGCCGAGCGCGGCAAGAAGAGTCGCGGCCAGAGGAGGAGAGCGGTGGCCAAGCGCGCCGCTGAGGTCTCCGCTCCCCAGGCAGGAGCCGAAGGAGGCGGGAGGAAGAGGAAGAGGCCGCGCAAGGGGCTCCGGCCGCCGAAGACAGCCGCAGTGGTGATCACTGTGCTGCCTGAGGCGGCAGAAAGGGGCCTCAGCTATGAGGCCGTCCTGCGGAAAGCCCGGCGGGAGCTAGACGTCTCCGACATAGGAGGCGTCGAAGCCAGGACCCGCAAGGCCCGGACAGCGGCTCGGATTCTGGAGTTCCCTGGGGCCGAGGGCACCAGGACGGCCGATAGCGTGGCGTCGAAGCTGCGAGGTTTGTTCGCCGAGGAGGGTGGCGTGAAAATCGCCAGACCCGTGAAGTGCGCCGAAATGCGCATCGCGGGTCTGGACGACTCCGTGACGGTGGAAGACATCCGGGAGGCCATTGCCTCGAAAACCGGGTGTCCCCTGGACACCGTCCGAGTTGGTGCCATCCGACCCGGTCCGGGCGACGTAGGTGCCGCCTGGGTGCAGTGCCCAGTGGAGTCGGTCAGGCAACTGGCCGGCTCAGGCAGGCTCCTTGTGGGCTGGAGCTCAGCGCGAGTCACCGTGCTGGAGCACCGGCCTGCGAGGTGTTTCAAGTGCATGGCGGTCGGGCATACCCGGCCAACATGCACTAATTGCTTTGACTGCGGCGGACTCTGTTTCCGCTGCGGTCAGACTGGGCACATGGCGGCATCTTGCGCCGCCCCGCTCCACTGCCCCGCGTGTGCGGCGGGCAATAAGCCTGCCAAGCACCGCATGGGCTCTGGGGCGTGCAGACCTCCGGCTTCGGCTCCAAAGGGGCGGAGCGGCCCTTCGACTCCGGCCGCTTCAGCTCCTAGCGCGGCCCGATCGCCCGCCGCAAGCCAGGAGGTGATAATGGACACGGCCCATTAATGGCTGCCCAGTCCACTCACCTCCTGCAGGCCAACACCAACCACTCCGCCGGTGCGCAGGATCTCCTCCTGCAATCCATGGCGGAGTGGTCGATCGGTGCAGCCGTAGTCGCGGAACCGTACGTCGTGCCTGATCGCCCCAATTGGGTGGTCAGCCGGAACGGAACCGCGGCAATCGTCACCTCCACGCAGCGGCACTTCCCGTCCTTATCCCTCTTGGATAGGGGCGAGGAATTTGTCGCGGCGGATTGGGGAGGGGTCACACTGTACAGCGTTTACCTCTCCCCTAACAGGAGAATGGACGATTTCGGGGCCTCCCTCACCACCTTGGAGGCTTCGATACGGCGACTGGCACCAGGCCTCGTCCTGGTCCTGGGGGACTTCAACGCCAAATCCACGGCGTGGGGGTCCCCGATGACGGACGATCGCGGGCGGGCGATCGTGGAGTGGGCGGCGTCACTGGGCCTCTGTGTCCTAAACAGAGGCTCAGTGAACACGTGTGTGCGACAGCAGGGTGGGTCGATAGTGGACTTGTCGTTCGCTAGCCCCGCTGTCGCACCACGAGTGAGGAACTGGCGTGTCCTGGAGGAGGCGGAGACCCTGTCGGATCACCGTTACATCCGGATGGAGGTCTCCCCTCTCCGGGACCCCAGCAGGGGTCACAGGGCGGACCGAGCTCCCGCATTTCCGCGGTGGGCTGTGGGGCGGCTGGATAGGGACCTACTGGCGGAGGCGGCCATCGTGAACACGTGGCTGTCCTCACCCCCCCCAGCGGACGGAGTGGACGTCGAGGCTGTCCGCATCCGCAGTGCGTTAACGCAGGTCTGCGATGCGGCCATGCCCAGGGTGCGGCGTCTACCTCCGAGGCAGGGGGTCTACTGGTGGTCCCCAAGACTGGCGGACCTTCGTGCGGCGTGCATTAGTGCCCGAAGGTCCTACACCCGCAGTCGGCGGCGTCGCCGCGATGTTGAGCGGGAGGGCCAGCTGTACGAGGCGTACCGCAGTGCGCGTACCGCCTTTCGGCTGGCCATCCGGTCCGCCAAGGACGCGAGTTGGCAGGAGATGCTGGACGGTCTCGACCGTGACCCCTGGGGTCGCCCGTATCGCGCGTCGCTGAATAAGCTTCGCGCGCAGGGCCCCCCCCTCACCGAGACCCTCCAGCCCGACCTCCTTCGTAGAGTGGTCGAGGAGCTGTTCCCGCAGCAGTCGGAGCACACGCCCCCGGTCATGGCTTCGCCAGATCACGACCGGGAGGCCATCGAGAGTGTTCCGCCCGTGACGGAGTCGGAAGTGGGGTCAGCCGTGGCGAAGATTCGTTCCGCCACCACGGCCCCCGGCCCGGACGGAGTCCCAGTCCGGGTGTTGACATTGCTCCTCGAGCATCTCGAACCTCGCCTCAGGCGACTGTTCAACGCCTGTCTGACGTCTGGACGGTTCCCTGAGTGCTGGAAGGAAGGGAGGTTGGTTCTCCTGCCAAAGCCGGGACGGCCCCCGGATTCGCCGTCGGCCTACAGGCCCATTGTGCTTCTGGACGATGTGGGTAAGCTGCTGGAGCGTGTCCTCGCTGCCCGCATCGTCCAGCACCTGGAGGAGGTGGGGCCCGATCTGTCGGACGCTCAGTTTGGGTTTCGGAGGGGGCGTTCGACCATCGGGGCCCTGCTACGCCTGAGGCAGACGGCCGCGGAGGCTGTCGCCGGCAAAGGAGTGCTGTTGGCGGTGTCGTTGGACATCGCCAACGCCTTCAATAGTCTGCCATCCAGCTGCATCAGGGAGGCACTCCGGTTCCATGGAGTGCCCCTGTACCTCAGGCGGCTGGTGGCAGACTATTTGGAGGGGCGCAGTGTCCTCTACGCGAGCCCCGCAGGGGACATTGTGCGGACGTCCATGTCGTGCGGTGTTCCGCAGGGGTCAGTTCTGGGGCCGATTCTGTGGGACATCGGTTACGACTGGGCGTTAAGAGGGAGTCTCCCCCCCGGGCTGAGCGTTATTTGCTATGCTGACGACACGCTCGTCACAGCCCGGGGCAGGACACTCGAAGAGGCGGCGAGCCTGGCCACTCTCGGCACCGAGGAGATGGTCAGGCGAATTGAGGCGCTGGGGCTCAGGGTGGCCCTAAACAAGACGGAGGCCCTAATATTCCATGGGCCCCGTGTGAGGCTGCCCATCGGCGCCTCGTTAGTCGTCAACTCCATCCACATCAGTATCCAGGCCCATATGAGGTACTTGGGCCTGGTGCTCGACGGGCGATGGTGGTTCCGGGAGCATTTCCGTCAAATTGCTCCCCGGCTGGTCGGCGCGGCGTCCGCCCTTTCTCGGCTCATGCCGAACGTGGGCGGACCCAGTTTCGAGGGCCGACGGCTGTATGCGGGGGTGATCCGCTCAATGGCCATGTACGGCGCACCCGTGTGGGCGAGGGTTGAGGCCCTCCGGCCCGTACTGATGGAGTGGATGGAGCGGCGGCACGGAGTCCTCTCTTTCCAGTTGGTGCAGGTCTTGTCGGGGCATGGTTGCTTCGGCAAGTACCTGCACACGGTCGTGCGGAGGGAGTGGACTCCGTCCTGCCACCATTGCAGTAGCGACGAGGACACGGCGCAACATACGCTCGAGGTATGTTCGGGCTGGGACGGGCAGCGCCGTGACCTCGTCGCTGTCATCGGTGCCGACCTGACGCTGCCGACTGTTGCGCGAGCAATGGTCGACAGCGTCAGGAATTGGGACGCGGTCGCCGCCTTCTGCGAGGCTGTCATCTCGCAGAAGGAGGCGGCGGAACGGGCCCGGGAGGATTCCCGTGACCCGGGCCGCCGCCCGCGGCCGGGGCGGCGCAGGCGCAAGTACCTGCGCCTGATGCCGCCCTAACCGAGGCTTCGGGTGATCGGACCGGGGAATTGTCCGATCACCCGACGTGAGGCCACCGCGTGAGGACGACGCCTCGACGGCGAAAGCTGTCGGGGCGTCGACAAGAGAGGAGCCCGAGAGGGCATACCGCCGAGCGGGCCACCGAAGACAAAGATCGGGTACCGGTGGCCCGCTCGCACGGCGAAGAAGAGGTGCTTGCAGGGTGGGTCAATGGGGTCGTGCGCCGCCTCTTCCGTCACCCCGGACCGATTTGGCGGGGTGCGACGTCCATAACCCACCGCAAAAAAAAAAAAAAAAAAAAAACAAAAAAGGTTAGACATTCTGCAGTGATTGAATAATAACTCCACCCAACCAAACTATCGAATTTAGAATAATAGAAAAAAATGGCGGCTAATTTTATTAACGTTTAACATAAAATATAGTTGCATATTCTAAACGAGGTGTCTGATTACTAATTAATGCAGTGAAATCACTAGCATAACTTTACTACTGAGCTATTCATGAGATTGGCAGTTAATTGCCAATCAATGGCATAAATGCGTAATTGCTTTAACGAAAATAATAATTAGCGTATAAATTATTTACTAGTGTTGTTATACAGCTCAAGCAATTTTTATATCCTCACAAATAATTAATATTTGAATGGTGAGAATTCGCTACTGAGCCCTGATTGGTGTACAAGAGCATCAGAGATCAAAATTCCACCTTACGCTAGACTGTAGCGTGGCGCTGGTATTGTAAAAGATCATTAGCGGTAGTTTCCACTTGCCATTAATTTGCTTACTCGTCTGCTATGAAAGGTCTATCAGCTCTATTTGGATCGCAGACAAATGAAAATGATTTTTTTTAAGTCACACACCCTGCACTATAGAAATAATCTTTGTATCGCGAGGGCCTTTACAGAAATATAGTTAACGCAGACAAATTACACCCAGACTCAGAACAAGACTTTGTGGATTGCGCAAAGTATTGTCCTGCGTAGGAGTCAAACCTAATGCCCTGGCACGGAAGGTCGGTATCTAAACAAGTCCGCCATCTGTGCAGTCAATAAAGAAAAATCTACTTACATTAGTAAGACCTTCTGGTCCTTCGAGAGCTGTCATAGTTTGAATCAAATCTTGCTGGTCGGATAACGACGCTTCATCAGCATCGGGGGAACGTTCTCCATGACGATTTAACTGGAAAAAAAATATTGTTAATATGAATGAGTTTATATTTTCCGTGTGGTGACGGAGTAAGAATACTATTCACCTGCCCATAGCTTACCCGTGGGTGATCGTACGAGATGACTAAGGGATATAAAACGCATATAGCATCTATGCGAGAGAAGGAAGACTCGAAAGAAAACCCTATACCAACACGTCTGACCAGCGCGGTATAGTATTAGTTAAGTATAGGTTAATTTCCCTCCCATTACGGAGGAGGGCCGAGCCCAACAGTGGGACGTTTATGGGCTGTGATGATGATGATAAATGGGTTTATATACTATAGACATCTGAGCAGTGGCAATGTGTTATTGCGCTTCGTTTAGTGAGCGAGAGAGTCGGCAGTCCGACTTATTTTGTAGGTTTGTAGTTTTCATTGGTAGGTCGCGACTTAACTGTATTTCTGGTATTGCAAAGGTGGCAGTAACACTTACCAACAGGTGTGCTGCTTGCTTATAATAAATAGTAGATAGACAGAATCCGCCCATTGAGGAAATTTAGAATAAATTTGCATAATATTTGCATTCTCATTCTCATTTCATCACCACACGCAAACGTAACATTTTTATCTATAAAAATTTCTTCACAAATATAGTTATTATTAATTTATTATTTATCTATACTTATTTAAATTAATTAGGGTCAGTGGAACGTATTTTCCCTTTTAATAGCTTTTTTTTTATCAGATATCGTCTCTGCACTTAACTTTTTTTTTTTTTTTTTGTTGCTCTTGGTGGCAAACGACCAAGCAGTATAGATGTTGATAAATGTTACTGCCGCCCATGGACCTTTGCCATACCAGAAGGATAGCTAGGCCGTTGCTTACCTACTATTGAAAATCCCAAACCCAACCCAAAAAGTTGAGGTGCCGGCTCTCTCACTCACCGAACGAACCACAGCAGCACATTGTCATAGCTCATATGTCGATTTTCTGTGAGAGTGTGGTACTACCCCGGACGGACCGGCCCGCGGCTGTAGACAGAACATGCCAACAGTATGGGCCTATCACTATTATACATACATACACATCATCACGCCATATCCCTTGCAGGGTAGGCAGAGAGAACAGAGTGCCAGAGAACTCTATCCTTGCATACTTCACTCGCTTCTTCAACATTCATAATTCTCTTCATACATGCTCGCCGGTTTCTGAGACTCTTGACTCTACATTCCTTCAGTACGTGACCAATCTGGTCTAGGTAGGTGAGTCTCGGTCTCCCCCGGTACCTACATCTTTCCACTTTCGCATTGCATATCTATTATCTAGTTTCTATGTATTGAATTTTACTTTCGTCTCGTCTCATCACCTGTGTCTATATGCCATTTGAGGCAACTCTGATGTTACCCATTTCATTACTTCTCAATTTCTCACTACCTCTAGTATAATTATTTTATCCATCCTCAAATACACCTATACTAAAATTTCTTATATTCATTCTAGGTATACCCTGGTATTGTAAAGGTCCATAGGCGGCAGTACCACTTACCATCACGTGTGCTTCTTGCTCGTTTGCCACCAAGAACAATAAAAAGAATAACAAAACATTCATTCATTCATCCACTGTTGAGCTCGACCTTCCTTCACAAGAGGGAAATTGATCTACTTCACCACGCCGATCAGACGGTTTTGTATAAAATTGTATTTCGAGTATTCCTTCTCCTTCATAGATGTTACATGTTTTTTTTTATTAATTTATTTTAAAAACACCACCCTGCACTAAAGCCCTTTGTATTGCGGGGGACTTTACAAACATGCAATTAACGCAGACAAATTATACCCAGACTCAGAACAACACTTTGTTGATTGCACAAAGTATTCCTGCGTTGGAATCGAACCCACGGCACTGGCACGGAAGGTCGCTCTTTTAACCACTACGCCATCTGTGTAGTATTATATTCCTTGGTCGCCTTTTACGACATCCACGAGCAAGATAGGTGTAAATTGCATTTTTTTGCACCATCATATGTGGTGATGGGTAAATGTATAAAGGTGAATGCAACTTTATAATCACAGTCATCATCATTTCAGCTCACACACGTTCCACTGGGGGGCCGACCCTCCTCCCCGATGGGAGAGACATTGACCTACTGTACCACGCTGGTCAGCCGTCTTAGTATAGGGTTTAGTTTCGAGATTTCCTTCTCTTGCATAGATGTTATATGCGTTTTATATCCCTTAGCCGTCTCGTACGATCTCCCACAGGTAAATGGGGTGGTGAATTGTATTCTTACTCTGTCATTACACGGAAAATATAATCACAGTACAGACAAACAACATTATTTACTTGTGTCTAGGAATAATTTGCACGTGCACGATTCATTGTATGAATACATAACCTTGACTTCGTACATATTGTATGTAGAATTACATCATGACATGTGATGTGTTTGCTTATAGTTAGTAAGTGATCGTGTATTGAATATTAATCATAGTTAAATTGCTAGGTAAAGATTGTTGTTATAACAGCCGTTGTAATAATCATTTTACACTAAATTCTTTTTGAACTATTATCTGAGATTATTTTTAAATCCCGTGTGATAACTGTTTAAAAATACAATGTATCGTCAAAACTTACTATTGCTTATTATGTCACGATACACACTATGAGGAAGCCTAAAGAGGTTCAATATTGGATGTCGACTCAGAGCCTTCCGGCATAAAATCATGAGCCTTAAAAAAAAGTTAAATTTATAAATACCCGATACGAAACGAAAAATGATGTCACAAGCGGGGTGACATCATTTTTCGTTTCGTATCGGGTATTTATAAATAATTAAGCATATTAAATGCTAAAAATTTCAGTAATTTGAAAAGTTAAATTGTCAGCTGTCAGGTATTGCATACCTGTCCGATGAAAAATATAGAAATGATTTTCTTTCTAACTTTGGTTGCTTTCTCACTTATGTTAATTCTCATTTGTGTATA
Source organism: Lymantria monacha (assembly GCA_905163515.2). NCBI lineage: Eukaryota > Metazoa > Arthropoda > Insecta > Lepidoptera > Erebidae > Lymantria > Lymantria monacha. Next base: position 20,436,574 of record LR991102.1, on the reverse strand, counting down.
TTTTAACCAATTACATTAACTCAAATAATATTAAACTATAGTTAAATTTCTTTTTTCATTTATTGTAAATCGTCATCCACGTGATTGTAGCTAGAGGTCATAGTAGTTTGAGGATAGGTAAATCGTATCAAATAGTAGTTTTTGAGGATAAACCAACTAATCAATACGAACAAAAATTCAAATGCCAATAACAAAGTTTAGTTCTAACTGTTAATTTAAATTGAGTTATTAGCGAAATCATGTGAACGATATTAAAAAAATCTTTTTAAAAAAATATGTATGGAATGACTGTTTATTAAAGTAAATAAACATAGTATAATAAAAAAATACAACATATACAAGTTCTTAAAAAAATATAGGTAGAAAAATATCGGCTATCATTGTAGGAATAGAGTTTTAGAGATATGAACGACTCAACGCTCGGTCTAAACTGCTATATTAGATGTTTCACAGAAAAAAAGCATTGTAGGTAATTCGAATGGATGAGTTGTAATCTTTGTTACACCCCCTTAGGGACGGAATTCATAAAATCCTTTCATATTGAATCTCTATCTCATAAATAAAAACGTGCTTCAAAATTTAATGTTTCTAGCTTTAATAGTTTCGGCTTGGCTATCGCCAAACATTTGAATGACTCATTACCATGAGTCGTTCAACCCGCTTCACAGGCCTAATTTACACAACCAGAGGGTGAAAATTGATAAATGCCGGATATTTTGCCGGATAAATTGCCCTAGAATATTTGATTCGACTCGTAATTTGAAAAGAATCAATAAAGATTTTTTTCTCTTCATACAAACTTTGCCACTCTGCTCCACCCCCTTAGGGATATAATTTCGTAAAATCCTTTCTTAGTGAATCTCTACGTGATATAAAGAAACCACTGTCAACATTTCAAGTTGCCAGCTTCAATAATATTGGCTTGACGCTAATGATTTAATGAGTCGTCCAACCCGCTTTGCAGGCCTAATTTACACCCCCAGAGGGTGAAAATCAACAAATGCTGAAACACGTGTTTATTTATTTTTACTGAAGATAATTTGTACGTAATTTAAAAAAAATCGATAAAGATTTTTTTCTCCGAACATTTTTTAAATTGACATAACTTTTTTTTATAAACCAATTGACATAAAATAAAGCCTAAATGTTAAGTGAAGCTTACCACAATATATTAGTGAAAACCGCGTCTAAATCGAATAAGCCATTTCTGAGATAAGCGTGCACAAACACATAGACAAACAGACAAGATAAACAGACAAAAATTTTAAAAAGTATTGTTTTGGGTTCTATTAGTGTTGATAAAGGTACCAGTAATATTTTTTTTCATATATCTTCCACAGATTCTTCTGTACAGACAGCGACCCGTTACATTTTTATTATATGTATAGATATAATTAACGTCTGGCCCCTGAAGCAATAACAACAATAACGACGAGCAATTTTGCTAAATAGCTAGCAATTTAGACACAAGGAAAATGTATAAGTTTATAATAATACATAAAGTTATCTCGAACGACGATTTTGCCCGCATATGGTTTATCTATTTCTGACACAAATTGCGTGTATATTACCCATTAGTTGCTAAATCTCATCTGTATGTATTAATTCTGATGGTGATAGAATAAAAATACGAAGTATCACCCCTCCTTTGCCCATACGTGGTCGTAAAAGATTAAAGAATGCAAGCGTGACGATTACCCCGTATTATCTCTTTTATGGGAGGAACATATTGAACAGTGAGGTTGACGAATATATGAATTTACTTACTACAATAGCAAACATCAGTTCCTGGTCATCTGAGATTTCATTTTCGTTGATGTCATTGCACGAGATGTTAAACAGTAACACCAGGTACGCCAAAACTAGATACCTGAACATATTTCTGTAACAAATAAAATTCGCTTATACATGTCATAGGAACAAATAAAATATGTTCTGTAACTAAAGAAATCATGTCTTTATACAGTATATCATACAAACATATATTTCTATAATATATTTAATCATATTTCTTATATTAATCACTATCATACAAACAAATAAAACCTGTTTCTCTAAACAACTAAATCGTATCTTATACATACAGCATATCACACATAAAAATAAAACACGTTTCTGTTTGTCTGAATGATATAGATCAGTTGCTAGCATAATATAAAGAATATGCCTGTAATATATAGGAATTACATAGTACGTAGGAATTACATATGAGGCTGTTAGAACCATAGTGGCCTAACAGAATTTTTGCAACTTTTAACCTAATTGCAATTTCGTAATCTAAAAATGTTAATCTACAAAACCATAGCGACCTAAAATTGTTTACAAGTTCTTAACAATAGATGGCAGTATAAGTACATTTTCGGCTTCTGTTCAAATAGATTAAATTGAATTTAATTTTAATCCATATTGTAAAACATGGTTCTTGTAGTTAAGCCGCTCTGATTCTAGCAGCCTCATATATGAGCTAAGATACTACATAGACACTACATGACCTCTTATATTAATGATTTAACAATATATCCCATGATCATCGTAAAAATCTTTGATAGAGCGCCAAGACAGTGGACAGCAGCACTGTCGTAGATAAATTAGTGCTATAATTTATAAACTACGTTCCCCAACTGCCAAACCACTAAACCGTTTGCCAAGCGTGATTATTACGGCGTTATCAACCCTTAGCCTTAATCAAATTGAAGATTGGAATAGGCTGATAGATATAAGCTAAAAAGATCAGATCATATTGACACTAACGTATTATGTTCAAATATTGGAAGATACTAATTAGTTATATGCAAGTTGGTTATATATCGTAGACCTAAAACAAACAACTGCGATAACAGGCACGTGCGATCTGGTAAACTAAAGTTCATTAGACACGTGCTAATTAGTTTTATGACCTACTCTAGTATTTATACCTCACTTTTCGATAATAAAAAGAGAGTTGCAATAAGATTAAGGACCTCAATTTTTTTCGAAAAAATTAGTAATTTTCAATTTAATAACTTACGTAATGTCAGGTTAACTACCTTCCCCTGCCTATAGTAAGAAGTTATAATATTCAGTCAACAATAAAACACCTTACATAATTTATGAATGGCCCCTTAGTAACAACTCAAGCGTTAATTTTTTGCGAGAGTGTGGTACTATCCCGGACGAGATGGCTGATTAAGGCTGCAGGCAAAAAACTGCTAGCAGTGAGGCTCCATAGTTACTTATCATTATAAGATTTGGTTTAGTATTTAAATTGTAACCAGTTTTATACATTTTTATTTGCTTTTATTGCTTTAATTTTTCTTAAGGACATGATTGTTTTTGTATTTTTTTATTTTATTACTTGATTGGCAAGGTTATGTGGTTAGTTGAGGCAAACATGTTTACAATAATGTGTATTGGATTATTTTTAGCAACGCTTAAGTAGTTACTCTTATTCAAATTAGAGACAAAACATTTTACTATTGCCTATGGTGGCAAACGCGACATACCTGATGGTAAGTGTTACTGCCGCTCATAGAGCTCTGCAATACCTACAATAGGTCTAGGCTGTTGCCAACCAACCCAAATTCACCTAGAAAGTTGGGCTAGCACAATAGCACAATGCCATTGCTCAGAAGTCGATTTTCTACAAGAGTGGACTACTCTGGACGCGGTCCGCGGTAGTAGGAAGAAAACTGTCCACAGTGTGGCCCTATCAATTGAGTAAACTATACATTTAGTTAAAGCTATTGTGCATAATAAGGGGACGTACATTAATCACGTGATCTTTATTTTAGCATTTTTTAACCCCCCCTCCCCTTTCAAACCTCACGTGATTAATGGACGGCCCCTAAGCTTAGTAAAGAAATGGAATCAATTCTTGACGTGACGAAAGTGCGCTCCATACATGTACACGTACAAAATATCCGTGACTTGGGCGTTACACTGGACTCATGTCTAACTTTTAACACGCATATCATAAATATACTTTAATAGTGGCAAGATCATGAGGTCAAGTATAATAGCATAATGATTGAACGTGTGCAACGTAAATTTTATAGTTTTTATACAAAAAGTTGTACGGTTATTATCCACATTTATATCACCTCTCTCTATTCTCTGTTTGTATCTGGTATGATAATTATTATCCACATTTTTATCAGCTCTCTCTATTCTCTCTTTGTATCTGGTATGATAATTATTATCCACATTTATATCATCTCTCTCTATTCTCTCTTTGTATCTGGTATGATAATTACTATCCACATTTATATCATCTCTCTCTATTCTCTCTTTGTATCTGGTATGATAATTATTATCCACATTTATATCATCTCTCTCTATTCTCTCTTTGTATCTGGTATGATAATTATTATCCACATTTATATCATCTCTCTCTATTCTCTCTTTGTATCTGGTATGATAATTACTATCCACATTTATATCATCTCTCTCTATTCTCTCTTTGTATCTGGTATGATAATTACTATCCACATTTATATCATCTCTCTCTATTCTCTCTTTGTATCTGGTATGATAATTACTATCCACATTTATATCATCTCTCTCTATTCTCTCTTTGTATCTGGTATGATAATTATTATCCACATTTATATCATCTCTCTCTATTCTCTCTTTGTATCTAGTATGATAATTATTATCCACATTTATATCATCTCTCTCTATTCTCTTTTTGTATCTGGTATGATAATTATTATCCACATTTATATCATCTCTCTCTATTCTCTCTTTGTATCTAGTATGATAATTATTATCCACATTTATATCATCTCTCTCTATTCTCTCTTTGTATCTAGTATGATAATTATTATCCACATTTATATCATCTCTCTCTATTCTCTCTTTGTATCTGGTATGATAATTATTATCCACATTTATATCATCTCTCTCTATTCTCTCTTTGTATCTAGTATGATAATTATTATCCACATTTATATCATCTCTCTCTATTCTCTCTTTGTATCTGGTATGATAATTACTATCCACATTTATATCATCTCTCTCTATTCTCTCTTTGTATCTGGTATGATAATTATTATCCACATTTTTATCATCTCTCTCTATTCTCTCTTTGTATCTGGTATGATAAGTCTCGATACCCTTGCATTACGACGTAAATGTGCCCTTTTCTCACATTATTACTTCTTCTTCTTCTTATATATTGGCAATCAGCTATATATACGAGCTATTGGTGCCAGTGTCAAGTTATAAATATTTTCACGTTTTTAGTCTTTCAAGTTAGTCATTGTCTAAGTCAAATTGTCGTCGTTAACAGTGCAATGGCCACACTGTTAATGGTATCTTGTGGGAATTTTGATGGAAAACGAAAACGTTGTAAAGCACTTTTATATGATATTCACTACATCCCAGTAGTTCCGCCGCTTCATATTACATAAAATGCCATCAAAATTATCTAATATAACACGTTAAAACACTAAGATATCGAATATAATACAAGAGCACCACATGACATTTTCAAATTCCCGTCAAAAGTCCCACATTATTACTTATTATTAAATAATAAAATTGACAATTGAAATGCACTGTCGCGCTGTTTGCTATTAGAACCGAATCAATACAAATGGCTACGTTCGCGCTGCCTGTTCGCTACTCCACAGGTGCGTACGTGTACCGCACAATATGCACCTACCAGTCAGGCAATTAAACTGTTCAACTCAATAATTGCTTAGTATCCAGATGTTGATATCGCCTCTTTGCTTCAATAATGTGATATCTTGAAAAATCTAATTTTAGAGAAGTATTTTTCAAATTTCAATAAATAATTGTTTCGCAACGAATATTTTTTTATTGTAAATCTGATTTAAATCTTAGATAATTTAATTATAGAATAATTAAATAATTAAAATCATAGATTTATATATCAATTATTTTTTGAAACTTGGAAAAACTCCTCTAAAATTTAATTTTCAAGATATCACATTGTTGAAGCAAAGAGGCGATATATAATTCACCAATTTCGACGTATTTCTAAAATCTTTGCATTTTTAAAGGTATAATTACATACATACATACATATCATCATGCCATATCCCTTGCAGGGTAGGCAGAGAGAACAGAGTGCCAGAGAACTCTATCCTTGCATACTTCACTCGCATGCTCAACATTCATAATTCTCTTCATACACGCTCGCCGGTTTCGGAGACTCTTGACTCCACCTTCTTTCAGTACGTGACCAATCTGGTCTCAATCTCGGTCTCCCCCGGTACCTAAATCCTTCCACTTTCGCATTGTATATCTATAATATATATAATAGGTATAATTATGTATTTAATTTCTAAAATTGTAATGCCTCACTACACGTATTGGGAAACTGTAAGTTTTATGAGCAATTGAATGAATAATTAAATAAATAAAGTCATTATTTAATATCGAGAATATCAAAATACCCATGCTAAAAGTTTTAAAGCTTAGTCTTAACTACATTTGAGTTAATAAATAATTAAGTCATTTACATGCGCTATTGAATGCAAATTGAAATAATGAGATTTATCAGAGTATGGCCGACAATATTTGATCCAACTTCCAAATCGTACGTTATATAGGAATGAAACTATTATTATGATGATGGGATAGTTTGAAGAGCCTGCCTGGATTGTGGCTTTTCAGTTTGATGCCGTTTTGGATCACAAGTATCCGTTATGAAGGTTTTTGATGTATATATTTGGTGACTCAGAAATATCTTCTATTTAGGAAATATTTAAGAACGGAGAGTAAGACATTGTCTTAATCAAAAGGTTTTAATAATAGATTTAATAAAAACCCTGTTATATATCGAAAGAAACGGTTAGCGGTACTTTCAACTAAAGTGTTATGAACCCAATCAACTGGTTTCGCAGCAACCAGTTTTTTTTTAGATCTGCATAAAATCATATGCCCCACTGACATTTTCAGACATAGATTTACAGAAATATATTAAGCCACACCACAAATATCAATTTCAATGCCAGTCATACGTTTATATCGTAACACAATACTCGATTAGTTAAGGACTTCAAATGTTTAAGAACATTGCGCGATTATTGTTCACATTATTTGTAACGAATTTGTTAAAATGCGTATAGTTTATCATCATGATCATCCAGCTCATATATGTTCCACTGTTGGGCTCGAACCTCCTCCGTAATGAGAGGGAAATTGAACTACTATACCACGCTGGTCAGACCTGTTGGTATAGGGTTTTATTTCGAGGTTCCCATCTCTTGCATAGATGTTATATGCGTTTTATATCACTTAGTCGTCTCCTACGATCACCTTCGGGTACGATAGGGGGGTAGTGAATTGTATTATTATTCCGTCACCACACGAATTCTCTGTAATATAATTTATACTTTTCGTAAAAGACTATCTTTAGAATATATCTATCTAGAATTTATCTACCACCCATTTAATTTAGTAGGGTATGGTAAAGTTCAGAGACATAAACAGATAATAACATTAATAATATCAGAAAAGAAAATCTTGAAATAAAATCTTCTGATCAGTATCCATCCATCAGCTCGTAGAGGCCCGTTATTAGACATAGGTCTTTCCAAGAAAATGTCACTCAGAACGGTTCTCTGCCACTTGCGTTCAACGGCCCTCTGCTACAAGATGAGCCTATGGATAGCGATATTGCCGTAACTGAAAGTCGTCACTTTTTTGCATCCATATTTTTTGAGGGAAAAATGCCACAATCGCACGCATGACAGCCAGATTAGTAATCGTAGTAGGTGTTATAAGTTTTCCAGGAAATAGAAGTTGCACATTGTCCTAGTAAGGTATTCAGCTGATTTGATTTTTATGACCCCTGCCTTAGTACCTAAGGGGTGACTACAATTGTTTTTTATTTTATTTATTTTATTTATTTATTAGATTAACAATTACAGCCATTATTACAGATTTCCCCAATGCAATAGTGTAAATCATCAATTTACAAAATTATCCGTTCATGTCAACATATAATTACAAAAATAAAATTCTACTAAACAATTTAATGTCATAGATACAAATCAAAAATTCTTTTCTAATAGTAAGTCAAAATAAGTAAGTCAAATTGAGAAGATTACAAAATTATCTACATTTGTCACATTATAAAATCACATATCACTATAGCATAATTCAAATAGCATCTTTTTGAATTCCGCAATCGAACAAATAAATAGGTCTATTTTGTCGGCAAGCTGATTTAATGCTCGTAACATACGTGTCAACGGCGCGGTAGTGAAAAGGTTGGTTCTCGCTCTTGGCACTTTAAAAAGCTGCGGCCGGCGACGTCGCGTAACGTATTCGTCCGGTACACACAGCCCCATCAACCCCAGTATTTATTTTTTGTATTTTTATCCCGCCGCCACACGGCGAGTACTTATAGTATAGTAGGTCCCTTTATTATCTCTTAAGACGACCGTTAGAAGGGAAGGAATGATAACACATTGCATATTCAGTTTAACATCTTTGAACAGGACACACTTATAATGCAATCTCAAAATCAGTGCTTAAAAATTCGTTGCATTGCATTTGGCATTTGTTAAAACAAATGCCAAATGCAATATTTTTATTGCCTGCGATTTTAGAATGTTCAATAACGTTGGTCAAGGTTAATACAGGTCGTACGTTAAACTATGTTTTTTTTGTATTGTTTGCTTCATTACTTAAGTTCAGTGGTCGTGGTAAATCGAGGGATTCTTCATTCTTTATACTCTCGTAGAAAATTGACATTTAAATAGCAGTAGAAATTTGTTTCGTTCAGTGAGCTACTCTTTAGTTCCAAATCCCACTTAACGGTAAGTAGCAATCTGATTTTGAAGTACCGTAGCCCGCTGCCAATAAAGAATGTAGCTATCTGGTTATACCCCTGGTATTGTAGTTTCATGATCGGCAGTTAAAATTTACCTTCAGGTTGGATACTTCCTTGTTCGTCACCAACGGCAATAAAAAAAATCACTTTATCATAGAATGAGAATCTCAAAATCACATTCAACTTACACAAAAAATACACAGAAAATTTTAAATATTTATAATTATAATTATATAAAATTTTTAAAACACTACTAAATTAAAATGCTAATGACTTTACACAATTTGAACTGACAATTCCACCATTGCATTTTCATAATTACAGCGTAAAATATTACCAACTATATCTATATTTTTTTTGCTTTTAAATATCACGCTTAATTTTGTAAAACGATATTTGGAATATTAATTATAAATATCACTATGTTTTATATTTATTTAGAATCAAAATATAAAATAAACTTACATTTATTTTTACAATTTTATGTAGAACAATGTTAACTTATCGAGTAGCGAAATCGAACTGTCAGTTGCGCGAGCGTTCTTGTATATGTCGCTAATGATACGATCAGAAGTGCTTATGTTAGCGTTTTCCGTGACTTAAAATGTACGCAGAATCATCGGCTCTATGATTGATCCCTTTCAATTATATCGGATTTTTGTTACATTGGCGTATATGAACGATAATTAATCGCGTCTGACATTGACCTCCATATACAAAACAGACTAAGGACATTGTTATTACAGCTTAGATAACGTTAGGTACACAAATCATAGTTACTCTGTGTTTATAGTAGATGTTGATTGTTATAAAATAGCTCGTTTATTATAATTTATTTGATATTTCCTTATTAATATTTATTAAAATATGTATGTATGGATCTACATGTTGGGCGACAAAAGCGGCAGAGATGAAAATGTTGATATGGATGTGTGTTGTGACGAGATTGGATAAAATAAGGAATGAACATACGAGTATTAGAGGAAGTTTGAAAGTTAAGGAGCGTACTCTTGACATAGTATAGAAATGTTATGAGATGGGATGAAAGTAATATTGTGAAGAAAGTTTTAAATATGCACGTTCAAGGCCTTAAGGGTAACGTAAAACCAAAGAAAAGATGGATGGACAGAGTGAAGCATGCCATAGATAGGCAGGGGGTGATCATAAAGATAATGTCTGATAGGACAGTATGAAAGAAGAGGATATCATCATCATCATCTCAGCTCAAACATGTTCCACTGCTGGATGCGAGCCTCTTTTTACTTAGGATATTAGGAGAGAAATTGACCTACACCACTCTGGTTTTATTTTTCTGTTTCAGTTTTCCTTCTCTTGCATATATATTATATGCATATTTTATCCCTTAGTCGTCTTTTACAATCACCCACGGGTAAGAGGTTAGTGAATTGTATTCTTACTCCGTCAACACACGAAGGATGTTCTAATGTAATTTTCATATAATATTGTTGTAATGTAAGTTTTAACGGAACGTTTAGTTTAGCCGTTGAATTTGTATCATTTTGACAAGTTTAATTTTTCATTTTCGGATTTAAAGATTGTTCGTGAGGATCGTATGAAAGATAATATTTTATTAGATTGAATATTTTGTAGCAACATTTCTATAAACCTATACTGTATTGCACGCCTCATAAGCGAAGCGTTGAGGTCTTGCTCTACTCTCGACTTATGAAAATCAAGCACTTTTCAAACCTACAAATGATTGTATTTTTCTCACATTGCACTTATAGGATAATATTATTATAGGGGAGACCTGTCCAAAATCGTATACATAAGCGGTAATCTATACAATCGCTGTAATAATACACAATGAAGTTATCAAATCAACATATTTATTGACCAGTCTTATCAGGTACGTAATTGTAGGAACAAATACTGAAATATGTAACTTATCTATAAAATAAACATATTAAAACAAAAACACTTCAAATTACGGTTTTACCCCGGGCACTGTCCAAAACCGTACACCATATACGATTTTGCCCCAACGTTCACACCAGACATTTAGTGCACAAAAAATCATCAAGATCATCGGAATCATAACCTGTACAGCCTTCATGGGCCCAACCATTACAGGAAGTACACTGTATCCAACCTTCACCCATGCGACTTTGACCATATTCTTCAAGACAGTACAGGCAAAAATCTTTACTATCTCCCGTTTTACTTTGTATCTTATCCTTGTGTTTTTCTTGATTTCTGACAGATTCGACTTTGATTTTTTAATTTTCGATTGTAAGTTACTTAGAAGCTCATCTTTATATGGAGATGATGTAATTATTGAAGTTTTATCTCTACGACGGGTGATACGTTTTGTGCTATTTTCTACTCGAGGCAAAGGCATTATATCCGACGGTGATACAAGATATTGTGAATCGGCTAGTCGGCTGCACCACGGTGTCGTGGGAATAATACATGACATATTGCTTGTAGACTCTATTTGAAATTCCACCGGTGTGGATGTAGGAGAAGTGCCAGATAACGTATTGACGGGCAGAGCTGAAATTCGTTCAATTGGTGGTTCTTGCGAAATAGATGACTCTAAAGATGATGTAGAAGACAAAGTGTTTGTGATTGAAGATTTAGTGGAATTTTCTTCCTGTAAAACCATCTCGGTTGTTTCAGCAGCTGCAAAATCTGCATTACTAAACACATTTCGATCTACAGATCGACCCTACAGGGTATATGCCAGTCTTAGAAAAACCGGAGAGGGCATTCTGCATTGAAGCCGCCCTGGCGTAAACTGCACCAAAAAGTCTAGAGAGTTGGAATTGTGTGACAATTCTGCCAGGATTGTTTCGCAGAAACGTGTTTACTTCCTGCGTGTAAAAAGTACTCAGCGGGCCCATCAAACTAACGTCCAATGGTTGGAGCCTATGGGTACAGTGTGGAGGAAAGCTCAACATAATAACTCCATTGTCTCGGGCTTTCATTATCAATGGAAGGTTTTTTGTATGGGTGGAATGTCCATCCAGCAAGAGCAAGACAGGGTTTTCTTTTGTTGGCTTTACAGATGAGATCAGATGATCTAACCATTGAACAAATATTTCACTTTGTATCCACCCACTTTGATAGCACACTGCTATAGTACCCGGTGGAGCGCCATCAAGCAATTCAGCCTTCATGCGCATTCTTGGAAATATTAGCAGCGGTGGCAGATAATGTCCAGAGGCAGACATGCAAAGCACAGCAGTAGTCAGCTGACCCCTCTCAGCAGAGCTTGCTAAACCAACTTGCTTCTTCCCTTTCAAAGCGAGAATTCTGCTCTGTCTTTTAGGCACGGTAGTCAGCCCAGTTTCGTCAACATTGAAAATGTGAGTTGGTGAAAATTTGTATTGATCCATTAGGCTTTCAAGCAAATCAAAAACTTACCCACGCTGACCCTATTAAAACCCATCGCTCTTGCAATAGAAGTCGGCTCAGCAGCACGCAGTGCCAGTTCAGGGTGTCTCTTCAAAAAACCAGATAGCCAATCCTCTCCAGCTTCTTTCCGTTCTTTATTAAAATTATGATGGATAGCATTGGCATCAGCGAGTTGGTAAGCTAATTGTCGCAGGTCCTTGTATGTTAACCCAAACAAACGTTGTTCCATCAATAGAACGTGCTGAACTAAAGTAGCTTCTTGATCAGCTGAAAAAATTGTCTTGAACCGACCCAATCCTTTTTGTGTTGCCACTGTTAGGTCATTCTTTTGTCTATATGTATTATGGTGGTCTATATGTATATGTATTATGGTGGTGGTCTATATGTATATGTTAATAATAACACGATCTTGCAATGTACTTTTAGGCACGCCGTAGACTTGAGATGCTTTGAGATACCCAAAAGTTCCTTTGGTCACGCTCATTACGGCCTTTTTCATTTTTTCGATATCCCAGTCCTGTCTAGTAGTCATTCTCGAATAATTGCGCGGCATTTTTGATCTGTAAACAAAAGAAAAAATTTCAGCCTATCGGGGTACAACCGTATACTAACCGATTTTACCCCGTACGGTTCTGACCCAAGGTAACCTCAAACGAACATTTGCACACCATAAAAAAAACAAAGAGATTCGGTTAAAACAAACACTGAATATACCTAATAGGAGAAACACATACAATGATATCGTAAATTGCGTACTTACATTTAATTCCATTAACAGTGCACACCTGAAGTAGTTATTTTGATAAAAATTAGATCACAGCACCCGAAAAACAATAAAACTGTTTAACTTTGCAACGAACGTGGTGGCAACAACAAGTTTTTGTCGCCATTTACTCTCTCACTGGTAAATCACATTGGCTGAAGTTTGAGCGCGAAATTCAAACAATCAACAGCTATAAGGGCACCATACGACTTTACCCCGGTATACGGTTTTGGACGGGTCTCCCCTACATATGTCAAGAAAAAACATTCGTCTAAACGTATTTGATATTTTTAAAAAGCAATTATTTTGTTTAAAGTAAGAAAAAGTTGATTAAAAAAAATTTCGAGGACGTCCGGATGTTACCGTAAAGTATCTGGCATTCTGTTCACCGTAAAAATGAATGTATCGAAGTTTTTCTTTTATTAAAAGCTTCATAATCGCAACGCGCTGTTTCCTTTCGAAAATAGCTTGGTAATTCTTTGTCGTGTAATTGCAATTAATAAAAAACTAAACTGCTTAGTCATTAGTGTATGTATACTTTATGAAAATTGGGTTCGTTATATTTTTTGTTCGTCCATTCGGACAAGCAAAGGAAATAAATCCCATTCAGCCTATACAGCTATGTTTAGCTCTACGTCGAGAATGGCACAAGATATCTAAAGTATTTTTTTTTCTTTCATTACGAGTACATACTCGTAATGACACAAGCTTTTATTTAGTTTCACCTGTCCCGTTGTCTGTAATCAAATCTTGCAAGTTAAATTTGATCCCCTTCCCGGTTTCCGATTGAGCTGAAATTTTGCATACATGTATAAATTAGATGACAATGCAATATTATTGTGACATAGAGCTGACCTGATGATGGACCTGGAAGCTGGCCATAGGAACTCCGTAATTAAACGACGCAACCCGATCGAAATTGGGCTTATTTGATTCGTCTTGACGAGTACTTTGACACTATATGGAAACCAGGGTCTGATCATGGACCTGGAAGCTGTCCATAGGAACTCCGTAATTAAGCGGCGCAACCTCATCGAGTTTGGGCTCGTTTGATTCGTCTTGACGAGTACTTTGAGACTATATGATAACCAGGGTCAGACGATGGACCTGAAACCTGGCCATAGGAAAACTCGAAACAAAACCCTATACCAACACGTCTGACCAGCGCGGTATAGTAGGTTAATTTCCCTCCCACTATGAAGGAGGTCCGCTGCCAACAGTGGGATATTATGGGCTATGATGATGATGATGATGATGAATTCTGAAATCTATATTGGGTCCTTTTAAATTTTCATTCCTCTCAAACCCTTGTAGTGACGGGATAAAAATAAAGTTGTCGCCATCCCTATTTGACCGTGGGAGTCGTATAAATCTAGTGAGAGGATATCCAGGAGAATGGGCACTTGCCACTGAAGAAAAAGACCGCGTACCAGTGACCCACCCGCACGGCTTCTAGAGGTATATTGTAGGGCGGGTCTAAGGGGTCTTGCGCCGCTTTTCCTGTCGCCCCGGACGGATTAGCTGGGTTTGACGTACCGTAGCCCGCTGCCAAAAAAAAAGGAGAATGGGCACTCTCCTGTAAAATTTATAACACCAATTGTGATCGCCAAAACGCCTGCTAAACGTAATGATTATGGCATTATCCCTTTTTTATTTTTTTTTTATTTTTATTGGTGGGCTATGGATGCGTCTCGCTCCGCCGAATCGGTCCGGGGTGACGGAAAGGCGGCGCGTGACCCCATAGACCCACCGTAAAACCTTCTCTCTTCGCTGTGCGAGCGGACCACCGGTACTCGATTTTAACTTCGGTGGCCCGCCCGGCGGTTTACCCTCGCGGGTTCCTCTCGTCGACGCCCCGACAGATTTCGCCGTCGGGGCGTCGCCCTCACGCGGTGGCCTCACGTCGGGTGACCGGACAATTCCCCGGTCCGATCACCCGAGGCCTCGGTTAGGGCGGCATCAGGCGTATTCGCGACGCGCTGCCCCGGCCGCTAACGGCGGCCCGGGTCGCGGGAATCCTCCCGGACTCGTTCCGCAGCCTCCTTCTGCGAGATGACAGCCTCGCAGAAGGCGGCGACCGCGTCCCAGTTCCTGACGCTGTCGACCATCGCCCTCGCGACAGCCGGCAGCGTCAGGTCGGCACCGATAACTGCAACGAGGTCACGGCGATGCCGGTCAAAGCCCGGACACACCTCCAGCGTGTGTTGCGCCGTGTCCTCGTCACTGCTGCAGTGGTGGCAGGCCGGAGTCCACTCCCTATACGCGACCGTGTGCAGGTACAAGCCGAAGCATCCGTGCCCCGACAACACCTGCACCAGTCGAAAGGAGAGGACTCCGTGCCGCCGCTCCATGCACTCCATCAGTACGGGCCGGAGAGCCTCGACGGTGACGACACCGTGTCTAGGCCTCTCCAGCCGCGTAGCCCAACGGGCGATGACGTCTCGGCGGGCGTCCTCGCGCCAGGTGGCTATCTCGCTCAGCGATGGGGAGCCACCTTCGTCGCGCAGTGAGGTCACCCGCTGGTAGAGGTTGGAGAGCATCTCCGCCTCTAGGTCCCACGGGGGTGTCCCGGCCAGTAGGCATGCCGCCTCTAGGGGTGTCGGGGATAGAGTGTCAATAGACGATCTCTCCGGCATCCCGTAAAAGCGCGGAAGGGACCGCTGTTAGGTTTTAGTGGGAATTCCGGCCGTCAATCTCATGGCCGGCGAGTCCCACACACCCCCCCGTCTGTCACTGGCGGGGGATGTGCGCAAAAGCATTTCCACAGCGTAAACAAAAAAAAAAAAAAGGCATGCCGCCTCGGTCGATACCGTGCGGTACCCGCGAATGGCTCTGACCGTCATGACTCTCTGGGGTCTCCACAGAACAGCCCTAAGCTGGGCGTTCAGAGCCCTCGCCCACACGGGTGCGCCGTACATGGCCATCGAACGGATCACCCACGCATACAGCCGTCGGCCCTCGAAGCTGGGTCCGCCCACGTTCGGCATGAGCCGCGAAAGGGCGGACGCCGCGCCGACCAGCCGGGGAGCAATTCGGCGAAAATGCTCCCGGAACCACCATCGCCCGTCGAGCACCAGACCCAAGTACTTCATATGGGCCTGGATGCTGATGTGGACGGAGTTGACGACTAGCGAGGCGCCGATTGGCGGCCTTACGCGTGGCCCATGGAATAATAGGGACTCCGTCTTATTTATGGCATTATCCCTACTTAAGAAGTTCTATGTCCAACAATAGAACATTGATAGAAAAATAGATAATTAAATAATACCTGGCTCCAATCAAAATATTTTTTTTATAAACTTATAATATGAATTATATCGATTAAATAAATAATAATATATAAACCCCTTTGCATTTTACACGCCACGGAAGGTCGGTAATTGTTTTTTAATATTATATATCATCATTCTTCTAATCTTATCCCAATTACTTGGGGTCGATACAATATGTACTCTTTTTTCATAGTACATATTGTAAAAGTTATTGGCGATAGTTTTATGACAGGCCACCTGCCAGACCTCAACTCTCCTTGGGAATGTAATTGTTGACCAAACGGCATCAGACGGAGTTGACCCAGGTCGTTATAATGCTGTTAGTCGTCTTTTACGATATCCGCGAGCAAAGTAAGTGTTGGTAGTATTCGTAGCCGCTACTACACAGCTTAATATTATATAATATTACTTACTAGCTTCTGCCCGCGGCTTCGCCCGCGTAAAAGCTTACTTTCCTAAAGTTTTTGATCCCCTATTTTTATTTTTGACCTTCGGTAATACAGTGCAACGGTATTACAATACTCAGGGTTGGAACTTCATTACTGGACTGCTAGATGGCGTTGAAGAAGCTAGATTTTGAGATTTTTTGACGAAACAATTTTTTTATTTTTCATATAAAAATTTTGATTTTTTTTAATAAAAAGTATCCTATGTTACTTTTAATAACTCCAAGAATATGTGTACAATGTTTCATGATGATCGGTTGAGTAGTTTTAGCGTGAAAGCGTAACAAACAAACTTACATTCACATTTATATATTAGTAGGGATGTTATACATATATTTAATCTTATATGTATGGTCACGGAGTAAGAATACAATTCACCACCGTCTTACCCATGCGGCAATGTCTTACCACGTGCGTCGTAAAAGACGACTACGATTTATAATATGCAGATAACATCACAGGAAGAGAAGGAAAACTCAAAGTGAAACGTAATATCAAGCCATCTGACCAGCGTGGTATAGTAAGTTAATTTCTCTCTTAGAGTGAAAGAGGGTCAAGCGCAGCAGTAAGACCTTTATGAGCTGAAATGATAATAATGATTACTCGGTGGCCCGCTCGCATGGCGAAGAAGAGGTGCTTGCAGGGTGGGTCAATGGGGTTGCGCGCCGCCTCTTCCGTCACCCCGGACCGATTTGGCGGGGTGCGACGTCCATGGCCCACCACAAAAAAAAAAAAAAAAAAAGAGTGAAAGAGGGTCAAGCACAGCAGTAAGACCTTTATGAGCTGAAATGATAATAATGATTACTAACTGTGAATTTGGAAAATTTTTATTCAGATAATTACTACTCAGACCATTACGTTACCTGTGTAACCATTTTTAATGTTTTCCACGTCCTGGTCTTTTTCAGATATCTGCTTAATTAACATAATGCAATTATAAACGTGTTCTTTTATTAACAATTTAATTAGCATATTTAAATAAGTATGTTTATCACAAACCGAATGAGATAAGAACAAATTTGTTTATTACTTTACAGGAAACAAACTATTTGGCGTGCGGTAATAGCTACGTATACTACCAACCGTAACGTTGCTCAAGAATGTTGTAAAACTTGGCCGTGTGGTGACGGAGTAAGAATACTATTCACCACCCCATATCTTACCCGTGGGTGATCGTACGAGATGACTAAGGGATATAAAACGCATACAAAATCTATGCGAGAGAAGGAAAACTCGAAACAAAACCCTATACCAACACGTCTGACTAGCGCGGTATGGTAGGTTAATTTCCCTCCCATTACGAAGAAGGCTCGAGCCCACCAGTGGGATATTATGGGCTGTGATGTTGTAAAACTAAGAGCTAAACATTGATCAGGACTAACTCAATCTGATGCTGTTTTAATCCACAATTATATTCTTAAGGAGGGTTGACGTCAGGCACGCAGTACATCATAAGACTATTAAGTTTTAAAATATTAAGCCAAAACTTTTGCAATATTATCATTCATCATCATCATCATCATCATCATTCTCCTACTCTTATCCCAATTACTTTGGGTCGAATACAATATGCACTCTTCTTTTATAGTACATATTGTAAAAGTTATTGGCAATAGTTATATGAGCGGCCGCCAGCCATACGTCAACTCTACCTGGGAATGTAATTGTTGACCAAACGGCATCAGTTGGAGTTGGCTCAGGTCGTTATAAGGCTCTTAGTCGTCTTTTACGACATCCACGAGCAAAGTAAAGGGTTGGTAGTATTCTGAGCCGCTACCACACAGCAAACTTTTGCAATATTATATATGAATGTAAATATATACAGAAAAAAAGAGAGGTTACTTTACAATTACTATGAAATTTTAGTGAAAATTATAACGTTTATTAGGATTTGCCAACAGATGGCTCCGTTTATTTTCGAGTTAAATTATATAAATTATAATCAGACGACGATAAATTATGTTCATTTTAATAAAAAAACTAACTAACTAATTAATATACATACATTTATTTATCTTTCATCACTAGGGGGGAATATATATCTTCAAAACAGTGTCATTATCATCATCATATTTCATGTACATCCTACTGCTGGTTTCGTGCCTCCTCTACAATGGGACGGATTTACCTACTCTACTATACGCTAGATGCATATTATTAATTTCTTTGTCATTTTTTGCGACACTTACGGGCAAGAAAGGGTAAATTGTGTTCTTACTCCTTCACCACATAGCTATATCAAATTGGTGAATTAACATGCTTGTGGTTGATGTATTATGTGCGAAAATTTAATTAATATGAAAGAGAACTTCTGGAATTAATAAATTAATAATAATATATATTAAAGACGATAATTTCTCCGTGTGGTGACGGAGTAAGAATACAATTCACCACCCCCTATCTTATCCGTGGGTGATCGTAAGAGACGACTAAGGGATATAAAACGCATATAACATCTATGCAAGAGAAGGAAAACTCGATACAAACCCTATACCAACACGCTTGACCAGCGCGTTATAGTAGGTTAATTTCTCTCCCATTATGGAGGAGGCCCGAGCCCAACAGTGAGACTTATATGGGATGTGATGATGATGATAAAAGACGAACGTATGTACTTTATATATTTAGGACTTTTATATATTCAGGGACTTTTATTACATGGTAATATTTTAGCCCCATCGTACCTTAATCACTAATGATATTCAACGATAATATAGATTGATGCAATTTTTGATATAGAAACATTTTGTACGATTCTCTAGCGACATTTGATATTAGGTCTGTTAGGATGTTGATAAACATTCCAACATCCTAACAGACTATAAAAAAAAAATAATAAAAAAAAAAAAAATCGTACAAATTCAAATTAAACTTTAGTAACAATGGTTCTCTCCACCTCTGATGTTTGTTACAGTCCATCAGTAGGTGTTGGACATCATCAAGTGACCCACATAGATCACAATTTGGTGATTCCACCTTGTTCATGAGGTGTTCAAGCTTTCTGTTTGGGTAATGACCTGACCGTAATCTATGTGCAATAATAATTAAGTTTTTGCTTAAACTACTATTAAAGAATCAATCGATGTATTAAACGATGACACAACCTTAGTATTAAACGATGACACAACCTTGTTATTCAAATTACTGAAATTTTATCATTTAATATGCTTAAATATTTATAAAAACCCAATTACGAAGCGAAAAATGATGTCACAAGTGGGATTCGAACCCACACCTATTGGGAGTCTGGCCCAATCGTGCTGCCACTTACACCACCGTGAACTATTGTAGGACATTCAAATATCGCTTCGTACTCTACGTACGTCTCCTTAAATACGTAAATATGATACGAAGCGAGATTTATTTTCATATGCTTCTCATAAAAACATGCAGTATTCTTAACAAAAGTTTTATACTCCAAACAAGTTTAACAAATAAGGAAACTAAAATATACTTGTACGAAGATTTCATTGAGAGCTTGTGCGCTGTACCGATGCGGAACACGAGTTCGTAACTAAACTACTTGTGTTGGTACTAGTTCTATTATACACATTATGGCTGGCATTCCTAAAACTAGCACTTGTAAACCCTTGGTTCTTTTATCTATGTTGTGTCGGTTCAAGAATACAATGTTTTAATAGGTATTATCTCACCTTGATTAAAATGCCGGTGAAGTATATACATATAAGTCGTGATTTCGATTCCTACGAGTACAATACTTTGTGTGATCCACAAATTGTTTTATTGAATGTTTGTAACATCCTCCGTAATACAAGGATTATTACTGGTGCAGGGAGTTCTTTTTTAAAAAAATATAAATATTTTAAATTATAAAATGAAGGCGAAGAAAGGAAGATTCACCACTTTCCCACGGTTAATCAATATACCGTACACCTTTTTTTTTTTTTTTTTTTTTTTGGGGTGGGTTATGGTCGGCGCTCTTCTCGCACCACTCCGTCCGGGGCGACAGAAAGGCGTAAGCACGCATACCCGTAACCCACCCACGAACCTCGCCTACGTCGTTGGACCGGCCACTGGAGCAGCGTGAACTTGTCGTCAGTGGCCGGCCCGATGGAATACCCCCTGAGAGGTACCCTCCCCTTGAGCGACGTCCCCCCCCCCGGGGCGGACGTCGTTCCCTCCTCGCGCGGTCAGCCTCTCGGCGGGTGACGGACTAATTCCCCGGTCCAGTCATCCGCGGCCTCGGCTAGGGCGGCATCAGGCGCAGGTAATCGCGCCTACGCCGCCCCAGTCGCCGGCGGCGGTTCGCGTCGTCGAGGAGACGCTCCTCGCGCACGCGCTCCGCCGCCTCCTTCCGCGAGACTACTGCCTCGGAGAAGGCTGCGACCGCGTCCCAGTTCCTGACGCTGTCGAGCATCGCCCTGGCGATGGTCGGCAGCGTCAGGTCGGCACCGATGATTGCGACGAGTTCACGGCGCTGCTCTGCCCAAGCGGCACACGCCTCGAGCGTATGCTGCGCCGTATCCTCGTCGCAATCGCAGTGGTGGCAGGACGGTGTACTCTCCCTCCTGACGACCGTGTACAGGTATTTGGCGAAGCATCCATGCCCCGTCACAACCTGCACCAGTCGGAAGGAGAGCACCCCGTGCCGCCGTTCCAACCACTGCATCAGCACCGGCCGGAAGGCCTCCACAGTCCGCACACCGAACCGAGGCCTCTCCAGCCGGACTGCCCAACGAGCAATGACGTCTCGGCGGGCGTCGACACGCCAGGCGGTGAGCTCCCTCAGTGAGACCACACCGCCCCCCGTTCGCACCCCCGACACCCGCCGATACAAATCGGCGAGCATTTCCGCCTCCAGGTCCCACGGGGGAGTCCCGGCCAACAGGCACGCTGCCTCCGTCGCCACCGTGCGGTACCCGCGTACGGCCTTGACCGCCATGGCCCTCTGTGGTCGCCACAGAAGAGCCCTGAGTCGGACGGTCAGGGATCCCGCCCACACCGGGATCCCGCCCACACCGAATACCGTACACCTCAAGAAAATACGGGATGGGATCTAGGTGGAATAGGATATTAAGAAATCTTACTCTTGTGATGACAACAAATGGCGCCATTTGAAGCAGAACCGTCCAGAGGATGCGACGCTTAGAGGCGAAACACGTGTCAAATCTTTCTTCCAAGCTCTACGGAAAGTTGCAAGTTGAAGTTCTGTAGGGTGCTCATCAAAAGAGTAAGATTTCTTTAAATCCTATTCCACCTTGATCCCATCCCGTATTCCTTCCTTTCTTGAGATGTGCGGTATATTGATTAACCATGGGAGAGTGGTGGGTTTTCCTTCCTCTCCTCCATTTTATAATAATAATGGATTTCCGCCATGTATCGCCTAATTCAATCAATAATTATTAAAGTATAAATATCATATTTATATATGTATTATTTTAAAATATCTATAATAGTATATGTATCTATGTAATTATCGTATTGTTACTTAATATTGCTGATATGTCGCCTTCAACATTATTATTTGTTAGGCAGGTAACCAAAATTTATTAATTTTCTATTCTCTTTCCAATGCTGCAGCAATCTTTTTATATCTTCATTTCTAATAAAGAAAATAAGTGAATATGTTATTAGCATGTATGTGAATGTATGTGTATATGTATGTATGCATTATGTTTAAGTGTATGTGTGTGCGAACGTGTATGTGTATGTATATTGTATGTAAGTTACAAATGATTTTGGCACTGTGTTTAGATCTATATATTGCACCTGTATATATTTTTTTATGTTGTAAGAAAACATACTTTTACTCATTCTCTCAAAGGTTTTACCTGAAAATCAGCGGTGTATCACGTTTGTGATGCAGCTTATGCTGAGGTGAGACCTTTTTCGGTATCCTATGTACCTATTTGAATTTGTAATTATCAATTTGTATTATTTTGGAAGCCGAAATAAATGATTTTCTTTCTTTCTTTCTTTCTTTATATTATTTTAAAAGGCAAGATACTACTAAAAGCTGTGCTATACTGTCCAATATTCTAGTTATTAGTAAGGTTTTTAATAAAAAAGAACGTCTTTTAATATCTGAGAACAATGGTATCTTAGATGCCTATTTGTTGGAGCTTGTTACATATAGGAAAGTAGAACAAAAGCTATTGTTACTATATTGAAAATTAAAATGGGCAAGGCGAACCTTTAAAAGACTTTTTTAATATATATTTTTATTACTATAGTTCATCTAATCTAAGAAGTGCATTTTGACGTTTCGCATTTTTTAATACACAATAACCTTGGTCAAACGTATACACATGATTGCAAACAATATATCTGAAATTTTAAAGAACTATTAAGTTATTTACATAATTAACGTTGCGGGTGAGCTTCTTGTACAATAATGTAATGTTGAAACTCGTAAAACTAATTTAAAATTAAAATAACATGGTAAATAGTAATTATTATTGACGATCTTACAATATCACGTCATAACATTCTAAACAGTAGTGCTTGACAACTTCCAATTCACGAATATCTAAATAATCGGTAAAAATATTAGATTAATATATTTAATCGAATAGAGATTTTGACAGAAATGTACGTTTCGACAATTTTATTGATAAGGAAATAATTATTAATGTTCGCGACGATGATAATTCAAGTGATAGTAGTAATTCAGAATAAATAGCTATTTGCAAATCCAGTTTTTGTTTTTACTTAACCTAATCCTACTAAGTATGATGAATAGATTTTATGATGAAATAATTGAATTTGTTCAGTATTAATTTAGTACTTAATATTCCATCTTCTTTTTGAAAAATAAAAAAATAAACCGATTATTAATTACAAAGAATTAGTATCGATTTCCCATTAAAATCGGATATTTTCGATAGCGATTATTTGGTTCACATACTAGACAACTTACTCTGACAGTTGTCAAAGTGCACTTCTTAGATTAGATAGACTATAAATGTTTAAGGTAGAATTCTAATTATGAATTCATGGGCATAATGTTGGCATGATATTTTCATTGATAAGTAGTATCTGTGTGTGTGTCAATATAAAAAAAAAAATATCCGTGCGTAAAAAGTACACATATTAGAAATGAAAATTTGGCACACTAATTTTTAACCGACGTCAAAAAAGGAGGAGGTTCTATGTTTCATTGTATGTATTTTTAAATCTCGTTTACATACATCAAGCAATAGCGTGTATTCTCTCTCTTTCTCTCTCTCTCTCGTGCCGCGTTTCTAGTGTAACGTTTCATCTGTAAAAGTTTTACCATCATGCGCGCAAAGAAGTTTCAATTCAAAATAAATATGGCGCGTAACGGAAAAATGTGGCTTAGAAATATAGATGGCGCGTAACAGAAAAACGTTAGAATTTTTTTTCGCCCATACGCATTGATGTATTAAAAAATCCAAGATACACACTCAGCGACTCAAAACCGTCCGCATAAAAAGAGCGCATTATTTAAAATTATGCGCTCTTTTGAAATAGTCTTGCGTCGCTCGCGTCTGTTTGCGCTCGTTAAAAATACCCAAGTGTTCGATGAGAAATTGTAAAAATATTACGTCAAAACGGTTAAAAAAGCATGGGATATCGTATTTTCGGTGAGTAAAAGAGTTTGTTGATTTGTTTTTGTTGATTTTATGACTAAATACAGGACGTAATATCTGATTTTGATTTAATTTGTTTAAAAACTTCACTCACGGTCTAAATATAATACGACAAATTTCAATGGCCGCTTTTTCAGTGTAAGAACGACTACTACACGGCCTTTTATTTTAGTCGCACAATCCAAACGACCTGTTTTTATTTAATAGAGTCGATTTTTTTTATTGTATTTAATTTTTTAATTAATAAGTTTATTCACTTTGAACTTTTTTGTATTTAGTTTTTAATAAGTATTTATACGTTAGAAAGTATATTAGAATAATTATATTGTTCTTAATCGAATACATACATTATAATAATTATATTGTTCTTAATAGAATACGGGTGACTATTGAACAAGACGAGTTGTTTTATTTGCATATTTTATTTCTGCTTTATATATAAACCAAACTAAAAAGTAGAAAATAACTTTTTTAATAATTCATGTTAAGGCAGAGCGATAAATAAGAGAAATTATTTTAATGTAAAAATCGCTACTCTTAGTATCTAGTCATATGAGGCAAGTGTGCGGTATGGTAAGTATGCAAATCCACGTATATCAGTCCAAAACGCACCAGGCACCCCTAGCTTTTTTACATAAAAATAATTTCTCTTATTTATCGCTCTGCCTTAACATGAATTATTAAAAAGTTATTTTCTACTTTTTAGTTTGGTTTATATATAAAAGCTTGTTTTTTTAATATTTTTTAAACTATTATTTATTAGTAACCATGTCAGTGCAAATATTTATAATGTATAAAAAATGCTGAACAGTTTTGATAGTTTTTGTAAAATTGTAAATTGCTACAATAATAATTATAAATTAAATGTTTTAATAATAACAAATCATAACAACATACATTTTATATATAGTATCATTCTCTTTTTGTACTGGCAATGAATTTGTATTAATTTTGTATTTAAAATGTGAGTCAAAATTTAATATCTTATAGGGTAGATATAAATTTCTGTAATAACAATGACATATTGGACGTAAGACACATTAGTCCTCCCGTGACCATGATCACTGTAAAATGTTCGAAACGTCGGGAAATTAAAAATCAAATACAAACGCGATAGAAACCGTAAAAGTGGATTATTTCAAATTTAAATAAATGATTTTACGAGTTAATATTTGTTTCATTGATGTACACATGTCCTTCCTGCCCAAAAACATATTTACGCTCAGGTAAAAGTATAATTATGGGTTTAGAACACAATTTAACTAACTCTTAAAATACTAACTCAATGTCTTATAATAAAAAAAATATACAAATATTCGTCTTCACTCCATGTCCTGTCCTGCCGGCTAACTTCGGTCGTAAAAAAATGATAGGTTATTGAACACTGCTTTGTAATAACAACTTTAATAAATGCGCGTAAGATTGAATTTGCAAAAAATATGTTTATAGCAAAACTATAATTACGTAGGTATAACCATTGAGTGTTTGGTGACAGTTTGGAGTGCTACTTTTGTTTGAAACTGGTTTTTTTTTTTTTTTTTTTTTTGTGTGTCTTAGTTGTTAGCCTCAGGTGGCTATGACAACTTTACCCGGACTGTGGGTGAGCGCTGAGGGCTCTCAACCCGTGCTTTGAAACTGTGCATCTTGGGTTTTTATATATCAATGCCCATACGTCGATAAAGAAGTTTCACTTCAATAATTTTTTTTCAAAACACTCACTTCATGATAAAATTATAAAGATAAGAAAAAAAAACTTTATTAAAGTGTTGTTTTTTATAACTTCTTACCTTTTTTTTTGCAATTATCACCTTTTTATTATTATAGAAAGTGTTGTGTTTAATTAAAATCAGTCTTGCATATAATTTAAATCTAGGCTTCACAGTGCTGATCATCTTAAGCTAAGCTATTGTGTACTTACTCTTTAATTTGCCTCTCTGTTCATAGCTAAGAGATCACCAGGTGCGAAATCAAGGAATCGATATTACCAGTCCGCGCAAATGGCAAAGGGGAGTTTCGGATGGAAGACGGGACCATAGCATGCCAAAAAATTATCAGGTAAATGGGCACGAGCTCATTTCTGTCGTGCGGCTACCAATCCTGGTGTTTAATAACCTTGCAAAGCGTCTTATGTCCAACAATGGATGTCAGCTGATGGACTTAATTTAATGTTAACGCTGGGTTCTAGTCCCTCAGTAAGAGCAACCTTGACCTACTATATCACGCTGATTAAACGGGTGAGTACAAGGTTTTATTTCGAGTTTTCCTTCTCTTATATAGAGGCTATATGCATATTATATTACTTAGTCACCTTTTACGACACCCGCAACCAAGATAGGGGGTAGTATATTATATTCTTACTCCTTAATCACATGGCGAGTGCAGAGAGCATACATTTCCAAGTAAAATTCATCATCGTCATCTCAGCTCATATGCCCCACTGTTGGGCTTGAGCTTAGCTAGGCCGCAGCCTACCATTATAAACCCCAAACCCACTCCAGTTGGGCTTCCGGCTCTCTCGCTCACCGAACGAAGCGCAACAGCACATTACCATTACTCAGACGTGGATCTTCTGCGAGAGTGTGGTAGGTACACGGAGCAAGTACAAAGTAGTTTATATTTGCTCTGTGGTGCGGTACTACCCCGGATGGACCGGCCCGCGGTTTTAGACAGAGAAATGTCAACAGTGTTGTCCTACCACTAACAACCTGTTTGCGATTAACCTAATAATCGACCTCTAGATGAGAGCGCGGTCGCAAGCTGAGAACATCCAGCAAAGGTCGGCGAGATTGTAAATTTTTTTTAACTAATCTTTATAAGTGAAATTCTTTACAATATAATTAATAATTATTAAGTCGATTGTAAATTATCAAATAAGATCCAAATAGAAATAAATTTAACATAAGCTATTTCAAAGTTGAAAAGGTCCTTGTTTCTTGGCTGTATATTAACTTATTCACGTCTATAGGGACTTGAGTAAGATGACCAAGAGACATACTACATTAACAATATGATTTATAATATTTTCTTTGTTCTAATATAGAATAAGAAATGTATTAAAATCTGTGAGATGAATTTACGCATTCAGGGAAAATGATTTTAATGCAATATGTCAAGAGATGTTTCTTCAAATTTTTTGTTGCGCCAGTGACGGAAAAGTTAAGGAGTGAAAGATTGACATGGTATGGACATGTGATGAGACGGGATGAAAGTAATGTTGTGAGGAAATTTTTAAGTATGAATGTTGAAGGCTTTAGGGGTAAGGAAAGACCCAAGAAAAGGTGGATGGACTGCGTGAAACACGACATGGATAGACAAAGTGACCACAGAGATGACGTCTGATAGGGTTGTATGAAAGGAGAAGACATATTGCGTCGACCCCAAATAAATTGGGATAAGAGCAAGTTTATGATGATGTTTCTTCGAATTTTATTCTTTCACTCAAATAAAAATAAAATCTATAGATAAAAATTTAAATTTTAACGATTAAAAATTTATAATAAAACATGAAGAATCTAAATCGTAAATATACTTTGTATGTGAATGTTTCAGGTGTACAAAGTTCGTATGAATAAAATATTTGATACTAGTTTTAAATTTGGTGAGATTGGAATTTATTATAAATAATTTATATCCAATGGTTTAAAATCTAAGAATGATTGCCACTTTTGGAAAACTAAACTTTTCTTTTTGTACTGGCAATAAATTCGTATTAAAATGTGGGTCAAACTTCTAATAACTGATACTGTAGCGGGTAAATATATATTTCTGTAATAACGATGACTTTTGGACGTAAGACACCTTAGTCCTCTCATGTCTATGAACACTGTGAAGTGTTCGAAACGTCGGGAAATTAAAAATCAAATACAAACGCGATAGAATCCGTAAAAGTAGTTTTATTTCAAATGTATAATACTTGCGTAAACACTAGTAATCATTACTTTTGGAAAATACTATGTGAAGAGTTTTCGAATATGGTGATAGCTTAATGAGCAGAGTATGTTATGATACATTGTTTTTATTTATAAATCTTAAAAACAGGCTGTGGGTGATTCCTAAAAAGATAAATATCAACACTGTCTTTAGAAACGTATAAGACAATGATTTTTGCTGTTTACACGTATATTACACATTTCAAATAAAACTATCTATTGCATTTTCTGACGTTGACTATAGTCCATAAAATATAGCTTGATCTCTGTGACAGTTGTCACTAGTGCCGCACGTTTACGATGTAGTCTGCATTTTTGTCGATATAATTCCTTATTTTTTAAAGTTATTTGTTACTGCAATTGAAAAACAATGTATGAAAATCTTATTGAATTTAAATCAATGGATTTTATTTAATTTAAACATAAGCTGTTAATTCATTATTTTTATTATTCGAAAGGAGTACATCCAAGTTTATCGTTATTATATATATATATATATAATCATCATCGCTGGAGATTCCTGATTTTTTTTTTTTATAAAAGCAAGTATCTTTTTAATATAAAAGAAATGGTCTTATTAATATTATAACTGATGTCGAAATACTAAATTAACACAATTTACTTATTTTAAAGCGTGTGGTTTATATAGGTAATATATTGGTTTTACTTGTTTTATAAATAATTAATAAGAATGTTATCGATTTACGTTTAACGATTGTCCCATTACTATCTTATTCTCAGTCCAGTAAGACCTTGTACTTGCGTAAGCATCATATTTTTATAAAATGGTTACTAAGTATTTTAAAATATATGAGGTACAAGTTTTTGTGTAAATATTCATATTTTTATGTTCATAATTCAATTGAGATGCAACTGGCACGTAGAGAATAAAAAACATAGGCGATACAAAATAAAATTGTAAACATGACGCGTATTCAAAATTACTTCATCGGTTTTGTAGCTAACTGTCACAGAGATCAAGCTATATTTTACGGACTATAGTAATCCTGTAACCATGAACGCCATTAATTATTCCAAATTACGGGAAATTAAAATTCAAATACAAACGCTATAGTATCCATTAAAATTGTTTGATTTTAAACTTCTATCCGTATTGCGATCACTAACCAACACGTCTATCAAGCGTGGCTATTTTGGCGTGGATAACGCCAAAATGGCTATCCTTGGGAGGAATATGTCCAACAGTTGGCTTCGATAGGTTTATTGAGATATAGCATCACTTGATATCATCAGTATTCTGTTGAGGACCGCTCCCGAAAGCAAAGACAGGTAACCCTACTAGTCCTACTTGTAATGATAGGGTAGAAACAAATCGCTTCGGATGAAAAAAATTTTTGAAGTGAGAACTTCTTTAGGCGCGTTGAGCGTTTTTGGAGGGGAAAAACTTATAGGTTCGCGTCACCGACATGATAATGCTAATAGTATATCTATAGCTATGTGAAAACTTCTTTAGGCGCGTTGAGCATTTTTGGAGGGGAAAAACTTATAGGTTCGCGTCACCGACATGCTAATGCTAATAGTATATCTATAGCTATATGAAAACATTGTAATCGTTTAATTAAAGAATTACTGTTCAATATAAAAGTGAGTATTGAACATTTTAATGTTTTATATAGATAAATGAATAATGAAAATAAAGAATTTATTGCACGCCTCATAAGCGAAGCGTTGGGGTCTTGCTCTACTCTCGATATATGAAAATCAAGCACTTTTCAAACCTAAACATGATTGTATTTTTCTTACATTGCACTTATAGGATAATATTATTATACACATGTCAAGAAAAAACATTCGCCTAAACGTATTTGATATTTTTAAAAAGCAATTATTTTGTTTAAACTAAGAAAAAAGTTGATTAAAAAAAATATTCGAGGCCGTCCGGATGTTACCGTAAGTATCTGGCATTATCACGACCGTAAAAATTAATGTATCGATGTTTTTCTTTTATTAAAAGCTTCATAATTGCAACGCGCTATTTCCTTTCGAAAATGGCTTGGTAATTCTTTGTCGTTTAATTGCAATTAATAAAAAACTAAACTGCTTAGTCATTAGTGCATGTATACTTTATGAAAATTGGGTTGGTTTACATTTTTTGTTCGTCCATTCAGACAGGCAAAGGAAATAAATTCCATTCAGCCTATACAGCTATGTTTAGCTCTACGTCGAGAATGGCACGAAATTTCAAAAGTAGTTTCTTTTCTTTCATTACGAGTATGTACAAGCTTTTATTTAGTTTCACCTGTCCCGTTGTCTGTAATCAAATCTTGCAAGTTAAATTTGATCCCTTTCCCGGTTTCCGGTTGAGCTGAAATTTTGCATGCATGTATAAATTAGATGTCAATGCAATATTATTGTGACATAGAGCTGACCTGATGATGGACCTGGAAGCTGACCATAGGAACTCTGTAATTAAAAGACGCAACCCCACCGAGTTTGGGCTCGTTTGATTCGTCTTGACGAGTATCTTGGTTGGCGTGAATATGCAACTCCAACAAATTGGGGAAACAAGTTCGTTCCGCTTATTATGAATGTGGATTATGTCTGATTCATTAGATGGATGACCCAATGCCAAAGTAAGCACGTGCCAAGGGCTGAATGGTATGAGGGTGTATAAACATGTCATATCGCTTACGTTGCACCTCAGAGTACCAGGGCGAGCTCTGTTATACTGACACTCTACTCTACTCTCTACTACTGACTTCTCCCTCCACAATGGACCACTGGGGTGATGAACCGTTTTTGTCCTATATTTGTAGGAACAACCCGAATAATAAAAATACTAATTAAATAGTTAAAAATAAAATTAAAGAAAAACATTTTTTTAAAAACAACTTTTATTGCTAATAAAATAAATTAAAAAGTTAAAAATAAATTAACTCTAATCAGACATATAACACTTGTAACGTTATACGTTATAAGTTCATTGTAACCTTTAAAGATAATTAAGCTTCTTCGTCTACAACAAAATAATTCCATATCGTACATAATTATATATTTTAACACCATAATTATTAAATCTTCCCGTTTTTATCACAGTCCCAATTTTATAAATAAAAGTGTGTTGCATTTTTTAGTAATTACTAAACAGCTTGCTTTTAAAAAAGGATTTTTTCTTTAATTTTATTTTCATTTCTGGCAATGACTAATAGTAAATGATAAATAATACAAAAATTATGAGGACGTGCACTTTTGGATTTTCCAAATTATTTTTAAATATTTTCAATATTCATATCAATATTTGCATTTAAAAGTATGGCATTATTTATTTTTAATTGTATTTTTAATATTTAACCTTTATGTCATGAAATGAGTATCGTTGTGGTTTAAAGGTTATCTTACTAGCGTGATAAACCGATTCCTAGATGTTCGATAATATTTTTTATTTTTATATAAAAATTAGAAAATTATTATTATTTCAATTAGTTTTAAGTTAATAGTTTTCACTTCTATCGTCAGTCCCCATGACTGCCTGTTGTT
Source organism: Lymantria monacha (assembly GCA_905163515.2). Taxonomy (NCBI): domain Eukaryota; kingdom Metazoa; phylum Arthropoda; class Insecta; order Lepidoptera; family Erebidae; genus Lymantria; species Lymantria monacha. Next base: position 20,404,923 of record LR991102.1, on the reverse strand, counting down.
TTTTTCTCCACGCGAGGTCGTTGATCTCTTGAACATATGATCGTGAGTTTTGAATAGATTGCGTCTTTTCTCATCTGAGTAAAGTTTCGTATTTTTTATGGAATTGTCGTTACATGGCACTGTCCTAATACGATGGAATGTGAAAAAAAACTTAAAATTCGTAGAAGAAAAGTTTTTTTTGATCCGAATTGTTTTTTTTTCCTAGCCTATCATTACAAGTAGGTCTAGTAGAGTCACCTGTCTTTATTTTCGGGAGCGGTCCACTTCCACCCTGTACTAGCTTCTGCACGCGGCTTCGCCCGCGTAAAAGGTTACTTTCCTAAAGTTTTTCATCCTCTATTTTTATTTTATCCCTTAAGGGTAATTTTTTTACAAAAAGTTTATGTCATATTTATTTATATCTAATCAATAGCCAAAAAATAAGTTTCAAGCTTCTGTCTTTAAAAGTTACGATACCTCCTTACAACTTTTCATCCCCCTTTACAACCCTTTTTTTGCATTAAAAAGTAGCTTATGTCCTTTATCAGGCTCTAGACTATCTATTTACCAAGTTTCATTTAGATCTGTTCAGTAGTTTTGGCGTGAAAGAGCGACAGACAGACAAGCAGACAGAGTTACTTTCACATTTATAATATTAGTAAGGATTTGATTTTTAATGTCCTGTCTTTTCGAACACTTTACACCGTTTATGGTCAGGGGAGGACATTAGTCATTACTCCTATGATCATAAATGCTGCAAAGTACCCCCCTTATTATTTTATACTCTCTCATAATATACTCGAAAATAAAAATTTATATGCTAAGCCAATTTGAGCTATCCGTTCTTTTATTCATATTTTTTTCTAGAGTTTTGTTTTAAAAGAGTACAATATTTTGAACAAGTAGCTTCAGGTATAACGTATAAGCTAGTCTATCTATAAAATCAATCGTAACATTTCATGGCTAAAAGAAAACACAAGAACATCGAACACGAGAAGTTAACCAATCAAAGTTTGTTTGAAAAGTGGCGTTTCTTCGATGCCATTTCACATCTATATTGTCTTATACTTTGCCGAATAAAGTTTTCATTATTTCCTGGATCTGTCCTTTTTCTTTTGGCGGGCTATGATTTCTGTGCGCATCTATCAAGTTACGCCACAATCTTAGCCACAGGATATAAAAAAACATAACTGTAACGATAATGGGACGAGCTATGTAAATTATTGAACTGTCATCGATCCTTGATAAGTGTTCAAATTCATACATACATACATATCATCACGCCATATCCCTTGCAAGTTAGGCAGAGAGAACAGAGTGCCAGAGAACTGTATCCTTGCATACTTTACTCGCTTTCTCAACATTCATAATTCTCTTCATACACGCTCGCCGGTTTCGGAGACTCTTGACTCCACCTTCCTTTAGTACTTGACCAATCTGGTCTAGGTAGGTCTCGGTCTCCCCCGGTACCTACATCCTTCTAAATTCAAAATACTAATTTAGCATTTAACATACTAGCTTATTTATAAAAAAGTTTTTATCAATCAAGTGATTACGAGCGAAAAATGAATGTCACACGAGGGACTCGAATCTATACCTATTGGAAATCCGTTTCAACCGTCTCACCATTTAGACAAGTGTGGTCTGTCATATGATATTCAATTTGCGGCTCGTATTATTTCTACGTGTGTAAACATTATCGGGTAGCAAATTGAAGGTCATACAACAACTCACACTTATCTAAGTTGTATGACGATTGGCACAGATTTCTAATAGGCGTGGGATCAAGTCCTACATATGACATTCATTTTCTTGCTCGTAAACATATTTTTTATAAGTGTGCAAATTTAAAATTAATTCGACTTTTAGAAAAGGGTGAAAGTCACGTTCAAAGATTGCCTTAAAAACACGCTGAATTAAGAAGCGCTAAATTAAGAGATGTTTTAAAATATTAATATAACATTTGATGTCAAGCGCCTCTTGGTTTAATGTATTTTTTAAAACTGTGATTTATTTTTTGAAGTGAAAACTTCTTTAGGCGCGTTGAGCGTTTTTGGAGGGGAAAAACTTATAGTTTCGCGTCACCGACATGCTAATGCTAATAGTATATCTATAGCTATGTGAAACCTTCTTTAGGCGCGTTGAGCGTTTTTGGAGGGAAAAAACTTAAAGGTTCGCGTCACCGACATGCTAATGCTAATAGTATATCTATAGCTATATGAAAACTTCTTTAGGCACGTTGAGCGTTTTTGGAGGGGAAAAACTTATAGGTTTTTATTTTTAAATAAAAATTAGAAAATTATTATTATTTCAATTAGTCTTAAGTTAATAGTTTTCACTTCTATCGGCAGTCCCCATGACTGCCTGTTGTTTTTTTTAGTTTTTGTTTGCAACGATGAAGCAGCACACCTGTTGGTAAGTGTTACTGCCGCTTATGGATCTTTACAATACCAATGGTACAGGCTATTGCCGACTAACACAAACCTACCCAGAAAGTTGGGACGCCAGCTCTCTCGCTCACCGAACGAAGCGCAAAAGTACATTTCGACTGCTCAGAAGTCGATTTTCTGCGAAAGTGTGGCATTACGACTGACAGATCGGCTGGCGGCTGTAGACAGAGAACTGTCAACAGTGTGGCCCGTTCTAGTACTATGAAAGTGAACCATAGTTTAACACATTTTAGTCCTTGCACCTCATGTTTTTAATGTAAATTTATTTAATTAGATACGCTTTATTGTTTAGTTTTTCTTTTTATTACTATAAAAGCGTAATCATAGCTTACTACCATTTAGTGGTTATCGGCAATTAAAAACCTGTACATTTAATGTTAGAGTATTGTAGGCCTCAAGCAAAATATATAATTACGAAACGAATTGCAATAAATCATCATTATCACAGCCCATTAATGTCCCACTGTTGGGCTCGGGCCTGCTCCGTAATGGGAGGGAAATTAACCTGCTATACCGCGCTGGTCAGACGTGTTAGTATAGGATTTTGTTTCGAGTTTTCCTTCTTTCGCATAAATGTTATATGCGTTTTATATCCCTTAGTCGTCTCGTAGGATCACCACGGGTAAGATATGGGGTGGTGAATAGTATTCTTACTCCGTCACCACACGGACAGTTGCAATAAATGTACATACATATTTCACCTCATTCTTGAAAATTAAATAAAAATGCCAACAAATCTTAAAGCCGTTGAACAGTGCATGACATACGGACATCTTAGATATAACAACGATGTCGTCGTTCCTACTTATTATACCAATATCTATTTTCCTTCAATATATTGGTATTACGGTGCCTCGATTCACTGATGTTAGATTTAGTGATGGGCGCATATGGTATTATCGATAAAGACAAGATTTTTAAATATTTATTCTATCTAAAGAAATGATTTTATTATTAAAAGTTTACTGTTATTGTAAACATTGTTCTTGTGTTTACTAAAAATAAGCTGTAATTGGTGATGTTGTTTCCATTTATTTTTTATTACAACGAATAATAACTAAATGTCAGCAAATTGCCGTGATTTCAACCGCGTAGTTCCTGTTGGAATAAGGCAATAAAACATAGTCTGTTAATGTAGTTGTCATTAATGAAAAATGTTTTAAAATTTGTCAATATTTTTGTGTGAAAGTGTGATAAACAAACAAAATTGTATGCATAGTTATAATATTAGATAGTATTTTTTTTTTAAATGTTCTTAAGCAAATTTACTTCTTGACACATGGTGTGAATTTTAGTAATAAAAAAATTTACAGCTAGTTATAAAATACTTATTGATTACACTGCTGGCATAGCAGTTAAGATACCGACCTTCCATGCCAGTGCCGTTTGATTCTCACGCAGAACAATACTTTGTGCGTTCCACAAACTGTTCTGAGTCTGGGTGTAATTTGTCTGCGTTAATTATATGTTTGTAAAGTTCCCCGTAATACAAGGATTATTTACTAAGTGCAGGGTGGTGTCCTTTAAAAAAGTTTAGATGTTCTTTTATACTACCTAAATCTGGATACTCATTTTCTCGTCTGAACACCGGGGCGAATGAAAGCAGAGGTGCTGCCCTATAACCTACCTTATCACTTTCCCATCGCCATTAACGCATTTAACAAAAGAGGTTAAATTAATGTCCTTATTTACTGTATAAGTTTTTGTACTGAGTGTACTGACTGAGTTATTTGATAAAGCATGTATAGCATATACCAAAACCTACTTACCAAATGGTCAGGCGTGTTGGTTTGGATTTTATTTCGAGAATTTCTTTCACATTGATTTTATCTGCATAGCATATCCTTTGGTCATATTTTACGACACCTAGGGTCAAAAGAGGGCATAGTAAATTGTCACCACATAGTAAGCTAAATATAAATTATTATTTGTAAATTTAAATATCGATAAATTTAATCGCATCTCTATAACACCTTTGTAAGGCAATCTACTTATTTACAGGCGTGCATCGCTGCAGACTCTATTAAATCGACGCTAGGGTGGTGTCGCCTGTATTAATATTGATTATACCAATACTCTATCTAGCCATCGGCTCATTAATATGTTTAGTAAACTTTGACTTGTTTCAAACTAGATAGTTATTTGAAAAATAAATATTATAAACTGGAATACAAACTAGATATTACAATTTAAAAGATATTGTTAATCATATTCATTTTAACTTATTTACGTTCCACTATTGGTCTCGAGTTTTCACTCATCATCATCATCATCATCCTTCTTTTAGCCCAATTTATTTAGGCGGGCCACCGAAGATAAAGTTCGGGTTCCGGTGGCCTGCTCGCACGGCGAAGAGAGGCACATTGTAGTATGGGGTTGCGTGCCGTCTCTTCCATCGCCCCGGACCGATTTGGCGGGGCGTGACCACACCATAGCCCACCGCAAAATAAAAAACCCAATTTATTTGGGGTCGACGCAATATGTCTTCTTCTTCCATAGAACCCTATACGTCATCTCTGTGACCACTCGTTGTCTATCCATGTCATGCTTTACGCAGTCCATCCATTTTTTCTTCGTTCTTTCCTCAAGCTTTCACTATGGTGGCGATATTGACTTTCCGGGCTGGTCAGGTGTGTTGGTATAGAATTTATATATCGAGTTTTCCTTCTCTTGCATAGATGTTATCTGCATATCATATTCCCGCGGGCAATGGAGGCAGTTCTTATCAATAAAAATAGCTGGTGTACGTTACTAGTCATGATCTTCATCATCATCATCACAGCTCATTTATGTCCCACTGTTGGGCTCGAGCGTCCTTCATAATGGGAGGGAAATCGAACTACTATGCCACGCTGGTGAGACGTGTTGGTATAGGGTTTTGTTTCGAGTTTTCCTTCTCTCGCATAGATGTTATATGCATTTTATATCCCTTAGTCGTCTCCTACGATCACCCACGGGTAAGTTTCGGGGTGAATATTATTCTTACTCCGTCACCATACGGATAACGGGTAACGTTACAGCTGGGATTAACTCTAATGGCATGCAAATCCAAATTTTTAACATTATGTATACATCAAACTATTAATTATTAGCGGTAGGATCACGGTGTTGGCAATTTTCTGTCTATATTAGCGAGCCGGTCCGTCCAGGGTAGTACCACACCCCCACAGAAGATCAACGTCTGAGTAGTGGCAATGTGCTGTGTTTCGTTCGGTGAGCGAGAGAGCCGGAAGCCCAACTGCATGGGTTTGGGGTTTGTATTAGTAGGCTGCGGCCTAGCTATACCTCTGGTAATACAAAGGTCCATGGGTGGCAGTAACATTTATTATCAGGTGTGCTGCTTGCTCGTTTGCGCAATAAAAAAATATCCGTATGATAAATGAGCTGCCACCGAAAACAATACTCAGTATTGGTGGACTGACCAAACGGCGGTAGAGGTAAAATATGGCAGATTATGGGGTTGCACGCCGTTCTATCCACTGCCCTGAGCGTTTTAGATGGGGACTATAGACATACAAAGAAAATAATTGTAAAGTGTGAAGGCAAATCCAATGTCATCAGCTCTTTTATCCATAGGAGATATAAAAAAAATGTTGACCAAAGACAGCAGAAGAGAAAGGGCACGCAGCAATTGTGAAGTAACCTTCTAAGCGTAGCGATTATAGCATTATCCATTTCCTATATCCAATAATAAATATAAAAAAAATATAAAATAGTCACACAAAGTTCGAAAGTATTTTTTTAAATATCTCAATAGGTTATAAGCCTTTATCCATTTCAACACAAAAATTTTAAAATGTAAGTTTGTCAGTAAACTTACAAAATTTAATTTTTCGTTTAAACTTTATACCAGTGTAATACATATAGTAATTTAAGCGGGCGAAGCCAAGGAACAACACTAGTCCGCATACTTAAGACCAAATTTATAGCATAGCTCGCACAAGATTAAAATTACTTTGTTATTTACAAAGGCTTAATCTAGTTTTAAGCAAAGGGGTGACAATATACAGCCAAAATGTTAATTCCGTGTAAAATAACCATATTGTTTTTCAGAAATATTTCAGTTTCACAGATCTGGAACTGTGCCCGCTTGATAAAAAGTGTTGTTCTCTTATTAAGTTAGAATATCTGGATGACCGAGCTTATTATTATAGTATATGGTATTTCCCTTTTAGTGTGTTTTGGAAGATATACTCGTATTTAAATGTAATAAGAATAACTAATATATAAATTAAAAAATAATAAATTAAAAAAAATGGCAAAAAATTAAAAAAAAACTAACAGCAAATATATGCTAGATACTAAGGATCCGAACCGAGCTCTGTATTGTTTGGATTGGACTGAGATTTTCTAACTGAGCTATGCCTATTCTTAATGACAGCGTAAAAATTTACCTTCATATTCAAATAGTTTACAGTCAACGAAAAATTAAATTTTATATTGCCAAAAATACTGACAAAACAATATTTTCTATAAATGAAACGTAGCTAGACCGATTAATTAATACGCTCGAGGTTTGTGCCGCTTGGGCAGAGCAGCGTCGTGAACTCGTCGCAATCATCGGTGCCGACCTGACGCTGCCGACCATCGCCAGGGCGATGCTCGACAGCGTCAGGAACTGGGACGCGGTCGCAACCTTCTGCGAGGCAGTAGTCTCGCGGAAGGAGGCGGCGGAGCGCCTGCGCGAGGAGCGTCTCCTCGACGGCGCGAGCCGCCGCCGGCGACTGGGGCGGCGCAGGCGCGATTACCTGCGCCTGATGCCGCCCTAGCCAAGGCCGCGGGTGACTGGATCGGGGAATTAGTCCGTCACCCGCCGAGAGGCCGACCGCGTGAGGAAAGACCGACATCCTACCCGAGGGGGGGACGTCGGTCGAGGAGAGGGTACTCCTCAGGGGTATTCCGTCGGGCCGACCACTGACGTCAAGTCACTCTGCTCCGGTGGTCGGCCCAACGACGAAGGCGACGTCACGGGTGGGTTACGGGTGTGCGCGCTTACGCCCCTCTGTCACCCCGGATGGAGTGGTGCGAGGAGTGCGCCGACCGTAGCCCACCCCCCAAAAAGACCGATTAATTACCTCTGAAGTTCTTCTGCCTCTGCGGTTAAAAACTCACGATATTTGCTTTGATTGCTTTCATAATTTAGTGTTCTAGCGACATCTTTGTTCGAGGCATTTTTTCGTGTGATTGTAGTTGTTATGATAACAGATGACAAAACAAGTGCTGTGAGCTCTCAATCTTATATGGGTGAAAAAGGCCTGCATTTTATTTAATTTTATATTTAGTTAAATTAGGATTATTACTAAGTACCTACTCATTTCAGCCTATTGCCGTCCACTGCTGGACGTAGGCCTCCCTTGTTACGCCACAGAGTGCGGTCCTGTGCCGCTTGCATCCAACGACGCCCAGCAACCTTTACCAGGTCGTCTGTTCACCTAGTGGGGGGCGTCCTACACTGCGTCGTCAGGTATGTGGTCGCCAATCTAGAACCTTTCTTCCCCAGCGGTTGTCGGTTCTTCGATGAGGCCTTCCCATTGCCACTTCAGCGTGTAATTCTTCGTGCTATGTCGGATTTCCGTATTTCGGATTCTATCTCGCAGAGAAATCCTGAGCACAGCCCGCTGAACGACTTTGAGCCTGGTTATGAGGCCTACATTTAGGGACCACGTTTCAGAGTAAGTACTGCTCCAAATTAATCATGACATGATAAGCTTTACATACATATCATCACGCCATATCCCTTGCAGGGTAGGCAGAGAGAACAGAGTGCCAGAGAACTCTATCTCTGCATACGTCACTCGCTTCCTCAACATTCATAATTCTCTTCATACACGCTCGCCGGTTTCGGAGACTCTTGACTCCACCTTCCTTCAGTATCTGACCGATCTGGTCTAGGTAGGTTAGTCTCGGTCTCCCCCGGTACCTACTTCCTTCCACTTTCGCATTGTATATCTTCTTAACCAGACGTTCGTTCGGCATTCTTTCCACATGTCCGAACCATCGGAGCATGCCCTTTCGCATCTTTACACCAATACTCTCTTTCATACCTACTCGCTCTCTTACGTCGTCGTTACGAATGATAAGCTTTCAATCAATATATTTTGAAACTATTGTATCTTTACAATACGAAGCTTATGAACAGCTCTTTTCTCACAGTATGTAGCAACTTGGATGTACCGCTTGTATTACTAAGTTCATAAACGGCAATTACCACTTAACGGCAATAGTTTTATCACGGTCCACCTGTCTGACGTCATTTTTTTTTTAAATTTCTTGTGGTGGCATACGAGCAAGCATCACACTTGATGTTAAGTGTCTCTGCTGCCCATGAACCTTTGCAATACCAAGGGTATAGCTGCGCCGCTGACTGCCAATATAAACCCCGAACCCAACCAGTTTGGCTTCCGGCTCTCTCGCTCACCAAACGGAGCGCAATAGCACATTGGCATTACTCAGACGTCGATCTTCTGCGAGAGTGTGGTACTACCTCGGACGGATCGGCCCACGGCTGTAAACAGAGATGGTCAACAGCATGGTCCTACCACAAATTGAAATTCTCTTTGGGAATGTAATTATTATTGATACTTTTTGTCGTCCTTTACAACACCCTCGAGCAATGATAGGGTTGGTAGTATTCGTAGCCAATATTTTTTAATTATTATTAAGTATATACAATATTACAGATATTTCACCAAAGTAACGATTTAACAGTGTGGTGACCAAGTAAGAAAACAATTTACCACCCCCTATTTTACCCGTGAGTTTTTTTAAGAGACGACTAAGGGATATAAAACGCATATAACATTTATGCAAGAGAAGGAAAATTTGAAATAAAACCCTTATCCAATACGTCTGACAATTTCCCTCCCATTATGAAGGAAGCTCGACCCCAACAATGGGACATATATGAGCTGAGATGATGATGAATGTTTTTTTTTATTGCTTATGGTGGCAAACGAGCAAGCAGCACACCTGATGGTAAGTGTCACTACCGCCCATGGACCTTTGCTATACCAGGGTATAGCTAGGCTGCTGCCTACCATTACAATCGCCAAACCCACCCAGTTGGGCTTCCGGCTCTCCCGCTCACCGAACGAAGCGCAATAGCACATTGCTATTACTGAGACGTCGATCTTCTGCGAGAGTGTGGTACTACCCCGGACGGACTGGCCCGCGGCTGTAGACAGGGATCTGTCAACAGTGTGGTCTCCTACCACTATAAAAAATTTTTGAACAATATTTATTCGCATTCTGTCATAGTGATGAATGGTCTATGAATAACAGCTTCAAATAACCTCGCGTTTGCAACACGAGGCGTCTATGAACAAATATCTCCAGGGTGAAGCAAATTTTCTAGTGTGCGTTCAGGGTTTTTTTTTCAAAGCATTTAATGCACTTTTTTTTTCAAAGGCCTTAGTATACGGGATCTTTTGAAACTGCTGAAAGAAATAAAAGCTAAAGTATAAACACGTGATCGCTATATATCGTGCCCTCTCTGTTTCTCGTGGGTCAGCTAAATTAAGGGACTGATAGTTGTATTTACCAACACTTAAACTTGAAGTAATGCAGATTGGGGTTTTTGGGTATACCATATATTCTTTAATGATGTAGGTACTAGAGCAAGTGGATGAATTTGTATATCTTGGATTTGGATTTAGCCGAGATGGAAGGTAAACCACTGATATAGAGCGAAGAGTGAATGCGGGAAATAGAGTGAACGGAGCGTTGGGGCGACTTCTCGGTAGCCCCCACTTCAGCCAGAAGGCACGTGTAGCAATACATAACGCAGTGCTTTTTCCAACATTACTATATGGATGCGAGAGTTGGGTATGCAGAAAAGAGCATGAAAGTAAAATTAATGCGGTCGAAATGCGATCTCTACGGAAAATCTGTGGAGTTAGGCTGACCGATCGCATTTGTAACGACGACGTAAGAGAGCGAGTAGGTATGAAAGAGAGTATTGGTGTAAAGATGCGAAAGGGAATGCTCCGATGGTTCGGACATGTGGAAAGAATGCCGAACGAACGTCTGGTTAAGAAGATATACAATGCGAAAGTGGAAGGATGTAGGTACTCGGGGAGACCGAGACTAACCTACCCAGACCAGATTGGTTAAATGCTAAAGGAAGGTGAAGTCAAGAGTCTCCGAAACTGGCGAGCGTGTATGAAGAGAATTATGAATGTTGAGGAAGCGAGTGGAGAATGCAAGTATAGAGTTCTCTGGCACTCTGTTCTCTCTGCCTACCCTGCAAAGGACATGGCGTGATGGTATGTATGTATGTGTATTCTCCTACTCTTATCACAATTACTTGGTGTCGATACAATATGTACTCTTGTTTCATAGTTCATATTGTAAAAGTTATTGGCAATAGTTTTATTACCGGCCGCCTGCTAGACGTCAACCCTCCTTGGAAATGTAATTGTTGAACAAACGACATCAGATGGAGTTGGCCCAGTTCGTCGTAAAGCTCTTAGTCGTCTTTTACGACATCCACGAGCAAAATAAGGGTTGGTAGTATTCGTAGCCGCTACCACATAGCGCAATAACAATAATTTATGTATCGCACAAAAATCGAACCACGACACCTGACACGGTGGATCAGTATTTTAACTAATACGTCATCTGTGTATATTATTACATAAATATTGCATATAAACTATGATATTATAATAATAGTCAACAAAATACAGTTTATCGGTGACGCAAACTCATAAGTACATCTTCAATCATTCTTATACAGTTCAATATCTCTGGAAAAGATTCTCCTTCAAAAATATAAATTATACGCCCATCACTGAAAAGCTCTGGTGAATTGACCCGGCACATTAAAACGGGCGACAAATCCCCTCGATTATTTTCAGAAGTTCCCAAATCGAGTTTCGAAAGTCAGAGCCGTCATAAATTGTTTCAAATAGCCTTAAGTTTCAAATGTAATCGCTGGGAACGCCCTAAGCAGCAGTTTGTAATTTCCAACAGAATTGTAGGAAAGATTCTGATAGCTGGTGTCAGAAATTATATCACGCATTCAAGGATTGTGCTACGTTGAAATGTGGAAAGTATACTTGCTAAAATAACAAAATACTTGCCGAGCGGGCCATAGATGATGGTTTAGTGAAAAAGCAAATAATAAAATCATAAGCATATCTTTAATTTTTGTCTGAACTCGAAACCACATGGTGTACTATGTTGTTTCGGGTTCAGAATACAATGCGTCCTCACCCCTTGAACGAGAAAGTCTAAAAGACCTTGAAAGGAATGAACAACAATGCTCTTCGGAAAAAACTCATAATATTAACTAATCGAAGCGTGTCGTTTATAGCATTATTCTCCCTTGGTGGGGTTCTATATTCAACTGTGGGTGTCAAATATAATGGATGGAAATATTTGTTACTATTTTGGAGGGAAATATATGGCCATATTGATTAAAATCGCATTAAACGTATAATTGTCCTTGATCCTGATATTTTGAATTTCTTACGCAATGTAAAAAAAAAACAAACAAATTTATGCTAAAACCTTTTTTAAAAATATTTGTATTTTATATAGCAAATACTTGTATTAATTTCAAAAGTATTATCCTTTATTGCAAAGTAATTTAGAAATATTACAAGGGCTACTAATAAGAGATCTAAAACTGCAACTGTAATAAAAAGAAGTGCTTCACTAGTGCAACTAATTCGTTCAATGTCGAAGAAAGTTGTGAAATAGGTATAAAGAGCAAAAATACTGTGTATGGTAAATCCCTATACCGTATCAGGGCAATACCAGTAATTATTTAATATTAATTATTGCAGATACTATTGTCAATAAACACAAACGTTCTAATGTAAGCATGATAAACATTATTGTCTGCTAAATGAAACTATTTTTATGGATTTTATCGCGTTTTATTTGATTTTCAATTTTCAACCTCTCGAAAACTATACAGCGTTCATGGCCACGGGCGAACTGTTTTTGTCTGTGTCTGTGACCACTCGTTAGAATCCGTAAAAAAAAGGTCTTATTCCAAATGTGTAATTCTTGCGTAAACATCAGAAATCATAATATTATTATCTTCTACTTTTTATGTATTGGCAATCAGTCTTTAGTCTCTTCAGGTTAGTCATTGTCCGTTAATAAGTCAAATCTTCACCTTCAACAGTGCTATGGCTATACAGTTAATGGTATCTTTTGGGATTTTTTTTGGAAAACTAAAACGTTGTAAAGCACTTTTATATCATATTCACTATATCCCACCACTTTCGTCGCATCACGTTACATAAAATGCTATCAAAATTATCTAATATAACACGTTGAAACAGTAAAATATCGAATATAGCACAGGACCACATGACGTTTTCACATTACCGCCAAAAGTCTAATATTATTGTCACTGAAATTTGTTTACTTATGTTTGCACTAGCGATCAGGCTTCTCTTCGTTTCGGTTTAATTACTTTTTAATTGCAAAGTGCAAAAGTCGAAAATTTGCTTCACGAATGGACTGAATGTGTCTAATGTATTATGCTGGATTTTACCACATCGGTTGGATAGTTTCAAAGTCTATAACGGGCATCGGTAGAAACGTATTTGTGTTTTATCATGCATAAACAGGTTGTCACCAAACGAGGCATCTCGTGAAAGACGAATAAACTTTTCGTCCGTAGTTAGCTAGACAAAACAGATTTCAGGAGTCCAAATAATCGGCCATTTATTTAAAGACCTTTATTTAAGAAGTTCAGTATTGCTAAAGAAAAATCTCTCAATATTCATTAATTAAAATACTAATATACAACAACAATAAATAACACTTGGTTTTTCTCTAAAATAAATAAATCAGCGCCATCTATCAGCACTGTTACACAATTTAAGTGAGCAAATATCATAATAGATGGCACAACTTATATAATAAATTAAAATTTAAAAGAATCTACTAAAGAGGATTACTCTGTGTGTAGGTATGGTATTAAGTGTCTTACGAAATTAATTTTGATTATATTATATAGATGTCGTTAGAAGGCTGTTCATATTCATGATTTTTAAGTAAAATACTGTCTTGTGGGAATAGCAGTAGACTGTTAGGTAAGAGCCTCGATATTGAACCTATGGCGCGCACATAATAGTACTTGTAATATAGTTATTTAATTATTTATGTTATTAAAGAAAAACTCACTTCTTACATATAAAACAAGAGAAGTTTGATAGCTAGTTTTTATTCTATCCGAATGTAAGCAGGAATGTAGTTTCTTTATTATCTAAAGCGTTGCAGCACTTAAAGACCGCATATAAGGACAGTTATTACAACTATCTCATCGAGTGACATTCTGAGGTTAAATCCATACATCACGATGCCTGCGGTTCTCAAATACTATTTTTTTTCAATTGCTTATGATGGTAAACGAGCAAGCAGCGCACCTGATGGTAAGTGTCACTGCCACCCATGGGCCTTTGCTATAACCAAGACTCTATAGTCTTGGTTATAGCAAAGGCCTAGCTATCTAGGCCTGCCTACCATTACAAACCCCAAACCCACCCCAGTTGGGCCTCCGGCTCTTTCGCTCACCGAACGAAACGCACATTGCCATTACTCAGACGTCGATCTTCTGCGAGAGTGTGGTACTACCTCGGACGGACCGGCCCGCGGCTGTAGACAGAGAACCTTCAACAGTGTGGTCCTGCCACTAACAGCTTTTTTTTTTTTTTTTATTTTTTCTTAGTTGTTAGCCTCAGATGGCTATGACAACTTTACCCGGACTGTGGGTGAGCGCTGAGGGCTCTCAACCCGTACTAACAGCTTATGATGCTATTGGTCTACTTACGCGATGGAGGAATCCTATGGCGAAGTATCAGGTAGATATAAGATAATTAACTACTTCCAGTCGCTCGAGACAATATCAGCAAGTTATGTGAGCCCACAAACCTCGTGCGGTCCATTTCTGAATTTTGAGTGGATTATAAGCATGGTTGCCCTTTCGATGGTTATTCATCATGATCCTCTTCAAGTAGGGGTTTTTGTACCACTTGTATAGCACAACCTCACGAAACAGGCACTTACCATGTTAAAGATAGTACTTTAAAAATAAATTGCTTACAATTGTTTTCTTTTGGGCGAAATAAACCTTAAGCGAAGTCCTGGTGCACCTCGGCATGATGCACTTACGTAATGGGTCTTTTTGCAGCTCGTGGACTACCCGGTTTGTGCACATGCAGCCTTAATTAATCACAAGCTTGCTTGGCGTTATCAGGAGTCATAAAAAAATAGCTGAGGGATTATCAGAAGAGAGATTAAATTATTCTTCTAGGCAACTTATTATACTAACTGCGTTTATCTAGCCGCCTGTAAAGAGTGGCGTTTGTAGAAATATTCCAACTTGTAGAGACAAATGTCTAACAGCAGATTTTGAAGGATTTATCATCATCATCTAAGTTCAAAGTCCCACTGCTGGGCTGGAGTGTCCTCCACAATAGGATGGTAAATAACCTATTATACCACGCTATTCAGATGGGTATGGTTAAGGATTTTATTTTGAATTTTCCCTTTCTTGTATTATTTTCCCTTTGTTGTATATTAATAGTGGTAGGACCACGCTGTTGATGGTTCTCTGTCTACAGCCGCAGGCCGGTCTGTCCGGGGTAGTACCACACTCTTGCAGAAGATCGACGTATGAGTGTGAATGACAATATGCTATTGCGCTTCGTTCGATGAGCGAGAGAGCCGGAAGCCCATCTGGGGTGAGTTTGGGGTTTGTATTGGTAGGCAGCGGCCTAGTTATGCCCTTGGTATTGCAAAAGTCCATGGGCGGCAGAGATACTTACCATCAGGTGTGCTGTTTGCTCGTTTACCACAATAAGCAATAAAAAAAAAAATTATATGCATATTGTATCCCACAGACAATACAGAGGGTGCTCAATAGTATCCACCGGTCTCTCGGTCGGATTCGGTCACCATATGGCAATTGATACTAACAATATTATAAATGTCAAAGTTTGTGAACAGATTTGGATTAAAATTCGCACATGGATAGACCATTTCCTGGATCCTATGTGTTAGGATACTTTTTATCCGGTAATATTTTCTCTCGGGAAAATAAAAGTTGAACTTTGGGAAAATCACTTTTTACGTGGGCGAAGCTGCGGGCAGAAGCTAGTTGACTAATAACTGGATATTTGATGACTTTTTCTAATTAAATTTGTTGCGGGTTCCAAGACAATTAAAATCATTTTCCGGGACTGCCTGAGGTTCAAACCTTGGTGTCATTTATGGTGACCATTGTGGATCCTGGCTACAGGAGTTATAATGGTGGGCATGTGTGGTGGAATTAGTCCCATTTGAAAAAAAAGCAAAGTAATAAATGGATAAATATTATTGAGTCAGTTCCAAGTAGTATATATAGGTTGCTTTCCATTTAGTTAACACAGAGGGACTCTGCGGTACATTGTGAAACACTGTGTAAAAGTTTAAATGAAACAGCTAGCTGTTTCTTTTACACAGTGTTTGGCAGTGTTTCACAATGTACCGCAGAGTCCCTCTGTGTTGTAAATGGAAAGCAACCATACATTGCGTAGCTGTTAGTGGGTTGTTCTAACAGCCATGCGTAGGTTTGGGTTGATAATATTCGGAATTACCACACATTGTGTCTACATCAAACCAATGTCTTTTATGTAGACATAAATTTTGTCGCAAAAAATCTTTTTTACTGTGACGATAGTCCGTGTCGGTGTAGGGGGGTAAAAAACGGCGTAATGGGGTGAGGTGCAACCCCTGGGGTGCATGTAAATTATTGTTCTCATCGGGATTGGGTCAAATGCCGAACGCTCTTTCACGAAAAAATAGTGATGCGACATAATTTTTATATCATTTTGAATTTTTTCATCGATAGAATTTTTAATGATATTAAAATTCATAATTAAAAATGCCATCATCGTAGTTCGTATAGCTGTTTGGCTCAATAGTGGAAGAAAATTAGCCTAATATACCAAGCTATGCAGATGGGACGGCATTGGGTTATATTTCAAAATTTTCATCTTTTCCGGTGCTTTTATCTGTTATTAAGTCATCTTTTGCTATTGATGGCGCCAGATTTTTATGCGGGACGAAAAGACCCCGAGATCGATGGATGGAGAGTGGACTGTATATTTTAATTTTGATTAAACTGGTGCGACAATAAATAACAGGATAGGAAATTAAAGGGATTACTTACAACCTTTGACGATTTCTTCCCGTTCGCAGGCAGTCGGTAACGTACATTCATATAACGGCCGCGGAAGCACAATGCACACACCCGATTAATGTTTTTTGGCGCGATCATATGTTATGTAGAAAGTTCACACTATCCACAATGAATCTCGGTGAATATGTCACAGTTTATATAATACACAATGTATTGAAGCGAACACCAAACACGGAGCACATCCGCCTCGACTCACTGTCCGTTGGGCATTACCCGGTGTATATTCACATCGCGGGCAAGTGTAAGTATGTAGGGTAGGTTCATAGGATATATGGATATGCACCAAAACATAATTAATAAAGATATGTTAACCTGGCGTAACCAGCTATCATATACGGGAAATGAAAAGGTAAATACCATTGTATTCTTCTACGTTAGCACACGAAAGTCAGTAGATATTAATAATAGATTAGGATTAATTAACGCTTAATACATTTTGATCAAGTTCTTTGATTTGAGTTAGCCGTATCTCTAATAGTCAACTTATGAGAACGCAGTATCCCTGAGGACTCCTAACTTAGTTACATCGGCAACGACGTCCTTGGTGTTATCTAAATTGGCATGAGTGATATAGAATATAGAGATATATATCATCTCTGCTACTGGAGCGGGTAGATAAAATCTCTGTAATAACTATGACTTGTTGGACGTGAAACACCTTAGTCTTCCTGTGACTATAAACGCTCAAATATTCGAAACGTCGGGAAATTAAAAATTAAATACGAACGCGACTGAATCCATTTAAAATGGCTTTTTTCAAATATGTAATACCTACTCTCGTAAACATCAAAAATCATTATGAGAATATTTTATGATAAAATCTGTCAAAATATATATTGGCAAAATGTATATTGACAATATTGACAGATTTTTGCATTTAAGAACGTAATATTGTTGTGATATGTCCTTTGGTATTGCGAGTCATGGATCTACTGTGGGATTTTCTGTGAATTATGCTTTTGATAGACTCCCAGGTGGTTGAATAGACATTAAACGTTTAAACATAATTATCGATAAAAATATGTTACATCACTACGATAGTCAACATGTTTAAACAATGAGAGCTATAGAGCTCACAGAATTTTTCGATTTCAAACTGTAGAATTTATTCGTTTTTATTTTAATAATTTCCGTTACACGTGTCCCTCATGCTTTTCAAACTCAATGGTTTATTTTTATATTTTTAATTAAAGGTGAAGATTGTAGGGAACTAGTCGCCCCTTAATTGGGAAGCTTTAAGCCTTAGTAAACCATGCTGGACGGATGAGTTGACTTAAACTTTTATGCCTTAGTTAACTTTTACGACTCATACTTCTTGTTATCTCAATAAAAAGAGTTTACATTATATTTTTACAATTAACATTGGAGCCTGCACTTGAAATAAAATAACTGTGGATTTTATCTACTTTGTTTTAGATTTATAATCACCCAACGTTTCGAACACATTACAACGTTCGTGGTTATGGTAGGACATCACAATAAGATCAACTGAAAACTATTCGAAACGATGAGAAAGTAAAAATCAAATACAAACGAAATATAGTCCTAAAAACTTGTTTCATTTAAAATGTATAATACGCAATTAAACATTAAAAATCAATATATAAACCTTCAATTACTAAAATAATACGTGCTTTTTTTTTTTTATTTTTTTTTTATTTTTTATTGCTTATGGTGGCAAACGAGCAAGCAGCACACCTGATGGTAAGTGTCACTGCCATCCATGGACCTTAGCGATATCAAGGGTATAGCTAGGCCGCTGCCTTTTTTTGTTCACGCTGTGGAAATGCATTTACGCACTATCTCCTGCCACAGCGGTTCCTTCCACGCTTTTAGGGGTGCCGGAGAGATCGTCTATTGACATTCTATCCCCGACACCCCAAGCTAGGCCGCTGCCTACCAAAACAAACCCCATACCCACTCCAGTTAGGCTTCCGGCTCTCTCGCTCACCGAACGAAGTGCAATAGCACATTTCCATTACTCGGACGTACACACAGAGTACTATCCACAGTGTGGTCTTACCATTCCTAAATCCATTATATCCTTTAGTCGCCATTTACTACAGCCACAGGTAAGATAGAAGGTTTTAAATTGCGTTCTTGCTTCTTCAACTAACAAATATGTACTTCAAATAGCCATTGAAACACGTATACCGTCAGTATTAAATCGAGCCACTGAAGACAAAGATTGGCTACCGGTGGTCTGGTCGCACAGCGAATTTTTTTTTTTTTTTTTTTTGTGACTTAATTGTTAGCCTCAGATGGCTATGATAACTTTACCCGGACTGTGGGTGAGCGCTGAGGGTTCTCAACCCGTACCTCGCACGGCGAAGAGAGGTGTTTGCATGGTGGGTCTATCACGCGCCGCCTCTTCCGTCACCCCGGAGCGATTTGGCAGGGCGAGAAGCATCCATAGCCTACCAGAAAATAAAAATAAAAACAAAAGGTATTAAATCGATATTAGCCGTTAGCAACGCGGCAGTGTGCACTCTAAGTGTGGTGCGGTCACAATGTAATTTTCAATGCCATTGTTAATCAGTGAAGTCTTTGTCTAGTTTGGTAATTTAGTAAAAGATTTGTGGCCATTTTCACCACACATGAGTGGTTTACGTAATTGTTATGCAAATCCGCAGACGGTGTACTGGTTTAAATATCTATCTATGGTGATAAGTGTCACGAGTTTGATTAGGATAATAATATAATTGATTGAATTAGGCGATACATGGTGGAAATCCATTATTATTATAAAATGGAGGAGAGGAAGGAAGACCCACCACTTCCTCATGTTTAATCAATATACCGTACACCTCAAGAAAAGAAGGAATACGGGATGGGATCAAGGTGGAATAGGATATAAGGAAATCTTACTCCTGTGATGAGCACACTTATGGCAGCCGAAACGTCCTGAGGATGCCTCGTTTAGAGGCGAAACACGTTGAATATTTATTCGACATTCTGCGTAAAATTGCAAGTTGAAATTCTGGAGGGTGGCCAGTACAAAAAGAATGGCAATGAATTTGTATTAATTTTGTATAAAAATGTGGGTCAAAATTCAAAATTAAAATTTTATAGGGTAGATATAAATAAATTTCTGTAATAACAATGACATATTGGACGTAAGACACCTCAGTCCTCCCATGTCCATGATCGTCGGGAAATTATAAATCAAATACAAACGCGATAGAATCCGTAAAAGTAGTTTTATTTCAAATGTGTAATACTCGCGTAAACATTAGAAGTCATTATCCAACATACTTACTTTAGATCTGTTGATATTGTTCGTATAGTGGTGAAGTAAGATTGCAATAAGATACAACAACGCTGTTCTACCACCCTCTGATGCCCTCCCGTCGGCCCGGAAACCTGGGCGGTATGAGACTGGCAAATAGTCGATCTAAAGAAAAATGTTTTAATAGACATAGTCAACATTCCGTTTAGTCACGGAGTAAGAATACAATTCATCTTCCCTTTTCTTATCTGTGGTCACGTCTTAGTCATATTCTGTAGTAGTGTCTAAAGATGACAAAGGCATATGATATGCAGATAAAATCAATGCGAGAGAAGGAAAACTTGACATTAGTAGATTAGTGGTAGGACCACGCTGTTGGCAGTTTTCTGTCTACAGCCACGGGCCGGTCCATCCAGGGTGATACCACACTCTCGCAGAAGATCGACGTATGAGTAATGGCAATGTGCTGTTGTGCTTTGTTCGGTGAGCGAGAGATCCGGATGCCCAACTGGGTGGGTTTGGGATTTATATTGGTAGGCAGCGGCATAGCTATACCCTTGGTACTGCAAAGGTCCATGGGCGGCAGTGACACTTACCATCAAGTGTGCTGCTTGCTCGTTTGCCACCAAAAGCAATAAAAAAATCAACAGGCAGTCATGGGGACTGCCTATAGAAGTGAAAACTATTAACTTAAGACTAATTGAAGTAATAATAATTTTCTAATTTTTATATAAAAATAAAAACCTATAAGTTTTTCCCCTCCAAAAACGCTCAACGCGCCTAAAGAAATTTTCATATAGCTATAGATATACTATTAGCATTAGCATGTCGGTGACGCGAACCTATAAGTTTTTCCCCTCCAAAAACGCTCAACGCGCCTAAAGAAGTTTTCACATAGCTATAGATATACTATTAGCATTAGCATGTCGGTGACGCGAACCTATAAGTTTTTCCCCTCCAAAAACGCTCAACGCGCCTAAAGAAGTTTTCACATAGCTATAGATATACTATTAGCATTAGCATGTCGGTGACGCGAACCTATAAGTTTTTCCCCTCCAAAAACGCTCAACGCGCCTAAAGAAGTTTTCACATAGCTATAGATATACTATTAGCATTAGCATGTCGGTGACGCGAACCTATAAGTTTTTCCCCTCCAAAAACGCTCAACGCGCCTAAAGAAGTTTTCACATAGCTATAGATATACTATTAGCATTAGCATGTCGGTGACGCGAACCTATAAGTTTTTCCCCTCCAAAAATGCTCAACGCGCCTAAAGAAGTTTTCACTTCAATAAAAACATTAAGCCTATGTCGAACTTTCTGACCTGATTAGTATATTAAGCCAATTTCTTTTTCACGTTGGTGAAAACTTAGATTAATAGAGACTTATATGGATGAGAAGAACTTCTCCTTTTTTTTACACTTAGGTATAACAGATAAAGCCACCGAAGACAAAGATCGGGTACCGGTGGTCTGCTCGCACGGTGAAGAGTTCTTGCAGAGTGGGTCTATGTGGTTGCACGCCGCTTCTTCCGTCGAACCGATTTGACGAGGCGCGACCACATCCATAGTCCACCGCAAGAAAAAAAAATAGGTATAACAGATAATATCACAGTTAGAAAACGAAAATTTGTTATAAAAACCTATGCACACTCGTCTTGCTAAGGTGAAAGCTAGCACACAATAGTGGCACCAGGTTTGACTCCCACCGGTAAGTAAGGGATATATTATATTTCTAACTCGTGATCTTTTTTTGGGAAACAGGTAATGTTCTGGTAACATCCTGTTCAAATATTCCGGTCCTTCCATTGGGAAGGCATAGCGTTTTACTTCATAATCTGTCATATTGCAACGATTTGCCTTTGGTGGCCCTTTTACCCTTTTTTTTTTGCGATGGGCTATGGACTTGGTCGCGCTCCGCCACATCGGTCCGAGGCGACGAAAGAGGTGGCGCGCAACCCCATAGACCCACCCTGCAAGCCTCCTCTCTTCGCCGTGCGAGCGGGCCACCGGTACCCGATCTTTGTCTTCGGTGGCCGTGGCCTTTGTACCCTTGTGGGTTACACTTTCAAATACCATTTCCGTTCAAATACCATTTCATTTGACGAGTTGTGACATTAATTACAGCTGCGTTTTCCCAGCTGTATTTATTGTTTTAACTCGTCAGCCTAAGTGAGATCTGACGTAATATCACAGTTAAAATATATTAAATCTAAGGTAAATATCTATACATTCCTAAGTCTTCGGCTATCTTTAAAAGACAAAATTAATTTGACGCGTAAACAAGAGGCCTGCGTCATCTATCAAATAAATGAGCTGTGCCAATAGCAGAACCCGCCCTAATCTCCTTCGTGACTTCACTGCATACGCTCGGTTACGTTTTTGTTGGGAAATGTATTTCCGAACTAATTTACTTATATTTGTTGACACAAAATTTTACTAAATAGAAAGCGTGATTATTTAAACAACAAGCCATAGGGCTGAATATTATAGATATGTATAAGCAAATGATTATTCAGAGTCTTTGAGTAATTTCATCATCATTATCATCCAACCAAGTTTGAAGTCAATCCTCCTTAGGAATATAAAAATGTTGACCAGACGGCATCCGATGGAGTTTAGATTGATGTAAAGCTCTGAGTCTAAGTATCCGTGTGGTGACGGAGTAAGAATACAATTCACCGCCCCCTATCTTACCCCTGAGTGATCGTAAGAGACGACTAGGGGATATAAAACGCATATAACATCTATATAAGAGAAGGAAAACTCGAAACAAAACCCTACACCGACACGTCTAATCAGCGCGGTATAGTAGGTTAATTTCCCTCCCATTACGGAGGAGACCCGAGCCCAACAGTGGGACATATATGGGCTGTGATGAAAGCTCTGAGTGATTTTGTAAGACACCCACGAGCGATGTAAGGGTTGGTAGTATTCGAGCCGGGTGGGCCACTGAAGAAAAACACCGCGTACCAGTGACCCACCCGCACGGCGTCGAGAGGTATATTGTAGGGCGGGTCTACGGGGTCTTGCGCCGCTTTTCCTGTCGCCCCGGACGGATTAGCGGGGTTTGACGTACCGTAGCCCGCCGCCAAAAACAAAAGTAGTATTCGTAGCCGCTATCACACAGCATTTCTTTTGCTCTGTACAATTTAAGAATACATTGTGACATCATCACCGTTTATTTGTCCGTAGAAGTCATAACGACTAGGAGTGTTCACCAGATAAAAGCATCACAATTGTTCTGGGTAATTTATTTTACAAAATGCGAACGTCCTTCCGTCTTCTGTACATTGATTATGACTCTTCACATTTCCAAAAAATGGAGGTTGATAGTCCTTCCGGTTGGTGCAGGTCTTGTCGGGGCACGGCTGCTTCGGCAAGTACCTGCACACGGTCGTATGGAGGGAGTGGACTCCGTCCTGCCATTATTGCGGTAGTGACGAGGACACGGCGCAACATACGCTCGAGATATGTCCGAGCTGGGACGGGCAGCGCCGTGACCTCGTCGCTGTCATCGGTGCCGACCTGACGCTGTCGGCTGTCACGAAAGCGATGGTCGACAGCATCAGGCATTGGGACGCGGTCGCCGCCTTCTGCGAGGCTGTCATCTCGCAGAAGGAGGCGGCGGAACGAGTCCGGGAGGATTCCCGGGACCCGGGCCGCCGCCAGCGGCCGGGGCGGCGCAGGCGCGAATATCTGCGCCTGATGCCGCCCTAACCGAGACTTCGGGTGATCGGACCGGGGAATTGTCCGGTCACCCGACGCGAGGCCACCGCGTGAGGGCGACGCCCCGACGGCGAAAGCTGTCGGAGCGTCGACACGAGAGGAACCCGTAAGGGTAAACCGCCAGGCGGGCCACCGAAGACAAAGATCGGGTACCGGTGGCCCGCTCGCACGGTGAAGAGAGGTGCTTGCAGGGTGGGTCCATGGGGTTGCGCGCCGCCTCTTCTATCGCTCCGGACCGATTTGTCGGGGCGCGACCACATCCATGGTCCACATTGCAAGCAAAAAAAAAAAGGTTAATAGTCTGGTAGATGGAATTATAGGTTTTAAAATACGCCCTTTTTTATTTTTATTTGCGATGGGCTATGGATGCGTCTCGCCCCGCCAAATCGGTCCGGGGTGACGGAAGAGGCGGCGCGTGACCTCATAGACCCACCATGCAAACTCCTCTCTTCGCCGTGCGAGCGGGCCACCGGTACCCGATCTTTGGTTTCGATGGCCTTTTAAAATACGCCCTAACATAAAAATTCATTTCTCAGTCTGAGGTCTTTGAGTTGTCAGTTTTAAAAGAAAAGAAAAGAAAACAAAAAAATTCATGGTCAAGTGGAAATACCCACTAACAGCGTATTCGCCCAACATTTTACTTGCTTTTACTAACAAAAATATTTATAAGGCCGTAGGTATACATCTTATAACACTCACGACAATTCCGAGCACTTAACGGAAGTACTTCGATAAATTTTTGGACCCTCCATCTCGTGTTTTTGATTTATATTCAGCATTAAATCCACAGGGTGGCTGTTTGAGACTCGGCAAATATTCGTGAGGGATATGAAACTACTGCTTTCAAATAAATGTCTTGTTTTAAATTTGCCTACGGGGATACCTTATGTAAATCAACCATTTTTCTATGGTGAGTTTATTTTTATAGTTTGTAGAGTCGCGTATTGAATATTTTTTTTTGGATTTTACTCCTTAAGAATCGATTTTCATATAAGGCGCCCGGTATGAGAAAAATTTGAGGAGTAAAATCTAGTGATCCAATGACCTCGTTACGTTTTCGGTGCGCAACCTATTCTGCGCACCTTTCACTTTCTGACGTGAGATACTGATCACTGAACAGTTTTAATAAATGTAAATAAATATATATATATATATTATTTTAAGTCAAATGAGCTTTTTTTGCGCCTGTTTTGATAATCGTACTTAAGGAGTAAACTTCAGTCGTGCGTCGGAGCTGACACACACACTTTTTTTTTATTAATATTTTTTTTGTGGTAGTTTTTTTTATGGCTTATGATAGCAAACGAGCAGACAACACAACTGATGGTCACTTGAAGTGTCACTGCCGCCCATGGACCTTTGCGATACCAAGGCTATAGCTGGGCCACTGCCTACCTATACAAACACCAAACCCATCCCAGTTGGGTTTCCGGCTCTCTCGCTCACCGAACGAAGCGCTATAACACATTGCCATTACTTAGACGTTGATCTTCAGCGGGAGTGTGGTACTACCCTGGACGGACCGGCCCGCGACTGTATACATAGAAATGTCCGCAGCGTGGTCCCAGCACTAGTCTACAATAAATTCCTACCTTTCCTGGAGTTATTGCAGAATGTATGCGTATCACTTCAACAAAAGGAAAATTCGACATAAAATTCTATCATCATCATCACAGCCCATAAATGTCCGACTGTTGAGTTCGGGCCTCCTCCGTAATAGGAGGGAAATTAACCTACTATACCGCGCTAGTCAGACGTGTTGGTATAGGGTTTTGTTTCGAGTTTTCCTTCTCTTGCATAGATGTTATATGCGTTTTATATCACTTAGTCGTCTCGTACGATCACCCACGGGTAAGATATGGGGTGGTGAATTGTATTTTTACTCCGTCACCACACGGATTAGCTGCTGAGCTGAGACTCGTTACAATTTTGTTGGTTGAGTAATAAATTAAGCAATTAATGGACTCTATGTTACATTCGTCCTTATTCTTTTTTATCTGTAACTAACAGCTAAACACACGATAGAAAAAAAATATTAAAGAATAAATCGTCGTGTTGGGGAAAACTTTCAAATAAAAATTCTATTTATTTGCAATAAACTGGGTGTACTTATTATTAAAATATGTCGGCCAAAGCATATTTAGCCATAATATGCAAAGTTATATGTATTATAAAAAAAGATTTAAAAAAAAAGAATTAAAGACGTAATACATATACATATCATCACGCCATATCCCTTGCAGGGTAGGCAGAGAGAACAGAGTGCCAGAGAACTCTATCCTTGCATACTTCACTCGCTTCCTCAACATTCATAATTCTCTTCATACACGCTCGCCGGTTTCGGAGACTCTTGACTCCACCTTCCTTCAGTACATGACCGATCTGGTCTAGGTAGGTTAGTCTCGGTCTCCCTCGGTACCTACATCCTTCCACTTTCGCATTGTATATCTTCTTAACCAGATGTTCGTTCGGCATTCTTTCCACATGTCCGAACCATCGGAGCATTCCCTTTCACATCTTTACACTAATACTCTCTTTCATACCTACTCGCTCTCTTACGTCATCGTTACGAATGCGGTCGGTCAGCCTAACTCCACAGATTTTCCGCAGAGATCGCATTTCGACCGCATTAATTTTACTTTCATACTCTTTTCTGCATACCCAACTCTCGCTTCCATACAGTAATGTTGGGACAAGCACTGCGTTATGTATTGCTACACGTGCCTTCTGGCTGAGGTGGTGGCTGCCGAGAAGTTGCCCCAACGCTCCGTTCACTCTATTGCCCGCATTCACTCTTTGCTCTATATCAGTGGTGTACCTTCCATCTCGGCTAAATCCACATCCAAGATATACAAATTCATCCACTTGCTCTAGTACATCATTACCTATTGTTACTCTTACATCTGTTCTGGTTTCATCTCTTTCAAAGACCATTATTTTGGTTTTGCTCACATTCACGCGTAGCCCCCTTTTCTTACAATCTTCTGTCATTGTGTCGACTAGGGTCTGCAGGTCAGTCGCTGACTGTGCCAGCAGGACTGCATCATCTGCATAAAGCAGAGCAGTGACCACTGAGTCGCCCATCTGGACTCCCACATTCATATCGTTAAACCTTTGGAGACATTTATCCAGATATATGATAAACAGCCTGGCTGACAGAACGCACCCCTGCTTAACGCCGATATTGACGTCAAACCAAGGTGACATTCCATCATCCAGCCGCACACAGGCTCTACAGCCCATGTAACTGGACTGCACAGCCTGTAGCAGTTTACCGTTAATACCATACTCCGGTAAAATGTCCCAAAGTTCCTTTCGTATAACCGTGTCAAATGCTCTCTCCAGATCTACAAAACTGCAGAAAACCCTCTGACCTAGGGCCAGATGCTTCTCCACAATGTTGCGCAGAGAGAACACTTGATCCATGCATCCCCTTCCACTCCTGCACCTCCTTGTGTCTCACACAGCAAACCATCGGACACCATCCTCATTCTCCTTTCAATAATTTTACCATACACTTTTGCTGCCAAACTGGTCAAGCTTACGGCTCTGTAATTTGCGCAGTCATAACGTGAACCCTTGTTTTTAAACAAAGGCACGATGACTGCGCTATCCCAGTCCCCGGTAACCATTCTCGAGCTCCAACATAAATTGAGGAGCAACTGGAACGCCTCCCAGACACAGGAGCCACCAAGCTTGATCATCTCGGCAGACACCATATCAATGCCCGCTGCCTTACCATTTTTCAAACTTCTTATCGCCCATTCAACTTCATCCATACTGATGCCATCGGAGGACGCCGTTGTCGAATGTTGATCTACTAAACCACATGCAACACCGGCGCCAACCGTAGCATCCGCATACATATCGCCAAAATATTCACTCCATCGGCTTAACACGTCTTGTGTTTGTGTAAGAATGTCTCCACCTTTAGACCTTATTTTATTCATTCTGAAGGCTGACCAACCACCCCGAGACTTCTTCACCTCCCTCTAAAAAAGTTTGGTGTTACCCTCGAAGATTTTAGTCAGCCTATCTTCTGCACTCATACTTGCTCTATCACGTTTCTCTTTCACTAAGGCCTTGGTGTCATTCTTACATTGTCGATATATTTCTTTCTTCTGTTCAATCATACTGTCATTCAGATTCAAAGAAGAGACATAGTCTAGCCACGCTTTCTTCTTTTGCTCTACGGAAGCTGCCACTTCCGCATCCCACCATGCATCACCATTTGTTTTTCTATGCTTCTTTGAACTTGCACATACTTCTTTCGCTGTATCTACCATACTCTCTTTCAATACTCTCCAGCATTCTTCAATGTCCGATTGCGGTAATACATAGAATAATAAATATAAATTACGCGTCACGTGTTGGTATAGGGTTTTGTTTCGAGTTTTCCTTCTCTCGCATAGATGTTATATGCGTTTTATATACCTTAGTCGTCTCATACGATCACCCATAGGTAAGATATGGGGTGGTGAATAGTATTCTTACTCCGTCACCACACGGAAATCCTATATCAGCATGATATAATAGGCTAATTTCTCTCTAATAGAGGAGGCTTGTGGCCTCACAGTGGAACGTATATGGACAAAGAAGAAAAGTAGGAAGAATATATCTTTAAGTCATGGAGTAATCTTATAAATACAATTAATGAGCACAAATAACATTATTTTTTAAACCCCAACGTAAAAAGAGGGGCGTTATAGTTTGACGTATCTGTTTGTATATGTGTTTATCTGTAGTACAATATCTCCTAAACGAATGGACCAATTTATCATATCATTTTAGTTCGTAAATGTCCCACTGCTGCTTTTCTACATTAGAAGAGAAATTGCTGGTCAGTTTGGTATAGGGTTTCATTTCAAGTTTTCCTTCTCTTGCACTGATGTTTTATGTACATTATATCTCTTAGTCGTGTTTTACAACATCCATGGGCACGATAGGAGTCACCACACAGTAAACGATGGACCGATTATAATGCGTTTATTTTTTAAAAGCTATCGTGAAGATGAATCTTATTATGTTACTTATTTCAACATCATCAGCTCTTTGTTGGCTGCTGTAAGAATATTAGAACCATAACTTGACTTTTACTGCACAGATGTCGTAATGGTTATGATATCGATCTTCCATGCCAGTGCCGTGGGTACAATTCCTACGTAGGACACAAATGTGCTATCCACAAAGTGTTGTTCAGAGTCTGGGTGTAATTTGTCTGCGTTTATTATATGTTTGTAAAATCCCTCGCAACACAAGGTTTATTTTCTTAGTGGTGTCTTTAAATAAAATAGCTTGTGTTTACTTTACTTTCAGTCATATGTGATTTTATATTTAAAATATCTATGTACAATGATCGGATGAATCGGAGGACGCAGCGTAAGTAGATCTCTGATCACTGGTTGAACTGACAACATCTCAAAAGTCGTAGGGATCTGTTAGAAGCATGTGGAACAGTACCATTGAAAGTGATATTCTCGTAGCCTAAATCCAACAGCAGACGTCCACGGGTTGATGGATATATGAAGGTGGGCCACTGAGCTACTTTGATATTGAAGTTTGAAGATAGGAGCCGAAATCTTGACTTGCTGATTAGTAAATTCATCAACTTTGAGCTCATTCAATTCGCCGAAACTAGCTCGTTTCAATGGAGCTTCTTTTAAGTAGGGGTTTACTTAAAATTTATAATTTTATACAGAAAGAAAAAGAGAGAAAAGAAAGAAAAGTATTTATTTCTCCACTCATGGAAAGGACATATTACAAGCTTAAACTACTAAAAATATAAAATAAACTAAATACAGTGGCGTCCCCTCCACAAATGAGGAAAAGGACACTGCTCAGCATAATGTTGTGATATCTACTACAAAAGGTGATACCACAAAGCTGTTATTCTGCAGTGTCCTGCGACGTCCGTCAGCAAAGCACAAGTAGCAAAAAAAAAAAGCAAACACATAAGACAGAAAAAAAGTACACTAAAGAAATAATATTAAAACATATAAAAGAAAACGTAAGCCAATATAGTTCAAATTAACACAACAATTAAAAAAGCAAATCAAGCGTGACATAATATAACAGTGTAAAATAAAATAAAAAAGAATATTAGCATTTTCTTTTTCTTTAGCAAGTGCCTATTACTTATGATAGGACATTGTCTGTCATAAGTAATATAAAATTGCGCTCGCTTGGGCGAAGACTGGACCATTGTCCGGTCTTCGCCCAAGATGTTCGAGCCGTCAGAGGGAACGACGTGTAACCCTATAACCTACCTGTGTGTACCTGTAGTGTACCTCTATCTTCGGTGGAATGTTATCCTTTATTTTACCATCCTTTATCGAATCCCCAAAAACATTTTTGCTGTTAGGGCATCCGCGTCGCTCTCGTTCGTTCGCAAACAATGTCAAGATTGAATAATTACCTGTGAAGAATATAAAGAAAGTTCGGTGTAAGAATAAACTTCATGATATTCAGGAGAGAAAGTGATGATATTCAGAATTTACTCTTTTACGCTTGTTAATGTATTCTTTGGAGTTAAAATTGTAACACAAGCTAAGCCGCATTACCAACAAGTGTGGTTTAAGCGATGTTGCCTGATTTATGTTTGATTTTATTCCGTGGGTAAATCGAATATTAATCGTTGCTGAATAATCTAGCAAATTGATTTTTCCTTTGTGGCAACGTTATGCGAGGTGCGGCGTGTATTATATGTATTTGGAATTGTGTTTTGTATATATTAGGTATAATGTATTTACTTTCGACTCTTAGGTCTAGTTGTACTTACCGGTGGCCCGCTCGCACGGCGAAGAGAGGTATTTGCAGGTTGGGTCTATGGGGTTGCGCGCCGCCTTTTCCGTCGCCCCAGACCGATTTAGCGGGGCGCGAACATGTCCATGGTCCACCGCAAAAGAAAAAAAAAAAGTTGGCCAAAAAAGTGTTGGGAGTTTCTAGCAGGTCTTTTTTGGTGTTTCCAGCAGATATTAAATTTTATTTTTACGGATTTTAAAAGTAAAAATAGATTTATTTCAAATGTGTAATCAGCAGTGATAGGATCACGCTGGTGACAGTTTTCTGTCTACAGCCGCGGGTCGGTCTGTCCGGGGTAGTACCACACTCTCGCAGAAGATCGACGCCTGAGCAGTGGCAATGTGCTGCTGTGCTTCGTTCGGTGAGCGAGAGAGCCGGCAGCCTAACTGAGTGGGTTTGGGGATTTTTATTGGTAGGTAGCGGCCTAGCTGTACACTTGGTATAGCAAAGACCCATAGGCGGCAGTAACTCGCTCGTTTGCCACCAAGGACAATAAAAAAAATCCGGTAAACATCAGAAATCATTTTGTCAGATTATTCAATATTAATATGCAGTACTAATAATCGAAACGAAAGTTTTTCATTACAGTATGCGGAACTGGTACACGACAAAAGTCCAAGACCAAAGATGCGTTTTATTTTTACATACATACATATATACATACATATCATCACGCCATATCCCTTGCAGGGTAGGCAGAGAGAACAGAGTGCCAGAGAACTCTATGCTTGCATACTTCACTCGCTTCTTCAACATTCATAATTCTCTTCATACACGTACGTTTCGTAGACTCTTGACTCCACCTTCTTTCAGTTTTATTTTTAAATTGTGATAATTTTCTGTACGTTATTGGAGATTCCCAAAGCCGTACCCAACTGTGATATTTAAATAGCTTTTTTAACAGGCCATGGTTTCGGTGGAAAGGACGGCGTGCAATATAACTTGTTTCTACTTCAGCTTTTTATGGCCATTTGGGCGGACCATTGGTAGCGAGTCCTTTGGTCACCCATATAGACCTTGAGAATAAGTAGAAAAATAAGAAGATGAGCTGATCATCATCTCATCATCATCTCAGCCCATATATGTCCTATTGTTGGGCTCGAGCCTCCTCCATAATAAGAGGGAAGTTGACCTACTATACCACGCTGGTCAGACGTGTTGGCATAGGGTTTTATTTCGAGTTTTCCTTCTCTTGCATAGATGTTATATGCGTTTTATATCACTTAATCGTCTCGTACGATCACCCACGGGTAAGATATGGGGTGGTGAATTGTATTCTTACTCCGTCACCACACAGATTAGCTGCTGAGCTGATACTCGTTAAAATTTTGTCGGTTTAGTAATAAATTAAGCAATTAATGTACTCTATGTTACATTTTTCTTTTTTATCTGTAACTAACAGCTAAACAGACGATAGAAAAAAATATTAAGGAATAAATCGTCGTGTTGTGGAAAACTTTCAAATAAAAATTCAATTTATTTGCAATATGTAAACTGGGTGTACTTATTATTAAAATATGTCGGCCTAAGCATATTCAGCCATAATATGCAAAGTTATATGTATTATAAAAAAAGAATTATAAAAAAAGAATTAAAGACGTAATACATAGAATAATAAATATAAATTACGCGTCACGTTGTTTGTCCGCGATGGACTCCTACAATACTTAACCGTTTTTAATCAAATTTACACAGCAACAGCAGCAATATAGGATAGCTTCCATCTCCATTTCTAGTAGCAATATTATTTTATTGCAAATTATTTGTCTATTATTTGACTGTCACAATTATCTGTTATCTCCAAACGATTCTAACAGATGGCAGTATCTGTTGACTGGATTGAGTAAGTATTTAATAGATGGCGCTATGTTAAACTTACAAACGTTTCATATAAGCTACATTTTATTAGCATAACCACCACGTGTTACTGAGGCTACCTTAGCCACAGCAACGCATGGCCGGGTCTGCTAGTAGAATAATAAATTTGTACTTTACAAACATACAAGAGCTTTTTTCATATACATTATCGTATAAGACTTTATACCCAGACTCGGCATATTCATTTGTGGATGGCACAAAGAACTGTCCTGCATTTTTTTTTTTTTATTGCGTATGGTGGCAAACGATCAAGCAGCACACCATGATGGTAAGTGTTACTGCAGCCCATGAACCTTTGCAATATCAATGGTATAGCTAGGCCGCTGTCTACCAATACAAACCCCAAACCCACCCAGTTGGGCTTCCGGCTTTCTTGCTTTCTAGCACATGGACATTATTCAGACGTCGA
This sequence comes from Lymantria monacha, assembly GCA_905163515.2. Lineage (NCBI taxonomy): Eukaryota > Metazoa > Arthropoda > Insecta > Lepidoptera > Erebidae > Lymantria > Lymantria monacha. The sequence continues at coordinate 20,372,243 of LR991102.1, read as the reverse complement.
TCTTCTGCGAGAGTGTGGTATTACCCGAACGGATCGGCCCGCGGCTGTTAACAGAAAACTGTCAACACCGTGGACTTACCATTAAAAAATCGAATGAGAATCGAATCCACGACATTAATCACATGACGGCATTTAAACTATTGCCTTATCTGTCTAGTATCTCTAGTTAGTTATCTTGGGAGTTTAACCTAAATAACTAAATAATTACAAACTAGTGAATATGGATATGATCATAATTTCTTCATTTTTCTTTTTTGTTGAATGTTCAACGTTGATGCTAGAGCGTAAGTGACCGCATTTGGTAGTATGAGTTTCCTAAGAGCGTACGATTACACCACTTAGTTTGCCATAGAAGTCGTAAAGATCAACTAAAGGATCTCAAGGGGAAAGCAACAGCACTCACCTTTTTTTTTTTTTTTTTTGTTTTTTTTTTTTTTTTTTTTGTGGTGGGCCATGGACGTCGCACCCCGCCAAATCGGTCTGGGGTGACGGAAAAGGCGGCGCGCAACCCCATTGACCCACCCTGCAAGCACCTCTTCTTCGCCGTGCGAGCGGGCCACCGGTACCCGATCTTTGTCTTCGGTGGCCCGCTCGGCGGTATGCCCTCTCCTGTCGACGCCCCGACAGCACTCACCTGGGAGATAGATAATATCAATTACGACAGCCAAATCGCCTACCAAAGCTTGGCGATTATAATATTAATAACTCTTTTGAGAAGAACTAACTTCCACTATGTACGACAATAGGCTGATGAATTGATGGAAGAAGTATTTTTCAGATTTCCTTAATTTAAGTTTTTTTTTGTTTAGGCAATATACAGCAGCACTTTTGTAGTTTGAAACTGTGCCAGGTTATTGGCAACAGTTTTGCTTTTTATTACCTAGCACGCATGTATAGTGAAATATGAATGATTTTACTCTTCTGCTCAACATTTTCGACACAAAGGTGTGATATTAAAAAAAAATACATATTCAGACTATTTATATATATTTTTTTTTTAAAAAGACACCACGGTATCCTGTACTAAGAAAATAATCCCTGTATTACTGGGGACTTTAGAAACATATAACAAATTACACCCAGACTCAGAATTACAATGCTCTGTGGATCGCACAAAGTAGGTATCGTCCTGCGTAGCAATTGAATTCACGGCTATGGCACGGAAGGTTCGTATCTTAACCGCTACATCATCTGTGCAAACAAATAAATTCATTTTATGATATATAAAGGCAACGTCAAAATACATACAGTGATGTTAATAAAACATCGTATTAATACATTACTGCAGCGGCCAGCAAAAGAGGCATTGATGGACGAACATGTAAATGTATACGTCCATCAATTCCTAGTTGTGGCCAAGGCTTGTATAGTACTTTTCTCAAATAATGCGCGGAAATTAAAACTAAGTAGTACTAAGTAGAACTGTATACATGACGAACAACAAACAACATTTTTTCACGTGGTAAAAGAATTGGTTTGTTTCTTTTTTCATTATCAAACAGGTTTCTTTTTAAAGTCAGTTCGAAATTTAAATAAAACTCTGATAAGTTGCCTATTTGGTTAACATATTTTGAAGTAACAAATCGTTCCATTTTTAAAATACACGTCAGATATGAATTTACATATATATTTATTTGGCCGCTAAAACACGACAGATATGGATTTTCATACATTTTTTTGCCGGCCGCTGTTCGCATGTATTTGGTCGGTACAGCAATTTTGATATATCTCGAAGAAGGTTGTCAAAATAATACTCAATTTCCAAGCATGTTTGAAAAAATCCTATTTTATCCTCATCTTTTAAGCAAATTAATATTCTAATCAGGTATATCTATATTAATCTAGCTACAACGTATTCCTGCGAGTAATTTATCAAAGTCGGCCTTGTGACGTCCGTTAATTACCGTGTATCGGATCACTCATCGACAAGATCGATACAGTCCGCGACAAGTATTTTCGAACGAAATTATTGGATCTATATTAAGAACTAATTGTTGTTTGCTGTGTGGTAGCGGCTACAAATACTACCAACACTTACTTTGCTCGTGGATGTCGTAAGAGACGACTAAGAGCCTTATAATCTGAGCCAACTCCATCTGATGCCCTTTGGTGAACAATTACATTCCCAAGGAGTGTTGACGTCTGGCAGGCGGCCGGTCATAAAACTATTGCTAATACATACATACATACATACATACATACATACATACATACATACATACATACATACATATCATCATGCCATATCCCTTGCAGGGTAGGCAGAGAGAACAGAGTGCCAGAGAACTCTATCTCTGCATACTTCACTCGCTTCCTCAACATTCATAATTCTCTTCATACACGCTCGCCGGTTTCGGAGACTCTTGACTCCACCTTCCTTCAGTACATGACCGATCTGGTCTAGGTAGGTTAGTCTCGGTCTCCCTCGGTACCTACATCCTTCCACTTTCGCATTGTTGCCATTGCTCGCATATTGCTAATAACTTTTACAATATTTACTTACTATGAAATAAGAGCAACATATTTGTGGGACATAGTCCATAGTCGCACATAGTCGCAGGACGCTGCAGAATAACAGCGTTGTGGTATCATTTTTAGTAGTAGATACCACAACACTATGCTGAGCAGTGTCCTTTTCCCCATTTGTGGTGGGGACGCCACTGCACTTATTTTATTTATTTTTTATTTTTTTTTATTTTGAAGTAGTTACTTAAGCTTGTAATGTGTCCTTTCCATGAGTGGGGAAATTTTTTTTTTTTTTTTTTGTGTGTCTTAGTTGTTAGCCTCAGATGGCTATGACAACTTTACCAGGACTGTGGGTGAGCGCTGAGGGCTCTCAACTTGTGTTTTTTTTTATTTATTTTTTCTTTCTTTCTACTTTCTATATTGCATCGACCCCAAGTTATTGGGATAAGACTAGGAGAATGAAGATTACGAACTAGTTGTTGTCGTGTCAAATTCAATTTCATTATGCATTTTATTTCTTGGTGATAGGACAATGTTGTTGACAGTTCTCTGTCTACAGCCGCGGGCCGATCCGTCCGGGGTAGTACCACACTCTCGCAGAAGATCGACGTTTGAGTAATGGCAATGTGTAATTGCGCTTCGTTCGGTGAGCGAGAGAGCCGGAAGCTCAACTGCGTGGGTTTGGGGTTTGTATTGGTAGGCAGCAGCGGTCTAGCTATACCGTTGGTATTGCAAAGATCCATGGGCGGCAGTCACACTTACTATCAGGTGTGCTGCTTGTTTGTTTGCCACTATAAGCAAAAAACACTTAATAATTTCTGATGCTTAAGCGGGCGGCACATTTGAAATGAAACTATCTTTACGGATTCTAACGTGTTTGTATTTGATTTTTAATTTCTCGACATGTCCAACAGTTTTCAGAGTTCATGGTCACTGGAGGAATAAGGTGTCTTAACGATGACCTCTCCCATGACCATGAACACTGTAAAGTTTTCGAAACATTGGTTAATTCAAAATCATATATAAACGCGATAGAGTCCGTTAAAATAGTTTTTATCCTTATTTCTTATTGTTAGCTATGTAGTAATAGCGATCAATATTACTAACACTCGCTTAAGGTTGTCGTAAAAGACGTCTAAGAGCTTGATATAGACAGATTATATCTCAATATAGACAGATAGATTGTATATACTTTTTAAACATTATTTAATTTTCTTAAATTTCATCAACTTTGTTTTATCTCATATACGTTTGTCTTAGCTTATAAACATCCCTTGGGCTCAAACCTTCTCCACATTAACGCGAAATAAAACCAAATATCATCATGTCTGACCAGCGAAGTATAGTATGATCAAATTTCCGCTTACTGTAAGGAAGGAGGAATCTCGAGTCCAGTAGTGGCACCTCAGTTAACTGAGATCAGGTTTAAAAATTATGAAAGTAAATTGAAAAGAGCAAACAAACAAGCGTTATATGTCTTTCCTTATACTATTGCACGCCTCGGTCTTGCTCTGCTCTCGATATATGAAAATCAAAAACTGTTCAAACATAAAAATGATTGTATTTTTCTCACCTTGGACTTATAGGATAATATTATCATACATATGTCAAGGAAAATATTCGTTCAGACGTATTTGATATTTTTAAAAAGCAATTATTTTGTTTAAAGTCAGAAAATAGTTGATTAAAAAAATTTTTGAGGACGTCCGGATTAAATATTCTAGATCTGGCACGATCACAACCGTAAAAATTATAGTATCGAAGTTTTTCTTTTATTAAAAACTTCATAATCGCAACGCGCTATTTTCTTACGAAAATGGCTTAGTAATTCTTTGTCAGTTAATAAAAAACTAAACTGCTTAGTCATTATGTATGCAGGGCCGGATCTACCATATGGCTTTTTGGGCTTCAGCCCAGGGCCCCATGGATTCAAGGGGCCCCCAACTAAGTCCAGTCATAGTCAAAAATAGACGATAATGCACAAAATTCCATAATTTTATAAAATTATACAGATCGTAAAGTTTGCAGCCCTGCGAATCCTGCGATTAATCAAACCTATTTAATTCATTTAATTCAAGTCTACGTTCAGGTGTTGGTACTTCTGCCATTACACATTCATTCGATCTCGATCGTGCTCCGCTGTTTCCTTCTCAGACTCTGTCTCTTTCTATCTTGCTAGAATTATTTATAAGTACCATTATTTATCATTTTTATTTATTATTTTTAATTATTTATAACTAGTAGGATATGAAAGAGAGAGTAAAGATGCGAAAGGGAATGCTCCGATGGTTCGGTCATGTGGAAAGAATGCCGAACGAACGTCTGGTTAAGAAGATATACAATGCGAAAATGAAAGGATGTTGGTATTTTTCGCTTCGTAATCGGGTTTTTATAAATAATTAAGCATATTAAATACTAAATTTTCAGTAATTTAAATAACATAGTTGTGTCATCGTTTGATACAATTCTAACTGCAAAGGTTGAAGTATTAAGCCTATAATAATGTGTAAACATTGTCGGGTAGATGACATACTGTCACCGTAAGACGTAAATATGATACGAAGCAAAATTTGCATGTCCTACAATAGTTCACGGTGGTGTAGTGGCAGCACGATTGGGCCGGAATCCCAATAGGCGCGGGTTCGAATCCCGCTTGTGACATCATATTTCGCTTCGTAATCGGGTTTTTATAAATATTTTATTGTCTTATTTTTTTCTTATACTTTGAGTAATTAAGAGCAAGAAGAAGAGTGTGTAAGAGAAAAGTATGCAGAGGGTGTCCGAGAACGGCTGACGATGGCAAGCCAGCCGCAATCGGACATTGAAGAATGCTGGTGAGTATTGAAAGAGAGTATGGTAGATACAGCGAAAGAAGTATGTGGAAGTTCAAAGAAGCATAGAAAAACAAATGGTGATGCATGGTGGGATGCGGGAGTGGCAGCTTCCGTAGAGCAAAAGAAGAAAGCGTGGCTGGACTATGTCTCTTCTTTGAATCTGAATGACAGTATGACTGAACAGAAGAAAGAAATATATCGGCAATGTAAGAATGACACCAAGGCCTTAGTGAAAGAGAAACGTGATAGAGCAAGTATGAGTGCAGAAGATAGGCTGACTAAAATCTTCGAGGGTAACACCAAACTCTTTTGGAGGGAGGTGAAGAGGTCTCGGGGTGGTTGGTCAGCCTTCAGAATGAATAAAATAAGGTCTAAAGGTGGAGACATTCTTACACAAACACAAGACGTGTTAAGCCGATGGAGTGAATATTTTGGCGATATGTATGCGGATGCTACGGTTGGCGCCGGTGTTGGATGTGGTTTAGTAGATCAACATTCGACAACGGCGTCCTCCGATGGCATCAGTATGGATGAAGTTGAATGGACGATAAGAAGTTTGAAAAATGGTAAGGCAGCGGGCATTGATATGGTGTCTGCCGAGATGATCAAGCTCGGTGGCTCTTGTGTCTGGGAGGCGTTTCTGTTGCTCCTCAATTTATGTTGGAGCTCGGGAATGGTTCCCAGGGACTGGAATAGCGCAGTCATCGTGCCTTTGTTTAAAAACAAGGGTTCACGTTATGACTGCGCAAATTACAGAGCCATAAGCTTGATCAGTTTGACAGCAAAAGTGTATGGAAAAATTATTGAAAGGAGAATGAGGATGGTGTCCGATGGTTTACTGTGTGAGACACAAGGAGGTTTCAGGAGTGGAAGGGGATGCATGGATCAAGTGTTCTCTCTGCGCAACATTGTGGAGAAGCATCTGGCTCTAGGTCAGAGGGTTTTCTGCAGTTTTGTGGATCTGGAGAGAGCATTTGACACGGTTGTACGAAAGGAACTTTGGGACATTTTACCGGAGTATGGTATTAACGGTAAACTGCTACAGGCTGTGCAGTCCAGTTACATGGGCTGTAGAGCCTGTGTGCGGCTGGATGATGGAATGTCGCCTTGGTTTGACGTCAATATCGGCATTAAGCAGGGGTGCGTTCTGTCAGCCAGGCTGTTTATCATATATCTGGATAAATGTCTCCAAAGGTTAAACGATATGAATGTGGGAGTCCAGATGGGCGACTCAGTGGTCACTGCTCTGCTTTATGCAGATGATGCAGTCCTGCTGGCACAGTCAGCGACTGACCTGCAGACCCTAGTCGACACAATGACAGAAGATTGTAAGAAAAGGGGTCTACGCGTGAATGTGAGCAAAACCAAAATAACGGTCTTTGAAAGAGATAAAACCAGAACAGATGTAAGAGTAACAATAGGTAATGATGTACTAGAGCAAGTGGATGAATTTGTATATCTTGGATGTGGATTTAGCCGAGATGGAAGGTACACCACTGATATAGAGCGAAGAGTGAATGCGGGAAATAGAGTGAACGGAGCGTTGGGGCAACTTTTCGGCAGCCACCACCTCAGCCAGAAGGCACGTGTAGCAATACATAACGCAGTGCTTGTCCCAACATTACTGTATGGAAGCGAGAGTTGGGTATGCAGAAAAGAGTATGATAGTAAAATTAATGCGGTCGAAATGCGATCTCTGCGGAAAATCTGTGGAGTTAGGCTGACCGACCGCATTCGTAACGACGACGTAAGAGAGCGAGTAGGTATGAAAGAGAGTATTGGTGTAAAGATGCGAAAGGGAATGCTCCGATGGTTCGGACATGTGGAAAGAATGCCGAACGAACGCCTGGTTAAGAAGATATACAATGCGAAAGTGGAAGGATGTAGGTACCGAGGGATACCGAGACTAACCTACCTAGACCAGATCGGTCATGTACTGAAGGAAGGTGGAGTCAAGAGTCTCCGAAACCGGCGAGCGTGTATGAAGAGAATTATGAATGAAGCGAGTGAAGTATGCAGAGATAGAGTTCTCTGGCACTCTGTTCTCTCTGCCTACCCTGCAAGGGATATGGCGTGATGATATATGTAATTGAGTAATTAGGTGGGCTCCTAAGTAGTATTAGCCCAGGGCCCCCTAAACTCCGGCCCTGTATGTATGTATACTTTATGAAAATTGGGTACGTTTACATTTTTTGTTCGTCCATTCGGACAGGCAAAGGAAACAAACCCCATACAGCCTATTGTAAACGAACAGCTATGTTTAGCACTACGTCGAGAATGGCACGAAATTTCAATTTATTTTTTCTTTTTCATATATGGCATTGACTAATAGTAAATAATAAATAATATAAAAATTATGAGGCGTGCACTTGGATTTTCCAAATTATTTATCTTTTATTCTCACATTTTTTTTCATCATCGAGTTTTAAAATCGCACAGATGCTAAAGAAGTTTCACTTCAAAAATCATTCTTTTCTCATACTGTAGATGGTAAGTACAACTTGACTGACTCACAAAGTAAAATTGCACTTATGTTGTTACCGAGTTACGTCTATTCTTCTGTACCCTTTGAACTTAATGCTATGGGTTGCAAAGTTTAGGGAGACTTGCAGATATATTATTCTGCAGACGTTTTATCTTCGGCATAATCATTAAGATACCGTTCCACTGTGCCATTGTCATGGATTCGATTCCCATACAGGATAATACTTGCGATCCAAAAATTATTTTTCCGACACTGAATGTAATTTGTGTACGTTAATTATATGTTTTTAGAGTCTCACGTAATACAAGGATTATTGCCTTAGTACAGGATGTTACCTTTAAAAAAAATATATTATAATCCCCTAGGCATGCCTAAATGGTACCAGTGGCCCGCTCGCACGGCGAAGAGAGGAGTCCTTGCAGGTTTGCAGGCTATGGGGTTGCGTACCGTCTCTTCCGTCGCCCTGGACCGATTTGGCGAAGCGCGACCACATCCACAGCCCACCGCAAGGAAAAATAAAGGCTTGCTTAAATGTGACGATTACAGTACTTTTAGGTAGATCAATCCAATAATGGACATCGATAGACTGATGGATGTATTGATGATAAAAACAAACGTCTAAAATCTAAGAATACATTTCTATCATCATCATCATTCTCCTACTCTTATCCTAATTACTTGGGGTCGATACGATATGTACTCTTCTTTCATAGTACATATTGTAAAAGTTATTGACAATAGTTTTATGACCGGCCACCTGCCAGACTTTAACCCTCCTTGGGAATGTAATTGTTGACCAAACGGCATCAGATGGAGTTGGCCCAAGTTGTTATAAGTCTCTTAGTCGTCTTTTACGACATCCACGAGCAAAGTAAGGGTTGGTAGTATTCGTAGCCGCTACCACACAGCTTATTAGCTGTGTGGTAGCGGCTACGAATCTCTCAAAAGAAGGAAAAATCTAAATAAAACCTATAGAGTTTTTCAACCCAACTGACTAGCGTGGTATAATAATTCAATTCCCCTTCTAAAGAAACACGCTCGAGTCCAACAATAGGACGTATGTGATCTGAGATGATGACCGTTATTGAGATACTTTGTATGTTTGAAGAATTTTAAATAAAACTCTATGACTGCACTACGCCATCTAGTGATTTGAGTTGTTATCTTCCATGCCAAGTGTTCTTGCCGATTTCCACGTAGGCCAAATATCTAAGCCGGGCGGGCGGGCCACCGAAGACAAAGATCGGGTACCGGTGGCCCGCTCACACGGCGAAGAGAGGAGAGTTGCATCGTGGGTCTATGGGGTCACGCGCCGCCTCTTCCGTCACCCCGGACCGACTTGGCGGGGCGAGACCACGTCTATAGTCCACCGCCACAAAAAAAAAGGCCAAATATCTAAACGACAAATGATTATTCTGTGTTTGGGTGTTATTTGTAATATCAAAGCCATAATTTTTCCTTCACCATCATTATTATCTTCATATACGTCCCACTAATGGTCTCGAGCCTCCTCTACAGCGGGAGGGAAATTAACCTGCAGTACTTCGCTGGTCAGACGTGTTTTGGTATATACGGAGATTTCTTTCTCTTGTATAAATGTTATCTGTATATCATCTTCCTTAGTCGTTTTTTCCAATACTCACGGGCAAGAGAAAAGGTGGTGGAATGTATTGAATTTTAATTTTGACATTGATTATTTTATTATTATTTATTCGTAATTACATTTGCAATAATGTATAATTTAATTTAGATATTCAATATTTTGTAGTAGATTATGTTATTTTATGAAATCTATTAATTTTTAATTGATCAAGTTAAAATATGTTAATTTACAATATTTGCTAATATTTCTACACCAGCTTATGCTACTAGATAAGGTAGAATACGTGAGACAAAAAATATTAATAACTGAATGTACCATATTCTGAGAAATAAATGATTATTATTATTATTACTTTGAAACCACACGATTTTAGATTTGGTTTTTACTACGTGCATTTGACTGGTTATACGTTACTTACAATAAAAAAATATTGTAACTTAATCTATCTGTTTGTTAGTTTTGGTTAATTTAATAACTAGTTGCACCAATCTTGAAACACTTTCATGAACACACTGCTAAGAAATAAATAGTAACGAAACGATCTTCACAGTATCTATTGCTAGATGGCGCTGTATTATGTTTCTGAACTACCAGTTACTATACCATAATAATTTATGGAATTATTATAAAACAAGGAAATAATTATTAATTTAAAAAAACTTAATTTAGTTGTTTTGTTAATAAGTGATAAAGAGTAAGCAATTTTTTTCATTTCTTAAATAAATCGGATTTAACCGAAATCATCCTAAACGCTCGATACACAATGCGGCGATAGATGGCGCTAAACATAAGATTAGAAGCACTAAATCGCAAAAAACTATTAAGGAAGATTTTTGAAAAACAATTTTATAAGTAAAAAACATAATATGAGTCAGACAACGACGTATACACTTGTACACAGTATTAAAAAAAAATACTTTGTCAGGTTTTGATGGACGACGAGATTTTTTTTAAATGCTTGCTAAATTTTAAGTGTTATTGGAATAAATCAAAATTTTGTAATACATTTTTAAACTACTAAACTGTATAAATATTTCTATAAGTTGTTCTGTATACATACTTCCATAAGTTGAGACGTTTACCGTATGCACCGATAGATGGCGATATTCAGTGACGCTGAATCTCAATCGCATGTAGTTAAACACGATATGAAATGTAGGTATTATGATAAGAAACCAAGAGTTTACGATCGACGCCCAAAGTTCGGGTTGAGAGCCCTCTACGTTCACCTACAGTCCGGGTAAAGTTGTCATAGCCATCTGAGGCTAACAAAACAACTAAGGCACACAAATAAAAACAAAAAAAGAGCCCAAAGCTGAGATTCATTACGTTCTACATTCACCCCTTATCCGTACCTATAAAGAAAATGCTAACATTCGAAATATGTAATCAATTAAAAAAAAAAGTTACTTTAATTCGTGAAACAAGGAATTTAACTGTACGCAAACTATGCCCTAATTAAAATGAAGAGTTGCAAATAGTATGAATGTTGTTTTGAGCTTGTGATTTTAACCAAGCGTGTAATTATATATTACGATCGTTTCATATAAAATCTGATCTTTTGTTAAACATGTCATATTTAATATATTATCTAGTGATAGGTTAAAAGTTTTTGCATTGTGGCCAAGATAAAATATTTATAAATCATCATTCTCCTTTTTTTTTGGGGTGGGTTTAAGGTAGGCGCACTCCTCGCACCACTCCGTCCGGGCCGACAGAGGGGCGTAAGCACGGACTCCCATATCCCACCCGTGTCACGTCGCCTTCGCCGTTGGGCTGACCACCGAAGCAGGGTGACTTGAAGTCAGTGGTCGTATTGGACAAAATTGAGAGGGAGCGAGAGAGCCGGAAGCCAAAGTGGGTGGGTTTGGGGATATTATTAGTACGCAGCAGCCTAAGCTATACTCTTGGTATTGCAAAGGTCCATGGGCGGTAGTGACACTTACCGTCAGGTGTGCTGCATGCTCGTTTGCCATCATAAGCAATAACAAAAAATAGTTACAGTTACAGTAAAAAAATAGTTAGTCTACAGTTTTATGATCAGCCGCCTGCTTGACGTCAATTCTATTTGGGTATGTAATTGTTGACCAAACGGCATTCGGTGGAATTGACCCAGGTAGATATAAAGCTCCGGACGGATTAGCAGGGCATGGACGCACCGTAGCCTGCAGCCAAAAAAAAATACAAAAGGTCGATATAAAGCTCTTAGTCCTCTTTTACGACATCTAGAAGCAAGGGTTGGTAGTATTCGTAGCCTAAAACATGGCATAAAATATTTATATTTTATACATTATTATACAGGATGGAAATGGACCGCTCCCGAAAATAAAGACAGGTAACCCTGCTAGTCCTACAAAAATTCGAAGAAAAAAATATTTTTTTCACCACGCGAGTCGTTGAACTCTTGAACAAATAAATGATCGTGAGTTTTGAATAGATTGCGTCTTTTCTCATCTGAATAAAGTTACGTATTTTTTATGGAATTATCGTTACATGGCACTGTCCTAATACGATGGAATGTGAAAAAACCTTAAAAAAAGTTGCGAAAAAAATAAAAAAAATATTTTTTTTTTCTTTGGAATCGATTTTTTTTCTAGCCTATTATTACAAGTAGGACCAGTAGGTCACCTGACTTTGTTTTCGGGAGCGGTCCACTTTCACCCTGTATATTTCAAGTGTAATACGAATTTGTTATTATACCAGTAGTCGTGACAGCAGCCTTTATCTAAAAATACTTATGATTCTTCGATATACTAACATTTATGATTACTCATCGGGTTTTATATGTCGCAGACTTATATAGCCTTTTTATGGGGACAGACTAGGGCATAGTCAATTAGTCACTCTGCCCAACCATCCGGGGCGATGGAAGGAACGCCGTGTGACCGCATAACCACCCGTACACGTAACTCTATACCATGTGAGCAGACAACTGGAACCAGGTAGCCTTGTATAGACGTACCTACTTTAACAAATAAATCAACTTTTCAGCTGTATTATAATAATACCTCTCTAAACGCCATCTGCCTCTGCTCTCTCTTTAAACGTAATTCTCCCTTTCTTTTAATCAAGCGCTGTTCTTTTTTAAGAACAAAATTTATTTTAAAATATTCAATTTCTTTGTTCTGAAATCAATAAACTACTTGTAGGTACTAATACAGTGACCAGTGTCGGTAAAGAATTCTCGAACTCCAAATTCCTGAACGTAGTGAAAGGTTAAATTACACTACAGTTCTCCAAGCGAGGTTGGCAGCGAATAGTGGCGCCATTACAAGGCGGAAACGCGGCCATTTTTTCCAACACTCACTTCCTGTCGCCGACTTGAGTTAGGACCGGGAAGTGCCTAAGAGTTGAAATGAGAGCGATTATTGTAAGTGCTCAATGTAGGTATATAACGAGTTTGCGATCATTGATTATAATTTCATTTAGATAAGTATAGAATTGAAAATACTTTTAACCCTTTTTATGGAAACTTAATCCTACTAACTATTCAATACAGTCACGCCACAGCGTTGGGATGGATCTGGATGAAATTTAGCGAGAGATAGATTGTCTAATTTGGCTTAGGGATGGTAGTTTAAGATCGCTTAATCGAAGAATCGATCTTTGGAACTACAAAATAGATATTTTAAATTGATATCATGTGTCGAAGTGATTCGGGTAATCGATATTTCACCCTAAAATCGAAATTTCACATTTATCGTTTGTATTTAAAACAAATAATTATAATGACCATATAATGACCTGAGCCAACTCCATCTGATGCCGTTTGGTCAACAATAACATTTCCAAGGAGGGTTGATATCAGGCATGCGGCCGGTCATAAAACTATTGCCAATAACTTCTACTATATGTACTATGAAAGAAGAGTATGTACTCTTCTTGTCATTGTCATATCACTTGTCATGTCATTGTCGATACAATATGTACTCTTCTTCTTGGGGTCGATACCCCAAGTAGTTGGAATAAGAGTAGGAAAATGATGATTTGAAACAAATAATTATTTATAATTAGTTGTAATGTTTACATTGAAACTTGCCGAATACCTGAAACTCGTCAAGCATAAGCACGGGCAATTCTATTACCCAAATTCATGTGAAAAAGTGTCCCTTTTTTACAAAATTGAAAAAAAAATCTAAAAATGTTGTTTTTGCGGTAGTCGATCTTTTTGAACACATTTTTTTTTGGAAATCGTTTCTTTGGATGACAATTCGAATTGATTCATGGATCGATCTTTTTTCGGAAAGAATCGTCATCCCTAGTTTGGATTAGCATATAAACTACTATAATAATTAAAATAATCAGACATTATCAGAATAGACAAAACCTATATTAACGGCAGCTAAGCCCCCGCGGCTTATAAAAAAAAAATGTCACTATAACTGTAATCTAATGACAAAAGAATGTTATTGCATATTGTAAGGTCTTTAATCAGGCAAAATAAAAGTACTGATACTTATTGAAGATTTTTAAGGAAAAATTCTGAAAACACTTTTTTTTTCTTGCACTATGGACTATGGAGGTGGTCGCGCCTCACCAAAACGGTCCGGGGCGACGGAAGAGGCGGCCCGCAACACCCACCCTGCAAGCACCGCTTTTCACCGTGCGAGCGGGCCACCGGTACCTGATCCTTGTCTTCGGTGGCCCACTCGGCAAATTCTTAAAACACTGCACTACATTCGGGGTAACATCGATAGCTTCGCTTTTATTAAGCAGAATTAAGGATTAGATGTCTAAATGTTGATAAGTTTACATATCTGGTTACACCGTTGCCTATAAAGGCGTGAAAATACGAAAAAATAAATAGTAATGAAGTTATCAAATGATAGGAAATGAGGTCTATACCGCAAAAGAGGCTGTAAAATGACTTGGTTTTATATGGACAGGAATGGATACTGAAACATTGCATTCTTCTTTTCCATACATACATAATTATGTAAAACACATACATACATATCATCACGCCATATCCCTTGCTGGGTAGGCAGAGAGAACAGAGTGCCAGAGAACTCTATCCTTGCATACTTCACTCGTTTCCTCAACATTCATAATTTTCTACATACACGCTCGCCGGTTTCGGAGACTCTTGACTCCACCTTGCTTCAGTACGTGACCAATTTGGTCTAGGTAGGTGAGTCTCGGTCTCCCCCGGTACCTACATCCTTCTACTTTCGTATATATATATATATATATATATATATATATATATATATATACGTATATATATATATATATGTATATATATATATATATATATATATATATATATATATATATATATATATATATATATATATATATATACAGGGTGTCCCAAAATTCAACGATAAGCTGGCACCAGCAGGTGGACCTACATATGACTACTCGAGAACAGAAAAGAAAAAAATTCTACCTTGATTTTTCTTTTCATTACGACAAAAAAACCAAAATCCTTAAAAATGGACATCCTTTATTATATCATTAAGTGCTATTGCTACAGTTTTACAAGTAATTCTGTGATTTTTTTTGTATTGGCAAGGTAAGTAGCACTACTATCGATCACAACCATTAAAAATTCCAGAATATCTATAGTTTTTACACAAAAATCAATCAAAACTATGTTTTTTTCATAAATTATGTAAGATTTTGACTTTCAGCTCACTTTCACTCATCATAGTGAAAAAAAAAAGTATGGACACTACTGTGGCAAATAGTATTAAAAATTGGCGCATCTAACTACAATTCTAAAATGGTATAACATTCTAGACAAACTAGCCACAAAAATATACTTAGGTGTACTATTTCAAAATAACAACCATATTTCGAAAATTGTTAGTGTTGATAGTAATCACTTTTACTATGTAGCCAAAATGTTTTTGTAGCAAGTTCTCAGAATTTTAATGAGACATGTGCGTAGTCCATAAGATAAAATAAGTTAGACAGAGACAGAGAGATTATACGTTAGAGGGAGATAGATAGATGCTAATTGTTTAGTAACATTAATGCAGGTGGAGAAGTAATTAATGTCCTCAGCAGCACAGCAAGTCAGTATGCTCTACTTCTTTGTTTACTGCACACCGTTCTGTTTTAATTAAAGTGGCTCTGGTACTGACGACTTTTGGATTGAATTAAGTGACCTGGAAATTGACCTGACTTGGCATTATTTTAGACTGTGATTTTGTGTTTTTTTTTAAAGAAGTTTTGCCTTATTTTCAAGTGTTTAGCATTCATCATGCCGCTACCATACACAGCGTTAGAATACGCTAATATGCACCTAATTTAAGGAGAATGCCGATGCAATGCCAACGCTGCTAGCAGATTATATCGAGCAAGGTACCCTAATCTTCAAAGGTATCCGGATTATCGCGTATTTATTAACGTGTATCAAGCTTTTTCGGAGGATCGTATACCATCTGACAGGCGAAACGCTGGAAAACCTAGATCGGAACACGATGAAGAAGTTCTCACTGAAATAGAAAACGATTCAACTACCTCTGTACGTGCTGTACAAGCAGCAACGGGAATCCCAAAAAGTACTGCACATAGAATTTTAAAACGTCACGTCGTCGTGATGAAACAACCTGCAAGAAAGATGGATATTTAAATCTTCACAATCTTCATAGCTGGAACAATGAAAATCTGCACCTGGTGAGAGAAGACAATCCCAATACCAATTTAAGGTTAACCTATGGACTGGCATAATAAATGGCAAAGTGATAGGGCCCTTTGAGTTACAAGGAAACATAGATGGCAATAGTTATTTAAACTTCTTACAAAATGAGTTGCCAGGATTATTAGAAGATGTGCCCTTAAGTGATTTGCAAACCATGTGGTTTCAAAACGATGGTTGCCCAGCTCACTATGCCCGTCCTGTGCGAGAGTACTTAGACCAAGAGTACCCAGGGCGTTGGATCGGTCGACTTGGTCCTATCTTGTGGCCACCCCGTTCACCCGATCTAAATCCCCTGGACTTTTTCTATTGGGGTTGTCTAAAGGACAGAGTCTACACAAAACCGATTGCAAACTTGGACGAGCTTCGCCATAAAATAATTCAGACTGTGGATCTACGGACTACGCACATGTCTCATTCAAATTCTGGGAACTTGCTACAAAAACATTTTGGCTACTTACTAAAAGTGATTACTATCAACACTAACAATTTTCGAAATATGGTTGTTATTTTGAAATAGTACACCTAAGTATATTTTTGTAGCTAGTTTGCCTTGAATGTTATACCATTTTAGAATTGTAGTTAGTTGCGCCAATTTTTAATACTATTTGCCACAGTAGTGTCCATACTTTTTTTTTTCACTATGATGAGTGAAAGTGAGCTGAAAGTCAAAATCTTACATAATTTATGAAAAAAACATAGTTTTGATTGATTTTTGTGTAAAAACTATAGATATTCTGGAATTTTTAATGGTTGTGATCGATAGTAGTGCTACTTACCTTGCCAATACAAAAAAAATCACAGAATTACTTGTAAAACTGTAGCAATAGCACTTAATAATATAATAAAAGATGTCCATTTTTAAAGATTTTGGTTTTTTTGTCGTAATGAAAAAAAAAATCAAGGTAGAATTTTTTTCTTTTCTGTTCTCGAGTAGTCATATGTAGGTCCACCTGCTGGTGCCAGCTTATCGTTGAATTTTGGGACACCCTGTATATACATATATATATATATATATATATCTTTGAATACTGACACTAAAGATTTTACTATATTTTAGGTAAGAGTACCGCTTATATCTTGCACCAATAAATTTCTTAAATATAAGAGCAGAAACTCGAAACAGCGAATAAAAAACCTTAATAAATGTAGTTTCTCGACATTATTTTGAAGAAACCTCCTTTCCACCTTCACTTCTTCTTGATTTTTTGAGCCATCAAAGTTCACTAAACAATAAAATTTAATTCTTTGTATGGAAGAGGATTTACAAAACTTCGTTCATTGTCGTCTCAGTTCATATATGTCCCACTATTGAGCTCGATCCTCCTCCATAATGGGAGGGAAATTTACCTACTATACCATGCTAGTCAGACGTGTTGGTATAGAGTTTTGTTTCGAGTTATTCTTCTCTTGCATAGATGTTATATGCGTTTTTTATCCCTTAGTCGTTTCTTATCGTTTCTTATACCCACGGGTAAGATAGGAGGTGGTGAATTGTATTCTTACTAGGTCACCACAAAGAAACATTCAATCATTGGACTCTCAACTGTCAACAATCGTTTACTATGATTTAGTTACAAAATTTCATCTTAGAGAACTACTTTTTTTTACGAAAGAGAGAAACTTTTAATATTGTATACCTACCCCCTTTTTTTCTTAAATGGTCAAGTAAAAGTGTCAATATCATCTGAATTCATATAAGTTTTTCTTCTCTAGTGACATCATCTGCTTGTATCACTTAGTTGTTTTTTGCGATTACCCAAAGGAAGGAAAGAGATGGCGATAAACTATATTCCTATTAGCTCAATATAGAAAAAAACTCCGGCACTAAAGAAGAAATAATCGTGTTGTAAACCACCGGGCGGGTCACCGAAGACAAAAATCAGGTACCGGTGGCTCGCTCGCACGGCAAAGAGAGGAGTTTGCATGGTGGGTCTATGAGGTCGCGCGCCGCCTCTTCCGTCACCCCGAACCGATTTGGCGGAGCGAGACGCATCCATAGCCCACCACAAAAAAAAGGAGGGTTTTACTAATATAATATGACGCTATTGCCTGGTTGACTAAACGGGATGGTAGTGTTTTATTTCGAATTTTCCTTCTCCTGCAGTGATGGTATGCGTCCCTAACTTTTACGATCTTCTGCAGGAAACGAATAGAATAAAATGTGTTCTTATTTCGTTACCAGGCAGCAAATTGTGATTTTAATTTGCTTTAATACTATTATAATATTGTTTTCTTATTTACATCGGTGTTAAAGCCATTATGAGTGGAAGCCGTTAACGAACAATGAAAGTAATATTGCATAGCCGGGGCCGTAACTATTTAAAGTTCAGCCATAAATTTAAATATGAATATGTCGTTTGAGCCAAGTACCAGCCTTTTGAATAATTGGCGGTCTTTACACCGTTGCGGTTTTTAATTTGTTTTTTTTTTTAAATAATATATGATGGCATAGTAGGAATGTAATTTACTACTCCTTTTCTTATCTGTGGGTGGATATGATTATATTATCTGTGCAAGAGAAGGTAAACTCGGGATAAAACCCTATATTTAACCCAATAACGTGGTATTGGAGTGCAATATCCTTGCTTTTGTAGAAACAAATAAAAAAAATAATTAAAAAAATCAAAAAACCCGACTGCGTAAAAAGTCACCAAAACTACGTACATAATAAAAAAACTGAAAAGAAAAAAACAAGCACTAGTGTGTTAGTAAAACAAGCACTTGAAAAATTAGATTTGCTGTCGAATAAAGGATCCCGACTGTTCAGTTGTCATGTTCTATTATTAAAATATATTTCATTTTCTGCAATAGTATTTATTCAATAATCTATTATGAAATTCTAGACCACCGGACAACTAAGTGCTTGTTTTTTTCTTTTCAGTTTTTTTATTATGTACGTAGTTTTGGTGACTTTTTACTCAGTCGGGTTTTTTGATTTTTTTAATTATTTTTTTTATTTTATACTTTATACTTATAAATATCTAGGTAGCTATAGTTATCTTATTTATTAATAAGTAGGTAAGCACCTAATTATATATAGTTTTTCGACTGAAGTTGAGTACTAAATCGTTAGAAATTGGAGATGGGCGACCGCGTCAGCCATTAGATACTTTAGGTAGGACTACCTATGGTATATTGGACAATATACCTACTAGATACTTCAGTATATGTCCATCCACATCCAGTTATATGAATTTTTCGTCTTTTCATCGTAAATTTCTACTGACTAAAAAACGTATATGTGAGAAAGGTTGTTATGAAACTTTAAATCGATATAGATCCTAAACGGCCAGTCAAATCGAAAAATGTTGAGAGAAAACTAAAAATGATTTTTAAATACCTATTTAACGATACCCCACTCGATATAGTTTGTTGACTTTAATTTTTTTAATTTTCACAATATGGCGTCCAGTAGTCGCCATATTGAATTTTCAATAACGTCATATCTTTAGTGACACCCGTCGGATTAAGAGGAATCGATTGACGTGCGAATCTTAAAAATCGGCCTAGGCGTTTGGTATATATAGTGCTTCAAAGGAACATACAAACATACATAGACTGTTAAACACAATACCACTCCTTTGCAGTCGGGTAAAAAAGAGTCATCCTGATCTTATCCCAATTACTTGGAGTCGATGCAATACGTCTTCTTTCATACAGTCCTATCAAACGTCGTCTCACTCCTTGTCTATCTATGTCATGCTTCACGCAGTCCAGTTCATCTATTTTTTTGGTTTTCCTTTACACCTAAAATCTTCAACGTACTTAAAACTATTCTCACAACATTACTTTCATCCGGTCTCATCACATGTCCATACCATGACAAGCGGTCATTACTTAACTTATCCGTCACTGGCGCCACTGTCAAATTTTCTCTTAGGGGACATCCATTAATCACGTGATCTTTTTTAGCATTTTTTACCCCCCTCCCCCTTGGTGATACGTAGTGAGGTTTAAGACTATGAAGGTTTAGGCCTTCGTGATTTTTGTCAAACTCCTCCCCACCTCCTCCTTTCAAACCTCACGTGATTAATGGACGTCCCCTTATACGCTTATTCCTTATCCATTCTCGTCACGCCGTACATCCATCAATTTAAAAAGAGTTAAAAAGAGTGAAATTCAATGTAAAAGCGATGTAATATGCAATAATAGTTATAATTTTTGATGTTTATGCGTATTTTTACGAATTTCATCGCGTTTGTATTTGCTTTTTAATTTGCCGGCGTTTCGAACACTTTCCCACTCACTGTTGGGCTCGCTCCTGCTCCATAATGGGAGAGAAATTGACATACTATTCCAAGCTGGTCAAACGTGTTGGTATAGAGTTTGTTTCGAGTTATCGTTCACTTGCATAGATGTTATGTGTTTTATATCCCTTAGTCTTCTATTACGATCACCCACGGTAAGACAGGTGGTGGTGAATTGTATTCTTACGCCGTTACCACACTCATATATTTATGTTATTTTTTCTTTCTCTTACGTACTTCTTATGTGGTTTCATTCCTTATTCTTCTTTGACGACGGGGAATAGAAGAGGTGAACTGTATTATTACACCATTACCAAAGGAAGATATAGGATGATTACAAGTGAGGTTAAAATTTTATAGAGAAAACTTGAAGTAAAACTTTGTATGGGAGGACTTTAAAATTTTTATCCAGTCTTATTGCGGTGAAAACTTCGCGAGAAAAATAGCTTAGATTACTGCTACATCTGTTATTTATGCGTATTTATTACACATTTTTAAATACCTAGTGATAGTTGTAATTTGTCGCTTGACTGTATGTATCGTAGAAGAGTGAGACAGACATATATTCTACTTGCTATTTTAATTTTATTATATAAAATTCTATTCATCATTTGAAGAATAATTAAAATATTTCATTATAAAAGTTTATTTTCTATGATGTGTCTTTATGATACCCCTCTATCTAGATTTTTTTTTTAATTAATCATTTTGATCAATCGTCAAAGGAAATATTTTTATATACATTTTGATAAACACTGATAGAAAGTCCTTAATAGATAATTTTATTGTTTCAATGTAGTATATAATAAGTTATATTTACATAAAACCGATTGACAGTTCTAACATTTTTTTTTTAATTACACAGTTGGACTGCCGCGTTAAAAAAGTGTCATATGTGCTCGATAGATGTCACTATTCCTAATTTATAAATTGCGCTATGGTTTTGTTACACGATGAACTACATGACGCTTTGAAACTCAAAGTTTAGTATCGTCTCTTACGACATCCTGCGGGATTTAATGATTTTTGTATCAACCTTGGGCGTTGGAGCCTGTAGGTTGTATATTATAATATGTACTTATGTAGTAGAATCTCAAATTCGATAAATATATAACAAGAGCATGGAATTTTTACCAAATACCTATCATCGTTATTGAAAATGAAATTAAGGTTAAGTTAAATAATTAATCATTTTAAAATCATGCTAGACATGCTATTAGATGAAAAATGTTACGTTATTAACAGCCTTAACTTACTTACTACTTACTTACTTACTTTACTCAATGTGAATAATCATTTTGTTCTTATCCCAATTACTTGGGGTCGACACTCACACTATACCTACGTAGTCCTCTTCCATCGGACATATTGTAAAAGTCATTAGCGATAGTTTTATGACCAGCCGCCTGCCTGACGTCAGTCCTGCTTAGGAATGTAATTGTTGACCAGACGGCATTAAGTGTCATGGCCAAGGTCGATATAAACATCTAATGATATATACTTGCTGGAAGTAGGTCCTCCCGTGACCATAAAGGGTCGGGCAATTAAAAATCAAACGCGATTAAAATCCATAAAAATAATTTTATTTAAAATTTTTACTTATTGTTCAGCGTAAAGAGAATAGAAAATGTATGCATTGTCTTGTTAAAAAAGCGGTAACGAATATAATTATAGGTAGAAGTAGAAGGTAGGGATAATTTGTATACTGTAATGGAAGTGCCTAGAAAAATATAATAGCAACTTACAACTATTAAAATTCATAATAAAAGTTTAGGAGTTAAACATATAGAGATATTAACATTGACAAATAATTTACCATGACCACTCATTTTCCAATTTTTTTACCATTTTACAATAATGTTTATAAAATTAATTATCTGTAGATTATAAATGGTACTTATACACATGTAAATAGCTGTACTTAGTACTATATAAACATTTTACACTTTTCCAATAGATGGCACTGTATTATAATTTAAATTACGTCATGGTTTTATTACTTGACAGGCAACGTAGAGTTGGGATTGCTACATGTTACCACTTACGGTATTCTGTGGGATATAATTGTTTTTGTAATTAACCTTTGCGTAATTACTGTTGAGCTTGTTAAGAAATTGGGCTCTCCTTTCACTCTGTTCTGTTTTTACCAGAGTTCAGAACATAAAGAAAATTGATTTACCTACTAATAGTGGATCAACTTATATTATGTTTGTATTGCGATCGCCAACTCTTCCAAGCGTTTGTGGCATTATCTCCTCCATGGGGAAGTTTTATGTATAACTACTCTCGAATTATGGTGTTGGTAGTTATAGATTTTCTTTGATTTAGTGAGAAATTTTTATTTTTGAAACTGTGATCAGTTTACAGCTGGATTTCTATTCATCTTCATCTCAGCCCATATATATATATATATATATATATATATATATATGTCTCACTGTTGGGCACGGGCCTCCTCCATATTGAAAGGGTAATTGGCCTACTATACCACGCTGGTCAGACGTGTTAGTATAGGGTTTTGTTTCGAGTTTTCCTTCTCTCGCACAGATTTTATATGCGTTTTTATCCCTTAGTCGTCTCGTACGATCACCCACGGGTAAGATAGGGGGTGGTGAATTGTATTCTTACTCCGTCACCACACGCATTTCTATTTCATGACATTAAAAACTACATAGACATATATAGATTAGACATCCTAATATCTACTCTTATTTATGTGAATAAAGGTTTAAAGATTTAAAAAAAGACAAAAATAAATTCCAGAACGGTGTAAAACAGGTCTGCATAAAGTTGCGCCGTTGAATATTGTTTTCTTCGAAACTGCTAAACTTGTTCCACATTAATAGCTTAACCTTTAAACCTGTTTGCATTTAACTTATAGTTTTTACTGTAACTTTATAAATAAATAGTAGTAGTTTAATTACAGAAAAATCCATGTAGTGACCGAGTAAGAAAACAATTCACCATCATCAATCTTGCCCTGGGCTGTCGTGAAAGATGACTAAGGGTTATGAAAATAACATCGATGTATGAGGAGGAAAAGTTTTGTTAGTGGTAGAACCACGCTGTTGGGCCACCGAAGACAAAGATCGGGTACCGGTGGCCCAGTCACACGGTGAAGAGAGGTGTTGCACGGTGGGTCTATGAGGTCACGCGCCGCCTCCTCCATCACCCCGGACCGATTTGGCGGAGAGAGACGCGCCATAGTCCACCGTGAGAAAAAAAAAGGACCACGCTGTTGACAGTTCTCTGTTTACAGCCGCGAGCCGGTCCGTCCGAGGTAGTCCACACTCATCGCAGGAAATCGACGTCTGTTTAGTGGCAATGTGCTGTTGTGTCTCGTTCAGTGAGCGAGAAAGCCGGTAGCTCAACTTTCTGGGTTTGGAATTTTTATTGGTAGGCAGCGGCTTAGCTATACCCTAGGTATTGCAAAGGTCCATGGGCGGCAGTGACACATACCGTTGCTTGAATGCCACCAAGAACAACAAAAAAAAAGAAGGGTGCAAATGAATTCATAGTCCTGGCGAGAAATCACCATTTTGGTCAAATTGCTTCAATGAGAAGATTTTTATAAAACGTCGTATAAACACGATATGCTGTATATAAAATTAATTAAACATATTATTTATATTAAATAGTTAAAATTTTCACAAAATCAGAATGCTCTTACCACATGACTCGATAGATGGCGGTGTACGGTAAGTCTGAATCACACTTCTCAAAAAATAAAAGTTCTTGGTCGTAATTTTTAATGTTTAATAGATTAATCTGAATTAATCATATATGTTTTATAATATAGATATTTAGAGGTGAAATAACTTGAATAATTTCTCAATAATTACCTTTTTCTTTGAACATGCTAATCTATGGAGCTCATCATCAATCCGATTTCAATTTTTTTTACCGTTATGTAGTCTTAGAATAAACTATAAAGGCGATAAAATACAAAGCTCCAAGTCGTGTAGGTTGGTGTTTCTGTTATAACCATAAATATTAACAAATCTAACTAAAGGCATAACAACGATGAAATGGGAGTACAAACGATGACCAATAGGCAACTTAACGAACGTAGAAAGTAATGAGAACCATTTTCATTGCCTTGTTATAATTATTATTATACATGTTTGGACAAAGTTTTTATTTATTTTTGAATTTATAAATACTCAGTATGGAGCTTGGTTCCTTATCTGGTGACCATCAATATACAGGGTGAAAAGGGGCCGCTCCCGAAAACAAAGACAGGTAATCCTACTAGTCCTATTTGTAATGATAGGCTAAAAAAAAAAATCGATTCGGATGAAAAAAATTTTTTTCATCACGCGAGGTCGTTGAACTCTAAAAATATGATTGTGAGTTTTGAATAGATTGGGTCTTTTCTCATCTGAGTATAGTTACGTATTTTTTATGGAATTATCGTTACATGGCATTGTCCTAATACGATGGAATGTGAAAAAAACTTAAAATACGTTGGGAAAAAAAAAAATTTCATCCGAATTGTACGGTATGCACAGCCTGCAGTGGACTGTATGAAGTAAGTTTACTGAACTAGGTGAGGAACTGATATTATCCTATCCCTGCAAGCCGCGAAGAAGTAATTAAAAAATACTCCACCAACCTTTCATCCACTTTCGCCGAGGGCAGTAGTGTCGTCGCAGTAGGCTCGCCAAACCGCGCGGTCAGCTTCACTATATTCTATATAATTATGCAGTTCACAGCACCACAAAACACTATTATGGTGGTTCCAACAGTTCCGTTAAACTATGTCCTACCAAGGATTAAGCAGGTGCGGCGATTACGAATACACCGAGTGGCACAACCGCCTGGCGGACCGAGTTGTCTCAAATCTTCTACTCAACTGTCATAACGACGGTTGCAGAATCGAAGTTGTGAAGTTTCTCCAAATACCCTCCACATAACTTGCAAGGACCGAACATACCCCTCACCGAATTCAACATGATGAATTCCCCATTCTAAATTAAAGAGCAAGTAAGGGATATACAATCCACTAACCTATGTAAACAAAACACATAGAATAAATAAACCTTTAGTGAGGTATATTTTTGAAAAAAAAGAATAATAATAATTAATTAATCTAGATAAACAATAAAATTTAACCTAAGAAAAAAATAAAAGGTAATTAATTTGCATACGGTAATGGACAAATTTTATTCACCGGTCTTTTAATTAGACCATTTTTAGTTCTCAAAGTAACTACACGAATAATGCCATCAACGCCCTCGTGTGTTGTTTCAATTCTACCAAGAGGCCACTGCAATGGGCGCGTCAAATTTGATTTCAGTAAAACTAAATCACCAATCTTTACGTTGGGAGGTGAGGCAAACCACTTCTCTCTTTGTTGCAGAGTATGAAGATAGTCATTTGACCAGCGCTTCCAAAATAACTGTGATATTTTTTGAATTGACTGCCAACGAGATAATCTATGTTGAGGAACGTCCTCATAATTATATTCAGGCACAGCCACTAAGCTTTGTCCTATCAGGAAATGACCAGCAGTTAATACATCGAACTCGTTTGGGTTTTCAGATAGTGTACATAAAGGGCGTGAGTTTAATACAGCCTCTATTCTGCAGAACACAGTTGACAACTCTTCCAGAGTGAGACTTCTATCACCTACAATACGTTGTAAAATGTGTTTCGTACTTTTTATCCCGGCTTCCCAAAGTCCACCCATGGAAGCTGCGTTAGGAGGATTTGTCCTCCACTCTACTTGCCGCGCGGTTAATCCTACGAGTACCTCGTCATGAATCTTATTACCATTTAAAAATCTAAGTACCTCCTTGAGATGCTTGGCTGCCGATACATAATTCGTCCCGCAATCGGAATATAAACAAGTACTTAATCCGCGACGGGCCACGAAACGGTCATATGCAGCTAGAAAACATTCAGCTGATAAATCAGTTAACACCTCGCAGTGTACTGCTTTTGTTGAAAAACATACAAATAGGCATAGATAAGCCTTGTATATTTTTGCGTTACGACGTGTACTTTCTTTTACAAGGAATGGACCACCTATATCTGTACCTACATGGCTGAATACCTTATCAACCTTAAGTCGGGACATGGGCAACGTACCCATTTGAGGTTGTAATGCAGTAGGTCGGCATTTAAAACACACCTTACACTTTGTCAGTACCGATCGAATGATGCTACGAGCACCAACGAGCCAATAGTTTTGACACATTAGACCTTGTAATGTACGAGGCCCTACGTGTAGGTATTTTACGTGCAAATATTCGATTAATAATTTACTTGTATGGCATTTTGGTAGCAAAACCGGGTGCTTCGTATTGTACGGAAGGTCAGATTGTGAGATACGACCCCCCACCCTGAGGACTTTATTTTCAACGAAGGGTGATAGTTTACGTAAAGAGGCTACAAACTTACCCTTTTCTAACGCTACTATTTCAGATTCAAAGTGATTTTGTTGAATAATTCTAATAATTGAATCATGACCTTTGCGCAACTCAAAGGTCGTTAGAGGGCCTAAAGACCGATTTGAAATTTTACACTGAAGATTTATAATAAATCTATGACACCATGAAATAATACGCTGTAATTTATTAAAAGAAGAACACTTATTAAATATTTCTTCAAGGTCATTTTTAATTTCAACCTTTAGAGAAGAATTAAAACTAAATGTTGCACTATTTGATTTAAGTTCGGGAATCTTGAAGTTATGATTTAATAAATATGGTTTTATAGGCCACTTTTGTTGGTTATCATATAGCCAATCGGGGCCGTGAATCCACTCTGTAGCTCTTTCCACGAAGTGAGCAGGCAACGTTCCACGTGAACATATGTCTGCAGCGTTATTTTCGCCCTTCACGTGATACCAACAACTAGGTGGTACTGCGGCAATAATGCGACTAACACGGTTAGCCACAAAAGTTTTTAACGTGTATGGTTGTGTATGTATCCAAGCCAAAACATTTTTCGAATCGCTGAGCGCAAATATAGAAACAGATAAATTATTATCGCTTAAGTTTTGTACGACAAAACTTACAACCTTCGATAGCAGCACGGCTGCTTCGAGTTCGAGTCTAGGTATAGACAAGAGTGGGTTTAACGTCGCAACCTTTGACTTACTAGTCAGCAGTCGAACCTTCACTTCACCTATATTGTTTATACTACGTATATATAAGCACGTTGCGTATCCACGGGATGACGCATCGCAAAATGCTATTAATTGTATTTCACTAAAATTAGGTATTAAGATGTGACGCTCAAAACGCAATTCAGTCAAAAGTGGTAGATCGGAGATGAATCGATTCCACTGTGAGCACGGCTCAGGTGGTAGTTGCTCATCCCATGCGACTCCCATCTTCCAGAGATCTTGCATGATACACTTTGCGACAAACGTACATGGTGAAATAATACCTACAGGATCGAATATGCTCGCCAGTAGTTTTAAAACTGATCGTTTGGTCTGTTTATTATCAGTCATGTTATAGGAAAACGCAAAACTGTCACAGGCAGGTAACCATGTCAACCCTAACACCTTAAGGGAGGATGATAACGTATCATCTTGAAAATCGATGGTTACAACTTGATTTGACTGCATATGAGTAAGTAACTCGGGACAGTTGCTAGCCCATTTTCTTAAATCAAAGCCACCACTTTTAAGAAGTGTCAGCAAATCATCCTGCAACGTGCAGGCCTGTTCTAATGATGGGCAGGACCATAATACGTCATCAACGTAGAAGCCTTGTTTGAGCACCTTTGCAGCCTCTGTACGCGGACGTTCAGCATGAGTGAGCTCATCCTCAGCTAGCTGATGCAGCGTGCGCACAGCTATGTAAGGTGCACTACGGAGACCGTAGGTATTCGTTCGAAGTTCGAAGACGCGAACTGGCTCCGTTGGAGATTCTCGCCAAAGAATGTGCTGGTACTTCCTATCAGCAGGATCAATCAGAACAGCCCGATACATCTTTGACACATCAGCAGTGAAACAAACTTTATATAACCGAAAGCGAATTATAATCTTTAGTAAGTCTGGATGTAGTTTTCTGCCTGTCAAGAGTGCATCGTTAATTGAAATACCATTCTTAGGTTGTGCTGAACCGTCGTAAACAACGCGCAGAGGTGTACTTACGGACGATGGACGCAGAACACAATGGTGCGGTATATAATATCCTGACTGCTCAGGACCTTGATATAACTCCATGTGTCCAAGAGATTCATACTCTCGCATGAAGTCAACATAAGACTTATGAAGGTCTGGCGATCGCGCCAGGCGGCGCTCGACCTGTTTAAGCCTTGTTATAGCCACATCATAAGAATCACCAATAGGTGCATGGTGTGGGTTTAATAAAATGGGAGAAACATAACGACCATTTTCATCACGACAGTGTTTTTCTGTGTACATTTTTTCGGCTAACTCCTCCATAGGATCCGTTGGAACTTCACACGGTAAAGATTCCAACTCCCAAAACCGTTTAAGTGTATCATTTAAATAATTATTTTCAATTGTGTACGACACAAATGACGTTGCACACGGTACAACATCGAGACTGCTAGAGCAATTTTTTAACCCTAGTCTCCCAGTTATGACGTAACCAAATATGCTCCCCAATGCCACTGGTACATCTTTATTTATTATAAATTTTGTCCCGTCATAAATATAGGGAAACACTTCACCCGATAAAATAATGTCAATCGGGGACGTTGTATAAAAATACGGATCAGCTAATTGTAAATCTTTATACTTAGTAATCAACTTTTCGGGAATAAGTACGTTTGGCAAATCGGATGTAATTTTAGGTAAAATTACAGCATCAATGTTAAACACCGGCGTATTATTGTAGCGCGGCTGAATAACACACGAAGCCATTCCATAATTTTTTACATATTCGCCACCTAGTCCGAAGATATTATATGGACATTTATTAGCTGATAATCCTAACCGTTGAAAACAATCTAACGTAATAAAATTACTTTGCGCCCCAGAGTCAATTAATACGCGCACGGGCTGATAATTATCAAACGCGTTCAAAACATTCACAACAGCTGTTCCCAAGATAACTGTACAGTTAGAAGTATGCGTAGACGTCAGATGACACACCGTACTGATAATTGATTGTCCGTCTCCCTTGCACGGCGCAGGAGCGGTCTCAGTCGAAATCAGCTGATTCGAACACGGTTTGTTATTATCTATCGCGCTAACTTCTCGATGTAACAGAACATGATGCGGTAAATTACAGATTAAACATTTAAAATTACTTTTACACGCCTTAACGGTATGATTTGATTTTAAACAATTATGACATAATTTTAATTCATTCGCACGGCGAATACGTTGCTCATTAGACAATTTACGAAATTGTTCACAACGGAAAATCATATGATTACTATCACAATGTACACATAAACCCTTTAACCCAGAGCGTGTAGAAGATAGCGAATGCTTTTTTGTGTCCTTTTGTCGCGAATCATTTTGTTGATATTTATTAGAATACACATTAGAATATGACGCAGAATGATCTAGAACTTTTATTTGATTATGTATAAATAATGCTAATTCATCGAAGGTAGGAATGGAATTTTGATCTAATTTTTGTTCAAAATATTTTCGAGTTTGTGGATCTAATGCCCTTAACGCAATATGACACATTACATAACTGCTTAAATCTTTAATATTAAGTGCCTGTATTGCCTTATACGAATGTTCGAAGTTCTCAATAAACATGTTCAAATCAGCAGACGATTCCTTGCGTAACGGTGAAAAGTTTAACATTTTATCTAGGTACCTACCAACTAACAATCTATTGTCTCGATATTTATCAATTAAACTCTGCCAGACGAGATCGTAGTTATTGGCGGATATCGGTACACTTTTAACCATATTTAATGCAGAACCTTTCGTGCAAGACAATAGAAAATGAAATTTATCAATTTTTGGAATGTGCGGCTGATCATGTACTAACGAGCAAAATGTTTCATAAAATGTATTAAAATTCTCAATATCCGAATTAAATGTAAACAATTCAAGTTTAGGCAGGCGAGGGCGGGACTCCATGGTAACCAAGCGATTCTCACCGTTATTGCCGATGCGTGCCGAGCTATATTTCGAAGCACATAATTTCACTCGAAAATATAGTTCATCAAAACTTTGTAACTCTTGACTTCTAAGTATTGACTCAGAATCAACTAAAAGTTCTTGTTCGAATATATCGAATATTATTTTTTCGAATGAACTACGTAGGTCACTAATTTCAGAGACGTGCAATAAAAACAATTCTTTCGTATCAGAATTCGATAAATCGTGGGACATATCATATACCTTTTGCATTTGTGAAAACAAGAGTTGTTTTCGTTGAATTAACACGGTTAATTTTTTGGGTAATGGATGTTTCTTATCACTAGAAATTTTTGCTTTAGGTGCCGCCATCTTGTGAAACAACACACGTAGCCCAATGAAATTATAAAATTAATATTATATTACTTTCACTAATACTTGTTACCTATACAATTTAATTATATAACACTTAGCTGAATAATTGTACGACAAAAAATAATTTATGTGTTTTGTTTATATTGTATACTTCGTATAGTGGAGAAAAGTAAAGTACATAAGATATGTATAGAACGTCTACACAATGAAATTATAATTTCATTAAATAATGGGGAATAAGAAGTAATTGGCACGGCCAATATAAATAAATTATATGCTAAGAACGTCTTAACATATATGATATTTATTGGGAGGTATTCTAACACGGTTAGAAATAACGGTACAGAACGTCTGTACTGTCTAAATACCTGGGAATTACGAATTCCTAGGTGAGGTATGAGACCTTAGGAGCGGTATCCTGGGTCGAAGTGACCAAAAAAAGACTGTACGGTATGCACAGCCTGCAGTGGACTGTATGAAGTAAGTTTACTGAACTAGGTGAGGAACTGATATTATCCTATCCCTGCAAGCCGCGAAGAAGTAATTAAAAAATACTCCACCAACCTTTCATCCACTTTCGCCGAGGGCAGTAGTGTCGTCGCAGTAGGCTCGCCAAACCGCGCGGTCAGCTTCACTATATTCTATATAATTATGCAGTTCACAGCACCACAAAACACTATTATGGTGGTTCCAACAGTTCCGTTAAACTATGTCCTACCAAGGATTAAGCAGGTGCGGCGATTACGAATACACCGAGTGGCACAACCGCCTGGCGGACCGAGTTGTCTCAAATCTTCTACTCAACTGTCATAACGACGGTTGCAGAATCGAAGTTGTGAAGTTTCTCCAAATACCCTCCACATAACTTGCAAGGACCGAACACGAATCGATTTTTTTTCTAGCCTATCATAACAAGTTTTTTTTTATTGCTTATGGTGGCAAACGAGCAGACAGCACACCTGATGGTAAGTGTCACTGCCGCCCATGGACCTTTGCCAATGGTATAGCTAGGCCGCTGCCTACCAATACAAACCCCGAACCCACCCCAGTTGGGCTTCCGGCTCTCTCGCTCACCGAACGAAGCGCAACAGCACATTGCCATTACTCACACGTCGATCTTCTGCGAGAGTGTGGTACTACCCCGGACGGACCGACCCGCGGAGTAGGACTAGTAGGGTCACCTGTCTTTGTTTTCGGGAGCGGTCCACTTCCACCCTGTATTCATCCATATAGAACAGGACACACAGATACATATAAGTAGTTACAAAATTGGCTTTTGAATTTGTAATTTATTTTTGGCATTAAGTTCTCTGAAGTTGATTGGTTGGTGAAGATACATTCGTGCTCAATAACCTTCCTTTTGGACGGTCACAGTGAGGATTGTGTCACCCACTCTATGGCATACAGTATCAATTAAGTTCATATATATTTATAAATATTACTAGCTTCTGCCCGCGGCTTCGCCCGCGTAAAGGTTACTTTCCTAAAGTTTTTCAATCCCTTTTTTTATTTTACCCCTTAAGGGTATTTTTTTTTACAAAATGTTAATGTCATATTTATTTATATCTAATCAATAGACTAAAAATAAGTTTCAAGCATCTCGCTTTAAAAATGACGATACTTCCTTACAACTTTTCGTTACCCTTTACAACCCTTTTTTTGCATTACAAAAGTAGCCTATGCCCTTATTAGGCTCTAGACTATCTGTGCACCAAATTTAATTTAGATCGGTTCAGTAGTTTTGGCCTGAAAAAGCGACAGATAGACACAGTTACTTTCGCATTGATAATATTAGTAAGAATTTCAAATTAAACGTTAAAAATACTTAAAGAAAATATCAGACAGCGTTTATTTAATTCAGTTTAACTAACGCCTACAAATATATAAAACAAGTCTTTCAAAGGAGATTATTTTATCTGCCGTTTAAACAAAAAAACTGTACTAAGACCGACGAATATACTTTGTGCAATTAAGTCCTTTTAAGCGCTCACATAGAGCTTTTTATCTTTAAATAAGCTGCAGTTTTTAACAGAGTGCTTATGAAGACTTAAACATTTTTTTACACTAAATTTTTCGGCGATGATGTTTTCATAATAATGTTACTAGTTTTTTCACCCCTACTAGGTGGACTGACAACGACTGGCACCGGGCCTCGTCCTGGTTCTGGGGAACTTCAACGCCAAATCCACGGCGTGGGGGTCCTCTACGACGGACGACCGCGGGCGGGCGGTCAACGAGTGGGCGGCTTCACTGGGCCTCTGTGTTCTGAACAGGGGCTTGGTGAACACGTGTGTGCGGCGGCAGGGCGGGTCGATAGTGGACTTGTCGTTCGCTAGCCCCGCTGTCGCGCCACGAGTGAGGGACTGGAGTGTCCTGGAGGAGGCGGAGACCCTGTCGGACCACCGGTACATCCGGATGGAGGTCTCCCCCCGGGAACACGGTAGGGGTCACAGGGCGGACGGAGCTCCCGCGTTTCCGCGGTGGGCTGTGGGTCATCTTGACAGGGATCTACTGGCGGAGGCGGCCATTGTCAGCACGTGGCTGTCCTCACCACCCCCAGCGGACGGAGTGGACGCTGAGGCTGTCCGCATTCGCGGTGCGTTAACGCAGATCTGCGATGCGGCCATGCCCAGAGTGCGGCGGCGTCCACCTCCGAGGCAGGGGGTCTACTGGTGGTCCCCAAGACTGGCGGACCTTCGTGCGGCGTGTATCAGTGCCCGAAGGTCCTACACCCGCAGTCGGCGGCGTCACCGCGACGTCGAGCGGGAGGGCCAGCTGTACGAGGCGTACCGCAGTGCGCGGACTGCCTTTCGGCTGGCCATCCGAGCCGCCAAGGGTGCGAGTTGGCAGCGGCCCCCCCCCCCTCACCGAGACCCTCCAGCCCGACTTCCTTCGTAGGGTGGTCGAGGAGCTGTTTCCGCGGCAGTCGGAACACACGCCCCTGGTCATGGCTCCGCCGGATCAGGACCGGGAGGCCGATGACGACGAGAGTGTTCCGCCCGTGACGGAGTCGGAAGTGGGGTCAGCCGTGGCGAAGATTCGTTCCGCCACCACGGTCCCCGGCCCGGACGGAATTCCAGTTCGGGTGCTGACGTCGCTCCTCGAGCACTTCGAGCCTCGCCTCAGGCAGCTGTTCAACGCCTGTCTGACGTCTGGACGGTTCGCTGAGTGCTGGAAGGAAGAGAGGTTGGTTCTCCTGCCAAAGCCGGGACGGTCCCCGGATTTGCCGTCGGTCTACAGGCCCATCGTGCTCCTCGATGATGTGGGTAAGCTGCTGGAGCGTGTGCTCGCTGCCCGCATCGTCCGACACCTGGAGGAGGTGGGGCCCGATCTGTCGGACGCTCAGTATGGGTTTCGGAGGGGGCGTTCGACCATCGGGGCCCTACTACGCCTGAGGCAGGCGGCCGCGGATGCCGTCGCCGGGAAGGGAGTGCTGTTGGCGGTGTCGTTGGACATCGCCAACGCATTCAATAGTCTGCCATTCGGCTGCATCAGGGAGGCGCTCCGGTTCCATGGAGTGCCCCTGTACCTCAGGCGGCTGGTGGCAGACTATTTGGAGGGCCGCAGTATCCTCTGCGCGGGTCCCGCAGGGGACATTGTGCGGACGCCCATGTCGTGCGGCGTTCCACAGGGGTCGGTTCTGGGGCCGACCCTGTGGGACATCGGGTACGACTGGGCGTTGAGAGGGTGTCTTCCCCCCGGGCTGAGCTTGGTGTGCTACGCTGACGACAAGCTCGTCACAGCCCGGGGCAGGACATTCGAAGAGGCGGCGAGCCTGGCCACTCTCGGCACCGAGGAGATGGTCAGGCGGATCGAGGCGCTGGGGTTCAGGGTGGCCCTAAACAAGACGGAGGCCCTACTCTTCCATGGGCCCCGTGTGAGGCTACCCATCGGCGCCTCGATAGTGGTAAACTCCATCCACATCAGCATCCAGGCCCATATGAGGTACTTGGGTCTGGTGCTCGACGGGCGATGGTGGTTCCGGGAGCATTTCCGACAGATTGCTCCCCGGCTTGTCGGCGCGGCGTCCGCCCTTTCTCGACTCATGCCGAACGTGGGCGGACCCAGTTTCGAGGGCCGACGGCTGTATGCGGGGGTCATCCGCTCGATGGCCATGTACGGCGCACCCGTGTGGGCGAGGGCTCTGAACGTCCAGCTCAGGGCGGTTCTGTGGAGGCCACAGAGAGCCATGGCGGTCAGAGCCATTCGCGGGTACCGCACGGTGTCGACAGAGGCGGCGTGCCTGTTGGCCGGGACACCCCCGTGGGACCTAGAGGCGGAGATGCTCTCCGACCTCTACCGGCGGGTTATCACAGCGCGCGAGGAAGGTGGCTCCCCATCGTTGAGCGAGATAGCCACCTGGCGCGTGGATGCCCGCCGAGACGTCATCGCCCGTTGGGCTACGCGGCTGGAGAGGCCTAGGCACGGTGTGGAGACCGTTGAGGCCCTCCGGCCCGTATTGATAGAGTGGATGGAGCGGCGGCACGGAGTCCTCACCTTTCGGCTGGTGCAGGTATTGACGGGGCACGGGTGTTTCGGGTTGTACCTGCACAGGGTCGTGTATAGGGAGTGGACTCCGGCCTGCCACCACTGCAGGAGTGACGAGGACACGGCGCAACACACGCTGGAGGTGTGTCCGGGATGGGAGCGGCAGCGCCGTGACCTCGTCGCTATCATCGGTGCCGACCTGACGCTGCCGGCCGTCGCGAGGGCGATGGTCGACAGCATCAGGAACTGGGACACGGTCGCCGCCTTCTGCGAGGCTGTCATCTCGCAAAAGGAAGCGGCGGAACGGGCAAGGGAGGATTCCCGCCGCCAGCGGCCGGGGCGGTGCAGGCGCGAATACCTGCGCCTGATGCCGCCCTAACCGAGGCTTCGGGTGATCGGACCGGGGAATTGTCCGGTCACCCGACGTGAGGCCACCGCGTGAGGGCGACGCCCCGACGGCGAAATCTGTCGGGGCGTCGACGAGAGGAACCCGCGAGGGTGAACCGCCGGGCGGGCCACCGAAGTTAAAGATCGGGTCCCGGTGGTCCGCTCGCACGGCGAAGAGAGAGGAGTTTTTACGGTGGGTCTATGGGGTCACGCGCCGCCTTCTTCCCGGACCGATTTGGCGGGGCGAGACTAATCCGTAGTCCACCAAAAAAAAAAAAAAAAAAAAAAAAAAAAAAAAGCTGGACTGACAACATCTTAAAAGTTACAGGAAGCCGTTGGATACAAATGGCACAAACCCTTCTGATTTTCGTGGGGAGGGGGAGGCCTATGTCCAACAGTGGACGTTTACGGGCAGATGAATGGAACTGACTTTGCTGAATTCTGTTTGCTGACTTGTAATCATTTCAATTATCAATAAAGATGTTTTTCTGTTCTATTGATGCAGCGGAATATCTATATTAATAATGCAACGGAAGTTATAACGACTGTTTGACTCGTTTGTCACCGTAGACAATAAAAAAACAGTGCATCTGTTTTTTTATTGTCTACGGTAATGAAATTTGCATGTCTTACAATTAGTCGCGGTGGTGTAGTGGCAGCACGATTGGGCCGGAATCCCAATAGGCGCGGGTTCGAATCCCGCTTGCGACATCATTTTTCATTTCGTAATCGGATTTTAGAAACGTATGTTCAAAAAATCTGCAGTAGGTACTATTGCAATTGTGCAATAGGAAAAACAAAAATTTCATTGCATCACAAGTAAATACAAACAAATCAACGCTTTTATGATCATTGTTTACTTACCTGAATTAAATTGCAGCATTAGCGAATGTTCACAATAAAAACCCTTGTCCTATGGGGTGTGGGATGCCACTAACGATTCCATTACATAAGGACATTATGGTGCCATTAGTCCACAAAGTCTCACCCATACTCTCATAGCATTCTGCGGTGAAAATCGCCTTATTACTTACGTAATTTGGTAAACGACGGTCATTTTGTTGCAAAAACGTTGAACGGTATAATTTATATGATGATACTTATAAAATTATTAGTTGCGTTTATTTTCATATGCATTTTACGTTGGAATGTTTATGGTTTTTAATCTTATGGTTTGTTTTTATTGAAACCACATATACCAACACGTCTGACCAGCGTAGTATTGTAGGTCAAATACTCTTCTATTATGGAGGAACCTCGATCACAGCAGTGGAACGCATATGAGCTGAGGTGATGATAATGATGAGACGACGTAGCTATATAATAATTAAAAACTTGATTACGAGGGAAAATTGAATTTCACACAATGTTTACAGATTATCATCACCACAGCCCATTTCATATGCATTTTACGTTGGAATGTTTATGGTTTTTAATCTTATGGTTTGTATCTATTGAAACCACATATACCAACACGTCTGACCAGCGTAGTATTGTAGGTCAAATACTCTTCTATTATGGAGGAACCTCGATCACAGCAGTGGAACGCATATGAGCTGAGGTGATGATAATGATGAGACGACGTAGCTATATAATAATTAAAAACTTGATTACGAGGGAAAATTGAATTTCACACAATGTTTACAGATTATCATCACCACAGCCCATAAATGTCCCACTGTTGGGCTCGGGACTCTTTCGTAATGGCAGGGAAATTAACCTACTATACCGCGCTGATCAGGTGTGTTGGTATAGGGTTTTGTTTCGAGTTTTCCTTCTCTCGCATAGATGTTATATGCGTTTTATATTACTTAGTCGTCTCGTACGATCACCCACGGGTAAGATATGGGGTGGGGAATAGTATTCTTACTCCGTTACCTCATATCATCCGTCACGTCACATTATACATAATGTGTAAAAATTGTAGGGTAGATGGCATACGTCTCCCATAAAAACGAAAATATAATACGAGATGAAAATTGAATGTCATACGACAGCTCACACTTGTC
Organism: Lymantria monacha; assembly: GCA_905163515.2. Classification (NCBI taxonomy): domain Eukaryota; kingdom Metazoa; phylum Arthropoda; class Insecta; order Lepidoptera; family Erebidae; genus Lymantria; species Lymantria monacha. The sequence goes on along the minus strand of LR991102.1, from coordinate 20,334,661 downwards.
TAAGTGGTAGAACGATTGGAACTGCATTCCAATAGATGTGGGTTCGAGTCCCACGTGTACCATTCATTTTTCGCTCGTAAACATATTTTTTAAAACTAACTAACATTTTAAATGGTAAACTTCAGTAATATTTATATAATAACTGTCACGTCTATAGTATAAGCTGTGTGGTAGCGGCTACGAATACTACTAACCCTTACTTTGCTCGTGGATGTCGTAAAAGACGATTAAGAGCCTTGTATCGACCTGAGCCAACTACATCTGATGCCATTTGGTCAACAATTACGTTCCCAAGGAGGGTTGACGCCTGGCAGGCGGCCGGTCATAAAATTATTGCCAATAACTTTTACAATATATACTATGAAAGAAGAGTACATATTGTATCGACCCCAAGCAATTGGGATAAGAGTAGGAGAATGATGAAAAGACATAATTAAACAGACACAAATTACACTCAGACTCAAGACATCAATTTGTGAGTCGCATAAAGTATTGTCTCACGCGGGAATCGAAACCATAGCCTTAGCACTACAGGTACCTTAACCGCTACGCCATCTGTGTAATCAAATTAGCTTTTTTTTTATTTTTAATAAGTTAACGTCATTTGTGTTGTTAAATTAGTTTTTATTAATTTTTAGCTTGTAAATTTATTATTAATTTTAAATATGCGTGATATAGAAGGTCTATTGCCGTTTTATTGTAGAGGAGTCGCCCAGTAGTGGGATGTATATGAGCTGGGATGGGTCTGGGTCTTCTCCATAATGGCAGGAATTTAACCTAATTTTTAAGGCTAGTTAAATTGATTGGAAAAGGATTTTAAGTCAAGGTTTTTTTCCTTTCTCACAATAATTTTATTCATCATTCTAAAATTTTATCATTATTATCATCTCAGCCCATATATGTCCTACTGTTGGGCTCAAGCCTCCTCCGTAATGGGAGGGAAGTTAACCCACTATACCGCGCTGGTCAGACGTGCTGGTATAGGATTTAATTTCTAGTTTTCCTTCTCTTGCATATATGTTATATTCGTTTTATATCCCTTTGTCGTCTCTTACGATCACCCACGGGTAAGGGGGTGATCGTAAGAGACGACAATGTATTCTTACTCCGTCACCACACGGATAAAATGTACAACGATTTTAAAACGTACATTCGTAACAATATGTTTATTGATTCTAAAATGTACATCGTTCAATACGTTTCTTATCATTTGCATTATAAAATACCTACTATCTATCTACAATTTTTTATCAAGATTGGCTTAGCCGTTCTTGAGTTATCGAATGATATAGACAGGTAAATGACTTTAAAAAGAAATAGTAACGTGCAAAGCGAATGCTTATTATAAGTGTAAACAAAAAAAAACACAGATTTGTACAAACGCACGGATTTATATTGTAGTAATAGATATATTGTCATGCACTGATTAGATAATTTTATTATCATACAATCTATAATTCTAATTTATTTTGATATTCATTTGGTTAATGCTCAGATTAAAGAATAACATTTAAAAATGTAAGCAGTTTTGTAATCAGATAAATTCACTTTCTTGGCAACTACCTATACAAGGTGGAAGTGGACCGTTCCCGAAAAAGGATACGGATGAAAAAAAACAGCATTTTTACAGCATTTTTCGCGTTTTTCTACATTACATCATATTAGGACAGTGCCGTCTCATGATAATTTCATAAAAAAATACGTTACTTTACTCAGATGAGAAAAATGCAATGTATTCAATAATCAAAACATCTGTTCGGCCGATACCTACACGCGAGCGGTCACTTATCGCGGGCATGTAGGTATCACCTCTGGAACAGCTGATCTGAGTTTTGAATACATTGCGTATTTTCTCATCTGAGTAAAGTTACGTATTTTTTTTTTAAATTATCGTTACAAGGCACTGTCCTAATACGATGTTGTGTGGAAAACTTCCAAAAATTGTTGTATAATTTTTTTTTTTGCAGCCGTATCGATTTTTATATATAAGATAGACTTATCATTACAAGTAGGACTAGTAGTGTTACCTGTCTTTGTTTTCGAGAGCGGTCCCCTTCCACCCTGTATAGATATAGGTTTTTATTTTAAAGATAGTACCTGTACTAAGAAAATAATATTTGTATTGCAATTTAGGAACTCCAAGCTCCCCACTTTAGAAACTTACTATTAGCACCCGGGCTTAGAATAACAATTTCTAGATGACGCAATGTATTGTCCTGCGTGGGAGTCGAATCAGCGACTTTAGGTACGGTTATTTTTTTTTGACGGCGGGCTACGGTACGTCGCTCCCCGCTAATCCGTCCGGGGCGACAGGAAAAGCAGCGTACGACCCCGTAGACCCGCCCTACATATACGTCTCGACGCCGTGCTAGTGGGTCACTGGAACGCGGTCTTTTTCTTCAGTGACCCTTGGCTCAGTAGCTGATATTTTAACTATTAAGTCGTTTGGGCAGAGTTACAATATAATAGATTTTTTCTTAAATCTGGCCTGATCTTTAAATAACTATAGTTGACCCTTTGAAAATTCGTGAAAATATATTCTAGAGAAACTATTTAGATTATAACGTTAACGGTGATACTAAAACGATGAGAAATTATATAGGCTGGAATGATTCTTAGGCGTATTTGATGTTCATTTTCACAATTAATTTTTAGGTGAAACCTAAGTCGATGTGTATGATACATAACATTAGTTATTGATTAATATCATACAGCGTTAAGCCATTAATATTGATGTTCAAATTATCTTAAGTATTGATGTTCAAAGTATCTAAAAGAATCATAAGAACCTTGAATAGGTGATGTTTTTTTTTGGCGGCGGACTATGGTGTGTCTTATCTTCAATTTGTCTTAACGTAACAAAATAAATATTTATTTGAAATAGTCCACAAAGGGGCTGTCCATTAATCACGAGAGGTTTAAAAGGAGGGGAGGGGTTTGACAAAAATCACGAAATATCACAAGGTGGAGGGTATAATAAGATATCACGTGTATTTATTTTTTCGTCCAAAGCTGCGATTTCTAAACTGAAAAGCGGCGTGTAGTGTGACTTTGACTTGCCGTTGCCAGGCAACGAACGAAGTTTAAAGTAGGTAAGTACAAAGAACTTTTTGCAAAGTATAAAAAAGCAAAAAACAGAGAATATAATGAGCTGTGGGCTATTTCTTTGTAAGTACTAAAATTCACGTGATGTTTTTATAGTCTTAAACTTCACCACGTATCACTAAGACGGAGAGGGGGTTAAAATATGCTAAAAAAAGTTCACGTGATTAATGGACGTCCCCTAAACACGAGAATTTAATATACAATTATCCTATTGTCGCTTATATTTTTCATCTGGTACCTCTAAATCGGTTATTTCACCAACTTTGTGATCTAGCACATCTGGGTGCTTGGTTTATGACTTTTGTTATAGTGATGTTCACTAAAAGGTCTCTGCTTGCTTCTATGTGGAGTAAATATTTCTATTCCCTTCAATGCTGCCCTATTCGTTAAACTTATCGATCGTATGCCGCTTAAGGGATCTAGTGCTATCGTATGCCGCTTAAGGGAAATAGTATAACAATACTATTTCAAATTTATTTTTTGTGATAAATATACATCGCACTGCGGGTAATATATACTGAACATATAGTATACTTTTTTATATGGAAGAGTAATTAAAAATTTTCAGTCGCAGTTACGTTCTTACCCAATTGCACTGGATTAAATTTAAGATAAATTACCAATCATCTTATCATCATCATTTTAGCTCATATACGTCCCACTGTTGGGCTCGAGCCTCCTCCATAATGGGAGGGTAATTGACCTATTATACCATGCTGGTCAGACGTGTTGGTTTGGTGTTTTGTTTCGAGTTTTCCATCTCTCGCTAGATATAGAATAGATGTTATATGCGTTTTATATCCCTTAGTCGCCTCGTACGATCATCCACAGGTAAGATAGGGTAGGGATAGGTAGTTAATTGTATTCTTACTCCGTTACCATACGGAAGAATTTATAAATTACAAAATTTACAAATAATTAGTTTTTCAAACGTAATAAATAAATTTAATAATTCCAGACGTTGAAAATAATTCAACTTAATAATATTTTTAATTATTATTATATTCACACGAACTGGGTAATTATTATTAAACGCATCTAAAATATTCACAACAGTCATTTTTAAGATAACTGCATAGTTAGATGTATGCATTGATATCACATGACATATAGTACTGATAACAGATTTTCCATCTCCCTTACACTACGTAAGAGCGATCTCGGTTGAAATCAGTTGATTCAAAGTCGGTTTGTCATTCTCAACCGCGCTAACTTGGCAATGTAACAAAGAATTATGCGGTAAATTGCAAATAAAATATTTAAAATTATTACTTTTACAAAACTTAACGGTACGATTCAATTTTAAATAATTATAACACAACTTTAGTTTATTCATACAGGAATTATGTCGGCTATTAGTCAATTTAGGTAATTATTTAGAAAGGAAAAATATATTATTATTGTGACAATGTAAACCTTTAGACTTAGTGCATGTAGAAGATAGTGAATTATTTTTTGTATTATTTTTTCATGATACATTTGAACTCTCGACATTGCTATGTCGACCATGTATCCGACGACGAAGTATAAATATTACTGCCGGTGCCGGTGGTAGCCGGTGGACTAACAAAATTACGAAAATTGCATAGAAGATTCTTATGAAGAGGCTTACATTTTAAGTGGATATTCAATAGTTAATGGATGGGTAGCTGCCATAAACTCAAAGATATGCATCGTGGACTTGAAACCCAAGATATCTGTATTGCAATCTAGTTGTTTCGAATAAGTTAACGACAGCTATTAAATCTACTTAAATATAAACCCAAAAACGAATATCATTGTTGATGGATCGTTTTATCATTATCAAATAAACTGATTAAGATAATAAATATTATTAGGTTTATTAATTTATTGAGTTGTCAGTGTACGAACGATGTTGAGGGCTATCAGTTTGTTCGTTGTCATTGGTTTGGCTTTGGCCAAACATGAGATTTATGATGGGTGAGTAGTTATTTTTATTGTCACTCTTTCTCTACACCTTAAAAAAATATTATCTAACCAACTGCTCTTATGATTCTCACGTCGTAAGAGAGATTAAAAGGCAATCGTTAAAAATAGCTACGAAAATAATCAGCAAAATTTTATGCGATCAATAAACATGTGCTATGCGTGGTGATTATTATAAAAGAGTGATTCTTTTGAGTATACTTCTGTCCAGCATTGGATATTAATAGGTTGATGCATGGCTGAAACTAGTAATTACTGGTAAAGAATTTAACCATAAATCGTATTTAAGAAGAAAGATTTCATATCACCCTGTGTGATATGAAATCTTTCTGGTATTTCGTTCAGAGTCTCCATGTTAAGCACACACAACACAACACTCTGGTATTTCGTTCAGAGTCTCCATGTTAAGGAGGACCTAAATCTAGAAATTAATACATTATTATCATATTTTAAAATTTCTTTAGACTATACTAGAGGCCATTGGGCCGGGCTTGGTCGTAGTAGGCAAGGCAAAACTAATTTAGGAGAGCTAAGTTAAATTTATTTTTTAAGATTCCACCCTGCACTAAGGAAATAAACCTTGTATTGCGGGGGACTTTACAAACACATAATCAACGCAGACAAATTACACCCAGATTACCCAAATTACTTTGTGGATCGCACAAAGTATTGTCCTGCTTGGGAATGAAACTCACGGCACTGACACCGAAAGTCGATATTTTAATCATTACGCGATCTGTGCAGTCATAAAATCTGTACAGTCAATAAATAGACTAGACTCACCTAGTTGACTGATACATAACTACTGGTACATAATACATAACCTGCAAAAATGTACTTTTACAGTAAAAAAAAAAGAACACGAGAATTTCATAGATGTTTTTTTTTTACACGCTTTTTTTATTCTATTAGTTACGCTTTGTATGAAGTAACAGTAAAGAACACAGATGAAACTGAACTGGTCAACTATCTAGCTGTCAGCCTTGACGTGGACGTCTGGTCTCACGCATTACCTGGACGGACTGGACAATTTATAGTACCGAAGGACAAGAAACAACTCTTCCAAAATGAACTCAATGCAGCTCACGTAGAATATAAAGTCCAGACTGACAATATCAGGGAGTAAGTATTACTTGATGAAGGTTATGTAATCCAATATTTGTAATGCAGATTTTGTCTTCTTTTTATTGCCTTTTGGTGGCAGACGAGTAAGCAATCCACCTGATGGTAAGTGATAACTGCGTGTCATGAACGTCAGCAATACCATAGGCACAGCGAAGTTGTTGACGATGGTGTCAGCAGCTTGTCTGTCATAGAATTTTATATCATGCCATTATGGTATATCATATACAACTCACATCGTCCCATGATATAAGTAATAATATTAATATTAACAATATCCATAATACATCAGTAACAAATTTGTTATCTAAACTGTTGTTTTGACAACAGCAATTGCATGTAACGCTCTACAGTCACTGTTAACTATATTTTGTTCGAGCTATTAAAACTCTCCTCATAGTTCGTATTATAACCTAAAAAAAATCTCGATAAGTATAGACTATATTGTATAATAACATTTATTAAAATAAAAATATTCTAAATTTCAGGAGTGGAAGGGGATGCATGGATCAAATGTTCTCTGCGCAACATTGTGGAGAAGCATCTGGCTCTAGGTCAGAGGGTTTTCTGCAATTTTGTGGATCTGGAGAGAGCATTTGATACGGTTGTACGAAAGGAACTTTGGGACATTTTACCGGAGTATGGTATTAACGGTAAACTGCTGCAGGCTGTGCCGTCCAGTTACATGGGCTGTAGAGCCTGTGTGCGGCTGGATGATGGAATGTCGCCTTAGTTTGACGTCAATATCGGCGTTAAGCAGGGGTGCGTTCTTTCAGCGAGGCTGTTTATCATATATCTGGATAAATGTTTCCAAAGGTTGAACGATATGAATGTGGGAGTCCAGATGGGTGACTCAGTGGTCTCTGCTCTGCTTTATGCAGATGATGCAGTCCTGCTGGCACAGTCAGCGACTGACTTGCAGACCCTAGTCGACACAATGACAGGAGATTGTAAGAAAAGGGGTCTACGCGTTAATGTGAGCAAAACCAAAATAATGGTCTTTGAAAGAGATAAAGCCAGAACAGATGTAAGAGTAACAATAGGTAATGATGTACTAGAGCAAGTGGATGAATTTGTATATCTTGGATGTAGATTTAGGCGAGATGGAAGGTACACCACTGATATAGAGCGAAGAGTGAATGCGGGAAATAGAGTGAACGGAGCGTTGGGGCAACTTCTCGGTAGCCACCACCTCAGCCAGAAGGCACGTGTAGCAATACATAACGCAGTGCTTGTCCCAACATTACTGTATGGAAGCGAGAGTTGGGTATGCAGAAAAGAGTATGAAAGTAAAATTAATGCGGTCGAAAGGCGGTCTCTACGGAAAATCTGTGGAGTTAGGCTGATCGATCGCATTCGTAACGACGACGTAAGAGAGCGAGTAGGTATGAAAGAGAGTATCGGTGTAAAGATGCGAAAGGGAATGCTCCAATGGTCCGGACATGTGGAAAGAATGCCGAACGAACGTCTGGTTAAGAAGATATACAATGCGAAAGTGAAAGGATGTAGGTACCGGGGGAGACCGAGACTAACCTACCTAGACCAGATTGGTCATGTACTGAAGGAAGGTGGAGTCAAGAGTCTCCGAAACCGGCGAGCGTGTATGAAGAGAATTATGAATGTTGAGGAAGCGAGTGAAGTATGCTAGGATAGAGTTCTCTGGCACTCTGTTCTCTCTGCCTACCCTGCAAAGGATATGGCGTGATGATATGTATGTATGTAAAATGCAAATACATAGTAGTTTCTGAGATTAGTGATTTCAAATAAACAAACATATTCTTCATCTTATAAAGATAAGAAGTATATTAATAGAGATTGAAAATTATCACTTATTATGAGTTCTGTGTTAATATAATAAATATATGTTTTGATAATATAACAGAATAACATTTTTAGCAAATAAAGCTTACTTTACAGATCGGCTACGCAGAGGTCTCTGCTTCGAATCTTACGGCGAGCATTTTTGACTTTTTGTTATTTGTAAAATTGGTTGTAAATTGTAAATCATATTTGATTTAAATGTGTCGAAAAAATTCGTAAGAAATGTTTAAGCATATAATATTATGTTAGTCCACATGTTTAAGCATATTATATTATGTTACTAGCAGACGCGGCCACGCGTTGCTGTGGCTAAGGTAGCCTCAGTAACACGTGGTGGTTGTGCTAATAAATTGTAGCTTATATGAAACGTTTGTACGTTTAACATAGCGTCATCTATTAAATACTTACTCAATCCAGTCAACAGATAGCACCATCTGTTAGAATCATTTGGAGATAACAGATACAGACTGTCAAATAATAGACAAATAATTTGCAATAAAATAATATTGCGACTATAAATTGAGATGGAAGCTATCCTATCTTTTAAGTTGGATCAAACTACACATGCTGTGCAAATTTGATCAAAATCGGTTAAGTAGTTTAGGAGTCCATCGCGGACAAACAACGTGACGCGTAATTTATACATATTAAGAAAGAAGAAGATACATATTATATTTTATCAAAGCTTTTTAAAACCGGTAGCTCTGAGATCACGTTAATCCGTTCAATGTCTCAGCTGTCATTAATATCTGTGACATACGATATGTCGATATATCTTTAAATATTGTATCTTATCTTAAAGCATAATAATTCTTATGGTTTGATGTAGTCAGATAATTATCAAATTCATGGGAGAAATCATACTTGAAACTTCTTGGTCTAGATATTCGATCCTTACTACAAATGGAACTAATTAAGGCGTGATAATGAATGGCTTTGATAAATTGAATTTAACACTGGTATTACTCTGACTTTAATAAATGGTTTCTCTTCTTTTCTTTATTTTAATTTAATAGATGTTTATTTTTCTTTTTGTAATTATATTTCGTTAGGCACGTTATGAAAAGAAATTAAGAGTGAAATTTTAAGATGCGCGCGTATCACTATAACACAAAAGTAAAATAGGTTGAAGTTGGCTGCAAAACCGCTCATTAAGTTCGAAAAAAGCTATCTACCAATAAAATAGAAATATAACCTCTTTTTAGTTTCTACATTCATAACACGCGTTTTAGTTTCAGAAAAGTGCGAATTATATATGTGCTTATAAATTATATTCAGTAATGATTTAAATTGAATATTTTATTAATACTATTTACTATTCGTAAATATTAGTGAAAAAATCCTATCCTTTTCCAGTCCTTTTCATATTTTATTTGCATGCAATTAAAAACTATTTTTTTATGAAGGAATAAGTAGAAGTAATTTCTCACGCGCGTACATAAGTTAACGTTGTTTTTTTTTAAAAAGACGACACTCTGCACTTAGGAAATAATCCTTGTATTGAGGGGGACTTTACAAACACGGACAACGGACACAAATTACACACAGACTCAGAACAACAATTTGTGGTTCGTCCAAAGTATCGTTCTGCATGGAAATCGAACGCATGGTACTGGTGCAGTAGGTCGGTATTTTAACCATCCACCACCGCCATCTGCGCAGTATTTGCTTTATTATTTAGGTAATTTTATTATAATTACTGGTTGCCTATAGTTCATCTAATCTAAGAAGTGCATTTTGACGTTTTGAATTTTTTAATACACAATAACCTTGGTCAAACGTATACACATGATTGCAAAAAATAAATCTGAAATTTTAAAGAACTATTAAGTTATTTATATAAATAATGTTGCGGGTGACTTTCTTGTACAATAATCTAATGTTGAAATTTGTAAAACTAATTTAAAATAATCATATCATGGCAAATAGTAATTGTTATTGTCGATCTTACAATGTCACGTCATCACGTCCTATACAGTAGTGCTTGACAACTTGTATACAATTCTCTAATACCCAAATAATCGGTAAAAATATTAGAATAATATAATTAATCGAATAGAGATTTTAACAGAGATGTACATTTCGACAATTTCATTGATATGGAAATAATTATTAATGTTCGCGACGATGATAATTCAAGTAATAGTAGTGATTCTGATGATTTTGATTCAAGTAATAGTAGTGATAGCTGTTTTCAAATCCAGTTTTTGTTTTTACTTAACCTAATCCTACTAAATATGATGAATAAGGTTTTATGCTGAAATAATTAATTTGTTTAGCATTAATCTAGGATTTAATTTATTCATTTCCTTACTGAAAAAAAAAAAATCGATTATTAATTAAAAAGAATCAATATCGATTTTTCACTAAAATCGGATATTTCCGATAGCGATTATTTGGTTTACTTACCTAGACAACTTACTCCGACAGCTTTCAAAGTGGGAGTTTTTGGCGGGCATCTAAAACGTCATGTGGTGCTCTTGTATTATATTCGATATCTTAGTGTTTTAACGTGTTATATTAGATAATTTTGATGGCATTTTATGTAATGTGATGTGACGGAACTGCTGAGATGTAGTGAATATCATATAAAAGTGCTTTACAACGTTTTCGTTTTTCATCAAAATTCTCACAAGATACCATTAACAGTGTGGCCATAGCACTATTGATGGCGACAATTTGACTTACTGACGGACAATGACTAATCTGAAGACACTAAAAACTTGAAGATAATTATAACTCGACACTGGCCACAATGGCTCATTTAAGTAGCTGATTGCCAATACATAAAAATAAGAAGAAGAAGAAGCTTTCAAAGTGCACTCCTTAGATTAGATAGACTATAGGTTGGATTAATACCATCATTAAGCACAAACTTATGTAGCTATTGATTCAGTGACAATTAATGTGATTTTTTTTATTCTGAAAGCTGTCACATTGCCTGGATTATTCTAATTATCATCATTATCTAAGTATAGGAATTCTGTTTGATTTTTAACGACTTTGCCAACTATTTTTATTTTATTTTTTAAAACGGTAATTATTCTGATATATAAACTGCATTTCTGTAAAATTTTATCAACATTTGTTTAATAGTTATTAAATTAAACGACAAAATACATACATCCTTATAGACTGTCGCATTTATGCTATTAGTAGGATAAATTATATATTAATTAGTTATATAAATTTTAAGGTTCCTGATTCTTGAAGACCAACTTCTGAGTGAAGCTAGCAAGAGGAGCAATAATGCTTCCAGACTTGATTCTCTTCCTTTTGACTCCATATACACTTATCACCAGGTAAGTAAAAGACTTCCGTGAGGTGACGGAGTAAGAATACAATTCACCACTCCCTATCTTACCTGTGGGTGATCGTACGAGACGACTAAGGGATACAAAAAACGCATATAACATCTATGCGAGAGAAGAAAAACTCGAAACAAAACCCTATACCAACACGTTCGACCAGCGTGGTATAGTAGGTCAATTACCCTCCCATTATGGAGGAGACCTGAGTCCAACAGTGGGACATGTATGAGCTGAGATGATGAAGTAAAAGGCGTTTTAACATAAGCGATGAATTAAGCATTAGCGATTATCATAGGCGTTTGTTCACGTTGAGGACAAGTCCCGTCATCTGTCGTCTGTGTGCAGCGTCTGTGCCGTGCGGGTAGTAGTGATAATTCGACGTAACGAAGATCATTACCAATTAACATTCCAACAATAACCATCTTGTAACAATATTCAATATTCCATAATGGTTTCTGATGTTTCCGATTAAACATTTAAAATAAAACTATTTTTACGGATTCTATCGCGTTTGTATTTGATTTTTTTGACTAGAGGTTTCTCTTGACCATGATCACTATACAAATACAAACGCGATAGAATCCGTAAAAGTAGTTTTAATTCAAATGATCAATTCCATTCATTGCAATTCATTGAAATGTTCAATATTCAATTTATACAGTCAATAAATCAATGCATTAGTTTTCAAGAGTATTTACAAAAATCAAGAATAAATGTTCGTTATCGTTATGCTGTGTGGTGGCGGCTACAAATACTACCAACCCTTACTTTGCTCGCGTGTGTCGTAAAAGACGACTAAATCTTATAACCACCTGGGCCAACTTCATCTGATGCCGTTTGGTCAACAATTACATGCCCAAGAAGGATTGTCGTCTGGTAGGCGGCCGGTCATAAAACTATGGCCAATAACTTACACAATATGTGCTATGAAAGAGGAGAACATATTGTATCGACCCCAAGTAATTGGGATAAGAATAGGAGAATGATTATGATGATGATCTGGTACACGTTAAATAAAGAACGTAAACAAATGTTATCACTGCAAAAGACAGAAAATTAGAAACTAAACATAAGACAGAAGCCATAGAAAGAAAATTCGACGTAAAATTCTATGTCTAACCAGCAATATTGCATCAATATCTCTGCCACAGGAAAGGAGGTCCGAACTCTATAATGAAACCTATATAGGTCATGATCTTTAGCTGATGTTTATTAATTTAGTTTTTATCATTATACGCTAGACTTTTTAAAAAATCAGTATGAACTGAAATGAAGATTAATATAGACAAGACTGGAATCCACATCGGCGGAGGTGTTGGAACGAATTACCAATATAGAGCTTATATTAATTTTTGTCCTATTTATTTTGCCATCAATAACATTTAAATTCTTACTAATATTATAAATGCGAAAGTAACTCTGTCTGTCGCTCTTTCACGTCTAAACTACTGAACCGATTTAAATGAAATTTGGTACACAGATAGTCTACAGCCTGATAAAGGACATAGGCTACTTTTTAATGCAAAAAAAGGATTGTAAAGGAGGATGAAAGTTGTATTGAAATATCATCATTTTTAAATCCAGAAGCTTGAAACTTATTTTTTGGCTATTGATTAATAAATAAATATGACTTTAGAATTTTGTAAAAAAAATACCTTTAAGTGGTAAAATAAAAATAGAGGATAAAAACTTTGGGAAGGTAACCTTTTACGCGGGCGAAGCCGCGTGCAGAAGCTAGTATGTTTATATATAAAAAGTGTAGGTAAAGCACACATATGTTGTAGCGATATAAGTAGCAATGTCATATGCCAAGTGTAATAGGTTCGAACCCCATATAAAGCAATAAAAATAAGTGTTCGTAGTTATTCGTTTATTGTTTTTCTCCAGGTGGACGTATTTCTAGAACAATTAGCAGAAGCCTACCCTGACAAAGTGACTCTAATTAACGCTGGCAAGAGTTTTGAAGGAAGAGACATAAAATATGTGCGGATCTCCACCACAAATTTTGAGGTAACGTTTTCGATCATGATTCATTTCTTATTTTTAAAAGAACGCACCACTCTACAGAACAAATTCTTGTGTTTTTGTATTATAGTGCGGAGGACTTTATAAACACGCAAATAAGGTATAATTATCTATTAATCCATTATTATTAGAAAATGGAGGTAATGAAGGATGACCCACCATTTTCCCACGGTTAATGATTATACCGTACACCTCAAGAAAGGAACGAATACGGAATGGGATCAAGGTGCAAAAAGACATAAGGAAATCTTACTCTTTACGGTTCGGCTTCACGTGCGCATTTGAATTCGAACCGTCCCCTGGATGCCTCGTTTATCGTCGTATCTTTATTCGAAGTTCTGGGTAAAATTTCAAATTGAAGTTCTGGAGGGTGTTCATCACAAGTGTAAGGTTTCCTTATATCCTATTCCACCTTGACCACCGAAGACAAAGATCGGGTACCGATGGCCCATTCGCACGGCGAAAAGAGGTGTTTCACGGTGGTTCTATGGGGTGACGCACCGCCTCTTCCGTCACCCCGGACCGATTTGGCGAGGTGAGACGCATCCATAGTCCAACGTAAAAAAAGCAATCCTATTCCACATTGATCCCATTACGTATTCCTTCCTTTCTTAAGGTGTACAGTATATTGATGAACCGTGGGAAAGTGGTGGGTCTTCCTTCTTTTCCTCCATTTTCTAATAACGCAATAAAGGGACAAGCATTACATTTAAATTTAGAACAATAACTTATGGATCGCACCAAGTATTGTCCTGTGCAGATATCCGGTATTTTAACCACTATGCTATGCCCATAACCATATAATACTAGGACTTGCCGTATCTGGTATAGTGGATTGCTGTATGTCCACACAGGATAGTTTCCTGAATGGTTCACAAATGATAACATTCTAATTATACATCAATAGGATTATTCATTAGACATTTGTGGTGATAGTTTTCGTCATTTTAAGACTAAAATCTATGAATATTATATGTACAAATGATATATATGTGTATATTTAAATTACTGAAATTTAGCATTTAATATGCTTAATTATTTATAAAACCCGATCACGAAGTGAAAAATAATGTCACAAGCGGGATTCGAACTCGCGCCTATTGGGAGCCGTAATCCCAATAAGCGCGGGTTCGAATCCCGCTTGTGACATTATTTTTACTTCGTAATCGGGTTTTATAAATATATGTGTATATTTAAGTATATATATATGTATGTAGGTATATATATTTTGCCAACTGTATATTGATTTTTTTATCATTTTATGTTTTCCTTTTTAAAAAAGTAGAAAATAGATATATTTTTTTTAAAGAGTTTAAGTAACATTTGGTTATGTAGTTGTGGTTACCTATAAATGAAAGAGCACAAAACATGATTCATGTGATTTTTTTTTACTATATTGTATGTTTGTGTATTTTTCGTTGGTAATCCTAAAAATAAATAAATATATACATCAATCGCATATATATAGTTTTTATTAATAATTTATTACTGCACAGATGGTGTAGCGGTTGAGATTGTGACCTACCGTGCCTTCTCACGGTACTCACGGTTCGATTCCCGCATAGTATAATATTTTATGCGATTGAGTGTAAATTATGTTCATTAATTACGTTTGAAAATCTTTCGTAATGCAAGGATATCCTTAGAGCACCCTAGCTTAAAAAAAACATAGATCATGAAAGTGAGAAGGGCACTTGTCTTACTTTTCTCTAGTTCACGAGAAAAATAGTTAAAGCGATAATATCACATTATTTCTTCTTAAAAATTGGGTTTATGTATTAAAATTTCTTAGGTCTGCCATAAAATGTGCCACAAAAAATACTATTAGCATTAGCATGTCGGTGACGCGAACCTATAAGTTTTTCCCCTCCAAAAACGCTCAACGCGCCTAAAGAAGTTTTCACTTCATAAACATCCGTACATTATTAGTACGTAGACGTCCTCTGCTGGACATAGGCCTCCTCACGAGATATGACATTAAGTGGCCTTAAAACGTTCCTGTGTCATTACTATCCAACAGCTTCCTGCGACTCGCAAAATGTTAGTACCTAGGTCATCTGTCATGACATCAAAAATATGTTCTAAATATAAAAAAAAACACACGAATTTAAAATAATAGATAGCGTATTGCACAAAAAATTTAAAACGATTATAGTTAGTAATGTTATATCTGATTGCATGAACGTATATGATTAAATATGATTAATGACCTGAAAGCGATTATGATTGCGTAATGGTTATCTAGTGTTTATCTGTTTACAGTTTTGAAATAAATATATAATTACAGTATAACAATAATTATTTTAATGTTATAATATAAAAATAAATATCTGGATGACCGAGCTTTCGCTTGATATTTTCTTTTTAGTAAGTTTTGGAAGATATGAAATAAATATAATATAAATAATGAATAAAATAACGAAAAAAAAGGCAAAATAAAAAATAATAAAACAGTGAAACTACGGATCCGAAACACAGCTGGTTCGATTAGACTGTTCGATTTTTCAATTGAGATATGTCTCTTCATAATTCAGCGTCAAAATTTACCATCATATTCTAATAGTTTTCAGCGAATTAAAAATTACAATTTTTGTTACCTAAAAATTACCCCAAAACAATATTTTCTATAAATGAAACCTAGCTAGATCGATTAATCACAATTTTCCGTGTGGTGACGGAGTAAGAATACAATTCACCACCCCATATCTTACCCGTGGGTGATCGTACGAGACGACTAAGGGATATAAAACGCATATAACATCTATGCAAGACAAGGAAAACTCGAAACAAAACCATATACCAACACGTCTGACCAGCGTGGTGTAGTAGATCAATTTCCCTCCCATTATGGAGGAGGATCGAGCCCAAAAGTGGGACATATACATATGAGCTGAGATGAACGTTTATACAAGAGATGGAAAACTCGAAACAAAACCCTATACTAACATGGCTAATAAGTGTGGTATAGTAGGTCAATTTTCCTCCCACTATGGAGGAGACTTGAGCTCAACAGCGAGACATGAGCTGAGATGATGGTGAATAATTATTTTCTTGCCAGCAGATTGATATGAAAGGGGTAGAGATTTAGCCATATTTTGTTACTATAGGTGTTTAAATATTGAAAGAAAGTATTAGAGGAAATTTGCGAGTTGCGCTAGTGACGGAAAATTTCAAGTGAATGCTTGATTTGGTATGGACATGTGATGAGCTGGGATTAAAGTAATGTTGTGAGGCAAGTTTTGAGTGAATATTACAAGCTTTAGGGATATGGGAAAATAAAACAAATATGCATGGATTGGTTAAAGTATGACATGGATAAACAAGGAGTGATTACAGAGATGGCATCTGATGAAGGCTGTATGGAAGGAGGCGATGAAATGGCGGTGATGAGGTGTTTAAATATTAACAATTCAAATGCCTATTTACAAAAAAATATTTTTTTCTATAAATATATTCTATTACAAAAAGAACTAAAGAATAATTTTCGTTAATTAAAAAATCGCTTATTAATGTAATTAGTGTCAAAAGCGAACAGTTCACCATTGTGTTACAATTAGATATTTATTTGAACCCTAATGCTGATCAAATTACTAAATTTTTTAGCATTTAATATGCTTAATTATTTATAAATACCCGATTACGAAACGAAAAATGATGTCACAAGCGGGGTTCGAACCCGCAGCTATTGGGAATCCGGCCCAATCGTGCTGCCACTTACACCATCGTGAACTATTGTAGGACATGCAAATTTCGCTTCATATAATATCTTACGTCTTCAAGGTGACGTATGCCATCTATCGGACAATGTTTACACATTGTATAGACTTAATACTTCATACTTTACAGTTAGAATTGTATTAAACGATGACACAACCTTGTTATTCAAATTACTGCAATTTTTAGCATTTAATATGCTTAATTATTTATAAATACCCGATTACGAAACGAAAAATGATGTCATATATATATAGATGGTATACGTCACCTTGAAGACGTACGATATTATATGAAGCGAAATTTGCATGTCCTACAATAGTTCACGATGGTGTAAGTGGCAGCATGATTGGGCCGGATTCCCAATAGGTGCGGGTTCGAACCCCGCTTGTGTCATCATTTTTCGTTTCGTAATCGGGTACCTAATGCTGATTTTATATTGTAAGTTACGAGTGACTCATCATCATCATCATAGCCTGTAAATGTCTCACTGTTGGGCTCGGGCCTCCTCTGTAATTGGAGGGAAATTAACCTACTATACCACGCTGGTCAGACGTGTTGGTATAAGGTTTTGTTTCGAGTTTTCATTCTCTCGCATAGAGGTTATATGCGTTTTATATCCCTTAGTCATCTCGTACGATCACCCACGGGTAAGATATGGGGTGGTGAATAGTATTCTTACTCCGTCACCACATGGAAACTGTCATACATATAACTATAAAATAATGTCTTCATTAACATATAGGTAGTACGTTAAAAATAAAAATTTTCGGGGTTCCAACCAAATTACCAATTAGGCCAGCGTGGGTAGATACGTATGTTACTCAAATTCTTGTTTATATTATCATCATGAAAATAGTCATTCCAACGTAGGGAGGCCTATATTGAAGACTAAGCATCGATAGGCTGACGGGTAGGAAATGAAATGTTGCTTGTCACCAAATACATTGACATTTCTCACCTCATATATACTGACAATAAAAAATTGTTGTATTCATATAAAATTTTAATAATAGTACTTTTATTGAATCAGGACACAAGCAAGCCTATAGTTTTTATGGAATCACTTCTCCACGCCCGTGAATGGATCACCCTTCCTGCTACACTGTATGCAATTCACAAGCTGGTCATTGACATCACTGAGCAGGATCTAGTACAGGATATTGACTGGATAATACTTCCCATTGCCAACCCTGATGGATATGTTCATACTCATGTTGAGGTAAGGAAATAATTGGATAAGATAAACATTCAAAAATTCATTCGAGTTTTTAACTACAAAGTAGAATATTAAACTCTGTATAATGTGTAAACATTGTCGGGTAGATGGCACATGTCTCCCATAAAGATGAAAATATAATAAGAGATAAGCGGAATTGGATTTCCATAGCTCCTAATTAAGTCATTAAAAATGTTTGAAATGTAGACATGATAGTAATAATAATAACCCTAATAAAAGAATTCGGTTTAAATCAATATAAGCCTATTAAATTTCTTACCGGGTCTGCAGTGAAAACAGTGTTCCTATAATAGATTATTACATATACATATTTATAATCACATTTCGTATTATTATAATCAAAGAAAATATACTTAAATATTTTTGAGTTTATTTCATCATCATTATTCTACTCTTATCCCAATTACATGGGGTCGATATATACTCTTCTTTCATAGGACATATTGTAAAAGTTATTGGTAATAGTTTTAAGACCGGCCGCCTGCCAGACGTCAACTCTCCTTGGGAATGTAATTGTTGACCAAACGGCATCAGATGGAGTTGGCCTAGGTCATTATAAAGCTCTTAGTCGGCTCTTACGACATCCACGAGCAAAGTAAGAATTGGTAGTATTCGTAGCCGCTAACCACAAAGCTTAAGTTTATTTGATTATGTAAAAAATAACTAACTTAGAAATATCTTTCAATTTTCAGTCTCGTTTGTGGCGCAAAAACCGCAATACTAACAATGGTCTATTATGCGCTGGTGTTGATTTAAATAGAAACTTTGATATCAACTGGTCTGAAGCTTCTAGCAATTTGGTCTGTATGGATACTTACCACGGCAACGGTCCTTTCTCCGAACCTGAAACACAAATCACTAGAGACATCTTCAAACAATATGGCGACCGTATTCAGCTCTTCCTTGATATCCACAGTTTTGGCAGCATGATCTTATATGGTTATGGTAATGGTGTTTTACCCAGTAATGGTTTGTTACTCCATATGGTAGGAATTAGAATGGCTACTGCCATAGATGCTGTTAAAATGAGCTGGAATCCGGATTATATCGTTGGTAATGTAGCTTTAGTGCTATATGATGCTTCTGGTAGCGCTGGTGATTATGCCACGTCTATTGGCGTGCCTTATTCTTACACGTATGAGTTGCCAGGGCATAGATTTGGAATCGGAGGTCTTGGTTTCTTGGTAGACCCGGCTTTTATTGAACAGGCTGGTTTCGAAACTTGGCAGGGGATCAAAGAAGGGGCTAGATATGTACGCGACAACTATAGGAAGTAAGGCCTACAACTCAAAACATGATAAATTTAGTGCAATAAAGCATTATTTTATGTAATTGCAAGTGTTTTATTTTCTTAATTTTTTTTATTACCCCGCAAAGAACACCCAATGAATACTTAAATCACGGGCAAATTCACGAAAACGGTATTGATCTGTTAATTATATCTAACAAATTATACTAAAACTTGAAACAATAGTTTATAAAAACCCGATTATGAAGCGAAAAATGATGTCACAGAATATATAAAAATGGTTTTTATAAATAATTAAGCATATTAAATGCTAAATTTCAGTAATTTGAATAACAAGGTTGTGTCATCATTTAATACAAATCTAACTGCAAAGTTTGAAGTATTAAGCCCATAAAATGTGTAAACATTGTCGGGTAGATGGCACACGTCCCTTTAAAGACGTAAATATGATACGAAGGGAGATTTGAATATCCTACAATAGTTCACGGTGGTGTAAGTGGCAGCACGATTGGGTCGGACTCCCAATAGGTGTGGGTTCGAATCCAACTTGTGACATCATTTTTCGTTTCGTAATCGGGTTTTTATAAATAATTAAGTATATTAAATGCTAAATTTCAGTAATTTCAATAACAAGGTTGTGTCATCATTTAATATAATTCTAACTGCAAAGTTTGAAGTATTAAGCCCATACAATGTGTAAACATTGTCGGGTAGATGGCACAAGTCACCTTAAAGACGTAAATATGATACGAAGTGAGAATTGAATGTTCTACAATAGTTCACGGTGGTGTAAGGGGCAGCACGATTGGGTCGGACTCCCAATATGTGTGGGTTCGAATCCCGCTTGTGACATAATTTTTCGCTTCGTAATCGAGTTTTTATAAATAATTAAGCATATTAAATGCTAAATTTCAGTAATTGGAACAATCATTTATGAATTGTCTAGGATCAATCTCACAATACTCAGCATGTGACAGAGTTGTTCAGGCCAATTGTAGAATTCCTGTTATACATTACCTAGTACAAAATTATTAGTTGTGCTCATTGCTTGACTGGTGTTGACATCCTAAGCGATACCATATTTTAAAATAGGCCTCAAGTATATTCACTATACATCGGTGAAAATTGCATTCAATTCCATTGCAACAAATAGTTTTTGCAGACAGGTAGACATTTATTTGGATTTTTTGGCTCTAAAACTGAAAACTTTTATGACATTTCCATAATAGTTTTCTTCAATATCTTTAGTGTATAGACATCAGCTTATCTGTAAATAAAAGATCCTTCATCCAGCCTGATCATCTAGATATAGGCCCTGAAAGTGTCAGTCATGCATTTTCTTTAAGTTGAGTGTCCTAACTGTAAGCCTTCCTCGTGTACTGCTGAAGGCAGTTTACCCAAAAATTGCAATCCTGTATCGGTTACATCCTATGGCTAAATGCTTCTCCGACTAAGTCGTCAGTGCACTTGGTGGTTGATTATATTCATTTTACTAGAGATTTTACATTTAGAGCAATGCCAAGTAAAACCCTTTTCGAATTAATGTGCGATTTTGAGTTTAAAAGACCGACATTCGTATAGTTGGTGATGGAGTAAGAGTACAATTCACCACCCTTTCTGTTCCCCATGCTTGTCGTAAAAGACAATTAAGGAATATGATACGCTAATAACACTTATGCAAGAGAAGGAAATTTCGAAATAAAATCCTATATCAACACATATGATCAAAGTGGTTGCAGGTCTATTTTTTTCACTGTGGAAATGGATCGAGCCCAGCAGTGGGATAATATATGAGCTAAGTTGATGGTTAAGACATAAATCAGTAATACACTTTAGCTATAGACACTGCGCTTTTAATTACTTGTTAATATTAGACAAGAAGAACCTCCTAAATTGTCTGAACTCCAAAAATACAGTTAGATATTTATAGACTGATCATATAAAGTTAAAGTTTACAATATCATCAACATCTTGCTCTTATCCCAATTACTTGGGGTCGACGCAATAGGTCATCCTCCTCCATATAGTCCTATCAGACGTCATCTCTGCAGTCACTCCCTGTCCATGCATGTCATGCCTCACGCAGTCTATCCATCTTTTCTTTGGTCTTCCTTTACCCCTAAACATTTAACATTCATACTTAAAACTTTCGTCACAACATTACTTTCATCCCGTCTCATCACATGTCCATATCATGTCAACCTTCACTCCTTAACTTTTCCGTCACTGGCGCAACTTTCAAACTTCCTCTTATTTAAAGTTAAAGTTTACAATAATAGAACAGAATTATATTATTTCTTGTAATCATCGTTCATGAATCACAAAAACTCTATAATGCCTTTGAGAGAAAAGAAGTTATGATTCTTCAAAGAATAATGTTATTGAGGTCAATTTAGTTTGAAATTTTATATTCTAAGCACGTCCTTCAACTTTTAAATGAGTTTTGTTAGCGAGTGACATTTCTTTTTCCTGTATTTTGGGCTTTCTTTTTTAATTTACGAAAGCGCCAAGCGCTTTCTCGAAAATATCTACAGATAGTTGCGTGAAAAGGACCTTAACCTGACTTCTACTACTGTGATTATATCAAGTTTAATATTATCACTATGCGAAGTTGTTATTCAGGAAAACAGCCTCAATGTTACATTCTATCTTTCAGATAAATCGCTTTGTTTTAGACAAAAAGTATATTTACCCATATGTATTTAAAACTTTAATATGGTCAATAAAGTAATAAGCATCATCATCTCAGCCCCTACACGTCCCACTGAGGGGCTCGGGCCTTCTCCGTATTGGGAAGGAAACTGACTTACTATACCACCTTGGTTAGACGTGTTGGTATAGGGTATCGTATCTTATGATCATCCACGGGTAAGATAGGGAGTGGTGAATTGCTTATTTACTCCATCACCACACGTAAAAGTAATCGATAAAGTTTAATAAATATATTCGCATATACAATATTAAGTTTCATCATCAAGGAATCGAATCGTAGCCTCGCTGTATATTGACGGCAAAAATGGCAGATTTACTTCACCTTCCCTTTCCTCTCCATGGTTACCATAATCTATGAAAAGAAGTTCTCACTTCTGTACTTGTGCTTCCATATTTACTCAATAGTAGCAGAAAAAAACAAGTTGGTAATTATATCAGTTACACGTGGATTAGCTGGGTATGTAATTATATGATTAGATAAATGTACTTTTGGTACACTTAAGAATTTGCTGTTTATTTCAAATCAATTGCTGCTCCCCAGTAATTGTATGATATTAATTGATAATGTCATTCTTCATTTATTTATTATTATTTATAAGTGCTGTGACGGCAAATGAAGAATATAAAGGGTGAGAATATATTTATTATCTCTTCAAACAAATATTAACTTCTAAGCACTTCTTACGAATGAGAATTCATCATCATTATTATTTCAGCTCTTAAACGTCCCACTGTTGAGCTCGAGCCTCCTCCACAATAGAAGGGAAATTGACCTACTATAATCAGACGTATTGGTATACAGTTTGTTTCAAGTTTTTATTCTTTTGCATAGATGTTATATACGTTTTATATCTCTTAGTCGTCTTTTACGATCACCTACGGGCAAGATGGGGTGCTGAATTGTATTCTTAGTCCGTCACCACACGGAAAACTATTACCCCATTGAATGGGAATTATTGCCCCGTAATGGCTAATTTACTGATGAATTATACTGATGAGTTTTAACTCTTATTGAATTATAAATTTGAACGTTTGTTTGTTTGTCATTTCTAAATTGTTCTAGTCGTCTTTATCGTCATGTCAGTTCATATTTTTTTTTATTGCTTATGGTGGCAAACGAGTAACAGCACACCTGATGGTAAATATCACCGCTGCCCATGGACCTTTGCTTTACCAAGGGTATAGCTAGGCCGCTGCTTACCATTACAATCCCCAAATCCACCCAGTTGGGCTGCTCGCTCACCAAACGAAGCGCAATAGCACGTTGCCATTGCTCAGACGTCGATCTTTTGCGAGAGTGTGGTTCTTCCCCGGATGGGCTGGCCCGCGGCTGTAGACAGAAAACTGCCAACAGCGTGGTCCTACCACTATTCTAGTATATTACTGCAGCGGCCAGCAAAACAGGGATTGATGGACGAACGTGTAAATGTGGGCCGAGACGTGGCCGAGGCGTACATACGTAAGTCCATCAATTCCTAGTTGTGGCCAAGGCTTGTATAGTGCTTTTCTCAAATAATGCGCGGAAATTAAAACTAAGTAGTACTCAGTAGAACTGTATACGTGACGAACAACGAACAACATTTTTCACGTGCTAAAGGCTTCATTTGTTTCTTTTTCATCATCAAACAGGTTTATTTTTCAAGCCAGTTCGTAATTTAAATAAAACTCTGATAAGTCTATTTAGTTGCAATATTTTGAAGTAACAAATCGTTCCATTTTTAAAATACACGATAGATATGAGTTTACATATATATTCTTCTTCTTCTTATATATTGGCAATCAGCTACATATACGAGCTATTGGTGCCAGTGTCAAGTTATAAATATTTTCACGTTTTTAGTCTTTCAAGTTAGTCATTGTCTAAGTCAAATTGTCGCCATTAACAGTGCAATGGCCACACTGTTAATGCTATCTTGTGGAAATTTTGGTAGGTACTTACCGCACAAGGGGTCTTCGGTAAGTACCTGCACAGGATCGGACGGGAAGAGGCCCCTGGATGCAATGAGTGTGACGCGCTAACTGATGATGCGCGTCACACCCTAGAGGTATGTCCCCCCTGGGGGCCTCAGCGCCACGACCTGTCAGCGGTGATAGGAATAGACCTGTCGTTGTTGACCATCATTTCTAAAATGCTTCACCGCGACAGGTGCCGGTCGTCGATGGCCTTCTTCTGCGAGGAGGTCATCTCTTCGAAGGAGGCCGCGGAGCGGGTAAGCGAGGCATCTGCTTTTGCAGACTCGCTCCGTAGAAGGCGCCCAAGAAGGAGGAGGTGCCATTATGCGCATCTCCTCCCGCCGCCTTGACTGTCGACTGGACGTTGCCAGATGGCCTAGCGTTGGGGTGTCGGGGATAGAATGTCAATAGACGATCTCTCTGGCACCCCGTAAAAGCGCGGAAGGGACCGCTGTGGTTTTAGTGGGTATTTCGGCCGAACCAGCTGACCGGCGAGTCCCACACACCCACTCGTTTGTCACCGGCGAGGGCTAGTGCGTAAATGCATTTCCACCGCTTGAACAAAAAAAAAAGGTCGTTGTAAGACTCTAAGTCATCTTTTACGACATCCACGAGCAAAGTAAGGGTTGGTAGTATTCGAAGCCGCTACCACACAATTACATACTAACGCCATTAAAATGAGGGGTTTAAATATATATCCTACTTTCACCACTAAATTGCAAAATTGAAATATATATGCTCATTTGTATTTTGTATAAAATCTCGTGTCACGATGATTGTTCGCGATAACCTCTGAAATCATCCAAGCGATTTAAATTAAATTTCAATAACATACAAAATATTTATTAGTGACTGTGCGGTAGGACGATGTCCTGACAGCGAAAGCTGCTGGGGCATTGACTCGAGAGGCTACCTATTCATGTTCTATAACAAAGATCTACATCCACCAGCGAACTGAGAAAAGCTGAATTATAAAATAATCTAATTTATTTTATATCTATGGATTAATTGATTTAATTTATTATTTTTCACACTTGTGTGATAACGTATTAAGAATACATACAAATATATTTCATAATCCTTAATTTTCCTATGGTAATCTAAAAAAACGACGTGGTCTCTAAATGTCGGCCTCATAAAAAGGCTCAAAGTCGCTCAGCGTGCTATGGAGCGGGCTATGCTCGGTATTTCTCTACGTGATAAAATCCGAAATACGGAAATCCGTAGAAGAACGGGTGTAACCGACATAGCCCTAAGGATTAGCACGTTGAAGTGGCAATGGGCAGGCCACATCGCTCGACGAACCGACAACCGTTGGGGAAAAAAGGTTCTCGAGTGGCGACCACGAATCGGACGACGCTGCGTAGGACGACCCCCACTCGGTGGACTGATGAACTCATCAAGGTTGCAGGCAACCGCTGGATGCAGGTGGCACAGGACCGTTATAGATGGCATTCTCGTGGGGAGGCCTATGTCCAACAGTGGACGTTTACGGGCTGATGGATGGATGGATGGATGGAATCTAAAAAAAATCTCTGCGGGAGCATTTTTAGTGGTAGGACCACGCTGTTGACAGTTTTCTGTCTACAGACGCGGACCGGTCCGTCTAGGGTACCACACACTCGCAGAAGATCGACGTCTGAATAATGGCCATATGCTATTGCGCTTCGTTCGGTGAGCGAGAGAGCCGGAAGTCCAACTGAGTAAGTTTGTATTAGTAGGCAGCGACCTAGCTATACCCTTGGTATTGCAAGGTCCATGGGTGGCAGTAACACTTACCATGAGGTGTGCTGCATGCTCGTTTGCCACTATAAGCAAGAGGTCTGTCTAGTAGTGAAAGTAAGGGGTGTTGACATATAGCATTCTTAATATGTCATCAGACAGGCATAAGTAGTTTGTTACTAAATAGATTACTATCTTTATAATAATGTATTATGTCTTAAGAGAAAGCGCGTCTTAGAGCGAAAGGGAATGCTCCGATGGTTCGGACATGTGGAAAGAATGCCGAAGGAACGTCTGGTTAAGAAGATATACAATGTAAAAGTGGAAGGATGTAGGTACCGGGGGAGACCGAAACTAACCTACCTAGACCAGATCGGTCATGTACTGAAGGAAGGTGGAGTCAAGAGTCTCCGAAACCGGCGAGCGTGTATGAAGAGAATTATGAATGTTGAGGAAGCGAGTGAAGTATGCAAAGATAGAGTTCTCTGGCACTCTGTTCTCTCTGCCTACCCTGCAAGGGATATGGCGCGATGATATGTATGTATGTGTATGTATGTCTTAAGAGAATAAAGTGCTCTCGTCCTTACTCTAAAATAGCACGGATAATATCACATAGTATGAAAATAAACATGAAAATTGAATTAATTTTTGTATAACAAATAGGGTATAGAACTGAAACTGTTGCGTTAAAGGGCAATCATTAGAGGGAAGTCCGGCTGGAGAGGCTTCGGTTCGGTGTTCGGACCGTAGATCGGCCGGTGCTGATGGAGTGTGCCTGCACACAGTCGCGAGGAAAGAGTAGACACCATCATGCTCACTGATATTGCGACCAAATCACGGTGCAGTGCACGCTCGAGGTCTGTGTTGTCTGGACAGAGCAGCGCCGTGAGCTCGTCGCAATCATCGGTACCGACCGGACGCTGCCGATCATCGCTAAGGCAATGCTTGACAGCGTCAGAAGGGAAACTCTCTTCCACTCTCCGCCGGCACCTGAGGCGGTACATGTGCGATTACCTGCGCCTAATGCCGCCGTAGCCGAAGCCGCGGGTGACTGGACCGGGGATTAATACATCACCTGTAAAGGCACGGCGTGAGGGCGACGCCTCGGCAAATAATTAAGGGCAAGTAAAACGGTTAAGATATTTTTTCTTAAGAACGTTTTTTGAATGAAAAATGTTGCGAAATTTTTAAGTCTTCGCATAAAGTTTCACTTAAGAAATATAGTAATAATATTGCTTAAACTTAATGATTGTCTTCAAGAATTTTTAGGTTGGCAATGTTAAATAAAATGTACATTAAACTGTTTATCGTACTAGTCATGAAAATTAATGGAGTGTCTCAATGACGTACCGAGTACTTTTGGCACTTGTGTATTTTTTTATTGCTTATTGAAGCAAAAAGGCAAGTAGCATACTTTATGGTAAGTATTACTGCCGCTCATGGTCCTTAGAAAACCAGGAATACAGCAACATCCTGTGCCCCACACTGCCTACCAACCAAAACCCAACCAGAAAGACTTCAGGTTCTCTCAAGCGACAAGCGCAACAACGCATTACAAATGCTCAGACCTCAATTTCCTGTGAGAATGTGGTACTCCAGACGGAACTACCCATGGCTGTTGACAGAAAACTTTTAATGTGTCTACCACTATTAAGTTGCGTAGAATAAGTAAGCCGTTGACAATGTATTTTAACAGTCTTCAAAGAGGAGAAGTTGCCCATTTACACCGTATGTTTACTTTTTGTAAGTTTGGTACGCGATTTTCCGTAATCTATGAACGGATTTTCAAATTGATTTCTTTTAACCGTAAGAAATTGTCCATTGGCACCAAGTTGAGATATAATGAGTGAAGAAGAAAGAACAGAGTTGAACTTAAATGAGTCAGTGGTCCACTCAAAAATCAGAGCGCTGCTATCTTAGGATGCTGCTATAATAGGTAGCATACTATAGTATAGAAGGCTAACAGAAAATGATAAAAAGAAAGTAAAATAAAGCAAATATCTATTCTAAGTTAAATCATCAATCCGTAGACATCCATTGTTGGACGTAGGCCTCCCCACACACACATTTTGCATGAACTCACACGTTTTAGGATCGAATATTTTGACGGGTTTTGGCCATACCTGATGCTTATTAAAGTGCAGGTGTACTGTATATATAAGAGATGTACTCTTCATTTCTTTCTTTCTTTTTTAATTGTCTTCAAAAATGTGTTTCTCAATTTGACTGTTTTTGTAAACAGATAACAGACGTCCCCAAAAATAAAAAGCATGTTGATACCTCTGTAATTTATCATTACATTTACTTGCTTATTTACTTTCAGGTATAAAGTCTACAAGGTGGAAGTAGATACGCAGTCACAACAAGATAAACTGCCACGGCTAAAGAGCGATGTCATAGACTATTGGGTGAAGCCTAGCTTTAAGTATGGAGTAACCGGCCTGGCTATGGTACCGCCAAGTCATTTCAATTGGTTCGAAGAACAGCTTGAAGAACTAGGAATAGCCAGGGACATTCATATCGAAGATGTATATGAGTAAGATCATAAAATATGTACTTAAATCCATTTAATTTAGCATTTGACTGCTATTTATGTGGTCCTGACTGTATTATAAGAAATTTTATTATATATATATATATATATATATATATATATATATATATATATATATAAGGCTAAATGTTAAAAAAAAATTAAATCATTCTTTTTCTTCGAAGCTCATATACATTTCACTGTTAGTATATCTCACAGGCTTTCTCCTAAAGGGGATATTAATGTACTATATCACGCTGGCTAGACACATTGGCTAGACGCATAGGGTTTGGTTCAAGTTTTCCTTCTCTTGTAATGATTTAATCGATTTTTACTATATTCACGAGGAAGGATAGGCTGACCGATCGCATTTGTAATGACGACGTAAGAGAGCGAGTAGGTATGAAAGAGAGTATTGGTGTAAAGATGCGAAAGGGAATGCTCCTATGGTTCGGACATGTGGAAAGAATGCCGAAAGAACGTCTGGTTAAGAATATATACAATGCGAAAGTGGAAGGATGTAGTTACCGGGGGAAACCAAGACTAACCTACCTAGACCAGATTGGTCACGTACTGAAGGAATGTGGAGTCAAGAGTCTCCGAAACCAGTGAACGTGTATGAAGAGAATTATGAATGTTGAGGAAGTGAGTGAAGTACGCAAGGATAGAGTTTTCTGGCACTTTGTTCTCTCTGCCTACCCTGCAAGGGATATGGCGTGATGATATGTATGTATGTACGAGAAAGGAAGCATTAGTGATCGCCATATTCTTACTTCATCACCACATGGATAAATTATATGCATATTAATATCCATATGAAAATTAATGCATGTAACATACATGACAGATTTATGAAATTAAAGAAATGTTATTCCTTCTCGGTGTATATAAGTTTTATAATATCATCTAGACTTAGCAATCCATCACAGCTATATATTACAGGTATTTAATGAAAGAGTTTAGCAGAAAAGAGAGAAAAAAGAGATCCTCAAGAAATGATGAAGATGAAGGTTTCGATATAAGACGCTATCACAGATATGATGATGTACGTATCATTATTAAGTTAATATTTTATTAAAATTTTAAATCAATATTTTTGGGATTGCGGCTTTAGTAAATTCACTAGATGATCCAGTGAACTTCGTATAATCTAGTAATTAAATAATTATAATTTTTATAAGTAAATAAATTACAAATAAATATACGGGCATACATTTATTTTAAACTTTTTTTTAAATACTACCTATGTTGTTTTTGGAGCTATGATTTAAAATTGCAAATTTTACAAATTTAATACATTGCATGGCAAGAACAGTGGTTTTATATAGAAAATTAGTTGTCACCAAGAACGACATCTATTAAAATTATTTCGATGTAGCGACGCAGCGAGTTTTGAATTTCTTGATTTTAAGCTGTAAATTCGCCATATTCTACCTTCTTCTAGTAAAAATAAAATCAGAGTCACCCCTGAATTAAATTGAATTGAGTGGAATTAAAAAGATTTTTTTTTAAAATTAATCTGGTCTCGAAGCTAAATAACGGCAATTAACTTTTATACAATAGATAGATGTTCTGAACTTATTATAAATACAGACACATTCGGTCATACTTATACGCCTCTTCAATTTGTAATAACTTTTAAGCAGCTCAAATACAAACAAAATATAACGTAAATGGCTATTACACATTTGTCGCAAATTAACAGGCGCTTATAAGAAACCCATAATGTTTAAAGAAACAGAACATATGTCAATGTATTAAAGAAAAAGTTTCTGAAAGTGATAATGATAGAGATCTGTCACTCTCGTTATTGTCAGTGTAAGAGTGCAGTAGGACTTTTGACGGGAATTTGAAAACGTCATGTGGTGCTCTTGTATTATACTCGATATCTTAGTATTTTAAAGTGTTATATTAGATAATTTTGATGGCATTTTATGTAATGTGATGTGCGGAAATACTGTGATCTAGTAAATATCATATAAAAGTGCTTTACAACGTTTTAGGTCTCCATCAAAATTCCTACAAGATACCATTAACAGTGTGGCCATTGCACTATTAATGGTGACAATTTGACTTAGACAACGACTGATTTGAAAGACTAAAAACGTGAAAATATTTATAACTTGACACTGGCACCAATAGCTCGTATATGTAGCTGATTGCCAATACATAAGAATAAGAAGAGTGCAGTATCCACACGTGCTGCATTGCAATAGTATATTTTTAATAGGCCATAATGGTGTATATGGAAGTTTAGGAGCAGACATGTGAAGAAGGAAGGAATCAATCAAATGATGTGATGGTTTATTACATTGACTCCTCAGCATAGATAATATACTATAAATTAGAAACTCCTCAGGTGCTTATTGGGTATAGAAGAAGGGCCTAAATGCTCTCTGCTCTAATGGTTTGACATTAAACTGTGAATAAAATGAAGTCTATCCATGTAGTGATACAGAAGGAATACAACGCTTCTTTATCCCCGTGCGATTATAAAGACCGACAAACGGACACAAGCATATAAGATCACGGCAAGAGAAGAATAACTTCATTTCGTAATCGGATTTTATAAATTAAGCATATTAAATGCTAAATTTCAGTAATTTAAAGAATAACTAGAATTAAAATCCTATACTAGCTTGTCAGACAAGCGTGGTATAGTAGGTCAATTATCCTTCTATTATTTTGTTAGTGTTATCAGCCAATAAAACATATAATAAGAATACGAAGGTAAATTTGCTCCCCCATGATTAAGAACAATTGGTAAATCAAGCAGGTTTATCCAGATTGCTCCGGTTGGATTCTCGGTTTTTAATTTTATAAGAATACCGATCTAAGCTCAGTCATCAAGATATTATGTCATTATCATCATCATCATCATCATCATCATCACAGCCCACAAATGTCCCACTGTTGGATCCGGGCCTCCTCCTTAATGGGAGGGAAATTGACCTACTATACCTCGCCGGTTAGACGTGCTTTGCT
The DNA here is from genome assembly GCA_905163515.2 of Lymantria monacha. Classification (NCBI taxonomy): domain Eukaryota; kingdom Metazoa; phylum Arthropoda; class Insecta; order Lepidoptera; family Erebidae; genus Lymantria; species Lymantria monacha. The sequence continues at coordinate 20,303,222 of LR991102.1, read as the reverse complement.
TCGAGTTTTCTCTCGCATAGATGTCATATGCGTTGTATATACAACGCATATGACGAAGGGATATCCCTTAGTCGTCTCGTACGATCACCCACGGGCAAGATCCCATATCTTCCTCATGGTTTCCTCATGGTGAATACATATAATATAGAAGTATTCTTACTCCGTCACCGCACGGATAAAGATATTATGTATTATTTAATAAAATATATTATGTATTATATAATAAAAGTAATTAATTTTGCATTCCAGATATTAAGTTATCTACGCTTGCTAGCTGACCAATATAATACGCCTGCATCTAGAATAGAATTAATACAATATGGAGTTACCGATGAAAATAGACCACTTGTTTATTTGAAAGTTTCAAGTATTAATATAGAGGTACCAACTGTACAAAAGCCTGTAATAGTCATAGAAGGTGGTATTGTTCCAAGAGAATGGATAACTATACCATCAGTTCTATATGTAGTAGAAAGATTATTGGTGGAGCAGACTTTGTTACAACAATTTGACTGGATTGTGATGCCCGTTGTTAATCCAGATGGATATGAATATTCTCATACCAATGTGAGTATATATGTCTATTCTATAAATATTCTAGCATTTATTCCTGGTATATTATTAATGTAAAGTAGCCGTGTGGTAGCGGCTACGAATACTACCAATCCTTATTTTGCTCGTGTCGTAAAAGACGACTAAGTCTTATAATCACCTGGGCCAACTCCATCTGATGCCGTTGGGTCAAAAATTACATTCCTAAGAAAGGTTTGCATCTGGCAGGCGGCTGGTCATAAAACTATTGCCAAAAACTTTTACAATATGTACATACATACATACATAGCTTCACGCCTGTTTCCCAGAGGGGTAGGCAGAGACTACGGATTGCCACAAACCACGATCCTGGCATACTTCCATCGCTTCATTCACACTCATAACAGTCTTCATGCATACTCTACGATTACGCATACTCTTAATATGACCTCTCGTCAATACATCGCTAATTTGATCCAGAAAATTATGACGAGGTCTTCCCCTTGTATTCGTCCCACTCACTCTTGCTTTATATATTTTCTTCGTCAACCTCTCTTCACTCATTCTTTCTAAGTGTCCAAACCACCTCAGCATACTCTTTTTGATCTTTGTCACTACTTCTTCATTCACACCACAGCGCTCTCTTATAACACTATTCCTAATTTTATCTTTTAGGCTCACATCACACATACTACGAAGAGCTCTCATCTCTACAGCATTTATTCTACTTTCATGTCTTCTCTGCCAAATCCAACTTTCACCATACATTTTACCATACATGAGGGTAGGTACTAATACTCCCTTATGCACAGCTAGACGTGCCTTTTTGGACACATTTCTGCTTCTCATAAAGGTGTACAGTGCCCCATTCACCCTATTACCAGCATTTACTCTTCTTTCAACATCATTATCATTTTTACCATCTCGAGTAAATAATACACCCAAATACAAAAATTCTTTCACCTGTTCCAATTCCTCACCATTTATACTAATTTTACATTCCGTCATACATTTATCCTTTTCAAAAACCATTATTTTCGTCTTACGTACATTTACTTTCATGCCTTTTCTTTCAAAAGCTTCATGCATAGTAGTTACCATCGCCTGTAAATCCTCAGCCGACGATGCAAGTAACACCTGATCATCGGCATAAAGAAGACATTTGATAAGTAACTCATTCATTCTTAAACCACAATCATTATCTTTCAGATCTTTCAGACATCCATGAATAGGTTAAACAATATGTAATATAAAAGAAGACTACATATTGTATCGACTGCAAGTAATGGGGATAATAGATAGTAGGAAAATGATATATATTAATGCAAAGTCGAAGGGTTAGTTTATTTGTTTGAACGAACTAATCTCATAATGCTTTCTGATGTTTATGCAAGTATTACACATTTGAAATAAAACGGTTTTTACGGATTTTTTTTTGCGTTTGTATTTGATTTTTAAGTACCAGACATTTAGAACACTTTACAGCGTTCATGATCACGGGAGAACTAAGGTGTCTCGTGTCCACTAAGTCATCGTTATTACAGAGATTTGTATCTACCCGCTACAGTATCAGTTATTAAATTCTGACCCACATTTTCAATACAAATTTATGAATTTGTCCTCCCAAGAATATGAATGCTGAAAAGTGTTCGAAACGTCGGGAATTTAATAATCAAATAGAAACGCGGTAGAATTCGTAAAAATAGTTTTATTTCAAACGAGATAATTTCAGAAACCATTGATATTTGGATTAAAAAAAAAAATATGGTCGCACGTAGTCTATTTATCGACAAAAAAATACATAAAACTAGTAATAATTATAAATGTTAGTAAGTCGAGAAAAATTTAGTAACAATTAAATAATGGTTCTGCGTAATCACCGTTGTCATGTTAACTGCTGACATAAGAAAAAAATATTATATATTATGGATACTATTAATATTAATATGTTGATGTTATTACTAATCGGGTATTTCAATGGGACATCGTAAGTGTTCCTGTTCCGCCAGTGTGTTGTGTAATTTAATAAAATAATATTATCAAGTATGTAAATAACCACGCGAGAGGAGGTGTCCTTATAGTGAGTCATACATATATACAAATCATCACGCCATATCCCTTGCAGGGTAGGCAGAGAGAACAGAGTGCCAGAGAACTCTATCCTTACATACTTCACTGGCTTCCTCAACATTCATAATTCTCTTCATACACGTTCGCCGGTTTCGCAGACTCCTGACTCCACCTTCCTTCAGAACGTGAACAATCTGGTCTAGGTAGATTAGTCTCAGTCTCCCCCGGTACCTACATCCTTCCACTATCGCAGTGTTATAATAAGTCACTTTTCCCTATTTTCTCATGGATTTATTTATGTATATTCAAGGACGTCAGTAGATATAGTTAATATAAGAGATGAATACCTCAAAATAATTTCTCAAAAACTGGTCTGGCCAGCATTATATAGGAAATTCATTTTCGTCTTATTGTGAAGGAAGTGTTGTGTATAAACATTACAGGTACTTTGATATCTTTTTGTTTTTTTTTTTTTTTTTTTTTTTTTTTTAATCTCATTTATTTGGGGACTTTTATTAAAAAAATATGTCAGTCCCATTGTATATACAAAGGTAACACAAAAATACAATAATTACAAGTCGAAGCTACTATAAAAGAGAGAATTGGGTCTGTTATCTAAGTTGGCTCATATACTTAAAAAGTTGTTTTGCAGCGTCAGAGCTGGGCTCAGCCAGTATATCACTATGCCAACCGACATCCAGCCGATTAAAATTATACCTCAGTTCGAGTGCTTTCCTCTCGCGCTGAAAGCGGACACACTCCACAAGTAAATGATACACGTCCTCAACAATCCCACATGTGTCACAATTGGGTGTATCAGCTTTCCGCATGAGAAAGGCAAATTTCTTTAGTGGCATGTGACCTGTTCTTAATCTATGCGCTGTTACAACCAGTTTTCGTGTCAAACTCATATCACTAAACCACGGTATGTGAGGAGGCTCAGATACTATAGTTTTATACCATATACCTTTGGTTACTGACCGAACATCAAAATATTCCTTCCATATATTAAAACATTTCTTCTTAAATTTAGGTAAAATTTCATTATAGTTTGGCAAGATGTGATAATCACTACCCTCTAAAGCTGCTTTTTTTGCGAGTATATCAGCCTCCTCATTACCTCTTAGACCAATATGCGATGGAACCCATTGCACTTTAATTTCGAACCCGCTACTCATTATATCACCCAATTGTGAGATCACTTTGTATGCAGTCGACACCCCCCTCCCGCCAGAGGCGCATCGAATGATGTGTTGCAATGCACTTTTGCTGTCAGTGTATATAACTGTGTTTTGTTTTTTATAACTAATGATATACGAGAGTGCCTCAGATAATGCAACCAATTCCATCGTCATTATTGATATATAATTATTGTTTATTTTGAAGCAGTTTCTAACATTTGTATTGTTATCACAGAAAGGGTCATAAAATGCCGCACCTCCTCCAACTTTACTCTTTGAACCATCTGTGTACAGCATATACCAATTGTAATATTTCTCATTAAGCTCTTGGACAACTTCATATCTTAACGTATTCACTTCCTGAGCTTTTTTCGGACCTTTTATACAATCTAAATTAATACTTATGATATTATTGACATCAGTTATCCAAGTGCATATAGAGAACCTCTCTAGAGGAGAGGAAGAACATATCTCCTCATTACTAGCCTCCGTCAAAGATCTCACCAATAACGGTGTTTTCTTATTGAACCAATACCCACAGTTGCTTATTGACGTCATACACACAATATGAAGAGCAGACAGTGTTTTGAAAGTTTCGTTATCCGTCCATGAACTTAATTTAATACAATATTTCACACCTAAATACCTTCTCCTTACGTGCAGTGGAGGCACACAGAGCTCACTCTCCATAGTATGTATCGGAGTACTCCTTATAAATCCTCCGATTGTTCTCAAAGCCTGGTTTTGTACTTTGTCTAATTTAAAGGTATGAACATGTGCACTATTATCAAACAAATATGATCCATAATCTAGTCTACTTCTAACTAACGAAATATATAATTTACGTAAATGAATTGGGTGAATACCCCAATTTGAACCAGTTAAAATTTTTAGTATATTTAAATGTCTTTGAGTTTTGCTTACTATCTCATTTATATGTTTTCTCCAAAGTAAAGAACAATCCAACCAAAGACCCAAGTATTTATACGACTCAACCCGTCCAATCTCACAGCCATTCACTTGTATTTTTATAGTTCTTTTCCTCTGCCCTCTGCTAAATATACAAAATTTCGATTTTGATATAGACAATTGCAGTCCTAGCTCATTAATTAATGTTACAAAAACATTTATTGCATTTTGTATGATTTCACCACTTCTATCAAGATTTTTATTGCTATTAAATACTACAAAATCGTCCGCGTATTGACAGATATAAATAAAATCGATTATTTTGCAAATTTTGGCCGTCGTTACGTTGAACAACAATGGGGAAATGGGGTCACCTTGAGCCAGGCCTCTGCTTGCATATCTACATATCTACATTATAAGACATCTATTACTTAAAAAATTCCATAAATATTGACATAATAATTTGCCTACTCCTAATTCGTCAAGAATTTTTGTTGTTTTTTCTATAAGAATATTATTATATGCATTCTCAATATCTAAAAAGCATGCGACTGTCGGTAAATTATTGGTCAGTCCTATTTGTATCTGCGACACGAGGCGAGTCAAGCAATCCAAACATGATTGCCCGTTGCGAAAGCCAGTAGTGAATGGGGATAAATAATTATTTCTTTCTACAAACCATTCAAGTCGTTTTTTAAGCATATTGTGGAGTATCTTACATGAACAAGAGATTAAGGAGATTGGTCTTAATTTTAATTCTGAGGCTGAACTATGTTTTGGTATTGGAACTACAGTAATATTACGCCATTGATACGGGACTTCACCGGAAGATATAATTAGATTAAATAACTTAAGTAGATACTGCTTAGCGTTGTTCGGTAGATGATAGATCATAGAATACGTAATGCCATCGCAACCTGGAGCCGTATCTTTTTTTTTAAGACAATGAATCATTTCATGAAGTGTAAATTCTGTTTCTAAAGTTGTATTAAAAGAAGTAAATGTGGGTGGCTTAGGTATAACATAATCTGGTGCCAAGTTACAAAGTAGGTTATCTTTCTCTTCTTGAGAAAAGTGTACTTTAGGGGCTCGATATCCCTTAATCCACCTTAATCTTTTCCACATATCATATACTGTTGTAGATTCATCCACACTATCACACATTGTCTGCCATCCCTTCGTTTTAGCTGTACTAATCTCTACCTTGGCCTTTGCTGATACTATTTGGAGAGAAGATAGATTCGAAGGCGTGGGATTTCGTCTAAATTTGGCTAGGGCTAGTCTACGTTCGGCTACAACTTTAGAAAGATTAGGTGTCCAGTATGGCTTCGGCTTAAATTTGCTAGTTGGATTTTGACATATTTTAATTATAGGGATGTACTTATCAGCTGCTTTAATAATATGATTCATCAACGAATCGTGCAAAGCCTGTACGTTGGATATGTCGATATGAGTTAATACTCCTTTACTAATGAATGCCGTGTACTTCTCCCAGTTGGCGATTTTGTAATTTCGTTGGCCAATAAAGTTAATGATATCACTATATTCGAATCGCATTTTTAAAAACATATGATCGCTATTAAGATTCTCACTTAAAACTCTCCAATCAAAATGAATAGCTATGTCCGACGAAGCAAAAGAGATGTCTGGCGATGTTCTTTGCAAAAAATTACTAACCATCTTAATTCGTGTTGGTTGACCATCATTAAGTGATACGTAACTAAATTCTACAGCCGAATCGTGGATATATCTACCTCTCGTTGTAATTTTACATGACCAGTCAGTGTGGTGCGCGTTAAAATCGCCAACAATTAAACAATTTCTAGGAAATATAGAAAATACTGTATCCCAGTCATCCTGGGTCGTAATAACCCAGGATGGACAATAGATAAGTACAACATTTTTAAGAGTATTGCAGTTCAATAACTTCAAATATAAAATTTGAATATCTACATTGGGAAGCGATACGTTACATTGTTGTGCTTTCACCGTTTTATGAACAAAAATAGCAATACCTGCACAACCGTCATTTCTATCCTTTCGGTAAATATTGTATCCTGAAAGACTAATATCATAGTCTTTTTTAAACCATGTTTCTGATACAAAAGCTAAGTGAACTTTTTCTTGCACCAGTAGGGAATCGAAATTAGTCCATTTATTACGTAAGCTCTGAGCGTTCCACTGCACTATGTTCAAAGAGAAACCTTTATACATTCTATCCATCGTTACTTAAAAATATGAATAACTTTTTAAACAAGGAGTCCTTATTAACTAACTTCAGTATACATTGCAGACACTCTTCTAGTATAATACTAAAAATAGTTTGCAATTTGTTTTCAAAACTTTTTTCACTCTTAAAAACTTTTTTAATTTTATTCACTATCTGCCAAAAAACACTAACAATATTACTTTCTTTCCTTACCCTATCTTCTTTACTGTTTTCTTCTTTTTCTTCTCCTTCTTCTTGCGACCGTTCCATATCATTTAATACTACATCTTGTCTATAGCTCTCAGATTTTCTCTGTTTCTTCTTCTTCTCTATCTTCTTCGCTTCTGATGGGGCTTTATCATCTCCTTGAATATTTATTATATTTTCAGTAGTTGACAGAACCCCTTCCTCGGAATCTGGTTCTTCCTGATGAACAATTCTAAAAACATCATCAGTTCCCATTTTAAGAACGTCACGGTATGATATTCTGTTTTCATGATTATTTTCTTCTGATGGAACATTTATTATATTGTCCACGTTTTCCCGACTGATATTTGTTTTCCTTAAGTAAGTTGTTAATGCTGCTTTGTAGGTACAATTAAGAGAACACATCAGTCTTCTTATTTCTTTTTCTTTTAGGAATACAGGGCATTGTTTGTTCATTGACCAATGTGGTCCTCCGCAATTAACACATTTAAATTTAGTTACCTCACAGTTAGGGTGCTCCCCTCCACACTTCGGACAGACAGGCTTGTGGGCAGGACAAGCCCGCGAAAGGTGTCCGAAGCGCCAACAATGGGAACATTGGCTCACTGGAAATGTATATGCATCCACCTTAAACCGACACCCGTATCCGTAGACATACGGGGGCAAGGTGGCGCCTTTAATACTCAATCGGACGGTCTCGCTATCTACCCACTTACCTACTTCTGTATCGAGTCGTTTCAGTCTTTTCACTGCAATTATCTCATGCGTACATGTAAGGTTTTTCAAAGCTTCTTCTTCGTCAATGTCTAAGTCCACTTGTCTTACTAAGCCATAGGAAATATTTATTTCATCAGTTAACTGACATCTGTATCCTAGACTTGTTATTTTTTCACAATTAATTAGTTTGTCACAATCAGACCTCTTCTCGAACTCAATATGAACTTTATACGGATTTTTATAAGATATTTTCAATATGTTAGGAATGTTTTGTGATTGAAGTAACTTAGCCATACCAAATTGCTTAGGTAAAATCTCTTTAGACGTAATAGCTACCACATTCTTCTCTGTCTCTACTGCTGCTGTACCTATTCTATCCTGGAACCTCATCTTTGGACGTTTAGCTCTTTTAGTTACTTCGATAAAACTTTCATTTGAGTTTTTCTCTTCATCACTCTCCCTTCTCAATCTCTTCCTCTCTTCTACTTGTCCCATATTACTTTCTACACAATCTTCAATTTCCAAGTCACTCCCGCCGGAGTCATCAAATTGGAGGGTTTCTTCCATTATCTAAATATTCCAGTACCCTCACTTTGTTAAGAAAGTTATTACAAATATAAGTGTGTGATAAATAAAGATAAACAAGACGTACGTGCGCTTGCATCAATGACTGCCGCGCCACTGTGATCTTTTTGTTAAATAAGATTATTATAAAGTACCCACTTATGTTAGATGTGTTTTTGTGTCTTGTCATAATACTATGTCATGTGTGCTACCTAGTACAAGTTTATTTAATAAAACAATATTACCTAATCATTGTTTTAATGGACATAACAGTGGCGACGAGCATTAAAATCGTTAAAAATGGAGTGCAGAGCAGCTATATTTAGTTTATTATTTTAGGCAGTGGACGGAACGCGAACAAGAAAGTTTTGATACTGCAAAACGTTTACTGTCGTCAGATATAACTTTAGTACATTATGATTTAAATAAACCTTCAGTACTAACTTGTGATAGCTCTGAATATGGTGTGGGAGTAGTATTAGCACATATCATGCAAGATGGACAAGAACGACCAGTTGCTATGAGCTCTAGGACTTTAAATACGCATGAACGCAAATATTCACAACTGGATAAGGAAGCTACAGCAATTATGTTCGGCATACAGAAGTTCCATAATTATCTTATGGGAAGACATTTTTTGATTATCACCGATCATAAACCTCTGGTCGGTATATTTGATCCTATGAAGCCCATACCCAATATTTTATCACCACGTCTAATAAGAATAGCTATTGTGTTAACGTCACATAGTTATAACATATTTTATAGAAGAACCTGAACAGCAACTCTGTGACATTTTATTAATGGCAGAGACTCCTGAAGACTTTCCTGTTGACGTGAATCAAATCGAGATATTAACAAAAAGAGATAAAGTGCTTTCGCAAGTCTTATATTATGTATTGTCGGGATGGCCAGCGAAAATCACAGAAGCCGATCTACGCAAGTATTGGTTACATCGTACTGAACTTTCTGTACATGAAGGTTGTTTATTACTGGGTTGTCGTGTGGTGGTACCGTCACGCTTACGTAAGGATGTGTTACGGGCTCTATATAAATATCACAGCGGTATAGTACAAACCAAGGCATTGGCCAGAAGCTATGTGTGGTGCCCAGAGTTAAATGATGACATTGAAGCAATGGTGAACAATTGCACAAAATGCCTTGAAAATAGACACATGCCTCCTAAGACCACATGTGAATGGGTAGTACCTACGAGGCCTTGGTCGCGATACAATATTGATTTCGTAGTTCCTTTTCAAAATAAAATATTTCTAATAATTGTCGATTCATATTCACGGTGGCCTGAAGTATTTATAGAAAATAACATGACTATGGAGATGGTGATACGCCATTTGACAATGTTATTTGCGACACACGGGCTATGTGAGACACTGGTCTCAGATAATGGGACAGCATTTGTATCAGCCGAGATGGGAAGGTTTTTGGCTTCTAACAAGATTAAACACATTACAACAGTATATCACCCGGCCACAAATGGTTTAGCAGAACAAATGGTTCAAACCATCAAGGACAAGTTGCGAAAAATGGATAACCTATTATGGGATGTAAAGATACCAAACATGTTACTAGGACTACGAGTGACACCGTGTGCAGGCACAGGCAAGAGCGCTTCAGAATTGTTTTTTTTTTTTTTTCTCTTTATTGGGTAAACAAACAATATCACAATGAAGTTTGGTTATAGTGGTTTGAAGTTATACAATATTAAAAAAAGTGATATCCACACCGTTTACCACCGATTGGACAAATATACATATTCATATAAAAGTAGTACAGGGTGAGAGAAGAAGGCTTGCATGTACGTTTTTTTTTTAATATTTTTAGTTATAGTTAAAAATATATACCCATACACATGCACTCACGTACATACACATACACACATACACATACATACATACATACATATACATACATACACACATACATATACACATAGCAGCAAATAATTACGTAGCAAGATATACATTAGTAGATATGTAAAAAATATCTTATGTATTTACATCCGATGTACAGTATTAAATCCAGATAATTTTTTAACAACCATTCTTTTATAAGCAACAGTGCTGTTCGCATAAATATCGATTTCACTACAATTATAGTTATAAGTCTGAAGTACACGACGAATGGGTGCACGCTTGCCTGCATTGGTGCGTGAGGTTCGTATAGCAAAGAATTGAGGCGGACGACAGGCTCGTGTACATGATCTTATAGGCACATTATAGGTAACTCTATTGACAATATCAGGGCAGTCATACCTGTTACGACAGATGTCATGGATAAACATTACTTGCATCTGTATCCTCCTCGATTTAAGGTCTAAAAGGTTATATTTTTGTAATAAACTGTCGTAAGACTGGTATCATCATCATCATCATACAACGTAAGAATTATTTTTGCACACGTTCAAGAAAATTTGAGTATTTCGCGTAGAGTGGGTCCCAAATACATACAGCATATTCCATCTGGGAGCGAATCAAGGACTTATACAGATGCAAATATGTTTGTGGCCTTTTGAATTGATTGCTTGCTCGTAAAACAAGGCCGTACATTTTGTAAGCTTTACTGCAAATATTATCAACATGTGCATCTAGTGTCAGTTTAGAATCTAATGTAACTCCAAGATCACGAATAGTCTGCACTCTATTAAGACAACGACCACCTAATGTGTAAGTATCTGCAACATACGAACGTTTCCGAGTGAATGTGATAATCTTGCACTTATCGACACTTAGTTGCATTTTATTAACAGTACAGTAATTAGAGAATCTATCTAGATCCTGCTGAAGCTTACGTTGGTCATTAAGGTCGTCAATAGTTCTATAGATTTTAAGATCATCTGCATATTGCTTGCATTGCTTGCAGTGTTGAAAGCAATATTGTATGTCATTGATAAAGAGGAGAAACAGCAAAGGGCCAAGGATAGAACCCTGCGGAACTCCGGATGTTATGATAACCGTGTTCGATTCATATCCTTTTAAGACTACTTTTTGTGTTCTGTTTGTAATATATGATTTAAACCACCTCAGCAAATTACCGCGAATACCATTGAAGGCTAGTTTCTCCAATAATATTTTATGATCTATCCGAGCAAAAGCCTTTTGAAAATCAGTGTAGATACTATCTGTTTGCTTGTTAGCATCCAGATTATCAAATAGCTCAGAAGTATAAACCATAAGGTTAGTGATAGTAGAACGTTTTCGAACAAAACCATGTTGTTGTGGGAGAATAATCTTATGCAACAAAGGGTAGATATTATTATGCACAAGTCTCTCTAGGAGTTTAGCTAGCGTTGGCAGAATTGAAATAGGACGGTAATTAATTACGTCTTGTTTAGTACCTCCTTACCTTATGTATAGGTGTTATTGTAGCAGACTTCCATATTGGAGGAAATACGCCCTCTAATAAGCATTTATTATATAAAATCGCTAACGGCTTATTTATTGTTCTAGCAGTATTTTTAAGGAATAATGGAGGAATGTTGTCAAGCCCAGCACTCTTAGTCATATCAAGACCTTCGAGTTCCTTTAATACATTCGCCTCCAATATATGTATGTCGCTAATAATTGTATGATTAAATATTTCTTTATCTATATCGGTCATATCGTCTATACTAAAAGATTTTGTAACATCAGAAGGCAGAAAAACTGAATAAAAAAAAGACGAAAAGAGGTTACAAATGCCCACCGGAGTATTCGCTTGTGTACCGTTATAATGTACATTGATTGGAATATCTGACTGATTTTTACGATTATGTATGTAGATCCAAAAGTACTTAGTATTATTAGATATGCTATCCTCCACTGATTTCATGTATTTATTATAGCATTTTAATGACTCCCTTTTAAACCTACCGCGAAGCATAGAAAATAAATTGTTGATGAATAGACGTTTGAGGACATTACTGGATAGTATACACCCAGTTAATAAAAGTCACAGTAGAGTTGAACGACAAATTGATAACAATGCTCAGAAAAAACATAGAGATACTAATCTTGGTCAAGATGTTATGTACAGAAATTACGGAATAGGTACACGTTGGTTACCTGGTATAGTTACAAGTAAGAGGGGTCCATCTAGTTATCAGGTGACAACAGAGAGTGGAAGTGTAATCAACAGACATATTGATCAGCTGATAAAAAAGAAGCTTTCAAATTCAGATAAAGGAGAGATAGAGCAGAATAGCAGAATAGATAACAGAGATAGAGAGTTAAGCCAATGGGATGATTCGCACATAGAAAATGAGACACACAGTGAAGAACCAAAACAAAGTGAAGAACAGGAGTTGAGTGAGCATATTGCTTCTAGTCTGGGAAAAGAAGAAATTATACAAATACCAAGTTCCGAGCAATGGGCTGAAATGTTAGATATACTTACAGGTGCAGAGACTACATATTCAGGTGGTAAACTTAAAAATTTAATATGTTCCTATACAAAGTCACCTTATGCCAGGCCTAATACTAATTATATTGTTTAAGTAAATTAATATTTTAAGTTTGTATTAACATAAGCGTTGATTTGTTTCTATTTAATTTCAAGCATACTTGGGGGAAAGGTATGTTGTGTATAAACATTGCAGGTACTTTGATATCTTTTTGTTAAATAAGATTATTATAAAGTACCCACTTATGTTAGATGTGTTTTCGGGTCTTGTCATTATTACTATGTCATGTGTGCTACCTAGTACAAGTTTATTCAATAAAACAATATTACCTAATCATTGTTTTAATGGACATAACAGGCAGCTTCTAATAAACATTTGGACATATAAGCAGAGACATATACGCTAAGGATATTCAAAAAGCACATGTTATTTTAACGACGCACATAAGCACATGTTATTTTAAATATGACATGTCCTTCTTCAAACGAGGTTTAAGAAGAGCATTTTCTTCAAGGTAGGCAACGACCTGGCTGTGCCCCTCGTGTTGTTAGGTTCCATGTGCAACAGTATTACTTACCATCAGGTGTGCTGCTTGCTCGTTTGTCACCACTGGCAATAAAAAAAAAAATGGAAAGATGTAGGTACCGGGGGAGACCGAGACTCACCTACCTAGACCAGATTGGTCACGTACTGAAGGAAGGTGGAGTCAAGAGTCTCCGAAACCGGCGAGCGTATATGAAGAGTTATGAATGTTGAGGAAGCGAGTGAAGTATGCAAGGATAGAGTTCTCTGGCACTCTGTTCTCTCTGCCTACCCTGCAAGGGATATGGCGTGATGATATGTATGTATGATGTAAGATTTTATTTAAAGTTTGCTTTTACGATCTTCCACGAGAAAGGAAGAGGGTGATGACACATTTATACTTACTCTATTACCACGTAAATAAATTTATATATTTCTTTACAAAATAGAAATAGATATAACTGAGGGTATGAAGCATTAAGTGAATACAAACAAGGATATTTTTATTGGAAATCCATTCCAAGTGCTTGTTGTGTTTTGTTGCATTATTTTTACGTGCCATGGTGTTCATAGTTAATCATCATTCTCCTACTCTTATCCCAATTACTTGGGGTCGATACAATATGCACTCTTCTTTCATAGTACATATTGTAAAAGTTATTGACAATAGTTTTATGACCGGCCGCCTGCCAGACATCAACCCTCATTGGGAATGCAATTGTTCACCAAGCGGTATCAGATGGAGTTGGCCTAGGTCGTTATAAGGCTCTTAGTCGTCTTTTACAACATCCACGAGCTAAGTAAGGGTTGGTAGTATTCGTAGCCGCCACCACACAACTCGGTGTCCATAGCTAACGTATATTTAATAATAATTCTATTCTTTTTTTTATTTAGTTATTACATTTCTCTCAGATATAATTGATAGTTTTTTTTCCTACAATTATTTGTTATTGTAAAGAATATGTACTGAATATATTTCATGTATCTGATATTTTGTAATGCTGATTGATGTTTTTGGTAGCAAAATATTTTTTTCAAATTCAAATCCAAATTGCCTACTATTTCTAGTTTAATATGTCTATTTCAGTTTATGGATTTTGAAGTAGGAATATAAAAAAATGGAAGACTAATGTAAAGCACATTCATCTAGTCTTGTAGAAATATTTGTATAATTTTCAACAAAATCTTGTCAAGTCTCGTCTATTTATGAAAACCTATTGCAATAATTAAATTATTCTAATTTTAGCTTCGTCTTTGGGAAAAATCTAGGAGCATGAAAAGCAACTTGGGGCACATCTGTCCAGGTGTCAATATCAATCGCAATTTTGACGTTGATTGGCTTAACTTTGATGCGAGCTCCAGTCCATGCAGTCACCTTTACGGTGGAATAGAACCTTTTTCAGAAATAGAAACACAAATGATCCAAAGCATAATAGAAGAATATGGTTCAAGAATCAGATTGTATTTATCTCTGCAAAATAATGGAGGTTTTGTAACATATCCTTGGAGTTACGAGAGAGCAGCGAGTGGTATGTTCAGACAGCATCATCTAATTGGAATGGCAATGGTAAATGCTGCTAATGAGCCTTATAGTTTAGATGTGAGTTCTACAGTTTTTGATAGAGCCTCTGGAACTAGCAGTGATTACGCTAGAGATAATGGAATTCTATATACATATAATATTGATATCGTGCAGAGAGATAGTGTTATAATACCAGAAGATGATATAGGAGAGATAATTGAAGATGTTTGGCGTATTGTAGCAACCGCTGCTAGGGAAGTAGCAACTGCAAATATATAAATAATAATTAAAAGATTTTTTTTAAGATTAATTATTTTTTTTGTTTTATTTATTCTTACTGTAGATAATATTGCATTATGGAATAAATTTGTGTCGCGTAGGATTTTAGAAATATCCAAATAACAGACAGAAATAACACCCCGACTCAGACAATCATTTGTAGGTCGCACAAAGAATTGCCCAATATGGTGATTGATTGAAACTATGATACTCGCAACGACAAGGTGATATTCAGACTACTGCACCATGCATGTGGGCATCTGTGTAAACAATTGGTTTACCGAAAAATTTATTTGCCTGATATTCCATTTTTATTTTCCTTGGTATAATTACCATAGAAATATTAATATATTTCTCGTTTGTTAGCATTTTAGTTTCCACGAAGCACCGTAAAAGCCAACTGAAAGAGCAGTAGCGGCAGCAATACTCTTCCAGGAAACTTATACCAACTGTGATTAGCAATCCAGATGCTGTGCGTGCATTACGGTACTTTTCCTCTTGAGGAGGAATATGTTCAGTGACCACGGCGTTGATGAGAAAAAAAATATTGTTATGAGACGAGAGAATTTTAATATAAAAAAGAAACAATTAAAATGTGTAACACAAATATGAATCATCACTAACACATTAAATTTCCACCATACACATCAAGAAGCATACTATAAGCACACGTTAAACTAATTGCTAATTCTAACACTTCAACAAAATGATAGTAAATTTTAATCGATATATGAGCGAGCATAGCTACCGCTTACTATTGAGATCGGACGTAGAAAGTGGCTAAATACTCTGCGCTTTTTATAAGGTTTGGCTTCCTTTCGCCGATTTTATTTTGACACCTAACAATATACAATTTGCGACATATATCTTTAATAACTAAGGTCGTAGATAATATCTGTGTGTAAGAAAATGCAGTGTTAAAAGTTTTGCATGATTCTGAAGGAATGAATAAAATTTATGAGCAAGAAAGATTAAGAGTATATTTAAATATGGACGATGTATGAATTTTGAGAACTAAAAATGAAGTGAGAGATGTATGTTATACGAACAAGTAGAATTTTCACCTAATTGTAGTATTTATTTCAGTTAAGAAACGAAATCAAAGTATTTTCAATGCTTCATAGATTTACTTTTATTCAGCAAGTTATATTCACAAAAACGATATCAAGTAAATAACGTCTGCATAGTAGATATAGTTAACCTTACTTTTAGTCTTTATAATTCTAATGACAGCTTTATTTGATTATTCAATGATATCTTACACTCTTAAATATGCACATTAGATTGGCGAAATTATGTGTAATTTATACATCGTTGCTTCAATACTACTGTTATCCAAACTAATAATTATGTAATATTATCATAATAGTTTATCATAAATATTATCAGGATCACTGTAAGTAGGTTGCGTATTATCAGGATTTACAAGTTCCAAATTTTTAGGGACGTTCACATAAGTTGCTAGGTTCATTTTACGCTTAGGTTTTATTTGCGCATAGACAATTTTATTGGGTTCATTGCTGGAGGTTTCTTGATTAGCGTAAATCCACTCTGGTTTATATTCTTTTTGATCTCTTGGTAATGTATTATTGTAAATTGCATCCATCTGGATTTCCACGCGATTTGTTTCTTGCGCCTTTTTTGAAAGTGCTTCATTAGCGTACATCACTTCGTCTTTAATTTTATGTCGTGCGCTTTTTGGCACCGGTATTGTGTAAAGATCTTGTTGTAATGCATCAATAGAGCTGCTATTACTTTCATTCTCTAAATTTTTATAAATATTACTATTCCATTGAGGAGGATATGCTGGGATTTCGGGATCAATAAAATTTGTACGTTTTCTTGATAATCTCTGAAAAATATATCGTTTATTATTATTATTTTTATAGATCTGCTTATCTATATAAATATGATATACGTGCGATAACGAATTTAAATACAATGTGTGTCATCCCTGACTTTCTTTGAGAACTGGCTCAATAAATGGGCAGCAGCATTATTCTGAGAAAAATAACACCAATTACGACAGCTTGCCAAGCGATTGCCGTTATTCTTCATTGGGACAGTATATGCTGATGGATAAATGGACAGTCACATTTAAAATTTTATCCTTTATTTCGATATACTACTGATGATTTTTCATTAATCAATTGCTGATAAATCGGTCTGTATTTTTCATTCATTTCAGCTTATCCACGTCCCATTGCTGATCTCAAGCCTCCTCTACAACAGGAGGGAAATTGACCTACTACATCACGCTGGTCAGACGTGTTAGTAAAGGATTCTATTTCGAAGGTTCTATTTCCTTGTCTTGCATAGATTTTATCTACATGTTATATCCCTTAGTCGTCTTTTACGATGCGGGCAAGACAGGGGATCTGAAGAACTAAAGAAATTTACTATAAAGAAAATGTGTCAGGGTGTCCGACAAAATATTTTAACAGACATAAAATAAAAAAAAAACAATTGTACTTTGTACATGTAACCAGCAAAAGGCTATAGGCAACATTATCTCTTATAATTATAATTAGCTAATATTATGCCTACTTCTGATTATATAATGATAAAAGACAAAAAAGCATCAACTAAAATGTCTAAAACCTATGTGACCGTAAAATTACGAGCGCAATGTAAATCATTTTAGCAGTCTGCGATTGTTTCACTACGAAATCATTATTGACATTGTATAAAAAAAATAACCTTTTTATTTTTCTTCTGAGTATCTCGTTTTACAAATGTATATACGCCAATAAAAGAGCCTATCAAGACAAATATTAATATAACGCCAACCACCATGAAAGCCATCATATCCGGTAGATCTTTCTTTTCAATTTCTGAAACATTAATTTATGGCATCATTATTTATTCTGTCCTAAACTTAGTCTAAGTTTTTCAGTAATTCTATGGTTATTTTAGAATTCTACAGTTAAATTAAAATTACTCTTTGTAGAGTAATTCAATAGTTGTTACACTGTTGGGTACGAGTCTCTTCCATACTTGTAGGTACACTACCACGTTGGATAGATAAGTTGGTAAAGAGATTTATCCTAAACTTTTTCTTTTCTTGCAGTAATGATATCTGTATTGCCCCTTAATTTAATTTTAGGACAACTGTGGGCAAAATATTTTATGCTATTAACTTCTTTTTTGCTATATACCCTGACGTTACATATATTTGTGCGAAATATAAATTATTTTTTGTAGATCGGGATGCAGTTTGCCAAAATTTTCGTATGGTTTATATATTTCTTATCATTTTTAAGGTAAAGAATTTTTTTTTGTGATTGAATTATAAAGTTTTTATTGTAATGTTGGGTTAAGAATATAATATATCATTACTCTTTACTATTTAGTGGAAGTTGTAAAAACTGGCTCAGAGAAACTGAGGAACAAGCACTAGTGCTCTTGGGCAATTTAACGCACCAACTTTGATGGTTAAATCAGCCGCTACGAGTGGCAGCTCCTTCCATTCGGGTGTCCACGTTCATCAGTGGATAGAAGAAGTGGCGATAAGCTAGTAAACGTATTGTTGACATTTTCTTATATTTCCTGAGTAGCTTCAATTATTAATAACTTTGAAGATCCTACATCACGTTATACGTTTAGGTACAATTACATTCAAAACCCCAAACTAGTCTGGTTTATCACATATACCTTTTACCACTGCTCATCATTCTCCTACTCTTAACCTAATTACTTGGGGTCGATACAATACGTACTCTTCTTTCATAGTACATATTGTAGAAGGTATTGGCAATAGTTTTATGATCGGTCGCCTGCCAGACGTCCTGCTTGGAGTCTAATTGTTGACAAAACGGCATCATATAAAGTTGGCCCTGGTCGCTATTTGGCTCTTAGTCGTCTTTTACGACATCCACGAGCAAAGTAAGGGTTGGTAGTATTCGAAGCCGCTACCACACAGCTATTTTACATTTCACATTTACCACTGGTACAACGGTATAATATGGCCCAAAAGATAAGCAGAAATGGAAAAAGAAATTAGACCCATATATATGATCATTATTCAAATATTTTATTTTGAGTGAGAGTTTTAAGTGGGCTACGGCTTGGGATTTTCCCTTACCCTTATTAAATATATGTAATATAGTGGCTACCTACGATATGATACATAAAAGAGCCAGCGGTTATTTGAAAAAGTTGATTTTGCAGGTTTTTTACTGTATTAAAAAGAAAACATAATCACTTACGGGAAGCAATAATTTTTGTTGCTGAGGCGAATGATGTAGTTGGAGAGACAAGTGAAGATAGAGTTGAAGGCGTACTTGAAATGACACTTGATTTTGTAGTTACCGGTATGTTTGTGGTCGTAGCTGAGATTGTACTAAAAGGTGATGATGAGATGGATGATATAGTTGTATTCCAAATCGTGGATTTTGTCGATAGTGTTTCTGGTTTGGTGTTCGAGGAAGTTATAATTGAATTTATATTTGAGTGCACGGTACTTGAAAATCCTTGTGAAGGCTCTGGCGTCGTGTTGAATAGTACAGAGATTTTTGGGTCTGAGGTTTGAATTGAAGGTGACACTGTTTTAGGAGTTGATAGCATCTTCGAGATTGATGTTACTGATTCTGATACGGTAATAGTGGAAGGTACAGTGAAAAGTTCTTCCAGTGTCGAGTTGGGGGTTGTTGGCGTAGTCACAGCTGATGTCACATTAGAAGTCGTAATAATTGAGTTTGTGATAAGAATCGTACTAGGATGGTTTAATAAGATTACAGGTGTTGTATCCATTTCAGTGGTAGTAATAATTGATATATCGATCTCGTCTGATTTTGTTGACGAAAATAAGCGTGACGTTAATGTCGATCTGATTATCGCTCTGTCTGTAGTTATTGCTGCTGGTTTTTGTTTAGTCACAGTAGCTGTTGATAATTGTGTGGACGGTGGTGTTATTGCTTTTGATGTGGGTAAGATTGAGGAAGACACGGTTGTAATATTATTTAAATACTTATTCAAGGGCGGAATTGATAAAGAAGTTGTAGAAGGTTTGGTTATTAGTTCTTCAACCATCGTAGGTAGAATTGAAGGGGTTGTGAGAGCTGAAGTCTTATCAAAATTCCAAAGAGGATTGAAGTTTGAGTCTGTGATCTGAATTGTTTTTGAAGGTGTTGTTAAGATTTCGGATTTAGTACTCGTTTCATTGGTCTTATTGGTCGATGTTGTCACAGTTGTCATTTTGGGTTCTACTGAGTGAAATGAGTTTGTGACATTGTTTAAATACTTATTCACGGGTGAAGTTGATATAGAAATCGTAGAAGATGTTGTTATTGGTGTCTCTGACGATGTAGAAAATGTTGAAAACGTAGTAGGAGGCAAAGTCCTATTGGGACTCCTGTATGGATGGAGACTTGAGTTAGTGGATAAAAACGTTGGTGTCAGTATTGAAATTATATTTTTGGTATGAATTTCATCGATAGTGTTGACAGAATTACTAGTTGATGGCGTCATAGTAGTCATTGTGGCCTTTGCAGAGTGGAATAAGTTTGTAGTAGTATATAAATACTTATTCACGGGCGGTATTGATACAGAAGTTGTAGAAGGTTTGGTTAGTAGTTCTTTTACCATTGTTGGTAGAAATGAAGTGGTTGTAGGAGCTGAGGTCTTATTTATATTCCAAAAAGGATTAAAGTTTGAGTCTGTGATCTTAATTTTGCTTGGAGGTGTTGTTAAGATTTCGGATTTGGTACTCGTTTCGTTGGTAGTTATCTTGGACCTATTGATCGATGTAGTCACAGTTGTCACTATGGGCTCTACTGAGTGAAGTAAGTTGGTGACATTATCTGAATACTTATTCACGGGCAGAGTTGATATAGAAATCGTAGAAGATGTTGTTATTGGTGCTTCAGCCAATGTAGAAAATGACTCATTGGTTGATGTTGTCACGGTTACTATTGCGGGCTCTTCTGAGTGAAGTAGGTTTGTAACATTATTTAAATATTTTTTTACAGGCAGAATTGATAAAGAAATCGTAGAAGGTGTTGTTATTGGTGCTTCAGCCAATGTAGAAAATGTAGCAGACGTAGTAAGAGGCAAAGTCCAATTAGAACTACTGTGTGGATTGAGAGTTGAGTTTGTGGATAGAATCGTAGTTGGTACCGCTGTTGATGTTAAGACTTTGGTATAGATTTCATCGGCAGTGACAATGGACTCATTGGTCGATGACATCATAGTTGTCATTATGGGCTTTGCCGAGCGGAATAAGTTTGTAATATTATTTAAATACTTATTCACGGGTGGTAATGGAGAAAAAGTTGTAGAAGGTTTGGTTATTAGTTCTTCTACCATTGTTGGTAGAATTGAAGAGGTTGTGAGAGTTGAAGTCTTATTGAAATTCCAGAGAGGATTGAAGTTTGGGTTTGTATTCTGAATTATGCTTGGAGGTGTTGTTAAAATTTTGGATTTGATACTCGTTTCATTGGTAGTTATCTTGACCTCATTGGTTGATCTGGTCATTATGGGATCCACTGAGTGAGGTAAGTTTTTGACATTGTTTAAATACTTATTCACGGGCGAAGTAGATATAGAAATCGTAGACGGTGTTGTTATTGGTGTATCAGACGATGTAGAAAATGTAGAAGACGTAGTAATATTATTTAAATACTTATTCACGGGTGGTAATGGAGAAAAAGTTGTAGAAGGTTTGGTTATTAGTTCTTCTACCATTGTTGGTAGAATTGAAGAGGTTGTGAGAGTTGAAGTCTTATTGAAATTCCAGAGAGGATTGAAGTTTGGGTTTGTATTCTGAATTATGCTTGGAGGTGTTGTTAAGATTTTGGATTTGATACTCGTTTCATTGGTAGTTATCTTGACCTCATTGGTCGATCTGGTCATTATGGGATCCACTGAGTGAGGTAAGTTTTTGACATTGTTTAAATACTTATTCACGGGCGAAGTAGATATAGAAATCGTAGACGGTGTTGTTATTGATGTATCAGACGATGTAGAAAATGTAGAAGACGTAGTAATATTATTTAAATACTTATTCACGGGTGGTAATGGAGAAAAAGTTGTAGAAGGTTTGGTTATTAGTTCTTCTACCATTGTTGGTAGAATTGAAGAGGTTGTGAGAGTTGAAGTCTTATTGAAATTCCAGAGAGGATTGAAGTTTGGGTTTGTATTCTGAATTATGCTTGGAGGTGTTGTTAAAATTTTGGATTTGATACTCGTTTCATTGGTAGTTATCTTGACCTCATTGGTCGATCTGGTCATTATGGGATCCACTGAGTGAGGTAAGTTTTTGACATTGTTTAAATACTTATTCACGGGCGAAGTAGATATAGAAATCGTAGACGGCGTTGTTATTGATGTATCAGACGATGTAGAAAATGTAGAAGACGTAGTAATATTATTTAAATACTTATTCACGGGTGGTAATGGAGAAAAAGTTGTAGAAGGTTTGGTTATTAGTTCTTCTACCATTGTTGGTAGAATTGAAGAGGTTGTGAGAGTTGAAGTCTTATTGAAATTCCAGAGAGGATTGAAGTTTGGGTTTGTATTCTGAATTATGCTTGGAGGTGTTGTTAAGATTTTGGATTTGATACTCGTTTCATTGGTAGTTATCTTGACCTCATTGGTCGATCTGGTCATTATGGGATCCACTGAGTGAGGTAAGTTTTTGACATTGTTTAAATACTTATTCACGGGCGAAGTAGATATAGAAATCGTAGACGGTGTTGTTATTGATGTATCAGACGATGTAGAAAATGTAGAAGACGTAGTAATATTATTTAAATACTTATTCACGGGTGGTAATGGAGAAAAAGTTGTAGAAGGTTTGGTTATTAGTTCTTCTACCATTGTTGGTAGAATTGAAGAGGTTGTGAGAGTTGAAGTCTTATTGAAATTCCAGAGAGGATTGAAGTTTGGGTTTGTATTCTGAATTATGCTTGGAGGTGTTGTTAAGATTTTGGATTTGATACTCGTTTCATTGGTAGTTATCTTGACCTCATTGGTCGATCTGGTCATTATGGGATCCACTGAGTGAGGTAAGTTTTTCACATTGTTTAAATACTTATTCACGGGCGAAGTAGATATAGAAATCGTAGACGGTGTTGTTATTGATGTATCAGACGATGTAGAAAATGTAGAAGACGTAGTAATATTATTTAAATACTTATTCACGGGTGGTAATGGAGAAAAAGTTGTAGAAGGTTTGGTTATTAGTTCTTCTACCATTGTTGGTAGATTTGAAGAGGTTGTGGGAGTTGAAGTCTCATTGAAATTGATTGGTGGTATTGTTAAGATTTTGGATTTGATACTTGTTTCGTTGGTAGTTATCTTGACCTCATTATTCGATGTTGTTATTGCGGACTCTACTGAGTGAAGTAAGTTTGTGACATTGTTTATTGTATTCACGGGCATAATTGAAATTGACGAAGGTGTTGTTATTAGTGTTTCTGACGATGTAGAAAATGTAGAAGACTTAGTAAGAGACAAGGTCCAGTTGGAACTTCGGTGTGGATTGAGACTTGATTTTGTGGATAAAAGCGTTGGTGTCCGTGTTGAAATAACTTTGGCATGCATTTCGTCAACAGTGATGACAGAATCACTAGTCGATGGCGTTATGGTTGTCGTTGTAGGTTTTGCAGAGTGGGGTAAGTTTGTAGTATTTTTTAAATATTTGCTGACGGGCAGTTTTAATAGAGAAATTAAAGGTGTGGTTATTAATTCTTCTATTTTTGTTGGCAAAGTAGAATACGTTGTGAGGGCTGAAGTCTTATTGAAATTTCTGAAAGCATTGGGTCTTGAGTCCGAGATCTCAACTGTACTTAGAAATGTTGTTAAATTTCTGGATGTGATACTTTTTTTGTTGGTGTCATCGGTTGATTTCGTCGTGGTTATTATTGTGGGTTCTATTGAATGGAGTAAGTTTGTAACATTATTCATATACTTATTCAGAGAAGGTGTTGATAAAGAAATTATAGACGGTGTTGTTATTAATGCCTCTGACAATGTAGAAAATGTAGAAGACGTGTGTTTCTCTAATGTTGTTGGCAATGTTGAAGCCGTAGTAAGAGGCAAGGTCCAATCGGAACTACGGCGTGAATTGAGACTTGAGTTTGTGGATAGAAATGTAGTCAGTATCGGTGTTGAAGTTAAAAGGGTTGCTTCTGGCCCTGACATTCTAGTAGAGGCTAATTGAAAAGTCGAAGTTGTTGAATTTAAAGACGGACTTATGGTTGTCAATTTGATCATTTTTGGGAAAGATAACGTCGAAGTGCTAATGGATTGCTTTTTACCACCTGATATTAATGCAGAAATTGTAACCGATTTTATTTTATAATCATTTAATATTGTTGGAGACGCTGAAGAGTTAGAGATGTCTTTGGAATTCGTTATCATTTTGTGTGAGGTTGTTTCTACGTCTTGCAATGGTAAGTTATGAATTGAAGAAAGAGAAGGGGGAGCTTTTGAATTCAGGAATTGATCTGTAGTCGTTGATCTTGTCAATGTTAAGTTATTAGCATTATGTAAGAGCTTATTCATGGGCGGTATTACTGATGTGTTTGTAATAGATGTAGTAAGTTCTTCTATTAATGTGGAGACTATGGTAATATTTGCATCTTTCATATGAAATATTACTTGAATTTGTCCCAAATCTCTTGCCGTGGTGGACCAGCTATCATTGTGAAGATATTTTAATGAACATTCTATCATTGTGTTGTTTTGCTGCTGCGTGAAGGTCATATTTTTGGTAATACTGTTCTCTTTCCATTCCACTGAAATAATAATAAATAATATTAAATGTATTAAGATGAAAGAAAAAAGGCAGACCCACCACTTTCCCACGGTTAATCAATATACCGCACAACCTCAGGAAAGACTTTTGTCATTGCCATCATTTTTAAATAATAATGATCTCCTCTATGTATCGCCTATTAAATCATTTATTGTATGTTATTGTTTTGTTTGTGTTGGTTGTTGACCATTTTAAAATTCAGTCACCGCTTGGCTCACAGTTGCGTGTGGTCGATGGTGAGGGCTGTCATGATACCGATTTAATTCGTTTTTCAGTCGAGCAAGTGTCTAACACAATTAACAAAATGTCTAAAGGTAAGTCTCCGAGTCACGACGGCTTGAGCATCGAACACCTGCAACATGCTGGGCCTCACTTGGCAAGAGTATACTGGCTATGTTTTATTCTCTCTGTATGTGTCACTCGTACCTTCCGTGTGATCTCATGCGAACAATTGTTGTACCCATTCTGAAAGATAGAACAGGTGACGTGGCTGATAAGTGTAATTACCGCCCCATTTC
Organism: Lymantria monacha; assembly: GCA_905163515.2. Lineage (NCBI taxonomy): Eukaryota > Metazoa > Arthropoda > Insecta > Lepidoptera > Erebidae > Lymantria > Lymantria monacha. The sequence goes on along the minus strand of LR991102.1, from coordinate 20,277,834 downwards.
ATTAGCTACGATTGTCGCAAAGGTTTTAAGATAGTCTGCTTGATGCACGTTTAGACAGCTTATTAAAACTTCACGACGCACAGTTCGGATTCCGTAACCACCTGGGCACTGAGACTGCGATTATCAGCCTTAAGCATACTGTGCAATATTACACCAAACCTCGTACTTCCGTGTATGCCTGTTTTCTTGATCTCTCACGAGCTTTTGACCTGGTATCATATGATATTATGTGGAAAAAGCTTCGGGAGAGACAAGTGCCGGCAGAACTATTGCGTATATTCCAGTATTGGTACTACAACCAAATGAATAGGGTGAGATGGGGCGATAAGCTCTTTGAGCCATACCGGTTGGACTGTGGTGTAAGACAGGGCGGACATTACTTCGCCTAAGCTTTTCAACCTGTATGTAAATGACCTGATCGATGGGCTTAGCAGCAAGAGAATCGGTTGTCGTATTGACGATATAAGTGTCAACAACATCAGCTACGCTGACGACATGGTGCTGCTGAGCCCATCGGTTAAGGCAATGAGGGAATTGCTCGGGTGTTGTGAATATTATGCTCAAACTCATGGCCTAATATATAATACCAAAAAAGCGAGCTCCTGGTCTTTAAGGCGGTGGGCGAGGGCTCTGAATGGGCGAGGGCTCTGAACGCCCAGCTCAGGGCGGTGCTGTGGAGGCCACAGCGAGCCATGGCGGTCAGAGCCATTCGCGGGTACCGCACGGTGTCGACAGAGGCGGCGTGCCTATTGGCCGGGACACCCCCGTGGGACCTAGAGGCGGAGATGTTCTCCGACCTCTACCGGCGGGTTGCCTCAATGCGCGAGGAGGGTGGCTCCCCATCGTTTAACGAGATAGCCACCTGGCGCGAGGACGCCCGCCGAGAAGTCATCGCCCGTTGGGCTACGCGGCTGGAGAGGCCTAGACACGGTGTCACTACCGTCGAGGCCCTCCGGCCCGTACTGATGGAATGGATGGAGCGGCGGCACGGGGTCCTCACCTTCCGACTGGTGCAGGTGTTAACGGGGCACGGGTGTTTCGGGCAATACCTGCACACGGTCGTGTACAGGGAATGGACTCCGGGCTGCCATCATTGCAGTAGTGACGAGGACACGGCGCAACATACGCTCGAGGAATGCTCGGGCTGGGACGGGCAGCGCCGCGACCTCGTCGCTATTATCGGTGCCGGCCTGACGCTGCCGGCTGTCGCGAGGGCGATGGTCGACAGCGTCAGGAATTGGGACGCGGTCGCCGCCTTCTGCGAGGCTGTCATCTCGCAGAAGGAGGCGGCGGAACGGGCCCGGGAGGATTCCCGTGACCCGGGCCGCCGCCCGCGGCCGGGGCGGCGCAGGCGCGAATACCCGCGCCTGATGCCGCCCTAACCGAGGCTTCGGGTGATCGGACCGGGGAATTGTCCGGTCACCCGACGCGAGGCCACCGCGTGAGGACGACGCCTCGACGGCGAAATCTGTCGGGGCGTCGACAGGAGAGGAGCCCGAGAGGGCATACCGCCGAGCGGGCCACCGAAGACAAAGATCGGGTACCGGTGGCCCGCTCGCACGGCGAAGAAGAGGTGCTTGCAGGGTGGGTCAATGGGGTTGCGCGCCGCCTCTTCCGTCACCCCGGACCGATTTGGCGGGGTGCGACGTTTATGGCCCACCGCAAAAAAAAAAAAAAAAAAAAAATGGTCTTTAAGGCGGACGGTGGCAAATGTCCAGATACAATACCCGAAATTATATTAAATGGTAAACAATTGAAACGGGTCTATCAATTTAAATATCTGGGGCATGTCGTCACTGATGACCTTGGGGACCAGGCTGATATTGAGAGGGAACGTAGGGCGCTGGCGGTTAACATGTTGGCCCGGAGGTTTGCACGTTGTAGCGAACAAGTAAAAATAACACTTTTTAAAGCCTACTGTCAAGTGTTCTACACGTGCAGCCTGTGGACTAATTATACGCAGCGTGCCATCAGTACCCTACGGGTCCAATATAATAATGGCTTTAGGATGTTGATGGGACTGCCTTGTTTCTGCAGTGCATCGGGTATGTATTCGCAGGCTCGCGTAGAAAATTTCCACGTCATCATACGACAGAAATCTGCCTCACTGCTCGGCAGACTGCGGGCCAGTTCCAACTCCATCCTTACAACAATTGTTAGAAGGTACGAGTCTCCCATTCTTTGTGATATTGTTTGTCGATGTCACACGAACACTAAACTCGTTAGCAAATAGTGTATTTATATTACTAACATAATTTCTAAGATTGTATTTACTAACCTTCTATGGATGTCACTTGTCCGAGTTAAAAATTATTATTATTATTGTATCTCCTTTTAATTCACGGGATCTTCAATAGGGAAGATGCCCGGTCCTTTGGGAGGCTTACATGGGGATATGGATCCAACACGCAGAGGCCTTTGGAGAAATTTAATCTAAATATTGGGATGGGACACCTACCGATGACATTCCACGTCTGCACTTAACATACCTGGAATGCCATCAGTAAGTGTAAAACTATTGTATGATGATGGTATCTAATATATGAAATACGGGAGTGGGTGTTTAGTGGACTGGTTCATCTTAAATCTATGAATTTATAACTGTCTTATTTATTATTATTTGTATCTCCTTTTAATTCACGGGATCTTCCGTAGGGAAGATGCCCGGTCCTTTGGGAGGCTTACATGGGGATATGGATCCAACACGCAGAGGCCTTTGGAGCAATTTAATCTAAATATTGGGATGGGACACCTACCGATGACATTTCACGTCTGCACATAACATACGTGGATTGCCAGCAGTAAGTGTAAAACTATTGTGTGATGATGGTATCTAATATATGAATATGGGAGTGGGTGCTTAGTGGACTAGTTCATCTTAAATCTATGAATTTATAAACTGTCGTCTGCCTTCAAACCCATGTTAAGAGATGAACGGTGGCAGACGGTGACTCGCCAACTCACTGAATGGGCCCCCTAAATAGTCGCCACAGACACATAAGTCATACGGGCAACAGAGGCCAACATTGGTGTAAGTGGCTAGGGGTGTCGAGCGGTGCGGCGCCGGTTTCACCATTGAGTCTGCGATAAACAAACTCATGGTTTCCCCGTAATTATGCCCTTGAAATCATGCCCTTGACACAAGATCCCCAGCGGTTGTCGATTCTTCGAGCGATGTGGCCTGCCCATTGCCACTTCAGCGTGCTAATTCTTCGTGCTATGTCGGTTACATCAGTTCTTCTGCGGATTTCCGTATTACAGATACTATAACGCAGAAAAATCCCGAGCATAGCTCACTTCATAGCATGCTGAGCGACTTTGATCTTGGTTATGAGGCCTACATTTAGGGATCACGTTTCCGTGCCGTAAGTCATCACTGGTAACGCACACTGGTCGTAGACTTGTATTTTCAGACACTGAGGTATTTTGGTCGAGAAGACCCTCTTAAGTTTCCCGAACGCTGCTCAGCCGAGTTGGATTCATCGGTTCACCTCTTTCTCGAAATTGGATCTACCTAACTGGACTGTTTATCTAAGGTAAACATAATAATCGACAATTTCGAGAATCGCATTGCCAACTAGGACCGGTACCTGAATGACGTGGGCATTTGACATGACTTTCATCTTATCCATGTTCATTCGTAACCCCACCAGTTGGGATACCCTGCTGAAATCGTTGAGCACGGTGCCAAGGTCCTCCATGGATTCTGCCATAACGACGATATCGTCTGCAAATCGAAGGTGAGTGATGTATTCGCCGTTAATGTTAATACCAAGTCCGGTCCAGTCTAAGAGCTTGAAGACATCTTCCAGTGCAGTGGTGAACAGTTTCGGAGAGATGACCCTGTCTCACGCCTTTCTGCTACTGGATCGGTTTCGTACTCTTATCCCGGATACGGACTGACATTGTGGCGTTCCTATACAAACACTTCAGCACTTCGATATAACGATGGTCGATTTGGCACCGCTGAAGGGACTGCAGCACCGCCCAAGTTTCAACTGAATCAAAGGCTTTCTTATAGTCCACAAACGCTGTACACAGAGGCCGATTGTACTCCTCGGTCTTCTGGATAATCTGCCGAAGCGTGAGAATTTGGTCTAAAGTTGTTGATTATGGTCTAAAGTTGTTGTTTGTAACACTGTTACAAAAATATAATATAACTAAATAAAGTTCTATGTTCTACTTAGTCAGCCAGACCTTGCCCAAGTAAATCCCTTTCACTTCTAAGGAGACTTCCAGCAAAGGGATGCATATAAATTGAAGATGAATATGTACGAATTATGATTTACAATCTCTAACTCAATACATGAAATATTTTTAAATTCGTGTTTCATTCACATATAAATTACTTATCAGAAACAAAACAATTATTGTTTGTTAATGTTAGATCTAATTTTAGATAGTGGTAGGACCACACTATAGATAGTTTTCTGTCTACATCCGCGGGCAGGTCAGTCCGGGGTAGTACTACACTCTCGCAGAAAATCGACGTCTGAGCAGTGGCAATGTGTTGCTGCGCTTCGTTCGGTGAGTGAGAGAGCCGGATGCTCAATTTTATGGGTGGGCTCGGGGTTTTTATTGGTAGACCTAGCTGTACCCTTGGTATGGCAAAGGTCCATGGGCAGCAGTAACACTTACCATCGGTTGTGCTGCATGCTCGCATGCCACCATTAGCAATAAAAAAAATAAAATATAAAGAAATAATGAATATATCATTATTTTCATCCTCAGCGTCATCTAAGCTCAAATGCACCATTGCTGAGCATGAGTTGCCTGCACATTAGGTGGAAAACTCAACTACTATAACACGCTGTTCAGAGTAGTACAGGGTTTCTTTCAAGTTTTCTTTCTCTTGTATCGACGTTATCAGCTTGTGTCTTTTAGCAGTCCTTTTTGATTAACCCCCGTGAGAGGAAAAGTTGGTGATATTTGTATGGTGACTCCGTGTGAATGAATACATAACATTTTATCAATCGTTTTAAATTAAAATTTACTAACAGTTTCCATCGAGATCAAGATATGTCGATGCATTCGCCGAATCTTTTGAACATATCAAAAGTAAGGTTTCGCCTTCTTTAAAATTATGATAAACTGTTCTTGTTTCACATTCGCTTGTATTTAGTAGATTTCTATCGGATAAAGAACTCTTGATAATTAAATGTACACCTGAAAATTTGATGGAAAAATCAATAGTAATAGCAAAAAATAAATTTTTCTTTTCTATTTAAATTATACCAATTAATACATCATCACTACAGCTTTCTATCAACCACTGCTGGACGTGAGCCTCACTCACTTCAGCGTGCTAATTCTTTGTGCTATGTCGGTTACACCCCTACTTCTGGAGATTTCCGTATTTCGGATTCTATCTTGCTAAGAAAGTCCGAGCATAGCCTGCTTCATAGCGCGCTGAGGTGTTTTGAGCTTGGTCGCGAGGCTTACATTTAGGGACCTCATTTCCGTGCCATAAGCTGTCACTGGTAATAGTAACAACACACACTGTTTGTTTTCAGAGACTGAGGTATACTGATTAATAATCGTACTTCGATCTTCACATACGAGATAAACGTTCACTTGAATATTTCATTATCATTATCATTCAGCCTATCACTGTCTACAGCAGTATGTTGACCTTCTCTAATAGGGAAATATCTTATAGCAGAAGAGTTGGCGATCACAGGTATTATACGTTTCCCAGAAGAGCTGCTCTATATATACGAGTATATGTTGTATATATATTTATATACATATACATATATATATCTATATATATATAAGAGATTTCCACCTATGTATTGACTCATCACGATATCTCTGGAACCATAAGGCCTACAAACCTCAAATTTGGTAGGAATATTTCTTTCGCCGAGTTAACAGTGTGGCCATTGCACTGTTAATGGCGATAATTTGACTTAGACAATGACAAACTTGAAAGACTAAAAACGTGAAAATATTTATACCTTGACACTGGCACCAATAGCTCGTATATGTAGCTGATTGCCAATATATAAGAAGAAGAAGAACTTGACACTGGCACCAATAGCTCGTATAAGTAGCTGATTGCCAATACACAAAGAGAAGAAGAAGAACGTTTATGTGACATCAACCTTTTTAGAGTTCTATACTCAAAAGATAAAACAGGACCCTATTACTACGACTCTGCTGTCCATCCGTTGCTTCGCCTGTCTGTCACCAGGTTGTTCTCATGAAGCGTGATAGTTGGACAGTTGAAATTTTCACATATGATGAATTTTTTTTGCCGCTACAACGACAAATACTAAAAAACAATAAAATAAATATTTAAGAGGGCTCCCACAGAACAAAGGTAATCTTTTTGCTCGTTTTTGCTCGATATTGATTACAAAAATAGGTAGACGTCTGAAATATTCACAGAATATTTAGTAATATATTCCCTTTAGAAATAAATAATTAAATTAAAATAAAACAAATAGGGAATTTAAGCTCCCATACAACAAACGTGATTATTTTGCCATTTATAGATAATGGTACGGAACAATTCGTGCGCGACTCCGAGTCGCTCTTGGCCGGTTTTTTGAATATAATCGAATTGAGTTTTCAAACATGTGTCAAAATAAAATGTCTTTTAAATCAAAATCGCCAAGAAGTATTGATATCAACTTTAAGTCAAATCACCTCTAAAATAAATTTCCACCCCTTTTTAAACCAGTTAGGAGATAAATCGCAATAAAATATGAATCACATCTTTCATCAATTCTGTTAAAGAATGTTTATGCAAAATTTGAAATAGATTGGACCAAGGAATCACGTTATCCCATACAAACTTTGCCCTGCTTTTTCACCCCCTTAGGGATATAATTTCGTAAAATCTGTTCTTAGCTGACCTCTACTCGGCGAAAGAAATATTCGTACCAAATTTGAGGTTTGTATGCCTTATGGTTCCAGAGATATCGTGATGAGTCAATACATAGGTGGAAATCTCTTATATATATATATAGATATATATCTCGCATAGATGTTATATGCGTTTTATATCCCTTAGTCGTCTCGTACGATCACCCACGGGTAAGATGTAGAGGGTGGTGAATAGTATTCTTACTCCGTCACCACACGAAACCACACACACACACACACACATATATATATATATATATATATCGAATGCATACCGCAGTGCGGGTTAGGGCGTCCCCCGGAGGCGACGCGTACTGACCCGCCACCGTCGGTATGAACATCGGCAGATGCGGCGATGGGGGCCGCCACCCATCACGCCTTGCCCAGTCAGGCGAGTCGAGGAGAGCCGAGTGCCGGGTGGGCACGTGGAATGTAAGAGGATGTGTGGAAGGTAAGTTGCACGAGCTGATAACCGTCATGGCAGAAAAACAGCTAAACGTGCTCTGTGTAACAGAGACCCAGCGAAGGGGCAGCGACACCTGCGATCTTCCTGGTGGCGGGATGGCTCTGTGGTCTGGTGTACCACAGAGCGATCGAGCCAGCGTGGGGGTAGGAGTGCTGTTGTCCTCTCGCTTGGCCTCAGGTGTGAAGGATTACGGAATGTATGATCCCAGACTTCTTTGGGTCCGTATAAAACTAGGTGTCACCAAGGTATTCATGGTTGTAGCATATGCTCCTGTGGGATCCTCGGTGGCATCAGACCTAGAGAAGTTTTGGGATAATGTTAGGGAAGTTCTGGATATGGCAGAAACCAGTGAACGCGTGATTGTACGCGGAGATTTGAACGGATGGGTGGGACCAAGCGTCCCGACTATGAGGACGTACTTGGTCCATTTGGTGATAAGAGAGTGAACGACGCAGGTAGGCTCATAGCGGATGTATGCATGGAGAGAGACCTTATTGTGTCAAACACATTTTTCCAACATAAGGACATCCATATGTATACATGGAGAAGGAATGAACAGAAAAGTATAATAGATTTAATTTTGGTAGACAGTCGCCTCCGAAGCAAAGTATTGGACGCAAGAGCCTACAGGGGCCCCACAGTCGATACGGACCACTATCTCGTTATTGCGAGATTTAGTGGTCTGTTCAGAAAGTGGAGGCACTGGCGAGAGCGTGTCCAGTTCGGAGGGCTTGAAAGAATAAAGTTTGCAAGGTTGCAAGAAGAGTGTGTAAGAGAAAAGTATGCAGAGGGTGTCCGAGAACGGCTGACGATGGCAAGCCAGCCGCAATCGGACATTGAAGAATGCTGGAGAATATTGAAAGAGAGTATGGTAGATACAGCGAAAGAAGTATGTGGAAGTTCAAAGAAGCATAGAAAAACAAATGGTGATGCAAGGTGGGATGCGGAAGTTGCAGCTTCCGTAGAGCAAAAGAAGAAAGCGTAGCTGGACTATGTCTCTTCTTTGAATCTGAATGACAGTATGACTGAACAGAAGAAAGAAATATATCGGCAATGTAAGAATGACACCAAGGCCTTAGTGAAAGAGAAACGTGATAGAGCAAATATGAGTGCAGAAGATAGGCTGACTAAACACTTCGAGGGTAACACCAAACTCTTTTTGAGGGAGGTGAAGAAGTCTCGGTGTGGTTGGTCAGCCTTCAGAATGAATAAAATAAGGTCTAAAGGTGGAGACATTCTTACACAAACACAAGATGTGTTAAGCCGATGGAGTGAATATTTTGCCGATATGTATGCGGATGCTCGAGTTGGCGCTGGTGTCGCATGTGGTTTAGTAGATCAACATTCGGCACCGGCGTCCCCCAATGGAATCAGTATGGATGAAGTTGAATGGCCGATAAGAAGTTTGAAAAATGGTAAGGAAGCGGGCATTGATATGGTGTCTGCCGAGATGATCAAGCTTGGTGGATCCTGTGTCTGGCAGGCGTTCCTGTTGCTCCTCAATTTATATTGGAGCTCGGGAATTGTTCTAAGGGACTGGAAAAGCGCAGTCATCGTGCCTTTGTTTAAAAACAAGGGTTCACGTTATGACTGCGCAAATTACAGAGCCACAAGCTTGCCCAGTTTGGCAGCAAAAGTGTACGGTAAAATTATTGAAAGGAGAATGAGGATGGTGTCCGATGGTTTGATGTGTGAGACACAAGGAGGTTTCAGGAGTGGAAGGGGATGCATGGATCAAGTGTTCTCTCTGCGCAACATTGTAGAGAAGCATCTGGCTCTAGGTCAGAGGGTTTTCTGCAGTTTTGTGGATCTGGAGAGAGCATTTGACACGGTTGTACGAAAGGAACTTTGGGACATTTTACCGGAGTATGGTATTAACGGTAAACTGCTACGGGCTGTGCAGTCCAGTTACATGGGCTGTAGAGCCTGTGTGCGGCTGGATGATGGAATGTGGCCTTGGTTTGACGTCAATATCGGCGTTAAGCAGGGGTGCGTTCTGTCAGCCAGGCTGTTTATCATATTTCTGGATAAATGTCTCCAAAGGTTGAACGATATGAATGTGGGAGTCCAGATGGTCGACTAAGTGGTCACTGCTCTGCTCTATGCAGATGATGCAGTCCTGCTGGCACAGTCAGCGACTGACCTGTAGACCCTAGTCGACACAATGTCAGAAGATTGTAAGAAAAGGGGTCTACGCGTGAATGTGAGCAAAACCAAAATAATGGTATTTGAAAGAGATGAAGCCAGAACAGATGTAAGAGTAAAAATAGGTAATGATGTACTAGAGCAAGTGGATGAATTTGTATATCTTGGATGTGGCTTTAGCCGAGATGGAAGGTACACCACTTATATAGAGCGAAGAGTGAATGCGGGAATTAGAGTGGACGGAGCGTTGGGGCAACTTCTCGGTAGCCACCACCTCAGCTAGAAGGCACGTGTAGCAATACATAACGCTGTGCTTGTCCCAACATTACTATATGGAAGCGAGAGTTGGGTATGCAGAAAAGAGCATGAAAGCAAAATTAATGCGGTCGAAATGCGATCTCTACGGAAAATCTGTGGCGTTAAGCTGACCGACCGCATTCGCAACGACGACGTAAGAGAGCAAGTAGGTATGAAAGAGAGTATTGATGTAAAGATGCGAAAGGGAATGCTCCGATGGTTCGGACATGTGGAAAGAATGCCGAACGAACGTCTGGTTAAGAAGATATACAATGCGAAAATGGAAGGATGTAGATACCGGGGGAGATCGAGACTCACCTACCGAGACCATATTGGTCACGTGCTGAAAGAAGGTGGAGTCAAGAGTCTCCGAAACCGGTGATCGTGTATGAAGAGAATTATGAATGTTGAAGAAGCGAGTGAAGTATGCAAGGATCTCTATCCTTTCTCTGGCACTCTGTTCTCTCTGCCGACCCTGCAAGGGATATGGCGTGATGATATGTATGTGTGTGTATATATATATATATATAAATATATATATTAGGGGTCTACGCGTGAATGTGAGCAAAACCAAAATAATGGTCTTTGAAAGAGATAAAACCAGAACAGATGTAAGAGTAACAATAGGTAATGATGTACTAGAGCAAGTGGATGAATTTGTATATCTTGGATGTGGATTTAGCCGAGATGGAAGGTACACCACTGATATAGAGCGAAGAGTGAATGCGGGAAATAGAGTGAACGGAGCGTTGGGGCAACTTCTCGGCAGCCACCACCTCAGCCAGAAGGCACGTGTAGCAATACATAACGCAGTGCTTGTCCCAACATTACTGTATGGAAGCGAGAGTTGGGTATGCAGAAAAGAGTATGATAGTAAAATTAATGCGGTCGAAATGCGATCTCTGCGGAAAATCTGTGGAGTTAGGCTGACCGACCGCATTCGTAACGACGACGTAAGAGAGCGAGTAGGTATGAAAGAGAGTATTGGTGTAAAGATGCGAAAGGGAATGCTCCGATGGTTCGGACATGTGGAAAGAATGCCGAACGAACGCCTGGTTAAGAAGATATACAATGCGAAAGTGGAAGGATGTAGGTACCGAGGGAGACCGAGACTAACCTACCTAGACCAGATCGGTCATGTACTGAAGGAAGGTGGAGTCAAGAGTCTCCGAAACCGGCGAGCGTGTATGAAGAGAATTATGAATGTTGAGGAAGCGAGTGAAGTATGCAGAGATAGAGTTCTCTGGCACTCTGTTCTCTCTGCCTACCCTGCAAGGGATATGGCGTGATGATATGTATGTATGTGTATGTAATATATATATCTATATATATATATATATCTATATATATATACAATAGCTGTGTGGTAGCGGCTACGAATACTTCCAACTCTTACTTTGCTCGTGGACGCCTTATAACAACCCGGGCCAACTCCATTTGATGCCTTTTGGTCAACAATTACATTCCCTAGGAGGGTTGACGTCTGACAGGTGGATCGTAAAACTATTGCCAATAACTTTTACAATATGTGCTATCATAGAAGAGTGCATATTGTATCGACCCCAAGTAATTGGGATAAAGAGTAATTACTCATCATTCTTCTACTCTCTAATATAATTATATTACATAGCTTTTAGCCATTATTTAAATCAATCATTATTAATTATTTTCCCGCATTTTGTATTGATATAAAATTCAGCGATAGCAATAAACATACAAAGAAAAATCTTTTCAGTTAATATTTAATAATAGTTATTCATTTTGGATTTTATTGGGTTTTCCTGTTATTGTTGTATCGTTACATTCACAGTTTTTAAACCACCATCATAATTTTAGGTATTATTCACATTTTAAAACAATTTAATTGTCAATAAAAATAATATTGTTAAACTTTTTTCACGCAGACAATTAAACTTGATGTTTACTTGCGTATACTGAAATGGTTAAGAATACTACATACACATATCCTCCTCTTAATTTCCTTTGAGAATGATAAAAATCAGTTCAATGAGCAGTGATTTTTCTGAGAAGCTCATCACCCTAAAAGTGATTCTCAACCCGCCCGCTAAGTGTCGTGATTATGTTATTAACCCTCTCATAAGGAAGCTCGTTGTCAATAATGGATAGATTAAATTGATCTTGTACAGGATCGGAGGATTGTACTGGGATCATTTACTCCATTTACTTATTGCTAAAGACTGATTAACATTAGGCAAGATAGTCGTAAATATCTGCGTCGAATGCTGCCTCTTAGCTGAAGCTGCTGCTAAAAAAAACTGTGATATCTTAATTTGCATTTTGCATTGGAACATTGCTTAGAAGAGTAAGCTCCCGGGCGAATATCATTATCATCATCTCTTATCACAATTACTTGGGGACGACGCAATATGTACGCGCTGTTAGCAATAGTTTTATGACTGGACGTCTGCCTGACGTCAATCCTCCTTGTGAATATAATTTCTGATCAGATGGTATCAGGTGCAGTTGGTTCAGGTCGATATAAAACTCTTAGTCGTCTTTCACGACATCCATGAGCAAAGCAAGGGGTGGTAGTATTCGCAGCCTCTAAGCACATAGCAAATAATGTGAATATAGCACTTGAGTAATTCAAATATTCTATAGTAATTCTATAGTGTTTGTATTTAGTTTTTACTTTGCCGACGTTTTGATGCAGTGTTTATCGATCACGAGAGATGCTCAAATGACTGAAATTTAGCATTTAACATGCTTGATTATTTATAAAAACTTGATTACGAGCGAAAAATGATTGTCACACATGAGATTCGAACCCACACCTATTCTGGAACGGAAATCCGAAATTCCGATCGTGCTACCACTTACACCAGCGTGAACTGTTGTATAACATTCAATTTTCGCTTCGTATTATATTTTCGTCTTTAAAGGAGACTTGTGCCGTCTACACGTCATTATTTATCAAGAGATGCTGTAAAAGTCATGCTATAAAATTCATAAAACTATAGTCTATAAACTGTCTATAAAACTTTTGTTGACAATTTGTAGCTGGATCTTTTGAGGTAAGTTTTGGCATTCAAATCATGAATGTTTCTTCAATGTACGAGTGAAGCCAGTGATCGGACTGGGGTTTAGTTATAGAGAAGCTTAACAACATGTGATGAGATGGGATGAAGGTAATCTTGTGAGGAAAGTTTTAATTACGAATGCTTAGCGCTTTAGGGGTAAGCGAACATGAAAGGACAGATGAATTGACTGCGTGAAGCATGACATGGATATACAGGGAGTGGCCACAGAGACGACGTCTGATAGAGCTATATAGAAGGAAAGTACATATTGCGGCGACCCCAATTGGGGTGAGAGCATGATGATGATGACAATTTTATATATAAAGAAATCTTTAAAAACAATAGAAAACTAAAACGACTCGTTTTGCCGAGTCACTCGTGAATGTTTTCAATGATAGCATTTTTAAGGTAATATGTACAAATGATTATATGAGATAGATTAGAGCTTTGATATCGGAGACAGGTTTTTACCAAGTACTGTGCTATTATAAATTAAAAAAAGAAATAAATACCAAGACTTACAGGCTTCCGTTTCCACAATTATCACACTAATAACAATTAAGTATATCACACGTATCATTGTGATTGATAATTATCACAAAATTTTAAGTTTATATACATAAATCACATATTATTATTTATAATTTATACACACGTCACTTTTTAGTTTCCAAATGTTATTATACATTCTATTTACGGGAATATTTTAACCATATTTTAATTATAAATTACAGAACTAATAGACAAGTGTTTCTGTTATTATATTAAATCAAGTGAAATAATATATCAAGAATATAAATAGCATTGGTTTAAGGATAATTGTACTTATGTAAATAAACATTTATATTTTCCGTATGAATATATTTTTACTAAATCAGTGTTTAGGATTGATAGTGATTTAATTTTACAGGCTATGTGGTCTTACCACGCCCATAAACTATCCTATTTCTCTCTTCATCTATTGAGTGGGACAATGGAATGAGGTTTTTTGACTTCTGTGTATATTAATATCTTAGTGGCTAGACTGAGAATTGTAAATAATGAGGCATATAAATAATGATTTAAATGCTGTGTGTTAGCGGCTATGAATACTACCAGCTCTTACTTTGATCGTGGATATCGTAAAAGACGACTAAGAGCTTCATATCGATCTGGGCCAACATCACCTTATGCTGTTGGTCAACAATTACATTTCCAAGGGTTGACGTCAGGCAGGCGGCCGGTCATACAACTATTGCCAGTAACTTTTGCAATATGTAGGAAAAGGAGTACATATTGCGTAAACCCCAAGTAATTTGGATAAGAGCAGAGAAATGATGAATAAATAATGATTTAGATGCTAGTTAAAGTTTCTGAGCATATCTAATTTTCTGAATTTCTGAATATGAGATTAAAGGTACGGCCAAACCTATGCGTCCAAAACGCGGGACGTGGGACAACGAAACGCGAGCGTCTACAACCGCGTACAATAAGTCCCGCGCCGTGGTTGCTTAGATGTGCATAGTGCCATAAGATATCAAGGGTAGTGTCCGAGAGCATCTGTCGCGGGGCTGAACCTACCGCTTCGCAGTCACTTTAGTCGCGCAGGTTTGGCCGTACCTCGTCAGCGCGTCTTGTGGCAAAGAGCCCGGCGGCGACAGCGACAACGCTGACGACCAAGGAGAAGGCCCTCCCCTCGCAGGTGAGGAAGCGCCGCCTAAGCAAGGGTGGCAGCTCGGGTGCCGACTCAGAGGGGAGCGTGGCCAACATGCCCCCACCTAAGGTGCCGGCTTCCCGAAGAGGGCGAGGGGCCTCGGAAGAAGAAAGGGCGGCGGCGGCCGCTGCCCGCGCTAACGACGACTCTCCAGACATGCGGGCCGAAAATGCCCGCCTTAACGGCGAGTTGACAGCCATGCGGACCAAGAACCGACAGCAAGGGGACATGCTGGCGGGATTGCGGCGGGCAAACCGCCAATTGATGAAGGACGTGGCCGAATTAAAGGCGCAGATGGCGCGGCTCGCGCCGCCTACGTCAGTCGCGCCGCCGGCCAAGGCCGGCTGCTCGGCGGCCACTGCAGCGCCAAAGCCGCCTCGCGTTGCGGTGCCGACGACGTTGGGCACTGGCGTAACCGTCACTCCCGTCCCCGCAGCGAGAAAGACGCCTGCCGCTGTGAAGCGCGCATCGCCGGCTGACGCTGGCGCGGTCGCTGCGGCGAAACTGGTCCCTGTGGTGAGGATGACGCCTCTCACTGCGGACCGCGTGCCGCCGGCTAGCGCCCCTGTGGCGCCAAAGCCGCCGGGCGCCGCAGAACGGGCCCCTGAAGAGGCTCAGCCGACCCCGATGCTTGCGGTGGGAGGCTTACCGGACGAGGCCCTGCGCCAAATCATCGACGCAGTCGGAAAACTCGTCGATGCGCGCGTGGCCGTTCTGGAGGCAAGGTTGCCTCCAGAACCACGTGTTCAGCCGCCTCTCGCCGCGGACAAGCGGTCGCATGTGGCATCAGCCCCCGCCCCGCTGCCTTGTCAGGGTGGCCGCGTGGGGGGCAGCTACGCCGCGACCGCGGCGGCGCCCAAGCCTAAGGGGCCCGCGCCAAAGCCAAGGACGAGGACGGTACCGGCTCCTGCCGGACCGCAGTCATCGTCGGCAACAACACCGCCGGCGACGACTAGCGCGTCAACGACTGCGCCTTCCGCGCCTGTCGCGCTTGCTGCGCCCGAGGGTTGGCAGGTGGCCGAGCGCGACCGGAAGAGTCGCGGTCAGAAGAGGAGAGCGGAGGCCAAGCGCGCCGCTGAGGTCCCCGCTCCCGCTTCACAGGCAGGAGCCGGTAAAAAGAAGAGGCCGCGCAAGGGGCTCAAGTCGCCGAAGACAGCCGCAGTGGTGATCACTGTGCTGCCTGAGGCGGCTGAGAAGGGCCTCAGCTACGAGGCCGTCTTGAGGAAGGCCCGGCGGGAGCTAGACGTCTCCGATATTGGAGGCGTCGAAGCCAGGACCCGCAAGGGCCGGACAGGGGCTCGAATCCTCGAGTTCCCCGGGGCCGAGGGCTCCAAGACGGCCGACAGCGTAGCTGACAAGCTGCGAGGTTTGTTTGCCGGGGAGGGTGGCATCAGGATCGCCAGGCCCGTCAAGTGCGCCGAAATGCGCATCGCGGGTCTGGACGACTCCGTGACGGTGGACGACATCCGGGAGGCTATTGCCTCGAGAACCGGGTGTCCCATAGACACCGTCCGGGTTGGTGCCATTCGCCCCGGTCCGGGCGGCGTAGGTGCCGCCTGGGCGCAGTGCCCGGTGGAGTCGGTCAGGCAACTGGCCGGCTCAGGCAGGCTCCTCGTGGGCTGGAGCTCGGCGCGGGTGACCGTGCTTGAGCACCGGCCTGCGAGGTGCTATAAGTGCATGGCGGTCGGACATACTCGACCGACGTGCACTAATTGCTTCGACTGCGGCGGACTGTGCTTCCGCTGCGGTCAAACCGGGCACGTGGCGGCATCTTGCGCCGCCCCGCCCCACTGCCCCGCGTGTGCGGCGGGCAATAAGCCCGCCAAGCACCGCATGGGCTCTGGGGCGTGCAAACCTCCAGCTTCGGCCCCAAAGGGGCGGGGCGGCCCTCCGACCACGGCCGCTCCCGCTCCTAGCGCGGTCCGATCGCCCGCCGGCGAGGGGGAGGTCATGGATACAGCCCGTTAATGGCTACACCATCCATGCACCACCTCTTGCAAGCCAACACCAACCACTCCGCCGGTGCGCAGGATTTACTCCTGCAATCCATGGCGGAGTGGTCGATTGGTGCAGCCGTAGTCGCGGAACCGTACTGCGTGCCTGATCGCCCCAATTGGGTGGTCAGCCGAAACGGTACTGCGGCAATCGTCGTCTCTACGCAGCGGCACTTCCCGTCCTTGTCTCTTTTGGATAGGGGCGAGGAATTTGTCGCGGCGGAGTGGGGAGGGGTCACGCTCTACAGCGTATACCTCTCCCCTACCAGGAGAA
Source organism: Lymantria monacha (assembly GCA_905163515.2). Lineage (NCBI taxonomy): Eukaryota > Metazoa > Arthropoda > Insecta > Lepidoptera > Erebidae > Lymantria > Lymantria monacha. Next base: position 20,261,051 of record LR991102.1, on the reverse strand, counting down.
TGGACGATTTCAGGGCCTCCCTCACCAACTTGGAGGCCTCGATACGGCGACTGGCACCGGGCCTCGTCCTGGTTCTGGGGGACTTCAACGCCAAATCCACGGCGTGGGGGTCCCCTATGACGGACGACCGCGGGCGGGCGGTCATCGAGTGGGCGGCTTCACTGGGCCTCTGTGTTCTTAACAGGGGCTCAGTGAACACGTGTGTGCGGCAGCAGGGCGGGTCGATAGTGGACTTGTCGTTCGCTAGCCCCGCTGTCGCACCACGGGTGAGGAACTGGAGTGTCCTGGAGGAGGCGGAGACCCTATCGGACCACCGGTACATCCGGATGGAGGTCTCCCCTCTCCGGGACCCCGGTAGGGGTCACAGGGCGGACGGAGCTCCCGCGTTTCCGCGGTGGGCTGTGGGTCGTCTTGACAGGGACCTACTGGCGGAGGCGGCCATCGTTCACACGTGGCTGTCCTCACCGCCCCCAGCGGACGGGGTGGACGCTGAGGCTGTCCGCATCCGCAATGCGTTAACGCAGATCTGCGATGCGGCCATGCCCAGAGTGCGGCGGCGTCTACCTCCGAGGCAGGGGGTCTACTGGTGGTCCCCAAGATTGGCGGACCTTCGTGCGGCATGTATCAGAGCCCGAAGGTCCTACACCCGCAGCCGGCGGCGTCACCGCGACGCTGAGCGGGAGGGCCAGCTGTACGAGGCGTACCGCGATGCGCGGACGGCCTTTCGGCTGGCCATCCGAGCCGCCAAGGGTGCGAGTTGGCAGGAGATGCTGGACGGTCTCGACCGTGACCTCTGGGGTCGCCCGTATCGCGCGTCGCTGAACAAGCTTCGCGCGCAGGGCCCCCCCCTCACCGAGACCCTCCAGCCCGACTTCCTCTGTAGGGTGGTCGAGGAGCTGTTTCCACGGCAGTCGGAACACACGCCCCCGGTCATGGCCTCGCCAGAACAAGACCGGGAGGCTGACGACGAGAGTGTTCCGCCCGTGACGGAGACGGAAGTGGGAGCAGCTGTGGCGCGGATTCGTTCCGCGACCACGGCCCCCGGCCCGGACGGAATACCAGTCCGGGTGCTGACGTCGCTCCTCGAGCACCTCGAGCCTCGCCTCAGGCAGCTGTACAACGCCTGTTTGGCGTCTGGACGGTTCCCTGAGTGCTGGAAGGAGGGGAGGTTGGTTCTCCTGCCAAAGCCGGGACGGCCCCCGGATTCGCCGTCGGCCTACAGGCCCATCGTGCTCCTCGACGATGTGGGTAAGCTGCTGGAGCGCATCCTCGCTGCCCGCATCGTCCAGCACCTGGAGGAGGTGGGGCCCGATCTGTCGGACGCTCAATTCGGTTTTAGAAGGGGGCGTTCGACCATCGGGGCCCTGCTACGACTGAGGCAGACGGCCGCGGAGGCTGTCACCGGCGGGGGAGTGCTGTTGGCGGTGTCGCTGGACATCGCCAACGCATTCAATAGTCTGCCATTCAGCTGCATCAGGGAGGCGCTCCGATTTCATGGGGTGCCCTTGTACCTGAGGCGGCTGGTGGCGGACTATTTGGAGGGGCGCAGTGTCCTCTGCGCGAGTCCCGCAGGGGACATTGTGCGGACGTCCATGTCGTGCGGCGTTCCACAGGGGTCGGTTCTGGGGCCGACTCTGTGGGACATCGGGTACGACTGGGCGTTGAGAGGGAGTCTCCCCCCCGGGCTGAGCGTGATATGCTACGCTGACGATACGCTCGTCACAGCCCGGGGCAGGACACTCGAAGAGGCGGCGAGCCTGGCCTCTCTCGGCACCGAGGAGATGGTCGGGCGAATCGAGGCGCTGGGGCTCAGGGTGGCCCTAAATAAGACGGAGGCCCTATTGTTTCATGGGCCACGCGTAAGGCCGCCAATCGGCGTCTCGCTAGTCGTCAACTCCGTCCACATCAGCATCCAGGCCCATATGAAGTACTTGGGTCTGGTGCTCGACGGGCGATGGTGGTTCCGGGAGCATTTTCGCCAAATTGCTCCCCGGCTGGTCGGCGCGGCGTCCGCCCTTTCGCAGCTCATGCCGAACGTGGGCGGACCCAGCTTCGAGGGCCGACGGCTGTATGCGGGGGTGATCCGTTCTATGGCCATGTACGGCGCACCCGTGTGGGCGAGGGCTCTGAACGCCCAGCTCAGGGCTGTTCTGTGGAGACCCCAGAGAGTCATGGCGGTCAGAGCCATTCGCGGGTACCGCACGGTATCGACCGAGGCGGCATGCCTAATGGCCGGGACACCCCCGTGGGACCTAGAGGCGGAGATGCTCTCCGACCTCTACCGGCGGGTGACCTCACTGCGCGACGAAGGTGGCTCCCCATCGCTGAGCGAGATAGCCACCTGGCGCGAGGACGCCCGCCGAGACGTCATCGCCCGTTGGGCTACGCGGCTGGAGAGGCCTAGACACGGTGTCGTCACCGTCGAGGCTCTCCGGCCCGTACTGACGGAGTGGATGGAGCGGCGGCACGGAGTCCTCTCCTTTCGACTGGTGCAGGTGTTGTCGGGGCACGGATGCTTCGGCTCGTACCTGCACACGGTCGCACATAGGGAGTGGACTTCGTTCTGCCACCATTGCAGCAGTGACGAGGACACGGCGCAACACACGCTGGAGGCGTGTCCGGGCTTTGACCGGCAGCGCCGTGACCTCGTCGCTGTTATCGGTGCCGACCTGACGCTGCCGGCTGTCGCGAGAGCGATGGTCGACAGCGTCAGGAACTGGGACGCGGTCGCCGCCTTCTGCGAGGCTGTCATCTCGCAGAAGGAGGCGGCGGAACGAGTCCGGGAGGAATCCCGCGACCCGGGCCGCCGTCAGCGGCCGGGGCGGCGCAGGCGCGAATACCTGCGCCTGATGCCGCCCTAACCGAGGCCTCGGGTGATCGGACCGGGGAATTGTCCGGTCACCCGACGTGAGGCCACCGCGTGAGGGCGACGCCCCGACGGCGAAATCTGTCGGGGCGTCGACGAGAGGAACCCGCGAGGGTAAACCGCCGGGCGGGCCACCGAAGTTAAAATCGAGTACCGGTGGTCCGCTCGCACGGCGAAGAGAGAAGGTTTTACGGTGGGTCTATGGGGTCACGCGCCGCCTTTCCGTCACCCCGGACCGATTCAGCGGGGCGAGACGCACCCATAGCCCACCAATAAAAAAAAAAAAAAAAAAAAAAAAAAAGGTTTGGCCGTACCTTAAGATTCATTTCATAAAGAATGAAACAACTCATAAATAAAATGTTTAAAATGTATTTAAACCAAACCAACCAACTAGTCTGATCAACATGGTAAAGTAACTCAATTTCACTCCCTTTGCAGGGGAGGCCCAAACCAAATAATGGAAAGTGTATGAGTTGTGGGAAGAAAATTTAAATTATTCTTGTTTTAAACAGTAAAGGGAAACGAGGGAATTGTTATGGTCATTTAAAGTATCCACGCATTAATCAGCTCATTGCCCATCGGCGGGATATCGAAGTCAATTGATCCACTACAGAAGCCATTCCAAATGGAGCAGAATGCAATACGGCATACGACGGTTGTGGTCTGTTTCAATGCTGAACTTCTGTCACTGAAGACGGTTTAAGGATATAGCCGGACCATAGCCTGACAATCAAGTTTCACTAAATTCTACTGACATATATTGTAAATATATGCTTCACTTATTTTCTTTATTTTTATTATTTATATTATTATTACTCTTATTTCAATTATTTTCTTCTTTTTTTTACTATCTAGGGGTTTCTTGAAAACCCACTCGTACATAGGTACAATGCAGTACAGCGCTGAACATTCCCCCGTTGTCGATTATCATTTATTCACCTACTCTTATCCCAATTGCTTGGGGTCGATACAATATGTACTCTTCTTTCATAGTACATATTGTAAAAGTTATTGGCAATAGTTTTAAGACCGGCCGCCTGCCAGACGTCTAGGGTAGACGTCTGGCCGTCCTTAGGAATGTAATTGTTGATCAAATTGCTTCAGATGAAGTTAGTCCAGGTCGTTATAAGTTTCTTAGTGGTCTTTTATGACATCCCCGAGTAAAGTAAGGGTTGGTAGTATACGTGGCCGCTACCACACAGCTTTTGTCATTGCCACGTTGTCAATATAATAAGTAATTAATTAATAGAAAATATATATTGTAGCAGTTGTCTGTTCTTGTGATGTTCTTATATTAACAGTACATATTATTCTATTCTATTTATTATCGAATTTGGAAAATAATAAACATATTTTTTGTTGGCGGCGGGCTATGGTCTGGTCCCACTAAATCCATCCGGGGCGACAGGAGAAGCGGCGCGCGACCCCATAGACCCGCCCGTACCACTCTTCGCCGAGCGAGCGGGCCACCGGAACTAGATCAATACAATGAACGTCTACAATAACTTTTCTTGGTATAATTTTATAAAGATAGAAAAAAAGAAAAATTCTGTCGATATCAATATTGCCCAGCACTTCGACTCTGGAGTTTTCAACAACGAATGGTAATGCGGTGTAATCCCAAAGTAGGAAGTTTTCAATGAATTTTAAATATCGCTGCATCCGTGCATCTTATGTTTTCAACTTTTAGAATTTTTAATTTTCTTAATGTTTTATTGGATAGTAGACGTATAATGTATCTATCTATCTATCTTACCCGTGGGTGATCCTACGAGAGAACTAAGGAATATAAAACGCATATAACATCTATGCAAGAGAAGGAAAACTCGAAACAAAACCAACACGTCTGACCAGCGCGGTATAGTAGGTTAATTTCCCTCCAAATCAAATCATGGAGGAGGCCCGAGCCCAACATTGGGACATATGGGCTGTGATGATGATGATGAGAAGTATAATGTAAAATCATAAAATATTAGAATAGATTAATTATTGTCTTATAATTACTAATGAGATATTTTAAAATGGAGGAAAGGGAGGAATACCCACCACCACTTTCCCACGGTTAATCAATATACTGCACACCTCAAAAAAGGAAGGAATACGGGACAAGATCAAGGTGGTATAGTACACAAGCAAAACTTACTTCTGTGATGAGCACCTACAGAATTTCAACATACAATTTGCCGCAGAAATGCGAATTATGATTCCACACGTGTTTCACCTCTAAACGAGGCATCCTCAGGACGGTTCGGCTTCAAATGCTCATTTTGATTAACCGTGGGAAAGTGGTGGGTATTCCTTCCTTTCCTCTATTTTAAAATAATAATGGATTTCCACCATGTATCGCCTGATTCAATCAATTACTAACAAGATGATCTTATGTCTGATCCCAGCAAACTTCTGATTACAAATTTTAATGCCTTTTGCTTATGGGTAATAGAATTTAGAGTAAGAATACAATGATTACTTCAAGCTTCTTTCCAGTGCCCGATTGTAAAAGATGCACAAGAGATGTAATCACTTTAGTTTTATTGCTGATGGTGGCAAACGAGCAAGCTGCACACCTGATGGTAAGTGTTACTGCCACCCACGGATCTTACTAGGCCTACCTATGAATACCCCAAACCTACCCAGAAAATTAGGTTGCCGGCTCTCTCGCCAAAAGCATATTGCTATTGTTCGGATGTCGATCATCTGCGAGAGAGTGGAACTTTCCGGGAAGGACCAGCCCGTGGCTGCAGACAGAAATTTATCCACAATGTGAACCTACCACGAGCAAGGGGATTTTTTTGGGACTAAAAAAATCCTTTAAATTGTAACTACTGTAAGTCAGGATCCACAATGATCACCATAAATTACACCGCGGTTTGAACCCCAGGCAGTCGCGGGAGAGGTTTTTAAGTCTTTGTATCCGTAACAAGTTTAATTAGAAAAGATTAAAAAGGAGGAGCTGCAGTCAATAAGCGAAGCGATGTACTTCTACGATAAGTGTACGCCACAAAGGATACGGAAAAGCTTCATCATCCTCATCATCACAGCCCATAAATGTCCCACTGTTGGGCTCGGGCCTCCTCCGTAATAGGAAGGAAATTAACCTACTATACCGCGCTGGTCATACGTGTTGGTATAGGGTTTTGTTTCGAGTTTTCCTTCTCTTGCATAGATGTTATATGCGTTTTATATCCCTTAGTCGTCTCGTACGATCATCCACGGATAAGATATGGTGTGGTGAATAGTATTCTTACTCCGTCACTACACGGAAAAGAGAAGAACATGGAAGAGCTTAACGGGACCTAAATGTGAGCCTTAAGATTTATTGCTGCTATGTATGACAGAAATGCATGAATACACAGAAAATATACTACTCTAGATGTTACTTGTAATCTATCAAGCATAAGGTGGCATTTGTTTCCTATTAGCATTTGCCCGTTACTTGTGTATATATATAGTGATTCATTTCTGCATAAAAAAAATCTTTTCTCGGTGCACAAGAAAAATTTAAATCTAAATATAGAAAAAAAAATTCTTACCCAGATTGAGTTCTTGATTCCAATTTTAAGTACTTAAAATTTAAATATGAAGTTTTCCCATTTAAAATGCTGCATCTTGGGGAAAGTTTTTTTTTCTATATATAGAATAAAATTTTGCTTGTGCACCGAGACAAAAAAATTGTGGAAATGAATCAACCTAATATATAATCGTCCACAAAGATCATAATCGCAACGCTTGGGAGGTCGGTCGACTATCGCATTTGCTGTTATAAGAATCCAGAGTGCTACTGTCATTCAGATTGCATTCTTAAAGTCATTCAGACATTCAATAGTCACTACTTAGAGAAAACTTCCTTCTTAATAAAAATTACTGTAACCTACGGTAGGTTAAAGTAGCAGTCGGCTCACATTGGTTTGCTTGGCATAGATTTTTATTTTGACTGTTTTCTTATGCGTTTATGTCTTGTGATTTTCTTTTACGACATCCGCAGAAAAGGTAAGGCCGCCACCTTATATTATGCTGTACTCGTATACTTAGTCTATCTTCAAATAAAATCATTTCAGCCCACTTAAGTTTCACTATCGGGTCCAAATCTCCTCCATAATAAGAGAGAAATTGATCAACTATATCACGGTGGTCAGACGCCTTGGTACAAGTTTTATTTTGTGTTTTTCAGATGTTATATATGTATATATCCCTTAATCGTCTATTACGATCATTAACTGTAGAGAAATGGGTTGGTTTATAATATTCTGGCGTAATAGTAGTAATAGTGTGGCATTGGACCGTACTGAGTGGTTTTCTCGTGGGAAGGCCTATGTCCAACAGTGGATGTCTACGGGATGATGGACAGATAAATACTAATATTTTTATGGCGTCACCACACGAGGAACCGTACCATCCATATCAAATACACCAGTAGATCTTATACTAGTAAAAATAAAACACACATACAGTCTATCTTATATTGCAAATAAAATATTGAACTTTTCATATTTTTAAATACTTTTAAATATTGGCAACATATCTTACTCCAGCTTTAATACCTTCCCAAGTTTCAAAACCAGCCTGTTCAATAAAATCTGGATCTACCAAAAATCCATTTAACGTCCCCTGGATATTCCTATAAGCTGGTAGTTCATAGGTGTATGAGTATGTAGCTCCCGCAACCATGCCATAATCACTGGCACCTCCTGAAGCATCATAGAGCACGTGAGCAATATTTCCAACAATATAATTGGGATTGGATGCCCATTTCACTCTGTCAATCGCTTCTGCCATTCGGACGCCCACCAAATTTAAGAATAAGGCATTGGGTGGAAGAACTCCATTACCATAACCATATAAGATCATGCTGCCGAAGCTGTGAATGTCTAAGAATAAAGCTACACGGCCACGATGTTCTGCTAAGATACTGGCGACTACTTGAGTTTCAGGTTCAGAGGCAGCTCTGGTACCGTGGTAGGTGTCGGCGCAAACGTTAGAGCTGGAAGCAGTACCCCAATTCATGTCGAAGTTTCTGTTTAGATCGACTCCCATGCAGATATTACCGACGAGAAGGCCATTTCTACGGTTTTTGCGCCAGAAACGTGACTATAAAAGAAGGTGACAATAATGTTAATTTTTATCTTACGTTACCAGTTGCGTTTGTGGAAAGTTTTAGGCGGTACTATGTAAGAGACATGCAAAATGCTAAATTGCCTTGTGAGAAGGCATAAGTAATGATTTGGTGACATGTGGTATGTTTTCTTTATTACGCTATGTATGAAATATTATTTTTTATCATCACAGCTCATATATGTGTCACTGTTGGGCTCGGCCTCCTCCATAATGAAAGGGAAATTAACCTACTATACCGCGCTGGGCAGACGTGTTGGTATAGGGCTATAGGGTTTTGTTTCGAATGTTTCTTCTCTTGCATAGATAGATGTTATATGCGTTTTATATCCCTTAGTCGTCTCTTACGATCACCCACGGGTAAGATAGGGGATGGTGAATTGTATTCTTACTCTGTCACCACACGGATTATTTTTCAGTCTTTATCACGCCATATTCCTTGCAGGATAGGCAGAGAGAACAGAGTGCCAGAGAACTCTATCCTTGCATACTTCACTCGCTTCCTCAACATTCATAATTCTCCTCCTCCTTCCTTCAGTATGTGACCAATCTGGTCTATGTAGGTTAGTCTCGGTCTCCCCCGGTACCTACATCCTTCCACTTTCGCATTGTATATCTTCTTAAGCAGACGTTCGTTCGGCATTCTTTCCACATGTCCGAACCATCAGAGCATTCCCTTTCGCACCTTTACACCAATACTCTCTTTCATACCTACTCGCTATATATTATATGTTTTACGACAGAACTAATGTCAATTTTCGACTATGGTCTTTAAATTTTAGGTAGCACTTAAGTCAATTTAAATAGCACCATTAATAACAATGACATATGTCATTTATAAATAAGCGGTAAACGAAGACATAGAGAAAAGAATTGAAATTTTGTAACTACCATTTTGTCTGGAAAGTCTGCAATGTACTTCTCAATTTGGAGAAGGCCCCTAGTATTATTTAAAAGAGGATCATCTCAACCCATATATGTCCCACTGTTGGACTTCGGCCTCCTCCATAATGAAAGGGTAATTGACCTACTATACTACGCTGGTCAGACGTGTTGGCATAGAGTTTTATTTCGAGTTTTCCTTCTCTCGCATAGATGTTATATGCGTTTTATATCTCTAAGTCATCTCTTACGATCACCCACGGGTAAGATATGGGGTGGTGAATTGTATTCTTATTCCGTCACCACACGGATATTACAATTTAAAGGAGTATACAAAATTGATTGAATTAGGCGATACATGGCGGAAATCCATTATTATTATAAAATGGAAGAGAGAAAGGACAACCCACAATTTTTCCACGGTTAATCAATATACCGTACACCGCAAGAAAGGAAGGAATACGGGATGGGATCAAGGTGGAATAGGATATAAGGAAATCTTACTCCTGTGATGAGCACCGCCTCCAGAACTTCTAATTGCAATTTTCCGCAGAACTTCGAATAAAGATTCGACACGTGTTTCGCCTCTAAACGAGGCATCCTCAGGACGGTTCGGCTTCAAATGCGCTCCGTATACAAAAGAAAAAGAAATTAGCATAACTTACGCTGACATGCGTCCAAACATATCCATCAGGATTAACGACGGGCAAAATAATCCAATCTACGTTGTTAATCAAATCTGTATCGGTTACATCAACAACAAGCTTTTCAATAGCGTAGAGTGTTGCCGGGAGAGTCACCCATTCACGGGCATGTAGGAGAGACTGCATTATCACTACAGGTTTACTTGTATCCTGAAATTGAAAATTTAGTAATGTTAATAAATTGTGAACATGCTTCATATTTATATTCTTACATAGCACTAAGTTTTTAAGTCTGAGTAACTAGAATAAATGCAAAAAAAAAGTTTCTATATTTTTCTTGATCTTTGCCGTGTGGTAGCGGCTACGAATACTGCCAACCCTTACTTTGCTCGTGGATGTCGTAAAAGACGACTAAAAGCCTTATAACGACCTGGGCCAACACCATCTGATGCCGGTTGGTTAACAATATCATTCCCATGGAGGATTGACGTCAGGCAGGCGGCTGGCCATAAAACTTTTGCCAATAACTTTTACAATATGTACTATGAAAAAAGAGTACATATTGTATCGACCCCAAGTATCTAATTGGGATAAGAGTAGGAGCATGATGATTTTTCCCTGATCCGGTATTTGATTTGACTTCTTACAATGGGTCTAATATTATATATTTACCTCGATCTATTATTACATATTAACATCGGCCAATTATTACATTTTCTTCTCGGCCTAATATTACATATTAATATCGGTCTAATATTACATATTAATCTCGGCCTAATATTACATATTAACCTCGACATAATATTACATTTTCACATTAACATCGGCCTATTATTACATATTAACCTCGGCCTAATATTACATATTAATCTCGGTCTAATATTACATTTTAATCTCGGCCTAATATTACATATTAACGTCGCCCTAATATTACAAATTAACCTCAGCCTAAGATACATATTCACGAATATAAACTTAATTAATGAAGCTGTTAATAACAAAATTAAGAGGTTGATGATTAACCTCATGCACTTTCTGCTTTCATCACAATTATTTGGGGTCGGAGCAATCTATCCCCTTTGCCCAGCTCGCTCCGAGGCTCGTTAAAACAGCTGCGGCGCTAGGTAGGCTTCTGCCAAACACTGGCAGTCCCGGGTCGTCCTGCCGGCGTTTATACGCCGGATGGTGCCCCTATTTGGGTGGACTCCCTCACCACCCGCAACAGGGCTCTTTTGCGACGTCCGCAGAGGGCCATGGCGGTGAGGGTTATCAGGGGCTATCGTACGGTGTCGTGGACTGCGGCAATATTGTTGGCGGGCGATCCGCCTTGGCCACTTGTGGCTGAGGCACTGGCTGAGGCCTACCGGCTTCGCGTTGCGGCGCGAGCCGACGACGAGCAAGATTCCGTAAGGGGACTGGGCAGAGCACTGGAAGTGGCCCGAAGGGGAGTCATCCGGGGGTGGAGAGAAGAACTGGAGTCCCCCGTAGCAGGGCGGGGGACTGTGGAGGCGGTTGCTCCGCATCTCCACCGCTGGATTAATAGAAGGCACGGCAGCCTAAGCTTTAGGATGGTGCAGGTGCTTACCGGACACGGGGTCTTCGGTAAGTACCTGCACAGAATTGGAAGAGAAGGGGCCCCAGGATGTCACGAGTGTGGCGCGCCAGTAGACGATGCGCGTCACACTCTGGAGATATGCCCCGCCTGGGGGCCCCAGCGCCACGTCCTGTCGTCGGTCATTGGGGGAGACCTGTCGCTGCCGACTATCATCTCGAAGATGCTTAGCAGCGACAGATGCTGGTCGTCGATGGCCTCCTTCTGTGAAGAGGTCATCTCTAAAAAGGAGGCCGCGGAGCGGGCATGCGAGGCAATCGCGTCCGCAGACTCGCTCCGCTGGCGGCGGCCAGGGAGGAGGAAGCGCCGGTATGCGCACCTCCTTCCGCCGCCTTGAATGGTGACAGGGCGTGGCCAGAAGGCCAAGCGTTGGGGCGTCGGGGATCGAATGTCAGTAGACGATCTCTCCGGCGTCCCGTAAAAGCGCGGAAGGGGCCGCTGTGGTTTTAGTGGGTATTCCGGTCGGACTGTTCAGTTGGCCGGTGAGTCCCACACTCCCCCCCATCTGTCACAGGCGGGGGATAGCGCGTAAATGCGTTTCCACAGCGAGAAAAAAAAAACAAAAAAATCTATCCCCTTTGTCTTATGCAATTTTATCAGATAACTATCTATGTTCACGCCATCAACGCCCTAATTTAATTTTTTTTTAGGTCTTTTAGTCTTATAGGTTTTGAATGTATAGTTTAGTTTTTCCTAACAATTTTGCTTTCATCCCCGTTTCATCGTGGATCATGATTGGTTCGAACTATGACTGGTATTTATTCCGTAGTATTATCTTCAGTTGTGTAAATTCCAAATATTTTAATACGATTAATCTTTATTGTGAAAGGGGGTATTTTTATATTATGAAAGGGGGTATTTTTATATTATGAAAGGGAGCATTTCTAAATTTTTGGGAGCATTCATCACCTACAATTGTTTTATCTCAAATAAACAATGAATAGAATAAGAACAACCTGGAAGTTCGTATTGGAAATTCTGATGTACTTGATTGGTCTACCTTCGAAGCTTCTACCTGCCAGAACAAGTGTCACAACATCTGGATATGCTTGAGCTAATTCTTCCAAATAGGCATCAACCTGTAAAAAAAATATTATTTAATAAATACAGAAAATTAAAAGGCCGTGTTGTTAATAAAACCCGATTATGAAGCGAAAAATGATGTCACAAGCGGGATTCGAATCCTACTTGCATGTCCTGCAATAAGTCACAGTGGTGTAGTGGCAGCACGATTGGGCCGGAATCTCAATAGGCGCGGGTTCGAGTCCCGATTGTGACATCATTTTTCGCTTCGTAATCGGGTTTTATAAATAATAAAGCATATTAAATGCTAATTTTCAGTAATTTAAAGGCCGTGTTGTGTTCGTATCGTGTTTTAACATCCGCTTGTTTTTTTTTTTTGTGTCTTAGTTATTAACCTCAGATGGCTATGACAACTTTACCCGGACTGTGGGTGTTTTAACACGAAGTGCTTCTTCTTTTTTATTGGATGTTGTAAAGGACGTTAGTAAACAAACAGTGCTGCCAGGAAAATAAAAAATTCAATTTCTATGCCAACCAATATCTGGCATTATAATATTCCTATTCGTCAGTTCTATGTTATCATCATCATCATCGTCTCAGCTCATATATGTCTCACTGTTGGGCTCGAGCCTATTCCATAATGGGAGGGTAATTGACCTACTATATCACGCTGATTAGACGTGTTGGTATAGGGTTTTGTTTCGAGGTTTACTTCTCTCGATGATGTTATATGCGTTTTATACCCCGTAGTCATCTCGTACGATCACCCACGGGTAAAATAGGGGTGGTGAATTGTATTCTTACTCCGTCACCACACGGAAAGATTCGTCAATTTTATGTAATAAATATTTCAAAATATCTCTGTCAAGTAATTCAACAAAGATATCGGCAATGATTTGCTTGATAAGCAAGATTGGGTCCTTGTTGAATAATATAATGGCAGACTTGGTCAGAATTGTATTCGTATCTAAACTGGTTGCAGCTCTATGCAGTTACTGTTTTTTTAATCGAGGCTTAATTTCTTAAGAATATTTTCTATTAAATAAATTATTGTAAATCGCATTAAAAAAATGATAAAATCTTGAGCACTAATTAATGTTATCTATATTACTATAACAATGATAAACAGTTTTTTTTTGTGCATGGTAATCTCTAGAATTAAAAATTGGATATGGAAATATTGTTTACTTAATGTGTATAAAGAAAGAGCCCGAGACTAATCTAACTAGACCAGATTGGTCACGTACTGAAGGAAGGTGGAGTCAAGAGTCTCCGAAACCGACGAGCGTGTATGAAGAGAATTATGAATGTTAAGGGGGCGAGTGAAGTATGCAAGGATAGAGTTCTCTGGCACTCTGTTCTCTCTGCCTATCCTGAAAGGGATATGGCGTAATGATATGTATGTATGTATAGAAAATAGTTATATGCCATAAAACCCAACGTCGCAATGCTTATAGGCGTTAAGATGACAATAAATAAATATTAGCAAATGACAGCATAGATGGCTGTGTGGTAGCGGCTACGAATACCACCAACCCTTACTTTGCTTGTGGATGTCGTAAAAGACTACTAAGATCCTTATAACGATCTGGATCAACTCCATCTGATGCCGTTTGGTCTACAATTACATTCCCAAGGAGTATTGACGTCTGGTAGGCGCCCGGTCATAAAACTATTGCCAATAACTTTTACAATATGTACTATGAAAGAGAAGTACATATTATATCGATCCCAAGTCATTGGGATAAGAGTAGGAGAATGATGATGACTGCATAGATGGCATTGTGGTTAAGATACCGATCTTCCGTACCAGTGCCGTGGGTTTGATTCTTATACAGGACAATAAATACTTTGTGCGATTTATAAATTGTTGTTCTGAGTCTAGGTGTATCTGTCTGTGGTAATTATATTATTGTAAAGTCGCCCGCAATACAAGGATTATTTCTTGAGTGCAGGGTGGTGTCTTTAGGCCACTGAAGACAAAGATCGGGTACCGGTGGCCCGCTCGCACGGCGAAGAGAGGAGTCCTTGCACGGTGGGTCTGTGGAGTTGCGTACCGTCTCTTCCTTCGCCCCGGACCGATTTGGTGGAGCGCGACCATAAGGGTGGTCTCTTTAAAAAAATAGGTAAACATTGCATAGCAACTGTGGTAATAACCAATTTACATTTAATTATCATTAAAGTGTTTTATACTCATTAGCTTCTACCCATGGTTTCGCTTGCGAAAAAAGGGACTCAATATAAAAAAAATATTAACCTATTACAAGGAAACGTATTATCGGGATACAAGTATCCTATATGTTAATCCAGGAAATGGTCTATTTGTGACTCAAAATTTTATCCAAATCTGTTCAATGGTTTATGCGTGATTAAGAATCATCCAAACATTGAAACATCCAAATATCTTCAAAAACTTTCACATTTATAATATTAGTAGGCTATAAATTTAAAAACATCTAATTATCTAATCATAATAATAATAAATATCAAAATAATCTACGCTGGCGACGTAGCGGCGACGCTAATTAATTAAATTTCAACATACCTCCTCATAAGTGTGTATTTTGTCAAATGAAAGTCTAGAACTATTTCGGCTACTTCTAGAAGCTGCAGCTGCTAACTTTTCATCTTCTAAGTCCAATAGACTGAAATGAAAAATATTATACATCAAATTACTGAAATTTAGCATTTAATATGCTTGATTATTTATAAAAACCCGATTACGACGACAACGAGAAGAAACAATGTCGGGTAGATGGCACACGTCTCCTTACAAGACGAAAATATAATACGAGGCGAGAATTGAATGTCCTAAAATAGTTCACGGTGGTGTAAGTAGCAGCACGATTGGAACGGATTTCCAATAGGTGTGGGTTCGAATCCCACTTGTGACAATCATTTTTCCCTCGTAATCGGGTTTTTATAATTATTATATATCCCTTTAATTCTATAAATATATCTTTTTGTAATTATAGTATACACTTTTTAATATTCGTTCTCTGTTTACAGCCGCGGGCTGGTCAGTCTGGAGTAGTACCACACTCTCGTAGAAGATCGACGTTTGAGTAATGGCAATGCTGTTGTGCTTCGTTCTTTGAGTGAAAAAGCCGGAAGCCCAACTAGGTGGCATTGGGGTTTGTATTGGTAGGCAGCGGTCTAGCTATACCCTTGAGCCGGGCGGGCCATCGAAGGCAAAGACTGGATTCCGGTGGCCCGCTCGCTCGGCGTAGAGAGGTACATATGGAGCGAGTCTATGGGATCGCGCGCCGCTTCTTCTGTCGCCTCGGATGGATTAGCGGGGCGTGACCATGCCATAGCTGCCAAAAAAATATACCCTTGGTGTTGCAAAGGTCCATGGGCGGCAGTAACGCTTATCACCAGGTGTGCTGCTTGCTCGTTTGCGCTGGTATAAGCAATAACAAAAAATAAATAAATAATGCTGTGCCGTATCACGTACATTACGAAGAACATAGTTATCGATCATGATTAGACAGGTTACGTTCAATAAAATGTATACTAATAAAGCAGCACGTCCTATTCATATCTACTATAACAATTAACGTCATCATAATTTATCAAGATGGGTTTGTCATCATAATTTGTCAAGATAATTAGCGTCATTATAATTTGGAGTTCCTTTATAGTTCAGAAATCGAATCGAGCCCACTTCAGTCGTAAGAGCTTCAGTTCAACTCATAAGAGCATTATTTGATTAAAACGTGGTACATTGTTAAGGTGATCTGTGACAATTCGATCAGGGGTCAACAATCGCGTAGAACAGGGGTCGGCAACCATTTTAGTGAGAAAAATTAGAATTTATAAAATTTTAATGTTTTTAAAGAGCCACAATTTTTTTGGCAATAATAATTTGTGTTTAGTGCTCGTTAATCAATTCAGAACCATTTTCAAATGTTTTCTTTATAAAATATTTTTTTGCGTATAGAACTTAAGAGCCGCCACTTCACATCCAATGAGCCGCAGGTTGCCGACCCCTGGCGTAAACTGTTCTAGCAAATTATAGAAGTTCTAGTCTCACAATCAGGAAAGACATCTAGTGCTTTCTCAAACTGTTGAGTGATGTACATTATAAGATGAAGAGAGACAACATTTTTATATCCTATCTGCGATTTGTGCATATCGTTTCTAAAATAGTTAATAAATATTTTTCGTAATTTGCCTATATGGGGATGGGAATATAATGTGCTTTCAGTAATACAACCCCTCATTTGTCTATGGTAGTTATAAAAATGGCCTAAACGAATGCTAGAAGTTGAGGCAGTAGCATTCTTCTACAATAAATACTGCGGTCGCGAACTTGCCTGTCAAACGTAGCAATAATATTTCTCCTTCTTGAGCAATCTATGGTAGCGGCTACGAATGCTCAACTATTTCATTGCTCGTGGATGTCGTAAAAGAACTTTATATCGTAACCAGACCAACTCCACCCTATGCCGTTTGGTTACCAATAAGATTCCTAAAGAATGATGATATTAGGCATGTGGCCGGTCATAAAAATATTACCAATAATTTTTGCAAGGAAGAAGAAGAGGACTACATATTGTATCGACCCCGAGTAATTGGTATAAAAGCAAGATGATATGTTCAAATTATTGAAATTTAGCATTTAATATGCTTGTTTATTTATAAAAACCGAATACGAGCGAAAAATGTCACAAGTGGGATACGAACCCACACCTTTTGGAAATCCGTCCCAATCGTGCTGCCACTTACACCACCGTGAACTATTGTAGGACATTCATTTTCGCTCGTATTCGGTTTTTATAAATAATCAAGCATGCTAAATGTTAAATTTCAATAATTTGAATAACAGGGTTGTGTCACCGTTTAATACAATTCTAACTGCAAAGTTTGAAGTATTAAACCTGTACAATGTGTAAACATTGTCGGGTAAATGAAACACGTCTCCTTAAAGACGTAAATATAATACGATACGAGAATTGAATGTCCTACAATAGTTCACGGTGGTGGTGGTGTAAGTGGCAGCACGATTGGGACAGATTTCCAATAGGATGATACGTTTCTTTTTTCAATAGATGAGAGGTCAGCATTTGATATGTAACAAAAATTACTCTATTCCTTCTTTTTTAGGTGAAAAACAAACCTAAATGGACGATAATTGATCATTTTTCATATCAGTTTTTATCAATTAAGCTTTTATAATAATTCATTTAAACGATATCAAATGCTTATTATTGATTAACATTTTGATATTAGCTACTTAATACTGTATTATAACGGATTTTAAAAATTAGATAAAATAATATTTTTTATATAACTTATTGTAATCACGCTCTTTCACTCGGAGTGCTATCAGGAACTGTTTGATCTGATACCATCCTCACCATTTTATCACCGTATCATTCGACATTGTAGTAAGGTTCATCAATTTCACCTTGAAATGAAACAGCCTTGACTGTACGTTTTCAGCAACAATCTCTCTCACGTAGGTGCACAATTTGGAATGAACTACCTGCTGCTGTGTTTCACAAGCACTATGACATGTCCTTCTTTAAACGAGGTTTAAGAAGAGAACTTTCTTTAAGGTAGGTAGCTACCTAGCCAGTGGCACAGCCAGACAGCTGTCTGGCTGTGCCACTGGCGTTGCTAAGGGCCATGTGCGGCAGTATTACTTACGATCAGGTATGCTGTCTGCCCGTTGGCCACCATAGGCAATATAAAGAAACTATAAGCGATAAGGATTGAGGCTCTTCAAATAGTAAATACATTTTAAATAATAGGCGTAACGTAGTTTGAATACGTTTCCTAAATGTTTCGATTGTAGTTTGGTTGGATTTTTTTGGTTTAACAAATTTTCTTATAAGGTACCAGAGGATTGATAAAGATGAAGCTTTTTGATTTATCATTAGGTAGGTAGGGTACATCAAGTATTATATTGCAATATATTCATGTTAGCGTGGGCATGTTATTATGCCTGAATCAGAACATGTATTGACCACATAGAGATTTCATCATCATCATCATCGCCTCAGCTCATTTATGTCCCACTGTTGGGATCGAGCGTCCTTTATAATGGGAGGGTAATTGACTTACCACGCTGGTCAGACGTGTTGGTATAGGGTTTTATTTCGAGGTTTCCTTCTCTTGCATATATGCGTTTTACATCTCTTAGTCGTCTCGTACGATCACCCATGGGTAAGATGGGGTGGTGAATTATATTCTTACTCCGTCACCACTAAATACACACCGTCTAAATCGAAATCACAATTATTAAGCAGGGTTTTTATTAGCAGTGTTTTTATTAGCAGTGTGTAGTAGCAGTGTTACTTGACCTTGTAAGCCTCTTTATAAAATTTATAATTAAACCTTTTTTAAACTACTGATCGAAATTGATCAATACTTAATGATCATACAAAAACTTACTCTTTAATATTTTCAACTTGAATATTGTAATCTATTCCAGCAGTCTTCAATGAATCTTCAAAAGTTTTCGATTGCGCCTTTGGCACGAGAATTTGTCCAGGCATACCAGGTAGAGCATGGGACCAGACGTCCAAGAGCAATTGATTTTCCAAATCATTGATCAACTTTATTTCCTCTACATTTTTGACTTTCACTTCATATACTGCTGATCTGTGAAAAAAAATATATAAAAGCATTTCCATGATTTCATAAAATAATAATAATAATCTTTATTTCCAAAAATATGATTATAGTAGTTCTTAATTGTATTACATGGTCTATCATATTCTGCCATATATGTATGGCATGAAAATTTTGATACAATTTTATTCCTACGGCATATTACTTATAGCTAGTCTTGAGAATTTGTGATAATTTCAATTAATTGGTCATGATTATTAAAATATAAAAGCTGTGTAGTAGCGGCTACGAATACTTTGCTCGTGGATGTCGTAAAAGACGAAGTCCTCAATATTCATAATTCTCTTCATACATGCTCGCCGGTTTCGGAGACTCTTGACTCCACCTTCCTTCAGTACGTGACCAATCTGGTCTAGGTAGGTTAGTCTCGGTCTCCCCGTTACCTATATCCTTCCACTTTCGCATTAGGTATGGGTAATAAAACTATTGCCAATAACTTTTACAATATGTACTATGAAAGAAGAATTGGGATAAGATTGGGAGAATGATGATGATTATTAAATTATAATTACTCAATACAATGTCAATTGAAATTCTAATATGTATAAAATCATTAACAATAGAGTAAATAATTTTTATTTAAATGTAAAATAAGTGCCGAACGAACGTCTGGTTAAGAAGATATACAATGCGAAAGTGGAAGGATGTAGGTACCGAGGGAGACCGAGACTAACCTACCTGGACCAGATCGGTCAGGTACTGAAGGAAGGTGGAGTCAAGAGTCTCCGAAACCGGCGAGCGTGTATGAAGAGAATTATGAATGTTGAGGAAGCGAGTGAAGTATGCAGAGATAGAGTTCTCTGGCACTCTGTTCTCTCTGCCTACCCTGCAAGGGATATGGCGTGATGATATGTATGTATGTAAAATGATATGTATGTATGTGTATGTAAAATAAGTGCAGAGTAACGTTTCCTTTGACGCAGGTTTTTTATGACGCCACTAAGATCGATTACCAATTTTAGTCTTCATTCTTCATACCAAGCATGATGATATTTAGTTTTAATCGATGATCGATTATTTTGTTATTTATTTTTAATGGTACATAAACATTTAAATATGTGCAAATTCATCCAAAATTTTATATGTTGTTATCGGATTGAAATATCGTCTTATTGAGAACAATTATCTTAAAACTCTAGGAGCAGAAATGACAAGTAAGTGTTTACTAATATATAGGTGAAGTCTAATTAAAAGTATAATTAATTCTATATTTATTTTTTGTATATGTATTTTTATTTCTTTAATATTTTTTTTAAGTTTGTATTTGATTTCTTTTTTATGGTAAGTTTTGTTTTAAATCTAATTAAATGATCTAAAACGTTTACGCGAATTCGCGTTTGACTACATCGCACTTAAACAGATGGCATAGTGGTTAAGATGACGACCTATCGTGCCAAGTATCGCGGATTCGTTTCCCATGCAGGACAATTCTTTAATTCTCACAAATTGTTCACCCGAGTCAGGGTATATCCGTTAGTTATATGTTTGTAAATTCCCTCGCAATATAAGGACTATTTCTTTAGTGCAGGGTGTTGTCTTTTATTAAAAAAAAAAAAAAAGAAAAGTATTAATGTTTTTAATTTTTATTTTATTTTGTATTTAATTTTAACTTGTAGGTATGATATTTCGAATATTTTTCAGCTTTCATAGTCACAGGAGAACTACAGGGACTACACAGGATGTTTCACGTTGAACAATTTATTATTAGAACACAGGTTTTAATCTAATTTTACTAATAATATATTAATAATAATTTAATGTTTAATTATAACTTTATCTTTAGGAACACTTTTTTTTTATGTATAATATTTTTTTTTTGCTTGCAATGAATGAATTTGTTTCAAAGATGTGGGTCATAATTCAATAACTAATACCAATTGTATCGATTAAATAAAAACCTGTGTGATAACGATGTTATATTGACCGTGAACCACCTTAGTCCTCACCTGTCTTCTTAGATACGTGAATTCATATTCAGAAAAGTGTTTAAAACATCTGTCAAATTAAATTCAAATACAAATGCGATAAAAATCCGTAAAAACAGATAAAGTATAAGTGTGATTATTATTTAAAACTTGTGATAAAATAAATATGTATGATAAAACCTAAGAAATACAATGACTTAATATTTGAATTGAAGAGAACACTTCAAAACAACTCGTTTCTATATGATGAAATGCTGCAAATACAATTTTTCACCATCCTTTATTTTCTCGTGAGTGACATAAAAATCGTCACAAGAATCACCAAAATAATTGGTAGCAAAACTCTTCTTGGATGATTATAAAACCAATTATGACTGCCAAGCCGCCTACCAAGTCATCATAATCATCACAGCCCACACACGTCCCACCATTGGTCTCGGGCCTCCTCCGTAATGCGAGGGAAATTAACCTACTATACCGCGCTGGTCAGACGTGTTGGTATTTTTTTTTGTTTTTGTTGCATTGGACTATGGACGTGGTCTCGCACCGCCAAATCGGTCCGGAGTAACGGAAGAGGCGGCGCGTGACCCCATAGACCCACCATGCAATTCACCTCTCTTCGCCGTGCAAGCGGGCCACCGGTACCCGATCTTTGTCTTCGGTGGCCAGACGTGTTGGTATAGGGTTTTGTTTCGAGTTTTCCTTCTCTTGCATAGATGTTATATGCATTTTATATCCCATAGTCGTCCCTTACCCACAGGTAAGATAGAGGGTGGTGAATTGTATTCTTACTCCGTCACCAAGCCGGATGGTCTACCAAGTATAACTATAATATTATTATTTCTTCCTGGCCTATAACTAAAATCAGACCTAGTATCAATAACAATAGCCATAACAATGTCAATATTAAAAATAATAACAGCTAAATATTATAAATAAAATAAAAATATCCTTTATTCTAGCATATTCATTCTTCGATGGTATAAAATTGTATCGTGATTTTAATTTGTGGAAGTTGTCGCTTTGTGCAACAAAGGTTGGCTTTCTCCAGCTTCGTCTAGTTCTATTTAATCCTATCTTATCACATTCAGTTTATTATAAATCATCATTCTCCTGCTCTTATTACAATTACTTGGATATATGCACTTTTCTTTCATAGTACATATTGTAAAAGTTATTGGCAATAGTTTTATGTCCGGCCGCTTGCCAGACATCAACCCTCCTTTGGAATGTAACTGTTGAACAAACGGCATCAGATGAAGTTGGCCCAGGTCGTTAATAAGGCTCTTAGTTGTATTTTACGACATCCACGGACAAAGTAAGGGTTGGTTCATAGCCGCTACCACACAGTTCTATCCAGTTTATTATTAATATTATAATTATTAGTATAATTTAGTATAATACAGTGGTTGTAGGGCCACACTTTTGATAGTTTTCTACTTATTTATAAAATCCGACTACGAAATGAAAAATGATGTCGCAAGCGGGATTCGAACCCGCGCCTATTGGGATTCCGGCCCAATCGTGCTGCCACTACACTACCGCGACTAATTGTAGGACATGCAAATTTCATTTCGTATTGTATTTACGTCTTAAGGTGACGGTGTGCTATCTACCCGACAATGTTTACACATTGTTAAAGGCTTAATACTTCAAACTTTACAGTTAGAATTGTATTAAACGATGACACAACCTTGTTATTTAAATTACTGAAATTTAGCATTTAATATGCTTAATTATTTATAAAATCCGACTACGAAATGAAAAATGATGTCGCAAGCGGGATTCGAACCCGCGCCTATTGGGATTCCGGCCCAATCGTGCTGCCACTACACTACCGCGACTAATTGTAGGACATGCAAATTTCATTTCGTATTGTAATTACGTCTTAAGGTGACGGTGTGCTATCTACCCGACAATGTTTACACATTGTTATAGGCTTAATACTTCACACACACAGTTTTCTACTTATAACTACGAGCCGGTTCGTCCGGCATAGTAACACATAGTCCGGGATAGGCTTGCAAAAAATCGACGTATTAACAGTGGCAATATGTTGGGGCGCTTCGTTTGGCGAGCGAGAGTTTCAGAAGCCCAACTTGGGTGAGTTTTGATTGATCAGTGGCCGCCTATCTATATTTCTGGTATTACAGAGATCCATGTGGGAAAAAACACTTAAATCAAGTGTATTGCTTGCTCATTTGCCACCATAAGAAAAAAAAAACAAATCATGTCAAAACAATATATACTTTGGTAATAATATTTTATAACTGTCTCGAGGATACTTCGTTTAGAGGCGAAACACGTGTCGAATCTTTATTTAAAGTTCTATAGAAAATTAAAAGTTGAAGTTTTGGAGGATACTCATCACAAGAGTAAGATTTCTTTATATCCTATTCCACCTTGATTCCATTCCGTATTCTTTCTTTTCTTGAGGTGTGCAATATATTGATTAAACGTGGGAAAGTGGTGGGTCTTCCTTCCTCTCATATCTCCATTTTATAATAATATTTTTTCAATTAATTAATAATATTTATTATTGATACGTAAATATAAAATCTTACCCATCATATATTTCATTTTTAGCGTACACTATAGAGAAAAATAAACAAAAGCCAATAACGAACTTCATGTTGGCGTTTTGGCCAACAAATTCACGAATTAATTGAACCAGTTGAGTTCTTTAGTTATATGCTAGACGACATTTGATAAAATTATCTATCGGATTATAATGATTGATCCGATTTGTGCTAATCCATGATTAATGATGATCCAATTTGACTGCACAGATGGCGTAGTGGTTAAGATACCGACCTTCCGTGCCAGTGCCGTGGGTTCGATTCCCACGCAGGACAATACTTTGTGTGATCCACAAAGTGTTGTTCTGAGTCTGGGTGTAATTTGTCTGCGTTAATTGCATGTTTGTAAAGTCCCCCGCGATACAAGGTTTATTTCCTTAGTGCAGGGTGGTGCGTAAAAAAAAAAAAAAAAAAAAATGATAGTTTAAAAAAATATTTAAAGCGACGAATATTGAATCGCAATTATTTTTTTAAGTCTGAATGTAGAAGGCATTAGGGGTAAGGTTAGCCAAAGAATAGATGGATGAACTGCGTGAAACATGAAATGGATGGACAAAGAGTGATCACAGAGATGACGTCTGATAGGGCTGTATGGAAGGAAAGGACATGTTGTGTCGATCCTAACAAATTGGTATAAGAGCAGGGTGATTTATGAATCGCAAATAAAGTTTTATTTATGTTGAAGAACTAACAATATAAAGAATCATCACCGATATGGTGATCATCGTCATCATCATCATCATCACAACCCATACATGTCCCACTGTTGGGCTCGGTTCTCCTCTGTAATGAGAGAGAAATTAACCTACTATACCACGCTGGTCTGACGTGTTGCTAAAGGGTTTTATTCCGAGTTTTCCTTCTCTTCCATCACCATATAATTCAATGGTATTGTAGAATTCACCTAAGGATAGTGCATAGGTGATATCTTATCTCCTCCGCCACCTCTGATGCCGTCTGGTCAACAATTACATTCTCTATGAGCCCCCACCACCCCCTTTCTTATCCGTGGGTGATCGTAAAAGCCGACTAAAGGACGCAATCATGTAACATCAGTGCAAGAGAAGGAAAACTCGAAATAAAATCCTATACCAATACGTCTGGTCAGTGTAGTATAGTAGATCATTCTCCTGTTTTTTTTGCTGTAGACTATGGATGCGTCTCGCCCCGCCAAATCGGTCCAGGGTGACGGAAGAGGCGGCGCGTGACCCCATAGACCCACTGTGCAACTCCTCTCTTTGCCGTGCGAGCGAGCCCCGATCTTTATCTTCGGTGGCCCTAGATCAATTCCCCTCCCAATGTGTAGGAGGCTCGAGACCAACAGTGCGACATATATGAGGTGAATTTTTTTTTTATTGCTTATGCTGACAAACGAGCAAGCAAGCACACCTGATGGTAAGTGTCACTACTGCCCATGGACCTTTGCTATACCAAGGGCATAGCTAGGCCTCCATTAGAATCTCCAAACCCACCCAGTTGGGCTTCCGGCTCTCTCGCTCACCGCACGAAGCGCAATAGCACATTGCCATTACTCAGACGTCGATCTTCTGCGAGAGTGTGGTACTACCCCGGACGGACCGGTCCGCAGCTGTTGACAGTTCTCTATCGTGGTCCTACCACTATTAGTGATGATGAAGATGAGTTTAAATTTAATTTCAAAGGATTAATATTACATTATTTATTTTAATATTACATATTTGTACTGAACTGCGTAAAAACATATGATATAATAATATTATTATCATACTGTATCCGTTATAAATACCTATAATTTCCTTATAAATTATACGTCATATTGTGATTTAATTATTATTAAATTTGTTATCAATAGTTTTCATGTTATGTATGTAAAAATATATTTTTTTTTATAAATGTTGTGTGGTAGCGGCTACGAATATTATCAACATTTACTTTGTTTTGAATGTCGTTTTTTTTTTTTTTTTTTTAACGCAGTGGTCCAGGAATGCGTGACGCACTTACTCCCCGGATGGGAAGTGTGGGACTCCTAGCCTGGGGCTAGGTTACCCACTAAACCGCATCCACTGCGATTGCTGTTAGCCTAGGGGCTGTTACAGCGTAACCGGGCTGTGGGTGAGCGCTGAGGGCTCTCAACCCGAATTGAATGACGATTAAGAGTTATATATCGACTTCAGTCAAATTTATCTAATGCTGTTCGGTCAACCATTACATTCTTAAGGAGGATTGACGTCAGGCAGGCGGCCGGTCATAAAACTACTGCTAATAACTTTTACAATCATCAACATCTCAGCTCATATATGTCCCATTGTTGGGCTCGAGCCTTCTCCATAATGGGAGGGAAATAGACCTACTCTACTACGCTGGTCAAACGTGTTGGTACGATTTTGTTTCGAGTTTTCCTTCTCTTACACAGACGTTATATGTGTTTTATATCCCTTAGTCGTCTCTTACGATCACCCACGGGTAAGATATGAGGTGGTGAATAGTATTCTTCCTCTGTCACCACACGGAAAGCTTTTACAATATGTAAGATTAAATAGGAGTACATATTACGTCAACCCCTAATAATTAGGTTAAGAGTAGGATGGTGATAATGATTCTTACATATTCTATTCGATTTAGATTTATCTGTACATTTGGTAATATGTATTTCAGATATTCGGAGAGCCTTCGGCAGTTACGAAGTTGAAATAACATGAATGAAAAAAATATCCGTGTGGTAACGAGTTACAAATAGTCCCGAGGCCGCGGGTGACTGGACCAGGGAAGTCCGTCACCCGCCAAGAGGCAGACCGCGCGAGAAAAGACTCAAGGAGAGGGTACCCCATCAGGAGGTATTCCGGGCCGACCACTGACGTCAAGTTCACGCTGCTCCGGTGGTCGGTCCAACGACGAAGGCGAGGTTGAAGGGTGGGTTACGGGTGTGCGTGCTTACGCCCCTCTGTCACCCCAGGCGGAGCGGTGCGAGGAGTGCGCCGACCGTAGCCCAACTAAAAAAAAAAAGAGTTACAAATATAGTGCACTACTATTTCTTACTTTTCAGTGGCAGTTGTACAAAACCGACTACGGGAGTTGTAAAAAACTAGCTAATGGAATTGCAAGAAATCTTTTTTTTTTTTTCGCAAGGTGGGACTATGGATTTGGTCGCGTCCCGGCAAATCGGCCCGGAGCGATGTAATGGGCGGCGCGCAACCCCATGGACCCACCCTGCAAACACCTCTCTTCGCCGTGCGAGCGGGCCACCGGTACCCGATTTTTGTCTTCGGTGGCCGAATTGCAAGAAATCTATGGTGATTGTAAAAAACTGACTATAATGCGAATTGTGGTCACCAGATCCATTTGTTTAGCGTGGCGATTATGACATCGTTCTCACGCGGAGATGCTTCATAGTTGGATGCCGATAGGTTAATGTTTTAATGGATGGAAATATATAAAACATTCCTAAAACATTTTAGTACATACATACATACATACATATCATCACGCCATATCCCTTGCAGGGTAGGCAGAGAGAACAGAGTACCAGAGAACTCTATCCTTGCATACTTCACTAGCTTCCTCAACATTCATAATTCTCTTCATACACGCTCGCCGGTTTCGGAGACTCTTGACTCCACCTTCCTTCAGTACATGACCGATCTGGTCTAGGTAGGTGAGTCTCGGTCTCCCCCGGTACCTACATCCATCCACTTTCGCATTGTATATCTTTTTAACCAGACGTTCGTTCGGCATTCTTTCCACATGTCCGAACCATCGAAGCATTCCCTTTCGCATCTTTACACCAATAACATTTTAGTATATTTTTTAAAGATAATAATAATACTTTAATCATAGTAATCTTTAAAATGTTCACCAATCGTCCATTTCAATAATGTGTAAAAACTATATGTAACATACATTATTGATTAATTAATTGGAATATAACTTTATCTACCAATTCATTATATCCACGTGTTGTTAATTCCATTATCACAATAATACATCAAATGATTAATATTTTATAAGTAGCCTAGTAAATTTAATCTATCTGTATACATATAACATACATACATACATACATATCATCACGCCATGTCCCTTGCTGGGTAGGCGGAGAGAACAGAGTGCCAGAGAACTCTATCCTTACATACTTCACTCGCTTCCTCAACATTCATAATTCTCTTCATACACGCATATAAAACATTAAAAAATGCTCATTTAAAATAAAACTATATTTTAGGAATACTATCGCGTTTGTGTTTGATTTTTAATTTCCCGACGTTTTGAATGCTTTATAGTGTTTACAGTTACGGGAAGATTAAGATGTCTCACGTCCAACAAGTCATCGTTATTACAAAGATTTCTGCAGATTGCTGTAAGCATCGAAAATCATTATACAAATTGCTTCTACCTATATCCGTAATAGGCTTTGAAACCACTGAACCGATGTGTTTCAACCCGTTTTTTTATTGCTTATGGTGGCAAATGAGTAAGCAATACACCTGATGGTGTCACTGCTATCCATGGACCTTTGCAATACCAAGGGTTACAGCAAGGGCGCTGCCTACCAATACATTTTTTTACCTAAATTCATTAGAAAACGAAAAATTTGACTCGGTAGGTGGCGCGGCGATCAATTTTAAGGAATTTTAATTCTAAAGGAATGCAAAAGTTTATTTAAATTATTCTAAAACTTTGTTTATTCATTTCTATATTTTTATGCCCCTAAAAAGACTTAAGACCCTCTAACGTATGAGCAGAGGTGTAAGACGGATTAGATTTCATACACTTATTGCCGTTTCTTGTTTTTCATTTTTTAGCTTTTAATTGAATTATTATTTTCTCAGCTCATATACGTGCCACTACAGGGCTCCAGCCTTTAAGAAGAACTAGCGTAGAAGGGAAATGGACTACTACACCACGCTAGTCATACTGGTTGATATAAGGTTTTATGTCGAGTTATCCTTTTCTCATAGATGTTATATATTATGTAAATTTAATCCCTTAGTCTACATTTACAACACCCACGATCAATATGAAGGTTGGTAGTATTCGAGGCCATCACCCAGCACCTGGAATTAATTTAAATCTAATATTATAATTACGAGAAAGTAAGTTTGTTTATCCCTACTAATATATAAATGTGAATGTAAGTTTGTTTGTTACGCTTTCACGCTAAAACTACTCAACCGATCATCATGAAACATTGTACACATATTCTTGGAGGTATTAAAAGTAACATAGGATACTTTTTATTAAAAAAAAAATCAAAATTTTTACATGAAAAATAAAAAAAATGTTTGTCAAAAAATCTCAAAATCTGGCTTCTTCAACGCCATCTAGCAGTCCAGTAATGAAGTTCCAACCCTGAGTATTGTAATACCGTTACACTGTATTACCGACGGTCAAAAATAAAATTAGGGGATCAAAAACTTTAGGAAAGTAACCTTTTACGCGGGCGAAGCCGCGGGCAGAAGCTAGTTTATTATAAATGGTGAGGATTGTATTTTTACTCCGTCAGCACACGTCAATTTTAATTTGCTATTCAAATAAAAAATAGAAGCTATGTGGTAGCGGCGGTGTGGTACTTTGCTCGTGGATGTCGTAAAAGACGGCTAAGAGCCTTATAACGACCTGGGCCAACTCCACCTGATGCCGTTTGGTCAACAATTATATTACCAAGGAGGGTTGACATCTGGCAGGCGGCTGGTCATTAAACTATTGCCAGTAACTTCTACAATATGTACTATGAAAGAAGAGTATATTGTATCAACCCTAAGTAATTGGGATGAGAGTACGAGAATGATGATTGAAAAAAAAATAGGTAAGAAATTCTTTAGAAAATTCAATAAAGCTTCCCGAATTAGCACCGCAAGTATTCCTTCTTACGACTAATTCCATAATTTTAAATATTAACTTTAAAATCGACAATAAAAAATAGATAATAAATATTTTTAAAAAACTTTCGTATTTCAAACTTTCTTAACTTTCGTTTATTGGTCTCTAGGCGATCACTTATAGACGAAGTTGTCCTCATTGATTGGTTGGCGATTGTATCTTTTAGTTATAAGTTTCCGCGCCGCTGGCCATTCTGATAATTATCCTTTAGCCTCTTTTTATGAATCTTAGGAAAGTCAACATTATCATCTTGCTCTTATCCCAATTACTTGGGGTCGACGCAATATGTCATTTTCCTCCATACAGTCCTATCAGACGTCATCTCTGCAGTCACTTCCTATCTATTCTGCAGTCACTTCCTATTTATATCATGCCTCACGCAGTTCATCCATCTTTTCGTTGATCTTCCTTTACCCCTAAAGCCTTCAACATTTATATTTAAAACTTTCCTCACAACATTACTTTCATCCCGTCTCATCACATGTCCATACCATGTCAATCTTTCACTCCTTAACTTTTCCGTCACTGGCGCAACTATATGAATCTTAGGAAAGTATTGTATTTTTAATCCAATCACCACAAAGGATATTATCAAACCGTTGCGATAGCAAAAAAAAAGGTGTGTTAAAATCGGTAAAAAAATATTTTTTATGTATGATATTCATGTATACGTCAGAAGTCAAATGTAAACTTGGCACGTGAAATTTATCGCTATTTATGTTAATAATGCTGTTAATATTAGGTATATTACGAATATCACTTATTAACATAATCATATCCAGTTCATACTGGTTTTTTTTAAAGAATCTGTTCAAGGGGAAATACATACACTTTTATAGTCATGTTAGTTTTGAATATTCAAATTATTCTGCAGAAAGAACGGTTTGGGTATCAATAAAAAGTGTGTGTGTGTGTGTGTGTGTAATTATGTACACGCGTTAGAAGTTATACGTCTTTGGCGTAACAGGATAAAAATCTTTTCAAAAATTTTATACATACATATCATCACGCCATATCCCTTGCAGGCAGAGAGAACAGAGTGCCAGAGAACTCTATCCTTGCATACTTCACTCCCTTTCTCGACATTCATAATTCTTTTTATACACGCTCGTCGTGTACGTGACCAATCTGGTCCACCTTCCTTCAGTACATGACCAATCTGGTCTAGGTAGGTGAGTCTCGGTCTCCCCCGGTACCTACATCCTTCCACTTTCGCATTGTATATCTTCTTAACCAGACGTTCGTTCGGCATTCTTTCCACATATCCGAACCATCGGAGCATTCCTTGTCGCATCTTTACACCAATACTCTCTTTCATACCTACTCGCTCTCTTACGTCGTCGTTACGACGATTATTCATTTTATTACAATAATTTTTTCTTTCGCCTTATTCTACGTTTGTAGAAAAAACGACACCAACAATAGAAATAACGTATTTAATACATTGAAAGTTTTATTATAATATAGTATAGTATAGTTTTATTATAATATAATGAAAGTTTTATTATAATAGATAATGCATTTATCTAGTTAAATAAAGTTTATATAAATATCATAAAAAAAAACTAAAATATTGACTATAGCTAACTTCAGGGTGTCAGTTTCTCGTGACGGTGTGCGCGCGCATCGTGAAAATTTACTCTTATCATTTTTCCCTAACGCGCCAAAAGAAGTGATCATTCATCATTCTCCTACTCTTATCCCAATTACTTGGGGTCGATACAATATGTACTCTTCTTTCATAGCACATATTGTAAAAGTTATTGGCAATAATTTTATGACCGGCCGCCTGCCAGACGTCAACCCTCCTTGGGAATGTAATTGTTGACCAAATGGCATCAGATGGAGTTGACCCAGGTCGTTATATGGCTCTTAGTCGGCTTTTACGACATCCACGAGCAAAGTAAGGATTGGTAGTATTCGTAGCCGCTACCACACAGCTAAAACGCGCCAAAAGTATAACTTCAAAAATCTGTGGGTTTTATTTTATTTTTTATTACAGTGCAGTCTAATTTTAAATATAATATCTATTCTATTATATGTTGTATAAAAGTACAATTGGAAATTAAAATCTTATTTAAAAGTTACAGATGTCGAAACGTATATTACATACATTTTTGCATATACGAAGAAAATGTTTATAGAAATAGGATATAGAAAAAGGGGTTTTGTGAAAAAAAAAATTGAATTAATTAATATAGACACACTGTGATTAAGACCGAATTAATGCTTAATGTAAACTTAATTTGTCTTCTATGTAGACATGAGGTATTAAAAAGTCGGCGGCAGCCGTTATTCAGACGTCCATCTTCTGCTCAGTGTGGAACTACCTCGGAAGGATCGGCCCGCGGCTGTAGTCAGAGAAATTTCTACAGCGTGGTCCACCACTAAAAAACTTCTCCGAAGATCACCCTCTGAGATGAAATGAAAGTGCCGTCATCAGCTGTTTACCGATCCTATAAAGTGAATAGCAATTTAAAATGCATCAGCTATATTTTTTTTACCATTCTTCAATAAGAAATGTATTCTTATGTCTCCAAGCACTTTATAAGCATAAAATTAACGTACACCAATAATGCAATTTGTGTGGCAACCAATCACGATAACAGTTATCGTAAAGAGTTATCGTGATTGGGTGCCCTTGTGAGAATTGTGCCAGTCAAATTTTCATTTTTACTCATCCACTCAGAACTACTTCTTTGCAAATGGGTCGACCTTTCAAGCTCCTCTCTTTCAGCACAAGACAACTTTAAATCGGCTAAAAAAGATGACTTGGCTTTCTCATATAATTCTGGACTCAGATCAGGTTTTTCGCAGTTTGGTCCATAGTGAGCATCTTTCGATACAGCGCTGTGGCTCTTTTTCAATCTTAATTTAGGTTTAGCAATTAAACGGATTCTACGATTACAATTTTCCACTTTCGCGATCAAAGGATTAGGACTAGATTTAAATATTACTTCATGAGTTTTACTATGAATCGATCCTGTATTAAAAGACACAACAGCAGCTGCGCATCGGCCCGCATAAGAACCACGGGAAGAATAATTTACACGCTTACCCCCTACTAATTTGGCAATCACTGCGTTAAAACTTTCAACTATATTACTTGTACAATTATGAATTAAACTTCTAGAATGATATGACAGTCTTTTACTTAAAATATGTACCGCGTCCATTAATCCGCATCCAACAATTGCTGGAAGCAACCCAACAGGTTCTATTCGACGAGTATCAGGTCTACAGAAATACTCCTTGCAATATTGGTGATTACCAAATACGTGTTGTGGACCATTTAGGATATCTTCACTAAGATTTTTTATTTTTTCTTCGAGTGACTGATTTTGATCGCCCCAATATTTAATAGCGCATTTTACACCCGTTCTTAAACGCAAATACCTTTCTTTTAGGAATTTCCGCAATTCGCAAGGATACTTAGTGTCTTTCGACAGTTTCTCCAAGCTATTGCAGTAGTTTCGTAAAAGATGATTTTTGCATTCAATTTTCTCTACTGTTAAATTACCGTACGGTCGCGAATCTAATATTTTTTTATAAGTACTGGAATCGCCGTCTGCTACAAATTTATTATAAATTACACCGTGATCAACAATGGAACGTTTAAACCCCTCAACTATTATGGTCGATTCCATACCGGTAGATGATCCCGAATAATTCTTGAAACAACGGTGTTCCGAGGGCTGACTGTCGTTCTTTGCGGCTCGTGCACAAACTACGCAGTATTTATTTTTAACTCCAAAAAACAATACTTTATTAGTTTTAATGCCAATTATCGCAGCTGCGCCGGACAAGGCGGAAAAATTCTTACCATAAGATCTCTTGCTCCAACAACCGTCAACAGCAACAGATATTAATGGTGTACCATTTTTATCAACACTACCTATAGACACTGCGTACTCCGCTTCTTCCTTGACAGCTTCTGCCATGGAATGTGCTGCTGTCTTTTCCCACCAATCGCAAACCGTATTATTAATTTCATTGTATAATGAAGGTGACATGATTGGTAGGGCTACTGCGGCAGTTAATGTTTTTAACTGATAGTAGCTCCCACCAGATGATATGATACCAGATACAATTTGATGATTCACTTCCATTCTATCTTCTTTCTTTTCAATCAAACACACAGTAAATTTCATACTACACATACTACATTTCATGATGAGTTTTGAGTCCAGACCAACTTTTACTTCACCTATTATACTTAGGTAACTTAACTTACAATCCATTGGACCGTGGTCCCCTATGGCCTGAAGAGCTTTAAAAAAAAAGAAACGTCTACAACTCTACGCCCAACTTCCATTTCATCCACCTTTCCTTCTTGGTCGTTTTCAATAACTAGTTCCTGTAAAGAAAGATAATGGCTTGATTTTTTTTATAAAAAATAATTAAAAATTTAAAAAAATGCAAAAGAATTAATACAATATTAGGTTCCTGATGAATAGAAATTATAATTTCTTTACGCATTAGGTATTGTTTTTTTATGACGTCACCTATTTGAAAATAAATTTTCTTTTGAGAATGTAATTGAGAAGTATTTCGGTACTAAGGTGTTTGTCTCTCGATGAAAATAATAAATATTGCAAGAAAAATCTATAGGTAGGTATTGAGATTTTGTCTTCGCCCATCACTAACTAAGTAGTTTGTTTATTTATGTAACAAGTCTACAAGAATTACATATAACAACTTACCTCTATACAGCGCGTAGCATTGTTGCTCAGAGTCTCGGCCCCAAGGTTTTCTTTATTTTCAATACTGGAAATATTATTCATCAATATTATCCACTTTTTATTTATTTTGTACAACCCTAAGCCAGACGCTAGGCGCCTCGCGTCTGTTTGGCGGTATAGGTATGTCGACAAAGTTGCACTGTCGCCTACCTACTTCCACAATTTGATATTTAGACAATACTAGCCGACCCGGCGAACTCCGTATCGCCTTTTTTTTTAAAAAAATCCTATTATTTTGATATTACATACAGATACTTCAATTTTATTTATCAGTATAGATATAGATAATACAAACCAATATTTACATGTTATTGTAGGTATATGTCTGAATCGGGCGATCTAAATCATATGACATATTGTATTAGCTTTGTAATGTACCCTGTTCAAATGCGATAATAAATAAGTAGGGAGGAACTTACATTTTATTCCGAGATCTTTTGGCTTTCATATTTTTATAATGCGTACAAAACTTTCTTTTCCCTGGCATGACACTCAAATTCAATCAGTCCTGCGAAAAAAATAGCCTATGTTACTCAGTGATAATGTAGCTTTCGAATGATAAAAGAATTATCGGTCCAGTACTTTTTGAGTTTATTCGTTTCATACAAAAATCCAAATCTTTCCTCTTTATAATACCTATTAGTGTAGATATTGTATTTTTTACGATTTATATCTAGTTCCATCATGGTTTTCTTTCAGACATTCATTATATCGATACTTTCTACTAACTGAAAATAAATTAATTATA
The DNA here is from genome assembly GCA_905163515.2 of Lymantria monacha. Classification (NCBI taxonomy): domain Eukaryota; kingdom Metazoa; phylum Arthropoda; class Insecta; order Lepidoptera; family Erebidae; genus Lymantria; species Lymantria monacha. Next base: position 20,226,423 of record LR991102.1, on the reverse strand, counting down.
AAAATGTTATACTTACAGTTTTTTACAAAAAACACAAATTCACAATACGTAATTCTGCTGTCTGCAGCCGACAAGCGTGGTGTCGCGTTCACTTACAGAAAGGAACTGCCGTTAGTGACCACCGAGATTGCACGAATGAAACGAACGCTTTATCCCATACATTTGTGTATGAAAAATTTACCTTAAAATATATCTAGATTTTAGGGCTTTAAAAGAGGAAGTCTTTGTTTGTAAAGGTATAAAAAGAAGTATACAGCTATACTTATTGGTTTCTTCAGTGTTCAAAAAGTGTTTCTTTTTATCAATTTGTGTTGATTTATGGGCTTAAATCTTTAAAATACGAAGTCATGTTTTTGCATTTTTACTCAATTTTGTGCGTTTGTTGACGTTTATTATATAACAACCATTAGGTTTAAGAGTTTAATATAAGCATGAACATACTTATTGGTCTTTGATTGTAATATATACAAATTATCATTGATATCAATCATATGTAAATAGGTTAAATATGAAAAATCGTAACACTCTTTTCGGTGATTTTCACGATCTACACCCTTAAATAATCGAGGCGAGTCTCGGTCTTACCCGGTACCTACATCCTTCCACTTTCGCATTGTATATCTTCTTAACCAGACGTTCGGTCGGCATTCTATCTACATGTTCGAACCATCGGAGCATTCCCTTTCGCATCTTTACACCAATACTCTCTTTCATACCTACTCGCTCTCTTACGTCGTCGTTGCGAAACAACCAGATTGGTCACGTGCTGAAAGAAGGTGGAGTCAAGAGCCTCCGAAACCGGCGAGCGTGTATGAAGAGAATTATGAATGTTGAAGAAGCGAGTGAAGTATGCACGGATAGAGTTCTCTGGCACTCTGTTCTCTCTGCCTACCCTGCAAGGGATATGTCGTGATGGTATGTATGTATGTAAATAATCAAGATTGGGGTGAATTATATTCTATCTTCGTCACCACACTTGTAGATGTATATACAATTTCATTTAAAATAAAGTAATTTAATAAATAACGAGGCCAATAAGCTTCTTGCCGGATCTTCTCAACTTGAGGTCGTGTTCTGATCCGATGGTAAATTATTAGATTAAGTACTACGGAATATACGGCCCCTACTATTCAACAGTGTGGCCTTTCACAATGTTGACAGTTTTCTGTCTACAGCTTTAGACTGGTCCGTCCAGGGTAGTACCACACTTTAGCAAAAAAATTACGTCTGAGTAGAGGCAGTATGCTGTTGGACTCCGTTCGGCAAGCGAGAGAGCCGGAATCCAGGGTGTACTACCCTGGATTCCGGCATTTCACACTCTCTCAAAAGATCGACGTCTGAGTAATGGTAACGTGCTATTGTGCTTCGTTCGGTGAGTGAGAGAGCCGGAAGCCCAACTGGCTGGTTTTGTATTGGTAGGCAGCGGCCTAGCTATACCCTTGGTATTGCAAAGCTCCATGGGCGGCAGTAACACTTACCACCAGCAAGCAGCACACCTGTGCTGCTTGCTCGTATTCCACCACATGCAATAAAAAAATCAAAATTTTTGGGTAGGTAGGTTTTTGGAGGAAACTGAAGACTTGATACACGTCCTAACATAGGTATAGATTTTATTATACAGGGTGTAAGGTGACCGCTCCCGAAAGCAAAGACAGGTAACCCTACTAGTCCTACTTGTAATGATAGGCTAGAAAAAAAATCAATTCGGATAAAAAATAATTTTTTTTTCACCACGCGAGGTCGTTGACCTCTTGAACATATGATCGTGAGTTTTGAATAGATTGCGTCTTTTCTCATCTGAGTATAGTTACGCATTTTTTATCGAGTTATCGTTACATGGCACTGTCCTAATACGATGGAATGTGAAAAAAACTTAAAAATATTTGTGAAAAAAAAAAATTCTTTTCATCCTGATCGATTTTTTTCTAGCCTATCATTACAAGTAGGACTAGTAGGGTCACCTGTCTTTGTTTTTGGGAGCGGTCCCCTTCCACCCTGTATAATAAAATCTATACCTATGTTAGGACGTGTATCAAGTCTTCAGTTTCCTCATAATTAAGAGTTTTCAGCCAACATGTTAAGGTCTTTTTACGATGATGATAGTACAAATAGCTATTCCTAGAAAAGATCGAACCCAGGACACTCAGCATTAAAAGTAATTAATTTAGTATATAATCATACAGTACGCCGAACATAGTACAATTTTTTTCACGATAACACTCCACGCTAAGTAGATAATCCTTGTCTTGCGGGGGGTTCTTTACTTACATGCAATTATCGCAGGCAATTTACACACAGACTCAGAATAATAGTTTGTGGATCACACAAAGTGTTGTCCATTTTTTTTTGCGGTGTGCTATGGTTTGGTCACATCCCGCTAAATCCTTTAAAGCGCTCGACACCATAGACCAGTCCGGAACCCGGTATTTGTCGTCAGTGGCTACAAAGTATTCTCCTGCTTGAAAATTGAACCCAAGGCACTGGCACGATAGCTCGGAGTCTTAATCACTACTCGATCTGTGTAGTGAAATTCACTCTACTTGTATCGGCTTAATCCCGATATGGTTATCTTCGATCACATCTTATACGTCAATAATGTGAAACATCTTATCAAACAGTTGCTATAAAACTAAGAACGTCTTATCAATAACCATTTGTCACCATGAAACTGTTGGTACTCTTGCTAGTCTGTGTGCTTGCACAGGCCAAACATGAACAATATATTGGGTGAGTATTTTTTATAAAACATAATTCAAGAATTTTTATTTTTTTAATTTCCCATATAGGTATATTGGTAATAGCTGTAATCTTTTTACTATATATTTTGAAAATAAAAAATAAATCCTACTTCGAAGAGCATCATATATACTTAACAAATAAAAAAATATACAAAAAAAGTAACTTAAAATATAAGACTAGCCTGTTAAGTTTCTTGCTGGATCTTCTCAGGAATACTTTTAATAATTTTTATATTTCAGTTGATATCTATTGATTTTTGTTATCTAAATCACAACCATTTGAAAAATATTTATAAAAATCAACGAATGGTTTAATTGAACTAATCTTCAAAATTTATTTACAATATTTTTCTCATTTTCACAATAACAATGATGGTGATTAATATAACTGTTCTTTTGGGTATTTATATTTGTGAAGTCTTTTTAATTTAATTTTTTCTCAATTAATAATAACTTAAAAATACAATGTGTCTCTTTACTTTGCTTTACATCGCTTGATTGCTTTCAAATGTCTAATGACTAGATTGTCGCTTTTTTTAAATAAAAATAAATAATATTATTCTATTCTCTTTTAGATGGAAGTCCTATTACATCGGACTTTCTACGCCAGAGCATTTTGAAGTTCTAAAGAGTCTTGAACAAAACTATGAAGTGGACGTTTTGAGCCACCCCCTCATCGGGCGTGAAGGCGTAGTTTTGGTCAAACCAAAGTATCTAGATTCATTCATCAATGAAGTTGAAGCTGCAGGAATTACCCACAGAATTCATGTGGATGATGTCAAAAGGTGAATTATATTAGATTTATTATCATCTTAGCTGCAAGACCCTATTTAAGTTCGAGCTTCCTTCACAATGGGAGTGAAAATGAGCTACCATACCGTGCTGGTAGGGTGGGTTGGTATAGACTTTTATTTCGAATAATCCTTCTATTCATCATGCTCCTACTTTATCCCAATTACTTGGGGTCGATACAATATGTACTCTTCTTTCATAGTACATATTGTAGAAGTTATTGGCAATAGTTTTATAACGGCCGCCTGCCAGATGTCAACCCTCCTTGCGAATGTAATTGTTGACCAAACGACATCAGATGGTGTTGTCCCAGGATATTATAAGGTCGCCGAGCGGACCACCGAAGACAAAGATCGGGTACCGGTGGTCCGCTCGCACGGCGAAGAGAGAGGATTTTACGGTGGGTCTATGGTATCACGCGCCGCCTTCTCCGTCACCCCGGACCGATTTGGCGGGGCGAGACGCACCCATAGCCCACCAATAAAAAAAAAAAAAAAAAAAAAGGATATTATAAGGTCGTAATAATCCTTCTATTCAATATATGTTATCTGCGTATTATATTCCTTAGTCGATACCCACGAACAATAAAGGGGCAGATAAATTTTATTCTTCGTCTGTCACCACATAGAATGATTTCTCATCATCATCATCTTGCTCTTATCCCAATTACTTGGGGTCGACGCAATATGTCATGTTCCTCCATACAGTCCTATCAGACGTCATCTCTGCAGTCACTCCCTGTCTATCCATGTCATACCTCACGCAGTCCATCCATCTTTTCTTTGGTCTTCCTTTACCCCTAAAGCCTTCAACATTCATATTTAAAACTTTCCTCACAACATTTCTTTCATCCCGTCTCATCACATGTCCATACCATGTTAACCTTTCACTCCTTAACTTTTCCGTCACTGGCGCAACTTTCAAACTTCCTCTTATATGCTCATTTCTTATTTTATCTAATCTCGTCACACCACACATCCATCTCAACATTCGCATCTCCGCTACATGCAGTCGTCTCTCATCCGTCGCTTTTATCGCCCAACATGCTGATCCATACAGTACAGCAGGTCTTATTAGGGTTTTATATATTTTACCCTTTAATTTAGGGGGTACTTTGGGGTCGCATGTTGTACCCGTGACCTGCCGCCATTTCATCCATCCCGCATCCATTCTGTGTTTCACCGCACGATCCAGGTCGCCATCGCTTTGGATAAGAGAACCGAGGTATCGAAAATCCGAGCATACTGGTATAGGTACTCCATCTAGAGATATGGGTGTAAAATTGGAGAGACCGCCGAAATCGCAGAACATGTACTCTGTTTTAGGTCTGCTGATTTTCAAGCCAACATTCTCCAATTTACAGCGCCACTTCTCCAGCATGCTCTGTACCTCAAGTCCTTCTTCTCCGACGAGAACAATGTCATCAGCGAATAGCATGCACCAGGGTGCCTCTTCCTGTATCTCCGATGTTAACGCATCCATTATCAACAGGAAGAGGTAAGGACTTAACGCCGACCCTTGGTGCAAACCCACCTGCACACTGAACTCGTCGGAGTCTCCAGCCGCTGATTTTACGTACGACCTAGATCGTTGGTACATAGCACAGATTAACCTAGTATACTTCACAGGCACACTTTTCTCTTTCAGTGCCCACCACAAAACTGTCCTCGGTATTCTGTCGTAGGCCTTCTCGAGGTCAACGTATACCATATGCAAGTTTTTATGTGCACCACGATATTTTTCGCACAGTTGGCGCAGTGCAAATATGGCATCCGTTGTCCCGCGGCCCGGCATAAAACCGAACTGGTTTTGGGTGATCTTGCTTTCTTCTCGCAATCGCTTCTCAACCACTTTTTCCCACACTTTCATACTATGTGACATGAGCTTTATTCCCCGATAACTGCCGCAGTCCTGAACATCACCCTTGTTTTTAAAAATGGGCACTAGCGCACTACTGCACCATTCATTGGGAATTACTTCATCCTGCAGCAACTTATTGAGGAACAAAGTCAGCCACATATATCCATCCTCACCCAAAACTTTCCATACTTCCACTGGTATACCGTCCGGCCCTACAGACTTTCCGTTTTTCATACTTATCACTGCCTTTCTTACCTCATCTATTGTAATTTCTTTTACTAGACCGACGTTCTCAGGCACATCTTTTAACTCTCCACTCCATAAATTCTCTTCATTCATTAATCTTTCAAAATATTCCTTCCAACGCTGCCTTATTTCCTCGTCTTTTATTAAAACTTTACCATCTCCATCTTTCATGCACTTGACATGCCTAATATCTCTCGCTCGTTCCTCTCGGGCTTTCGTAATACGGTACAGCGCCTTTTGTCCTCGAGGCCCATCTAACGAATTATAAATTCTGTCTTGGGCCTGGGTTCTCGCTGTAGCTATTGCCCGTTTAGCTTTTTTCTTACATTCCTTGTATTCAATATTTTTCGCTTTCTTCAACCTTTCATTATCTTCTTTCTGCCACGCTTTAAACTTTTCCTTCTTTTCTTTCAGAATCTTTTGTACATCTTCATTCCACCACCATGTATCTCTATCAATTATACCCTTCCCTTTCGTTTCTCCTAGTATTACTTTAGCCGTACTCCTAATACAACTAGCTATATCATTCCAACTTTCATTCACAGATTTATCCTTCATATCTTTCATTTCATTCATTTTAAGAATCATACTTTGTTGAAATCGACTTGCATACTCTTTTCTTTCCAGCATACTCCATCTTACCTTAGGAGGGGGTCGGTTTTTGCGTTTAATAGCGCATGTTTTTATTTTGATATCTAGTATTAGAAGCCTGTGTTGTGATACTAGAGCCTCACCTGGCAGCACCTTACAATCCTTTACAGAACTGAATTTACTTCTTTTGACAAGAAAGTAGTCAATTTGCGTACAGTGGTTACTACTTTTGTAGGTAATAAGGTGCTCATCGCTTTTCTGGAACCACGTATTTACGATAGCCAGCTGAAACGACGAGGCTACTTGAAGCAGCGTCTCACCACCAACATTCCGCTTTCCATACCCCCATCCTCCATGCACTCTTTCATAACTATCATTTGCTGCTCCAACGTGTCCATTAAAATCGCCTCCTATACATATCTCCTCACTTTCTGGAATACCAATCATAACTTCATCGAAATCCTGCCAGAACCTTTCTTTCACTTCATCCTTACATCCGGCTTGGGGTGCATACGCGCTAATAACATTGAGTATCACATTTTCCAAAACTACTTTCACCACTATTAACCGATCATTCACCCTTGTTACGCTCGTCACACATTCCTTCAAACATCTATCTAACACTATTCCTACACCATTCCTTTTACCATCGCTGCCACTATAATAAAACTTGTATCCTTCACCAATTTCTCTAGCTCTAGTACCCTTCCATCTCGTTTCTTGCAGACATGCAACATTTATTCTTCTTCTTTTTAGCAAATCCGCCAACTCCCTTCCTCTTCCAGTCATTGTTCCAACATTCCAACTTGCATACCTCATTCTGATCTCTTTCATACAAAGGGCTCGCTTCTTACGTCGCACCCGCCCGTGATGCAACAACCCTTGTCCATTTTCCACAGAGACCGGGTGCTGCCCCTGCGCGTCGCCTGCGGGGTACGCCCTAGCCCTGTCCTCATTCACTCTATTTTTCCACATATTGCAATAGTTTTGGCAATGGTTTTTATGACCGGCCGCCTGCCTGACGTCAACCCTCCTTGGGAATGCAATCGTTGACCAAACGGCATCAGATGGTGTTGGCCCAGGTCGGTGTAGTGCTCTTAGTCGTCTTGTACGACACCCACGAGCAAGTAAGGGTTGGTAGTATTCTTAGCCGCTACCACACGGCAACATAGAATGATTTCTAATTCTCTTAAATAAAATCCCTTGTAGTGATGGGTGAAGAATACTATAGACTCCTTTCTTTAGAATAGAAATCGTAAAAATCGGATAAGGTTCCACAAAAAGAAAAAGAGTAAGTGGCAATAATTTCCTAGTAAGCTTATAACACCAACTTCGTTCCCCAAAACTTCCTGCTAAGAATGGTGCTTCGCGTTATCCTATCCTTGGTAAAACCTCTATAATTAATATTCAATAAGCTGATGGGTTAATATCACCCATAAGTTATACTATTCTTGTTATGTTTTTATAAGGCCTAGATATCTAGGTCTTATAAAAATATAACGAGAATAATATTAGTTAAAAAATTCGGGGGTATCTGGCATCAAAAAATCATTACACGACATCACATCTCCCGAGCATTTCAAATTGTACCCACGCTACTGGCGCTTCGTAGAGTGGCGATTATCGAATAACCTTATTAGTAATTGTATTTTCCAGCCATTTGGGGTTGAAATTCTCGTATTTTTGGGTCCGAAGGATTATAGTTTTTACAAAGAAATCAAGAAGAGATTAATCGATATTGCACGTGATTAGAAGGCTGGCTTATATTTTGCACAAAAGATTAGCATTTGCCATTCATCGTACTGATGCTGCAAGTATTTTGAGCACATAACCAGCGGACAGATAGAGATTTTTTTTTAATTTTACGCCCCGCTTTTTTATTATCTATTTTGTAAATATTATATTTTATTACTCGATAATTTCTTTTAAGGAAATCACATAAATAAATTTGTTATATAGTAATTATAAATATATAATATAGATATTTATGGACATACTGACACGAAGGTACTTGATTATTTATAATATTATTATAATTCCGTGTCGTTATCATATCCTAAAATATGTCACCGCCCTTTTCTCAGTATTGTGGTATAATAATAACGAACTCTTTCGCGTTAAAAATAGTGCTGTACAAATTAACCAAATACTAGTATCTTTTCTACTTGACAAGTCAAGCCATTCAATTATGCAATTCTTAGTCCATTGTAACATCCATACATCAGCCCGTAAACGCCCACTGTTGGACAAAGGCCTCCCCACGATAATGCCCCATTCATAACGGTCCTGTGCCACCTATAGCCAACGGTTGCCTGCGACCTTCATGATGTCGTCAGTCCATTGTAACATTTCGGTGAAAAACCTAAAACTCAGAGCTATGATTTTAATATTTAGGCCTCTATTGCTTCACTATTAAGTAGAAAATGGCTGATTATTAGTTTTAAATAAGATAAAAAATAAAGTTTACTAACATATATCTAATAATTAATCGCTTGATGATGTGTTATCAGTTATTAGCTAACATGTTTTCAACGTTATTGTTTAATTATTAGAAATCTATAATTTACATTTACTGATATATATTTTTTCTTTTTTTTTTTGATGTGATGATATTTGTATTGTGGGGGACTTTACAAAGATATAATTAACGCAGACAAATTACACTTTGTGGATCGCACAAAGTACTGCCCTACGTAGGAATCGAACCTATGGCTCTGCACGGAAGCTATCTTAACCATTACGCCATCTGTACAATAATAAAAAGGTATGCTGTTGTTTAAGAACATGTCACTATCCCAGACTCTCCCGTGGAAATCATAAAACGTGACTACTAGTTCGCTAAGAAAAACAGCACCATCATATCAGTATCATTATTGATGTTTTATACATACATACATACATACCATCACGCCATATCTCTTACAGGGTAGGCAGAGAGAACAGAGTGACAGAGAACTCTATCCTTGCATACTTCACTCGCTTCCTCAACATTCATAATTCACTACATACACGGTCGCCGGTTTCGGAGACTCTTGACTTCACCTTCCTTCAATACGTGACCAATTTGGTCTAGGTAGGTTAGTCTTGGTCTCCCCCGGTACCTACATCCTTCCACTTTCGCATTGTATATCTTCTTAACCAGACGTTGATGTTTTATATATACCAGGAAGCTTACAATACTTCTTTGTTACGTTGATCTTCTCAGTTTGTGGTCGTGGTTCCGATGGTAGATTAATTTGAATTTATTAAAAAAAAGGGACTTATGCATAATAAATGATTTGATTTGGACTTTATTTTCTATAAAATAAGTTTCATTATAAACTAAATGATTGAACTTATTGTCCGTTTTATTTTAGCCAACTTGACTACGAAGATGTAATTGTTGATGAACATAGAAAGGATCGTATGGCAAGAAATGGAGGTCAACGCTTACCTTATGATAGCTATCAAGAAATTGAGGCGGTATGTTTTATATATTAATAAGTATCATCATCATTCTCCTACTCTTATCCCAATTACTTGGGATCGATACAATATGTACTCTTCTTTCATAGTACATAATGTAAAAGTTATTGGCAATAGTTTTATGACCGGTCGCCTGCCAGACGTCAACCCTCCTTGGTAATGTAATTGTTGACCAAACGGCATCAGATGGAGTTGGCCCATGTCGTTATAAGGCTCTTAGTCGTCTTTTACGACATCCACGAGCAAAGTAAGGGTTGGTAGTGTTCGTAGCCATTAATATATTGAGTATATAGAATTAATTTCACATCACACCTAATTAATTTCTTACTCAACCGCACGAAACCTATGAAAGAGGTTTTCCATAAAATTTTTGGGTTTTTTAGGAAATTAGGTCATCATAATCATTCTCTTGCTCTTATATCAATTATTTTGGGTCGTCGTTATATGTATTCGTACATATTGCAAAAGTTATTGGCAATAGTTTTGAAAACGGCCGCCTGTCTGATGTTAATTCCTCTACAGTGATTTATGATGTTTACGCGATTATTACATATTTGAAATAAAACTATTTTTACGGATTTTATCGCTTTCATAGTCACGGGAGGACTTCTCCTCCCATGACCATGAATGCTGTAAAGTGTTCAAAACGTCAGGAAATCAAAAATCAAATACAAACGCAATCGTCATCATCGTCATCACAGCCCATAAATGTCCCACTGTTGGGCTCGGGCCTCCTCCGTAATGGGAGGGAAATTAACCTACTATACCACGCTGGACAGACGTGTTGGTATAAGGCTTTCTTTCGAGTTTTCCTTCTCTCGCATAGATGTTATATGCGTTTTATATCCCCTAGACGTCTCGTACGATCACCCACGGGTAAGATAAGGGGTGGTGAATTGTATTCTTACTCCGTTACCACACGGATAAAACGCGATAGAATCTGTAAAAATAGTTTTATTTCAAATGTTAATCCATATTGGGAATGTAATTGTTGATCTGGTCACGAATTTCATTTTCAGCATCAATGAGTTAGCTCAGGCCAATAAAAGTACATAGTCACATTTTACGACTTCCACTATCAAAGTAAGGGTTAGATTAGGTTAGCTTAGTATTTGTAGCCGCCATAATACAGCACATAGAAATTTAGTAGGTAGTATAGTAGATTATTATAGGTAGACCACCTATAAATTTAAAAACTCTTAAAACCTCTGAAGGTTTACGGCCTGTAAAGTTTAATCGATTAATATTAGCACAAGAAGGTCAAATATCTATAAGTTTAGTACAAGTCAAAATAATGAAGACTTTTTTGGAGTTTACTCCTTAAGAATTGATTTTCATATAAGGCGCCCGGTATTAGAAAATTTGAGGAGTAAAATATAGTGATCGAATGACCTCGATACGTTTTGGTGCGCAACCTATTCTGCGCACCTTTCATTTTCTGACCTGAGATAATACTTCACTGAACAGTTTTAATAAATATAAATAAAAATATATATATTATTTTTAGTCAAATGAGCTTTTTCCGCGGCTGTTTTGATAATCGTACTTAAGGAGTAAACTGCAGTCGTGCGTCGGAGCTGACATACACACTTTTTTTTTGATAGCACCACCTTGCAATAAGAAAATAATCCTTGTAATGCGGGGGACTTTAAAAATATGCAATTAACGGAGACAAATTACACTCAGACTCAGAACAACACTTTGTGAATTACCAAAGTATTGTCCTGCGTAAAAATCGAACCGTCGTCACCAGCACGGAAGGTCGGTATCTATACCACTACGTCATCTGTGCAGTCAAATATTATAGCATTTTGTTGGTTTGTCAAATGATACAAGAATATTACCGACAATACACACAATAATTTGGTAGATGTATATTTATTTAAAATACACCGTATACGACGAAGTAAGAATACAATGACCGCTGTTTTGTTTATATCCTTATCTGTTTTATTTGAGATTTCCACCTATGTATTGACTCATCACGATATCTTTGGAATATGGTTCCTGGGCCTATATAGGCCTGCAGACTTTAAATTTGTTAGGAATATTCCTTTCGGCAAGTAAAGGTCAGCTAAGAACGGATTTTACGATATTTTACCCGCAAGGGGGTTGCTGGGGTACCGAAGTCAAAGATCTGGTACCGGTGGTCCGCTCGTACGGCGAAGAGAGGAGTTTTACGGTGGGTCTATGGGGTCACGCACCGCCTTTCCGTCACCCCGGATCGATTTGGCGGGGCGAGACACATCCATAGTCCACCTAAAAAAAAAAAAGGAGGTTGCTGGGGTGTAAAAATCACATTTTTTAAATATAGCGCCTACAGCCTTAAATTTCGGTTGGCATATTTGTGTTACCATACAGAGGTAAACAAAGATCGGGTTTTTAAAAATTCCACCCCTAAAGGGGATTGCGTAGGTGTTAACCCAAAAAATCTACATTTTCCAATACTGCCCCTACGGACCTGGAGTTTAGTCTTGTGGACTTTCTTTCTGCCTTGTAAACATCAGATGAAGTAGGATTTTAGAAATTCTGTGATGTAACCGAAGCGAAGCGAGGGTGGGTCGCTAGTTAGCTATATAAGGCGATGAAAGACGCAAGCAGATAAGATTACTACAAACCTATAGGTCAATTGCCCTCTCACTACGGAGCCGGCTCATGCTAAATAATGATGATGAATCTTCGTTTGATTAAATCAAGAAAATAAAAAACATACCTAATACTAAAAAAACTAAAGCATTTGTTTGGTTACACTAGTGTAAAGACTCATTTGTTAAAATTTTAATAAGACTATAGAAGTTAGTAATATTACATTTTAGTTAAAAGTTTATCAAATGTGATGCAGCCACGAATACGAATGGAGCAGTGACCATAAATATGAATAAAGCAAATAGAATTTAGAGTAATGATAAAGAGAGAATACCTCTTTTTTTTTGGCGGCGGGCTAGTCACGTTCGGCTAAATCCGTCCGGGGCGACAGATGAAGTGGCGCACGACCCCATAGTCCCGCCCCGCAATGTACCTCTCGACGCCGTGCGAGTAGGCCACCGCAACCCGGTCTTTGGCGTCGGTAGCCCACCCGGTGGTTTACCCTTGCGGGTAACCTCTCGTGTCGAAGCCGCGATGACCAGTAGGTCTCGATATCAGGGCGTCGTCCTCTCGCGGTGGCTTCGCTTCTGGGCGACCAGACTAATCCCCGGTCCGGTCACCCGCTGCCTCGGCTAGGGAAAGAGGGAATACCTAACGTTCTGTATAATGAGAAATTTCACTCATGTGAAACTGCAAGTCAATGCTTTCAGATTGAAATTTACTCAATAGAAAACCACACTGAATAATAATAAAATTTCACATTATCACATTAGATTGCATGATGTTTACAGATTAACGACTACGTGGACTATATTGGACAGCAATACCCCAACGTCGCTACCGTTGTTGAGCCTGCCAGGTCTTTTGAAGGACGTCCCATCAAATACGTAAAGATCTCCACTACAAATTTTGAAGATACAAGTAAGCCTGTTATCTTCATTGATGCCGGTATCCACGCTAGAGAATGGATTGCTATTCCACCAGCTACCTGGGCTATTCATAAGTTGGTTGAAGATGTTACTGAAAGTGATTTGTTGGACAGATTCGATTGGATCATTCTGCCAGTCGTCAACCCTGATGGATATAAATTCAGTCATACAACTGTAAGTATATTAAATATGTATTTTAATTTATGTTAGTTTTGGCACATTTATTTCGAGAGATTATTGAGGCGTAGTAAATTTTGTTACCGAATTTTTGATTACATATAATAAAAGGTTGCGCTTATTTGAAGATATCCGGGAAGAAAGTTGTAAATAACATAATTTATAGACATGTAATTCAACTTGTATTACTGTTTTACTTCTAATCGTCTGCAAATTCGCAACTTAGGCAAATTTTGAAAGTTTTCTTTTCTCATTTTTGTACCTGCCTTCATTGAAACTAGGTTTGCTGAAAGATTTTGACACAGAACGCTATATCAACTTAATTTCCAAAAAGTTCTTTAGAGAGTTTGTTAAAACATTCAATATGTACTCTTCTTTCATAGTACATATTGTAAAAGTTATTGGTAATAGTTTTATAACCGGCCGCCTGCCTGGCGTCAATCCTCCTTGAGAATGTAATTGTTGACCTAATGGCATCAGATGGAGTTGGCCCAGGTCGTTATAAGGCTCTTAGTCGTCTTTTACGACATCCACGCGCAAAGTAAGGGTTGGTAGTTTTCGTAGCCGCTGCCACACAGCAATTCTGGATATATATAAAACTTAATAATCCTTCACATTCTTTCCATTACGGGACCCGAGACTGATATTTCTGAAACCGTTGAGCAAGAAATTGGCACAATAGTATTTTGGATAGATAAGTGGTCATGGCAATTGATTTTAAAGGTTTTATTCTACCGCAATAGCATTTTTTATTTAAATATTTATATTTAATGTCCAGATTTCTGTTTAAGTATTCATATGTAATTTATTTAGATTTTTAAACCACTCTTAAGACACACATATGTTCTTATTTTCAGACACGCATGTGGAGAAAGACTCGCTCTACAGATCAGCATATTTTGAGCTCCATGTGCCCCGGAGTCGATGGCAACCGTAACTATGATTTCTACTGGAACACTGTGGGCACATCAAATAATCCCTGTGCTGATAACTTTGCTGGAAGTGCACCCTTCTCAGAAGTTGAGACCAGAGTTGTTAGAGACATTATTCAAGAATATTTAAGTCGTATGGCGTTGTATGTGACCATTCATAGTTACGGAAGCATGATCTTATACCCTTGGGGACACGATGGTTCTCTATCGCAAAATGCTCTTGGATTGCATACAGTTGGTATTAATATGGCTGATGCTATAACTGCAATGGCTCTGCCTAACTTCCCTCGTTACGTTGTCGGTAATTCTGCTCTTGTATTAAATTACGCAGCCGCTGGTGCTGCTGAAGATTATGCACATCAGGAAGGAGTACCACTATCGTACACTTATGAACTGCCAGGTCTCAGTTCAGGCACACAAGGATTTATTCTTAACCCAATCTATATTGAGCAAGTCTGTAGAGAGACTTGGGAAGCTCTTGTAGTTGGTGCAAGAAGAGCTGGTGATTTATTTACGCCATAGATGATGATAATTTGACTTAGAGTTTAATGTATTGATCTGTTATATATGTGTCTGTAATTAAATTAAAAATTGTAATAATTGAAATTAATTTATTTTGCGATTTCAGTTCCCAATTTCTTATTGCAATATTTTTTAAACACGGTTTCATTTGTTATCGTTCTCCTAATCTTACTACTCACATAGTCTATATCAATCTATATATCTACATGAACTATTGAAGAAAGAAAGACAAAAAAATATTTTGCTCTCGTTAAAAACTAATGAAAATAAACTGAACTAAAGAAAATAACTTCTGGTATAAAATGACCTTAACGAAATACAAAAAAGGCTATTTATTGGCTCAGCTTCAGCTATTATATTTTATAAAATAGCGCTGATATTTTGCCAAAACCCATATATACCACAAGTTGATGAAAAACTAAATACATTGAAAATGTTCACGCGCTATTCATTCGTGACCACATGATATTGCTTTAAAATTCAATGTACAGGATTGATTGAAGAAACTGCCTAATCAAAATAAGTTAGCAATATATTTTAAAACGCATTTTTTTTTGATATCACTAATATCACAGTGCATGAATAAACTGTTGGTATTAAATTGTATGTATCAAAACATTATCATCATCATCGTCATCATTTCAGCTCATATATGTGCCACTGTTGAGCGTGAGCGTCCTTCATAATGGGAGGCAAATTTACCTTACTATTAGTAGTGGTAGGACCACGCTGTTGACAGTTTTCTGTCTACAGCCGCGGGCCGGTCCGTCCGGGGTGGTACCACACTCTCACAGTTTTTTTTTTTCTGCGTCTTAGTTGTTAGCCTCAGATGGCTATGACAACTTTACCCTTTACTGTGGGTGAGCGCTGAGGGCTCTCAACCCGTACTCTCACAGTAGATCGACGTGTGAGTTATGGCAATGTGCTGTTGTGCTTCGTTCGGTGAGCGAGAGAGCCGGAATCCCAACTGGGTGGGTTTGGGATTTATATTGGTAGGCAGCGACCTAGCTATACCCTTGGTATCGCAAAGGTTCATGGGCGGCAGTGACACTTACCATCAGGTGTGCTGTTTGCTCGTTTGCCACCAAAAGCAATAAAAAATATTAAAAAGATCAAGGTGGTCATACGTGTTGATATAGGGTTTTGTTTCGTTTATATCCCATAGTCGTCTCGTACGATCACTCACGGGTAAGAAGGGTGGCGAATTGTATCTTATATTTATTTATATATATATATATATACACACATACACATACACATATCATCACGCCATATCCCTTGCAGGGTAGGCAGAGAGAACAGAGTGCCAGAGAACTCTATCTTTGCATACTTCACTCGCTTCCTCAACATTCATAATTCTCTTCATACACGCTCGCCGGTTTGGGAGACTCTTGACTCCACCTTCCTTCAGTACATGACCGATCTGGTCTAGGTAGGTTAGTCTCGGTCTCCCTCGGTACCTACATCCTTCCACTTTCGCATTGTATATCTTCTTAACCAGACGTTCGTTCGGCATTCTTTCCACATGTCCGAACCATCGGAGCATTCCCTTACGCATCTTTACACCAACACTCTCTTTCATACCTACTCGCTCTCTTACGTCGTCGTTACGAATGCGGTCGGTCAGCCTAACTCCACAGAAATTTTTCGCAGAGATCGCATTTCGACCGCATTAATTTTACTTTCATACTCTTTTCTGCATACCCAACTCTCGCTTCCATACAGTAATGTTGGGACAAGCACTGCGTTATGTATTGCTACACGTGCCTTCTGGCTGAGGCGATGGCTGCCGAGAAGTTGCCCCAACGCTCCGTTCACTCTATTTCCCGCATTCACTCTTCGCTCTATATCAGTGGTGTACCTTCCATCTCGGCTAAATCCACATCCAAGATATACAAATTCATCCACTTGCTCTAGTACACTTATGCTGTTGCGCTTCGTACGGTGAGCCAAAGAGCCGGCAGCCCATCTTTATGGGTGAGTTTGGGGTTTTTATTAATAGGCAGGAGCCTAGCTATATCCATGGTATGCAAAGTAAAGGTCAATGGGCGGCCGTAACACTTACCATCAGGTGTGCTGCTTGTTTGTTTGCCAACATTAGCAATAAAAAAAAGGAGTACCTACTAGTTTCATATTGTTTAGTTGAACATAAGGGAGTTCAATACAATATAATAAAACTCCAGCGTTGCTATTCAATTTTTTTATATTGCTGAAAGAGACGTTATAAAAATGTGTTTATTGGTTGGAGAAGTGTTAAAGAGTAGTAACAATTATAATATAGGGGTAATTTAATATTGAAAGTGAAAATACTGAAAGTGCCTATACGAATGATGATAGCAATATGTAGTTTTAAATTCATGTAACAAAGCTTAGGCATCGAATACTTAAAACATTAAAGGAAGACAAAATTAAGGCTGAGCATGAACACATATCAAGTATATTAATGTTTTTTTATTGCTTATGGTGGCTAATGTTTTTTATTGCTTATGGCAAACGAGCAGACAGCACACTTGCTGGTAAGTGACACTGCCACCCTTGGAGCTTTGTAATAAAAAGGGTATAGCTTGGCTGCTGCCTATCAATACAAACTCCAAACCTAACTCAGTTGGGGTTCCGGCTCTCTCGCTGACCGAACGAAGCGCAATAGCACATTGCCATACTCAGACGTCGATCTTCTGCGAGAGTGTGGCTGGCTGCGGCTGTAGATAGAGAACTGTCCACAGCGTGGTCCTACCACTATTAGTATGTTAATTGTCGAATAAGGATAAATATCCATTATAATATGATTGTGCATTGCAAACTATCATCATCATCATCATCATCACAGCCCATAAATGTCCCACTGTTGGACTCGGGCCTCCTCCGTAATGGGAGGGAAATTAACCTATTATACCACGCTGGTCAGACAATTACAGAAAAGATGGATGGACTGCGTGAGGTATGACATGGATAGACAGTAACGTTGACTTATCTTGTTTTACTTCGCCTAAAAGGCGAAGTACATCTGAATGACGGCCAACTTAGACCAGCTTGACAAGGACTGGCTTCCTTCGAGATAACTGACCCCTTCTATAATAAGTAAAGTGTATAATAAATAAAGTGTATAAAGATGAACTTGCCATCATACTGCACTGTTTACCAGGCAGAATTGCTGGCAATATGCGAAGTCGTTAGGGTGGCCACACAAGAATATCATGAGCCCTGCGCAGTGCTCAGTGACTCCAGAGCAGCCCTATAGACGGTGGTCAATAATGACTCAACACACCGCCTTGCTGTCAAGACGAGGACATATATGATGGAAGCCCAAAAACACCACAGGGCAATCGAGCTGCTCTGGATAAAGGCCCATATCGGAATAGCTGGAAACGAGCGCGCCGACCAACTGGCGAAGGACGCCGCACTTCGTTCAAAAAAGAAAGCCATCTACTACCATTGTCCCGTTTCCTACGCTAAACGAGAAATCAGGAAAAGAGCGCAACATGAGTGGAACAAAAGATACCTGACAGGCTCGACGGCGGGAGTCACGAAACTGTTCCTGCCTAACGCTGTTGACGCCTACAAAATTGTGAAAAGCCTGGACATCAACTCGACCATCACACAGGCACTCACGGGACACGGTGGTTACTCCGCATACGTATACAAGTATAAGTGCAATGACAGTCCATCCTGTGCCTGTGAACCGGAGGTAGAGGAAACGGTGTTGCTCCTTCTATTTGACTGCCATATACACAGCATTAGAAGGTGCAACACCGAAAATCTACTAGACACCAAAATCACACCACTCATAATATCTGAAATAATGACTAAAAAACCAAGCCGAACAATACTTTTAAAATTCTGCACCTCCATAACTAAATACTCACTTTACAGAAATAAACAAATAAGAAAAGTTTAGGTAATCTCTAATCATGTTAGAGGTCTTGCGGTGCTGGGTCAAAGCCCGGTACAAAAAAAAAAAAAAAAAAAAAAAAGACATGGATAGACAGGGAGTGACTGCAGAGATGACGTCTGATAGGACTGTATGGAGGAAGATGACATACTGCGTCGACCCCAAGTAATTGGGATAGGAGCAAGATGATGATGATATATACATATATGTATATATTATTTATTTATTTATTTTATATACTTTTTTTTTATTTATTTATTGCCATACCTTACCCTACACTAGAGAAATAAATCTTGTATTGCGGAGGACTTTACGAACATATAACTAAAGCAGACAAATTAAAGTTAGACACAGAACAAGAGTTTGTGGATCGCACAAAGTATTGGCGTGCATGGGAATCGAACCAACTACACTAGCACGGTAGATCGGTATCTTAAACACTCCATCTGTGCAGGTAACATATATAAACACAGCATATACAAACACAAGTTTTTGATTTTGGTTATTAATGACATCGAATGCCTTCCTTCTATTTCATAGTCATCCATTCATATTTTATTTAGGTGATTATTTATTTACTAATTAATCGGTTACTAATTATTCGTGTGGTGACGGCGTTAGAATACAATTCACCACCCAGTATCTTACCCGTGGGTGATCATAAGAGACGACTTAGGGATGAAATACGCATATAACATCAATACAAAGAGAAGGAAAAACTCGAAAAAATATCCCTATACCAACACGTCTGACCAGCGTGATATAAGTAGGTCAATTTCTCTCCCATTACGGAGGAGGCTCGAGCCCAACAGTGGGACGTATAGGGGCTGAAATGATGAATTAATAAGTTAGGCCGCTCCAGAAGTACATTTGAAATATTTCCTTGAGGATATTTAACATATTTCATATATTAGGCTATCGTTATCTTTTCAGAAGTCTAAAAATTAAGTCATAAAATGTACTGAATTGATAAGTTGTGGATTAAATGATATCATTAAATCTATGCATTAACCAACTATGTACGTAGTTGCGGCTACGAATACTACCAATTCTTACTTTGTTCGTAGATGTCATAAAAGACGACTAAGAGCCTTATAACGACCTGGGCCAACTCTATTTAATGCAGTTTGGTCAACAATTACATTACCAAGGAGGGTTGACGTATGGCAGGCGGCTGGTCATAAAACTATTGCCAATAACTTGATTTGAAAGAATAGTATATATAGTATCGACCCCAAGTATTTGGGATAAGAGTAGGAGAATATTGATGTATGTAGTTTCATCACGCGTCAGCAGAACATCTTTGCGTTATTTATTTCTGCAATGTTATACTTTAAGTTAATGACCAGCTGTGTGAAATATCTTGGATTCGATTTCCATATATGAAAAACTTTTTGCATTGTTTGTTTGTTGAATCCTGCCATTTAGTTAACAGAGGATGGTTGAATTTCATTGACCACAACCACGAATATTTATGCTGTTTACGATATAAAGCCGTAAGAATACAATTGACAGCTCCCCATCTCCATCTTACCCGTGGGTGATCTAATATCATAAGAGACGACTAAGGGATGTAGTAAGCGCATACAACATCTATGCAAGAGAAGGAAAACTCGAAACAAAACCCTATACCAACACGTCTCACTAGCGTGGTATAGTAGGTTTTCCCTCCCATTATGGACGAGGCTCAAACCCAACAGTGGGACATATATACAGGGTGGAAATGGACCACTCCCGAAAACAAAGACAGGTGACTCTACTAGACCTACTTGTAATAATAGGTTAGAAAAAAAACGATTAGATGAAAAAAAAATTTTTTTACAGCATTTTTTGCGTTTTTCCACATTTTATCATATTAGGACAGTGCCGTGTAATGATAATTTCATAAAAAATACGTAACTTTACTCAGATGAGAAAAAACGCAATGTATTCAATAATCAAAACATCTGTTCGACCGATACCACGGTCATTCACCGCGTCACTTCTGGAACAGCTGATCTGAGTTTTGAATACATTGCGTATTTTCTCATCTGAGTAAAGTTACGTATTTTTTTTAAATTATTGTTACAAGGCACTGTCCTAATACGATGGTGTGTGGAAAACTTCCAAAAAATATTGTAAAAAATCTTTTTTTTTCATCCAAATCGATTTTTTTCTATCCTATCATTACAAGTAGGACTAGTAGGGTCACCTGTCTTTGTTTTCGGGAGCGGTCCCCTTCACCCTGTATATAAATATATATATATAAAAGATTATATGCGTATACATATATATTTGATTTATATACTTTGTCCCGATTGAATAATTTGGTGGGGATCAAATTATATTTTAACTCGTATTTTTTTTCTTTAATATTTAACGTTGTAGAAAAGTGGTCTTATGAGGCATTAATGCAAAATGCTTTCTTCAGTCGTTACGTATACTACTACTACTACTCTTTCATGTCGTTCTTGTACACATTCCATCACTAAACGGGGATTTTAATATTCAAATATTATTATTAAAATATAGTAATGATACTGCGCGGATTAGTATTAAATTTAAACCTTATTATATTATCTAAAACTCTGAGATATACTTATCGGCTGATAAGAGTTAGAAGCATCATTTGTTGTATCTATAAATATATGGATAGGTGTAACCGCGTTTACTTGACACGATGAAGTTCTTGCTGTTGCTTGGTCTACTGGCTTTGGCTTATGCTAAACATGAACAGTACATTGGGTTAGTAGTAATTCATACTTTTTTGTCTCTTTTAATTGTATACAATATTCCATACTAAAGAATAAATCTTGGTATTATACACTTTGAACCAACTCTAGTCAACCAAATCTAGACTAAAATCAATATTTGTGGATAGCCCAAGGTCACTCAACCATTTTTTCGGACTCATCTTTTCGATGCGAATAATGATCAATAATCTCCAAAGATTGTTGATCATTTTTGGCACCGAAAAAATGGTCCGGTAAATCGAGGCACAGGCTTTAGACGAGATGAAATTGCTATTATTTTATAAGTCCCGCAGCGCACTACTTGTTTAAGCCTGTGATTATTCTATATTTGGTTCTATTGCGGCATCCAAACCCAGCTGCATTGTCTAGGTCTAGTGCTCGGTTGATGGTTGTGGAAGATTTCCGCTAATTTGTTTATTTTTTGTTTTGGACAGTTATGGTCTGGCAACACTCTGCCCAAACCGTCCCGGGCAATGAAAGGATGGCATGGGGCTCTTAAGTTGCCATATTACTCTTCTCTATCCATTGAGCGTACCAGCAATACCAATCATAGTCTTTGCTCTGTCACTTATATGCAAAAATGTGCTCCTTTTGTGACCGTCCATTACTGATGAAAGTTTTTTTATATTTGTGGTATATAATCTTCGCTGGCCAGACGGATTGCTGCAGAATTTAGAGCATTGCTATCTGCTTATAACCATTAGTAGACTCTTATGAAATCTCATGGAAAAGGCAAACCTGATCATTCCATTACCACAGGAAAAAAGTACTCATTCTCATGAATGAACTGCACCGAAAACCTTACTGACTTTTAAATCCAATAGTTTCAATAGATTTATTGAATTTGTTCCATTTAAAAAAAAATGTTTTCAGCAAGAGAGAAATTGAAAATTACTTTGAAAGTTATTATGAATTTCAAAGAACTTTGCTGCTACTCTGACGGGCTAAAATTTAATTTGTTTGTGGAATACAATTTTAAAAAGTAATAAAATCTTCGGATTTTAATCACTATGACTGCCATTGACTTGATTGATATTAGCTAGGACAATTTTAATAAGATTACAGATATTCAAAATCTTGCCCTCAATGTCACAGTATCAGCAATGCTTATAAGCATGAATTATAATTCAAACTTGCCAAAAATTTGAATATGAATTTGAGTACCGTAAATCATCATCATTCTCTTACTCTTATCCCAATTACTTGGGGTCGATACAATATGCGCTCTTCTTTCATAGCGCATATTGTCAAAGTTATTGGCAATAGTTTTATGACCGGCCGCCTGCCAGACGTCAACCCTCCTTGGGAATATAATTGTTGACCAAACGGCATCAAATGAAGTTGACCCAGGTCGTTATAAGGCTCTTAGTCATCTTTTACGACATCCACGAGCACAGTAAGGATTGGTAGTATTAGTAGCCGCTACCACACAGCTTGAATTTGAGTAACGTAAATATTGACATACATAGATATTAAAAATATTTAATTTTAAATTTCAGTTGGAAATCCTACTTTGTAGGACCTGGAGATAACCAACAGTTAAAATATTTAGATTCATTGACCTCTAAATATGATTTGGACTTTTTGAGCCATGCCACCAGCAGACGTGAAGGCGTTGTTCTCGTTAAGCCAGCGTACCAGGAAGGTTTTGTCAAGGAGTTGGAGAACATAGGCTTAGAATACCGAATTCACGCTGACGATGTTAAAGCGTAAGTTTAATGCAATTTTTAATTTCTTTAATATTCTTACTAATTATTACCCTAAAGTTTAAGCAGAGAAGCAGTGAAAATAACGCCTAAAATTCAACATTCATTAGATTATCGGCACAGATTATTGGGTGAGCTTCAAGAAGACGGATTGTTTGCATGGCTGGTTGGTAATAGCAGGTATTATTGTGAGTTTCCCAGAAGATCACCGTCTGCTTCTCAGATGTTACCTGAGCCAATTTTATGACACCCGCAGAAGGGAGAGAAATAAAGAGAGGCGACATATTATATTATTAATGAGGACAGTCCCAATATTGAAGATTGCTGCCAGTAATTGCCCGAAAATAACCTCAAGAACCTATTATCCCACAATTTTTTTTTTGCCCGAACCAGTATTTGAAGTCAGGATCCGACGATCGAAATAGCTTATTTATGTCTGCCGTCAAATGAGGCAAAGCACTGGCAAATATCTCTATTTGCCAATGCTTTGCCTCATTTATATGGATGCCACGATTCTAATAATTTAAGCTCATATGCCTTCTGGCCGTGAATAGTCATTGTTGGGTAAATTTTCTCAATATCAGGGAAATTAACTGTAATAAAACTATTCTATTTTATACTATTTTGTCATGTCTTAGAATGGTTGTGTCTTTTTTAAAAATCACTACTGTTCATGGACAGAGAACTTTACAATAATAATGGACCCTTTTTTTGTCTGTGAGCTATGTAATGGTCACACTCTGTTAAATCCATATGGGGATCCAAGCGGCTCGGCGATAGAAGAAACGGCGCGCGACCCCATAAACTCATCCTACATATACCTGTCTCTCGCCGTGCAAGTGAGCCACCGGAACTCGGTCCTTGTGGACGCCCGGATAGCTCAACCTGCGCCTCGCCATCGGGGCGTCGTCCTCACGCAGCATTGCCTTGCTTCGGGCGACCAGACTAATCCCCGGTTCATTCAGTCGCTGCCGCGGATAGAGCGGCATCAGGCGCAGTTACCCGCGCCTGCCCCGCGACAGGCCTAAAGTATAATCAGTTTATCAAAGAAATAAATATAATTTAATGTATTTACAACTATAAACATCAATCTTAAAGTAGTTAATTACTGTAATAAATTTATCTGTGCAATCACATCCGGTGTATTAACATTTTTGATAGCGAGTCTAGCTTATTAGGAATTAATGTTTTTTTTTGCACTCGGTTTAAAAAAGGCAATCCACGTATGAGCGATGCGTTTTAAAGGGTTCCATACCATCATATGATTCTACGCACTGCTTAGACATAAAATAAAATTAATGCTAAAAAAGTAGAGAAAAAGCAACAAAAATAAAATATTCTTGAATATTTCGATCGCGTAAATATATTTCTCTGACTGATTAATCAAATTTAATGCACTTGCTCATGCTATTATGCCCAAAAATTGGCGTTGGTCATAGGGCACTACCTTGTCCTACCTATAACCTGAATTATGGGTCTCGTTATAATTTTCTCTTTACCTTAAGATCTATATCTTGAGATGTTTGTAAAGATGATAACTAGTGGCCCGCACTGAGATTGCTTTAAATACTGCATAAGCCATTGTCATCGCAGCTCAGATTCGTATCATTGCTGGGCTCGAGTCTCCTCTACCATAGGAGGGGAAATAAAGTACTATACAATGTCAGACGAGTTGACATAGGGTTTTATTTAGAGTTTAATCTGTCTTTATTTTTTCCAGAAAACTCGATATAGATGACCAACTTATTGCGGCTCGAAGACTAGAAAACCTCGCCCGAAGTGGCGGAAAGGAATTGCCGTACGATAATTACCAAGAACTTGATGATGTAAGTAATTCAAGTATGGACGCATAGATGATCTTCTTGTAATCAATATTTCATACTCAGCTTCCTGGCTGCGATTCTTAATCGAATATAAATACGATTAAAATTTGTGTGAGAGGTTGTTGATATTTCAGATACTGCTTCATTATATTTTATTACCGTATCAAAAGCGAGTCTTTAGTTAACGGTACAGGTTGAACCTTGGTTGTTGGTTGTTGTTGGTTTTCCGTGTGGTGACGGAGTAAGAATACTATTCACCACCCCTTATCTTACCCATGGGTGATCGTACGAGACGACTAAGGGATATAAAACGCATATAACATCTATGCGAGAGAAGAAAAACTCGAAACAAAATCCTATACCAATACGTTTGGCCAGCGCGGTATAGTAGGTTTTTTTCCCTCCAATTATGGAGGAGGCCCGAGCCCAATAGTGGGACATTTATGGGCTGTGATGATGATGATGATGATGACAGGTTGAACCCGATCTGTGCATGAAAAGTGTGAAACTGCCCACAAACTAAAGAAAGTGTATCACCATTATATTCTTATTCCATCAGGAAATGGAGAACTGTATCTTTGATTATAAATCCATTCACACATTATAACTAATTTAACTGTTGCTTTGACAGCAATTAATAACGGTTTAAATTTTGGGACTTTTTATTTATTTTCTTGTAAATCCAGCTTGCCAAATTTATATTTTCCAATCCAATTTATGATCAGACAAGAGATTCAGTTAACTCGATTTTGTCGAAATATAATATTTAAATGCGATAAATAGACATTCAGTTTTCTTACAGTAATATATATTGATAATGTCAAGGTTAAAAGTTCAAAAGACAAATATTAATTCCAGATTTATGCGTATATGGAAGATATTGCAGCTAACTACCCTGAGGTAGCCACCTTGCATAGCGCCGGGAACTCTTTCGAAGGACGTCCCATCAAGTACTTGAAGATTTCTACAACAAACTTCGAGGACATTAGTAAACCAATCATATTCATCGACGGTGGTATTCATTCAAGAGAATGGATCTCTCCTCCTGCAGTGACTTGGGCGATTAAGAAGTTGGTTCAAGATGTAACTGAACCTGACCTTTTGGAAGACTTTGACTGGATTCTGCTCCCTGTTGTCAATCCTGATGGTTATGTGCACTCCTTTACTACAGTAAGTATTCATCATAATCATCTTGCTCTTATTCCAATTACTTGGGTTCGACGGAATATGTCATCTTCCTCTATACAGTCCTATCAGACGTCATCTCTGCAGTCACTTCCTGTTTATCCATGTCATGCCTCACGCAGTCCATCCATC
This sequence comes from Lymantria monacha, assembly GCA_905163515.2. Lineage (NCBI taxonomy): Eukaryota > Metazoa > Arthropoda > Insecta > Lepidoptera > Erebidae > Lymantria > Lymantria monacha. The sequence continues at coordinate 20,200,118 of LR991102.1, read as the reverse complement.
TTTTCTTTGGTCTTCCCTTACCCCTAAAGCCTTCAACATTCATATTTAAAACTTTCCTCATAACATTACTTTCTTCCCGTCTCATCAGATGTCCATACCGTGTCAACCTTTCCCTCCTACTACAGTAAGTATTATTACCATAATATAAAATTCATAACATCATCATCATTTTGCTCTTATTCCAATGACTCGAGGTCCACGTAATTTGTGTTTTTCTACATCGTACATTTTGTAAAAGTTTTATGACCGGCCGCCTGCCTGACGTCGACTTTCTTTAGGAATGTACAGAATTGTTGGCTAGACGATATCAGATGGAGATGGCCCAGGTCAATCTAAAGCTCTTAGCCGTCTTTTACAACACCTAAGAATACTACCAACCACCCTCCACCATACAGCGTAGTGACATACACAGAAGAGTGCGCCACCACACAGGAGATTGCTGTCTCGGAATACTTAGAACACTAATTGTAATCTCTAATCCGCTTGCTAAGCTAGGCACTACTGAGGTCATATGTAATAGGGGACGTCGATGAACTAATGTATAAGTTGTATGAGAATGCGTCTGCGTGATGTTTCAGTTTTAAATCCTAGTTTAAGCAAGAGTGTAAAAGTGATATTTTAAAATTTTCCATGGATATAATTAAGGGGAACCTAAAGATTCGGATTCAGTAATAGCATATTTGCTTACTTCTTGAAAGATAAATGCTTGGTCTGCATAATATGAATTTCCCAGGAAGCATTAAAGGCGAACCTGGAAAATACGACCCCAGAAACAATCCAATTCTCATACTTTCATAATTTAATGGCACGGCAGTCTAACAGAATCAGCAGTCCGTCAGAATCAACAATCTTTGCATTTATAATCAAATAGTACTAAACATCATTTATTATTCTACCAGCTTTATTAGCAACTAACTTCTGCCCGCGGCTTCGCCCGCGTAAAAAGTTATTTTCCTAAAGTTTTTCATCCTTTATTTTTATTTTACCCCTTAAGGATATTTTTTATAAAGTTTTAATGTCATATTTATATCTAATCAATAGCTTAAAAATAAGTTTCAAGCTTTTGGCTTTAAAAATGACGATACTTCCTTACAACTTTTCATCCCCCTTTACAACCCTTTTTTGCATTAAAAAGTAACCTATGTCCTTTATCAGAATCTAGAATATCTGTCTACCAAATTTCATTTAAATTGGTTCAGTAGTTTGGACGTGAATGAGCGACAGACAGACAGAGTTAATTTCGCAATTATAATATTAGTAAGGAAGTAAGGATTAATTGAATGCTAAATATTCATATGTAGACTGGTCATGTTAGTTTCGTTTTCACGCTCATGGACGAGTACATATTGTTTTAAATTAGTCAATAAAGTTAATCAAACTTATTTAATATTATTACGAAATACCCAGCTCAAAAGTGATATTCTGCTAATGAAGTTTGTCGCTGCTTTTCAATCAAAATACAGTCTTGAATTTTGGCAAGATATTGACAGATTGAAATGGACTTATTTTTAAAGCAATAAAGATGTGAGATTTATACGTCTCTCTATTATAATGTAGTATCTACAAAATTATCCGTGTGATGACGGAGTAAGAATACAATTCACAACCCCCATCTTCTCCGTGGGTGATCGTAAAAGACGACTAAGTGATCAAATATTGCATATAACATATATGTAAGAGAAGGAAAACTTTAAATGAAACCCTATACTAAGACGTCTGACCAGCCTGCTATAGTAAGTCAATTGCCCTCCTAGTGCGGAGAAGGCTCGAGCCCAGCAGTGGGAAATATATGAGCTGAGATGATGATGATGATGATGATTTACAAAATCTATTTTAAGATATTGATTCTCTTCTATATCTAATGATTATTTTTTTTCCAATTTTCAGTCCCGTTTCTGGCGTAAAACTCGATCTACTGACACCAACGCTTTATCTTGGTTGTGCCCTGGAGTTGATGGTAATCGCAATTATGATTTCTTCTGGAATACAGTTGGCACTAGTAATAATCCTTGTGCTGATACGTATGCTGGAGACCGTGCTTTCTCTGAAGTTGAAACACAAGCTGTTCGGGCCCTTCTTCATGAACACCTTGCACGAATTCCTCTTTATCTTACAATACACAGTTATGGCAGCATGATTTTATATCCATGGGGTCATGATGGCAGCCTTTCTCATAACGCTTTAGCTCTCCATACCGTTGGCATCACCATGGCTGAGGCCATCCACGCCGTTGCTATACCCTACTTCCCACGTTATGAAGTTGGCAACTCTCTCCACGTAATCGGGTATGGTATTGCTGGTTCTGCCGAAGATTACGCTCATTATATTGGCATTCCCCTTTCCTATACTTACGAACTGCCTGGTCTTGCTGGAGGATTTGATGGTTTTCACCTTGACCCAAGATATATCGAACAGGTTTGCCATGAAACTTGGCAAGGCATTGCTGCAGGAGCAAGAAGAGCTGGTGAATTGGTTCAATAAATAAAGAATTTAATATTATATACTAATGTGTATTTTTTTTACGAAATAAACTTTTTAAGAACATATGACGAAATTTGACTTATATTACAGCGTTTATTTAGTTTTTATTCTCCAGCGCTTTTGATACTACAAAGTATCCATAATCATAAGATGAATAAGGTGTTTCACGTCTAAAATGTCATCATTATTATAATATTAATTGTATCAAATTCATCTAACATGAAGATACAAAATATTATTTTAATGTTATTTAATTAATTTATAAAATCCGATTACGAAATGAAAAATGATGTCGCAAGCGGGATTCGAACCCGCGTCTATTGGGATTCCGGCCCAATCGTGCTGCCACTGCACCACCGCGACTAATTGTAGGACATGCAAATTTCACTCCGTATTATATTTACGTCTTAAGGTGACGGTATGCTATCTACCCGACAATGTTTACACATTGTTATGGGTTTAATACTTCAAACTTTACAGTTAGAATTGTATTAAACGATGACACAACCTTATTATTTAAATTACTGAAATTTAGCACTTAATATGCTTAATTATTTATAAAATCCGATTACGAAATGAAAAATGATGTCGCAAGCGGGATTCGAACCCGCGATTCGAGTCGCGGTGGTGCAGTGGCAGCACGATTGGGCCGGAATCCCAATAGACGCGGGTTCGAATCCCGCTTGCGACATCATTTTTCATTTCGTAATCGGATTTTATAAATAATTAAGCATATTAAGTGCTAAATTTCAGTAATTTATTTAATTAATTTTATAAGATGCGATTTATGTGGCTATTGTATATAGGATTTTATCCCTGAAATAAACAATTATTATTAATAATATAATAATAATATAGTTTATTTACCAAGTTGTTATTTACAATGTTTGTTTACAGATAATTCATTCTTATTTTCATTCTTAAACTTTACATATTATTACAATTTAAGTAAAACTAAGCTGCGATTCTTAAACTAGGCCATGGCCTGTATCTTGAGAATCAGAGTTGCGTTTTATATCAGAAATAATAACATACAAAAAAGTGGCTTATCTGAACTTGGTGTAAGTTTTGGGTAAGTATATGTGTGGCTGCGTGTGCATACGCACATATACACACATACGTGTGTGTGTATTTTACTTGGTTATGATTAATTCTATTTCGTCATATGTGAGAGACAACAACCATTCTTTGATTAATTGCCGACAGCAGTAATTGGACTGATTATGTATGTTACAGTGTCTATTGACTTTATTATAAATGTGAGGGTGTAAGTAAGCGGGACAGCGACCAGCAAGAAGAGAATTAGCTCGGGGGCAAGGGACTCTGAAGGTACGTTTTAGTGCCATAGCCCGGTAATAGGGTGCAGTTTTTATCATTTTGTGAGTAAACAACGTTGCTTTTAAAATAAAGAGTTGTCTTATTCTGAGTATAGGAAATTCCTTGTAGAGAGAGTCGCTAGGAAAATGGAAGGGCTTTTTTAAAGCTACTTTTATAACTGCTCTTTGAGCCCTTTCAATTTCGATGAATGTGCTTTTGCCAGCGCCTCCCCAAACTGCAATGCCACATTCAAGAACAGACTGATAGAGACAGTGATAGACCATGCGGATAATTGTACTTGATGTGAGGGCTAGTAATTTTTTTGCGATAAAGATGATTTTTCGTACTCGATTGCTAAGTTGGTGGATATGAGCCTTGAAAGATAAGTTTTCATCTATCATTATTCCCAAGTATCTAATAGCACTAGTAAGAATTAAGGGCGTACCACTACAGTGATTTGGAAGAGATTGTGCGTGGGTCGTGCATCTGTGCAGTTTAACTGACAAATGTTGGAGTGGTTTGGATACAGAAGTTTTATAAAAAGGTAGAATCATAGTGTTGAGAGATGAACGCCAACCCTATTACTAAGCTCATCACTACAAATTTATTATCTATGGTCCCTTTTACTTTGTGATTTAACTAATAGCGCACTGTACTTTTTCTATCTATAAGAAATATATATTTATTCTTGATAAAGTTATCAACTCTGCTTTTATTTCTTCACATAGACTTAGAGGCATTCAGGGTGAGTAGGTTTCTGTTTAAAGCACTGGACATTTCTATTAAGCCATCCTCTGCAAGACGATATACGTGTCTCCATGCTTTAGCGAATATAAGTGCTGTATCATCGACGTATGATATAGTTGCTGCGTTGGATATTGGAAGATTAAGTATATCGTTAATGTAAAGCACAAAGAGAGTTGGGCTGAGTATACTGCCTTGAGGAATGCCAAAATCGATAGGAAGCACCTCACTGGAATGGTTACATATTTTTACGCACTGTTTACGGTTTGATAAATAGCTTTTGAACCAGTCCAGCGCTATTCACTCCGGTCACCTCCAGTTTCTGGAGGAGGAGTTCTATTGAAATGGTGTCACAGGCCTTGGCTAAATCCAAGAATACCCTCAAACAGCGTTCTCCTTTTTCTACAAATGAAGATATAGAGTTAGTAAGTAATATCGCCGCATCTTCTGTAGACTTTCCTCCTCTAAAACCAAACTGTGGGTCTGAGATTAGGTTGTGTGTGTGTCTTTCAGGAAATGTGATAAGCAACTGTGTACAACCTTTTCAAGTACTTTGGATAAAATGTTCAATAACGCAATAGGACGGAAATTATTAGGAACATTCATTGGTCCGTTTTTGTGTATCGGACTTACCACCGCAACTTGCCAACAGTAAGGGAATGTACCCGTTTCTATGCTTAAATTTATTGTAAGAGGTTTAATGATGGTATGCTTAATTTTTTTTAATAATCGGGCATTAACACCATCTGGTCCAGGGGAACTGTCATTTTAAATGTGATATAATTCTATCTATTTCATTTTCGTCGCAGGGACGGAGGAAAATTGAGTAAGATATATTTTTTTGTGGTCTATAACTTGAAACGAGTGATGCTTGAGTTTCATTTAGTTTGGAGAAGATATTTGATGCAAGCTGTTTGCCCAATGAAGCGAAGTATGTGTTGCATTGATTCAAAGAATATTTCGGGCTTTACCACTAAGAAGTTCGGAGGCAGTTCGGAGCATATTATTATATACTTATTCATTTTTTCTCTCTCTTTTCCAAGAGATAATATCTGATTAATGTTAAAGTAATTTTCTTTTTTAGCGCGGGCCTTAGCCAAGCACAGAGGCAGTAGGTGAAACTTCCTAATGATTCTACATGTATTTAAAATAACTGCTTTTGTAAATTTATGTATGTGAGTGGATGAATGTCTAAAAGTAAGTTAGGCTTGTATGTAGAAAATCTGGTATGATCCTGGTAGAGAAAAGAACGATAGGTACTGTTTTTACTGTTTTAAACTTCCCTTGAGTTTTTAATTCAATGGCTAAATCTGTGTATTTTGTCATCTTTTCTAGTCATTTCTAGTCATCTTTTCTGTCTAGTGGTGAGGTTGTGTGTATTAGGGATGGCTATATGTCTATTAAATATACTATTTCATGTTTCTTATCGTGTAGTGTTATATCTGGTCGGTTGCAATGTACTATTTTGTCTGTTAGAATAGTTTTGTCCCAGTAAAGCTTGTATTCTGCTGTATCTAAAACAGTTTGAGGTGTATACCTGTAGTAAGGCATTTTTTCTGATAATAATTTATATTTAAATGCAAGTGTTTGATGAATGATTGCTGCTACTTGATCATGACGGTGTATATAGTCGGTTTGCACTATTGCTCTACATGCTCCAGTTATATGCTGAATAGTTAAGGCAGACCCATTACATTTTCTGCAGGAGTCATCAGAGGCACTTGGTATTTTTTTAATGAATTTTATATAGTTTTTAGTCTCTATTACTTGGCCTTGTATTGTCCATTCGTTCGACGCTATTTTGTCCACGTTTGGTTTGTTCAAATCGTGGATGTGTCGTCCGTGTAATACCTTTCGTGTACATTCATATAATTATATCTGGCTATTGACCTGTACTTTTTTTGTTGCATTTTATTAGTCAAATTGAGAGGGGTAAATTTATAGAGGGGGAACTATTGCTTTGTGTAAACTGGAGGTTAGCGCTTTCTTGTGGAAATAAGATCGTGAGTGATTTGTTTATTATTTAGGTTTATATTATCAATTAGGCCTTGGCCTCCATCCTTTCATGTTAATATCATTCTTTGAGTACAAGACCTTAAGTGATTTTTTCTATATCGAGTCATTGTAGTATTCATAGTTCATTGTAAGGCTCTTAATTCAGTTTTTTGCCAGTTGATTATGCCAAAGGAATAAGTGAGAATGGGAATTGCGTATGTATTTATAGCTATTGTGGTATTTTTGAAATTCAGATAATTTCTTAAGATTGTATTTAATCTATGCCTAAATTATTTAGTCAAGAAATCTATTGTGTCTTTGTGTGTCTCTCTTGAGCCTGATTATAACCTAAGTATTTGTATACTTTATGCTCAGATAGCGCTTCTGTAAGTTGTTCGGTTTGCATATGGTATTGGTGCTAGTAATGCTGTCCCTTTCCTTATTTGTCAATTTATTTCGTTTTACATTTGCCAATGCCAAACTCCATACATATGTCTTGCGAGAAATTTTCAGTGATATTCACTAGTTCTTGTAGTTCCTGTTTAGTGCTTCCATATAGTTTTATGTCAGCCGTATATAAAAAGTGATTTAATTTGTAGTTTGAATACTCTGGTGTTACTTCAGCACTTTCTTTGTTATGTAAATTATATCCTTTATTTGATGAATTCAGCATGTGCAAAGTGGACTTAGTGCATCTCCATGGAATGTCCCTCTTTGTATATGAATGGGTTCGGTTGTGATTGTGTTCGTATTATGAGTCAGTCTTAGCCTTATCGTCCATTTTGTCATGGTCTCTTTTAGGAATGAATTAATTTGGGGGTGTATGCAATGAATTTCTAAAATTTTTAATAATCGAGTTAGGGTACGGAGTCAAACACTTTTTTATAGTCTATGTACATTATGTAGATATCAGATTCTTCTTGTTTAGTCTGTTTCAGGAGGACTGAGTCTATTGTGAGTCTCTCTTTACATCCAGGGATGTAAAGAGAGACTATATTTGTGTCATCTTTTCTATTGTTCTGCTAGAATACAATTTTTGTCTAAGTAATCATAAATAATTCTAGATGGACTGTAGGATGTAATTATTTTATAAATAATCTGAAGGCAAGTTATTGGTCTATATTTCACTAGATCTTCAAGCCGACAACAGGATTTCGGGGTGATTTATATAACTGTCCATAGAACCTTTCGACATCTCTCAAGATATCACTTTGGGATGAAATGACAGTGCCGTCATCTGTGTTCAGCTTAGTTATTTGGCTTTGTTTAGTAGACAGGTCTTGTGCGAACACTTTTGAGCCACGATTCTGCTCTATCACATCTTTAGTACGGAGCGTATTAAATTGGCAAATAACGCCACACACAGACCTGAGATCTGCCTATTTAGCTTTCTATGTTCGGACATATCGGCTGAAGACCGCACTGTCATTTCTTTTCTCCGCTCCATGAGTGGACCTCTATAGCCTGTAATATGTGTTTCTAGTTGTGTTATTTTGTAATAAGTTTGTATTTTTGTTTCATTGTGTTCGGTAGTGCAACGTTTTCGCTGGTTTGGTTGGTTTGTTCTTGATATGATTTTGTGGTGTTACAAGCTATGTGTAGGTGTGTCGTGACGGTATTATCCATTATGGCTCACTCCGATACCCGTCTGGGGTTGTCAATATCCGCTTCTTAAGCGCATCGTAATTCGATTACTATAGCTTCGTTGGTGAAGTATATAAAGTGAGTATATAGCTAAAGCTGTTAAAGTCCGACCTCCACGTGGCTACAGGCCACAGGAACGTGAAGTTAGATTTATAAAGGGCTTATTATTATTATTATTACGAGTTATTGCGGCAATGTAATAAAAATATTAGTCAGTAAAATATACTCTTAAATAACAAAATATGAATTTGAAATGAATGAACATCTAATCGAGTGTTACAAATTTACAATATAGTACAAACAGTTAGAATAGTCACGTTCCTATATATAAAAAAATAATTAAATAAAAACTATAAATCGAGGACCGCCTCACGCTTTGTGTTGAAAAAAAATCGAAGTTGTTTGTTATATGCCATGTCATGAGTATTGTTATTTCGGATTACTTTCAACAGATGGCGTTTATGGCTAACCTATATTTTGATAGTATGCGTTTACAATTGACATGTATTTTAAAATTGGAAATGAGCGATATATTTATTTATTTTCATTATACTTAATTGTTGGTGGTAGGAACTTCAAAGAGCTGAGAGTATATAATAAAATCTGTGAAATAAGTCTAACGCTCGGCTAAATATCGAAAATAAAATTCATTGCAAATCAAGCAAACTCCATCTGTGACTACTGTTAAGCATAGACCTCTCTAATCTAGGACAATGTGTTAAAACTACATAGTTCGACACTGCGTGTACAAAAATAATGTCAAAATTTTAATTTAATATACTATTTTATATTGAAATTCGGACCATTAATAAATAATCCGTAAATAAAATTTCTCTATGGTGACAGAGAATACAATTCTGTGCCTCTTGTGACAAGTGATACAACTGAAAAATCACAACTTTACAGGACAGCAAAAATAAGATTAAAAAAATTCTAGTTCGCGTACTTAGTGGGTTAGATTACCTACACTTAGGTACCTTCTATGGTAGATAAAAGCATTCACTTTCATTGTGTATTTTAAATACTGTGGTAAATATTATACTTTCTAAGTAATTCGTGAAAGACCTAGCAGTTGTACCTTTTTTATTTATAAAATGTATTAAAATTACGTGACAAATGATATAACTACAGTTAAATCAAGTTCCACCGTTATGTTGTCTTTGTGTAAACTGATATAGCATTAGTAAAAAAACCGAATAACTTCTAAGAATATGATTAAAATACATTGTTTCTAAAATAAATCATACAAAACCTACTCCAAAGATTCGATTTTTTTACTTATAAATCCCTAATTTTCATATTTTTGCAGAAATGTATCAGTTTGCTAAAATTCTAGTTTTTATAAATATGTGTTAAATGATACAAATCTAGTTATACCCCTCATTAAAATACTTATTTATGGTGTAAATGAATACAATTTAAAAATATTAACGTTTATTAAGGTAATACTTTAAAATAATGATAAATTGAGATTTTTTAAATGCAAATACAAGTGATACGTGGTAAACTTAAATACTAAGAAATGGCACAGATCAATCTTACGCAGCTATGACAACAATTAATGTAAATCTACTTAGTACAAAACAACAGCACAGCCATGGTATGGAATCTTTAATAAAATCTAGAAAAATAAAACACAAAATTGCCAATACTTTAAAACTTACACGGCATAGTTAACGTACCTACTTAAATAGAAATAAAACCTATAATAGGTCTCGGGCGTTCTTACTCCCGAGACCTATTGTCTATTGATGATGAGTCATCATCAGAATCATTATCCATGTAGCAGCAGTGTCTTTGACATCTTGCAACTTAGACTTCTGTAAAACTCGTGAGCGCTCTCATGAAGTAAACACAGCGTATCTAACAAATCCTTCTTCTTTTCGGTTGAAATTGTAATCTTGGAGTGATAGGCTTTCGGTACCGTATTTATTGTAATTATGTCTTAAGCTTTGCCCCGTTTAGAACAATCCATGTCCATATACTCAACATTCTTGAATTCTTTTTTGTAAGAAAAATGGGCTATATTGTTTTCTTTAGTATACAAAATAGATCGAATGTCGCACCACATATATTTTTCATTATCTGTATTTGTTTTTTTTTAAGTATAACATTGTTTTAAAAATATATTGAAATCATAAAACATATCACGAGTCATCTCGATTACTATGATTTTTTTTATTGCTTATAGTTGCAAACGAGCAACCAGCACACCTGATGGTAAGTGTCACTGTCGTCCATGGACCTTTGCAATATCAAGGATATAGCTAGGCCAATACCAACTACAAACCTCAAACCAATACAATACAAACCCCAAACCCACCCCAGTTGAGCTGCCGGCTTTCTCACTCACCGAACGACGCGCAATTGCACATTGCCATTACTCAGACGTCGATATTCTACGAGAGTGTGGTATTACACCGGACGGACCGGCCCACGATTGTACACACAGAACTGTCCACTACGTGCTCCTACCACAATGAATGATATGAATGTAGCTGTTTTGTTTGAATCTGTATGCACTAGCTGGTACCAATCTCTTGGCAAGTGAATATCCATATTTGTATGCTTCTTCTTACGTTCAACCAACGCATGCTCGGTGTCAGTCTCCATGTGAGTATGACCGGATATGAGAAATTTGTGTTCAATAGATTGCAGTTGACGAGATAGTTTGGCAACCAGCATCAGCATTGTTGTAACAATCGAATTCTTATTTTGACCCGGGCAACTATTAGATTACATGATCAGCTTCTTGGCGTTTGGGTTTAAATCCGGCAGTTGACTTATGAGAAAATTGTTTAGACATGAAGCTATGTCATTTGCTTCTCTATACCCTTCACACTCTAGCCACATGTAATAGAAAGCTTTTTTTTTGTTTTACAATCATATATGGTCAAATTCAAAGTTCATTGTTGCAAATCAAATATTATGACCATTGATGTATTAAAAAATAGTTTTTAATACATCATCATGACCATTACATCTTCACATGACTGAGCCAATTCCTTATATTTTTTTCCTTTCTTCGTAAGCAGCTTTAAAAGCATCTTGATGCTCTTTAAGTCTCTTTTTCAAATCTGCAGCCTGTGCCTCGGATGCGTACTTAAGTTTCATATTTATGGAGTCACATTTAGAACAAGTATCTACGCATAGCTTTTTGAAAGACAAATCCATGATATTAAATACCTTTTTGAAAATGGCTTTGCTGATTGGAGTTTCTCTCTCCTCATATTCGCTCTTGTATCACTTGGCACATATTGTTATTTATAAAAAGTAAATTGATTTGGTTTGTATTTTAGATACAATTTAATTTATATTAGTTTACACGTAAAAAATAATTGTTGTGTTGAATGATGTAAGATGAGATGTATCACTTATCACTAATTTAGGCGTAACTTTAGATTCAAATTATTAGGTACATATTGAGTTGTACCCTAATTAGTATTAAGCAAGATCGGTTCAAAGTGATATAACTCTAAATATATTAATATTCACGATAAAAACATTAAAAAATAAAATGTGAATTCTAATATAATCGTTCTTGTACCACAAGGCACGAAAAAAATGTGTGGATCAATTACTTAAAGGGGTTACAACTTGAAATGTATCTAAATTCACGATTATATTTGCCAAAATGCTGTCACTTATATCACTTTGCACCAATTTATTTCCGAAACTATAGTAGATAGAAGCACGTGAGATAGACCAAAATGATCGTATTTTTTTTCTGATAGTTTCTATTAAAAAATCACAAAAAGGGTACAACTCAAGTCGAATCACCTTTCACAGGAGACACAGAATTTATACATAAATGTGGAATTGTACGATTTCTTGATACTTAAACAACTAGAAAATTCATCATCATCATCATCTTGCTCTTATCCCAATTATTTGGGGTCGACGCTATATGTCATCCTTTTCCATACGATCCTATCAGACGTCATCTCTGCCGTTACTCCTAGACTATCCATGTCATGCCTCACGCAGTCCATCCATCTTTTCTTTGGTCTTCTTTGACCCCTTAAGCCTTCAACATTCATACCTAAAACTTTTCTCACAACATTACTTTCATCCCGGCTCTGCACATGTCCATACCATGTCAGCCGTTCACTCCTTAACTTTTCCGTCACTGGCGCAACTTTCAAACTTTTAAACTCCTAATGTATTCATTTCTTACTTTATCCATTCTTGTCACACCACACATCCATCTCAACATTGGCATCTCCGCTACATGCAGTCGTCTCTCATCCGTCGCTTTTGTCGTCCAACATGCTGATCCATACAGTACGGCAGGTCTTATTAGGGTTTTCTATATTTTGCCCTTTAATTTGACGGGTACTCTGGGGTCGCATGTTGTACCCGTGACCTGCCGCCACTTCATCCATCCCGCATCAATTCTGTGCTTCACCGCACGATCCAGGCCGCCATCGCTCTGAATAAGAGAACCTAGGTAACGGAAATCCTAGGTAACGGAAATTTCATATTACTAACTAGAAAATTCATATTACCAACAACAATTGTAAACCTTTTTTTTTTTTTGGGGTGGGTTATGGTCGGCGCTCTTCTCGCACCACTCCGTCCGGGGCGACAGAGGGGCGTAAGCACGCATACCCGTAACCCACCCACGAACCTCGCCTACGTCGTTGGACCGGCCACTGGAGCAGCGTGAACTTGTCGTCAGTGGCCGGCCCGATGGAATACCCCCTGAGAGGTACCCTCCCCTTGAGCGACGTCACGGGGGCGGACGATGATTGCGACGAGTTCACGGCGCTGCTCTGCCCAAGCGGCACACGCCTCGAGCGTATGCTGCGCCGTATCCTCGTCGCAATCGCAGTGGTGGCAGGACGGTGTACTCTCCCTCCTGACGACCGTGTACAGGTATTTGGCGAAGCATCCATGCCCCGTCAAAACCTGCACCAGTCGGAAGGAGAGCACCCCGTGCCGCCGTTCCAACCACTGCATCAGCACCGGCCGGAAGGCCTCCACAGTCCGCACACCGAACCGAGGCCTCTCCAGCCGGACTGCCCAACGAGCAATGACGTCTCGGCGGGCGTCGACACGCCAGGCGGTGAGCTCCCTCAGTGAGACCACACCGCCCCCCGTTCGCACCCCCGACACCCGCCGATACAAATCGGCGAGCATTTCCGCCTCCAGGTCCCACGGGGGAGTCCCGGCCAACAGGCACGCTGCCTCCGTCGCCACCGTGCGGTACCCGCGTACGGCCCTGACCGCCATGGCCCTCTGTGGTCGCCACAGAAGAGCCCTGAGTTGGACGGTCAGGGATCCCGCCCACACCGGTGCGCCGTACAGGGCCATCGACCGGACGACCCCCAAGTACAGCTTTCGGCACGTAGCGCTCGGTCCGCCCACGTTCGGCATAAGCCACGAAAGGGCGGACGCCGCGCCGACGAGCCGCGGAGCGAGCCTGCGGAAATGCTCCCGAAACCACCAATGCCCGTCGAGCACCAGGCCCAAATACCTCATATGGGCCCGGATGCTGATGTCAACCGAATTGACGGTGATCGAGACGCCGATGGGAGGACTCATGCGGGGCCCATGGAACAAGAGGGCCTCCGTCTTGTCCAGGGCTACCCTCAACCCCAGCGCCCCGATCCGCCTGACGATCTCCTCGGTGCCGAGAGTCGCCAGGCTTGCCGCCTCCTCCAGCGTCCCACCGCGGGCTGTGACGAGCGTGTCGTCGGCGTAACAGATTACGCCCAGCCCGGGTGGGAGGCTCCCTCTCAACGCCCAGTCGTAGCCGATGTTCCACAGGGTGGGTCCGAGGACCGACCCCTGTGGGACACCGCACGTCATGGGCGTTCGCACAACGTCCCCTACTCGGTTGGTGTAGAGGACACTGCGTCCCTCCAGATAGTCTGCCACTAGCCGCCTCAGGTAAACTGGCACTCCGTGGTATCGAAGCGCCTCCCTGATGCAGCTAAATGGCAGACTATTGAATGCGTTGGCAATGTCCAGGGACACCACCAACAGCACTCCTCCGCCGGCGACGGCCTCAGTCGCCACGGCCCTCAGGCGCAGCAGAGCCGCGATCGTCGAACGACCCCTCCTGAACCCAAACTGGGCGTCCGACAGATCGGGCCCCGTGCCAACGAGGTGCCGCTCGATGCGGGCAGCCAGCACCCTCTCCAATAGCTTGCCCACATCGTCGAGCAGCACGATAGGCCTGTAGGCCGAGGCCGACTCGGGAGACCGTCCCGGCTTCGGCAGGAGCACCAGCCTCCCCTCCTTCCAGCACCCAGGGAACCGCCCGGACGCTAAACACGCATCGAACAGCCCCCTGAGGCGGGGAACAATTGTAAACCTGCGTGCCAAATGTCGATTATAGTATTAAGTTACTTTTTAATTAAATTACAGCTACACTTGATTGAGATTTTCTTATATTACAGTAATACTATCTACTTATAACTACTGTTGTCCAAATGCAAGACTCATGCGAGTCTCGCAAGTCCTGCAACTCTCACTATTAGAGTAACACAGAGTCACTTGTTTTGATAGAAATGAAAAATCCAACTAAATGAATGATATTCATATAGTGGTACTAACTGTACAACTATCAGTAATATACCACTTACCGGGAGTACTGGTAGAATCACACCTATCTACTACTGGTATTAAGAATACAAAATATTGAAAATCCTTTCTTTGCCAAAGGAATCGTAGTCTTGCCTTTGGGCAACACTACTTATAACCCTAATCAATTTTCATGATATCTACGGAATTGGTCCAGGTTAGTGTCCTTGCTTTAATTTCGGAGTCCACAAGGAGAAGTTTCCATTTATGTTAAATAAATATCGACAGAACTACTATCGACATATTTCCGTCTCTAAAATTTCTAGCAAACGCGAATAGAATACTCAGAATTGGAAATTGATCCCGGTCTACGTTAAAACTTTCGCGCCTCGAAGAGTGATGGTGAAATTCCAATTAAAAGCACCCCCCTCAAGTTTACATGCACGGCGACCTCTCTAAGGAATATGCAAATACTCATCATACTTTGAAATTCTTAAAACTTTGTAATAGTATTAAGTGGCGGAATATTGATGGCGTGTAATTTATGTTAGCATATTTTGTACGCTCCTTGTTAAGAGTTAAATAAACTTTTGCTGAAATATTCTATTGAAATTATCATTCTATTTCTTTAACTTTTCTTACTAATTATATGTTAATTGAAATTTTCGAAATGCTTCATCCACCTTATTTTTTTCTTCTTTTTTTTTTGCAGTGGACTATGGAGGTTGTCGCGCCCCGCCAAATCGGTCCGGGGCGATGGAAGAGGCGGCGCGCCACCCCATAGACCCACCCTGCAAACACCTCTCTTCGCCGTGCGAGCGGGCCACCGGATGCTTCATCCACCTAAAAATTTTCTCGTTTTGCATATGACAGATTTTCTTTATATATATGAGGTGAAGAAGAACATGTAGTCCAGCTATGTGATCTTTTTTTATAAATAGTAATATACATAGTAGGATTGTAATTTGAATGTGACCGGACCAAAGGCGATGCGACGAGAATACAGTGGGTTATTGGACCACGCATCGCCCTTCCGTCGCTCCGGATGGAACGGATGGCGTGTATCCTGACTACAACCTGCTAAAAAAAAAAGGGATATTATTTTGACGATAGTATATATTACTTAATGATAAACTGGGCGTCAGACCATGCGGCCGATGTAAGTAATGTTCTACAAAGCTGACGAAGTTATTCGAAAAAGTTTTTAAAACAGTATCCAATATACACGCTATATAATAAATTATCTTATTATTTATTATGATGTAAATATAAGAAAAATAACCGCCCAACGTCGATATGCCGGTAAAATAGTCGTCAAGTTTTGTATAAATAGTCCTCGGAAAATTCTGCAAATAAAGTAGTAGGCAGTGTTTGATATTGATAGTGGTGATAATTTATATATAAGTATATGAATAGCACACCCAGCCAGTTGGTTTTTTTGCAGAAGTCGATTTATCCCAGCGCCGCCTGGTGGCGAATTACGTCAATAGTGATACCATATCCATATTATCCGTGTGGTTACGGAGTAAGAATACAATTTCCATCCCCTATCTTACCCGTGGGTGATCGTAAGAGACGACTAAGGGATATAAAATACATATATAACATCTATGCAAGAGAAGGACAACTCGAAACAAAACCCTATACCAACACGTCTGACCAGCGTGGTATAGTAGGTCAATTTACCTTCCATTATGGAGGAGGCTCGAGCGCAACAGTGGGACATATATGAGCTGAGATGATGTAGATGATGATACCATATAAACCTTCTCCGTGAAAAAATACATATACATACCAATTTTCATAATTATCGGTCAAATAGTTTCTAAGATTAGTGATGTCGTATGTACAAAAATCCTCTTTTAGATATATAGATACATATTATATTTTAAACATAACCAATATATTTAAAATATTTATTTTAAACAAATAACAATGGAATAGAATAAATTTAGTTACCAAAAAAAAATATTATTTCTAAATCAAAAAAATATAGGTCTCAGACAAGTAATTACGAACATATTATATATTAAAAACTTCTTCGAAACACGCTGCATCTTATGGTATAAGTATTATTCCGATTGGTTTAATAGTTTTTGTAGTATAATCGAACAAAAAATCCGGTTTTCCCTTTATGAGTATTGATTTATTCAAAGGTTTATAACGATAGAAATGAACAATCACCACTTTGAAACTATATACAACACTCACTGAAAAAAAAAGTCACATAATGAATATGTTGTGACTTCATTTAATAATATACGAAACTAGTGTGACGCATTTTCATTCATTCGTGTAGTAGCTTGCATTTGCAACAAAGGTACAGTGAGACGCTTTCAAATGAGAAATTTTAATGAATTCCATCTATCTCTATATTTGATAGAATAAATACTAGAAGTGACGAAATAAATGTTTGCAAAATAATGATTATTTTAGTATCACCATCATCATTATCATTTAAGCCCATCACCGTCCACTGCTGGACGTAGGCCTCCCTCATGGTACGCCACAGAGTGCGGTCCCGTGCCGTCTGCATCCATCGACGCCCAGCAACTCTCACCAGGTCGTCTGTCCACCTAGTGGGGGGGCGTCCCACACTGCGTCGTCCGGTACGTGGTCGCCACTCTAGAACTTTTTTTACCCAGCGGTTGTCGGTTCTTCGAGCGATGTGGCCTGCCCATTGCCACTTCAGCGTGCTAATTCTTCGTGCTATGTCGGTTACACTCGTTCTTCTGCGGATTTCCGTATTACGGATTCTATCACACAGAGATATCCCGAGCATAGCTCGCTCCATAGCACGCTGAGCGACTTTGAGCTTGGTTATGAGGCCTACATTTAGGGACCACGTTTCCGTGCCGTAAGTCATTACTGGTAACACACACTGGTCGTAGACCGGTGTTTTCAGACACTGAGGTATGTTGGACGAGAAGATCCTCCTAAGTTTCCCGAACGCTGCCCAGTCGAGTTGGATTCGTCGGCTGACCTCTTTCTCGAAATTGGATCTACCTAACTGAACTGTTTGTCCAAGGTGATACCTAACTGAACTGTTTGTCCAATAATGATCGACAATTTCGAGAATGGCATTGCCAACTAGGACCGGTACAGGAATGACATGGGCATTTGACATGACTTTCGTCTTGTCCATGTTCATTCGTAACCCCACCAGTTGGGATACCCTGCTGAGATCGTTGAACATAGTCCCAAGGTCTTCCATGGATTCTGCCATAACGACGATATCGTCTGCAAATCGAAGGTGAGTGATGTATTCGCCGTTAATGTTAATACCGAGTCCGGTCCAGTTTAGGAGCTTGAAGACATCTTCCAGTGCAGTGGTGAACAGTTTCGGAGAGATGACATCTCCCTGTCTCACACCTTTCTGCAACTGGATCGGATTCGTACTCTTATCCCGGATACGGACTGACATTGTGGCGTTCCTGTACAAACACTTCAGTACTTCGATATAACGATAGTCGATTTGGTACCGCTGAAGGGACTGCAGCACCGCCCAAGTTTCGACTGAATCAAAGGCTTTTTTTCTCATAGTTCACAAACGCTATACACAGAGGCCGATTGTACTCCTCGGTCTTCTGGATAATCTGCCAAAGCGTGAGGATATGGTCTATGGTGCTATAGCCTTTTCGGAAGCCAGCTTGTTCGGGCGGCTGGAAGTCATCGAGCTTGCACGTGAGTCGATTGGTAATGACCCTCGAAAACAACTTGTAGACGTGGCTCAAGAGTGAGATGGGTCTGTAGTTCTTTAGAAGAGCTTTGTCGCCCTTCTTGAAGAACAGCACCACCACACTCTTGGTCCACGACTCTGGAACGTCGCCTCCGAGGATAACGGAATTAAATAGCTTCTGAAGAGCTTTTAAGACCGGCTTGCCGCCTGACTTCAGGAGCTCTGCCGTAATTCCGTCATCTCTCGGTGCCTTACCGTTTCTAAGTTGTTCGAGAGCCATTCTGATCTCGCACAAGCTAATATCCGAGATTTCTTCCATATAGTGCCGAGTTAGCTTGGATCTGGAATCTTGGACCAAACCGACAACAGGATTTCGGGATGATTTATATAACTGTCCGTAGAACCTTTCGACCTCTCCCAAGATCTCACTTTGGGATGAAATGACAGTGCCGTCATCGGTCTTCAGCTTAGTCATTTGACTTTGCCCAATAGACAGATCTTGTGCGAACACTTTTGAGCCTCGGTTCCGCTCTATCGCTTCTTTAACACGGAGCGTATTAAATTGGCGAATATCGCGACGCACAGACCTGGAGATCTGCCTATTTAGCTGCCTGTATTCGGACCAATCAGCTGAAGACTGTACTGTCATTTCTTTTCTCCGCTCTATGAGCCTGAGAGTCTGGTTAGAAAGTAGTAGACTTCAGAAAGCGTGACCGTTTGACTTTTGTGTGGATATTTAATGTGCCTCGTACTATTCGGTGATCGCTCCCAGTTTTAATCTTACTGATCACTGAGACATCATTAAAAATATGTCGTTTGTCCGACAAGATGAAGTCTATCTCGTTTTTCGTTGAACCATCGGGGCTAATCCAGGTGCATTTCCTTTGCGGCTGCTTTCTGAAGAAGGAATTCATCATAAAAAGGCTTTCCTTTTCCAGAAATTCAGCCAGTTTCTGGCCCCGCTGATTTCTCTGTCCATATCCATGTTTCCCCACTGTCAACTCATTATCACTCCCTTTGCCTAGTTTCACGTCAAAGTCTCCCATAACCACCGTGAAGTGGGTTTTGGACGCGTGTATGGCTTTCGAGATATCTCCGTAAAAGGCCTCCACCTCGTCGTCGGAGTATGCCGAGGTCGGTGCGTATATCTGTATGACCTTCAACGAGGTTGACTATTTGGTAATGGTATGATTGGTATAACCTTCAAAATTTAGTATAATAATAATTAATTTTCTGTGTGAAGGGTTCTTAGTATTTGTGACCGCTACGGTCACGAATACTAAGAACCCTTACTTTGCTCGTGATATATCTACGAGCAAACGTGTATGTCGTAAAAGACGACTAAGATCTGGGCCAACTCCATCTGATGTCGTTTGGTCAACAATTACATTCCAAAGGAGAGTTGACGTCTGGCAGGCGGCCGGTCATAAAACTATTGCCAATAACTTTTACAATATGTACTATAAAAGAAGAGTACATATATCGACACCAAGTAATTGGGATAAGAGTAGGAGAATGATGATGACATCTACGAGCAAAGTAAATGATGATTAGGAGCTTTGTTACAGAGTTTCGGAGTATTTGAATACGAATTACATACTGATAAGATATGAACATTTCTATATTCTATCGTTATAATAAGAATATGAATTGACGTTCACCAGGAGAGCAGGCGGCACCTTTCTCCTGGGAGTCATATAATAATCTCACTGCGATCGCGATTCCACCTGCAAAACGTGGTGATTGCGGCATTATAGCTTTACATGTATGAGGGAGACCTACATCTAACAGTGGATAGCAAAAGGTTGAATTATGGTGATGATAAACTGATATTTAAATAAAATATTTACATAATAATTAATAAATTAATGAAAAAAGGGCCAAGACTGCCTCGTTGCGAGTAGACGAATTCCTAACTGAGCTATTTTACTCTTGATGGCAGCGGCTAATTTAACCTTTATATTCTAATAACTCGGTATTTCTATTCATATAACTCGGTATTTCTCTACGTGATAAAATCCGGAATACGAAAATCCGTAGAAGAACGGGTGTAACCGATATAGCCTGAAGAATTAGCACGTTGAAGTGGCAATGGGCAGGCCACATCGCTCGACGAAGCGATTACCGTTGGGAAAGAAAAGTTCTGGAGTGGTGACTACGAATCGGACGACGTAGCGGAGGACGACCCCCACTCGTTGGAGTGATGACACTATCAAGGACGCAGAAATCCGTTGGATGTAGGTGGCACAGGGCCATTGCAAATAGCATTCTCGTGGGGAGACCTATGTCCAACAGTGGACGTTTACTGGCTGATGGATGGATGGATGGATGATTCAAATAACACTTTTTTCATTGGCTGGCAACATTAATAAAATAAGATTTTCTAAAAAATAAATGAAATCTAGCTTAATCAATTTATTGTCCCCAAAACCTCCTAAATTTTATGCAAATTTTTGAAGACGTTTCTCAGATTTTGAAATCTATACTAATAAATGGCAAGCCGGTTTCGAGTGCCGGGTTTTCGGGTTCGATTATACTGCAAAAACTACTGAACTAATAGGAATAAACATTCAACAACAACATTCATCGACCATAAGACGCATCATGTTTTGAAGAAGGTTTTAGTATATAATATGTTGGTGATTACTTATCCGGAACCTTTATTTTTTGACTTAGAAATAATTAACAATATCTCACAAGCGGCACTAGATCACAAGTCCTATTATTACTAATATTATAAAGCTGAAGAGTTTATTTGTTTGTTTGTTTGAACGAGCTAATCTCAGGAACTACCGGTCCGATTTAAAAAATTCTTTCAGTGTTAAATAGCTCATTTATCGAGGAAGGCTATAGGCTATATATCATCACGTTAATACTAATAGGAGCAGAGCAACAGTGAAGAATGTTTCAAAATCGGGTTTTTGTTTCCTTTTGAGAGCTTCCGCTGCGTAAACGGTTAAAGTTGCGTGAAAATTATGTACTACATAATTGTTCCCCTTTCAAAGTTCTAAATAAAAGTCCGCGAGAGCATATGTCTATCTTTTAAGATTGGCTCACTATAACCTTTTTTATACTAATCAAATTTGTTTTAAAATAATATGATATTTTCGAAGGTGTTTTTATAAACATAATATTAATCCTTATCCAAATAAATAAGTTATTCATCACAAGTATTTAATTTAAAACAAAATTGCCCTTTACATTATTTGATTTCAATGAATATCTTAGGAAATATCGCAGTTTAAAAATAACATCGCAGCAAAATAATGATCAAGTACTGAGCGCGCATTTATGGTAAAAATACTGGGTTTTATATTAAAAAAAACTCAAACTAATGTTATTTCATAGTACTTCTGCACACACTACATTTTTAGTTTTGTTTTCTTCTCATGACCTTCCGTTGGCTTTACACATCCTAAATAATAATAATGAGTATAGGACGTATTAGTGCCTGCCCTCATGTATGGCAGTGAAAATTAGATTTGAAGACATTTGGAAGACATGAAAGTAGAATAAATGCCGTAGAGCTGACAGCTCTTCGTAACGTGTATGACGTAAGTATGATAGATAAAATTAGGTATAATGTTATAAAAGAGCGCTGGTATGCTGAGGCGGGTTGGATACGAAGCGGAAGAAAGAATGAGTGGGCAGAGGTTGGCGAAGTAAACATATAAAGCAATCATGAATGCGACGAATACAAGGGGAAGACCACGTCATACTTTTCTGGACCAAATTGGAGATTTGTTCACGAGAGGTCATCATCATCATCATTCTCCTACTCTTGGGGTCCATACAATAAGTACTCTTCATTCATAGTACATATTGTAAAAGTTATAGGCAATAGTTTTATGACCGGCCGCCTGCCAGACGTCAACCCTCCTTGGGAATATAATTGTTGATTAAACGGCATCAGATGGAGTTGGTCCAGGTCGTTCTAAGGCTCTTAGTTGTCTTTTACGACATCCACGAGCAAAGTGAGGATTGGTAGTAGGTATCACACAGCGAGGTCATACGCATTAAAAGTATGCGTAATCGAAAATAGGCGTAAGTGTATGTATGTATGTATCTATAAAAAGTATAGATAAGACCCAATACTTTTACTTAAGGTTTAATGTTCCACTCTTACTAATAAAAGCGTCATGTAGGTACCTAAAACAACTTTAACGTATGTATTATTTAAAATATTTCCATCTTTTACGTAAACGAATTCGCGAGATGAAGTTAACGTTAGCTCTAAGTACCTATTCCACGCGGACGAAGTCGCGGGCGAAAGCTAGTGATTAATATTATTTCGATTATGAAATAAAATTTAATTATGAAATAAAATTGAAATTATGATTTGAAGAAACGCAAACGATGTTGCGCGGGACAGCGAGTACAGTAATATATAAGGAATATACAATATTTGCACATTTATAGATATTTAAATTAAATAGCTAGATTAAAGTTTTCATTTAAAATACTATTTATAAATAATAATACACTACTGTGGCAGGACCACGTTGTTGACAATTTTCTATCTACAGCCGCGGGCCGGTTCGTCCAGGTAGTACCACACTCTCGCAGAAGATCTACGTCTGAATAATGGCAATATGCTGTTGTGCTTCGTTCGGTGAGCGAGAGAGCCGGCAGCCCAACTGGGTGGGTTTGGAGTTTATATTGGTAGGCAGCGACCTAGGGATACCCTTGGTATTGCAAAGGTCCATGGGGAGCAGTGACACTTACCATCAGGTGTGCTACTTGCTTGTTTGCCACCATAAGCCACATAAGCAATAAAAAAAAAAACACCACGAAGAGAAGGAAAACTCTTCAAAATAAAACCTTATACCAACATGTCTGACCAGCACGGTATAGCAGAACAATTTTCCTCCCACCGTGGAGGAGACCTCACCCCAATACTGGGACATGTAGGCTGAGATAATAAGAAAAGAAAAACACACCATCGAGTGGCAATATAATTCTCTCGTCTAGCCTTACATTTCAGGATGTTTGTTTATTAAATTATATAAAAAAACCGTTGCTAGGTTAAAGTTATAAACGTAATAAATTCTCTACTAAATGATCAAACTGTTTGCACTGGTTTTCTAGGCATAACCTGTAAGATACAGGTTATATTATGGTTATTATTAATTTATTATTATCATTCTTAGCAGAAGAATGATAATATGTGATGATAATACGTCGATGGATGCAGGCGGCACAGGACCGCACTCTGTGGCGTACTATGAGGGAGGGCTACGTCCAGCAGTGGACGGCGATAGGCTCGAATGATGATGATGATTATCATTAATTTTTAATATGGGCAAGAAAATTGAGCTCATCTAGAATGTTGTATATCATAGCAGTACCATCTGCGAAGCCCCAGGTAATTAACTGCCGAGTATTTAATGAAAATTATTATTGGGACCGCTTTCACCTAACTGTTTGAATGTTATATCTTTTTTAAATAGATGCAATGGTTTTTCTAGTTTTAGAAATAGAATCTAATTTTTTTCCAAGATATTTACACAAATTGTTTGGAAGAGAACAGTATAGATGTCCTGTCTAACTTGCCATGAATTCCACACTTTTTTGAGAATATCTTTTTAAATGCAAGTTCCTTCGTACAATCTTTTTTTACAGTTAAGTAAGTCCATAATTGATAATTAAGATTTAATTCGCTAATTAATATAAAAACGTAATTATATTTTTCACAGATACGAATAAAGAATCCGAGACTCCTATTTAGCCTATTATAGTCTACTGGGCTTTTGCTGGATTGTCTTTTGGTATGATAATGGTACATATATAAATCTTTAGAGTTTTCATGACTAATCAGGCATGAAGTTCATGTTTAGGAACATTATCGCATTTTAATTTTGACTTTACCGTTAAAATAATAAATCAGTAAATTAATTGAAATGATTGATAATATGAAATAACACAAGAATCATGTTAAATCCTTACTAACATTATAAATGCGAAAGTAAGTCTGTCTGTCTGTCGCTCTTTCACACCAAAACTACTGAACCGATCTAAATGAAATTTGGTACACAGATGGCCTAGAGCCTGATAAAGGACATAGGCTATTTTTTAATGCAAAAAAGTGTTGTAAAGGGGGATGAAAGTTGAAGGAAGTATCGTCATTTTTAAAGCCAGAAGCTTGAAACTTATTTTTAAGCTATTGATTAGATATAAATATGACATTAAATTTTTGTAAATAAATTCCCTGAAGGGGTAAAATAAAAATAGGGGATGAAAAACTTTATTTACTTTTGTTTATTTGATAGGTTCTAGTAAACCCAGCCCGTTGGTTTGTTTGTAGTAGATTAATCGCAGCGCCACCTCGTGGTGAGTTACATTAATGCACTAAACCTTTTCCGTGAAAAAATACATATACATTATACATATCAATTTTTATAATGATCGGTCAAATAGTTTCTGAGTTTGGCGATGTCATATATGCAAACATCCTTCTTTATAGATATTGCCTCTTTGCTTCAATAATGTTATCTTGAAAAATGACATCGAGCCTTTTTCAAGTTTTAAAAAATAATTGTTTCGCAACGAATATTTTTTATCCTAAAACTGATTTAAATCATAGATGATTTAATTATAAAATAATGAAACAATTAAAATCATAGATTTATATATCAATTATTTTGTGAAACTTGAAAAAAACCCTTAAAATTTCATTTTTAAGATAACACATTATGGAAGCAAAGAGGCGATATAGACTAGTAGTTATCCCACGCCCGCTTACCTCCTCTCCGGATAAGTAATCATTAACATATAGTATAATATAACCTCCTCCGAAACACGCTGCAGATTATGTTATAGGTATTATTCCAATCGGTTCAGTAATTTTTGCAATATAACCGAACAAAAAAACCGGCTCGCCGTTTATTAGTATAGACAAGTAAATTACATAGATCCAAACAAAAACCCATAAAATCTATCCAATATTTCAATCTTCCCTTAAATGTATGCAATCACAAAACTAGGTCGGCTCACGTCAAGTAAAGTAATAAAACCGATAAAAAAAAACAAATAAAACTCCCGATACATATCACATGTGAAATGTTTAGTATTCAAAGGTAACGGTGTATGGGTGGGAATTTCAATCAGTTCTCTCGTCTTATCGCTCTTCCACGAGAATGTATGATTTTTCTTGATTTCAACTTTGGTATAAGTAATAAGCGAAGTGTGTTTTTGGCGCTCTTAAAAATAATTATTATAAATATTCTTTGTGTCTTAATAATTTCAATACAAAACCAGATTTAAGTCGCCTTGTATTTCGCCAGCGGTGAGACTAAAAAAAATGTAAACTTCTCTGTAGTGCAGACAGGGAAACATAGATTATTTTAGTGTGGAAAAGATGTGAATGAATTTTTAAGATGTATTGCTGAATCTCAGTTCGGTGATATACCTATCTTAATACAAGGTCACCTTGACTAACTGAAACTACATATATTGTACTTATACATGCTAAAAAAAGTATTTTAGTTTTTACAAAGTTACAAGGTACTACGAGCTTGGCAGACCAGCATCAGATCAGGTCTTTAGCACCAATGTTGGATCAATGAAAAGTCTGTACAACAATAAACGAGTTAAAAGTGGGGTCTTAGAAGTTAATGTTTTTTTTTATTTTTTTATTTATTGCTTACGCTTGCAAATGAGCTAGCAGCACACCTGATGGTAAGTGTCGCTACCGCTCATGGACCTTTGCTATAACCAAGGCTATAGCTAGGCCGTTGCCTACCATTACAATCCCTAAACCCACCCAGTTGGGCTTCCGGCTCTCTCGCTCACCGAACGAAGCACAATAGCACATTGCCATTACTCAGACGTCGATCTTCTGCGAGAGTTCGGTACTGCCCCGATCGGACCGGCCCGCGGCTGTAGACAGAGAACTATCAACAGCGTGGTCCTACCACACTAAAAAATGAAGAGATCTATGCTGAACTGAACTTATTTCAATTATCATTATATCGAAATACCGTTATAGTACTATATATACCCAAAGATGACAATAGTTATGGCAAGAATACTGGCTGTCGCTGTTCTAGCTTACGGCGATTGACATTTTCGCCACTTGTAATTTTACTATGAAGGTACAACGCACTAAGTATGATTAGACGTCGCTTATGTACTAGGTAGTTGGTACTGAGCAACTGTTTTTTAAAAATACATTATCAGTTATTGAGCCCCCCGCTATACTGCTAGCTAGGTGATGTACTATATGAATTGCATTTAATCAAAAAGGATACGAAAATTGAGTAATATTAACAAAAAGCTCTTTTTTTTCCATACGAAGAAACGTTCCAAATCTTTATTAGATAAGACAGTCTGGCCACTGAAGAAAAAGACCGCGTACCAGTGACCCAACCGCACGGCGTCGAGAGGTATATTGTAGGGCGGGTCTACGGGGTCTTGCGCCGCTTTTCCCTGTCGCCCCGGACGGTATAGCGGGGTTTGACGTACCGTAGCCCGCCGCCAAAAAAAAAAAAAAAGATAAGACAGTCTAAATGTAATAAAAATTGTAATGAATAATTAAATATTTTTTATTAAATAACTATTCGTTTTGAAAGTTGCGCCAGTGACGGAAAAGTTAAGGAGTGAACGGCTGACATGGTATGGACATGTAAAAAGGCGGGATGAAAGTAATGTTGTGAGAAAAGTTTTAGGTATGAATGTTGAAGGCTTAAGGAGTAAAGGAAGACCAAAGAAAAGATGGATGGACTGCGTGAGGCATGACATGGATAGTTTAGGAGTGATGGCAGAGATGACGTCTGATAGGATCGTATGAAAAAAGATGACATATTGCGTCGACCCCAAGTAATTGGGATAAGAGCAAGATGATGATGATTAAATAACTATTAGTTTTGTTTTATTTTATTCCATAATGGTTTCTAATGTTTATGTGAGTATTGCACATTTAAATTAAAACTACTTTTACGGATTCAATCGCATTTGCATTTGATTTTTAATTTCCCAAAATTAAAAATCAAATACAAACGCGATGGAATCCATAACAGTAGTTTTATTTTATTCCAGTTGAATCAATGATTGTCTACCTAATAATTGAGTTAGTGGACAGCAGTAAAAAATAATTTCGTTATCTTCAGTCAGGAACTTCAACTTTTAGAAATATTTAAAGCGAAAATAGATATACATAATGGTTTCTAATGTTTACGCGAGTATTACACATTTGAAATAAAACTATTTTTACAGATTCTATTGCGTTTGTATTTGATTTTTAATTTCTACAGTCCTTTTTTTTTTGTGGGGTGGGCTACGGTCGTCGCGCTCCTCGCACCACTCTGTCCGGGGCGACAGAGGGGCGTAAGCACGCTCACCCATAACTCACCCGTGAACCTCGCCTTCATCGTTGGACCGGTCACTGGAGCAGCGTGAACTCGTCGTCAGTGGCTGGCCCGACGGAACACCCCCCGAGGGTACCCTCTTCTTAGTCCTGAGGACTACAGTCCTCCCGTGACCATGAACGCTGTAAAGTATTCGAAATATCAGCAAATTAAAAATCAAATACAAACGCCATAGAATCCGTAAAACTAGTTTAATTTTAAATATAATCTATATAATTTAATATTTTTGGACTCCCAATAAAAATTACCTAATATAAAACTTATAAACCTTGTGCCATTACCTGCCAATTATTAAAGAATTTAAATAGCGTCATTCACTTAAAGCTAATTCAGGTTGATCTCCGAAAATCCTTGCAAAAATGGAGGCTCTTCCCGATTCCAGACGTCGTAATTGGACTGCTTAAGGAAATATTATTTTCAAGAGATACCGTTTAGCCCAGTTTAAATTGAAATGGCTTTGTGATTGAAAAAAAATCAAGTAAATGATTTTTGTTTGAGAAAGTTTGCGCGATATTACCATAATATTTATGCTATTAAAATCTAACAAGCGGAATTGATTTGAAGTATGTGTTTTCGATTTGAATGATTTAAGAAGATTGTACGAAGGGTTATTTTTTGAAAAAAAAAATCGAGTAATATAATAATTAAGATTGATGTTAGGTGTTTTAGCAAATGATATTTACGAAAATATTTTTATTTTAAATTATATATGACCAATTTCTATGTTTTAAACTTACACAAGTAAGTTGAATACGGAACTTACTTGGACAGTGGAATATTTTGAATAAATATAATGCAGGACGCCTCCATCTAGGTGAACCAACGGCTTAGTGAAGGTTGCTAGGAGTCGTTGGATGTAAGCGAAATAAGACTGCTCTTTGGCGTTCTATAACCTAGGTGTACATCCAGTAGTGGACGGCAAATCGCTAAATATAAAATTGAATAAAAAGACGCGTTGGTGATACAATTCGTACATAATATGGCAGGTGCTATTTCATTAGAATTTTCTATTCATCATTCTCCTACTATTATCCCAATTGCTTGGGGTCGATACAATATGTACTCTTCTTTCATTGAACATATTGTAAAAGTTATTGGCAATAGTTTTATGACCGGCCGCCTGCCAGATGTCAACTCTCCATGGGAATGTAATGGTTGATCAAACTGCATCAGATGGAGCTGGCCTAGGTCGTTATAAGTCGTCTTTTACGACATCCACAAAGTAAGGGTTGGTAGTATTCGCAGCCGCTACCACACAGCTAGTTATAGATATTATACGTAACTAAATTGAGCCCGTGGCTGTGCATCTGTGTTATCTTCATGTTTATGAGAACTAGGTATTCTGACCATCGAGTTTCGATTCAAGAGACTATCAAGATTATTTGTTTACTTTTGATGAAATAATATATTTTTTTCTTAATAAATATTTCCTTAAATTTTATTTTATTTTATTTTTAGTATTTGTTGTTATAGCGGCAATAGAAATACATCATCTGTGAAAATTTAAACTGTCTAGCTATCACCGTTCTTGAGATAGAGCCTGGTGACAGACGGATGGACGGACGGACCACGAAGCCTCAGTAATAGGGTCCCGTTTTTACCCTTCGGGTACGGAACCCTAAGCAGAAGAAGAAGTCAATTGATGTAAAGCTATTTTTACAGATTCTATCGCGTTTGTATTTGATTATTAATTGCCAGACATTTCGAATACTACAGTTTTCATGGTCACGAAAGGACTGAGGTGTCTCACGTCCAACAAGTCACCGTTATTATAGAAACTTATATCTCAGTATAAGTTATTAAATTTTGACCCGCATTTTTTAATACAAATTCAATACCTACCAGTGCAATAATTTTCTTTTGAATGAACAACTTTCCTCTTATAAAGTTGAGTTTAGTGATGGTGGTTCTAATTGCTAATAATCCATCAGCTGGTCCAGGCATAAACATCTTGCATTGTATTTTGGATAAATATATACGATGATTAGTATTACATTATCTCTAATACGAACTAAGGTTTTCAGGAGGAACCCAGGAGGAGCTAATAGTAATTATAATTAAACAAACTATATAATTTTATTCAAAAGTACTATTTTTACCAAAATATAACGAGCCGGGTAACTTGCTGGAACTTCTCAGCTGGCAGCCGCGTTTCGATACGATGGTAAGGTACTGGAATAATTTTAGAAAAAAATTGAAACTGCTAGTATATAAAACCTCTCTGTATAAGCCTAAAACTACATATAGGGTTTATACAATGAGATGATTTCAGCACTGCTGTAGTGAGTAATATAACGTAATATTGCGCAATACATAATAAACTTATGGTAAACTTAATAAAATATTGCGCAATATGATGCAATGTTTTAAGTTTACAATTTCATAATGTTGGGCAATATGTTTTTTATTTTACCAATAGATAAATTTCAAGGAGTTTATTTCTATTTATTTATGTTTTTGTACAGTATGAGTAATGGTATCATTGCCGCTGTATTTCAGTTATTATGTAACTGCCTTATCGGTTATCGACGGCCCTAGTAGACGTATTTCAAATATTTAATCAGAGATTTCAGGCAATTACCTCTTATTTTTAAGTCTATTCCTTGATTCGTGATCATGACTTTAAATGGTAATACCATGTAATTGTCCCTGCAAGGATTATATTGGTGATTACAATATGTATATGTGCCATTTTATTCGATTACCGTCTGCCACCTTGCAAGTAGTGATGATCCCGCTGCTGTAGAAATTTCTAGACTTTAGATAAAAAAAAGTGACAATTGGTTTTGGTAGCCCTCTCGCCATGTTTTCCTGATACTGTGTAAAGAATTGTGAAGGGACCGAAACAGATGGAAATCGAAGGGCGCAATGTCAGGGCTATATGGTGAATGCATTAACATTTCCCAGCCGAACTCTCTTAATTTTTGCTGAGCGACTATAGATGTGTATGGTCTAGCGTTATCGTGATGAAAAACCACACCCTTTCTTTTGAATAATACCGACCGCTTTCTCTCAATTTCTTAGTTTAATCTAATCAGTTGTTAGCAGTAGAGATCCGTATCGATGGTTCTGCTCGGCGGTAAAAGCTCATAATGAGCAATACTCTTTCAATCTCACCATACACACAGCATTTTTATTGGGAGTTAGCTCGAGTTTGCCACGGTCTGTGATACCTGGCCAACCTTTGACCACGACCGTTTTCACACGTTCTTATCGTATGTGATCCACATTTCATCACCTATCAATCTGTTATCAATCTCTTCAAAAACGGTTCGGTTTCATCACGTCTCAATAAAGAATCATAAATGAGTACACGGTTCATTAGGTTTCTTTCAGTAAGATTGTGTGGCACTCAAATATCGAGCTTTTTTATATACCTAACTTTTTTTAAATGGTTCAAAACTGTTTCGTGGTCAAATCCCAGATCTTCAGTTACGTCGTAACTACTGCCGATCATGCCCCACTTTATCAAAAACGCCGTCTATTTTATAAGTGACAGGGCGATTAGAGCGAGGTTTATTTTTGACATCCAAATTTCTGAATTGAAATCTTTTATAATCATTAATTTTAATCATTCTTTTGTGCTACTTTTACTGACACTGTATTAGGTCCATAAACGTCACAAATATTTTTCGCGGTTTGCGTTGCATTTATTACTTTTTTATAATAAAATTTTAAATGTATCCATTTTTTTTTATTAGATTCACTCATTGTGACAGAAAGAAAACAAATAAAAAACGATGAGAAAAACATTATACTAAATTGTTTTTTTTTTTTTTTTTTGTTGTTGTGGCTCTGTTTATACTTAAGCCAATGTCAAAGTTAAGTTGCAGCTTCTTCTTCTTCTTCTTTTTATGTATTGGCAATCAGCTACTTATACGAGCCATTTTTGCCAGTGTCGAGTTATAATTATCTGCACGTTCTTAATCTCTTCAAGTTAGTCATTGTCTGTCAGTCAGTCGAATTGTCACCATCAACACTGCTATGGTGACACTGTTAATGGTATGTTGTAGGAATTTTGATGGAAAACGAAAACGTTGTAATGCACTTTTATATGATATTCACTACATCCCAGCTGTTCTGTCACATCATATTACATAAAACACCATACAAATTATCTAATATAACACGTTAAAACACTAAGATATCGAATATAATACAAGAGCACAACATGACGTTTTAGATTCCCGCCAAAAGTCCTACTAAATTGTTTCTTTCGTTGAAATGTAACTTTTTTCTCGTAATGGTAACAAAACCAGCCAGATACAACCAGTTTAGCTAAAGAGATTTTAATTAAAAGTTTATACAAACTAAATGCGAAAATACTTTTCCCCGATCCATTATAATAATAGATCAAATTTGAATATGTTTTAGAGTTATTTTATTGCTTAATATCATTTATACTTGTAACGCACGATCACCTTTGCGACAAGTAAAAGTTATACTTTTGAAAAACGATGGCAAAGAGATATAGTAATAAAAATATTGCACAATATTCTGTAATATTTGCAGTTTACAATTTCATAATATTGTGCAACATTTTTTTTATATTTTCCTTCAGAAAACTTCTTCTCAAAAGAGAAAATTATTAAAAAAATAGCATCGCCAGGGCGATGCTCGACAGCGTCAGGAACTGGGACGCGGTCGCAGCCTTCTGCGAGGCAGTAGTCTCGCAGAAGGAGGCGGCGGAGCGCGTGCGCGAGGAGCGTCTCCTCGACGACGCGAGCCGTCGCCGGCGACTGGGGCGGCGTAGGCGCGATTACCTGCACCTTATGCCGCCCTAGCCGAGGCCGCGGGTGACTGGACCGGGGAATCAGTCCGTCACCCGCCGAGAGGCTGACCGCGAAGAAAAGACCGACGTCCTCCCCGAGTGAGGGGATGTCGCTCAAGAAGAGGGTACCCCTCGGGGGTTATTCCGTCGGGCCGGCCACTGACGACAAGTTCACGCTGCTCCGGTGGCCGGTCCAACGACGAAGGCGAGGTTCACGGGTGGGTTATGGGTGAGCGTGCTTACGCCCCTCTGTCGCCCCGGACAGAGTGGTGCGAGGAGCGCGACGACCGTAGCCCACCCCACAAAAAAAAAAGAGTAAAATACCGTATACAGATACTGTATTAAGTACATTAAGTTATAGAAACTTTTTCTTAATTACCTTGTACGACACCGTGGCTACAATAAAAGTAGAACATGTAACATTACGTTCCTATTTTTTTATTGTCTATTTTGGCAAATGAGCAAGCAATATACTATGGTAAGTAATATTGCCGTATATGGATCTTAGCAGTAGGTACAGCCAGGCAGCGGCCTACCTTGAAGAAAGTGCTTTTTTAAAACCTCGTTTGAAGAAAGACATGTCATAGCGCTAGGGAAATACAGTGAGTGCTAGAATTACCTAGTACAGTCTTACTATTGGGCTCGAGCCTCCTCCATAATGGGAAATAAATTGACCTACTATACCACGCTGGTCGGACGTGTTGGTGTAGGATTTTATTTTGATTTTTCCTTCTCTTACATAAATGTTATACGCGTTTTATATCCCATAGATCTTACGATCACCCTTAGGTAAGATGGTGAATTGAGGCTGTTAGAACCAGAGCGGCCTAACTACAAGAACCATGTTTAACAATATGAAGGCAATTAAAATTAAATTTAATTCAGTTTATCCGATTTGAACATAAGCCGAAAATGTACTTGTACTGCCATCTATTGTTAAGAGCTTGTAAAAATTTTTAGGCCTTTGTGGTTTTATTTCGGACAAGTAACATCCATATTAATGATAGGCTAGAAAAAAAATCGATTCAAAGGAAAAAAAAAATTTTACAACGAATTTTAAGTTTTTTTTTACATTCCATCGTATTAGGACAAGTGCCATGTAACGATAATTCCATAAAAAATACGTAACTATACTCAGATGAGAAAAGACGCAATCTATTCAAAACTCACGATAATACGTTCAAGAGTTCAACGACCTCGCGAGGTGAAATTTTTTTTTTTTTCATCCGAATCGATTTTTTTCTAGCCTATCATTATAAGTAGGACTAGTACGGTTACCTGTCTTTGTTTTCGGGAGCGGTCCTCTTCTATCTTGTATATAAACTATCCATATTATAAATTCTCCACGTAATATATGTACCTATTTACATATAAGAGCAGTTGAGATATACGTTCTTATATTAAATTCAAGCCACCTTGACGCCGTAGAAACTGAATAGGCACCTATTTAAATTTATTTTGTGAAGCGAAATCTGATAACGTTGACTCTAGGGCACCGCGTGGTGTCGGCGGAAATTAAGGTACCTTACATGCCTTCATCTTAAATTGGCTTTTGGCTATATACACTTTAAGATTTCGACGACGGAGAAAAAAATCTTAGATGATAATAGGTAAAAAAAATGGGTGATATTTACGATTTTATCATTGCATATGTATTTTATGATAAAATGGTATGCAACGTTTTATGAGATTTGATAAAGTACTTCTGAAGTCAGCAAACTCAAGTGGAAATATATATATTTAATATTCAAGGAAAAAGTTTCTTCGCATTCAATATGAAACTTCAAGACATTTTTTTTTTCAAAAATTGTTTATATTTAATACATATACATACATATCATCACGCCATATCCCTTATATTTAATTACAATATATATGTGCAATATTGCAATCTTTTCAAAAAAAATTTCGGTGACTGTCTGCCATCTTGTAGGTAGTGATATAATCTCGTTGCTGTAGTAGTTTTGGGCATCAATGCTCAAAAAATGCTATACGTAGTTTTGGCAGTCCTCTCTTGATATTAATCTGATGCTATCTAAAGAATTTTGAGTAGACCGAAACAGGTAAAAATCTGAAGGTTAGGTCAGGGTTATATTTTGGATGCATTACATCTCCCAGCGAAACTGTCTTAATTTTTGCTGAATGACAAAAGATATGTTTGGTCTAGCGTGACATGCCCCGACGGCGAAAGCTGCCAGGGCATCGACTCGAGAGGATACCCATGAGGGTAAACCGCCGGGTGGACCATCGAAGACAAAGTCCGGGTTCCGGTGGCTCGCTCGCTCAGTGAAGAGAGGTACATGCAGGGCGGGTCTATGTGATCTATGTGATGTGGACGGATTTAGCCTCATCGTGATGAAAGACCACACCCTTTCTGTTGATTCATTCAAGCCGTGTTCTCTTAATTTTATGCTTGAATCTCATTATTTGTTGACAGTAGAGATCCGAATAGATGGTTCTGCCTGGCGATGAAAGATCATAATGAGCAATACCCTTCCAATCCTACCACACACACAGCATTACCTTATTCTGAGTTAGTTCGGGTTTTGCTACAGTATGTAATGCCTGACCGATCTTCGACCACGATCTTTTTCGCACGATCTTATCATATGTCACGTTCTTGTCATACGTGATCCCATTTTCATCACCAGTTATCGATCTCTTCAAAAACGTTTCGGTTTAATTACGACTCAATTACAATGAGTACATGATTTCTTTCAGCGAGCTCGTGTGGCACCCATATATCGACCATTTTTGTATACCCAGGTTTTCTCAAATGGTCAAAACTATTGGTCAATTCCCAGATCTTCAGCTACGTCACGACTACTGATATGCCGATCCTGCCCCCACTTTTTTTAAATATGACATACATTCTATCAGAGACAGGGCGACCAGAGAAATTGCACCTTTGAGATCAAAATTCCTGGATTGAAAATATTTAATCCAATTTTGTGCTACTTTTATTGACACTGCACTGTGTCCATAATTTTTTTGCGGCTTGCGTTCCATTTATTCCTTTATTGTAATAAAAAATTAAATAGTATCGAGTGTCTTCATTAGATTCACTTATTTTAACAGAAAGGAAATGAAAACAAATGAAAAACTATGAAAAAAAATCATTTTATTATATTGTTTCTTTTTTCAAACTTTTTTAATGATATCAAAATTAGCCAGATACAACTTGTACAGCCAAAGAGATTTTATTAAGAGTTTCCTCCACCTAAACCAACTCCATCTGATGCCGTTTGGTCAACAATTATATTACCAAGGAGGATTGAAGTCTGGCAGGCGGCGGGTCATAAAACTATTGCCAATAACTTTTACAATATGTACCATGAAAGGAGAGTACATATTGTATCGACCCCAAGTAATTGGGATAAGAGTTGGAGAATGATGATAATGATATGCGAAAATACTTTGCTCCGACTGATATGAAATCGCAATAATATTGAGCAGTTTTCAACGTTCAAGTTCATTGGCGGACTATCCATCCGTGATCGTAAATACAATCCAAATATCGAGCAGTAAAAAAAACAAACCCAAATCTAATGAAATCCATAAAAATGGTTAACAATAAAATAAATTACTTGTAATAGTTCGTGTAAACATCAGATGAATATATTAAGGTTCGAATACCTTAGATTGATTGATCTGTTTATTTAAGCTTAATATTCATAAAACCTGATGGAATTAATATTTTAGCGTAATTGTCACACAGATATTTCTAAGTAACTCAGGTCTTCATATTCAGCAGTCATACTAATCTGTTCATTTCTTATATCTCCAGATGGATTGAAAAATGAATGGTATTTTTTTTTTAAATTACTGAAATTTAGCATTTAATATGCTTTATTATTTATAAAACCCGATTACGAAGCGAAAAATGATGTCACAAGCGGGATTCGAACCCGCGCCTATTTGGATTCCGGCCCGGTATTTTTTGTAAAGACTACTACGCTACTACGCTACTACTACTACTACGCTATGTAAATAATCCTTATGTTACGGAGGACTTTAAAAACCTTCAATTGATGGACACAGATTACAACCAGACTCAGACAAATAATTTGTGGATCGCATATAGTAAGTTTCAGTATTTGCTTGCATG
Organism: Lymantria monacha; assembly: GCA_905163515.2. Taxonomy (NCBI): domain Eukaryota; kingdom Metazoa; phylum Arthropoda; class Insecta; order Lepidoptera; family Erebidae; genus Lymantria; species Lymantria monacha. The sequence goes on along the minus strand of LR991102.1, from coordinate 20,163,483 downwards.
GGAATCCAACCCACAGCACTTGGCAGCATCTTAACCACTACGCCATCTTTGCAGTCTTCATATTTGTTTACTATGTTTTAAACTACATAATTATTACTAAAAGTTTCGGGTAAACAAAATCCACAACAATATATTTCAGCTGTTGTTTATTCGAAAGTTTTGGAAAGGAGAAAAATTATTCGTACGAAAATCATATTAGGTACCTACCTCCCCATGCAGTGACTGGTAAAGAATATAATGTGTCAACATCCCTTACCTTCATACCTTCGAACTTGTAAAAACCGGTAGGAAATCTATAATATTAACTACGATAAAGTATCAAATGAACCCTGATAAGTTAGATCATCCTAAAAACTTAACTAAAAACAAAAAAAAAACATGGTATGGATATTTAAAACACACAATTACTGCTATTTTAGAAGACTATTCCACCATTTCAGAATTTCTTACCCTCTAAGAAATACACGTACATTTAAATTTTCATCATAAATATTAAGATTTGAAATGCGAATTTCAATTCAGATTCAAAATTAGGCAGCTAAAGCCAACCGAGATAATTTCCAGGCTGCTTTGCTAGGCAAATATAGGTTCCGATGAGTACTCGTAGCAGGCAGTATGGCAATCTTGCCTCAGAGCTAAGGGATGCTTAGCGATTTATTTTATGCATACGACTTGTACGAGTGCAATGCCATATGATAAAAAATATATGGCAATATCTCAGTATTGTATAATTAATAGTGGTAGGACCAAGACCAATTAATGATTCTTTTTTTATTTGACAGCTGGTGCTTCCCGTATGGTCCCATTTCAATTTGGTCCAGTTCTGACAATGGCACCCATAAGAAAACCAAATAAGTCTAAAATTAGCATTAAGTATGTGTGCTACAAATGAACGAGTAACTCAAGCCCCGCTACTAATAGAACAACCTATGTGTGTCTGTAACACTAAAAGTAAAAAAAACTACGTTTAAAAAAACCGACTTCAAAAACTAAAAGTACAAAATGACTTAAAATACTATCATTTGTATGTGCTACCTATTGATAGGTTTGAAGTCGGTGCCGGTGTCGGTATCTTTAGTGTAGGAATTTCATTACAGTAAGTAAGCTCTTTATAATTTTGTTTAGGGCTTGAGACCGATTTCAAACCACATACAAATGATAATATTTTAAGTTATTTTGTACTTTTCAGTTTTTGAAGTCGGTTTTTTTAAACGTGTTTTTTTTTAATTTTTTTTTAGCAAAAAAATATCGACGCTAGAAAGCATAAATGGCGAAAAGAAAAAAGCATATTCACAAAATTAAAATTATACACTAGAGTAGAAAACCCTTTTATTTGTTTATTACTTTTCCGTATTTGTGAATGTAGAATGCCAATTTTGGACATTATCCAAAAAAGACAAGTTAGATTCACAATATTTTTAATTTTTTTTTTACATATTTTTGTGTACTATGTTTACAGTTTTTAGCGTCGATATACATAGTAAAAATAATACTTGTTGATGTTCAAATAAATCAAAATTAGATACATTTTTGCTTCGGAAAAAATTATAATTGAGAATTCCTCGAAATATCGCACTATAATTTCTTGAACGTATTTTAATCCTAACAGCTAAGCGTTGCGGTGAAGTGTGTTTCACCTGATAGTGTGCTATACTAGGCCTATTGGCTTTCATAGTATTACTGTATGAGAACTAGGTGTATTTCCAATACGAGAGAAGCTAAAGTCTAGAAGGCATGCACTTAGTGTTGATATGTCAAGACTCATACGATTAATAAATGTCTTAATATATATAATCTTTCTGCACGTGTATGTAACTGAACTTCTCTTAAACGGCTATATCGATTTTGATAAATTTTTATATGTATGTTCAGATGTTTTCATGATTGGCTAACATTAACAATTCGACTCGGTAACTGCTGTGATTGATTTCAAACTTTATTTTTTTTAATTTTTTATTGATTTTGTGGCAAACGAGCTAGAAATACACCTGATGGTAAGTATTACTGCCGTCCATGGACCTTCACAATACCAAAGGTACAGCTACCTACCAATAAAAATCTCAAACCTAATCCGGGGTGACAGAGGGGCGTAAGCACGCACACCCGTAACCCACCTGTGACGTCGCCTTCGTCGTTGTGCCGACCACCGGAGCAGAGTGACTTGACGTCAGTGGTCGGCCCGACGGAATACCCCTAAGGAGTAACCTCTCCTCGACCGACGTCCCCCCCTCGGGTAGATGCATTGCCCCTGCTCAGGCGTCAGTTTCCTGCGAGAGTCTGATACTACCCCGGACGGACCGGCCCGCGATTGTTGACAAAAAACTATCAACATTGTGGTCCTCTAACTATATTTTTTTTAGAATCACGAGGAACTGCATTTGTTGTGTTAGTTTTAATATATGATGTATTTATTATGATACTGATTTGGAGTTTTTAGTTTAAATTAATTAAGTGTTTGTTGTTAGTAACTTACATATGTGGTGATCGATTAAGAATACAATGTGTCGTCAAGTTTTATTTTCTGGTGGGAGTTGTAAAAGTCCAATAGTGGGATCACTTTGGCCATTTTCCTGGGAAACTGCCGATTCTAAAATGCGATCACTATTCCGTTGTAACTATGGACTTCAAGTGCAGCAAAATGGCTTGATAGGCTTGATAGCCTCAATGATTTAAACGCCCCTTTCGGAAACCAAACTGGGCTTCTGGTAGATCATGACCGACCTCTTTTAGATGTTAAGATTTTCGCCAACCACTTTCCCATATCGACCAGCAGCACGATGGGCTTAAAGGTGGCCGAATCTGGAGACCATTCTTGCTTCTTGTGTGTATATCTATTCATTCTGCTAGATATATTAAAAAGATGTTAAGAGAAAATTACGTCTCTTTTCACCACGTCGGCCGTCGTCAGGAAAATGTGTGAAAGTGTAGATTATACTATTCATCCATCCATCTATCTATCGTACGCTATGTAGATGGCTTAAAGGTCGCATTCTATAAGTTTCTCAACAGAGTGGGGCAACTCATTCTCTTGGCGATGCCTCAGCCGGTTTTTATAACACGCCAAAGTAAGGTGTGGTAACGATATATGTATATAATCTGTCACCACACGGGTAAATAATAATTTCTCAGAATATTTAATTTCCAAAAAACTATCTAAGAAATGTGAATACAATATATTCCAAAAAATAATCACCCGTTATTATAGGAAATCGATTGCGCAAAACTTTAAATAGATTGCGCCATATTGTGTCAGAAAAGAAAATATATATAAACAGCATTGAACCGGCATAATCATCATTCGAACTTATAACTTCGAAACGAAAACATTTCCTGATTATTTTCAAGATGCGAGGTCATTTTGGTTTTGACTCTTTCGAGTTTCCTTCTCGTTTTGGACCTTGGGGTCGCGGTTTTGGATTTGGCGGACGTGGCAGATCTCCATTCGGTATGATGGGTTGGTCAGACTACCGTAGACCTGGATGCAGACCTCATGGACCCACTGGCTTTAATCATAGCTCTGATGTATATGGAATGGTTCTACCTCCATGGCCTCCATGCGCGCCACCACCAGCTGCATGCCCATCGCCACCAACCCATGAAGCACATCGTAGATGTCATGATGAACGTCATAGGATGCCGAACCATGATTGTCATTACCACTCAGAATGTGCCAACCCTGAACCTTCTGACCGTCAACATCCATCGCCTAGATGTGGATGTCATGGGCTACCTAACGACCATGATCCACAAGAAGCTTGTGAACCACAAGAAGCTTGTGGAGCACAAGGAGCTTGTGAACTATCAGGGCACTCGGATGGCCCAGAAAATTCTAATGAGTCACCTGAACATCATCGATCCCAAAGATGCGAACGAAGTGGTCCATCTCATGGATGCCGTCGACGAGGACCACCAGGGCTTCCTGGAGATCATCACGGACCCTGGAGTAACTACTTTGACTGGCAAGGCTTTGGTTTTGGGCCCCATTTCGGTAGAAGACACGTATTCCATCGTAGACCTGGCCCATATGACAGACTAGGAGGATGTCCAGGAAGAGACCGTGAAGGCTGCGAAAATGAACGTTGTTGCTTAAGAAATAAGGAGAACCAAGTATCCAAAAGAAATAAAGGTGGAAGACGAGAAGGTGACCAATGTGGTGGAAAAAATAAGGAGAGAAACCAGACTGATAGTGCTGTATTAATACAAAGAATCATCGTCGAAGCAACGCCTACAAGACCACAAACTGCCTAAAACTTTATATGATTGAGCTATGGCCAAGCGGTTTAAATACCGACTTTCCTTATATATATTGTGGGTTCGACTCCCATTCAAGATAACTATTCGTATGATCCACAAATGTTTTCTCAGAATTTATATAATATTTAGATTTATATCTTTTACTGCATGTTTATAATGTCCTGTGCAGGATTTATTTTGTAAAATAACTATATTAAATTATTATTTATTTGTTATAAGTATTTTAATATTAATATAATATTATAAAAAACCAAATAAAAGAAAAAAAGTTACTTAAAATTTGTTTTATTTATTTTATTTATACTTTATTGTACACCATATACAAACAAGATAATTATAATGAAGTAAGTACAATGGGCGGCCTGAACGCTAACAGCGATCTCTCCCAGGTAACCTTTGTATGAAAAAAACTGTTTTCTTGTACTTAAACGTGAGAACTTCAAAAATGATATGAACTTTTAAGTCCATATCATATTATTTAAAATTAATAAAAATATAGCAATAAAAATTATTTAAAATTGGTTTCATTTATCCTTTAGACAGTATATGTACACTTCAGCATCAAGATGTGTGTTTTTTTTTTTTTTTTTTTGTGTCTTAGTTGTTAAGCCTCAGATGGCTATGACAACTTTACCCGGACTGTGGATGAGCGCTGAGGGCTCTCAACCCGTAATAGCATCAAGATGTGTGATGGCCTGGGTCGTTTATAAGGCTCTTAGTTGTCTTTTACGACATCCACGAGCAAAGTAAGGGTTGGTAGTATTCGAAGCCGCTACCACACAGCTTATATTAAGTCTATTCACCTAAATATAAATGAAATCATTTGAATAGTTTCAATAATTTCCAGTACACTTAAGTTATTATATATAAATTAAGCAAAGCGCAATTTTGTGTTTATATGATTTTTCCAAGCATGACCGTTAACTAAAGATATATTTTTTTATTATTACACTTATATTTACCCATGAATTCATTACTGTTCTACTCTTGAATATGGATGGCTACCGTTAAATTTGACCGTAGATATAGTGTAGAGGTTATGAGACATGTGTATTGTGCCCTTGCAAGATCTACGAATTATTATTCTGAGTCTAGGTACCTGTAGTTTGTATTTTTGTTTTGCCCTTGGTGTCAAGCAAGCAGCACAACTGATGGTAAGTGTTTTTACCGCCCATAGATCTTTGCTATACCAGGTTTATATCTAGGCTCTTGCCTACCAATAAAATACCCCAAAACTATACAGAAAGTTGGGCTGCCGCCTCTGTCGCTCACCGAACGAAGCATAGAAGCACATTGCTACCGCTCAGACGTCGATTTTTGGTCGGTCGACGGACCGATCCGCGACTGTAGACAGAAAGCTATGAATAGTGTGGTCCTACCTTTACTATTCGTTATTTAATAACTTAAGTATTTCCTTAGTAAACATTTTAAAAAACAAATCAAACTATGATAATATGCGTTAGATGATTATTTACTGATTATAAATACTCGCAACGAGATATATATATTCTTCAACAAATAAAGTAGACAAATAACCTTCTATAAAAATGAATAAGAAACTGTAGGACATTCTTGAACTGAGAAATATAAAATCTAATACCATTGAGTCTCATCTATATTCATCATTTAGTGTTTTCAGTGGAAAATTTGTCAGTCTAGCAGTGGCTGGACGTAGGGCTCCCACATATTCATTTTATGGTTTAAAAGCGTAACCGCCACGTTTGGCAGATGGGTTGGTATGGTATGCCTATATCAGAGTATTATGATGTTTTTCAGTAGAGAGCTGCTGCCCGCTCTCTTGGTGAACCTTTAGCCGATTTTTACGACGCCCACGCCAAGTAGGTGGTGATGATAATTGTGTTCTTGTCCCGTCACCACACGGGGCGTGGCTCTAATATATACATTATATCTCTCTATATCGCTCTAATATATATATATATATATTCATACATTTTCATAGTCTTATGTCTTACGGCATATTGCTGTGGGGATGCTCCGCGGATTTGAGTAGTATCTTTGTTCTGCAAAACAGGGCTATCCGCGCAATTTATAATCTAGGCCCAAGAGTTTCACTTCGAGAGAAATTCAAAGAGGTGAATATTCTGACTGTTGTATCACAATATATATACGAAAATGTTTTGTATGTAAAAAAAAAATTCAGTAACTTTGAAAGATATTGTGACATTCATTGTGTGAATACTCGGAATAAGGACAAATTAGTTGTACACAGTACGCGTCTTGAAAGAATTAATAGGTCATTCATGGGGCAATGTATACGCTTCTATAATAAAATACCAAAAGATATCCGAGATATGACTGTGAACAAGTTTAAAAGGGCTGTCAAGATCAGACTCTGTAAAAAAGGTTATTATAAAATCTCAGATTATCTAAGTGATAGTTCAGACTGGCTATGAGCAGCTCCTCTTTCAGCAATTAGGTACCTACATTATTTTTTTTTTTTTTTTTTTTTAAACTGTTTAGTTACTATTTCATTTTAATAATTATACATACTTGTAAAGCGTAGCGTGTGTTGCCTGATGAATTTTGACTTTTTTGCATTTATAGTACGTCATGGTATTGGTCATGCTCACTGAAAGGTCCGCTTGCGGTAGCTGCGTGGAGCGGGTCTCTCCCTTCCCTCCAAGGTGGTTGAGGGGAGTGATGGCTGCTCTATTAGTTAACTCGTGATTGGGTGCCGCTTGTGGGATCCGGTCCAGCCATGGTCTTTCTTTATTGTATTTTAACTATTGCGTTCGAAGGGCATCGCACTGAAGCTAATTAAATGATAAACATGTAGTATTTTTTTTTTATATATAAAAAATGAAAAAAAAATATAATAACATAGACAAAATATAAATAGACAAACCCACTGAGTTTCTTGCCGGATCTTCTCAGTAGTGGTCTCATTCCGATCCGGTGGTAGTCTATTAGATTAACTTTAAATGTAAAAAAATGACAATATGTAAGTGCCCTCGCAGGGTTTATGCATAATAAATGTTTTGAATTTGAATTTGAATACAGTCAAAATCTGTTATAACGACATCGAAGGGATTGCTCATATTCAGTCGTAAAAACCGATAGTCGTAACAACCGGTGATGTTTAATATGTATCGTGCAAGTACAAACAAATCAATAGATAATTATTGGAAAAATATATTCATTCAACTATGTACACTTTGTTTATTACACATAAGTACAATGCATATTATTTTTCTGTGTGCATAAAATCGGTAATTTTAGTCTGTTTGGAACACTTCTGTGCAAAGATATTTTGTAATTCACGTTGGATTTTAATTAACGTATCGTCATAATTGCTCTGGATGAGGAACTGTTCATTAAAAAGAACAATCTTTCTAAATACACTAACTGCAACAACAAAAGTAACAAAGTAACTGAAGAGATATGAAGAAGCGGGTTTTGACTCTACTGCATGCACGTGTTTTGTTTCTAAGAATTAGAAAAAACCCTACACTAAACTAAATCCTATTGTTTTCTTTCCTGATTTTAATAGCCATTGAAGACAGATGTGTATACCTATTCAAATTTTTTACAATACAGCTTAGCCGGTCGTTCTAACAGTACTAATTCTCCGAAATATTAGTTAAATGTGGTCGTTTAATGAGGTATGTCGTTATTAGCAATGTCGTAAAAAGCAATGTTTTTGATAAGGCAGTTATATAGCATTCAGCCGGGACCTTTGTTCTGGGTTATTATAACCGGTATGTTGTTCTAATCGAGGTCGTAGTAAACGGTTTGATTGTATTACTATTATAGAACTAAAGGGTATGGCTATTTGAATTCTTTTATCTCAGAAACTATCAGTTGAATAATAAAAACTGTTATTGCACATAGATTGCTCATCAACCTTGGTTACCTTAGTAAGTACTATATATTACTAAATATAACGCTGCGACAAATAGAAGTAGAGCAGCATTTTAAAATTTTAGTAAAATATATTATAATAACAATGGTCGTCAAACCAGTTACGCAATCGTTATCACAACAACAGCTAAGATAACAAACAATATTAATTTTACCAAGAACATAAATAGTTCATATTTTTTATTTGATCACCTCTTTGTCGTAGTGGCTACGAATACTACCAAACATTACGTTGCTCGTGGATATTGTAAAAGACGATTAAGAGTTTTATATTCATCTGGGGCAACTCCAGCTGATGCAACTCCACTTGATGCCGTATGGCTGACCACACGAAATTATTGCTGACAATTATATTCCAGAGGAGGATTGAGTTCAGGCAGGCGGCCGGTCGTTAAACTATTGTTAGTAACTTTTGAAACATGTACGATGGAAGAAGAGTTGCGTCAAGCACAAGTAATTGGGATAAGAGAAGGATATTTACTACATTATCCTATCATCACGTTGCTCATAATGTGTTGCAATACTGGACTTAAGACATCCACAATCAGAGGGAAACTACTCTACTGTACTATGTTGCTCAAGTTGGTAAAAGGTACTATTTGAAGTGAAAACTTCTTTTGGCGCACCGCACACCGATGTTTTTCGTGGGCTGTCAGTGAGGCTGACCCGTCACGCTCTGAGGTGAAGGGCTATTAAGTATTTGTTTTATTTTATGTATTATATATAGTATGAAGAAGTTTTCACTTGCCAAATCATCATTCTCCTACTATTATACCAATTACTTGCGGTCGATACAGTATGTACTCTTATTTCATAGCACATATTGTAAAAGATATTGGCAATAGTTTTATGACCGGCCGCCTGCCAGACGACAACCTTCCTTAGAAATGTAATTGTTGACCAAACGGCATCAGACAGAGTGGGCCTAGGTCGTTATAAGGCTCTTAGTCGTGTTTTACATCATCCACGAGCAAAGTAAGGGTTGGTAGTATTCTCAGCCGCTACCACACAGCTTATATACAGGTTGTATCAGAGAATGGAGCAGCTGGTCAGAAGGGTGGTAGGTAATGATGGTTGGAACCCATAACAAAAATTTGAAGGGCAAATTTCAAGGTCATTGACTCGTCAGCTGTTTGTAAAGGTGACGTTTGTTATACTGTAACAAACGTAATCATTGATTTATTTAGGTACTAATGAATATTTAAGAAAGTATGAGTATGTAGCAGACTATTTATCATTTACTTGGTACATTTCATTCAGTTTTAAAGAAAAAGCGATGACAAAATTGAAAACTTTAAATGCTTGTAATTTATTAACGAATCGACATTTTCCCTTCAAATATTTGTTATGGGTTCCTAGCATCATTACCTACCATCCTTCTGACCAGCTGCTCCATTCTCTGATACATCCTGTATATATCTAAAACAATCTCTATCTTTTTGCAGTGATTTTACAAACTGATTAATTAGCCCCAATTTATTATGAAGAGAAGTCAGTAAAACCTTTTCTGGCGGAAACAAAGTGGTATTGATAACGTTTTTCTCGCCAGGAGTTAAACCGTGTTGTAGTGGTCTGTCAGTTTTTGTCTAGTGTAGCTCTCTGGCACTACTATTCGACAAACAGAAAACAATTAGTATAATCTGACTGTTGACCCAACAACATTTTTAGTTCTTCATATTTGATTTTCTCAAGAATCTTAGTCAAGTTTTATTTTTTTATTATACATTAAAGTTTTATTTTTTTTTGTCTTTATTCCCAGATAAATATACTATTAAAATTGGGTTAAGAAATCTTAATTTTGCATACAAAATAAAATACAAAATTACTGCGCATACAAAATAAAATACAAAATGTTACAAATTTTTAAATATTTGTTTTCGGCTTTAGGACATCAAAATCTATAAGAAAATGTATAAAACAACCTTTTTTTTTTCTTTTTAGGTGGACTATGGAGGTGGTCACGCCTTGCCAACTCGGTCCGAGGCGACGGAAGAGACGGCGCGCGACCCTATACACCCACCCTGCAAAGCGTCTACCTTCGCCGTGCGAGCGGGTCACCGGAATCCGAACTTTGTCTTCAGTGGCAATGTGTAAAAAAAATAACTATGCATTTTTTTAATTGCAGACCTATGTAATCAGTCTTGATGATTGATTTAAGTAAGAAAAGCTAAGTCACTCACTATTTATAGACGTACTTTGGAATTCCCCTTAAAAATAGTCAGTTTCCGGTAATCAATTGTGTACGCTGTAAACAGGCGAACAATTGATGCGGTTAGGGTTGTCAAATATTATATACCTACATATAAATATATTATTTTCACCTTTATTATATTTCGGCCATGAGATTATATATTCTTAAGATTAGAAATAATGACGTTAAGTTACATTATCGTCAAGACTTTAGTAAATAGCAATATTTTCGTTAATACCAATTGCATAGATGGTAAAATTAACCATCGAGTATAGTGATTTTGATTCTCAAGAAGAATATTGCTTTGACCTTTAAAATGTACAGGCAGGGTTGGGTCTGTTAAGTGCAGTTTTTTTTATTTTATACATATAATTACGTATACTCTCTACACTTATTCCTTTTTATAGGTGTCATCATTTCAACTCATAAACATCCCACTGTTGGCCTCGAGCCTCCTCCATTATGGCAAGGAAATTGACCTGGTATACCACGTTGATCAGATGTATTGGTATAGGGTTTTGTTTCAAATATTCTTTCTCTTGCATAGATATTATATGCGTTTTGTATCCCTTAGTCGTCTTTTTCGACCACCTGCGGGTAAGATAGGGGATAGCGAATTGTATTCTTACTTCGTCACCACATAGAAGTTTTCTAGGTTTGTTACAGAGATATTACGAGAAATTACACTTCTGTTCGCCAGGAAAAAGGCATTTAACTGTAGACTATATACTATTCATCCATCCTTCTATTAAAATTCCTTTCGATTTTCTCTGTTGGACAAAAATATGGAAGTGGGATAATGTATAAATCATTATGTTCAAGAGGTGACTTTGCTATCGTATTATATAAGAGTCCCTGTAGAATGTTGCAGTTCATTTTCCTGGTGACCTCTCAGCGGCTTTTTAAGATTCTCTCTACAAGGTAAGGATTGGTGACATATTGTATTCTTTACTTATCACCATACATGGAAATAATACTTTCACAGAATATTTAATGATTGTAAAATTGTCTAAGAAATTAAAACACAACATTCCCAAAAAATAATGAATCATTATTTTCAGAAAATTATTGCGCAAAACCCTACATAGATTACGCCATATTGTGTCAGGAAAAATATATATAAACAGCGTTGAACCGGCATAATCATCATTCGAACATATAACCTCGAAACGAAAACATTTATCGATTATTATCAAAATGCGAGGTCATTTTGGTTATGACTCTTTCGAGTTTCCTTCACGTTTTGGACCTTGGGATCGCGGTTTCGAATGTGGCGGACGTGATAGACCCCCATTCGGAATGAGGGGATGGTCAGACCACCGTAGACCTCATGGACCTCCAGGATTTCATCATAGTCCTGACTTATTTGGAATGGCTCAACCTTCATGGCCCCCATGCGCGCCACCACCACCTGGATGTCCACCACCACCGGTCGATGAAGCTCATCAAAGATGTCATGATGAACGGCATGGAATGCCGTATCATGAGCGTCACGACCGACCAGGATGTGGCAATCATGAACCTTCTGAAGATCAATATCGTTCACCTGGTTGTGGATGTCGTGGGCCACCTGAAGGTCATGGTTCACGAGGACCTTGTGGACCATCAAGACATCCGAGGGATCTAGAGGATTCTAACGAGACATCTGAGAACCATCAATCTAAAGGATGTGAACGACGGGGACCATCCCAAGTATGCGAACGACGTGGACCATCTCAAGGGTGCAAACGACGAGGGCCACCAGGACCTCCTAGAGACCATCACGGACCGCCTGAACACGGTAATCATGGACCCCGAGACCATAACAACGATTGTTGTGATCGTGGATATGAGCATCATGGATATGAGCATGGTCACAGGTTTGGTTCTCATAACCCTCATCATCGTCACGGAGACGAACGTGGCTGGAGTAATTACTTTGACCGGCAGGGCTTCGGTTTTGGGCCTCATTTCGGAAGAAGACATGAATGCCATCGCAGACCGGGTCCATATGACAGGCCAGGAGGATGTCCAGGAAGAGACCGCGAAGACTGCCAAAATGGACGCTGCTGTTCAAAGAATAAAGAGAATCAAGTATCCAATCAAAATAAATGTGGAAGACGAGACGGTGATCAATGTGGCAGGAAAAATAAGGACAGGAACCAAACTGAGAACGCTGTATTAATACAAAGAATTGTAGTGGAAACGGCGCCTACAAGACCACAATCCGTTTAAATGATTTCGGAGTGATTTAAGTACCGGCCTTCCGTGTCTAATAGCGTAGGTTCGATTCCCAAGCTGGACAATTCTTTGTGCAATCTACAAATAATTGATCTGAGTTTTTATTTGATTTGTATTCGCTATTGTATTCTTCTAAAGTCTTTTCCAACTCAAAAATGTATTCCTTAGTACCCACGGTGTGATTTTTTTTAAATGTATTAAATGATAATTTATTTATTATATTCTAATATTAATGTGATATAAAACCAAATAAACGCAAAAAAATAACGCAATATTTGTTTCATTTAATATTTTTTTATACTTCTTCACCTTGTATGTACATATAGGCTAACTTGTACCTGTGCGTGCGTGGCTTACTACCTATCTTTTTGTGTTTTCGAACCTTTGTTTTCTTTTTGTAGTCTTTCTGTGTAGTACAGAAAACTAAATAAACGCAAATAAGGAGTAAACTCCAAAAATATTACGCAATAATTGTTTCATTTAATTTTTTTATAATGTTTTCAGCCAGTATGTGGTATAAATTTATGAGTTACTATTGATCCCTAAGTAATTTCAAACTTTTTCATTTTCTTTTTATTTAATCTTTCTGTTAATTACAAAAAAACCGAATTAACGCAATAAAAGTAGTAAAAATTTTGTTTCATTTCATGTCTTTTTTATAACTTTTCAGCCAGTATATATAAATATGTATGACTTTTGCTAACCTTTATAGCACTGAAAGGGATATTAGCATACTATCTCACATTAGCCAGAGGGGTTAAGATTTGATTTTATTTTTAGCATATGATTTATTTCTTCTCTTGCGGTATGTTATGTGTTTATTTATTATCGTAAAACTATTTTACAAGAAGTTATTTTAAACTAAGTAATTATGAATATAAAAGGCTAATTAAATGTTTACTAAAGAGAAAAAAAAAATCTAAATCCTTATTCAAATAAACCGCTGCCAGTAGGTAAAGTGCCAAGAATGCTGGCAGCATTGCCACGTTGGATGGCAATGCTTAACTTCTGTGCCAAGTAAAGCACTGCATTCCGGTCAAGTGTTTAAGGCGCTTATTTAATTCTTTAAATATATTATGGGCCCTAGGCCCCCACGGTCCCAAAGTTTTAATAAATAATGTGTTTATAGATCTTCAATTATGTTAGGCTTGAAATAGAATGTGGCCGACCTGAAGACCCAAATGGCGCGGTTCGTGCCGCCTGCGCCACCCACGCCGTCGGCCTCACTGACCGCTGAGGAGCTGCCGCCGCTCCGAAACCGCCCAAAGGCGCTGGCCGCCCGACGGTTGCCGCTGCGCCGAGGACAGCTCCGACTGCGGAGCGCGCATCGCCAACCAGTGCCAGCCCACCCAATGCCGTGGAGCAGGCCCCAATAGCAACCCAGCCGATAGCGCCGACCCCGCTGCCTGCGGTGGGGGACTTGCCGGACGAGGCCTTGCGCGCCATTATCGACACAGTGGGAAACCTGGTCGATGCGCGCTTGGCCGTTCTGGAGGCAAGGCTGCCTCCAGAACCACGTGTTCGGCCGCCTCTCGCCGCGGATAAGTGGCCACATGCGGCACCAGCCCCCGCCCCGCTACCTTGTCAGGATGGCCGCTGAGCTACGCCGCGGCCGCGGCTGGGCCCAAACAAAAGGGGCCCGCTCCAAAAAAGAAGACGGCACCGGCTCCTGCCGGACCGCAGTCGTCGCCAGCACCAACACCGCCAGCGACGACTAGCGTGGCCGCGACTGCGCCCGGCACGCCCGCTGCGCTCGAACAGGGTTGGCAGGTGGCCGAGCGCGGCAGAAAGAGTCGCGGCCAGAGGAGGAGAGCGGCGGCCAAACGCGCCGCTGAGGTCGCCGCTCCCCAGGCAAGAGCCGGAGGAGGCGGCACGAAGAGAAAGAGGCCACGCAAGGGGCTCCGGCCGCCGAAGACAGCCGCAGTGGTGATCACTGTGCTGCCTGAGGTGGCAGAAAGGGGCCTCAGCTATGAGGCCGTTCTGAGGAAAGCCCGGCGGGAGCTCGACGTCTCCGACATAGGAGGCGTCGAAGCCAGGACCCGTAAGGCCCGGACAGGGGCTCGGATCCTAGAGTTCCATGGGGCCGAGGGCACCAGGACGGCCGATAACGTGGCGTCGAAGCTTCGAGGTCTGTTCGCCGAGGAGGGTGGCGTCAAAATCGCCAAACCCGTAAAGTGCGCCGAAATGCGCATCGCGGGTTTGGACGACTCTGTGACGGTAGAAGACATCCGGGAGGCCATTGCCTCGAAAACCGGGTGTCCCATAGACACCGTCCGGGTTGGCGCCATCCGGCCCGGTTCGGGCGGCGTAGGTGCCGCCTGGGTGCAGTGCCCAGTGGAGTCGGTCAGGCAACTGGCCGGCTCAGGCAGGCTCTTCGTGGGCTGGAGCTCAGCGCGAGTCATCGTGCTGGAGCACCGGCCTGCGAGGTGTTTCAAGTGCATGGCGGTCGGGCACACCCGGCCAACATGCACTAATTGCTTTGACTGCAGCGGACTCTGTTTCCGCTACGGTCAGACTGGGCATATGGCGGCATCTTGCGCCGCCCCACCCCACTGCCCCGCGTGTGCGGCGGGCAATAAGCCTGCCAAGCACCGCATGGGCTCTGGGGCGTGCAGACCTCCGGCTTCGGCTCCAAAGGAGCGGAGCGGCCCTTCGACTCCGGCCGCTCCCGCTCCTAGCGCGGCCCGATCGCCCGCAGCAAGCCAGGAGGTGATGATGGACACGGCCCATTAATGGCTGCCCAGTCCACTCACCTCCTGCAGGCCAACACCAACCACTCCGCCGGTGCGCAGGATCTTCTCCTGCAATCCATGGCGGAGTGGTCGATCGGTGCAGCCGTAGTCGCGGAACCGTACGTCGTGCCTGATCGCCCCAATTGGGTGGTCAGCCGGAACGGAACCGCGGCAATTGTCACCTCCACGCAGCGGCACTTCCCGTCCTTATCCCTCTTGGATAGGGGCGAGGCATTTGTCGCGGCGGATTGGGGAGGGGGTCACGCTCTACAGTGTATATCTCTCTCCTAATAGGAGGATGGACGATTTCGAGGCCTCCCTCACCACCTTGGAGGCTTCGATACGGCGACTGGCACCGGGCCTCGTCCTGGTCCTGGGGGACTTCAACGCCAAATCCACGGCGTGGGGGTCCCCGATGACGGACGATCGCGGGCGGGCGATCGTGGAGTGGGCGGCGTCACTGGGCCTCTGTGTCCTAAACAGAGGCCCAGTGAACACGTGTGTGCGACAGCAGGGTGGGTCGATAGTGGACTTGTCGTTCGCTAGCCCCGCTGTCGCATCACGAGTGAGGAACTGGCGTGTTCTGGAGGAGGCGGAGATCCTGTCGGATCACCGGTACATCCGGATGGAGGTCTCCCCTCTCCGGGACCTCAGCAGGGGTCACAGGGCGGACCGGGAGCCCGCATTTCCGCAGTGGGCTGTGGGGCGTCTGGATAGGAACCTACTGGCGGAGGCGGCCATCGTGAACACGTGGCTGTCCTCACCACCCCCAGCGGACGGAGTGGACGTTGAGGCTGTCCGCATCCGCAGTGCGTTAACGCAGGTCTGCGATGCAGCCATGCCCAGGGTGCGGCGTCTACCGCCGAGGCAGGGGGTCTACTGGTGGTCCCCAAGACTGGCGGACCTTCGTGCGGCGTGCACTAGTGCCCGAAGGTCCTACACCCGCAGTCGGCGGCATCGCCGCGATGTTGAGCGGGAGGGCCAGCTGTACGAGGCGTACCGCAGTGCGCGTACCGCCTTTCGGCTGGCCATCTGGTTCGCCAAAGACGCGAATTGGCAGGAGATGCTGGACGATCTCGACCGTGACCCCTGAGGTCGCCCGTATTGCGCGTCGCTGAATAAGCTTCGCGCGCAGGAGGCTGTCGCCGGTAAAGGAGTGCTGTTAGCGGTGTCGTTGGACATCGCCAACGCTTTCAATAGTCTGCCATTCAGCTGCATCAGGGAGGCGCTCCGGTTCCATGGCGTGCCCCTGTACCTCAGGCGGCTGGTGGCAGACTATTTGGAGGGGCGCAGTGTTCTCTACGCGAGCCCCGCAGGGGACATTGTGCGGACGCCCATGTCGTGCGGTGTGCCGCAGGGGTCGGTTCTGGGGCCGACTCTGTGGGACATCGGTTACGACTGGGCGTTGAGAGAGAGTTTCCCCCCCGGGCTGAGCGTTATTTGCTATGCTGACGACACGCTCGCCACAGCCCGGAGCAGGACACTCGAAGAGCCGGCGAGGCTGGCCACTTTCGGCACCGAGAAGATGGTCAGGCGAATTGAGGCGCTGGGGCTCAGGGTGGCCCTAAACAAGACGGAGGCCCTACTATTCCATGGGCCCCGTGTGAGGCTGCCCATCGGCGCCTCGTTAGTCGTCAACTCCATCCACATCAGTATCCAGGCCCATATGAGGTACTAGGGTCTGGTGCTCGACGGGCGATGGTGGTTCCGGGAGCATTTTCGTCAAATTGCTCCCCGGCTGGTCGGCGCAGCGTCCGCCCTTTCTCGGCTCATGCCGAACGTAGGCGGACCCAGTTTCGAGGGCCGACGGCTGTATGCGGGGGTGATCCGCTCAATGGCCATGTACGGCGCACCCGTGTGGGCGAGGGCTCTGAACGCCCAGCTCAGAGCGGTGTGGCGGCCACAGCGAGCCATGGCGGTCAGAGCCATTCGCGGGTACCGCACGGTGTCTACCGAGGCGGCATGCCTATTGGCCGGGACACCTCCGTGGGACCTAGAGGCGGAAATGCTCTCTGACCTCTACCGGCGGGTTACCTCAATGCGCAAAGAGGGTGGCTCGCCATCGTTCAACGAGATAGCCACCTGGCGCGAGGATGCCCGCCGAGAAGTCATCGCCCGTTGGGCTACGCGGCTGGAGATGCCTAGACACGGTGTTTTTACCGTTGAGGCCCTCCGGCCCGTACTGATGGAGTGGATGGAGCGGCGGCACGGAGTCCTCTCTTTCCGGTTGGTGCAGGTCTTGTCGGGGCATGGTTGCTTTGGCAAGTACCTGCACACGGTCGTGCGGAGGGAGTGGACTCCGTTCTGCCACCATTGCAGTAGCGACGAGGACACGGCGCAACATACGCTCGAGGTATGTTCGGGCTGGGACGGGCAGCGCCGTGACCTCGTCGCTGTCATCGGTGCCGATCTGACGCTGCCGGCTGTTGCGCGAGCGATGGTCGACAGCGTCAGGAATTGGGACGCGGTCGCCGCCTTCTCCGCCGCGGAACGGGCCCGGGAGGATTCCCGTGACCCGGGCCGCCGCCCGCGGCCGGGACGGCGCAGGCGCGAGTACCTGCGCCTGATGTCACCCTAACCGAGGCTTCAGGTGATCGGACCGGGGAATTGTCCGGTCACCCGACATGAGGACACCGCGTGAGGACGACGCCATGACGGCGAAAGCTGTCGGGGCGTCGACAGGAGAGGGCATACCGCCGAGCGGGCCACCGAAGACAAAGATCGGGTACCGGTGGCCCGCTCGCACGGCGAAGAAGAGGAGCTTGCAGGGTGGGTCAATGGGGTTGCGCGCCGCCTCTTCCGTCACCCCGGACCGATTTGGCGGGGTGCGACGTCCATAGCCCACCGCAAAAAAAAAGGCTTGAAATAGAATAGTGGTCTATTGTATTCTTTTTCTCAGACTACAATGAATCGCGAGAGATTGGTTCATTATATATTCATCATCATTATCATCACAGCCCATATATGTCCCACTTTTGGGCTCGGGCCTCCTCTGTAATGGAGGGAAATTAACCTACTATACCACGCTGGTCAGACGTGTTGGTAGTGAGTATCTATAAGGTTTTGTGTCGAGTTTTCCTTCTCTTGCATAAATGTTATATGCGTTTTATATCCCTTAGTCGTCTCTTACGATCACCCACGGGTAAGATAGGCGGTGGTGAATTGTATTCTTACTCCGTCACCATACGTATATAATTATATATTATGCAACAATAACAATATTTTCCATATGATGACGAAAAAAAATACAATTCGTTATACCCTATCTTACTCGTGGATGGCTTAAAAGACGACCGAGTGCTATACTATGCATATAACATCTATGTAAGAGAGGGAAACCTCGAAATAAAGATCTGATCAATGTGGTTTAGTATGTCAATTAACTTCTTACTATGGAAGAGGTTCGATCTCAATATTGAAACGAGTGATGATGATGACGAATAATCTTAATATATATAAATTACGCGTCACGTTGTTTGTCCGCGATGGACTCCTTAAGTACTTAACTGATTTTAATCAAATTTACACAGCATGTGTATAGTTTGATCCAACTTAAAAGATAGGATAGCTTCTATTTCAATTTATACTCGCAATATTATTTTATTGCAAATTGTTTGTTTGTTATTTAACAGTTACAATTATCTGTTACCTCCAAACGATTCTAACAGATGGCAGTATCTGTTGACTGGATGGAGTAAGTACTTAATAGATGGCGCTATGTTAAACATACAAACGTTTCATATAAGCTACAATTTATTAGCATAACCGCTACGTGTTACTGAGACTACCTTAGCCACAGCAACGCGTAGCCGTGTCTGTTAGTATAATATAAAAAAAAATAAACAAAAAATTCTACTTAAAATTAATATCAGTTAATATCTGAAACTAGGGTAAACATTGATTAGATAAAATTGCAGTTATATTTATTGATACTTGGATAAGCGTTATCGATATCTGAAATGTTATTCACAGATATGATTCGTATATAAATCTAGTTTTTATTTTCTATTTGTTATTTATCAATAAACTGCTGGTAGGTAGAGCTGTATGGTAGCGGCTACGAATACTACCAACCCCTTACTTTGCTCGTGGATGTCGTAAAAGACGATTAAGAGCTTTATAACTACCTGGGCCAAATACATCTGATGCTGTTTGGTCAACCATTACATTTCCAAGGAGGATTGACGTCTGGCAGGCGGCCGGTCATAAAACTATTGCCAATAACTTTTACAATATGTACTATGAAAAAAAGACTACGTATTGTCGACCCTGAGTAATTGAGATAAGAGTAGGAGAGTGATGAATGATGATTTACCAATAACAAATATGAAAAGTAAAACAAATATGAAGAGAGAGGAGATCTCTCTAGAATGATATGGTAATCTATCTAGAGTACTATGCTGCTGAGCTTTCAGCTTGTTTGCTATAAATGGTTGTAATTTCACACTCGTAGAATTTTATGTCTAAGTAGTATTAATATATAACTGAACCTTTAAGCGGAGTTAGCGAGAGAATACACGGAAATTATATATTAACTAGCTGCCCCGGCAGACGTCGTCCTGCCCGGAAAAGTTTTAACCGATATGCTGACAGCAGCGCCACCTACCGGGTCCAATTGTGTTTTAATATCATCCAGGAGTCATTGGAGTATAAATAGAAAATTTTATCCCAATCGGTTCAACTATTAACCAACAACGGCGCCACCTACCGGGTCCAATTGTGAATCCAAACCATTGCCGAATCCCCTCGAATACACACAAAAAATTTAAGAAAATCCGTCCAGCCGTTTAGGAGCAGTTCACTGTCAATACACGTACAGAAGAATCATATATAATATATAAAGATTAGCTATCTGTTAAACATTATTCATCATCATCACAGCCCATATATGTCCCACTGTTGGGCTCGAGCCTCCTCTGTAATGGGAGAGAAATTAACCTACTATACTACGTTGGTCGTGGTCGATCGTTACGTGTTGGTATAGGGTTTTGTTCCGAGTTTTCCTTCTCTTGCATTGATAATATATGCGTTTTATATCCTTTAGTCGTCTCTTACGATCATTTACAGGGAAGATAGGAGGCGGTGAATTGTATTCTTACTTCACCGCACGGTTAATAACTTTATTCTATTTAAACCCAAAAATAAAAATAAATTCTTGTGCTTGATTGCAGTGATACACACTTCAGAATATATAAAAAAAATCTTCACAATCTATCCAGCCAGTTCAGGGAAGTATTTTTGTCATGCTTTAACGCCTAAAATGTAGAACCGATTTTAAAAAATCTTTCATCAATGGGAAGCTAGATGATCAGCAATTAACACAGGCTGTATTCTATTCCCGTATTCTTACGAAAACGGGAATTAGGCGAGTGAAACTGTGGTAAGTAACTTGTATATTATACTTATACAGAAGAATATATATAAGACAGATTACAGGCTAAAAATGCAAAGAATTGCCACTTTATATTTCCTGGGTAATAGGATATCGCGAATCTTCTGAAAAAAAAAATCCAACTGCAATCACTACACGCCTGCCTATCTTGGAGGTAATGGTATTATTCTTTTTACATAAGGATGGACCTCCTCGTCACATCCTCACTACATCATTATCATCATTCTCCTTATCCCAATAAATTGCGGTCGACGTAATATAACTCTGCTTCCATCGTACATATTCCAAAAGTTACTAGCAATAATATTTTTACGACTGGCCGCCTGCCTGACGTTAACCCTCCTTGGGAATATAATTCTTGACCTGAAGGCATCAGATGAAACTGGTCCAGGTAAAAGCTCTTAGTCGCCTTTTACAACATCCACGAGCAAAGTGAGGGTTGGTTGTATTCGTTGCCGCTACCACACAGCAAGTCATGTAACATATGAAGACATTATATTCTTTATAAGGATCAGAGAAGCGAGTGAAGTATGCAAGGATAGAGTTCTCTGGCACTCTGTTCTTTCTGCCTACCCTGCAAGGGATATAGCGTCATGATATGTATGTATGTATACAAAGCAATCAGATAGATATACATATTTGCAAAATCTTGTATAACTAAAATACTTGGCCTCATTTGAACTCTAATTCACACTGCAAACTGCTTGACCGCGTAAATTTTGCTATTGACGCTATATTATGCTAATTAACTTCCTTGTATATTGTATATATACATACTAGTTATAAATATGACTCAATAGCAAGAACTATGGGCAACAATTTTGAATAAATAGATGATCTCAAATTAAGTGGACTAGATTTAGAGTATTAAAAGAGAACATTATGTAAATATTTTGCTCATAGATGGCGTAAAATAGTCTTTTTCTTGAAAGGCTATGTTCCGGACTCGAACACTTCTTACACTTTCACTACATGGATACTCATCGCCATCAAAATCTCAGCTCATGTCCAGCCCCATTCTTGGGCTCGAGCCACCTCCGTACCTAATGAGAGGGCAATTAACCTACTATACCAAGCTAGTCAGATATGTTAGTACAGGGTTTTCTTTCAAATTTTTATTCTCTTGCTCCTCCTTCCCTTATTCGTGTCTTATGATCACCCACAAGTAAGAAAGAGTGGTGGTGAATTGTATTCTTAATCCGTCACCACACATATATTTTAATATCATCCAACATTTTACTATGCCAACATGTTGGATATTTTTCGTTTCAGTATGTCACATTTAATAGCTTGTTTATACTTGTTATCTGCGTGAAACACCCGTAGAGTTAGTAAGTGTAACCATAGTGATGACTGGTAATGAACTCTCCCTGACTCATCATTGCTCGTAAAGTATAGACAAAATTTATAATTCAATAGTATAAGTATATTATACTATGCGAAAATCATAACTTCATACGTACGACTTTAACCCATGAATATTAGAAACTCATTATAGCGTTCTAATTTTTGCAAAAAGGCGGACTAATCGTCCAAGCTAATCTAATGTTAGGAAAAAAAAAACATATTTTTTTCTTTCGATAAGAAGAAATAATTTATAAATGTTTATTGTACATATTTGTATTTAAAGTTTTGTTCGATAAATAATTACCATACCAATTACTTTTATTTGATAAATATCGCTAAAATGTTTTCCTTACAAGAATGTAATTTTAAAACCTGGTTGAAAATATGCTTTACAGAATGTGTAACACTGATTATAAAAAATCCGACTGCGTAAAAAGTCACCAAAACTACGTACATAATAAAAAAAACTGAAAAGAAAAAACAAGCACTTAGATGTCCGGTGGTCTAGAATTCCATAATATATTATTGAATAAATACTATTGCAGAAAATGAAATATATTTTAATAATAGAACATGACAACTGAACAGTCGGGATCCATTGAAAAATTAGATTTGCTGCTGTCGAATAAAGGATCCCGACTGTTCAGTTGTCATGTTCTATTATTAAAATATATTTCATTTTCTGCAATAGTATTTATTCAATAATATATTATGGAATTCTAGACCACCGGACATCTTAGTGCTTGTTTTTTTCTTTTCAGTTTTTTTTATTATGTACGTAGTTTTGGTGACTTTTTACGAGGTCGGGTTTTTTGATTTTTTTAATAATTTTTTTTATTTTATACTTTTTAGTTATAAATACCTAGGTAGCTATAGTTATCTTATTTATTAATAAGTAGGTAAGTACCTAACTATATATAGTTTTTCGACTGAAGTAAAGTACAATATCGTTAGAAATTGGAGATGGGCGACCGCGTCAGACATTAGATACTTTAGGCAGGACTACGGGCCCACCGAAGACAAAGATCGGGTACCGGTGGTCCGCTCGCACGGCGAAAAGAGGTGTTTGCAGGGTGGGTCCATGGGGTTGCGCGCCGCCTCTTCCGTCGCCCCGGGCCGATTTGCCGGGGCGCGACCACATCCATGGTCCCACCTCGCAAAAAAAAAAAAAAAAAAGGTAGGACTACGGGACTACCTATGGTATATTGGACAATATATCTACTAGATACTTCAATATATGTCCATCCAGTTATATGAATTTTTCGTCTTTTCATCGTAAATTTCTACTGTCTAAAAAACCTATATGTGAGAAAGGTTGTTACGAAACTTTAAATCGATATAGATCCTAAACGGTCAGTCAAATCGAAAAATGTTAAAAGAAAACTAATAATGATTTTTAAATACCTATTTAAAAATACCCCACTCGATATAGTTTGTTGACTTTATTTTTTTTTATTTTCACAATATGGCGTCCAGTAGTCGCCATATTGAATTTTCAATAACGTCATATCTTTAGTGACACTCGCCGGATTAAGAGGAATCGATTGACGTGCAAATCATAAAAATCGGCCCAGGCGTTTGGTATATATAGTGCTTCAAAGGAACATACAAACATACATACATACATAGACAGTTAAACACAATACCACTCCTTTGCAGTCGGGTAAAAAGAATAACATTAAAAAATATATCAACTTGTTTAAATTTAAATTAAGTAGAATCGAAATTACTAAAATTTTGCATTTAATATGCTTGATTATTTATAAAAACTTGATTACGAGCGTAAAATTATTGTCATACATGGGATTCGAATCCATGCTTACACCAGCGCGAGCTGTTGTATGACATTAAATTTTCGGCTCGTATGATATTTTCGTCTTTTTTTTGAAGGAGATGTGTGCCATCTACCTGACAATGTTTACACATTGGAATTGGACTTATATATATATATATGTATATATATATATATAAATTTTGAATGAGGATGGTGTCCGATGAGGGTTTTCTGCAGTTTGTGGATCTGGAGAGAGCATTTGACACAGTTGTACGAAAGGAACTTTGGGACATTTTACCGGAGTATGGTATTAACGGTAAACTGCTGCAAGCTGTGCAGTCCAGTTACATGGGCTGTGGAGCTTGTGTGCGGCTGGATGATAGAATATCGCCTTGGTTTGACGTCAATATCGGCGTTAAACAGGGGTGCGTTCTATCACCCAGGCTGTTTATTATATATCTGGATAAATGTCTCCAAAGGTTGAACGATATGAATGTGGGAGTACAGATGGGCGACTCAGTGGTCAGTGCTCTGCTCTATGCAGATGATGCAGTCCTGCTGGCGCAGTTTGCAACTGTCCTGCAGACTCTAGTCGACACAATAACAGAAGATTTTAAGAAAAGGGGTCTACGCATGAATGTGAACAAAAACCAAAATAATGGTCTTTGAAAGAGATGAAGCCAGAATAGATGTAAGAGTAACAATAGGTAATGATGTACTAGAACAAGTGGATGAATTTGTATATCTTGGATGTGGATTTAGCCAAGATGGAAGGTACACCACTGATATAGAGCGAAGAGTAAATGCGGGAAATAGAGTGAACGGAGCGTTGGGACAACTTCTCGGTAGCCACCACCTCAGCCAGAAGGCACGTGTAGCAATACATAACTCAGTGCTTGTCCCAGCATTACTATATGGAAGCGAGAGTTGGGTATGCAGAAAAGAGCATGAAAGTAAAATTAATGCGGTCGAAATGCGATCTCTACGGAAAATCTATGGAGTTAGGCTGACCGGCCGCATTCGCAACGACGACGTAAGAGAGCGAGTAGGTATGAAAGAGAGTATTGGTGTAAAGATGCGAAAGGGAATGCTCCGATGGTTCGGACATGTAGAAAGAATGCCGAACGAACGTCTGCTTAAGAAGATATACAATGCAAAAGTGGAAGGATGTAGGTACCGGGGGAGACCGAGACTCACCTACCTAGACCAGATTGGTCACGTACTGAAGGAAGGTGGAATCAAGAGTCTCCGAAATCGGCGAGCGTGTATAAAGAGAATTATGAATGTTGAGGGAGCGAGTGAAGTATACAAGGATAGAGTTCTCTGGCGCTCTGTTCTCTCTGCCTACCCTGCAAGAGATATGGCGTGATGATATGTACATATGTATGTGTATATTGCTTTCGAATATATAAATAAACTCTTCTTATATAGTAACATGGAATACAGATTAATAATATTATATTATTTTTGTCCTTATTGTCATGGCGCTGTATTATCCTGATGATAAATACATAATATTTACTGGGTATTCTATTTCAGTGTATCGATGCTGCGTGAGTGTTTTAAAATGTAACAATGACTCTATTAGTACTTTCAAATGAAAAGTGTTAAGAGTGTTTTAAGCGAGTAAATTAAATAGAAAATATTTTTATATAGAGTTAATGAAAAGCTATAATAATGTTGAGAATTCTGTTCATATTATTTATGAGCCTATATTTATATTACGCTCATAATATTAACGGTGAGTAGTTCAAGTATATGTTATATACAATTAATATATTATCTGTGGGAAGGGCAGCAATATTGTTGTCTAGTGGCGAATAATATCAAGCCGTAAGGCAATGTAAATTGCTCGTGGATGGCGCAGTAGACGATTAAACTAAATATTGATCAGAGTCAACTCCATCTGTTGGCATTTGGTCAATAACTACATCTCCAAGGACATTAGACGTCGGGTATGATACCGAAACAAGAACAGGAAAACAAAACTTTGCAATATGCACTATGGAAGAAAAGTACAAATTGACATCCACATCGACGTCAAGTAATTAGGATAAGAGCAAAATTGATGATAATATGGGGAAGGGGAATCCATATGTACATAGTTATTTTATTCATAGGTAACGCTGAAAAGACGAATTGACATAGGGTCCTATGGTTCTTCCCTTTTTATTGTCTTTCCCTTTTATGCTTATATATCATATTAGCTGTATGAATTGGCGAAGATTTTTATTCCATCCATCTATCAGCCTCACCAAGGAGAATCAACGCTATAGACGGGCTGGTTGGTTATGGTAGTTAATTAAAAGTTCCCAAGAGACTGCCACTGCCAATCCATTGGTGATTCCTAAACAGATTTTTATGACTTCAGCAAGTTATCAAGGCGTACTAACACATTGTATTATTTAAGGGAAGAGTTTTATACGAGTTTTCTTTCTATATATTATCTGCTTACGTGACATCATCATCTCAGTTCATATAAGGGTCATTAAATGGGCTAGAGTCTCTGTCTCAAAAGAGTTGGTATAGAGTTTAATTTCGAATTTGTTTTTCTCTTGCATATATGTTATATACATATCATATGCTGTAGACGCCTTATACGATACCCACAGGCAAAAAAAGAAGTGATGTTAAAGGGGATGTTAATATGTAACGGAGTAAGAATACAATATTCTTACTCCGTTACCAGAGGGAAGGTGTGTTTATGTGACTTAATTATTTTTATTTTAAATATACAACTCTATACTATTTTATTTGTATTATTATGGGAGGACTTTGCACACATATAATTAACAAAAACAAATTATATCCAGACTTAGAATGATTTGCGGATCCTTAAAAGACAATATATCTCCACAATGGGTATGATACTAGATTGCTTTACCTAGGATTAACTGGCCCCCACCGAAGACAAAGATCGGGTACTGGTGGCCCGCTCGCACGGCGAAGAGAGGTGCTTGCAGGGTGGGTCTATGAGGTTGCACGCCGCCTCATCCATCGGCCCGGACCGATTTGGCGGGCGCAACCACGTCCATAGCCCATCGCAAAAAAAAAAAAGGATTAACTGGCCAGACGAGTGTAGGTTTAAATTTTGAGTTCTTCTTTCCTCGTTATGATGTTATCCACTAATCCATTTTTATGAGCGATACCTAAATTTTAAGAAGCAGTTAACTGCTTCAATCGCTGTTGCTGTCAATCCATATTGCAAATCACAATTACAATTGCTTGATATTATGTATTCAACATGTATTATGGATGTCTAAATGACTTTAGATAATGCCTGTAATTTAGGTATTTTTGATGGAAATCGTCTTCTATTAGGACAACAATACACCCAGCATATTGTCATGAGAAATTTCCTCCTCATTGTGTAAGAATTTCATTAAAGATAGAAATATATATAGAAAGGAAAATAAATTTTCCGATCCTACATTGAATTTTTTTTTGTTTACAGAAATTGAATTACCAACTGAGAAGCTTAAAATAGCTGAAGCCAACAGTCATACGTTTATTGAAAAATATCCGAATTTTGTTTTGCCGCATCAACCTCTTAAAATAAAATTCCTAGATTATAATGCTACTGATATCAAGTACGTAAAATTTTCTGAAGTATTAGTGTTCTTAATTATATTATGATTTGCTTTCTTTTGGATTAGTTCGGGACTCGCAGGGAGGTCAATCACTGAAAGTGACGTCCGGGCACTTTGTTTGTTTTGCCTTTTTTTTGTTGGTGACAGGCTATGGTGTAGTGTCGTGTAGTCGCGCCCTACTTTATTCGGCCGGGACAATGAAGGGGCGGTGAGATAAGACGACCATGAGAGAGAAGACCCGATAACCTGCCTTACAAGTACCCTCTCTACGCCGTGCGGGCGGGCCACTGTAACCTGTATTTTTCGTCAGAAGTCCACCCCAGTCCACCCGGGTTACTCTTTCGGGTATTGTCTCTAGTCGATGTCACTGTCACGCGGTTGACCTCTCCTCGAGTATAATACTGCATGTTTGATACCCCTCATATTATGTTTAATGTATCAAAAAAATTAGACTGCTAGATATGGAACTAATTCATTAGCCAAATTATCCCCATAGTTGAGCATAACTATATACCCAAGGGTGAATAATTTCGTAATCATCAAATTTAATTGCCGAATTGTCGACCATAATTAGTGCTATTTTTACTCAAGAGAGTGCTATTTCTCATTTTCAAGTTGCTCCACCTTGAAATAGCACTCTCCTGAGTAAAAAGCTTCAGCTGCCTTTTATAATTATCACTTTAAAGTTAAGGGTGAGGGGGAGTGGCGTATTGTAGTCATTCATCGTCGTATTCATTATTGTATTCACACTGTATTCATCATTCTCCTACTCTTATCCCAATTACTTGTGGTCGATACAATACTCTTTTTTCATAGTACATATTGTAAAAGTTATTGACAATAGTTTCATGACCGGTCACCTGCCAGATATCAACCTTTCTTAGGAATGTAACTGTTGATCAAACGGCATCAAATGAAATTGGCCCAGGTTGTTATAAGGCTTTTAGTCGTCTTTTACAACATCCACGAGCAAAGTAAGGGTTGGTAGTATTCGTAGCTGCTACCACACAGCATATATGTATTCACACTGTATTCATTGTGCTATTAATCATTGTGTTCCTCATGTATTCATTATTATTATGGAAATAATGATGAACACAGTACAATATTGTATTTGTAAGAAATGGGTCAGGCATGAGTAACATGCACCAAAGACAAAGGTAGGGTACCGGTGGCCCGCTCGCACGGGGAAGAGAGGTGCTTGCAGGGTGGCTCTATGGGTCGCGCGCCGCCTCTTCCGTCACCCCGGACCGATTTGGCAGAGCAAGGCCACTCCATAGCCTACCGCAAAAAAAAGAAGGCATGAGTAACATAAATGCGGATACAATGTTATAAATACCCGCACCGCAATAAATCTCAATAAAAATCACGATTCACGGCTATTACAATTCATAATCATCATGTCAATCATCATGTCAATTACAATTCATACTTTAAGTGAAATCATAGCGTAGACTTAGGTAATCGTTTTTGTACAAACAAATATATGAAACAGGATGACAGAGGATAGTCTTCGCTACCCCTTTACTTGTCCGTGAGAGACTTCAGTTAAATCGGCTAAGGGTTCACTGAGAGAACGAGCAGCAAATTTCTCCTGGGAAACGTATAACAGCCACTACTACCGCAAGCATACCTGCCAAGCATGGAAACCATGCCATTATTCTCTCATATGAGTGACAGTATGAGAGAGGTCTACATCCAGCACTGGACGGCAACAGGTTGAATGATGATAGCTATTCACCCATAATACAGTGGAGCACGTAGGTGTGAGTTTACTTGAAAAAGTAAGATTCTAGGCGGGATGTCTTTGAGTAACCACAGTAACAGCTTTCATTCAATAGGAAGAGTGATAAAATGATTTGTGAAAACTCATGTTGCCCTGTTGTCAGATTGAGAAGATGGGGAGTGTTCGATCTCAAACTGATAAAGCAGACTAGCAAATAAATAGATAATATGGCTAGCGTAAGTATACGGAATACGACAAGTCCATTATACCATTCGCAAGCCTAGACTGCTAAACAGAGCTTTTTTTTTTCTTTTGGTAACGCAGTGGCTAAAAATGCATTTTTCGCATACCCGCCCGTACGGGGTATGTGGGACTCACAGGCCCTGAAGGGGTCACTGAATACCCACTAAAAAACTAACTGCGAGCTGTTAGCCGTTGGGGCTTTGACAGCTTAACTGGACTATGGGTGAGCGCTGAGGGCTCTCAACCCGGTGCTAAACAGAGCGCGCTGGCTTTCTTTTAAATGTGTCTTAAAACAAGTTTGCGTAGTGGGGAGCTGAATGACGTGCTAGGTGGCATGGTCAGTGTACTCGTTTGTTTCGTTGTTTAGATGTTTTCGTTAGCATGTACGATAAACGCGAGCACCGTCATATTCATGTTGTATTCTTCATCATGTACATACACATTATTGTATTCATTATTGTCTTCATCATTGTATTGATCATCGTATTAATTATTGTATTCATGTTATATTCATCATTGTATACATTATTATGTTCATCGTTGATAAATACGTTTTCTTAAATATGCTTGGCAATTTGACCATTATTTTGACAACCTTCTTCGAGATAAATCGATATTGCTGTACTGACCAAATACATGCGAGCAGCGGCCGGCAAAAGATGTATGAACATCCATATCTGTCGTGTTTTAGCGGCCAAATAAATATATTATATGTAAATTCATATCTATCGTGTATTTTAAAAATGAAACGATTTGTTATTTCAAAATATGGTAACCATATAGGCATTTTATCAGAGTTTTATTTAAATTTCGAACTGGCTTGAAAAAGAAACCTAATAATATATAATAAAAAAGAAATAGATAATGAAAAAAGAAAACAAATGAATAGCACGTGAAAAATGTTGTTCGTTGTTCGTCATGTATACAGTTCTACTTAGTACTACCTAGTTTTAATTTCCGCGCATTATTTGAGAACAGCACTATACAAGCCTTGGCCACAACTAGGAATTGATGGACTTACATATGTGTGCCTCGGCTACGCCTCGGCCCACATTTATACGTTCGTCCATCAATGCCTCTTTTGCTGGCCGCTGCAGTAATGTACTATTATGAAGACAATAAGGAATATTCATTATTGTCTTCATCAATGTATTTATCATCGTATTTATTATTATATTCATGTTATATTCATCATTGTGTATATTATTATACTCAACATTGTATTCATCAATATATTTTGAAAGTGTTAATGGTCTGCTTAAAAGTCAGAAAATATTCATTTGGTGGTTAACAAACCTCACGTTCCTCTACTCTGATATAGGTAGAGTGAGTTTCTGCATGATCATGGCCCATTAACATAATTATTTTGTAAAATTTTATTTCTTTTAATATTTTTACAGATGCCACATTTACCGCAATGAATTACCGATCACATCTGAATATGACGGACGTAATTTTAATATATTAGTAAGTTAAAACTCACTTTTTCACTGTATGGTAGTGGCTACGAATATTGTCAACCCTTACTTTGCTTGTGGCTGTCGTAAAAGATGACTAAGAGCTATATATCAATCTGAGCCAACTTTAGCTGATGCTATTTAGTCAACAATTACATTCCCAAGGAGACTTCACGTCAGGCAGTGGCCCAGTTATAAAACTATTGCCAATAACTTTTACATTATGTATAAGTACATATTCCGTTAAACCTAGATGGTTGGGATAAGAGCAAGGGAATGATGATAATGAAGGGTAAGTTAATTTCTGTGCTAGTTCTGTATACAAAATAAAATTGAAATGTCTGTTTGTAATCTCAGTTTTTTACCCAAATGCATATGTAGTACATAAGGTATATAAAATTTCTATATAAGCTAATATAAGGTTGCTATATAAGCTATATATACATATATATATCGACGCAAATGCAACAATACACCTACTATAAATAATTAGACTAATTAATTGAATAGATTAATTACTTCATAAATCATCAATTGATTACTTAAAGATTATTTGGATGTCAAATTAACATTAACAAATATGTGATTATTTCTCTCACTGTATTTTCTATACTACATACATACATATCATCACGCCATATCCCTTGCAGGGTAGGCAGAGGTTACAGAGTGCCAGAGAACTCTATCTCTGCATACTTCACTCGCTTCCTCAACATTCATAATTCTCTTCATACACGCTCGCCGGTTTCGGAGACTATTGACTCCACCTTCCTTCAGTACATGACCGATCTGGTCTAGGTAGGTTAGTCTCGGTCTCCCTCGGTACCTACATCCTTGAAGGATGTAGGCTTTCGCATTGTATATCTTCTTAACCACACGTTCGTTCGGCATTCTTTCCACATGTCCGAACCATCGGAGCATTCCCTTTCGCATCTTTACACCAATACTCTCTTTCATACCTACTCGCTCTAATTATTACCATTTCTACACTAAAAATTGTAAACACGTGCACGTGCACGTGCTCCGAGCCCTATAAATACGGTCGCACTGTCGCAATGCATAATAGTCCGGTCAAGCTGTCACAGCCCTCTCGGTTAACAGCAATCGCAGTGGATACATTTTAGTGGGTAACCTAGCCCTAGGCGGAAGTGTGGGACTCCTAGTCCCACACTTCCCATCCGGGGAGTAAGTGCGTAATGCACTTCGGACCACTACGTTATTAAAAAAAAAAAAAGGTAATGCATCCATTCGTGTTCGAGTCTTTGTACCGTGTGGAGCTCTCTGGGGCGACGTTACGCTACTCGTTGAGAATACAACATTTAAACAGTTACTTGTGGAGTTTTATCTCGAAGATCAAAACCGTACCATTAGTAATCTACGTAACTAACAACAGTGACTTCAGCAATGGTGACGTCACACCTTTTAAAAATACAATGGTGGTTCCTCCTGCGCCATGATTGGTTCCTCCTTCGTCATATATAAAACGGCTGGACCGATTTTAAAAGCAATTTAACTTTTAGATACTCGTTGTTAAGGAACTACTTTAGCTACTTTTAATTTAGAATAAATAAAGAAATAAATGAAATGTATGCAATTATGAATAATTTCATTCAATATATTCCATTTTATATGTAAGATTGTACTTAATTTCAACCAGGCTAATTACTAATAATTATGTGTGTTAATAATAATATTTCGGAAACGCCTGCGTCGGAAAAATATGAGAGTTAAGTCGAAGTCCAAAATGTAGTTAAAAAAATAATTTAATATTTTATATTATCTGTATTTCAGGTGAATAATGTTACTTATTTAATGGGTGATATTTGGCAGTGTGACGTTTACTGTGATACAGAAAAAAAGTTTGTTTACTTCGAAGTAAACATCGTGGATGATAGTGAGTTGAATTTTGACCTATTTTTGAGTGCTGTAAACCAGTAATCCTTACTAATATTATAAATCGAAAGTAACTCTGTCTGTATGTCGCTCTTTCGCGGAAAAACTACTGAACCGATCTAAATGAAATTTGGTACACAGATAGTCTAGAGCCTGATAAAGGACATAGGCTACTTTCTAATGCAAAAAAAGGCTGTAAAGGGGGATGAAAAGTTGTAAGAAAGTATCGTCATTTTTAAGGCCAGAATCTTGAAACTTATTTTTAGGCTATTGATTAGATTTAAATAAATATGACATTAACATGTTGTAGAAATTTATCCTTAAGGGGTAAAATAAAAATAGGAGATGAAAAACTTTAGGAAAGTAACCTTTTACGCGGGCGAAGCCGCCGGCAGAAGCTAGTATTTTCATATTTTTTTTTGCTTAGGTGGTAAATGAGTATTTAACACACTTTATGCTAGTGTAACTGCCTCTAAATAACCTTTTCAATACCAACAATATAGATAGACCATTGTCTGCCAATCCAACCCCACCCAGAAAGTTGGGCTTCCGACTCTCTCGCGCACCGAACAAGGCATAATAGCACATTATCAGTGGTGTTTCTTAATAAGATAGTGATGGCAATAGGTTCCCCCTACATAATTTGGATCCTGTGTAGCATTCCTTGGTTCTACTTACAGCCTATTGGGTAAAATTAATAACATAAATTATTATTACTATTTTATAGAGCCACCCCATATTGTACTTATAAATAACGTAGTATTGTCTACGAGACTAGAAGTTGGTAAATATAAGGCAGAATACTATTATAAAGAAGGTGATTTGATAGATGTTGCATGTATCTCTGAAAATTCCACGTGTAATCTACAAATGGACTTTCATAACTACAAGGCTTTTGAGAATGATGGTAAGGGTTGTTAATAATAAACTACTTTATTTAATATCAAATAACTATGTTGTTGTTGTTGACCGTTGCGAATGGCGTTCTCGCGGGGAAGCCTATGTCCAACAGTGGACGTTTATGGGCTGATGGATGGATAGATCGTTTTTGATATCAACAATCTGTTCTTTCTTTTTAATTTTATTATCTATTTTTTCTCAAAGCACGCGAAAAATTTTAAACACAGATACCGTAAATGTACCGCATAAAGGTATAACTCCTGAAATGTATTTATTCTATGGTTACTTTCAGATATATTTCAATCTGATGCTGGTCTAGGCATGAGCTTCAAATTGAAAGCAAGTCATGAAAATAGTGAAATCGTTTGTAATTGCTCACGAGCTGGATATTATATGACACCGTTATTTGTGAAATTTATCCTACAAGATACTTTAGAAGGCAAGTTCAACCTATGAAAATCATTCAAGGACTTTGATTATTTTGTGAATTACTAATATATTTTACAACAGCCGTACAGTTAATCCTAAATTATATATTATGCAAGCAGAGAAAGATATTTCAACAATGCCCATTTTTTTGGACTGACCTGGACATATCCTGTTGGTTTTATTACAACAGCACTGTTACTTATTAGTATAAGATATTTATTATAGGCAGTCCTATTCTTGTATTTGTTTGCCGAATAATAATCATCATCATCATTCTGTTCTTATCCCAATTATTTGGATTCAACACAATATCTCTTCTCCCCTATCAGACGTCTCTCATCATTTCCTGACTGTCCCTGTCCTCGTTGTCTTTAGAATTTTTGGAAAAATTCCATTATCTCCCAGTGACTCTATTTTAGATGTTTGAGAACTATTCTGATCTCGCACAAGCTGTCGTTCGGGATTTCTTGGGTTTAGTGCTGAGTTAACTTAGATTTCAAGCCCCCAATCTGAACAAAGTCAGCAACACATTTCTGGAAGGATATGATACTACTATCAATTTTACATTTCGTTTGAAATTTATCTGCCACCAGACTAGAACGCGGCCACAAACTAAGAACATCCAACAAGAATCTCAGGGCTCATAATTTTTTTAAATAGTTTTAAAATATACACACAAAAAAATATTCAATACATTTTACCTTACGTTTTTTTATTTCAAAATATAATACAGAAAAAACTTGTGGTCGTCTCAATATTTACTCTCATTTTATATGTACATATGGTAAAAGTTTTGGTAATAGTTCTACTACCGACCGCCTGCCTGACATCAACCCTCCTTAGGACTGTAATTGTAGGGGGTATTCCGTCGGGCCGGCCACTGACGACGTTCACGAAAAGAAAGAGAAGAAGAAGAAGAAGTTCACGCTGCTCTGGTGGCCGTTCCAATGACGAAGGCAAGGTTCACGGGTGGGTTACGGGTGTGCATGCTTACGCCCCTCTGTCGCCCCGGACGGAGTGGTGCGAGGAGCGCGTCGACCGTAGCCAACCAAAAAAAGTACTGTAATTGTAGATTAAACCGTTATTGTAATAATAACTTTTACCTAGCAACTCATTTATGATATCTCGATGACATTAATTTTATCAGATTTGGCTGATTGATGATGTTTAATTTAAACAATTTTATATCGCTCTGAGCCAACTCTACCTGATGACCTGGCCAAGAATTACATTCCTAAGGAGGATTGATGTCAAACAGGCGGCTGATTACAAAACTATTGCAATATGTGCGATAAAAGAGTATTACCTCAAGTAATTGAGATAAGAGTAGGAGAATGACGAAACAGACCAATAGATTTTTTTTTCTTTAACCTAATAACTTTAACAAAATACAACTTGTAGCTCTATATTTTAAAGAATCATGTAAATAATTGGCTTTAATATAAATAATATTAACCACTTTTTTTTTTTGGGTGAGCTACGTACGGCGCACTCCCCTCGCACCATTCTGTCCGGGGCGACAGATGAGCGTAAGCACGCACACCCGTAACCCACCCGTGACACCTCATCTTCATCTTTGGACCGACCGCTGGAGCAGCGTGAACTTGACGTCAGTGGCCGGTCCGACGGAATACCCCTTGGGGGGTACCCTCTACTTGAGCGACGTCCCAATATTAACCACTTAAAATTGTTTTACAGAGATACGTTTGGAAATTAATGGAATGGTAGCAAAAGAGACTGTGAAAGAAGAAGGTATTGTAAAAGATATACGTTATGTGAATTACGTATATTTTACGAATAACCCCACCTTGAATATCACGTTCCATGCTGTAAACAATGATACCACATTAACAGTAGAATGTAAATCATGTAATATAACAGGTATTTTTACATTTTTTTTTACATTTTTATTACGATGAAGATTTTTTTAGATAAATAAATAAGTACGACATTAATTATGCTATGTGTTTGAAAATCAGCACACCCTGAGTGAAAGCAGGACAGAGGCGCACGGCACTTGGGGTGACAACGGCACCCACGCCCGCGCCCTCGCCCGCGGCTGCTGCACACATCGCTGCGTCATTGTTCACCATATTAATCGCTCGCATATAACCTGCTATCGTCCAGGTTGTGCCAATTCTTCAATGTTACATACATACATATCATCACGCCATATCCCTTGCAGGGTAGGCAGAGAGAACAGAGTGCCAGAGAATGCCTCTATCCTTGCATACTTCACTCGCTTCCTCAACATTCATAATTCTCTTCATACACGCTCGCCGGTTTCGGAGACTCTTGACTCTTCAATGTTTGTGAGAATATATCGTTTTTAGTGTTCTTCTATTTTAGTTTTAGTAATCGTTTAATGATTTATTCGAATTTCAATTGGGTTAAGAGCCCTCAGCGCTCACCCATAACTGCGTAAAGCTATCAAAGCCATGTAGCATATAACATGTGAAAATTTACCCTTAAGGGGTAAAATAAAAATAGGCGATGAAAAACTTTAGGAAAGTAACCTTTTACGCGGGCGAAGCCGCGGGCAGAAGCTAGTGATAATATAAAATTAATATCAGGCCGTAGTTCTCACGTGAAACGGAACAAATTATCTGTATAAAAATTAGTCTATGTGTTAATACAGGCATTATAGTCTATGTAGATTTTTAATATAATATGTTTAATGGTTTACGCGTGATTGAGTAACATACATCCCAACATTAAAACATTTTCACAAACTTTGGATACAATTTTTGTATTCTTTAAATGACGTGTGAATTAAAAGTAAAAATATTTACTTCACATGGAACAAAATTTTACATACATACATACATATCTTCACGCCATATCCCTTGCAGGGTAGGCAGAGAGAACAGAGTGCCAGAGAACTTTATCGCTGCATACTTCACTCGCTTCCTCAACATTCATAATTCTCTTCATACACGCTCGCCGGTTTCGGAGACTCTTGACTCCACCTTCCTTCAGTACATGACCGATCTGGTCTAGGTAGATTAGTCTCGGTATCCCTCGGTACCTACATCCTTCCACTTTCGCATTGTATATCTTCTTAACCAGACGTTCGTTCGGCATTCTTTCCACATGTCCGAACCATCGGAGCATTCCCTTTTGCATCTTTACACCAATACTCTCTTTCATACCTACTCGCTCTCTTACGTCGTCGTTACGAATGCGGTCGGTCAGCCTAACTCCACAGATTTTCCGAAGAGATCGCATTTCGACCGCATTAATTTTACTTTCATACTCTTTTCTGCATACCCAACTCTCGCTTCCATACAGTAATGTTGGGACAAGCACTGCGTTATGTATTGCTACACGTGCCTTCTGGCTGAGGTGGTGGCTGCCGAGAAGTTGCCCCAACGCTCCGTTCACTCTATTTCCCGCATTCACTCTTCGCTCTATATCAGTGGTGTACCGTCCATCTCGGCTAAATCCACATCCAAGATATACAAATTCATCCACTTGCTCTAGTACATCATTACCTATTGTTACTCTTACATCTGTTCTGGCTTCATCTCTTTCAAAGACCATTATTTTGGTTTTGCTCACATTCACGCGTAGACCCCTTTTCGTACAATCTTCTGTCATTGTGTCGACTAGGGTCTGCAGGTCAGTCGCTGACTGTGCCAGCAGGACTGCACCATCTGCATAAAGCAGAGCAGAGACCACTGAGTCACCCATCTGGACTCCCACATTCATATCGTTCAACCTTTGGAGACATTTATCCAGATATATGATAAACAGCCTGGCTGATAGAACGCAGCCCTGCTTAACGCCGATATTGACGTCAAACCAAGGCGACATTCCATCATCCAGCCGCATACAGGCTCTACAGCCCATGTAACTGGATTGCACAGCCTGCAGCAGTTTACCGTTAATACCATACTCCGGTAAAATGTCCCAAAGTTCCTTTCGTACAACCGTGTCAAATGCTCTCTCCAGATCCACAAAACTGCAGAAAACCCTCTGACCTAGGGCCAGATGCTTCTCCACAATGTTGCGCAGAGAGAACACTTGATCCATGCATCCCCTTCCACTCCTGAAACCTCCTTGTGTCTCACACAGTAAACCATCGGACACCATCCTCATTCTCCTTTCAATAATTTTACCATACACTTTTGCTGCCAAACTGGTCAAGCTTATGGCTCTGTAATTTGCGCAGTCATAACGTGAACCCTTGTTTTTAAACAAAGGCACGATGACTGCGCAATTCCAGTCCCCGGGAACCATTCCCGAGCTCCAACATAAATTGAGGAGCAACAGGAACGCCTCCCGGACACAGGAGCCACCAAGCTTGATCATCTCGGCAGACACCATATCAATGCCCGCTGCCTTACCATTTTTCAAGCTTCTTATCGCCCATTCAACTTCATCCATACTGATGCCATCGGAGGACGCCGTCGCCGAATGTTGATCTACTAGACCACATGCGACACCGGCGCCAACCGTAGTATCCGCATACATATCGCCAAAATATTCACTCCATCGGCTTAACACGTCTTGTGTTTGTGTAAGAATGTCTCCACCTTTAGACCTTATTTTATTCATTCTGAAGGCTGACCAACCACCCCGAGACCTCTTCACCTCCGTCCAAAAGAGTTTGGTGTTACCCTCGAAGTTTTTAGTCAGCCTATCTTCTGCACTCATACTTGCTCTATCACGTTTCTCTTTTACTAAGGCCTTCGTGTCATTCTTACATTGCCGATATATTTCTTTCTTCTGTTCAGTCATACTGTCATTCAGATTCAAAGAAGAGACATAGTCCAGCCACGCTTTCTTCTTTTGCTCTACGGAAGCTGCCACTTCCGCATCCCACCATGCATCACCATTTGTGTTTCTATGCTTCTTTGAACTTCCACATACTTCTTTCGCTGTGTCTACCATACTCTCTTTCAATACTCTCCAGCATTCTTCAATGTCCGATTGCGGCTGGCTTGCCATCGTCAGCCGTTCTCGGACACCCTCTGCATACTTTTCTCTTACACACTCTTCTTGCAACCTTTCAACCTTTATTCTTTCAAGCCCTCCGAAGTGGACACGCTCTCGCCAGTGCCTCCACTTTCTGAACGGACCACTAAATCTCGCAATAACGAGATAGTGGTCCGTGTCGACTGTGGGGCCCCTGTAGGCTCTTGCGTCCAATATTTTGCTTCGGAGGCGACTGTCTACCAAAATTAAATCTATTATACTTTTCTGTTCATTCCTTCTCCAAGTATACATATGGATGTCCTTATGTTGGAAAAATGTGTTTGACACAATAAGGTTTCTCTCCATGCATACGTCCGCTATGAGCCTACCTGCGTCGTTCACTCTCTTATCACCAATGGACCAAGTACGTCCTCATAGTCGGGACGCTTGGTCCCCACCCATCCGTTCAAATCTCCGCATACAATCACGCGTTCACTGGTTTCTGCCATATCCAGAACTTCCCTAACATTATCCCAAAACTTCTCTAGGTCTGATGCCACCGAGGATCCTACGGGAGCATATGCTACAACCATGAATACCTTGGTGACACCAAGTTTTATACGGACCCAAAGAAGTCTGGGATCATACATTCCGTAATCCTTCACACCTGAGGCCAAGCGAGAGGACAGCAGTACTCCTACCCCCATGCTGGCTCGATCGCTCTGTGGTACACCAGACCACAGAGCCATCCCGCCACCAGGAAGATCGCAGGCGTCGCTGCCCCTTCGCTTGGTCTCTGTTACACAGAGCACGTCTAGCTGTTTGTCCGCCATGACGGATATCAGCTCGTGCAACTTACCTTCCACACAACCTCTTACATTCCACGTGCCCACCCGGCACTCTGCTCTCCTCGACTCGCCTGACTGGGCAAGGCGTGATGGGTGGCGGCCCCCATCGCCGCTAAAATTTTACTGCATATATTTAATTGATTTTAAATTTATTTCAGATCAAAATGATAGACAATTAGTTCATTTAAATGTTTTACCAAACGAAATCTTAAAAGTGTTATGTTTAGCAAGAACTAAATCACACGAAGCTTCTTATGGTTCAATTGAGGAAATAGTTATAACATTTACAGGCGTGAATTTTGATGGTAAGTCGAGGTCAATTTTATTTCATTTCAATACACGTTAATTTCAGCTCACATATATCCCAGTGCTGAGCTGGAGTCTCTTCTACACTAGGAGGAAAATTGACCTACAACATAAGGCTGGTCAGACGTGTTGGTATAGGGTTTCATTTTGAGTTTTCCTTCTCTTGCATGAATGTTATGTGCCTTTTTATACCTACGGTGTGGTTACAGCCCGCTAATCTGTCCGGGGCGACGGAAGAAGCAGAGCGCGATTTCGTAGACCCGCCCAACAATGTACCAATAGACGCCGTGTGAGTGGGTCACCGGAACCCGGTCTTTGTTTTCGGTGGCACACCCGGCGGTCTAACTTTGCGAAGGTCTGCTTTTATTAGGCTTACTTTCCTTATCAATCATTCTGTTCACTACACAAAATACTAACATAAGTTTTTTTTTTAGTTTAGAATCCAAATATCC
Organism: Lymantria monacha; assembly: GCA_905163515.2. Lineage (NCBI taxonomy): Eukaryota > Metazoa > Arthropoda > Insecta > Lepidoptera > Erebidae > Lymantria > Lymantria monacha. Next base: position 20,122,927 of record LR991102.1, on the reverse strand, counting down.
GGATATTTGTGAAGTAAAATAGGTACAATTCTTTTGATAATTTTTGAATCATCCAAGTATAATATTCAGCAATAAATATTGTACACATCGATCTTTAGAAAGAGACAATCGACCAATTTCGGCTCCGTAGAGCATTGTCTCTGTCCCACACTACCAGCATGAAGATTACTAGTCGTAATGCGAGAGAGTATATTTGCGCTACGGAATCGCACACCGGTTCTTTTATTGCCACGGATGGATTTAATAGGGTGTGACAAACACCATAACCCACCATCAAAAAAAAAAAAATCTCAGCGTTGATAAGTCAGTAATATCAGCTTCTTTATTTCTATAATCTCTATATATCTATCTAGATTAGTATCTCGTATCTGCTAATTGTAGTAATAACAGTTATTTTTGTTTAAAATTTCGTGCTTTAAAAGGCATTCTGTGTGGTAGCGGCTACGAATACTACCAACCCTTACTTTGCTTGCGGATGTCGTAAAAGGCAACTACCATCGATATCGACCTCGGCAATCTCCTTCCGATGCCGTTTGGTCAACAATTACATTCCCAAGGAGGGTTGACGTCTCGCGGCCGGTCATAAAACTATTCCCAATAATTTTTACAGTATGTACCATGAATGAAATTGTATCGACCCCAAGTAATTGGGATAAGAGGAGAATAATGATGATGATCTGTGTAAAAAAATAAATAATATTAGTTATTTGGTTACAGGTTACAATCCAGTTTCATATTACTTCCCTAAGTTTATTATGATGGAGAAATATAAAATAACGAGGTTACAAAAGAAGGATGAACATATATATTCTGTAACAAGATTAATAAGTTATGAAAGCAAAGATAGCGATATTTCGTTTCGAGATAATTTGCTATTAATAATGAATTTAAATTGTATACGTAAGTAAAGCACCCTTATATACATATATATGTGTATGTGTGTGTATATACAGGGTGTAAGGGGACCGCTCCCAAAAACAAAGACAGGTAACCCTACTAGTCCTACTTGTAATGATAGGCTAGAAAAAAAAATGATTCGGATGAAAAAAGGTTTTTTTACCACGCGAAGTCGTTGAACTCTTGAACATATGATCGTGAGTTTCGAATAGATTGCGTCTTTCCTCATCTGAGTATAGTTACGCATTTTTTATCGAGTTATCGTTACATGGCACTGTCCTAATACGATGGAATGTGAAAAAAACTTAAAAATATTTGTGAAAAAGAATTTTTTTTTTCTTCCTGATCGATTTTTTTTCTAGCCTATCATTACAAGTAGGACTAGTAAGGTCACCTGTCTTTGTTTTCGGGAGCGGTCCACTTCCACCCTGTATACATCTTGCCACGGCGCTTCTTAAACAGAACCAATTAAACGAATTTAATAAAATTTTGTGAATACAATTTTAATTAGTCTAACTTGAGATAGGTTAGTGGTTAATTAGGCGATAAGAGGTGGAGGTATCCATAATTGGATATATAAGTATCAAGTTAATGTTATCAATTTTAATAGTTTATATTTTCTAAATCAATAAAAATACATAGGACAATTAATAAAAAAAGAAATAGAAAATTTGGAAATACCCAAGCCACTGAGATAAATTCTAAGAAATCGAAATTAAAAAATTTCTTTATAGTAATGTGATTAAATATTCTGAGATATTTTTTTTTTCAGTTAAAACTGATCATGACTCGACGTTAAAATGGATTGTAATATGTATCGGTATTATAGTGGACGTTATCTTAATTACTGCTTCTATCATTGTGTATTATGTTAAAAAGCATAATATTTTAAAGGTAAAATGTATAATTATATTATAAAAAAAAAAACTTACCTTAGCTTATAAATAGCCAGAAGGACGAGAGTACATATCAGAGAGATTATATCATTATCTCAGCTCCTATGCGTCCCACTACTGGACTCGAGCTCTAAAGTAGAAGGGCAATTGACATACCATACCATGCTGGTCAGATGGTTTGGTATAGGTTATTTAGAGTCTTCTCTTTTAGTGATGGTATCTGCATATTATATGAGTCTTCATTTACCTTCACATGCGGGCCAGGAAAAGGTGGTGAATGATATTCTATCCCCGTCATCATACCGAACTTGAACACATAAAACTTGTAATGAATTAAGTAACTTTTTTTTTAATTCAAAAGTACTATTTAGGGTGTGATAATGTTCCACTTGATGTTTAAGTAATGGTGGTCAAAATACAATGAGCACTCCTTACTTTCCCATAAGAGATTTGTAAACTAGCAGGGATATAGCCAGCAGAATGACCAAACCGCCCACTAAGCGTGTTAATTATGGCACTATCTCTTAAAGATGTCTGTATCCAGCAGTGGACAAAATAGGCTGATGGAGAGTTGTATTGAGTGTCTGAGAAGACCAATAGTATTTTTTTGGTGGCTGACTATGATTTGGAAACACTCCGCCCGATCCGACCGATGTGGCGACGAAAGGACGGTATGCGCCATTGGGCTGACCACCAATACCGACTGACTGCGGGAACTCCGTATATTAAACGTGAAATTTAAATGTTTGTATATGAAAATATTAAATAACTAAAAATTTATTTATTATCTTTCAGGCAAAACTATTTATAGGACAACAAAGTCATAATAGCAATGATGCCTCTACAGCCACCTTAAATTCAGTATTACCTACTGAACTACCTGATACTGATGATTCACAACCTGAGCTAATATATTCATATGCTTATGTTTCAACGATTCAGACTTCTTCAGAACTACAGTATGCGAATCCTGATGACTTTGGAGTTGTATCTAATCAAAGAGTATTATTAATGAGACCATTATAGTATTTAGTATCTATAATAAACAATTCGATTCAGAAACAAACAATAAAATATATTATTGGAAAACTAAAAAAAATTAGCGTTGCCTTTAAGTTTCCTCGTTGAATTTGGTGGTGTGTCAAAGTGTTGCCGAAAATAATGTCATCGGTTATTTTTTATTTATATCGAGCTTGGCTAGCTGGATGAACGACCCAGATATTTGTATTTCAATATTTTTGATATTTGTATTCGTACTAAGGGGTAAGAAATTTATGTCTACCCTATAAGATATTAAATTTTGACCCAAACTTTTGCAAGAGTGTGGGTCAATATTTTATAAAAATGACATATTAGATGTAAGACACCTTAGTCCTCCCGTGACCATGATCACTGTAAAGTGTTCGAAACGTTGGGAAATTAAAAATCAAATACAAAAGCGATAGAATCCGTAAAAATAGTTTTATTTCAAATCTTAATATTTTTTGAAATATTTAACGTTAGTGTGACTTTTACACATTAATGAAACTAAATAAGTTTTACTTTGTCTTCGTTTTTATTTTCGTCATTACAATGTTGGAGGGTTTAAATACTTTTTAGCATTTGGTCAAAAAAAATATTTTATTATCTTTTGATATGTTGATTCTGTTTTCGCCTGTTATTTCATTTTTTTTTACTTTATGATTTAGCCAAGACTTCAACGGGTTGCCGAGAGGAGATTAAAAGTAATTATTCTAACCCCCGGACATAGATGTTATATGCATATTATATCTCCTAGTCGTCTTTTAAGCAAAATAGTGCTAGAGTGAGAATACAATTCCCTCGAATTGTATTCTCACTCTAGCACTCGACTGAAAATCCAAAAACATCAATTGTTTGTTATCTTTACTGTACACCTCAAAGCAAAAATTAGTTTGTTCAAGTTAAAATAAAAGATAAGGGAAATTCTTATAGGGAGCGTTTTGGCCTGCCCTGAGAATGTCTTGTTAAGGGGTTAAACATGTGATCATCCTACTACTCTTATCCCAATTACTTGGGGTTGATACAATATGTACTCTTCTTTCATAGTACACATTGTAAAAGTTATAGACAACGGTTTATGACCGGCCGCCTGCCAGACATCAACCCTCCTTGGGAATGTAGTTATTGACCAAACGCCATCAGATGGAGTTGGCCTAGGTTATAAGGCGAGTCGTATTCGGTCCGCCGGACAGATACGTCGCGCATTTCGCTGTTGAATTTTGTGGCATGAATTCCTTGTAAGCGCGATAGACGTGCTACGAAGTGGAAACTTGTAATGTACAGTGTATATATTGGTGTTTGTGTTGTCTTTGACGTTATTTCTTGTAAATATTATTGTTTGTTATTTGCTCAGAAATGAGCACTTCGCCGAAGGCGTCGAAGGGCAAGGGCAAAATGCCACCGCCCGCCCAACCACCGGCCAAATCTGGCAAGTCGAATAGTGGGAAACGTGCTGTTTCTCAGTCTTTATCGCAGTCGATAGACTTGGATACCGAATTCGACTCGGAAGATGACCTGGATGCACAGCCCCCGCCCAAAATCAGTACGGCAGAACGCGGCATTGATATACGCTGGCTGTCGGAAGATGACATCAAACTCTTCACGTACGACAGCCATGCGAAAATATTGAAAGCTCTTTGTGAGTCGAAGAATATTAAGGGGACACACGTGAAGAAAATTAAGGACTCAGTGGAGCTTATGCTCAAGCTCCACGACGCCTTGAGGAAGAAGTTCCAAAGCAGCCATCGAACGGAAGAACTCAGGCAGCTGCGGATGGAGAAAGAGATCCTTGAGGCAGAGGCCGGGGATCTTCTGTCTCCATGTGTGAAGGCTAATTGTCCTAAGACTGAAGAGCTTCGAAAGAAGTATGAGATGGAAGTTGCTTCTCTCAGAGAACAATTGGAGCAAGCCAGGGTGGAATCCCAGGCAGTTGCGACAGCAGCGGCAGTGGCACCCACACCAGTGGGAATAGACCTTGAGGGTCTGAAGTCAGATCTCTGGGAGAGATGATCACAGCCCGGTTTGCGGCTCTTGAGGATCGACTTCTTCCTGTGAGGACTGATAGGCCACCGTTGGCGGCAGATAGAAGAGTAAACGTGGTAAGTGCTGTAACAGCACCCGTTTCGGCGATTACCCCTTCGACGGTTGATACGTCTACGTCTACGGAGCCTGCACCTACAGAGAGCTGGGCGACTGTAGCGAAGAAGAGCAAGAGGAAGTCGTCCTCTCGTGACGTCGTTCCTCCAGTGGTTGCATCCATGGCTGGGGCTCCCAGTGCCACTGCGCCTGTGGCTACTGCCTCACTTGCGCAACGCAAGAAAAGGCCAGCAATCGTGGCTCCTCGCTCTCAGGCGGTAATTTTGAAATTACTGCCTGAAGCTCAGTCTAGAGGACTGACCTACGCCGATGCACTTAACAAAGCTGAGCAAGATGTTAATCTCTCCAATCTGGGCATCACGGAAGGATTAAAAATTCGACAGGCGGCGACTGGGTCAAGGGTGCTCCAGCTGCCTAAGACTCAGACGCCCGAAGTGGCTGAGAACCTTGCAGTCTCTCTGCGCGCTGCGCTGGAGGGAGTTGCACATGTCATCCGCTCCGTGAAGCGCGCTGATGTGCGCATATCTGGACTAGACGACTGCGTCACGGGGGAAAAGGTACAAAAGGTACAGCAGGCAGTGGTCCGTGTTTGCGGTTGCAGTGCTGCGGAGGTCCAGGTTGGCGCAGTCCAGCATGGTCCCCATAGCATGGGTATGGCGAAGGTGCGGTGCCCCGTCTCCGCCGCCAAGACGCTTGCCGATGCCGGAAGGCTATTAGTTGGCTGGAGCTCGGCTAGTGTAGCTGTACTGGAGGTCCTCCCTTTGAGGTGCTTCCGGTGCCTAGGGTTGGGGCACACTGCAGCGTTGTGCTCGTCCCCGGTTGACCGCTCGGAACTTTGTTTCCGTTGCAGCGGCCGGGGACATAAGTCGGCCGCATGCACGGCTGTACCACACTGCGTGGTATGTGAGTCTGCTGGCTGCCCGGCAGGGCACACCATGGGTGGACGCCTGTGCAAGGCACCCCCCAAAAAGGCCAAACGGGCCGATCGACCCGAGGCCATGTCCTGTAATTAGAAAGGCGTTGAGCTAGGAGGGCGCTGGCGCCCCTGCTCCGCAGGCGGTAACGCCGGACCGGATTACAGGATGTGGCCTAACGGCCAGACGCGGTGGTCCTGGGGATAGCATGTCGAAAGACGATCTCTCCGGCCCCCACTCTGCGTCGGAAGCGGGTCCGCTGTAGTTTTAGTGGGTATTCTGGTCAGACTAGCTAGCCGGCGAGTCCCACACTCCCCCTCTTCTGTAACTGGCGGGGGATAGCGCGTAAATGCGTTTCCTCAGCGTAAACAAAAAAAAAAAAAGAAAAGGTCGTTATAAGGCTCTTAGTCATCTTTTACGACATCCACGAGCAAAGTAAGGGTTGGTAGTATTCGTAGCCACTACCAAACAGCTTGAATTAATATTAAATATACTTTAGCAATTTACAAGGTCAAGTTATAGAGGCAGCTAATTTTCGTTTTGAGATGTATTATGTCTCGCTTAATTCAACAGACTGCATAAATGGTGTAGTGATTAAGATACTGACCTTCTGTGCCAGTGCCGTGGGTTCGATTTCCAAGCAGGATACTAATAATACTTTGTACGATCCATAAAGTATTGCTCTAAGTCTTGGTGTAATTTGTCTGCGTTAATTGCATGTTTGTAAAGTCCCCCGCAATACAAAGATTATTTCCTTAGTGCAGGGTACTGTATATAAGCCGGGCGGGCCACCGAAGACAAAGATCGGGTACCGGTGGTCCGCTCGCACGGCGAAGAGAGGTGTTTGCAGGGTGGGTCCATGGGGTTGCGCACCGCCTCTTCCGTCGCCCCGGGCCGATTTTCCGGGGCGCGACTTCATCAATGTTCCCACCTTACGAAAAAAAAAAAAAAAAAAAGGGTGCTGTATATAAAAAAAATCAGCCAAGTGCGAGTTGTACTCGCGCACGAATGGTTCCGTAAAACTAAAAAAAAATATGTGAAGTGACTAAAAATTTAAGATTTTCGGAATTTTTTGGGTTCCGTACCTAAAAAGGAAAAAAACGGAACCCTTATAGGATCACTTTGTTGTCCGTCCGTCCGTCTGTACATCTGTCTGTCTGTCAAGACCTTTTTTCTCAAGAACGCGTGGAGGTATTGAGTTGAAATTTATATCAAATACTCAGGTATACTGTCCCTTAGAGTTGTGAAAAAATCTAACTTCTAAGCTAACGCAATTAAAAGATACAGCTGTTTATGTCGCAAATTTCTGCAAATATTCGACACTCGCAAGGAAATCAAAACCTACAACCTCCCGTGAACTCAGAATCTTGAAATTTGGTACAAAACAACGTTTTATAGCACAGATAAAGGAAAAATTGTGAAAACCGTACATTTTTAATTACATCATATAGTATATAAAAAATATTTTTAATAATTTTAAACTCACTACCACTTTCCTCCTGAACGTGTAGAGGTATTAAATTGAAATTTATATCTAATATTCATGTCTAATTTTATTTATTTATTTTATTTTATTCATGTTTAATTTAATTTTGTTACAACTTAAAGGTATAATACCTTTAAGTTGTAACAAAATTAAACTTCTATATCAACGCAATCAAAAGAAACAGCAATTTAAGGCGCATATTTTGAAACTCGCAACTACTTGCAAGGAAATCAAAACCTAAAGGATACTTCCAGTCGACCTGTAATCTTGAAATTTGTTATGAAGCAATATTTTATAGCACATATAAAAGAAAAATTCAGAAAATCCTAAATTTTTAGTTACATCACATTTTAAGCTATTGCATTGCTTTTATCGCGGGCTTTGAGCGCGGCGACCGAATCAAGAAATTCCGTAACGAAAATAAAACCTAAGATTGTATGGTTGAAAAGCAGGAGTTAATTTTGTGACCGAGTAGTCTAAGGCGCTGGTTTTAGGGACCGCAGGCGTAGGTTCGAGTCTCACCATCTGTGCTATAAGACGTTGCTTCGTACCAAATTTCAAGATTCTGAGCTCACGGGAAGTACCCTGTAGGTTTTGATTCCTTTGCGAGTGTCGAAAATTTGCAGAAATTTGCAGCATAAACAGCTGTATCTTTTGATTGTGTTAGCTTAAAAGCTTGATTTTTTCACAGCTGCAAGGGACAGTAGACCTGAGTATTTGATATAAATTTCAGCTTGATACCTCTACGCGTTTCTGAGAAAAAGGGTCTTGATAGACAGACAGACGGACGGACAACAAAGTGATCCTATAAGGGTTCCGTTTTTTTCCTTTCGAGGTACAGAACCCTAAAAATTAAATAAAAATAAATTAATTTACTTATTGTTATTAAAAGTTCATCATCATCATCACAGCCCATATATAACCTACTGTTGGGCTCGGGCCTCCTCCATAATAGGAGGGAAATTAACCTCCCATATCACGCTGGTCAGATGTGTTGGTATAGGGCTTTGTTTCGAGTTTTTCTTTTCTTGCATAGATGTTATATGCGTTTTATATCCCTTAAGAGACGACTCTCTTACGATTACCCACGGGTAGGATATGGGGGTGGTGAATTGTATTCTTACTCCGTCACCACACGGAACGTTATTAAAAGTTATTATATAAAAAATCATGTTCTTTTTTTAGATTTTATTTGTTTCATTTCGTGAAATATTTGCGTAAGTTATTTCCTCGTTTCTTTTATGTTTAGGCAATACTTCTGCATACATTTCTTTCACAGGATGTACATCAGGAATAATTTGTAAATTCTGATAATCGTTATTATGACTGCATTCAATTGTCTCGTTTTCATCTGGAATAGAATATGCGTTTTCTTGCGGCATTTGAAGTTCGGGATACATATAAAGTGGTTCTGAATTACTCTGTTTAGGACTTGATGGATTTGCATAATAAAGTTCATTTACTCTAAGATAACTTTCAGTGTCACGCTGAAACGTAAAGATATATAAGTTATTATAATTAGCCGATCGAAGAAAATCTATTTAATATTTTTATTGATATTATTGGATACCGCCATTTAGTTAATAGAGGACGGTTGAATTTCATTGGCCACTGCTTCGAATATTTTTGCTGCCCATTCGCCCATTGCTCCACTGGTAAGCAATATTATTTGACCTTATTAGCCACAAACAGCTGTGCTGTGCACTTGTGTAGAAAACTTCGTAATCAGGACGTTCCTTGATCTACTTATAGACTCTGTCAGTTCCGTGAACTGAGCTAGCTCAAGACTTCATCTACTACGCTACCGTGCAGCTTGGTATTAGTGTTGTGGAATTGGCGTATTAAGGCTTAATAATTAAAGTAACTGGTTGATTGATTCACCTCCTCGTCTAGATGCAGGATCCATCACTGTCGAACTACCACCATACCTAACCATATTACACAGTGAACCAAATCAATTACCAGCCCTTTCTGAGAAATGTTTTACCACACAGATGTAAAAAGCACAAAAAATAGTATTACGTTTTTATTTCATATTTTTATAAAATGAAGCTCGGTAGATTCATGGGAATATTATAATAGGTACATTCAAGAAAATATATACGTTGAAGGAAAACTATAAAAAAATTGTGCTATATTTTATTCATAATTATCTACTTCCTCTTCTTTGAATATCTATTTTGGTAACGAGCTTCTCCTATAGCAGATAGGATACCACGCTGATTAGACTGTTTGTATATTATTTTTAGATTTCCTTCTTTCGCAATACTATCTGCCTATGTTCCTTAGTTATCTTTTACGATATTCATAAATAAGTATGGTTAAGCAGTATTACATATTATGTATATGTGTATCTATATGTTAATATTTGCTCGCGTTTGTATTTGATTTTTAATTACCTGACGTTTTGAACACTTTTAATGTTCTTTCAGCGTTCATGGATCTCCCGTGACCATCAAATGTTCGAAACGTCGGCAGATTAATAATAAAATTTCAAATGATTCGCTTTTATACATGGCGAAAAGAAAAGTGTAAAAATATTAAAACTATTTTTACGCATTTAAGCAAATAACAAATTTTTCGTCCCGATGTTTCAAGCACTTTTTGCGTTCATGCTCAGAGGCCTCCCGTGACGTTCAACGCAAATATATTCGTTACAAAAATTTCAAAAATTTCTCTTGCTTGTTGAACACATATTACTTTAACATAAAATCCGTTAATTAATCTACAACATTTTGATTTATACATAGCTTACCTCCAGAAGCCTACGTTTTCTCATCTTGTATATAAAGATAGAAATAGATAATAGAATTATCATTACTACGATGCCAATAACTATTGGAATCCAATGGCTACCGAGATCTGAAATTTGAAACAAAATATGTAATTAGCCTCTAAAATAGAATTAAGACCTTTACTACTACAGAACAATACAGAACTACAGAAATAATTCTTTGACGCAGACATCTTCTCTTTTCTACTTCCATTCTATCAAACAATTAACGTTCTACTATTGTGCGTGAGTCCCCTACATTAATGAAGTAAAATTCACTCAATAGATCACACTAATCATATGGGTTGGTCTAGAGTCATAGGTCGTATTTATTTTCTTGTAGTTGTTAATAAAAATTAGCTTCTGGAGCTTAGCTGTCTTGGGACACCGCGAGATCAGGTAAAAATATCGTCCGTCATCATTCATACCAATAATAAAACTATAGTGAATGTGACATGTGATTATCCGTGTAGTGACGGAGAAAGAATACAATTCACCACACCATATCTTACCAGTGGGTGATCGTAAGAGGAAAGGGATATAAAATGCATATATATATATATGCATTTTATATATATGCATTTTATATATACAAGAGAAGGAAAACTCGAAACGAAACCCTATACTAACACGTCTCACCAGCGCGGTATAGTAGGTTAATTTCCCTCCCATTACGGAGGAAGCCCGAGCCCAACAGTGGGACATATATGGGCTGTGATGATGATGATGATGAATGTGACCATCATCCACGAGATCTTATTGATATCATAAAGTTTTAATGTAATGAAAAATATATAATGGTGCAATGAATGCCAAAGGTATCTATCATTTACTAGGGCCGTGGATATACATATAATTTGTAGCACCTAAATAATAAGAACGAGTATAATTTGCGTTTTATATCCCTTAGTCGTCTCGTACGATCACCCACGAGTAAAATATGGGGTGGTGAATAGTATTCTTACTCCGTCACCACACGGAAAAGGGTCTTTATTTGGGTTTTGGGTCTTTAGATGCTATGAGTATTATTAAACGTATCGTAGCAAGATATCTAAATACATTAATGTTAAATGTATCTAAATAAATATGTTGAGATAGCATAGATTGCATACCTCTAAAGGAGCTGGTTCCTCTTTCATTCGAACCTTCTTTATGAATAGACGTATTCAAATGTTCTTCTAGAATTAAAATATATTTGTAATCAATTATTGTTATTGCAAATACTTTTGAATCATCATCATCATCATCATCATTACAGCCCATATACTTATGTTGAGCTCGGGCTTCCTCCGTAATGGAAGGGAAATTAACCTACTATACCACGCTGGTCAGTGTGTGTTGGTATAGAACGAAAAACATTTATTTTGTTCTCGTTAAAAACTAATGAAAATAAACATAACTAAAGAAAACAACTTCTGGTATAAAATGACATTAACGAGAAACAAAAAAGGCTATTGGCTCAGCTTTGGCTATTTTATTTTATAAAATAGCGCTGATATTCTGATATTCTCTATAGGGTTTTGTTTCGAGTTTTCCTTCTCTTGCATAGATGTTATATGCGTTTTATATTCCTTAGTCGTCTCTTACGATCACCCACGGGTAAGATAGGGGTTTAAAAGTTCTAATATTAAAGTCAGTTAATTTCAGCTTTATAATCATCATCACTGGTGATCATCATTGCTGGATGTAAACCTTTCCCATAGAACGCCATAAAGTGCAATCTTGTGTTGCCCACATCCAATAAGTCCCAGCAACTTTAACCGAGTCGTCGATTCACCTGGTGGGGGACATCATACGCTACGTCGTTCGATACATGGACATCGATGCAAAAGGAGAGAAACCTTATATGGGTTAAAAAAGAATATCATCATAGTTTGTCTACAAAAAAACGAAGACATTAGAAGTTTCGCCAAATATTGAATATAGTCTTCTTTTTTTTTTGCGGTGGACTATGGACGTGGTCGCGCCCTGCCAAATCGGTCGGGGGCGACGGAAGAGGCAGCGCGCAACCCCATAGACCTACCCTGCAAACACCTCTCTTCGCCGTGCGAGCGGGCCACCAGTACCGGATCTTTGTCTTCAGTGGCCATTGAATATAGTCCTTGGAATTCTTCAAGAGTAACAAAATACTAAACTCAATGTAGGTTCAGTGCGGAGCGTGCAACCAAAACATCTAATGGTGCATCCTGGGCAACATCGGTTTGACGGAGCTTTAACTAGAAGGGGTCTCACGTCGCTTTGTTATCAAAATGCGCGACGGAGATCCTGTGATCGCCGGGATGATGGGACCTCATAGCCATCCGTCAGTGGAGCTGTAGGCTGCTTCCATCCCGAAGATTAGGGAGATCTGTCGCTCTAGCGTCCGGCAGATTCACCCGCGAGACCCATAACTCTGAGTTTGGGATATCCTAAGCTCGGGGCCGTGGGGGTATTCAAACCGCAAAGTAGAAACCCACCAAAAGAAATAATCTCAAATCCTAAGTTTGGTAAATTGGAAAAGGGATGTATGACTGCTGGAGTTGATTTAGGTTTGAGTTCAACCGATAAAAGTGATGGCAAGCCAATGACTAGGCAAGCCAGGCCACAGAAAATAAACTCCAAACAACATGGCAGAAATTCTTACAATTAAGAATCTACCCATGGATCTTGGCCACGCTGGGGAGTGGATCTGGTAAGCCTGCTCAAAAACAAAATAAAGATATGTTCATTACCTTCTATGTAAGATAATAAATGAAACATTTAATTTTCAACTTCTATTCAGTCAGAGCAATGTTATAAAGGCTTCAATCATGTTAGTTATTCATCACCATCATCCATCTCAGCTCATATATGTCCCATTATTGAGCTCGAGCCTCCTCCGTAATGGGAATAAAATTGACCTACACTACCACGTTGGTCAAACGTATTGGTATACGGTTTTGTCTCGAGTTTTACTTCTCTTGCATATATGTTATATGCGTTTAATATCTCTTAGTCGTCTCTTACGATCCACCATGGGTAAGATAGAGGGCAGTGAATTGTATTCTTCCTCCGTCAACACACGGATTAGTTAGTTAGTTATTACTTAGAACTTAATTCACGATATAATTTTATATGTATAGATAAGGCAATATTGTAATCAAACTTAAGGCTCACATATAGGCCCCTTAAGCTCTGTCATATCCGTGGTGCTGTACTGCTACGCTTTACGTGTCAGTACATCCTCTTATCTATTGGCCTATTAGCCAATTTTGCTTCATGTCTCCCACTTTGCATAGTAGGGAAGTGGAAATTCTTCAACTCCTCCTGTTTTCCTTTTCTAATTAAATTTTTGCGGGTCCCAAGACAATTAAAAGCATTTCCCGCGACTTCCTGAGGGTCAAACCTTAGTGTCTTTTATGGAGACCCTTGGGGATCCTGGCTTACAGGAGTTACAGTGGTGGGCATGTGTGGTGGGATTAGTCAAAAAAAAAAGATAAGGAAATAATATTAACGTACCATTATTAGTATACACAGTAGAACCTGTCACAGAAGAATCTGCAGCAGGTGTTGAAGTTACTGGTGGTACTTTGATGATGTCTTTGGTTATAATGTTCTCTGAAATAATACAATACGAGGATATGTATGTATATGTATGCAAACACATCTATTGCCCAGTATTTAGAGAGTTTGGACCAATATTGAAAATACATCATTATAATCATTTTTATATGTTCATCATTCTTCTTTAGACCAGATCGGTCATGTACTGAAGGAAGGTGGAGTCAAGAGTCTCCAAAACCGGCGAGCGTGTATGAAGAGAATTATGAATGTTGAGGAAGCGAGTGAAGTATGCAGAGATAGAGTTCTCTGGCACTCTTGTTCTCTCTGCCTACCCTGCAAGGGATATGGCGTGATGATATGTATGTATGTATGTATCATTCTTATCATCATCATGCGCTCTTATCCCAATTAATTGGGGGTCGACGCAATGTACTCGTACATATTACAAAAGTTATATTGGCAATAGTTTTATGACCGGCCGCTTGTCTGACGTCTACCATCCTTGAGAATGTTATTGTTGAGCAAACAGCAGCAGATGAATTTGGTCCAAGTCGATGTAAAGCTCTTGGTCCTCTTTTATAATATCCAAGAGTAAAGTAAGTGTTGGTAGTATTCGTAGCCGCTAATACCACACAGCAAACAATTTTGGACATATTATATAAATATATACTATACTAGCTTCTGCCCGCGACTTCGCCCACGTAAAAGGTTACATTCCTAAAGTTTTCATCCTCTATTTTATTTTACCCTTTAAAGGTAAATTTTTACAACATGTTAATGTCATATTTATTTATATCTAATCAATAGCCTAAAAATAAGTTTCAAGCTTCTGGCTTTAAAAGTGGCAATATATCAATACATCCTTACAACTTTTCCCTTGTACCTTGTATGTATGTATGTATGTATGTATGTATGTATCTATCCGTAGAATAAAGTTACAACAGCATTATCATCATTACTTTAGAGGAGAACGATTTGAAATTTGTCAAACAAAAAATCTGCAATATATTTTCCTTAATTATTCTAGAAGCTTGATTCTTTTCTTAATTAGCATCATTTCTTGTATTATTGGAGAATACTATTTATTAAAAATACTAATTTATTAAAATATTTAAAATACACGTTTTTTAAACTGTTTTATTTATAATATTATTAAATTATTATAAATAAATTTTGCAAAAATAAATTGCAAAAAGTTTGACAGCGGTGGGATTCAAACCCATGCCCTTTCGGTCTGGTGCCTAAAACCAGCGCCTTAGACCACTCGGCCACGCTCCCTGCCTAAAGTCAGTGCAAAATTAACTGCTGCTCTTCAACCATACAATCTATAAAGTAATAGTTTATTTGATAGATTGTATGGTTGAAAAGCAACAGTTAGTTTTATGTATGTCATGGTAGGCGGGTGTTAGGTTTTATTTTCGTTACGGAATTTCTTGATTCGGTCACCGCGCTCAACGTCCGCGATAAAAGCTATTCAATAGCTTAAAAATCCACAATCATCATTACAGCCCATAGGTATATGTCCCACTGCTGGGCTTGGACCTCCTACGTAATGGTAGGGAAATGAACCTACTATACCACGCTGGTCAGACGTGTTGGTAAGGTTGTGTGTTGATAAGGTTTTGTTTCGAGTTTTCCTTCTCTTAAAAATCTACAATACATTTTCCATAATTATTCTAGAGGCTTGATTCTTTTCTTAATATATTTTTTTAATGACACCACGCTGTACTAAGGAAATAAACCTTGTATTGTTGGGGACTCTACAAACATGCAATTAACGCAGAAAAATTACGCCCAGACTCAGAATAACATTTTGTGGATCGCACAAAGTATTGTTATGCGTGGGAATAAAAACCCACGACACTGACACGAAAGGTCTGTATCTTAACCACTACGCCATCTGTGCAGTCAATTCCTTTTATATATGAACTTAGATTTATAACTATAATAAAAACGATTTGATATCATAATCATATGTAATTTTGTTTTTCGTATAGGTCGAAATGTCTTTTTTTTTTTTGTTTTTTTTTTTTGCTCTTGGTAGCAGACGAGCATACATGCTGCAGCAGACACAGAGCACACCTGATGGTAAGTGTTACTGCCACCCATAGACCTTTGCAATACCAGGGGCATAGCCAGGCCGCTGCCTACCAATAATCCCAAACCCACCCAGAAAGTTGGCCTTCCGGCTCTCTCGCTCACCGAATGAAGCATAGCAGCATACTGCCACTGCTCAGGCGTCGATTTTCTGCGAGAGTGTGCTACTATCCCGGACGGACCGGCCTGCGGCTGTAGACAGAAATGTCAACAGTGGGGTCCTACCACTTTTACTTTTAATTGCTGGTAGTTATATATATTATTACAATTGATAATATATATAATTACCACAATTGATTTTGTATCTTTACATACATAAATAGCCTCACGCCTGTTTCTCAAAGGGGTAAACAGAGACTACAGATTGCCATAAACCACGATCCTGACATACCTCAATCGCTTCATTCACGTTCATCACAGTTTTCATGCACGGTGTGGAGTAGCGGAATGGACTGTATATTATGCTGGTTGGCTGGTAGATTAGTCTTCGTGGAGTGTCAGGCGTTTCACCCTGGGTTGGACAAATCCCGCAAATAAAAACTGAGTACGACTCACCGTTCCTCTGCACCGGCCGGCTTCCCAGGTAATCCTTGTGATGCTTGGGGTAGCTGCAGGTCGTTTGGATGTCCACAACACACGGTGTTGATTAAAAGTCCCTGTATTCTAATGATTTTATAACGCACGACGTAAACCGAACTTAAGGGCGGGCGAACGTGACGACAACTATGGTATTCTTATATTGCCGCTAGAGGGCCAAGCAGGTATGCCGGCGCCCGCGTCTCACGCGACACTAGCGCGCTGTTATTGAGACGTCATAACTTGGTACCACCAAACCGAGCTTTGGTTCAGTGGGCGCACTCAGCCACCCTACAGAAAATATCCAACCACGGGTTCGATACTTAACACATGCTCTACGGTTACACGTACTCTTAATCTGACTCTTAAGTATGTATCTTTACTTACCATCTAATATAATTTGAGTGAACGTTATTATTAGGTTCTCAGTTGGAAGACAGTTTGAGCTATTTTTCATGGAGAATGTTAGCCTTGAAAATTTATTTGGAATAATAATAAATGTAATTTCTATCCCATTGTTTACTTGGCCTGAAATAAAATAAATAACTATATTGCATCAAAAACTCTATTGTCAAAGATAATAGAATAATATTTTAGTTATATATACTCTTGGCATTGCAAAGGTCTATGGGTGGCAGTGACACTTACCATTAGGTGTGCTGCTTGCTCGTTTGCCACCATAAGCTATAAAAAAAACTTATGTACTTTAATAGTATTTTTTCTAACTTTTCCTCCTTCTCAAGCCTTATACGTCCCATTGGTGAGCATCGTCCTACTCCAGTTAAGAGACTACTACTACTTTAAGCTATCCCGATGATTTGCTATAAACTTGTATTTCTAAAGAAATCTTTCTGTATTTTTATTGACTTTGTTGGTAAACGAGCAAGCATCCCATCTTGATGGTAAGCAGTAATTTTTGCTCATAGATCACTGCAGTGTTAGCAGCATAGCCAATACGGTGCTTACTATAAAGATTTGGCGTTTGGCTCTCTCGCTCATCATATGAAACTGCTCATTACTGCTATGTACATACACTTCGCGCAAAAATTAAAGGAACAAAAAAATTTTCGAAATTTTTTGGCAATTTTCAACAGGCTGTATTTCAATGAAAAATGGTCATACAGAAAGTAAAAAAACATAGCTTTTCAAGCTTGAAGACTCTAGTTTGCGAATTTTTTGGTTAAAAATTTTTTAGAGCACCGGTAATCATGCGATTCTTGAATAAAACACAAAGAAAAAAAAATCTAATTTTTTCAAATTTTTTTTCGCTCTACGGACATGGAAAATTTTTTTCAACCTAGACTAATGCATAGGTCGTATAGCCTGTTTATTCAGCTTCAATTTGCTTTTTGCAAGAGTCAGATACGACCATTTGTCTTCGAGATATCGAATTTTGAATGCAAAAGGATCCTTTTTCACTCAACTGCCGATATCTCTGAAACTACTGGTCGCCCAGCGGCCATGTAGACAGAGAACTATCAGCAGCGTGGCTCTGTCACGGGATTTCTTGCAAATTTGTTATCTGCTTTTATTCCGTAACCACTTTTATAATACTTCGTGGGTACAGATATGAAGGCGTAATGCGCATTAAAGTTTTTCTCTTTTTCCTATTAGTGTAAGGTCCTGATGAAGCATAGACGATTTGGGGAATATTTGTGTATGGTCGCTAGGATGGAGAAAACACCATCCTACCATCCTTGTGATTGAGACAAGGATATAACACGCTTAAGAACTTCATAGCTTAGGCATAGCAGTGGCCTAAATTCGGCGAAATCATTAAGATAATACTCAACAGCGTCAAAAATAGAAATATGACCGTCGCCAGTAATCAATATAAGTCCTAATAGTGGGAGGGAACATCATGGGTCATCGGACGGCACGCTGCTCTTTTGTCGTCCCGGACAGATTGAGCAAGGTGAATCCAGATTCACCAGTCTGGAAGTAGTCTGGAAAATAACCTGCCACAATTAAGGTATTGTCTAATAAAAAAGAAAGCTTGTTTTTTGGGTGTACCTATATATAGTTTATGTATATAGTTTATTTAGGATAGATATCCCAAATCTTATTTGTATGTAATACCAGCTTCAGTCCGCGGCTTCGCCTGCGTAAAAGGTTACTTTCCTAAAGTTTTTCACCCCTATTTTTATTTCACCCCTTAAGGGCAATTTTTTTACAAAATTTTAATATCATATTTATTTATATCTAATCAATAGCCTAAAAATAAGTTTCAAGCTTCTGGCTTTAAAAATGACGATACCTCCT
Organism: Lymantria monacha; assembly: GCA_905163515.2. Taxonomy (NCBI): domain Eukaryota; kingdom Metazoa; phylum Arthropoda; class Insecta; order Lepidoptera; family Erebidae; genus Lymantria; species Lymantria monacha. Next base: position 20,104,387 of record LR991102.1, on the reverse strand, counting down.
TACAACTTTTCACTCCCCCCCTTTACAATTTTTTTTGCATTAAAAAGTATATATAGCCTATGTCCTTTATCAGGCTCTAGACTATCTGTGTACCAAATTTCATTTAGATCGGTTCAGTAGTTTTGACGTGAAAGAGCGACAGACAGACAGACAGAAAGAGTTACTTTCGTATTTATAATATTAGTAAGGATTAAAAGGCATAAACCTATTATGTTAGATGGTTCAGGAAACAGCTGCAATACGGCATCTTTTATATTTGAATCTATACGACCAAGAATTGTTATCTCCTCATTATTTGAAATATATCCATAATTTATATAAAAATGTCTGGTATATTTGCCATCCTGTTTCAAAAATGTCTGTTTTGCTTTGACTCCATTAACTTCCAAATGCATGTTATCTGAAACATTCACAAATAATAAATTCAAAATTTTCTATTATACGGGTGCATGGCATGGCAAATTCTACAGGGCTCTACAGGGTCTCGAAGTTGACAGTTTAGCCTCAGAAGCTTTTTTCGCTGTATTTTGTTATTATTATTTTTTAATATTATTATTATTATCGTTTATTTATTCATTTCATATTTGTACATTTTTAAATAGATTAAAGGGTTAAGTAAACAAACACGCACACATACATATACAATAAAAAACAAAACAAAAAAAAAACTACAAATACACAATCTATTTAAAAAGTAAATATAGTGTAGCACCGGCAGCGGGTGTAGGGACCAAACTACCGGTACTGGATCCAGAGAGAGAAACCTCCTCACAATTCATGCCGTGTCGAGGAGAACTGCCTTTTGCATCTGACCCTTGACCCAACCACCTAAGGCGAGCCTTTTTATTTTTTATTTTTTTATTTTTTTTATATTGGTGGGCTATGGGTGCGTCTCGCCCCGCTGAATCGGTCCGGGGAGACGGAAAGGCGGCGCGTGACCCCATAGACCCACCGTAAAACCTTCTCTCTTCGCCGTGCGAGCGGACCACCGGTACTCGATTTTAACTTCGGTGGCCCGCCCGGCGGTTTACCCTCGCGGGTTCCTCTCGTCGACGCCCCGACAGATTTCGCCGTCGGGGCGTCGCCCTCACGCGGTGGCCTCACGTCGGGTGACCGGACAATTCCCCGGTCCGATCACCCGAGGCCTCGGTTAGGGCGGCATCAGGCGTAGGTATTCGCGCCTGCGCCGCCCCGGCCGCTGACGGCGGCCCGGGTCGCGGGATTCGAGAGATGTTGGTTGAGGCTCTTGGCCATTAAGCCATTGACCGAAACAATTATCGGTACAATGATCGCCGAGTCCAAATCCCAGGATTATTATTATTATTTAAGTTTGTACAGAAAATGTTTACTAATATGAAAAATTAATACAATGTATTGTTTCAAACTTACCTTTTATACTTTGCAATACAAATGTCACACTAAATATCTTCGGTTGAGAACAGAAGCATGTACAAACAAGTATACTATTGTTCTGTATTAATTTCAGTTTACTGCCTGCAATATGGTCATCAGTAATTAAAGTAATATTATATATTTTTAATTTTTTGTTTTTTTTTTTTTTTTTATTAGGTAAATTATTGGTCCACAGACTTTTGTCCGTGCCTTTTTATGTTGTATATTTTAGTCGTTATGTTGAAGTTATATAATTCAATTTTTCTTGAAGTGGCTTTGATATTATATATTTATGATGGTTTATATGTATTTTTGATGATATTCTGCGTTTTTAGTTTGTTGTGAACTTGTGATGATGTCTTTTTATACTCCATGTATGAATTGTTGGTCTTTATTGTGATGTCAATCTGAGCTCTTCTCTCCCTTTAGTCTCTATATTTTATTGCCATCTTTTTAATGTATTCCAGTATAGTACTTGGTACAGTATATTTTTAATTTTAGTTAAAGAGCTAAAAAAAATAAAAAAAGCCGGTCGTTCCCGGGGTAGTACTACATTCTGGCAGCGAATCGACGACTGAATAGTGGCAACGAGCTGTTGCGCTAGGCCCGTTTTTTATTTCACGCTGTGGAAATGCGTCTACGTACTATCTCCATCGGTGTTAGTTTGTTTGGGAATCACCGGCCACTGTTCGACTAAAATATCAACTAAGACCACAACGGTCCCATCTGCGTTTTTATAAAGTGCCGGAGAGCAATAGGCAGCGACTTAACTATACCCCTATATGTATATTGCAAAAACCTATGATACAAAACCTTACCATCAGATGCACATCTGCTTATTCATCACCATAAGCAATAACAAAATTAAGAACAGAATTAGATTGTCCCCGTACCAATTAATAATACTAAATATTGATACCTTTTTTCCCCTATGGGAGTTGTAGAATATTACAATTTAGTCATCAATCTTTTTTTTTTATTCTCTATTTATTGGTTCTAAAATTATGCAACGGAATATAAATTGGCAACTACGCATTCATTTTCCGCAGGTGGCCTATGTTTAAGAATAAGATAATTGAGTAGTTTGAGAAGAGAGGTTCTCTGGTAGCGACCACGAATCGGACGCAGCTTAAGACGCCGCCTCACTAAGCGGGCTGACAATATCTCAAAAGTCGCAGGAAGCCGGTGTATGTCGGTGTGACTGGACTACTTTGAATGGCATTCACGAGGGCAAACCTATCCCCAACAGTGAATTTCTATGAGTTGATGAATAAATATTTGTATGATTTTTATCTAAAGGGCGAACAGATCAGCACTGTTTTGAGTCGATCACTTAATCGAATTTTAATGCTAATTTTCAGCTGCAACGCATGAATTTCTATCATATAGTTGTAAAATTGTGTCCCCCTAACCAAAGAATACCAAAACACGAAAAAATAGTAACGACAATAACAGTAGCAATAGTAATAATCCAATATATAATGTAATTTGATAGAAGAAGGTCTTGAATAAGAACGCTTCAAGGTTGACAGAGAATAAAATTTACCATTTTCAGAGTAGAATGCGTTATAACTCAATTGTAAATTACAATTGTTTATTTTATTTGATATACATAAGACATCAACTGTGTCGCCTTCTTCGTAATAATATTCTGATGTGAATCTATTAAAATCTTGTTTCTTAGGCAGTTGTATTACATTATTTATAAGTATAGTTTGGGGAGGTTCTGCAAAATAATGAATGCATTTAATAAAGATTTCAAATAATTCATAAAATCGTTATTTATTATGTGAATATACAGGGTGGAAGTGGACCGCTCCCGAAAACAAAGACAGGTGACCCTACTAGTCCTACATGTAATGATAGGCTAGAAAAAAAATCGATTCGGATGAAATTTTTTTTTTTTACAACGAATTTTAGGTTTTTTTCACATTCCATTGTATTAGGACAGTGCCATGTAACGATAATTCCATAAAAAATACGTAACTGTACTGAGATGAGAAAAGACGCAATCTATTCAAAACTCACGATCATATGTTCAAGAGTTCAACGACTTTGGGTGGTGAAAAAATTTTTTTTTCATCCGTATCGATTTTTTTTCTAGCCTATCATTACAAGTAGGACTAGTAGGGTTACCTGTCTTTGTTTTTGGGAGCGGTCCTCTTCCACCCTGTATTATAACTGTACTCACCGTTATCTAATAATTTTATATCAAAATATATGTAATGATGGATATAAAAATCATAATTTTTTTTCTGTTCTATAACATCGCATATCCATGTACCACTCATCCAATGAGTGACATTATCTACCTAAAATTAAAATTTTACTTGTTGAATATATTTACATACATACATACCATCACGCCATATCCCTTGCAGGGTAGGCAGAGAGAACAGAGTGCCAGAGAACTCTATCCTTGCATACTACACTTGCTTCCTCAACATTCATAATTCTCTTCATACACGCTCGCCGGTTTCGGAGACTCTTGACTCCGACTTGACTTGAATATATTTCAACTATAGTAAGTAATAATAAAACTAATTTCTGATGTTTCATCATCATCATCATCTCAGCTCAGATATATGCCACTGTCGGGCTCGAATCTCCTCCATACTAGGAGGTGAATTGACCTATTATACCACGCTGGTCAGACGTTTTGGTATAAAGTTTTATTTCGAGTTTACCTTCTCTTGCATAGATTTTATACGCATATTTTATTTCTTAGTCGTCTTTTACGATCAGGCACGGTTAAGATGATGTGGTGAATTATATTCTTACTCCTTCAACACAGATATTCTGATGTTAACGCGAGCATTTATTTCATCATTTCAGCTCATGCTCACTGCTGGGCTCGAGCCTAACCCACGGGTAAGAAAGGGTGGTGATAAATTGTATTCTTACTCCATCACCACACAGATAATGCAAGCATTACTATTATTTATACTCATCTAAACATCAGAATATATTAAATAAAATTATTTTTGTCTTTGTATTTATATTTTTAAAATTTTTACCCGTGACTGACGAAATGAAAAGTGAATTTCATAATAAGCTTTAGCCTATTTTTCTGTTCATGATTTAACACTCATTTTAAAGCTTATATAACTAGCTAATGACAAAAAATAGACCCAAGATCTGAAAAGGTTTCTCGTAAATTTGAGTCTTCAAAATGGTACGCATTGATCTGAAATGGTACCCTAAAGGGTAACTCGCCAAACAGGCCACCGATGTCAAGTACCGGGTACCAGTAGCCCGCCTATCATTCAGCTTGTATCATGGCCGTGAAGATGTAACATCCAGAAGCGTACTGGGATCTTTCTCAAGGGATCGAAAGGGTAATACGAAGACCATAAAGGTTAATTCTGAAAAGTGGTGTTAAGCTTAAAAAAATGTTACTTTACTGTTGAAACCTATTAAGGGAGCAATAGGTAAGAAGGTAAGGGTTTGCATCCTATTGTATTTTTGACCACCACGTGAAGTATCATAATAGCTATATGTATAGGTATATAGTATATATCCTTACTAATATTATAAATGCGATAGTGACTCTGTCTGTCTGTCGCTCTTTCATGTCAAAATTATTAAATCGATCTTAATGAAATTCGGTACACAGATAGTTTAGAGCCTGATAAAGAACATAGGCTACGTTTTATAGCAAAATGGAGGTTGTAAAAGGGGATGAAAAGATGTAAGGAAGTATCGTCATTAAAGCCAGAAGCTTGAAACTTATTATTAGGCTATTGATTAGATGCCACCGATGACAAAGATCGGGTACCGGTGGCCCGCTCGCACGGCGAAGAGAGGTGTTTCCAGGGTGGGTCTATGAGGTTGCGCGCCGCTTCTTCCGTCGCCCGGACCGATTTGTCGGGGCGCGACCACGTACATAGTCCAACGCAAAAAAAAAGGGCTATTGAGTAGATAAAAATAAACATGACCTTAATTTTTTTTAAAAAGTTCACCCTTAAGGAGTGAAATAAAAATAGGGGATGAAAAACTTTAAGAAAGTAAACTTTAACGTGGGTTAAGCCGCGGACAGAAGCTAGTAGTATATAATTAATAGAAATTTACTTACTATTATTACAGTAGCACGATCATTATAGGGGCTAGAAGTGCTAAATGATGTTAAGTGCCGATGGTGACTGCATCTAATAATAATATATTTTCCACGTTTATTATTATAATAGTAGTAGTGTGGGACCACGCTGTTGACAGTTCTCTGTCTACAGCCGCGTGGCGGTCCTTACGGGGTAGTACCACACTCTCGCCGAAGATCGACGTCTGAGTTATGGCAATGTGCTATTGCGCTTCGTTCGGTGAGCGAGAGAGCCGGAAGCCCAACTGGGGTGGGTTTAGGTATTGTAATGGTAGCCAGAGGTCCATGGGCAGCAGTGACACTTACCATCAGGTGTGCTGCTTCCTTGTTTGCTATTCAAATTCATTTATTATGCATAGGCCCTGCGAGGGCACTTACATACTGTCAGTTTTTGCATATTATATTAATTCAATTAACTACTACCGGATCGGAAGTAGACCACTACTGAGAAGATCCGGCAAGAAACTCAGCGGGTTAGTCTTTTATTGTTTTTTCTTATAATTTTTTTTTATACAAAAATTGTACAACATATAATAAGAAATAGCTCCAGTGTGATGCCCTGCGAACCCTATAGTTCAAATAGAATGTAAAATAACCACGGCTGGACCAGATCCCACAGGCGGCACCCGATCACGAGTTAACTACTAGGGCAGCCATCACTCCCCTCAACCACCTTGGAGGGAAGGGAGAGACCCGCCCTACGCAGCTACCGCAAGAAGACCTTTCAGTGAGCATGACCAATACCATGAGCTACAAACGCTAACCAAAGTCAAAATTCGTTGGGCAAAACACGCTACGCTTTACAAGTATGTAAAAATATTATAAAATAAAAACGAACAGTTTACAAAGATATAGTAATTGCTGAATGAGGAGCTGCTCATAGGCAGTCTGTAGTATCGCTTAGATAATCCTCGATTTTATAATAACCTCTTTTACAGAGTCTGTTTTTGACTGCCCTTTTAAATTTATTCACAGGCATGTCTCGGATATCTCTTGGTAATTTATTATAAAAGCGTATACATTGCCCATGAATGATCTATTAATTTTTTCCAGACGAGTAGTTTGTACAACTAATTTGTCCTTATTCCGAGTATTAACACAATGAATGTCACAATATCTTTCAAAATTACTGATATTTCTTTTTACATACAATACATTCTCGTATATATATTGTGATACAACAATCAGAATATTTACTTCTTTGAATTTCTCTCGAAGTGAAACTCTTGGGCCTAGATTATAAATTGCGCGGACAGCCCTTTTTTGGAGAACAAAGATACTACTCAGATCCGCGGAGCATCCCCACAGTAATATGCCGTATGACATAAGACTATGAAAATAAGCGAAATAAACTATTCTAGCTGTTTCAATATCAGTCAATACTCGAATTTTTTTGACCGCATAAGCCGCTGAGCTAAGTCTGTTTGAAAATTTATCAATATGAAGGCCCCATTGGAGTCTAGCATCTATAGTGATACCTTAAAATACAGTTGATTCCACAAGGTCCAGAGCCACACCATTCATTTGAACATTGGTTCCCACTTGTCTCACATTAGGTGTGGTAAACTTAATACATTTTGTTTTCTTCTCATTAAGAACTAGATTATTTGTACTGAACCAATGAACAACGTTTGACAGTGCGTTGTTCACATCGTCATAATTAAGCTTTTGTCTTTTGATTTTAAATAGCAAAGATGTGTCATCTACGAACAACACAATGTTTTGACTTTCTCCTATATAGTAGGGTAAGTCATTCATGTAAACAAGAAACAGAAATGGCCCCAGAATGGACCCTTGTGGAACGCCCATTTTGATGACAGAACCAGATGATCGTGCACCATTAACATCGACCCTCTGAATTCTGTTGTTTAGGTAGGAAGTTCAAAGCTCAAGAGCGTTATTCCTGATCCCATAGTGGTATAGTTTTTTGATAAGGGTTTCGTGGTGCACACAATCAAATGTCTTAGACAAATCGCAAAATATACCCAATGCTTCATGCGATTCCTCCCAGGCTGCAAATATATTCTTTAACAATTCTACACCCGCATCAGTAGTAGAGCAATTCTTTGTGAAACCAAATTGATTTTTATGAAAAATACTATGTTTATTAAAATGACTTAACATCTGATTGAGTAAAATTTTCTCAAATACTTTACTAAGTGTTGGTAGTATGGAAATAGGGCGAAAATTGTTAACATCTGACATACTACCAGATTTGTGCAAAGGCATTACTCTACTAATTTTCATGAGTTCAGGAAATACACCTCGAGCAACACAACCATTAAACACAAATGCCAGGTGGGGAGCAATAATAGATACTATAAAATTTACAGTCTTTACAGATAAGCCCCACAGATCTGCTGTTTTTTTAATATTAAGGGTTTTAAAAGACTTTAAGATGTCATTCACACTGACATCTGAAAATTTAAAGGAAGTGTTACATTTCACAATATATTGTTTAAGGAGCGATTCAGCTAAAATAGGAGACGACGCTAAATATTTTGTTGTTAGTACAGGCACATTTGTAAAATAGTTTTCAAATACTGTCGCCACTTCTTTATCCGCTTTCACATTTTTATCACCTATCTTTAAGTTGAAATCCCTTTTCCGTACAATGTTCCTACCGGTTTCATTATTTATCACTTTCCACGTCATTTTAATAATATCACTAGATTGTGTAATTTTGCTTCTCAGATAAATAGATTTAGCACAGGAACAGGCACGTTTAAATATTTTAGAATAATTTTTGACATATTCTAAAAATACTGGGTTAAGGTTATAAGATTTTTCATTATAAAGTTCATATAACCTTTTTCTACTCTTGAAGATACCACATGTAGCTCATTCATTAAAACCAGCAGGTACTCCAACTTTTAAAGTTTTGGGTTTAAATATTGTATTAAATTCAGTATCAATTATGCGGAATAGGGATGTATATAATTCATTAGGATTATCGTGAATAGGCAACAGTGGTAACTTCATAGTCAAATTGTATCTAAAATGCTCTAAGCGGTTAGCGGTCATAGGAACAAAGGTAATACTTTCAGGTTGAATCCTACTAGTTCCAGGAAGTACAACAAGTTGCCCACAATGATCTGATTCTAAAGCACTTATAATAGATTTATTTATGGGCTTGAGATTTATGAATATATTATCTATACAAGTTGCACTCCCAGCAGCTGTCCTAGTAGGTTCTAAAAAGACATTATATAAATTGTATGATTTCATTAATTATCACAAGCAATATAAAAAAAAAACTGAATATAACTCATTAGTGGTAATTGCACGACAGATTTCTGTCTCCAACTACGAATAGGGCATGGCAATTCGTTGTAGTACCATGCTCTCGCAGTAAATTGACATCTTAGCAGTAGCAATATGCTATAGTGAAACAAAGAACCGGAGCCGGAGATTAAACTCACGTAAGAATTATCCTGCATGGGAATCCAATCTATATTATACTCTATATGAGACGTCGATATACCGGGCGCCTTATATGAAAATCGATTCTTAAGGAGTAAACTCCAAAAATAAGATTGGAACTCATAAAACGATCACCGCAGCTCTTATAGGTCCCATTGCTGGCTCTTGCTGGCTCGAGCATCTTTCACAATGGGACGAAAGTTAACCCAATATATCACGTTAGTCAGGCGGCTTGGTATAAACGTTCTTTCAAGAATTCTATCTCTTTAATAGATTTAATCTATATATTATATCCCTTAGTTACCTTTTACTATACTCATAATTAAAGAAATGGATTGATGAATTGTATTTTAACTTTCCGTGTGGTGACGGAGTAATAATACAATTCATCACCCCCTATCTTGTCCGTGGGTGATCGTAAGAGTCGACTAAGGGATATCAAACACATATAACATCTATGCAAGAGAATGAAATCTCGAAACAAAATCCTATACCAACACGTTTGACCAGCGCGGTATAGTAAGTTAATTTTCCTCCCATTACGGAGGAGGCCCGAGCCCAACATTGGGACATATATGGGCTGGGATGATGATTTTAACTTTATAAAGATGATAGTGGATTAGAATTTCATTAGTTGTAATTAAACTTAAATTCGTATCAATAAAATTATTCAAGATTACGTGATAAAAAGTCTAACATACGTGACACGTTTCACAACATAGTCCGGCAGCACGATATGAAGTCGTTCATTTAGTGAAGCAGTTTGTGATTCTGTATCTATATAGATATTAGCATTTGCTTCTGCTTGCTTAAGGTCGTCAGTTCTCAATAGAATTTCTGAAATCAAAAATTATTTCAAAGAGTAAAATAATACAAAGCCTCAATTATAATTTAACACGAGATAGTTGGTAAATTATTCATAAGTAATAATAATCCTTTGTGGACTTAAAAATATTAAACGCAAAGGTAAATTCCTGCACATAATAAATAGTCGTGACTATACTAAGAGAATTGGGCATAACTACCACTTGTCATCATCAGTACCTTGCTCTTCTTCCAATTACTTTGGGTCGACGCAATATGTAAACGTATATATGGCATAAGTTATACATACATATCGCCACGCCATATCGCTTGCAGAGTAGGCAGAGAGAACAGAGCGCAGAGAACTCTATCTTTGCATACTTCACTCGCTTCCTCAACATTCATAATTCTCTTCATACACGCTCGCCGGTTTCGGAGACACTTGACTCCACCTTTCTTCAGTACTTGACCAATCTGGTCTAGGTAGATTAGTCTCGGTCTCCCCCGGTATCTACATCCTTCCACTTTCGCATTGTATATCTTCTTAACCAGACGTTCGTTTGCCATTCTTTCCACATGTCCGAACCATGTAAGATTGAGGGAGAAAATGGTACGCTTACTTCGTTACCACACAGAAATTTCCCTATCTTTCATAATTGTTATCTGCATACAATATCACTCAATACTCTTTTAGCACAAGCAAGAAAGTGGGTTGAGAGTTCTATTCTTATTTTGTCACCATACGGATACTATAATTTTTATTTACTTACCTTTAATATCCCCATATCCATGAGCGAGGACTAAGCTGAAGTAAAATATACGCACAATTCCCAACATTCTGTTCGACAGAAACTATATAATAACTACAAAAAAGAAATATCATAAAAAGTAGTAAAACTTTGCACATGTACAAAGTATTATGTTATTTCAAAATTACACATATAATAAATGAAACACTTCAAAATTACACTTATAATAAATGAAACAATTCAAAATTACACTCATAATAAATGAAATTATTTTTATTTTTTAATTCAGTTTATTATAACAAAAGTCACTCAATAGATTACAATGATTATATGAAATAAACTAAACGATTGCACAACAATTTAATACTGAAACATATATTAACTTGTTTATATAGAACGAGGATAGAATAACTTTATATTAATATTGTAATTAGTCATAACATTTATTTATTAATATCCTTAAATGGTGATGTGGGTTTAGAATATAATATACTACGATCACTTTCCCGTTGGAGTCGTTAAAATCGATTGCGTAGTCAACAAAAGTAGCCGCACTTTTTTGGGATACTTATAACACTAATTCGTCTTTCTGTAAATCTACCTGGCGTTTATGTTATCATATCCTACTTCTGTGTGGTGGCGGCTACGAATACTACCAACTCTTATTTTGCTCGTGGATGTCGTAAAAGACGACTAAGAGCCTTATAACGACCTGGGCCAACTCCATCCGATACCGTTTGTTCAACAATTACATTCCCAAGGAGAGTTGACGTCTGGCAGGCGGCGGGTCATAAAACTATTGCCAATAACTTCTACAATATGTACTATGAAAAAAGAGTACATATTGTATCGACCCCAAGTAATTGAGGTAATAGTAGGAGAATGATGATCCTACTTAATAAGTTTATGTTCAACGAATAGGCTGACTATAGATAACAACGAATAGGCTGCTAATGTATAGTATATAGAGTTCAGTTATTCTTTTTTGTAATCCTAACTTATAAGTCCTATTGCTGCCGTTGAGCCTCCTATATACCGGGTATAACAGAGAATGGAGCAACTAGTCAGACAGTTGGTAGGTAATGATGGTAGGATCGCATAACAAAAAAATTAAGGGAAAATTTCAGGGATACTCGACTCCTCAGCTGTCTGTAAAGGCGTCGTTTGTCATGCTGTAGCTAACGTATTCATTGATTTATCTAGATTCTAATGAATATTTAAGAAAGTATGAGTATGTAGCAGATTATTTATCATTTACTTGGTACATTTAATTCAGTTTCAAAGAAAAAGCGTTGACAAAATTGAAAACTTTAAATACTTCTAATTCATTAATGAATTGACATTTTTCTTTCAAATTTTGTTATGGTTTCCTACCATAATTACCTACCACCCCTCTGATCAGTTGCTTCATTCTCTGCTACAACCGGTAACGGAAGAAAAATTGACCTACTATACTACGCTGGTCAGACGGGTATGGTGAATTATATTTTTACTCCGTTACCACAAGGAAAGTTGCATTTAATTATTTAACATTAATGATTTTTGATATATAAGCGAGTATTGTACATATTAACATGGACAAGACGAAAGTCATGTCAAATGCCCATGTCATTCCCGTACCGGTCCTAGTTGGCAATGCGATTCTCGAAATTGTCGATCATTATGTTTACTTTAGACAAACAGTCCAGTTAGGTAGATCCAATTTCGAGAAAGAGGTCAGCCGACGAATCCAACTCGGTTGGGCAGCGTTCGAGAAACTTAAGAGGATCTTCTCGTCCAACATACCTCAGTGTCTAAAAGCACAGGTCTACGAGAAGTGTGTGTTACTAGTGATGACTTACGGCACGGAAACGTGGTCCCTAAATGTAGGCCTCATAACCAAGCTCAAAGTCGCTCAGCGTGCTATGGAGCGAGCTATGCTCGGGATTTCTCTGCGTGATAGAATCCGTAATACGGAAACCCGCAGAAGAACGGGTGTAACCGACATAGCACGAAGAATTAGCACGCTGAAGTGGCAATAGGCAGGTCACATCGCTCGAAGAAGCGACCACGTACCGGACGACGCAGTGTAGGACGCCCCCCCACTAGGTGGACAGACGATCTAGTGAAAGTTGCTGGGCGTCAATGGATGTAGACGGCACAGGACCGTACTCTGTGGTGTACCATAAGGGAGGCCTACGTCCAGTAGTGGACGGCGATGGGCTGAAATGATGATTGTACATGTGAACAAAAACTATTTTTAGGGATTTTAATGTATTTGTTTATTATATTTTCCGTGTGGTGATGGAGTAAGAATACTATTCGCCACCCCATATCTTACCCGTGGGTGATCATACGAGACGACTAAGAGATATAAAACGCATATAACATCTATGCGAGAAAAGGAAAACTCGAATTTAAACCCTATACCAACACGTTTAACCAGTGCGGTATAGTAGGTTAATTTCATTTGGACTACGGACTACTACGGAGGAGGCCCGAGCCCAATAGTGGGAAGTTTATGGGCTGTGATGATGACGAATGTATTTGATTTTTCCTCTCGTGACCACGCACGCTTTAAAGTGTTCGAAACGTCAGGCAATTAAACACAAATGCAATAGAATCCGTATTACATTATAGTCATTATGTATATACAAGGATTATTTCCTTAGTGCAGGGTGGTGTCTAAAATAATAATAAAATAATAATAAATTATAGTCAAGGAAGGACAACTATTTTTTCTTGCGGTGGACTATGGAGGTGTTCGCGCCCCGCTAAATCAGTCCGGGGCGACAGAAGAGGCGGCGCGTAATCCCATAGACCCACCCTGCAAACACCTCACTTTGCCGTGTGAGTGGGCCACCAATACCCGTGTCTTCGGTGGCCCAAGAGAGGATAGCTGAAAAGTGTTCTAAGCATTCGACAAGTAAAAATCAAATACGAACATTATTTGATATTAACTCATAAAAATAGATTTTCTCAAACATGCTTGGAAATTTGAGTATTATTTTGCCAACCTCAAATCGATATTGCTGTACTGACCAAATACATAATGACATAAATAATTTTAATTTAATTTCCGCTAATGGAAATAATGACATCAATTTAGATAGTAATTTAAATTATCCATTAAGACAATAGAGGACTTCTCTAGCTGTATAAAGAATTTAAGTTCTAAGTGTATCGACCTGGTACATCAAAATATTCAGGGTATGTCGGGTAAAGATTTGGAAATAGAATTATTCTTGAATGATTACCAGATAGATATTCTTTGTATTACTGAACACTGGCTCAAGAATAATCAACTAATGTTTAATTTTCCTAATCACCAGGTTGCTAGCTCGTTCAATAGAGTCAGTATGATACGAGGTGGCTCATTGATAATTTTAAATAATACCCTTAAATTTAAAGAAAGAAATGATATTACAAGACTCTCTATTGAACGTGTAATTGAAATTGCCTGTATTGAGTGTGAGCAGCTCATAGTCTTGTGCATATACAGACCTCCATGTTCACCATATGATGTTTTTGAAAAATATCTAGAGGATGTTTTATTCAAAATCTCCACTTCTAATAAAAATGTTGCGATATGTGGGGATTTTAATATAAATTTATTAGACAATAATAACATTACACAAAAATTTATAACATTAATGAGATCATACAATTTGTATAATGTCTTCTTAGAACCTACTAGGATAGCTGCTGGGAGTGCAACTTGTATAGATAATATATTTACAAATGTCAAGCCCATAAATAAATCTATTATAAGTGCTTTAGAGTCGGATCACTGTGGGCAACTTGTTGTACTTCCTGGAACTAGTAGGATTCAACCTGAAAGTATTACCTATGTTCCTATGACCGCTAGCCGCTTAGAGCATTTTAGTTACAACTTGAGTATGAAGGATGCCGCTGTTGCCTATTCATGAAAATCCTAATGAATTATACACATCCCTATTCCGGATAATTGACACTGAATTCAATACAATATTTAAACCCAAAACTTTAAAAGTTGGAGTGCCGTCTGGATTTAGTGAATGGGCTACTTGTGGTATCTTCAAGAGTAGAAAAAGTTTATATGAACTCTATGATGAAAAATCTTATAACCACAATCCAGTATTTTTGCAATATGTTAAGAATTATTCAAAAATATTTAAACGTGCCTGTTCCTGTGCTAAATCTATTTATCTGAGAAGCAAAATTAAACAATCTAGTGATATAATTAAAATGACATGGAAAGTGATAAATAGTGAAACCGGTAGAAAAATTGTACGGAAAAAGGATTTTAATTTAAAAATAGGTGATAAAATTGTGAAAGCGGATAACAAAGTGGCGGCAGAATTTGAAAACTATTTTACAAATGTGCCAGTACTAATGACTAAATCTTTAGCGTCATCTCCTAATTTAGCTGAATCGCTCCTTAAACAATGCATTGTGCAATGTAACACTTCCTTTAAATTTTCAGATGTCAGTGTGAATGATATTTTAAAGTCTTTTAAAACTCTTAATATTAAAAAGACAGCAGATCTGTGGGGCTTATCTGTAAAGACTGTTAATTTTATAATATCTATTATTGCTCCCCACCTGGCATGTGTGTTTAATGGTTGTGTAGCTCGAGGTGTGTTTCCTGAACTCATGAAATTTAGTAGAGTAATTCCTTTGCACAAATCTGGTAGTATGTTAGATGTTAACAATTTTCGCCCTATTTCCATACTACCAACACTTAGTAAAGTATTTGAGAAAATTTTGCTTAATCAGATGTTGAGTCATTTTAACAAACATAGTATTTTCCATAAAAATCAATTTGGTTTCACTAAGAATTCCTCTACTACTGATGCGGGTGTCGAATTGTTAAAGAATATCTTTGCGGCCTGGGAGGAATCGCATGATGCCTTGGGTATATTTTGCGATTTATCTAAGGCATTTGATTGTGTGCACCACGAAACCCTTATCAGAAAATTATATCACTATGGGGTCAGGAATAACGCTCTTGAGCTTTTAATTTCTTACCTAGGCAACAGAATTCAGAGGGTCGATATTAATGGTGCACGATCATCTGGTTCTGTTATTGAAATGGGCGTTCCGCAAGGGTCCATTCTGGGGCCATTTCTGTTCCTTGTATATATTAATGACTTACCCTACTATATAGGAGACAATCAAAACATTGTGTTGTTCGCAGATGACACATCTTTGTTATTTAAAATTAAAAGACAAATGCTTAATTTTGACGATGTGAACAACGCACTGTCTAACGTTGTTCATTGGTTCAACACAAATAATCTAGTTCTTAATGAGAACAAAACAAAATGTATTAAATTTACCACACCTAATGTAAGACAAGTGGGAACCAATGTTCAAATGAATGGTGTAGCTCACCACTACTCACTATAGATCACTATAGATCACATCACATAGATGCTATCACTATAGATGCTAGACTCCAATGGGGCCCTCATATTGAAAAATTGTCAAGCAGGCTTAGCTCAGCGGCTTATGCGGTCAAAAAATTCGAGTATTGACCGATATTGAAACAGCTAGAATAGTTTACTTCTCCTATTTTCATAGTCTTATGTCTTACGGCATATTGCTGTGGGGATGCTCCGCGGATTTGAGTAGTATCTTTGTTCTGCTAAAAAGGGCTGTCCGCGCAATTTATAATCTAGGCCCAAGAGTTTCACTTCGAGAGAAATTCAAAGAGGTGAATATTCTGACTGTTGTATCACAATATATATACGAAAATGTTATGTATGTAAAAAAAAATTTCAGTAACTTTGAAAGATATTGTAACATTCATTGTGTGAATACTCGGAATAAGGACAAATTAGTTGTACACAGTACGCGTCTTGAAAGAATTAATAGGTCATTCATGGGGCAATGTATACGCTTCTATAATAAATTACCAAAAGATATCCGAGATATGACTGTGAACAAGTTTAAAAGGGCTGTCAAGAACAGACTCTGTAAAAAAGGTTATTATAAAATCTCAGATTATCTAAGTGATAGTTCAAACTGGCTATGAGCAGCTCCTCTTTCAGCAATTACATTTTTTTTTTTTAAACCATTATTTACTATTTCTTTCTAATAATTATGCATACTTGTAAAGCGTAGCGTGTGTTGCCTGACGAATTTTGACTTTTTTGCATTTATAGTACATCATGGTATTGGTCATGCTCACTGAAAGGTCCGCTTGCGGTAGCTGCGTGGAGCGGGTCTCTCCCTTCCCTCCAAGGTGGTTGAGGGGAGTGATGGCTGCTCTAGTAGTTAACTCGTGATCGGGTGCCGCTTGTGGGATCCGGTCCAGCCATGGTCTTTCTTTATTGTATTTTAACTATTGCGTTCGAAGGTCATCGCACTGAAGCTAATTAAATAATAAACATGTACTATTTTTTTTATATATAAAAAATGAAAAAAATTATAATAACAGATAAAATATAAATAGACAAACCCACTGAGTGTCTTGCCGGATCTTCTCAGTAGCGGTCTCATTCCGATCCGGTGGTAGTTTGTTAGATTAACTTTAAGTGTAAAAAAATGACAATATGTAAGTGCCCTCGCAGGGTTTATGCATAATAAATGTTTTGCATTTGAATTCTCCAATTAAAGGCAACCAGAAAAGGCGTAAGAAAGCTCGCCTACCTGATGCAGTAAATAGCAGTGAATGGATGCAATACTGGAATGAGAAAGAAAACATCAAGAAAGAACAAGAAGAAAAAAAAGCTCTTAAGGCAGCTAAAAGAAAAATGTCAAAGGAGAATAAGAAAAAGGAAGCAGGTTCAGGTGAAGAAATACCAGCAGCTCCGAGAAAGATGAGATGACTTCGAATTGATTCAGACTCCGATGATGATAATGTACCTTTAATTGTACATAAATCTTCTGAGGTCAGTGCAAAACCAAAAAAAGGCGATTACGTGATCGTCAGGTACAAAGGAAGATATTTCCCAGGGACTGTAGAAAATACTGATGGTGATCTCTATGACATAAGCACAATGACATTATCTGCCGGAAATACTTTCCGTTAGCCAAAACAATGTGATAAAATCTGGTACCGGGAAGATGCAATAGAAGAGAAAATTGCAGTTCCAAACCTTGGCCAATAGTCGAGGTTTCTATAGAGTTCCTGAAATGGATGAATATATGCCAAAAATTTAATTATTATTTATTTTTTTATTAAGTACTTACATTGTTGTCTTTTTGTTTTGATTTATTTTATATTTTTTGATTAGTGTTAATTCATAAATATTTTATTGCAAGTAATGATTATGAGACTTGTAATATGAATCTCTTCTTAATTATCTAGTAATTAAATTAGTATTACTTGAAACTTGAAAACTGATGAAAAGTTGTGATGATTGTTACGTATAAAACATTCTAGTATTTATAATAAAAATATTCTTTATTAAAAGAAATCGTTTTTTTTATTGGTTCACTATTGGCACAGCGTCTGGTCTATTGCTGGTACAATCTGGTCAACCTTAGGTACATTGCAACTTTCCTCATTCATTTTTAAATAAAAAGAAACCTAACAGCTACTAAGAAAATTGGAATAAGTTACATGATTCTATGGTAGACAAAGAGTACGTAAATCTTTTTTTGCAATGATTGTTGTAATAATTGAGCCACAATATAAAAATTACTTTCAAAATGGCGCTTAATCGGTTTGTTACTGGTACACCCACCCTATGTAAATTATATTGGTCGTGTATTTTAAAAATGGAACGATTTCTTACTTCAAAAAATAGCCACCGAGGAGACGACTTATCGGAGTTTTATTTAAATTTCGAACTGGCTTGAAAAAGAAAGCTTTTGATAATGAAAAAAAAAACAAAGCATTGCTAAAACACGAGACAAATGTTGACGTGTCATGCATACAGTTCTACTTAGTACTACTTAGTTTTAATTTCCGCGCATTATTTGAGAAAAGCACTATACAAGCCTTGGCCGCAACTAGGAATTGATGGACTTACGTATATTTTACTCTATAATATATAATATATGGACTTACGTATATTTACACGTTTGTCCGTCAATCCCTGTTTTGTTGGCCGCTGCAGTAATGTAGGTACTATTATTTCATATATTCAATATTAATTCTAAAACCTTAAAAGTAAAGGACACCATCATCAGCCAGCGCTTATTCCACAATAAGTGGGATTGGCACAATATATCCTTAGCATCCATAGACTCTTGTCAGCCGGCATATCTGCACTAGCTGCTTTTATACCTATGTCCTCATTCACACAATCAATCCATCTATTTTTGGATCACCCACGAGTCCTACTTCGTGAATTTAAAAATCAAATACAAACGCGATATAACCCGTAAAATATAATTTTATTTCAAATATTACATTTGAGTATTAATGTGGCATTAAATTATTAAAAAAATCTGACCAGCGAACATATATTAGTAAATATACCATTTGTGAATAAAGTACTTATTGAATTAACAATTAATTAAAAATAATACATATCAGACTAAACCCTTTTATGATCTAAAACCCTTCTATGTACACAATAGTTGGCCATATATAAATAAGCTATACGCTATAGGCCATAAATCGATAACATTAATTTTATATAATAATTATTAATAATAATAGTTATTAATATAAGTAAAATTTTCCTGTTATTTCAAATATTATAAGTTGTACTTACTCTTTATAATTATGTGCGTAGCTGACGTGTTGCTGCAAGGGGCCGTCCATTAATCACGTGAGGTTTGAAAGAGGAAATTCAAAATGCTAAGAAAAAAGATCACGTGATTAATGGACGTCCCCCAAGTAGTAACATTCCGATCGTGAGTTCTTTGTCCATGTAAGAATATTACGACCTAAGAATAATAAGGCTTATTCTATTATTCCAACACGTAATTGTTCTAATATATACATAGCCTCACATCTGTTTTCCTGAGGGGTAGGCAGAGACTTTTTTTTTTGTTTTGATCGTCTGTTCGGACAGGTAAAGGGATCAAAGCTCATACAGTCAAGTCTTTTTTTATTTTTCAAATATTACTTAATACTTCTTCATATTGTGTAGTCTTAATAGTCATTGTCCGTCCGCAAGTCAAGTTACCATTATATATTAGTTACTATTATTACCAGTCGTTACCATTAATCCGATCAAATGATTTTTTTTTGGAAATCAATGTGTTTTTTTGGGAATTTTGGCAAAATATGAAAAAACACATAAACCACTATTATACCATATTCACTACACTTCAGCATTTTAACTGTATCATATTCCATAAAATATCAGCAAAATTATAACACTGCAAAACACAAAAGAAATGAATATAATACAAGAGTATGACATGACATTTCTATATTCGCGCCAAAACTCGTAAGGAGAAACTATGGATTGCTACAAACCACGATCATGGTATACCTCCATCGCTTCATTCACACCCCTAACAGTCTTTATGAATGCTCTATGGTTGATTGATTGATGATCGTTTAAGTGTTATTAATTTTTAACCGACTTCCAAAAAGGAGGAGGTTCTCAATTCGAACGCAATTTTTTTTTTTTTTGTATGTGTGTTACGCGATAGCAACGCCAATTATAGATGGATTTTTATAATTCTTTCTTTGTTAGAAAAAGGATACTCTAAGGGTGGTCCCATATGCAGGGTATCAGGATCTGATGCTGGGATCCTGGGAAAATCGAGAGTAATTCCTTAAAATGTAGGGCAAAAATGCTGTTTCTGACGCCTCTGTACATAATTTATAGTTCATCCAATCTAAGAAGTGCATTTTGACGTTTTGCATTTTTTAATACACAATAACCTCGGGCAAACGTATACACATGATTGTAAACACGAAATCTGAAATTTTAAACAACTATTAAGTTATTTACATAATTAACATTGCGGGTGACTTTCTTGTACAATAATACATACATACATACCTTCACGCCATGTCCCTTGCAGGGTAGGCAGAGATAACAGAGTGCCAGAGAACTCTTTCCTTGCATACTTCACTCGCTTCCTCAACATTCATAATTCTCTTCATACACGCTCGCCGGTTTCGGAGACTCTTGACTCCACCTTCCTTCAGTACATGACCGATCTGATTTAGGTAGGTTAGTCTCGGTCTCCCCCGGCACCTACATCCTTTCACTTTCACATTGTATATCTTCTTAACCAGACGTTCGTTCGGCATTATTTCCACATGTCCGTACCATCGGAGCATTCCCTTTCGCATCTTTACACCAATACTCTCTTTCATACCTACTCGCTCTCTTACGTCGTCGTTACGAATGCGATCGATCAGCCTAACTCCACAGATTTTCCGTAGAGATCGCATTTCGACTGCATTAATTTTACATTCATATTCTTTTCTGCATACACAACTCTCGCTTCCATACAGTAATGTTGGGATAAGCACTGCGTTATGTATTGCTACACGTGCCTTCTGGCTGAGGTAGTGGGTACCGAGAAGTTGCCCCAACGCTTTGTTTACTCTATTTCCCGCATTCACTCTTCGCTCTATATCAGTGGTGTACCTTCCATCTCGGCTAAATCCATATCCAAGATATACAAATTCATCCACTTGCATCATTACCTATTGTTACTCTTACATCTGTTCTGGCTTCATCTCTTTCAAAGACCATTAATCTAATGTTGAAACTCGTAAAAATAATTTAAAATAAAATAACATGATATAATTGTTATTCACGACCTAACAATGTCACTTCATCCCGCTTGACAACTTCCAATTCACGAATATCCAAATAATCGGTGAAAATATTAGAATAATACGATTAATCGAATAGAGATTTTGACAGAGATGTACATTTCGACACTATGATTGATGAGGAAATAATTATTAATGTTTGCGACGCTGATAATTCAAGTAATAGTAGTAATTCTTAATAAATAGCCATTTTCAAATCCAGTTTTTGTTTTTAATTAACCTAATCCTACTTAATATGATGAATAGATTCTATGCTGAAATAATTAAATTTGTTTAGTACTAATTTAGCACTTAATTTATTCATCACCTTTTTGAAAAATAAACCGATTATTAATTATAAAGAAACAGTATCGATTTCGCAGTAAAATCGGATATTTTCGATAGCGATTATTTGGTTCACCTACCTAGACAACTTACTCAGACAGCTGTCAAAGTGCACTTCTTAGATTAGACGGACTATAGTTTGATTATTTGTGTATGGAGATTATCTTTATGAGCTTTAGCTGGTAAAACAACAATGTTACTAAGGGGTAAAATAAGGGTCACGGGATGAACATTTATATGGAAGTTTATCATTTTCAAAGTAGTTAAGTACGAAATCTCGCACACCTACATCTTATTAGAAATAAAAGAATGTGTGTTAGCGTTTTTTCAAAATTTCACTACTGAGGGGTATAAGTAGTATAAAATAGGTAAATACAAGTGAAAAAAAATAAAATATATTTTTTTAATTAATATTAATTATTTTTTTTAAATATTATTTTTTTTTTTTCAATTTTGTTAAACTTTCGTCCCATTATGTACTAGTGTGACCATATGGTAACAGAAGTCAGCATGTAAGAATTTTTCAATATAAAAAAAACTAGATAATAAGTTTCAGTAACGTTATCACTTACGTGTATCCGAATACATCTACCATAGACTAATGTGACATTTAGTAACTTAATTTTAATAATGGCGGTAAAATATAGAACTTTTGACAGTGTTTACTAAAAGTAGTATATAATGGCGGGTCGAAAAAAGTAAGTATTATTTTATTATTGTTTATTATATATAATGACATGATTTGTTTATTGAATAATATTATTTGATGCTTTAGTTATAAGGAAAATATATTAGTTTATTGTACATTTAATATTTATGTAGTTATACGGTTATTTATTTGCTGTGACCGTATGGTCACGCTAGTATAATATGGGTACTTTTATTCTAATGTTCGTTGTTTTTTATTTTTTAGTTTGAATATTGCTGAAATTTTGGACGTATTGGAAAACGACGAGGATGAGTTGGTTCGGGATATATTTATAGAACCTCCAGATGTAGCCCAGTGTACTGACGAAGATTCTGCGGATGAAGATGATGGAGGTACTATAGAAAATTTAAATGGTAGGCAGCTTCAGGCTCCCGCCATGTTAGCGCAGTCTTTGGTTGCGGAAGGAAATTTTTCAGGAGAGTCTTCGGATGAGGAATATGTTTCATCTCAACCACCAAGTAAATAACAGAAAGTTATTTACAAGTGGAAAAAAGCTGATTTGCCGGATTTTGAATCGATTGACTTTATTTCTTCTTTGCAACATGACAATTACAAAGACTATACATGTACAGACTTTTTTGAAATATTTTTTGACGACGATTTATTTCACTTTTTTATCAATAAAAGTACATATTATGCTTTGTTTAGAAATTGCCCTGATCCAAAAATAAATTTAGAAGAAATGAAATGTTTCTTTGCCATACTTATTGTATCTGGTTATAATAATTTACCTAGCAAAAAATCATACTGGGATTCCTGTGATGATCTGAGAAATTATCTTGTATACAATGCGGCGGGACAGATTTGTACAAATAATGCGATTTATACATGCTGCCGATAATAATAATTTAGACGATGGAGATAAAATGACGAAATTGAGACCTTTAAAGAAAATATTGAAACGGAAATTTCTGGATCACGTCCCTGTAGACCAACATATGAACTACGATGAGAGTATGATTGAGTATTTTGGAAGGCATGGCTGCAAGCAATGTATTAGAAACAAACCTATTCGTTTTGGGTATAAATGCTGGTGCCTAAACAGTAGTTGCGGGTATTTAGCGAATTTTGAAATTTACCAGGGATGTATTCCAGGTAGTAATAGTCAATTTGAAAAAGATTTTGGCAAAGCCACAGCGCCTATGATTTCCATGATTGATGAATTGCCAGATATTATGAAAAATCAAAAACTGTTATTTTATTTTGACAACTTGTTTACTGTGATGCCGTTGTTAGTTTATTTGAAAAGTAGGGGGTATGGTGGTACTGGCACTCTCAGGCAAAACCGTTTACCAAAGGAATGTCCAATAGCAAAGGTAGAAACTATGAAGAAACGCGTCAGAGGTTCTTACGAGTATGCTACCCAGGGCGATGTGGTTGTTGTGCGCTGGATGGACAATTCCATGGTGACGGTGGCCTCCACTAAATATAAAGTAAACCCTACAGGATTCGCTGAGCGATATTCAAGACTAGAACGTAAAAAAGTAAAAGTTCCGCGACCACACGTTATTGGTGCTAATAATCAGCATATGGGTGGAACTGACTTGATGGATGCGTACATCAATAATTACCGCGTCGGAATCCGAGGGAAAAAGTGGTGGTGGCCGATATTTACATGGTTGATCGATATGACGATTACTAACGCGTGGATACTAATACGTAAGAGTGGACGCCAAATCTCGCAGTTAGATTTTCGCCGAGAAATAGCTCAAACTTATTTGCTAAAATATAAAAACCCACCAAAGTTTGGAGGCCGCCCATCTACCAGAAAATCAGGAGGAAAAGTGCTCAGCGGAGTGCGTTTTGATGGCATGAACCATTTCCCGAAAATGCAAAAAAAAGGGCGTAGGTGTGCAGGAGATGATTGCAAATCTGTAGGTAGAGTTGTGTGTCAAAAATGTGATGTTGGCCTTTGTCTAAACTGTTTCGAAAAATATCACACAAAACTGTAATTTTTGTTTTATTTGGTCATATTGTTAAAATTGTTACTATCTACAGAAAAAAAATATAAACAAATATATAACAATTTATACCTAGTTCACTGTTTTATTTCAAAAATATTATAAAACTACAAGAATAAAATAGGTGCGTCAAAGATATATAATTTTTGTACTCGTTAGGGCCTAGCGTTACCACATGGTCACAGTCAAAATCTCAAAATGTATGACAATTATGCTCAAAACAAATAATTATCTATAAATTTCATTACTTAAACATAACATAACGATATTAAAAACCGAAATTGCATGAAAAAAAATACTCAGTCCCTAATGGGTTAAGCTAATACGTTGAGATCGTTGCTCCTCGATTTGGTTTAATAACGTTCGCGAATCGAACTGAGTCGCTGAGAATGACTTTCTGTAGTTTAATTACGCCTAGATAAGTTTGTGTATGCCCTCATCTGAGAAAGCCTATTGACCCGCTGCTCGTCACTCTCATTTGTAATATTTATCCAAATTCCTAACCCCATTTTTCTTTAAACGAGTGTCTCTCTCGTCACTCGTATCTTCCAAACGGTGTTGTCTCATTCGAGCAGCCCGTTTACTCGGACTACCTATTAAAAAAATCTGAATTCACTTATTTTCCACTAAAACCGGCAAATAAAAAAATATTTTATAAAAAAAACAAAAACCGACTTCAAAACTATACTTACGATAAACGATATACAATAAACTTACACTAAAAAGTAGAAAATAATTCTTTTAATTAGTTTAATCTCAAAAGAATAACAGAACAATTTACGAAATTATAGTATACCAATCTATTTACAGGTAGGTATGTAAAAACTTATACTATGGCAATAAAAATGGATAATAATATTATATTTTGTATTTCAAAGCAAGGAGCATTGAAATATAATGAACGAAATTATTAATATTTAGGGGCATAGTCCGGAGCGTGCTCGTTCGCGTCCCCTGCCAGTCTAATTAGACTACTAATCCGGCCCAATATGCGTACCGCAATGCGGGTTCGGGCGTCCCCCGGAGGCGACGCGTACCGACCCGCCCCCGTCGGTACGAACTTCGGCAGTTGCGGCGATGGGGGCCGCCACTCATCACGCCTTGCCCAGTCAGGCAAGTCGAGGAGAGCAGAGTGCCGGGTGGGCACGTGGAATGTAAGAGGTTGTGTGGAAGGGAAGTTGCACGAGCTGATATCCGTCATGGCGGACAAACAGCTAGACGTGCTCTGTGTAACAGAGACCAAGCGAAGGGGCAGCGACGCCTGCGATCTTCCTGGTGGCGGGATGGCTCTTCGAAGTGAATGCGTGATTGTATGCGGAGATTTGAACGGATGGGTGGGGACCAAGCGTCCCGACTATGAGGACGTACTTGGTCCATTTGGTGATAAGAGAGTGAACGACGCAGGTAGGCTCATAGCTAATGTATGCATGGAGAGAAACCTTATTGTGTCAAACACATTTTTCCAATAAGGACATCCATATGTATACATGGAGAAGGAATGAACAGAAAAGTATAATAGATTTAATTTTGGTAGACAGTCGTCTCCGAAGCAAAATATTGGACGCAAGAGCCTACAGGGGCCCCACAGTCGATACGGACCACTATCTCGTTATTGCGAGATTAAGTGGTCTGTTCGAAGGTGGAGGCACTGGCGAGAGTGTGTCCACTTCGGAGGGCTTGAAAGAATAAAGGTTGAAAGGTTGCAAGAAGAGTGTGTAAGAGAAAAGTATGCAGAGGGTGTCCGAGAACGGCTGACGATGGCAAGCCAGCCGCAATCGGACATTGAAGAATGCTGGAGAGTATTGAAAGAGAGTATGGTAGATACAGCGAAAGAAGTATGTGGAAGTTCAAAGAAGCATAGAAACACAAATGGTGATGCATGGTGGGATGCGGAAGTGGCAGCTTCCGTAGAGCAAAAGAAGAAAGCGTGGCTGGACTATGTCTCCTCTTTGAATCTGAATGACAGTATGACTGAACAGAAGAAAGAAATATATCGGCAATGTAAGAATGACACCAAGGCCTTAGTGAAAGAGAAACGTGATAGAGCAAGTATGAGTGCAGAAGATAGGCTGACTAAAAACTTCGAGGGTAACACCAAACTCTTTTGGAGGGAAGTGAAGAAGTCTCGGGGTGGTTGGTCAGCCTTCAGAATGAATAAAATAAGGTCTAAAGGTGGAGACATTCTTTCACAAACACAAGACGTGTTAAGCCGATGGAGTGAATATTTTGGCGATATGTATGCGGATGCTACGGTTGGTACCGGTGTCACATATGGTCTAGTAGATCAACATTCGGCGACGGCGTCCTCCGATGGCATCAGTATGGATGAAGTTGAATGGGCGATAAGAAGTTTGAAAAATGGTAAGGCAGCGGGCATTGATATGGTGTCTGCCGAGATGATCAAGCTTGGTGGCTCCTGTGTCCGGGAGGCGTTCCTGTTGCTCCTCAATTTATGTTGGAGCTCGGGAATGGTTCCCGGGGACTGGAATAGCGCAGTCATCGTGCTTTTGTTTAAAAACAAGGGTTCACGTTATGACTGCGCAAATTACAGAGCCATAAGCTTGACCAGTTTGGCAGCAAAAGTGTATGGCAAAATTATTGAAAGGAGAATGAGGATGGTGTCCAATGGTTTACTGTGTGAGACACAAGGAGGTTTCAGGAGTGGAAGGGGATGCATGGATCAAGTGTTCTCTCTGCGCAACATTGTGGAGAAGCATCTGGCTCTAGGTCAGAGGGTATTCTGCAGTTTTGTGGATCTGGAGAGAGCATTTGACACGGTTGTACGAAAGGAACTTTGGGACATTTTACCGGAGTATGGTATTAACGGTAAACTGCTGCAGGCTGTGCAGTCCAGTTACATGTGCTGTAGAGCCTGTGTGCGGCTGGATGATGGAATGTCGCCTTGGTTTGACGTCAATATCGGCGTTAAGCAGGGCTGCGTTCTATCAGCCAGGCTGTTTATCATATATCTGGATAAATGTCTCCAAAGGTTGAATGATATGAATGTGGGAGTCCAGATGGGTGACTCAGTGGTCTCTGCTCTGCTTTATGCAGATGATGCAGTCCTGCTGGCACAGTCAGCGACTGACCTGCAGACCCTAGTCGACACAATGACAGAAGATTGTACGAAAAGGGGTCTACGCGTGAATGTGAGCAAAACCAAAATATGATGAAGCCAGAACAGATGTAAGAGTAACAATAGGTAATGATGTACTAGAGCAAGTGGATGAATTTGTAAATCTTGGATGTGGATTTAGCCGAGATGGAAGGTACACCACTGATATAGAGCGAAGAGTGAATGCGGGAAATAGAGTGAACGGAGCGTTGGGGCAACTTCTCGGCAGCCACCACCTCAGCCAGAAGGCACGTGTAGCAATACATAACGCAGTGCTTGTCCCAACATTACTATATGGAAGCGAGAGTTGGGTATGCAGAAAAGAGTATGAAAGTAAAATTAATGCGGTCGAAATGCGATCTCTTTGGAAAATCTGTGGAGTTAGGCTGACCGACCGCATTCGTAACGACGACGTAAGAGAGCGAGTAGGTATGAAAGAGAGTATTGGTGTAAAGATGCGAAAGGGAATGCTCCGATGGTTCGGACATGTGGAAAGAATGCCGAACGAACGTCTGGTTAAGAAGTTATACAATGCGAAAGTGGAAGGATGTAGGTACCGAGGGAGACCGAAACTAACCTACCTAGACCAGATCGGTCAGGTACTGAAGGAAGGTGGAGTCAAGAGTCTCCGAAACCGGCGAGCGTGTATGAAGAGAATTATGAATGTTGAGGAAGCGAGTGAAGTATGCAGAGATAGAGTTCTCTGGCACTCTGTTCTCTCTGCCTACCCTGCAAGGGATATGGCGTGATGATATATGTAATATGTGATATATATATATATATATATATATATATATATATATATATATATATATATATATATATATATATATATATATATATATATATATATATATATTATAATTATGAATGTTGAGGAAGCGAGTGAAGTATGCAGAGATAGAGTTCTCTGGCACTCTGTTCTCTCTGCCTACCCTGCAAGGGATATGGCGTGATGATATGTATGTATGTATGTATATATATATATATAATTAATATTTATTTACAAGTACTATTTTTTTGGAGTCGGTGCCAGCTAAATCAAAATTAAATTCCCTTGCATGAATCTTTTAAGCGCATTAAATCATCAACGAAATCTGCACGCGTTCGGATAGTTCACTCAGTGACATCGCCCCTCTTTTCTCGCACCTGCCTCGCTCCGGCTATCGCCCTATTCGCAGTGATCGTCCATCTTTGCGTAGGTCAGGTAGGTACCCCGTAATTTTCGCAAAGTAGAAAAACTGTCCTTGGCTGGCACCGACTCCATAAAAATAGTACTTGCTAATAAATATTAATAATTTCGTTTATTATATTTCAATGCTCCTTGCTTTGAAATACAAAATATAATATTATTATCCATTTTTATTGACATAGTATAAGTTTTTACATACCTACCTGTAAATAGGTAGGTATACTATAAATTCGTAAATTGTTCTGTTATTCTTTTGAGATTAAACTAATTAAAAGAATTATTTTCTACTTTTTAGTGTAAGTTTATTGTATATCGTTTATCGTAAGTATAGTTTTGAAGTCGGTTTTTGTTTTTCTTATAAAATATTTTTTTATTTATTGTACAATATCGCTTTCCGTGTGGTGACGGAGTAAGAATACAATTCACCACCCCATATCTTATCCGTGGGTGATGGTACAAGATGACTGAGGGATATAAAACGCATATAACATCTATGCAAAAGAAGGAAAACTCGAAACAAAATCCTATGCCAACACGTCTGACCAGCGCGGGACAGTAGGTTAATTTCCCTTCCATTACGGAGGAGGCCCGAGCCCAACAGTAGGACATATATGGGCCGTGATGATGATGATGATGTACAATATCTGGATGACTAGCTATGGTCACTGTTTTTATGGTGTGTTTTGGAAGAAATATAAATTATAATTTAAATATAATAATAATAATTATTAAAATGAAGAAAAAAAGGATTTAAAAAAGGTAAAATGTAATAAAAAAAGGAAACTTAAGATCTGACCTGGAGCTTTCTGAATTAGACTACTCGATTCAACTGAGCTACGTCTATTTTTAATGACATCATCAAAATTTGCCTTCATATTTCAATAGTTTTCAGCCAACGAAAAATTCTAATTTTTACAAAGCAATATTTTTTTATAAATAAAATCTAGCTAGATCAATTAATTGCCCCCGAAAAAATGCATGCTAAATTACATGAAAATCGTTGGAGCCGTTTCCGAGATTCAGATAAACATATATACAAGAATTGCTCGTTTAAAGGTATTAGATTAATAATTTCGCAACGCAAAAACACGTAAAAGAGAGTAATAGTAAAAGATAGTGAAAGAGAGCTGCTGATGAAAAACCTGGTTATTAATAGAATTGACGTTGGTGCACTTAATAGTATTTTGGCTGAACCTACATCAGAAGCAGCACAGCAAATATACCAGTTGGTTTCAGCGGCTCTATTTCATTCTCCACCATAAGAGCTATTTGAAGATGTTTGTCAGGTTAGGGAACAATGAGGCTGACATGCTCTATGAGCCAAAAGCCTCCATAAAAAAAGACTAAAAAAAAAACAATGCGTATCTAACTGCATCTGCAAAATCGTTCATTTTCCATCAATGGTAATAACAAAAAGGGTCTTATATCTTTATAAAGCAAGTTATTTAAAAAAAAATACATCATATCTACCCTCTATACTGCTATAAGTGCCATTATACATAAAATATGGCGACACAATGCCATGATATCGATCTATCAAACCACTTTTATATCCTCACACAGTTTGGTATATCATGAAGTATTTTATCAAGACTCACTATCTGTTTCAAATAACGGCAAAAGTCTTAAAATGACTTCGACAGTCAGTGAGGGCAGAAGTCAGTTTAATATATTAACAAATATATTTATGCATTTACATATACGTATTGAGAATATTCAGTGTTTCTATACCAAGTGTACAAAGTCTATTTTCGCTCTGTAAGTTGTTAAATGACTGGAATGGGGGTGGCCGTTTTAAAGACATCGGGTGTGGTGTCATTTGCAGCGATTTGCATATTAATACTATTTTATTATAAAGACGTATTGGACTATATGAATACTATTTTGTGCTAATATTATAAACAAGAACATTTCGGAGAATTTATGAATGTCTGTTCAAGTGTCGCGGTAAAATTATTGAATAGAATGTGATGAAATGATTTTATAAAAATATGTCATCATTCTCCTACTCTTATCCCAATTACTTGGGGTCGATAGAATATATACTCTTCATTCAGAGTGTATATAGTAAAAATTATTTGCAATAGTTTTATGGCAGCCGCCTGTCAGACGTCAACCCTCCTTGGGAATTTAATCAATGCCAACAACCAAACGGCATCAGATGGAGTTGGCTCAGGTCATTATAAGGCTCTTAGTCGTCTTTTACGACTTCCACAAGCAAAGTAAGGGTTGGTAGTATTCGTAGCCGCTACCACACAGCTACCGTAGAGATCGATACACCTACACAATATCAAAATATCGCTATTTTATATATGAAAGTCTTTTTTTTTAATAATATCTAATTTATTGAATTATATAGCAGCGATAGCTTAAAATGAAACTAATGGTCTGGATTATGAAAAATTTATGGTTGTTTCGTATCGTACTTCTGATTTTTACACTGCTCCAAAGCGAGATTTGCAATGCACATTTTCTTTATATTATTTTTAGATGTCTTGTAGACTATATAATTTGCACACCGATGACGGTTTTTTTCCGTGTAGTGACGGAGTAAGAATACAATTCACCACCCCCTATCTTACCCGTGGGTGATCGTACGAGACGACTAAGGGATATAAAACGCATATAACATCTCCATGCAAGAGAAGGAAAACTCGAAACAAAACCCTATACCAACACGTCTGACCAGCGTGGTATAGTAGGTTAATTTCCCTCCTATTACGTAGGAGGCCCGAACCCAACAGTGGGACATATATGGGCTACGATGATGATGATGATGACGGTTTGAAATGGTATTAAATTTACTGTATTATTAACTTTATTATGTTTAATGTTAACCCATATTCTGCAAATAAATCTAAAAAAAGCTTTTGTGGTAGCGGCTAAGAATACAACCAACCCTTAATTTATTCTTTACGTCTTGACGACTAAGAATTTATATCAACCTGGGCCAACTCCATCTGATACCGTTTGGTGACAACTATATTACCAAAGAAGTTTGACGTCAGGCAGGCAACCGGTCATAAAACTATTGCCAATAACTTTTGCAATATGTACTATATGGAAGAGATGGAAGACATATTGCGTCGATCCTAAGCTATTGGGATATGAGCGGGTAAATGAATGATTCTGCAAATAAATAATAATAATCAATTAGTTTATCTACTTATCAATATTTAACTATCGAAATCGCTACACAAATGGCGAAAATATCGGATAATACACATACAAAAAAAAACCGTCAAATTAAGAACCGACAACTATTTGGCATCAATTATAATAATTGATGAGATATTTTTGTTTCATTTTATTTTGATGAAAAGTCATCGAAAGAAATAAATATAGCGGCTTTAAATTTTTCATAGATTTAATTCTTATTTAGATAATTATAGAACGAGAAAGGATTCCATAGAATGATAATAAAATCCCTCGGACAGTCGGACCATACCCTAAAGTCTTTGGAGGGGTAAATGACGCTATCGTACAGCGGAAATTATCAGCTATGCGGCAAATGGCCTGCCGATACCGCTTATCTACCACAAACGGTTTCACACGTACTCAAACTGAGACTACGTATAATAAATAGACTTTGAGAGGATTGATATCCAGACTTATTGCTTACTTTATTCACAACTTGATTATACCGGCTATCCGTGTGGTGACGGCGTAAGAATATAATTCACCACAGTTTTATCTTACCCGTGGGTGATCGTAAGCGACGACTAAGGAATATAAAACGCATATAACTCGAAACAAAACCCTATACCAACACGTCTGACCAGCGCGGTATAGTAGGTTAATTTCCCTCCCATTGCGGAGGAGACCTGATCCCAACAGTGGGACATATATGGGTTGTGATGATGATGATGATAATTATACCGTCAGTATTCCTTGTATGAAGTTTCTACTGACTTCACGTTGATCATCATCTCATCGTCATCATTATTTGTGCTTTGTCTATTGTCGAAGGAAAATATAGTGCCATAATCACCACATTTGACAAAGGGTTTGGCGATTGTAGCGAGGTGTTATACCAAGAGTGAGCTGCTGCATACTCTCTTGGTAAGCTTCGATTGATTTTAAATTGCATTCTTATACCGTTACCACAAATCGGTGAGGCCAAGATGGATCTACCATATCACGCTCATCAGGCGTGCTGACATAAGGTTTTATGTCACGTTTGTCTTCTCTTTTATGCAGATGTTATCTCTCTCTACATGGCTTATTACTTTTTACGATACATATGGGCAAAAGAGGGAATGAATGTATTCTTACTCCATTACTAGGCGTTATTAGAGTTCAATAGGCAAGCGACATAATACTGTTTTATGTGGAATTATCGTGAAAATAACTAAGTCTAATAGTGGAGATCAATTCACAGATAAATAAATAAAAAAATATGCAAAAGTGACATAATTAAAAAAAGTATAAATAGATTTCCCGTACCGGGAATCGAACCCGAGCCTCCTGGGTGAAAGCCAGGTATCCTAGCCACTAGACCATACGGGAGATGCATTTTCTTTTCGAATTAACTAACATTATCTCCTTTATACTCGTACTATATCCAATAGCCAACGTGGATTGACTAATAGATATCTACATATCTATATCAATGGCACACGAACGCATGCGTGTAGTATACTTGTTACAGGCCAGCGCGAGCGTTATCAACGAATAGCGTCCAATATTCCAACGCAAGAGGGAGAGAGAAAGAAAAATACACAAAGGTAGAAAGTAGGAGAGAGAAAGAGAGTGAGTCGGTAGATCCCAAGCACATGCGCGTATTATTCTTGCTATGCAGCGAAGTAAACAGTGTGAGCGTCGTGAAATTAGTAGAACGTACTTGTTGTTCTATTTTAATTTATAATATTCATTATTTTCGTAGGTTTAAGTTTTCACTTCTTCTTCTTCTTTTTATGTAATGGCAATCAGCTACTTATACGAACCATTATTGCCAGTGTCGAGTTATAATTATCACGTTCACGTTCTTAATCTTTTCGGGTTAGTCATTGTCAGTCAGTCAGCCGAATTGTCGCCAACAACAGTGCTATGGCAACACTGTTAATGGTTTGTTGTAGGAATTTTGATGGAAAACGAAAACGTTGTAAAGCACTTTTATATAATATTCACTACATTCCAGCTGTTCTGTCACATCACATTACATAAAATGCCATCAAAATTATCTAATATAACACGTTAAAACACTAAGATATCGAATATAACACAAGAGCACTACATGACGTTTTAGATTCCCGCCAAAAGTCGTTTTCACTTCTATCGGCAGTCCTCATGACTGCTTTGTTTTTTTTTTATACAAATAGTTAAGAAACAATATAGTAATTTTAACAAAGTGCAAGGTAAAATGTTTGGCTTAAATGTTTGGCAAAAATCGAATGTGTAGATCATACGGAACGGATCGCAACCTCGGTTCCGCTCGATAATGTTCGTGTCAATTCGTGAACAGATGATCGGCATAAAATATCATTTTTAATTTTAACGATATATTCACTTGTCAACCATTCACTTTCGATTATTCTTGTTTTTCGCTTACCTTGTCTTGTTACGCTTCTATTTTATTGTTAGATACTAAGTAATTAGTTTACATAATTACGAATAGATAAAATAAGAAGTTGAATAGATAAAATAACATATATTTAGTGAAGCATTCTTCGCGCGCATTTTTAATTGCCTGATCCACTTCAGATAACATATCTGACTGTTAAAGACTACCCTACACTACTTCAATACTTACTTATTGCGGCGGACTTTACAAACAAACAGATAACGGAAACTAATTATAGCTAACTCAGAACAAAAATGTTTGGATCACACAAAAAAATATCCTGCACGGGAATCGATGACACTTGGCGTGGTAGGTCGGCGTCCTAACTACTACGCCATCTGCCGCAGTCAAAGATTTAGATTATGCAATTGACTTGCAAATCGTGGATATTATTATTTTAGGACATCAAGGGCGACTGAAACTATTATCAATCGTTTACTTAGGCCCTGAATAGATTATAGGTAATGTTTTTATAAAGATTGCATATAACTTACATAAATATTATACCATGAATTTTTCTTCACTTGTAATGGACTATTAAAAAGGTTTTTATTTTTATAAACATAGGATCTTTTTTTTTCGAAATAAGTAGACATATTAAATTCATATCTAGATGACAGAGCCTAGATTGCTATGTTTTTTTTTTTGATAAATTGCGTTATTTTGGAAAATATGTTGAGATATTAAACTAAGTGGTAAAACATTCATTAATCATCATCATCATCCCAGCTCATATACATATGTCCCACTATTGGGCTCGAGCCTCCTCCCCAATAGGAGGGATATATACCTGCTATACCACGCTGGTCAGACGTGTTGGTATAGGGTTTCATTTCGAGTTTTCCTTCTCTTGCAAAGACGTTATATGCATTTTATATCCCTTAGTCGTCTCTTACGATCACCAACGGGGCAGATAGGGTGGTGAATTTTATTCTTACTCCGTCACCACACGGAAGAAAAATTAATTATTTCATATAAAATAATCATCGTCATTCTCCTGCTCTTATCCCAATTACCTGGAGTCGATGCATTCATTCTTCTTCAAATTGCAAAAGTTATTGATAATAGTTTTATGACGCGCCACATGTCTAATGTTAACTACCCTTGGGAATGAAATTTTTGACCAAAAGGCATCAAGGTAGAGTTGACCCAGCTCCAATATAAAGGTTCTTAGTCATCTTTTACGGCACCTAAATCAATAAAAAATAAAATTTCTTAAATATAAGTTTCAAAGTAGTAATCGAATATTAATTTAGATGCAGTATTTTGTGGTAGGGCTTTACTGTTGTCAGTTTTCTGTTTACAGCTGCAGGCCAGTCCATCTGGAGTAGTACCACACTCTCGCAGAAATTATGAATCTGCAGTTGCAATGTGCTATTGTGCTTCGTTCGTTGAGCGACAGAGCCGGCAGCCCAACTTTATGGGTGAGTTTGGAGCAGTCATTGGTAGCCAACGGCCTTACTGTAACTCTGGTATTGCTAAGGTTCATAGGCGGCAGTAACACTTACCAGCAGATGTGCTGCTTTCTCGTTTACCATAAACTATAAAAAAACACCTGTGAACGAATTATCTATATAAGTAATTCTTCTAGTGCGAGATTGAACTGGTCTTAAACGGCTGAATTGATTTCCATGATATATTTTGTGTACTCAGATGGATTTAAGAATTATTTTCATAACCTTAGCTCACGCACGTCCTACTGCTGGACTCAATCCTTCTCCACGATAGGGGAGAAATGGACCTACACCACGTTGGTCAGATCAGTTAATATAGGGTTTTATTTCTATTTTTTTTTCCTCTGTATCTGTCATCCTAGCTCATATGTGTCCTACTGTTAGGCTTCAGCCTCCTACGTAACGGGAGGGAAATTGACCTACTGCACCACGCTGGTCAGACGTGTTGGTGTAGAGTTCTTTTCTTCGTTTCCCTTCCCTTGCATAGATATTATATGCATTCTATATCCTGCAGTCGTGTCTTGCGATCACCCACGGTAAAAAAGAGGATGGTATATTATATTCTTATACGATCACCACACGGAAAGTGAGGTAGATTATCTCAGTAAAATCAAGACGAACTATAAAACCAAAGCACTCCATTGCAAAATACACAATTTATAAACATTCAAACAATAACAAATATAAATGATTTCACAACACCCGCATCTATACATCACCGACAAGTAATTATTATCAAAACAAACAAAACCACAGATCATTTATCATAAACAACAAAAACATGATAAATTGTACTCATTGTAGCAGTCGTTATACAAATTCTATTTAAAACAAAAGATCCGGATATCTTGAGACAAAATATTATCGAAAATCCTCGAATGACTCGTTCTGAACCGACACTTACTTAATGGTCGATCGTTTGTGAGATCGCCTTTCATTTCCGTAGCCCAATGAGCCCATTTACTCCCATATTTAAGGTATAGTGAACGCTAGCGACATATCGTCGTTCTCTGAATATTATCTCAGACTATTAAAAGTCTCACGGGTGGGCTCGAGCCCCTTTCACATCTACCGCTCATCCCCCTCCCATCCCCTGTAAGTTAGGATCCATAATGATTACCATAGATGACACCCAAGTTTGACACTCAGGCAATCCCGCTCAATGCTTTTCAATCTTGGGACCTCATAACATACAGAAGTTAAATAAGGGTAATTGCAAAATCCGTGTGGTGACGGAGTAAGAATATAATTCACCACCCCCTGTCTTAACCATGGGTGATCGTAAGGACGGACTAAGGGACTAAGACTAATATAAAATGCATATAACATCTATGCAAGAGAAGGAAAACTCGGAACAAACTATACCAACACGCCTGACCAGCGTGGTATAGTAGGTTAATTTCACTCCCATTATGGAGGAGGCCCAAGCCCAATAGTGGGACATTTATGGGCTGTGATGATGATACGTGGATATAAGTTTCCCCAAGGAGAAGATTTTATCAAAGTTGCCAAGCTTGACAGACTGGTAGGCTGCAAGTAGTGCCATCGAAGAGAAGGATTAGGCTCCGTTTGTCGTCCACACGGCGATAGAAAGATACGTGTATGGTAATATATGGGATTCCATGCCATCCTTTCTACCGCCTCGAGCAGTCTGGACTTAGTGTGACTGGACTATGAATTGTTCTGAAAAAAGACCATTAAAAGTGGTGTTACTAGTTTTTCAGGAATGCAAATTGTATTATTACAAATTGTAATTGTATCTTTCCGTTGGTGACGAAGTAAGAATACAATTCACCATCCCCTATCTTACCCGTGGGCGATCGTACGAGACGACTAAGAGATATAAAATGCATATAACATCTATGCATGAGAAGGAAAACTCGAAAAAAACCCCTATATCAACACGTCTGACAGCGTGGTATAGTAAGTCAATTTCCCTCCCATAATGGAGGAGGGTCACGTCCAACAGTGGGATGTGTATGAGCTGAGATGATGAAATAGTATTTTACCGTAGAATCATAACAGAGGCTGTGTAATCACACATGCTGTGTAATTACCAGAAGAATTGACAGTAGCGTAATGCAGAAAAACTTATGACACCAGTTCGTATGGTAGGGCTACGTGGTTGATAGTTTTATGTATGCAGTCATACATTTAGCCAGCTCTTTCGAGGTATCTGCCATACTCCAGCGACAAATCGACGTCTCAGTTGTAACAATTGGTAATTTGTTTCAGTGAGCAGGTGAAACAGAGGTTTAAACTTTAACTTAGAGTAGGCAGCACTTTGGTACTGGTGGTATTCGGATCGTATACTCC
The DNA here is from genome assembly GCA_905163515.2 of Lymantria monacha. Classification (NCBI taxonomy): domain Eukaryota; kingdom Metazoa; phylum Arthropoda; class Insecta; order Lepidoptera; family Erebidae; genus Lymantria; species Lymantria monacha. The sequence continues at coordinate 20,066,620 of LR991102.1, read as the reverse complement.
AGGTTATGGTGGTTTAACCGACCTGTTCCAACGAAAAGGATCTGCAACAACTTGGTTTAATCCCTGTTATCGCAGAAGCAGTTATCACTTACCCTTATTAGTCTCTTTGTACGTCTGCTACCAAAGGTAATAAAAAAACTGTTTTCTTTACCAGCTGGCAATGCGGTGATGTTATGGTTTCCCATTATTCAGTATAACTCACTGCCGAGTTCAAGCCTCATCCAAAATATAAGGCAAATTGACCTGATATACCATTCTAGGCAGACGTATTGGTATAGGGCTTTATTTAGAACTTTCTTTCTCTTGCATAAAAATTATGTGCATATTATGTCCCTTTGTCGTTTTTTATTTCAACCACGGATAAGAGAGGGTGGATTGTATTCTTAAAACTCTATATTCTCCTAAATCTAATTATTCACCGTTTATTATAACAAATGTTAATTACGACAAAACTATTTTAACAAAATACATTACAATGTGTTCGTGACCTTAAGTTAAAATGACGAAACGCCCCAGTACTGAGGCCAACTTTTTAAGGCAATTAAGGCAAACTTTGTTCTCGAAAGAGAAAAATTGTTTTAAATATATATATTTAGTTTCATAATATCTCATTTAAAGATTCTTTCTTTCTAAATGAAATTTATAGATTCGAAACTGATAAAAGTTATGTTGAAGATTTAAAAGAAATGGAATTATAATAATGTCTTATTAAGCCAATGAATACTTGTATCGTGGGGGTCATTACAAATTAACAAAAAATCACTTTGAAGGGATATAATGCTCCCCACGAGAGATGGAGATAGTGGTATAACCACCAAGCTTAGCAAACATGTTGGCGATTACTGCTGGTATTCATTTTCTCAGTCAAGACTTTGTGCCTCCAAATGCTTTAGACAATCTTTGCTCAGACTTGTGCAGAAAAATAATGGGTGGTGATAATTTTTATCTCTAAACCACACTTTTTTTTTTTGGCGGCGGGCTTCGGATCTTTCACGCCCCGCTAATCCGTCCGGGGCGACGGGAGAAGTGGCGCAGGACCCCGTAGACCCACCCTACAATATACCTCGCTACGCCTTACGGGTCGCCCACTGGTACGCGTTCTTTTCTTTAGTGGCCCATCCTCTCTCTCAACCACATCCTAAATCATCATCCTCATCTCTAAACCACATTAGTAAACTATTTAACCTACTTCAAAAAAGACGAAGGTTCTCATTTCGATTTATCTTTTATGCTTGTTGGTATACATAACGTTGGTTTTAAATTTGATCAAGATCTAATCAGAACTTTTGGAGTTGTCGTCAATATTGCGTATTTGATTGACCTATATTTTTTTTTATTTATTTTAAAAGACACCATCCTGCACTAAGGCAATAATCCTTGTATTGCGGGGGACTTTACAAACATGCAATTAACGCAGACAAATTATACCCATTTTTTTTTTTTTTTTTTTTTCGCAAGGTGGGACCATGTATGTGGAGACAAATTATACCCAGACTCAGAACAATACATTGTGGAGCGCACAAAGTTTTGTCCCACGTGAGAATCGAGCCCACGCCACTGGCACGGAAAGTCGGTATCTTAACCATTACGCCATCTGTGCAATCCATTTGAGCAGACATTGTATATAAGTCTTTTATATATGGTAAAAAATTGTGTTATTATATATTAGCTTTAATTCATCACGGTACTGTTAAAATATACAATTAAAAAAATTAATATCTGTTATCAGACAATTATGACATCTTTGTGAATAATATTTGTGTTGATCCTTTTTTCTTGTTCACGCTGTGGAAACGCAACTGTAATGTACCGGTGCGGTGGTGCACTATTCCCCACCGGTGATAGATAGGTTACAACTCGCTAGTCATCATTAAGATCAAAATACTCACCAATTATCAAAATATATTCTACAGGTGTCGGTGAGATCATCTGATGACATTCAATCCCTGATTTTTCAATGCATCCCAATGCGGTCTCATTAATAATGTCGATCTCTACTTGGATTAATAGATCATCTGTGAAAAAAAAAACCAACTTTAATTGCCATCCACATTTTATGCTGTCATAAAGCGACCAATATCCCAATGATAGTTGTTATTATGATTTTTTAGGAGAAGGCTACTGACTACTCACCTGGTGCTCTGTTCTGCGCTCAGCCAGTATTTACCACTTCCACTACTTATAGTGGTAGGACCACGATGTTCACAGATCTCTGTCTACAGCCGCGGGCCTGTCCTTCCGGGGTAGTACCACACTCTCGCAGAAGATCGATGTCTGAGTAATGGCAATGTGCTATTGCGCTTCGTTCGGTGAGCGAGAGAGTCGGATGCCAACTGGGGTGGGTTTGGGATTTTTATTGGTAGGCAGCGGCCTAGCTATACCTTTGGTATTGCAAAGGTCCATGGACGGCAGTGACACTTACCATCAGGTGTGCTGTCTGCTCGTTTGCCACCATCCCTACTAATATATAAATGTGAATGTAAGTTTATTTGTTACGCTTTCACGCTAAAACTACTCAATGGATCATCATGAAACATTGTACACATATTCTTGGAGGTATTAAAAGTAACATAGGATACTTTTTATTAAAAAAAATCCAAATTTTTATATGCAAAATAAAAAAAATGTTTGTCAAATAATCTCAAAATCTAGCTTCTTCAACGCCATCTAGCAGTCCAGTAATAAAGTTCCAACCCTGAGTATTGTAATACCATTGCACTGTATCACCGACGGTCAAAAATAAAAATAGGGGATCAAAAACTTTAGGAAAGTAACCTTTTACGCGGGCGAAGCCGGGGGCTGAAGCTAGTAAATAATAAAAAAATGCGAATGTGAGTTTGTTTGCCTTTCCCGTTTAAACTACTAAACCGATTTTAAAAATTCTTTCACTAGTGGATAGCTACATTATCAGCGAGTGACATAGGCTATATTATATTTTTGTATTCCTACGCGAACGAGAACTACGCGAGTGAAACCGCGGGAGTTTGCTAGTAATCTATAAACTAATTATAAGCACAGTAATGTTTTCCATAATGATCGTTATACAAATCTATGTATAAATGACACGAATTTAATATTCATTAAAAATAATTCGGTAGCGATAGACGAAAAATATTGTCTGTACATATTTTTATAATCCAACAACTTTAATGGCTGAAGAATAAGCAGTAGGGCAGCATAGAGATTTTATGGTGTAATTTTTCTCCAACATAATAAAGCCCAAGCTCATGGAAATTACATTTTGAGGGAAATACTGTTGACCTTTTACAAAGTACCGTTCTAGACTTCGAGCTTACTGTGTGGAATTTTCTCATAAAATCGCCTAAATGTGATTCGGAATTCCAACTTTTATAGTTGGAATTGGAATTCCAACTTTTATAGTTGGCTGCACGATGCTGAATTGCAACCTATGACATAGGGATGATGATATTTTTTTATCTCATTTATAATAGATTAAAAACTATGTTGATTGAAAAGGCATCATTTAATTTTATACTGAGCTAGTTGCGACCAATAAAATTTTCATTTTGAATGACCAATCAGGGTGAGCTTTACCAAAGGATGATGTCATAATTCACATTCTTCTTCACTTCATTCTGCGTTTGTGTTAAATGTATTATCGTTTTATGAGAAAAGAAAAGTATGTGTGATTTTTAATCATTACTGCATATATTTCTTATATGTATTAATAAAAATATTTGGATTAATTACTTTTGTATGACAGGACTATTGCCATGTTTATTTAACTAGTATAAAGTTTCAGTTCTGATCTTAACATAAAATAATAATAATTTCATGATCGTCTCAGTTAATATGTGTCCCACTGTTGGGCTCGAGCATTCATAATGGGAGAGAAATTTACCAACTATAGCACGCTGATCAGACGTGTTGTTATAGGTTTTTTTTTGAGTTTTCCTTGTCTTGTATAGGCGTTATATGCATTTTATACCCCTTCGTTGTTTCTTACGATCATCCACAAGTATCTCCCTATCTTATGGATGGTGAATTGTATTCTTACTCCGTCAATACACAGATTCTAGAACTTAGAATATAAAAAATTAAAAAAAATAATTTTGCGTCAGTCAGTACCCGCTAATCTTGTTTGTATACGGCTCATCTAGTTAGAGCCTCAACGATCCAGCAACGGATTAATTATATTTAAAAAATTGGTTATATGGAACAGATAAAATTTTACAAGGTTTATTTTTTTTATGCGAGCATAAATAAAGCGTGTTTACTTGAAATATGCAAAATTCATAAACAAAATTCATAATTTGTATTCTTGGTAAATATTTTTATGGAACTTGCTAAATATAACGCAATATATCCATATTGTATCCGGGTCAGACGAATAAGATATACAAGCAGATGACGTCATTATGATATAGGCAACTTTGAAATCAGCATGATAATCCTTATTTTTTATATTATTTTACGAAGCGTGTGTATGTGTACGCTAGGTTATGGGGTCACGTTTTTTTTGTTATTGCTTATGGTGGCAAACGATCAGACTGCCGCCCATGGACCTAGGATACCAAGAGTATAGCTAGGCCGCTGCCTACCAATACAAATCCCAAACCCAAACCAGTTGGGCTCTTTTGTTACCCCAAACGAATTGGGCGGGATGTGACTATATAATGACCTGTCACCAAAAAGATACTATGATCTATAATTACTATACTATAATAATGATAATCTTTTTATAAAATGCAGTATGGGCCACTAATTTAGCTTTTTTTATGGAGGAGAACTGCGCAGAGGTAAATTTATAAAGGAGTAAATTAGGAAGATGAAAATTACTGTGATATATGGCAATCTATATTATATCTTTGCAAGTAAGAACGCAGTGATTATATTGTAATGGTGATACTAAAGTACTCTCATGCTGATGGGAGGACATGGACATTATCCTCCCTTGACCATAAAGGACAGGACGTACACAACCCATGAACGCTGTAAAGTATTCGAAACGTCGGGCAATTAATAAAAAACTAATTAAGAATGCGATAAAATCCGTAAAAATAATTTTGTTCAAACCATAGTAGAAAAATGATATTCGATTTTTAATAATTTGTTAAAGCCCGTTGAACGTAACAGCCAGAAGCTCAAATCCCCCATTATGATAGGCAAAGGCTTAGCTGTGCCTTTGGCAATACAGAAGACTACATACTTGTTAGCTATCAAAAGCAATAAGAAATCAATAAATAATAAATCTAAAACAAATAATATAAAAAAAGCCAAAGTGGCTTCGTATTGCCGCCCATTTTAAAACAGTTGCCTTGTCCCGGTGGTTAGGCTACTAGCAGCGGCCTAAGGCCATCATAACGTTGAGGAGGGGATCGCGTAGCATCTTCTCCGCCACCTCAGCCGTCAACTGCGCAGCTAGTAAGCACAAGCTTGAGTCCAACCTTTGGTCCTTTTCTACACTATTATTATTATGATGATGGCGTATTAATACTCAGTCTACCCACCACCTGCATCGACTAAGGTGGCTTTAGCTGCACATGGTGTATATGCAATTATCTGCATGGATGACAAATATCTAGAGGAGTGGTCTGAATACCATCTTACCGTACCAAGTGTCTTGAGTTTGATCCTCAAGCAGAGAATTCTTTGTGACTTCAACATATGTTGTATGAATTTGGGTGAGATTTATGTTCGTTAATTGTATGTTTATAAAGTATACGATGATTATGATTTATGATTTAGTCCAGAGTGTTAGGCCCATCGAAGACGAGGACTTGGTATTGAATTTCAAGCCAAATGGCGACAGTGAGATACCATAATGTAGGTTATGGGGCTGCACGACATTCCTCAAATCATCACGGGTAGTTTAGCAGGGCTATAACCAGATCATAGCCTGAATAATAAAAGATGTAGTTTAAAAAACTAAAAAACATGCCTTTATAATACAGATAATGGAATAGTGAAATTTATTGAGTAACGGCAAAATCTCAGCCACGGATATTTAAAAAATATTCGCTAATGCTATAAAGATAATGAGACGAGCTATATAAATTATTACATTATCGTTGGTCTTTGATAAGTGTGCAAAGTTTCAAAATAATCCGACGTTCAGAAAGGGACGAAAATCGAGAATAAAAATACCGTTAAATGGTAATGTTAAAAAGCCGTCACGTTTAGCATAAGCAATGATCATAAAACTATATCTATATATTAACTAGACTTCGATTGGAATATATAAAATCTATACATTTATATCAACTAAATTCCAACTTAATTTAAACTGTTCATATCAGGGTTCGCATCGCAAAACAGTTATCATTTCGTGATGAATTATTGCTTCGAGTTTATAGGCTTAAACTGGTTAGATATAGTGGAAGTATAACATTAGTATTGAGATTAAAATGATGTTATAGTTTGTCCATTGGGCGATGGGAGAAAAATATAGTTATAACTACCCCTTACATACCTATGGGCGTCGCAAATTATGCGAGCGTAGAAAGTAAAAAAGAAACATATCAGAAGTGAAACTATGGCAAACTATTTATAAAACCCGATTACGAAATGAAAAATGATGTCACAAGCGGGATTCGAACCCGCGCCATTATTGGGATTCCGGCCCAATCGTGCTGCCACTACACCACCGTGTCTAATTGTAGGACATGCAAATTTCACTTCGTATCATATTTACGTCTTAAAGTGACGGTATGCTATCTACCCGACAATGTTTACACATTGTTAAAGGCTTAATACTTAAAACTTTACAGTTAGAATTGTATTAAACGATGACACAACCTTGTTATTTAAATTACTCCGGAATCCCAATAGGCGCGGGTTCGAATCCCGCTTGTGACATCATTTTTCATTTCGTAATCGGGTTTTATAAATAATTAAGCATGTTAAATGCTAAATTTCAGTAATTTAAATAACAAGGTTGTGTAACATCATTTAATACAATTCTAACTGTAAAGTTTTAAGTATTAAGCCTTTAACAATGTGTAAACATTGTCGGGTAGATAGCATACCGTCACCTTAAGACGTAAATATGATACGAAGTGAAATTTGCATATGGCAAACTAATTTTTAAATTTCGTTTACATACATCAAATCAACCAATAGCGTGAATTCTCTCTCTATGTCTCTCTCTCTCTCTCTCTCTCTCTATCTATCTCTCTCTCTCTCTCTCTCTCTCTCTCTCTCTCTTTCTCTCCAACGTAACAGAAAAATATGATTTAGAAATAAAGATGGCGCGTAACAGAAAAACGTTACAATTTTTTAACAGAAAAACGTTACAAAGAAGTTTCACTTCAAAAACGGCTAAGCCAGTACCAGAAAAATAAGACTGTTTTTGCAGATTCCATCGCGTTTGTATTTGATTTCTAATTTCGCGACGTTTCGAACGTCTTCGGACTTTACAGCGTTGGATCATAAATGCTGTAAATTGTTCCAGAAGAGGACTCAGTGCTCCTGTGACCATAAACGCTGTAAAGTGTTCGAAACGTCGTGAAATTAAAAGTCAAACACAAATGCGATAGAATCTGTAAAGATAGTACGTACATACATATCATCACGCCATACCCCTTGCAGGGTAGGCAGAGAGAACAGAGTGCCAGAGAACTCTATCTCTGCATACTTCACTCGCTTCCTCAACATTCATAATTCTCTTCATACACGCTCGCCGGTTTCGGAGACTCTTGACTCCACCTTCCTTCAGTACATGACCGATCTAGTCTAGGTAGGTTAGTCTCGGTCTCCCTCGATACCTACATCCTTCCACTTTCGCATTGTATATCTTCTTAACCAGACGTTCGTTTGGCATTCTTTCCACATATCCGAACCATCGGAGCATTCCCTTTCGCATCTTTACACCAATACTCTCTTTCATACCTACTCACTCTCTTACGTCGTCGTTACGAATGCGGTCGGTCAGCCTAACTCCACAGATTTTCCGCAGAGATCGCATTTCGATCGCATTAATTTTACTTTCATACTCTTTTCTGCATACCCAACTCTCGCTTCCATACAGTAATGTTGGGACAAGCACTGGTTCCCGGGGACTGGAATAGTGCAGTCATCGTGCTTTTGTTTAAAAACAAGGGTTCACGTTATGACTGCGCAAATTACAGAGCCATAAGCTTGACCAGTCTGGCAGCAAAAGTGTATGGTAAAATTATTGAAAGGAGAATGAGGATGGTGTCCGATGGTTTACTGTGTGAGACACAAGGAGGTTTCAGGAGTGGAAGGGGATGCATGGATCAAGTGTTCTCTCTGCGCAACATTGTGGGGAAGCATCTGACTCTAGGTCAGAGGGTTTTCTGCAGTTTTGTGGATCTGGAGAGAGCAATTGACACGGTTGTACGAAAGGAACTTTGGGACATTTTACCGGAGTATGGTATTAACGGTAAACTGCTACAGGCTGTGCAGTCCAGTTACATGGGCTGTAGAGCCTGTGGGCGGCTGGATGATGGAATGTCGCCTTGGTTTGACGTCAATATCGGCGTTAAGCAGGGGTGCGTTCTGTCAGCCAGGCTGTTTATCATATATCTGAATAAATGTCTCCAAAGGTTGAACGATATGAATGTGGGAGTCCAGATGGGTGACTCAGTGGTCATTGCTCTGCTTTATGCAGATGATGCAGTCCTGCTGGCACAGTCAGCGACTGACCTGCAGACCCTAGTCGACACAATGACAGAAGATTGTAAGAAAAGGGGTCTACGCGTGAATGTGAGCAAAACCAAAATAATGGTCTTTGAAAGAGATGAAGCCAGAACAGATGTAAGAGTAACAATAGGTAATGATGTACTAGAGCAAGTGGATGAATTTGTATATCTTGGATGTGGATTTAGCCGAGATGGAAGGTACACCACTGATATAGAGCGAAGAGTGAATGCGGGAAATAGAGTGAACGGAGCGTTGGGGCAACTTCTCGGCAGCCACCACCTCAGCCAGAAAGCACGTGTAGCAATACATAAAGATAGTTTTATTTCAAATATATAATACTCGCGTAAACATCAGAAATCATTATGTTAACCAGAAGAATATTTAAAAGCACTTTCTTGGTAAATGTATGAATAACATTATACTGAGATTGCCAATCCGCTTATCAAGTGTGGCGATTATGGCAATAATCTCCTCAAAGAATGACAACGCCATTCAGCGTTATTCGGGAGGAAATCTAAGTCTAGTAATGGATAGCGAAAGATTAGAGAAATAAAAGATTAAGTCCAATCATATGAAACTATGTTTATACATGTTATGCTAACGTTTCGAATAAGTATTAGTAATCATGGCCATATTATGACAACAATGGACGTCTAACTATTGTAGACTTAGGTTGTTAGGTTAGGTTAGTTTAGTAGTGGTTAGGACCACGCTGTTGAAAGTTCTGTCTACTGCCTCGGGCCAGTCCCTCAGGTGTAGTACCACATACTCGCAGAAGATCGACGTCTGAGTAATAGCAATGTGCTATTGCGCTTCGTTCGTTCAGTGAGCGAGAGAGCCGGCAGCCCAACTGGGTGGGTTTGAGGTTTGTAATGATAGGCAACGGCCTAGCTATACCTTTGGTATTGCAACCCTCCATCAGGTGTGCTGCATACTCGATTGCCACCATACGTAATAAAAAAAAAGGAATATGTTTTTTTTATTGCGCTTTGTGGCAGACGAGCAAGCACATCTAATGGTAAGTGTTACTGTAGCCCATGGACCTTTGCAATACCAGGGGTACAGCTAGGCCGCTGCTTACCAACAAAATCCCTGAACCACCCAGAAAATTTGGGCTTCCAGCTCTCTCGCTCACTGAACGAAGCACAGCAGCACATTGCCACTGCTCAGGCGTGGATTTTCTGCGAGAGTGTGGTACTACCCCGGACGGACCGGGCCGCGACTGTCGACATAAAACTGTCAACAGTGTGGTCCTAACCACTAATAATTGTGTTTGAATTATCCCCGAAAAATGTATTAGCAAAAATGCAAAAAAAATCAATAATATTAATATATATTATCCTATAAGTGCAGTGTGAGAAAAATACAGTCATATTTAGTTTAGAAAAGTCCTTGATTTTCATATATCGAGATCTGCTCTCGATCATCACCTCAAGAGGAAAGAAAAGAGGTGTGCAATAGTCTGATAAATTGGACCGTCATCAAATCAATTCTTAACTTTATTAGTTCCAAATAGTATAAACGAAATGATCTAAGATAAATTGCTATAAGATGACCAATTAATCTATTCTTGTTATTCACTACAGCTGGTTATAATTAAGGTTCTATCTCAGTGATATTGGGCCTCGAAACTATTTACTGATGAAATTGGATTGCCGAATTGTTATGTTCTATAAATAGTAATTCTGTGATATTATTGTTTGTTGTTCTATTAGTTTATCGCTAATTTATTTTCTTCAGGGATCAGCTAAAACTATCTTTACTTATTGAATTATATATTTAAGTATTTATATATTTTCTATTTTCCGTTTGGTGACGAAGTAAGAATACAATTTATACACACATACATATCATCATGCCATATCCCTTGCAGGGTAGGCAGAGAGAACAGAGTGCCAGAGAACTCTATCTTTGCATATTTCACTCGCTTCCTCAACATTCATAATTCTCTTCATACACGCTCGCCGGTTTCGGAGACTCTTGACTCCACCTTCCTTCAGTACATGACCGATCTGGTCTAGGTAGGTTAGTCTCGGTCTCCCTCGGTACCTACATATATCTTCTTAACGTATATCTTCTTAACCAGACGTTCGTTCGGCATTCTTTCCACATGTCCGAACCATCGGAGCATTCCCTTTCGCATCTTTACACTAATACTCTCTTTCATACCTACTCGCTCTCTTACGTCGTCGTTACGAATGCGGTCGGTCAGCCTAACTCCACAGATTTTCCGCAGAGATCGCATTTCGACCGCATTAATTTTACTTTCATACTCTTTTCTGCATACCCAACTCTCGCTTCCATCCAGTAATGTTGGGACAAGCACTGCGTTACGATACAATTTATCACCCCCTATTTTAGCCGTGGGTGATTATAGGAGACGCCTAAGGTATCTAAAACGCATATAGCATCTATGCAAGAGAAGGAAAACTCGAAACAAAAACCTGTACCAACATCTGACCAGCGTGATATAGTAAGTTAATTACCCTCTCGTTTGGAGGAGGTTCGAGCTCAACAGTAGGAAATATATGAGCTAAGATGATGATGATCATTTATTTTATAGTGGTAGGACCACATGATCGACAGTATTCTGTCTACAGCCGCGGGCCGGTCCGTCCGGGGTAGTACTTCACTCTCACAGAAAATCGACGTCTGAGCAGTGCTTTATCGCCACGCTTGTTAGGCAGGTATATATCAGTAGATATTATAATTTTTCCAGAGAGAGCTACTACTGCTTCTCTTGATGATTCCTCAGTCGGTTGTTATGCCTCACATGGATAAATATGAGGTGGTATCACATTGTTATATTAAGCTCACAAGACCTTTACCCTTTACTGTATAATCTGTATATATAATCTGTAATATCCGCTCGATGGCCATGTACGGCGCCCCCGTCTGGGCGAGGTCTCTGACTGTCCAACTCAGGGCTCTTATATGGTGCCCACAGAGAGTCATTGCGATCACAGCTATCCACGGATACCGCACGGTGGCGACCGAGGCGGCATGTGCATTGGCTGGAACACCCCCGTGGGACGTGGAAGCGGAGATGCTGCGGACTCCTGCCACCGCTGGCGTCTTGGGCGGCGCAGGCACGCATCGGGTAATCGGTCTGGAGATTAGTCCGGTCACCTGAAGTGAGGCTACTGCGTGAGGACGATGCACTGACGGTGAAAACTATCAGGGCATCGACTCGAGAGGAACTTTGAGAGTAAGCAGCCGGGCGGGTCACCGAAGACAAAGATCGGGTTCCGGCGGCCCGCTCGTACGCCGAAGAGAGGCGCTTTGCAGTGTGGGTCTATGGGGTCAAGTGCCATCCCCTACGTTGCCCCGGACCGATTTGGCCGGGCGTGACCACCTCTATAGTCCACCACAAAAAAAAAAAAACAAAAAAGACTAAAGTATATCATAGGTATTTCTGTACATGTGTCTGGAACTGTGCTGAATGACTGACTGAACTGAACTACTTCCAAACAATCCGACAGATGGACAGGTTTTATGATATTTTGTGTGTATCTTCAGGTAGATTCAAGAATAGTTTTGGATGACAATCGGACTCAGTAGATGGGCGCAGCAATCGATTTAAAGTATTATAATTTATTTTTTTTAGATTTCTAAATTTATTCAATTATATTTAATTTTTACTAGCTAACAAAGTTCTTTGTGAATGTGGCTACGAATGCTACCAATAATTACTTTGCTCGTGGATGTCGTAGAAGACGACTAAGAGCGTTATACGGTTAATCGACCTGGGCCAAATCCATCTGACACCCGTTGGTCGAGAATTACATTCCCAAAGAGGGTTGACCTCACGCAGACGGCTGGTCATAAAATTCTTGACAATAACATTTGCTATATGTATATATTGCGTCGACCCCAAATAATTGGGATAAGAGAAGGCAAACGATGAGTAATTAGACGCATAACAACTAAGTCTTGCAATTGCTCATATAACGAGCGGTCTTGATAATTTTCCATAAAATTTTGTTACGAGCTTACCTTTTTTCTTAGTGACATGATCTTAGGTCTCTTATAGGCCACCGACGACAAAAACCGGGTTACGGTGACCCACTCGCACGGTGGGGAGAGGTATATTGCGATTGAGGGTGGTCTATAGGATCGCGTGCCGATTCATCTGTCGCCCCGGACAGATTTAGCAGGGTGTGAAAAAAAAAGATCTCTTAATCCTTACTAATATTACAAATGCGAAAGTAACTCTGTTTGTCTGTCTGTGTGTCGCTACTAACTACTGAACCGATCTAAATGAAATTTGGTACACAGATAGTCTAGAGCCTGATAAAGGACATAGGCTACTTTTAAATGCAAAAAAGGGTTGTAAAGGGGGATGAAAAGTTGTAAGGAATTATCGTCATTTTTAAAGCCAGAAGCTTGAAACTCATTTTTAGGCTATTGATTAGATATAAATAAATATGACATTAACATGTTGTAAAAATTTAACCTTAAGGGTTAAAATAAAAATAGGGGATGTAAAACTTTAGGTAAATAATCTTTTACGCGGGCGGAGCCGCAGGTAGAAGAAGAAGTAATATATGTGGAGAATAATGAAGTATAGTATAGTATTTAGGAAACTTTTAATAACTCGTCAAGCTTATACAGTTGAGAGCAATTAATTCATAATACGTAACATCGGTGGGGCGTACATTAATCATTTGTCATATGCACAAACTGAGCCCGTCCGTTGCATTCGCTTAGCCTCTGTATTTGTTGGATATAAAGCTATGTATTTTAGACTGAACTGGGTCATTGTTAATATACAAATATAATGATTTCTAATGTTTATGCGAGTATTACAAATTTGAAATATAATTATTTTTAATAATTCTATCGTTTTTGTATTTGATTTTTAATTACCCAACGTTTCGTATGTTCTACAGAGTTCATAGTTATGGGAGGATTAATATGTCTCAGCTAACTTTTTATTAGTGAAGTTATGTTTTGATTGTATATCATTGACGATAAGTATTATTGCGACCTACATACATACATACATATCATCACGCCATATCCCTTGCAAGGTGGGCAGAGAGAACAGAGTGCCAGAGAACTCTATCCTTGCATACTTCACTCGCTTCCTCAACATTTATAATTCTCTTCATACACGCTCGCCAGTTTTGAGATTCTTGTCTCCACCATCTTTCAATGCTTGACCAATCTGGTCTAGGTAGTTTAGTCTCGGTCGCCCCCGGTACCTACATCCTTCCACTTTCGCATTGTATTTCTTCTTAACCAGACGTCCGTTCGGCATTCTTTCCACATGTCCGTACCATCAGAGAATTCCCTTTCGCATCTTTACACCAATACTCTCTTGTGATCTAATTGTGACTACTCTTATTGTAACCTAAAAATATATAAGTTGTAAATTAGTACATACATACATACCATCATGCCATGTCACTTGTAGGGTAGGCAGAGAGAACAGAGTGCCAGAGAACTTCTATCCTTGCATACTTCACTCGCTTCCTCAACATTCATAGTTCACTTCATACACACTCGCCGGTTTCGGAGACTCTTGACTCCACCTTCCTTCAGTATATGACCCATCTGGTCTAGGTAGGTTAGTCTCGGTCTCCCCCGGTACCTACATCCTTCCACTTTCGCATTGTATATCTTCTTAACCAGACGTTTGTAAATTAGTGATATGAAATTTTATCGGTAAGTAATAATATATACGTTTTATTAGAACATAAAATAAAGATAACTCTTATATATGAAGTTGATAGTTAAGCAGGACCCAATTTTACCTATATTAATATTTTAATATAAGCACGGCACTTACTATCTACACCTGTTACTTTGTAAGAACATATTTTAAAGAATAAATACATGCATTTATATATAGCTAACATATAAACATCACATATAAAAACCCGATTACGAACGAAAAATGATCGTCACAAGTGGGATCCGAACCCACACCTATTGGAAATCCGTTCCAATCGTGCTGCCACTTACACCACCGTGAACTATTGTAGGACATTCAATTTTCACATCGTATTATATTTTCGTCTTTTAATAATAAATAGTAATAATCATTTATTGCAGACGTACGCCCATAGTGTTAGTAACAATAATCTTAAAGCTAGTGTTAGTATACATTAAATATAAATTTAAGTGTGGAGTTTCATCCAGTGATGCAGCATTGGAGACTCCCATCTATCTATAAATACACCCAGGATAGTGTTGCTGTTGCCGCGGACGCGCTTGAGTAGCGAAGCGCATCTTTTACGTATGATGGCTTTAAAACCGTTTTTCCGCGAACATAGTAGACGCACTGCAGCGCCACGGCAGCCGCAACAGCATCCTGAGCGCATTATTGTATTGCACACGTAGGTCGCTATACGAGCGCAGGTTATATCTCGTCGCAGGCTGCACGTATAAAATGACTGGCAAAAAGCTTTAAATAAAGTGACCTTGATTGCATCAGTACATCGAGCAAACCTGCGGGCCAGCATGTTACAGCGCATTGACAACGACCTACGCTACCTATCTATGTTCTTGTTATCGCTTAGATCCTCGGTAACCCAATGACCCAATTACTTAAAACAACTAACTCTTTGTAGAGGCAAACCGCAGAGTGATATTGCTGGTATAGTACGATAACCTATGGAACCAGCCTTAAACACTAAAATCTCACTCTTTTTTGTATTGTACTTGAGTCCTTAAACCTCCGCATACACTTCACAAACTGACAGCAAGCGTCTTAAAGCGCTGATGGTTGGACTCAACAACACCATGTCATCAGCGTAACTGATATTATTAATACACACACCGTCAATATGACATCCGACGTTAGTGTTGTTGAGCTCACCAATCAACTGATTCATGTAAATATTAAAAAGACGTGGTGAGCTTAACCCTCCCTGTCTCACCCCGCATTCCAAACGATATACATCCGAAGACACATTCTCCCACTTGACAATGTTTTGTTGATTGTTATACCAATATCTAAATAGGTTTATTATTTAAGGTGGCAATGTAGTTTCATTCTGTAACTTGTACCACAATACTTTGTAATTGTCGAGGTCGAAAGCCCTGGATAAGTCCAAAAAACAGGCATATATTGCCGTTTTTCTGTCAGTATAATATTGGACAGTCTGTTAAAGACACAAAATTGCACTCTCTGTAGAGAGTCCCGCTCTAAAGCCAAATTGATTATCAAATAATTTAGTATGCTTACATATTAGCTTATCAAGTAGACTGTCCAGCACCTTAGCTATCACAGTCGCCAATGATATTGCCCTGTAATTGGCAATATCAGAGGCTTTTTGTTTTTTTTTGTGTGTCTTAGTTGTTAGCCTCAGATGGCTATGACAACTTTACCTGGACTGTGGGTGAGCGCTGAGGGCTCTTAACCCGTTATATATCAGAGGCATCCCCAGTCTTATTTTTAACAATAGGTACTACGGTAGTACACATGAGATCATTAGGTAAATAACAATGATTCAAACAAGCATTAAACAACATAGCTAGCACTCGAGTTAGGATTATACCCGCGTTTTGTAGGTGCTCGATACTAAGGTCATCGCGGCCGGGTGACTTACCTCTTTTCATCCCGGATATTATCGAACTTACTTCTTTTTCTGTAAAACGGACGGTAATGTCACCTAAGGCTGCCTTAGCGTCGAAGACCTGAGTCTGTCCGCCAAGACAGGAGTTGACCTTAAAATGTTTCCTAAAAGTATTAGCTATTTTAGGTAGATCATGTACACCCGCTACGCTCACAGGGCGACTCGATCTAGGTTTTAAGTTATTTGTCGATTTCCAAAATGAACCAAACTTTTTATCTCTACTTTCTTAGATATTATATCCATTTTTATTTGCTGTATATTATCTTGAAAATATTTTAGTTTCTTTTTAAATATGCTACGAAATTTACACATATTACTGTAGATATAACCGGTTATAGGTTTGTTATGTAAAAGCCATGTTCGACACCATAGTCGAGCCTCCTCATGAGCGCTGCGGACATATTTATTCCAGCCAGGTACATATTTCCTCCTATTACTCACTCTTTCACTACCTACATTGGTCAACTCTGCAGCGTCCTTCAATATTTTAATCAAGCTACTATATATTCGATCTATTAGTGTGTAGTGATTAGCATTAGAACATATACCGTGGGCACACTCGCTTATCTCTATAGCAAAATGTAAACACTTTAATTTTGTATGACAATAGTTTCTGTATTCTATAGTCTTATTATTATTTCTAACACCCTTTTTTTTTGGTGGTCTAGGGATGCATCCCGCCTCGCCAAATCGGTCCGGGTTGACGGAAAGGCGGCGCGTGACCCCATAGACCCACCGTAAAACTCCTCTCTCTTCGCCGTGCGAGCGGACCACCGGTACTCGATTTTTGACTTCGGTGGCCATTATTTCTAACACCCCAAATAACTTTATTGCGATTGTAAATAGTAGAACATATTTTAGGTGTAATTAAATTAAGATTACATTTAATCATTAAAGGAATGTGATCGGATGTGTATACATCATACATAACTGACGCTTTTATAATTAAAATTGTCTCGCAGCACTACTCACTACACAACGATCTAACCAGCGCAGTGCACCGTTCGCAGTGCTACTAAATGTGTACGTATCTTGTGGTAGCAAATCCATGTCCATACATGACCACGATTGCTCAGCATATACGGACAACAGTTCGTTCGCAAAACGTTCGCCGGGATGTGCATTAACGTCCCCTAACATAAACACTGATTCCGAACTGTTATTATCACATATAGCTATAATCCCACTAATACAGTCCGTAAATTCCACTAAATTATCCACCGAATTGGTAGGCATATACACTGAGAACACCAAAAAAGAGCGATCCGAATAGTTAATTTTTACAGCAACTAAGCGATCACTCTTACACGATATCACTGTTAACTGTTTGAAATGTAGACTTCCTCCATAGAAGTGCCACTCCACCGTAAGGCCAGCTGTTAAGTCAATGGCAGACTTGCCAGTGTACGCAAAGTCACTATGCAAGGTCCCTAAGTAGGTAACATCGTGAGGAAGAAGCCAGGTTTCTTGTAATGCAATAATATTAAGGAGCCGTGTGCCATCTACCCGACATGTTTACACATTGTACAGGCTCAATAGTCAAACTTTGCAGTTAGAATTGTATTAAACGATGACACAACCTTGTTATTCAAATTACTGAAATTTAGGATTTATAAAAACCCGATTACGAGCGAAAAATGATTGTCATAAGTGGGATGTCATCATCATATTATTACAGAGATTTATATTTATCTGTTTCAGTATTAGTTATTAGATTCTAAAGTTATCAACTACTTATCCACAACTAATTAATATGCCGCAAATTTCGTGAAAAGAAGGAAAACAGGATTAAGGTGGAAACGGATAAAGAAAGACTTCCTATGTGCAACCTCCAGAACTTCAACATGCAATTTGTGGCAGATTATCCAATAAAAAATCTATATCGATTCGACATATGTTCCGCCTCTGAACGAAACATCCTCAGGATGGTTCAGCATCAGATGCACCAAAATCAATTATTACCAAAATAACCTTATGAGCTGTAAAAAGTAATCATCATCATTCGCCTACTCTTATCCCAATTGCTTGGGGTCGACACAATATGTACCCTGTTTCCATCGTACATATTGCAAAAAGTTATTGGCAATAGTTTTATAACCAGCCGCCTGCCTGACGTCAACCCTCCTTGGGAATGTAATTGTTGACCAAACGGCATCAGGTGGAGTTGGCCCAGGTCGATATGCTAGCTTAAGCTCTTAGTCGTCTTTTACGACGTACCTTTTGTCATTCATTGCTAAACCTAGGCCACCCTCATATTTTGCCACAATGCGATTCTTTGTCACGCATATCCAAGCCTTCAACCTTCCTTTAGTACATGACCAGATTGGTCATGTACTAAAGGAAGGTGGAGTCAAGAGTCTCCGAAATCGGCGAGCGTGTATGAAGAGAATTATGAATGTTGAGGAAGCGAGTGAAGTATGCAAGGATAGAGTTCTCTGGCACTCTGTTCTCTCTGCCTACCCTGCAAGGGATATGGCGTGATGATATGTATGTATGTATTTATTTATAATTAAAAACGACATCAATGAAACAAATCTTATCGGTTCCTAAATATTGTACGCTTACGTACGCGGCAACAAAACTTCCATTACTTTTAAACTTGTACACGGTTTGTGGCAAATTTTCGTAATAACATATCGATACTCAAGAAACAGAACTTCTTATGTAAATTTTCTACAGGAAATTTACATACACAGTACACTTGTTCCAGTTGGCCTTTAATAATTTTCTCTTTGACGGGATCGTAATAAGGTAAGTAAATTGAGTTCAGCGAGTTAAAACTCGTAACGTGTAAATTCTGAAATGTTTGAATTTATAAAGGCAATATTAATATTAATGAGATGATTATACTTTTTTTGAAGTGTGGTAGCGGCTAAGAATACTACCAACCCTTACTTCCCTCCTGGATGTCGTAAACACATACATACATACATACATATCATCACGCCATATCCCTTGCAGGGTAGGCAGAGAGAACAGAGTGCCAGAGAACTCTATCTCTGCATACTTCACTCGCTTTCTCAACATTCATAATTCTCTTCATACACGCTCGCCGGTTTCGGAGACTCTTGACTCCACCTTCCTTCAGTACATGACCGATCTGGTCTAGGTAGGTTAGTCTCGGTCTCCCTCCGTACCTACATCCTTCCACTTTCGCATTGTATATCTTCTTAACCAGGCGTTCGTTCGGCATTCTTTCCACATGTCCGAACCATCGGAGCATTCCCTTTCGCATCTTTACACCAATACTCTCTTTCATACCTACTCGCTCTCTTACGTCGTCGTTACGAATGCGGTCGGTCAGCCTAACTCCACAGATTTTCCGCAGAGATCGCATTTCGACCGCATTAATTTTACTATCATACTCTTTTCTGCATACTCAACTCTCGCTTCCATACAGTAATGTTGGGACAAGCACTGCGTTATGTATTGCTACACGTGCCTTCTGGCTGAGGTGGTGGCTGCCGAGAAGTTGCCCCAACGCTCCGTTCACTCTATTTCCCGCATTCACTCTTCGCTCTATATCAGTGGTGTACCTTCCATCTCGGCTAAATCCACATCCAAGATATACAAATTCATCCACTTGCTCTAGTACATCATTACCTATTGTTACTCTTACATCTGTTCTGGTTTTATCTCTTTCAAAGACCATTATTTTGGTTTTGCTCACATTCACGCGTAGACCCCTTTTCTTACAATCTTCTGTCATTGTGTCGACTAGGGTCTGCAGGTCAATCGCTGACTGTGCCAGCAGGACTGCATCATCTGCATAAAGCAGAGCAGTGACCACTGAGTCGCCCATCTGGACTCCCACATTCATATCGTTCAACCTTTGGAGACATTTATCCAGATATAAGATAAACAGCCTGGCTGACAGAATGCACCCCTGCTTAACGCCGATATTGACGTCAAACCAAGGCGACATTCCATCATCCAGCCGCACACAGGCTCTACAGCCCATGTAACTGGACTGCACAGCCTGTAGCAGTTTACCGTTAATACCATACTCCGGTAAAATGTCCCAAAGTTCCTTTCGTACAACCGTGTCAAATGCTCTCTCCAGATCCACAAAACTGCAGAAAACCCTCTGACCTAGAGCCAGATGCTTCTCCACAATGTTGCGCAGAGAGAACACTTGATCCATGCATCCCCTTCCACTCCTGAAACCTCCTTGTGTCTCACACAGTAAACCATCGGACACCATCCTCATTCTCCTTTCAATAATTTTTCCATACACTTTTGCTGCCAAACTGGTCAAGCTTATGGCTCTGTAATTTGCGCAGTCATAACGTGAACCCTTGTTTTTAAACAAAGGCACAATGACTGCGCTATTCCAGTCCCTGGGAACCATTCCCGAGCTCCAACATAAATTGAGGAGCAACAGGAACGCCTCCCAGACACAAGAGCCACCAAGCTTGATCATCTCGGCAGACACCATATCAATGCCCGCTGCCTTACCATTTTTCAAACTTCTTATCGCCCATTCAACTTCATCCATACTGATGCCATCGGAGGACGCCGTTGTCGAATGTTGATCTACTAAACCACATCCAACACCGGCGCCAACCGTAGCATCCGCATACATATCGCCAAAATATTCACTCCATCGGCTTAACACGTCTTGTGTTTGTGTAAGAATGTCTCCACCTTTAGACCTAATTTTATTCATTCTGAAGGCTGACCAACCACCCCGAGACTTCTTCACCTCCCTCCAAAAGAGTTTGGTGTTACCCTCGAAGTTTTTAGTCAGCCTATCTTCTGCACTCATACTTGCTCTATCACGTTTCTCTTTCACTAAGGCCTTGGTGTCATTCTTACATTGCCGATATATTTCTTTCTTCTGTTCAGTCATACTGTCATTCAGATTCAAAGAAGAGACATAGTCCAGCCACGCTTTCTTCTTTTGCTCTACGGAAGCTGCCACTTCCGCATCCCACCATGCATCACCATTTGCTTTTCTATGCTTCTTTGAACTTCCACATACTTCTTTCGCTGTATCTACCATACTCTCTTTCAATACTCTCCAGCATTCTTCAATGTCCGATTGCGGCTGGCTTGCCATCGTCAGCCGTTCTCGGACACCCTCTGCATACTTTTCTCTTACACACTCTTCTTGCAACCTTTCAACCTTTATTCTTTCAAGCCCTCCGAAGTGGACACGCTCTCGCCAGTGCCTCCACTTTCTGAACAGACCACTAAATCTCGCAATAACGAGATAGTGGTCCGTGTCGACTGTGGGGCCCCTGTAGGCTCTTGCGTCCAATATTTTGCTTCGGAGGCGACTGTCTACCAAAATTAAATCTATTATGCTTTTCTGTTCATTCCTTCTCCATGTATACATATGGATGTCCTTATGTTGGAAAAATGTGTTTGACACAATAAGGTTTCTCTCCATGCATACATCCGCTATGAGCCTACCTGCGTCGTTCACTCTCTTATCACCAAATGGACCAAGTACGTCCTCATAGTCGGGACGCTTGGTCCCCACCCATCCGTTCAAATCTCCGCATACAATCACGCGTTCACTGGTTTCTGCCATATCCAGAACTTCCCTAACATTGTCCCAAAACTTCTCTAGGTCTGATGCCACCGAGGATCCTACGGGAGCATATGCTACAACCATGAATACCTTGGTGACACCTAGTTTTATACGGACCCAGAGAAGTCTGGGATCAGACATTCCGTAATCCTTCACACCTGAGGCCAAGCGAGAGGACAACAGCACTCCTACCCCCATGCTGGCTCGATCGCTCTGTGGTACACCAGACCACAGAGCCATCCCGCCACCAGGAAGATCGCAGGCGTCGCTGCCCCTTCGCTTGGTCTCTGTTACACAGAGCACGTCTAGCTGTTTGTCCGCCATGACGGATATCAGCTCGTGCAACTTACCTTCCACACAACCTCTTACATTCCACGTGCCCACCCGGCACTCCGTTCTCCTCGACTCGCCTAACTGGGCAAGGCGTGATGGGTGGCGGCCCCCATCGCCGCAACTGCCGATGTTCGTACCGACGGGGGCGGGTCGGTACGCGTCGCCTCCGGGGGACGCCCTAACCCGCATTGCGGTACGCATTTCGAGCCGGATTAGCAGTCTAATTAGACTGGCAGGGGACGCGAACGAGCACGCTCCGGACTATGCCCCCTATGTGTCGTAAAAGACGACTAAAAGCCTTATAACGACCTGGGCCAACTTCATCTGATGCCGTTTGGTCAACAATTACATTCCCAAGGAGAGTTGACGTCTGGCAGGCGGCTGGTCATAAAACTAATGTCAATAACTTTTAAAATATGTAGTATAAAAGAAGAGTACATATTGTATCGACCTCACGTAATTGGGATAAGAGTAAGAGAATGATGATGAGTAAAACAATGACGACGAGTCATCTCTTATGACACCCACGGCTAAAAAAGAGGGTTGTTAATTGCGTTCTTACTCCGTCAACACACGGAATGTTCAAATGCTTAATTTTCTTATTCAACCAGATTTTAATAATAATTGAAAAGTAGAGATTTTTTCTGCTTTTGGTATTGCAAAAGTTTTTACTCCCTGTCCATTACCCCACTGAAAACGGATGTGTTTAATTGCCTATTTCCATCTCTATACATAGTTAAAAGCACTTTAATTCCGCCATAAAATGGAAACATTCAATTGTCAGCGTGGACCTCGCGACTGATTGATGTGCCGGAACGAATGGCCATTGTGGACAATTTGAATATAGTTTCTTTATTGAATGCCTACGTATTTCATTCAACATATTTTCATTTAAAAAAAGTTAGTGCTCAATATTCATAATGGTAAATTATAATATGGTTATTTGTTGACATATTATGTTGGTATGGTGGTAAAAACTGCCGCCATAACTTGGCATCCATCAGGTATAATATACAATGTCGCACAGTATTGCACAAGTTAACATATAAATGTATTGCACAATATAAGCCATGGCAATAAAAACATCGTCACAGTTTTAGCATTTATATTTGATATTATGATACTGATGATTATGTTAGATGCAGTGTATAATATTATAATTATATACTCAGCTTCTAGACTCGTTACACGACTGTTCGCTATGACCAACAACGCACAAGTGTTTCGGGACTCCACAGAGCTACCTACATATTATTCGATCTACCCACATTTAAAAAATATATTACACAAACATATATTACACTAGATACATTTACTGTCTTATTGTGGGCGTTTGTATGTTGTGACACAAATGACAATATATTACATGCAAACGCGTGTACAAATATAATTAGATATTTATAGTGACTTTGAATAGGTAAGTTTTATGAATAAAAAAATTATAGCTACAATGCAGATTAAAAATCGTTAGTTAATATGTAATTTGTTTTATAGTTTTCTTTTTATTTTCTATAGATTTAGATTTTCCCCATACAAAGGGATTAACTAACCATAAACATCGCACTTCGAGGATAAGTTAATATTATTGTTTTTCCACGAGAGAGAGAAAACTCTCTAAATTGAATATACTTTGAAAATTTACTAAAAAGCCAATTCTTCTGTAAATCCCTCAACGAATTTTTACAACCTCACGAAAAAGTAAGCGGTAATGACATATTGTATTCTTTAGCCACTTAAAGTGCATTAGTAATGAACAATACTCTTCTTGTTCTCAGTTCCAGATCAATTCTTCTATGTACGGAAGATGTTTAATAGTACTATATTAGCCCGTCAAATTAGCATAGACTTTCCTGGAAATTTCAAGGATGTTATTTACTAACGTCCCTTAGTCATCTCTTAATAAACCGCAAAAAGGAAAAAACATTTATAAAACCCGATTACGAAGCGAAAAATGATGTCACAAGCGGGATTCGAACCCGCGCCGATTGGGATTCCGGCCCAATCGTGCTTCATCAATCAATCGCTTCGTAATCGGGTTTTATAAATAATTAAGCATATTAAATTCAGTAATTTGAATAACAAGGTTGTGTCATCGTTTAATATAATTCTAACTGCAAAGTTTGAAGTATTAAGCCTATAACAATGTGTAAACATTGTCGGGTAGATGGCGCATGTCACCTTATAGGCGTAAATATCGCTTCGTATCGAAGCGAAATTTGCATGTCCTACAATAGTTCACGGTGGTGTAGTGGCACTACGATTGGGCCGGAATCCCAATAGGCGCGGGTTCGAATCCCGCTTGTGACATAATTTTTCGGTTCGTAACAACAGTGGGACATTTATGGTCTGTGATGATGATGATGATTAAACGAAAAAATTTAAAACATACACATACATACATACATATCATCACGCCATATCCCTTGCAGGGTAGGCAGAGAGAACAGAGTGCCAGAGAACTCTATCTTTGCATACTTCACTCGCTTCCTCAACATTCATAATTCTCTTCATACACGCTCGCCGGTTTGGGAGACTCTTGACTCCACCTTCCTTCAGTACATGACCGATCTGGCCTAGGTAGGTTAGTCTTGGTCTCCCCCGGTACCTACATCCTTCCACTTTCGCATTATCATATCTTCGCATTCGCATATCTTCTTAACCAGACGTTCGTTCGGCATTCTTTCCACATGTCCGAACCATCGGAGCATTCCCTTTCGCATCTTTACACCAATACTCTCTTTCATACCTACTCGCTCTCTTACGTCGTCGTTACGAATGCGGTCGGTCAGCCTTACTCCACAGATTTTCCGCAGAGATCGCATTTCGACCGCATTAATTTTACTTTCATAATCTTTTCTGCATACCCAACTCTCGCTTCCATACAGTAATGTTGGGACAAGCACTGCGTTATGTATTGCTACACGTGCATTCTGGCTGAGATGGTGGCTACCGAGAAGTTGCCCCAACGCTCCGTTCACTCTATTTCCTGCATTCACTCTTCGCTCTATATCAGTGGTGTACCTTCCATCTCGGCTAAATCCACATCCAAGATATACAAATTCATCCACTTGCTCTAGTACATCATTACCTATTGTTACTCTCACATCTGTTCTGGCTTCATCTCTTTCAAAGACCATTATTTTGGTTTTGTTCACATTCACGCGTAGACCCCTTTTAGACCCCTTTTCCGTAGACCCCTTTTCTTACAATCTTCTGTCACTGTGTCGACTTGGGTCTGCAGGTCAGTCACTGACTGTGCCAGCAGGACTGCATCATCTGCATAAAGCAGAGCAGTGACCACTGAGTCGCCCATTTGGACTCCCACATTCATATCGTTCAACCTTTGGAGACATTTATCCAGATATATGATAAACAGCCTGGCTGACAGAACGCACCCCTACTTAACGCCGGTATTGACGTCAAACCAAGGCGACATTCAATCATCCAGCCACACACAGGCTCTACAGCCCATGTAACTGGACTGCACAGCCTGTAGCAAATTACCGTTAATACCATACTCCGGTAAAATGTCCCAAAGTTCCTTTCGTACAACCGTGTCAAATGCTCTCTCCAGATCCACAAAACTGCAGAAAACCCTCTGACCTAGAGCCAGATGCTTCTCCACAATGTTGCGCAGAGAGAACACTTGATCCATGCATCCCCTTCCACTCCTGAAACCTCCTTGTGTCTCACACAGTAAACCATCGGACACCATCCTCATTCTCAAAATTTAAAAACTGCATGATTTTATAGTAGTTAAGGTACCAATCTACCGTGTTAGTGATTTAGGTTCGATTTTCTCGTGCGAGAATACTTTGTGCGGTCCACAAATAGTCCTGAGTCTGGATCAAAATTTGTGTCCGTTTCTTACATCTTTGTAAAGTTTCCCGCTATACAAGGGTTTTTCCCTTAGAGCATTTGTGTGTGTGTGTATCTTTTTAAATAAAAAAACGATATATAATAATTTTATTATTATGTAATATTGTCTATTTGTCATTTAGCTTATCATTAAAACCACGTAAAGGATTATAATTTATTTAATAACGATATAATAATGTTTAAATTGAATACTTTCAACTTAGCAATTCACTGAAGGCTTAAAAAGCCCAAGCAACTTGAGAGTGTTTTCACTCTCGTTTCACTTTTCCAAGTACATTTTAATGATGCTTAGAGCATTTTACAAGTTATAGTAGGTAATGTCGAGTTATTTAAAAGAAGATGCTGTTTTTTTATCATCATAAAATTGAAATGAATGTCAAGAATGACTAATAATGCATTTTCGAATAGAAGATTTCGATGACTAAGATCATGATATGACTAAGATCGAAACTAAATATTAAATTGAATTTAGTTAGAAAACAATTCAGAATACTAGAAGTCCTATTGAATTCAGAATACTAGACTAAACATACATATGATTGCACAGTGCACAGATGGCGTAGTGGTTAAGATACCGATCTTTCGTGCCAGTGCCATAGGTTCGATTCCTATGCAGGACAATACTTTGTACAATCCACAAAGTGTTGTTCTGAGTCTGGGTGTAAATACAAGGATTATTTCCTTTGTCCAGGGTGGTGATTTTTTTTTAAACGACCGCCGAAGACAAAGATCGGGTACCGGTGGCCTGCTCACACGGAGAAGAGAGGTGTTTGCAGGGTGGGGTCCATGGGCTTGCGCGCCGCCTCTTCCATCGCCCCGGACTGATTTAGCGGGGCGTAACCACTCCACAGCAGACAACTTCCCACAACTTCTGACTGACGAAGACAACAGACAAACATTTTTAGACTATTGTAGAAAAGTCGCAAACATTGCCATCAAAAGAAACAACAAAATAACACATCCATACACTTACACATCGCATCATTACACCACCACATTATGTTAGGATAAGTTAGGTCTTATATACAGATGGCACTAGTATAAAAAAGTTGTAAACTTTCTATCACTTCTTTATTTTCTTCTATTTCTACCTCATGTCTTTAGTGTTATTTCTTTACTTTTAATAAAAACTCTGTTTATTTTTCTAACTTCAAATTTATATTATTCCTTATCATGAAATTCTTGTTTTATGCGTACGTATGTGTCTGTACTTTCTGTTTATTTATTACTTTAAATAACACTATTTATAAATTCTTCATATATTATTATTTTAAAAAAAAAAATAAAAAAAAAATATATATATATAAAAAAAAAAGTAAATAAAATAATAATAATAATAAAAAAAAGAAATATATAAATAATAATAATAGTTAATTACTCCCTCATTATCTAGTTTTAATTTCCTGTATTCTACTTTTCTAATAGTTTAACCTTAATCTAATACATAGTTATGTTCTGTATGTACTTTAGTGTTTGTACTTTCTGTTCTTTTCAACTTGTAAATTGTATCGTATTGTAATGTAATCAAATCTAAACAAGGTCCCTGATCATGTCAGGGGAGATAGTAGCCCAAACATACGAGTGTTTGGAAAAAAAAAAAAAAAAAAAAAAAAAAAACCACTCCACAGCCCAAGGCAATAAAAAATGGTGTTTTAAAAAAAAATATCACTGTTAGTAGAGGACTTATTACAGTAACCTAGCAACGATATCTTTTGAAACTGTTGTACATATGTTCTAAATGGTTGCTATACGTAAGAATATCATTATTCTTCTGAGAAATAATATTCAAAATGGCGTATCAAATATTTAATATTAACACATTATTATTGAAGATACCAATTTACCGCACGTAAATTGATATATCGACAAAAACACTTTTGTAAAATAATATTATGTATATTTTATAGAACTATAATAATAGTATTTCAATGTACTATAATGAGGAAACTAGAATTTAGATTTGAAAAAGTCTTAATTCTGATTTTTAATTTTTATTAACGCGAGTATTATATATAGGGAGGCCGTCATGCCGTGATCATGAAAGCTGTAAAGTGTTCGAAACGTCGGGAAATTAAAGATCAAATACAAACGCGATAGAATACGTAAAAATAGTTCTATTTCAATCTTAATTCTGTTAATTAGCTTTTTATTAATAAAGTTAGCTGCATAATGTATTAACCGAGCAGTGCTCATAAGAGTTAACAATTTGGGAATTAATAATAACAAAAAGGAGGCCTATATATGCCTTAAGATTAATTGCAATAGTAAGTATAAAACGCCTAAAAAGACAGAAATTTTCTTGAGTTGCTCGAAAATCCATCTAGTATCTAACTTAGTCGTGATTTGTAGACTATCTAACATAAGGCCGCGCTCGTGATGCCAGAGACTATACTCCCATAAAGGTGACATGTTATATTTTTGTTTCGTCAGTGCCCGATTTAAAATAATAAATTCCATAAAGTTAATTTTATTGGCGAACTTAGTCCTGCTGTATAGCTGCTGATCACTATTGATCATGTCACAAGTTCGGGTTAAGTAAAAAAAAAAAACTTTCTTATAAAATTTTCGAGAGTATAATAGGTAATTATCGTTAACTTGTCACTTCGAAATAATAACATTTTTTTTGAGGTGGACCATGGAGTGGTCACGCCGCACACATCGGTCCGGAGCGACGGAAGAGACGGCGTGCAACCCTACAGACCCACCGTGTAAAGCACCTCTCTTCGCCGTGCGAGCGGGCCACCGGAACCAGATCTTTGTCATTAGTGGACCCTCGAAATAATAACTGTAGACTTCTTGTATATTCTTTCAAAAATATATAAGTCTTTAAAGAAATGTCTTTGAAATAGTATTATTAGTACATCAGATCATTTCGCGTCATGCTTGAGCTAGTTTCTTGGATTTTCGTTAATCCTCACAAAGCTTATCTTTACGACTGCACTTAACACTTCGTTTGTTAAGCTTTTAATTGCCAGGAGATATATTTTAATGTCTCTTTCATAAATTGTAAGACAAAATATAGCATAGTTTGAATAACATCTGTACTATTTGATAGAATTGGATATTAACCTATAAAAATAAAGTCACATACATCGTATAATAGCACGACCACATTGGGAGACACCAATGTGGTCACATACCAGTCTAGAGTTTTATTTAAATATAAAAATAATAACTCTTTAAATAAAAATATTAACTATTTAAATTTAATAATAATAATAACTTTATTATAAATTAATGTTAATATTAAGTACAGCTAATCAGTTCATCACTAGAAATAAATATCCCTAATAATCGCGATGTTTTGGATACAGGTTGGTTATTGCAGTTACAGTTATGAGATTTTCAGGAGAATGTTGCCGCTCGCGTGTCTGGTCATTCTTCGGTCTAATTTTACAAATATTACAAAAAATATTTACGTAAGTCGTTGATAAACTATGTACCTAATTTATCATTATTATTTGTTCTTTTTATGCGACATTATTATTGGTATTTGTATATAGAACCATTATCGTCAATTGTTAGTTTTTAAATATTTTTTTTTTTACTCTATACTAAAGAATAAATCCGTTTAATACACAGAATAGAACAGGACTATATTGTACTAATAGTGGTAGGCCCACACTGTTGACAGTTTTCTGTCTACAGTCGCAGGTTGGTCTGAGGTAGTACCGCACTCTCGCAGAAGATCAACGTCTGAGCCGTAGGAATGTGCTATTGCACTTCGTTCAGTGAGCGAGAGAGCCGGAACTCAACTTTCGGAGGAGATTTGGGATTTTTATTGGTAGACAGCGACTTAGCTATACCCCAAGTATTGCAAAAGTCCATGCAGCACATCACAGCAGTAACACTTACCATCAGATGTGTTCCTGGTTCGGTTGCCACTACAATTAAAAAATTAAGAAAAGAAATAAATGCACACACATTTTGTATAGGTATTAATTTATGTTAAAATAAGGAAAATTTATATTTTTCTTGGAAAATAAGCTATAAATCTCCGTATTAAATCGTTTTGATATTACCCGCATGTGTTTTGTATTTTTTGAAGTGAAAACTTCTTTAGCGGCTTTGTGCATTTTTTTTTGATGTGTAAAAATGGTAAACTCGCGTCAGGACACGTGACCTGATTGACAATTCGTAAGACGGAGGGAGAGTAGACCGTAAGAGAGGAAATTCATAAGATGAAGGGAGAGTAAACAGTAGGAGAGGAAGTAATATCGTTAATATTACTCAATTACTAAATTAAAGAATTTAATGTTGTGTGTTAATTTGTCACTCTCACTAAATTAAGTCTCTCAAAAATTGCAATTTTTCTATTATGAGTGAATTGAGTGATATTAACAATAATTTTTATTGTCATTTTTTTTATTTATTCATACATACATACATATCATCACGCCATATCCCTTGCAGGGTAGGCAGAGAGAACAGAGTGCCAGAGAACTCTATCTCTGCATACTTCACTCGCTTCCTCAACATTCTCATAATTCTCTTCAAACACGCTCGCCGGTTTCGGAGACTCTTGACTCCACCTTCCTTCAGTACCTGACCGATCTGGTCTAGGTAGGTTAGTCTCGGTCTCCCTCGGTACCTACATCCTTCCACTTTCGCATTGTATATCTTCTTAACCAGGCGTTCGTTCGGCATTCTTTCCACATGTCCGAACCATCGGAGCATTCCCTTTCGCATCTTTACACCAATACTCTCTTTCATACCTACTCGCTCTCTTACGTCGTCGTTACGAATGTGGTCGGTCAGCCTAACTCCATTTATTTATTCAAATCTTGAGAATTATTTATTTTACAATAATATGTACATTTAACACTAAGTTTTAAATTAATATAGTTACAGATAAAATAAAATAAAAATAGAGTAAGGAATAAAAACAAAAGGCGCAATCAGGCATCAGCAAAATTCATCCACATCACTGTTCACCGGTAAAGTACTCAGAAGGCTGGCAGGCAGCATTACCAAGTTAAATGGCAATGCTGACCTAAATTTAAATTTTTAAATGATTCTGTTTTGTTTTCATAGATTTAAGTTTTCACTTTTGTTGGCAGTCCTCATTGTTGCTTCGTGTTTTTTTTTATGCCAGAATATCAAGTATTCTAAAAGAGATGAGAACATTATTGAGTCTAGTTTTATTTACATGCCTTATGTAAGTAAAGACATCCCTTAGTAAAATCAATATCAATGTAAATAAATGTAATGTGATATAAAGTTTCTTTCAAAGAAAAGGGTAAGTCAGTCAATGACATTCACAGACTTTTTACATAGAGATTCGTTCTACCTTATGCCTGATACAGACTACTGGTTTATCCGATGTAATAACGGGGCTGACAACTTTTCGCCTCGAGCTGGTCACTGATGGCCGTAGTGAGGTGCTATATCGATAAAAATTAGATATCGATGGTGATCATATTTTTAATATAAAAATATTGTTACTGATTTTATTGCGTTTGTGTTTGATTTTTAATTACTTTAAGTTTCGAATAAATTGCTGCGTTTTTGGCCACGAGAGGACTAAGTTGTTTCACGTTCTCCAGATTATCATTATTTCACAGGTTTTTATCTGCCTAATATAGTATTCATTATTGTGTAAAAATACTTTTATTCGCTCGCTCTCCCATCTTGTAAATGGAATATTAAATTTAACATCAGCGGCCTAATGGCACACCTACAAATATAGTTTAGTACTAAAGCTTATTTTGTTATCCATTTCTAATGCGCATCGCTCCGATCGATCTTTTTTAATAAACATTCTGTACTAAGGATTTAATCTTTATATCGCAGGGACTTTGCATTGGATTGAATTGAATCCCTTAGCTCAAGTAATCGGTTCTTCAACCGGTCTTCTATCTCTGTAGTCCGAAAATATTTTTATAAAACCTTTATCAACAGCGACCATTCATTGATCTACACATGGCATAGGGCTTTACCCCGTTATATCTAGGCTTTATCATGATTATAGAGAGATAATGCGTCAATTGATTTATTATAGTTCTAGAATACGGCAAGCACGTAATTTTATTAATACCTATGTAACTTAAAAAAATATGAATACTATAATATCTACTATCACAGATTTAATGAAAGCATGATGCAGTCCTTTTAAATCATTCTACAAAGTTAGTCCTGGTTGTATTTTATCCAAATTTTAGCCGACATTTCAATGATATACTTTCGATTGCATGAGTAGCCTCCTGGTTCATACAGCTTTTTGGCTAATATATGAATCCAATATATTATTATGATTAAAACATATTGTGATTTGCATCGATAACTGCATTTAATATGTACTAAACGATAAAAGATAAAAAAAATTGTTAAAAGTTGAGTCAATTGCTGTCTAACGAACAATAATGCTTAAAATTCGTGCTCACTTTCAAGAATTTCACCAGAAAATGAGTAATAGACCTTACAACACCGATTCAAAATTCGAAACCTATATAATTACCCTTTAAGTCACTAGAACTACAAAAAACCTATATACAAATTACATTTCTATATATTATCCAATATTATTAATTTTATTACCCGTCACTAGTTTCGCTTATCGTGAAATATATAACGCGAAATCCCATCTCTATAATATTTTTGTGGCGAAATACATTTTCTTTGTCATCTACGCATTTTATTTTAAATGTTAAAATTATAATATGACTCAATTTTATTTTTAGCTGTTCTTGTTCTTTTATATAGCTAAATTCAATAGGTATATTATTGTATAACAATATCAGACGTATTCAGGAATACATACGTATACATACACGTACGAAATAAAGCAATTGTTAGGAATTTTATTTATTGTCTTAATATTTCTAGGAGGTAGAAGGTAGTAGGAGGTTCTCAATTCGTCTGTATTTTTTTTTATGTTTGTTACCTCATAACTGGGCAAAACGATTTTAATGATTCTTTTTTATTTGAAAGCTGGTGCTTTCCGTGTGGTCCCATTTCAATTTGGTCCAGTTCTGACAATGGCATCCATGAGAAAACCATATAAGTCTAAAAGTAGCATTAAGTATGAGTGCGACAAATGAAATAGTAGCTCAAGCCCCGCTACTGATAGAACAACCTATGTGTGTCTGTAACACTAATAAAAATAAAAACAACGTTTAAAAAAACCGACTTCAAAAACTGAAAAGTACGAAATAACTTAAAATACTATGCTATGTATATAGAAAAAAACTGTTCAGATGGTATAGTGTTAAAGATACAGTGCCAGTATTGTAGTTTTGATTCCGATGTAAGACAACACTGCACGTTCCATAAATATTTTGTACAAAGTCTTAGTATAATTTGTGTCAGGTTAATTAGGTGTTTATAAAGACCCTATAACACAAGAATTATTTTCTTAGTATCGCTGGGTATTGTCTTTTTTTTTAAAGAAAAAGTAAAGAAGAAAAGAATTATGTTTTTCTCCAAAGATAGGTGTGATTGAACAGAGTGTAGTAACAATTTTCTACATCATCGTCATCATAATCACATCAGCTTAAGTACGTCTTACTGCTGATTTGACGCTACCCCCTGGAAGGAAAACTGACATACTATACCACGCTGGTCAGGCGTATTGATATAGGAATTAATGTTGAATTTTATTAATGTTACATCACTTAATACTTGAATAGTGGTAGGACCACGCTGTTGATAGTTTTCTGTCTACAGCCGCGTGCCGGTCCGTCCGGGGTAGTACCACACTCTCGCAGAAGATCGACGTATGAGTAATGGCAATGTGCTATTGCGCTCCGTTCGGTGAGCGATAGAGCCAGAAGCCCAACTACCCAAACCCACCCCGGCAGAATTCCAAATCAACGTATACTAATACAAAACATAATACAATTCAAGTAAAATTACAAGATATGTGAAGGAATGAAAGAAACTTACTATAGTGAGTTGTAATTTTAGAATCTTTTTGTGATAATCTTACACGTATTGTATAGTAAATTTACAAAACGGAATTATAGTATTACTTTCTTGTTATGCGTAAAAACTTCTAACGTTTTTTTTTTTGTAAAAAAATTGCAGAATTTTTTAACAGTGTAAGTTATACCTTTGGTATTGCAAAGATCCATAGGCGGCAGTGACACTTACCATCAGATGTGCTGCTTTCTCGTTTCCCATCATAAGCAAAAAAAAAATCAATGTCTACATATCATGTGCCTTACACTTTTTATACAACATCCATGTACAAAGTTATGAATTATATTTTTACTTCGTCTCCATACGTAAAAATTTCTTGCATTGTTATTAAAAAAAAACCCGAGAATCTTCAATAATCTTTATAAAACTAATATTTTTTTTTCGAACTCAAGACCTCACAATCGCAGTAGTAAATTCACTTATATTATCAGACCATCAAGATAGTTTATCACTATTATAAAATATATAAAAGAAAACACCAAATGAAACCGGTTCTTCGTAGAACAAATCGAAGTAACAATAAACGCAAAATATTCTTAAAAGTACAAGACGTTGACACGAATCCCTACATTTCGCAGGGCATAATTCTCTGCCCCAGCCTCATTCGCTTCCATTATAATAAATATACGTTTTCGTGTATACAATGTGTATATTTCACTTCCTTATCCCCTTTTATTTAGTGATGCGGGGGAATGGGATGTTTTACGAACTTAATACTCCACAGTCTTGATACCTTAATAGCAAGAATCGTAATGTTGGCGTTAGTTTTAGGGGATTTGAATAACATAGCATAGCATATGGCACCTGTGCAAGAAAAGGAAAACTTGAAACAAAACCCTATATCAACCCCTCTGACCAGTGGGGTATAGTAGGTGAATTTCCCTCCCATTATGGAAGAGGCCCGAGCCCAACAGTGGGACATATGTGGGCTGAGATGATGAGATGATCTTTGTAAATTCAAACGTATTTTTTTTTTTTTTTAAAGACACCATTCTGCACTACGCTGCGTGGGATTCGAACTACTAACACTGGTACGAAAGGTATCTTAACTACTACTCCATATGTGCCATATAAAGAAAAAAAATGATGTCCACATTAATTATCTTCTCTTTTTACAGCTCTGTGTGTCACTGTAAAGTAGCCCCCTTCCTGCTTTCTCAATAGGTGGACAACTGGTTAAAGTTGGGTTGTTCTTTATATGCACTTGTAGCAATGTAATAATATCAATTAGTTGTTTTTCCCGTGTGTTGACGGAATAAGAATACAATTCACCACCCCCTATCTTACCCGTGGGTGATCGTAAGAGAGGACTAAGGGATATAAAATGCATATAACATCTATGCGAGAGAAGGCAAACTCGTTACTGCAGTATCAAAAATTATCATAATAAAAAATGAAATATATTCGGCCTTGTAGTTTTTGCGCAGTTCATGAACAAATTAACAGACAGAAAAGAAATGCAAAAATAATCGACTTGTGATCAGCAATGATTCTATCATCGAGGGGATGGCTTTTTTCTAAAATATCTGCCGATTTCTGTTATCTAATTTTTATTTTAAGCTTAGACTTATACAGTTTAGAAACGAAGCCTATAAAGAAATAGAATCGTACAAAATTATCTCGAATTTTGTAAATCAAATATTCGAATGAATCCGAAACCAAATGGCATTTGGCATTTACATTTTGTAGCGGACTTTATAGGTGCCAGTAGGGATGCCAAATCAGACATCCGTTTCCGATGTGTACCTACCGGACTGTGTACCTTGATGCCAGATATTTCCAGAACATTGGCTGGTGTATTTCTCAACACTGATTTTTGAAATTTGTATGCTACCTTTTCTCGATATCGACTTTACTTTGTAATATTCTGTCTGTGTTCTGTTTGTGTATGTTTGATTATTACTGAATATCATCGCTTATTTAACAACATTATGCATATTTATTAATTTCATCCATCCATCAGGGCATCAACTTTTGGGTGACTGGAGCGGGGAATAGTCCGTCACCGGCAGAGAGGCTGACCGCGTGAGGGCGACGCCCCGGCAATTAGTCGGGGCTTCAACGGGAGTTGGTACCCGAAACGATAACCCGCCAGGTTGGCCATGTTAAGGAAGCGGTACCAGTGGCCGCCGCAATAGCGATGGGGAGGGAGAACGGAGGGTTATGGGGTCACGCGCTGCCCTTCTGCGGCCTGGTATGGAACGGGCGGCGTGAATTCAGACCATAGCCTACCAAAGAAAAAGTAAAGGGTATCAACTTCCATTGTTGGATATAGACCAACTATTCCGAATAATAATAATAATAATAATAATTTATTACCAAATAGATTTACAGATAATGAATAAATAAGTATAAACAGTGAGGGCACTTACATATTTTCAATCTTAAATTTAGTTTGCAATCAAGCTAATACACTTTTATTCTTTTTTAAAAACACATAAAGCTTCTTATTTGTGATATATGTAATTACAATAATGCCGTAAGATTGTTTAATTGCTTAAAATTCACGAGATTGAAACTGGTACACTATCCTCCGTACTAGTAAGCACTGTATTACGGTAAAATAGTCCTCCCGGTCCTCGATCAACACTACAATAATAAACAACTCACAAAACGTACTACGGTTAGAATACAATCGATTTTGATACATATTTATTTATCATATTCAATTTCATGTAGGTATTTAAACAATAAAAAGTATGAAGATTCTTAATTATTAAACTAGGTTGTGGGTAATATCATAAACATGTACAGTATACGGAAGGTTCGAAGAGAAAATAAAAATTACAAATATTAATTAAAAAAGATTAAAATTTTAGTATATACATATGTGTGTAATGTGTATGTACTTATTTTCCTATATTTAATTAAATTATTTTCTAGTTGAAAAATAATAATAATAATAAAAAAGTACCTACAATAAAAAGGCAGTTATTTTGTAAGTAGCAACTGGGTACGATATATATAAAATAAGTAGGTGTAATATTTTTTTTTTTGGAAATTGTATGTTAGTGTTGGTGTGTGTGGTTTCGTGTAAGTATGTATGTGCACATATGTGTGTGTATGTCAGTGTGTGTGTTTGTGTGTGGTGTGTGTTTGTGTGTGGTGTGTGTTTGTGTGTGGTGTGTGTTTGTGTGTCAGTGTTACTGTGTATTTCTGTGTATCTTTCTCGTGCGTTTGCGTGTATGAGAGCACGCATGTGTGTTATCCGTGTATATTTTTGATACGCATGTTAATATAAGCTAGCATGTGTGCGTGTATGATTATGTTTGTGCGTGTGTAGTTACATTGTAAGGTTCAATAATTTTTCGGTGTCATCATAGTTTAGAGAGTTGAGAAATTTAAGAAGTGTAGTTTTACAAGCATATTGTGTTAGATCGCGAATATAGACTTGCTTGGAAATTTGATTATATATGAATGGACCTAGAAAATTTATAAAGTTATTAGCAAATGTGGTTTTATACTTGGGTATAGTATACACGATATCTTGTCTACGTCTATTTGTAAAATCAGGTTTATTTTTGTGTTGTAATAAGATAGAACTTTTTATAAATAATTGCCTTACCGAAAGCACTGATAGGTCAAAATATAATAAATAAGTGGAATATCTAAAACTCCTAAAACTTATCACTTTGAGAACCGCACGCTGTGCTCGTTCAAGAGAGAGGAGTGTAGTTTTCGATGTACCTCCCCATGAGGTTATAGCGTAAGTTATAATGGACTGGCACAAGGAAAAATACACTAAAAGAATTAAATTAGGTGGACAAAACTGACGTATAGTTTTGAATATAAATATTAGTTTTCTTACTCTGGAAGTAAGGGTAGAAACATGTTCTTTCCAATTAAAATGTTGGTCAATAGTCACACCAAGGTATCTTATAGAAGTAGTCTTAAAAATTACGTTGCAAGTGCAGTTATCATAAGCAGAACATACGTGAGCTCTTAGATTAATAGAATTAATAGGTGGTTGAGTGTTATTTCTGATACTGAAAGTTATATATTTGGTTTTAGGCATATTTAAAGTTAAGAGGTTTGATTCCAGCCATTTTGATACTAAAGCTAATCCATCATTTGCCACTTTATTAACGCCCTCCCATGTACCGCTACTAAACAAAAGAGCCGTATCATCAGCATATGTTATTATTTGTCCATCTCGAAGCTGTAAATCACACAAGTCATTTATATATACCATGAATAAGGTAGGCCCTAAAACGCTCCCTTGGGGCACACCAAAATACATATTCACAGGCTCACTTACGTAATCATTGATTTTAACACATTGGGTTCTATTTGTCAAATAGTCAGTAAACAGTTTTAAAGGAATACCTCGAATTCCCATATATTCCAGTTTAGTTAGAAGTAGTGGAACCGACACAGTGTCAAACGCCTTTGCCAAATCTAGAAACACGCCTATCACTTTGTTTCCTCTGTCTAAATTATTAACAATTAAAGACGTTAATGTATTTATTGCCTGTTCAGTTGATTTACTTTGTCTGAAGCCAAATTGATTGTTGGAGAGAAGTTCTTGCGATTCAAGGTAATTTTTTAGTCTTAAGTTAATGACCCTCTCGAGCACTTTTGATAGAGTTGGTAACAGTGAAATAGGTCTGTAATTTTCAATGCAACTTTTATCCCCCGTTTTATGAATAGGTACAATAACAGATTTCTTCAAAATTTCGGGAAAAATACCTGCAGATATGCAGTGGTTGCATATTATGGTTATTGGTGGAGCTAGGATATCCACAGCTAATTTTAGTAATAATACAGGGATTTCGTCATGACCAGTAGCACTCGATTGTTTTAAATTAAGTATAATAGTCCTTATTTCATCAACATCGGTTGGTAGAAGAACAAAAGAGTTATTAATTGAGTGAAATTTGGCAAAAGCGTCAGACCCGGCGTCGGATTTCTTCAGTATGTCACTGGCTAAATGGTACCCAACCTTTGAATAGTAGTCGTTTATATGATTAATAGAACGTTGCGGTTCGGTTTTAATTTTTAACAGAATATCAAGATTATCGTGTGACTTTGTTAAACTACATAGATTCTTAATAGTAGCCCATTGCTCCTTAAGATTATTTCTATTATCGTTGATTTTTGATTTCAAATAGTTATTTTTTAATGTTTTTAATAAATTATTGCATGTATTTCGGTATCGTGTGTAAGTTATTTTAATAGTTAGATTATCTGGGTCATTGCGTAACTTTTTATGGAGTCGATCACGATTTCTCATACAACGGAGTAAACCAAGCGTAATCCATGGTTTTAAGATTCGTTTGTTGCGCGTTATTTTACAAATCGTAGTATGTTTATTCATTGTATCGGCAATAGTTTTTATAAATGTATTTGTCATCATATTACAATCATCTACAAATGCACTTAGTACCAATGAAAAGTTGATTTGATTTAAGTCCTTAATGATCGCCAGATAATTAATTTTTTTGAAAGATTTTGCCCTTATGGTTTGATAGTTTACTTTGTCAATTAGAGACAGCATAATAGAAGAGTGATCTGTGACTGTAGAGTGGCATACAATGGTTTTAGATAGATATATACATTTAATAAAACAGTGATCAAGACAATTTTGCTTCCTAGTTGGTAAGTGATGAGACGGTAATAATCCATGTGACGCTAGCATGTTCATATAATTCGAGGCATTAGGACTATTCTCTAATAAATTAATGTTCATATCACCAATAACAACTATATTTTTATATTTTTTTAAATCATTTAAAAGTCTGTCAAGGTCATTTAGGAAATTGTCTAAGTTTTTAAAGGCAGGTGATCTATAAATTGATATTATTGCAATTTCATTATTAATAGTAGATACAAGACAGTTCATTTCTTCATTATTTGATACTGATTCCGTAATATTAGGTGTAAGATATTCACTAACATATATAACAATGCCATCATTTTGATTTTTATTTCTAGACGTAGCAAATACATTATATGAATTCATTTTAGGTAGTGCTATCACTTTAGAGAGCCAACATTCAGTTAGAATAATGAAATCAAAGCGCATGTTTAATCTGGTTAGTAAAACTTGTAAATCATCAAAATTATGGTTCAAACTTCTTATGTTTTGGGTAAAAATTTTGTATGTGTTAGATTCACCGAATATTTCTCTGCAGTGTTCAGGGGTATCCACATCATAAGCATTGCCGACAGTTATACTATCTTCGATATCTTCTAAAAGATATGATACTTTATCCATATTGTTTGTTATAATACAAATATTGAAAATTTATGTCGGCATTCCGATGTAGAGACCCTCGATAACTGCAGAGATACAATGATGATGATCTGTTTGGAAAAACGTTTTGAATACGAGTACTATGTATAGGTTGAAGTAATGTTTTGAGTGAAGGTATGTTTGAGGAATGTATAGTGTTGCTATTTGTGACGTGTGTTAGTTGATGTATGTGTAAAAGAATGTATATTTTAAGTGAAATAGCTGTATCTAAAATTATTGAGTAATAAAATAAAAAGAAACTTATAAATAAAAAAATAGAAAAATTAATTATCACCAATAGTCATTTATCCAAGACTGTTGTACATGTAGTGTCTATAATACCTTTTAATTGCTCTGTAGACTTTATCATTATAGCTGATTGAGATTCCGACTTCCTCAAAAATATCCTACCATTAGATACCCAGCAAAATTTAAAATCATATTTCTTTTTCACTTCTCTGGCTTGGTAATGTAATGCTCTGGCGGTTGGAGTAAGTGCTTCAGAAATATAAACCGGCTGTTTCACACCTGGTATTTTCAGTAACTCGGTGTTGTATTTATCCTTGACATTATTCTTATTATAATGTTTAATAGCATTTATAATTTTGACACGCATTTGAACAGTTTGGTATTCCACGAAAATTATGTGGTTTTCTCTTGATTTCTTTCTAAATACTTGACGAACTTGGCTTGAAGCAGAGTCTATATTTAGGGAGCTATGTAGCTGATCAATAATTTTCATCAAGTTTTCATTATCAGTAATAGGCACGTTTTTTATTTCTACCAAGGTCTCTCGGTGCTTGCGTTGCAATTCTTCCACCTGTTCTTCTAAGCTTTGAATCTTTGTGCAATTTTCATTATTTTTTATAACAAGAGATTCATATTTTCCTCGTAACTCATTATACATGGCGGCAGTCTCATCCAAAGTTTTTTGAAGAAGATGGTTTGAAATAATATGTTCTCCGTTTTGGTCTTTAAGTTCACTTATTATATTATTTAAATGGGCAAATTTCGAATCTTGATCCTCCTTGAGACATTTAAACATTTTTTGAATATCTAGACGAATCTGCGATATCTCATCCGTATCCGGGTGGGTTTTCCTTTTCCTTGACTTAGTGAACTCTATATCATCTATTCTTGATAGTTCTGGTTGTGATCCAAAAGTTGCCTCAGGCGGCGATCGCAACATAGTGCTTCCTATATATTTGCTTATACTGTGACGTGAACTCACTTATTTGTCGCGTGATATTTTACA
The DNA here is from genome assembly GCA_905163515.2 of Lymantria monacha. Classification (NCBI taxonomy): domain Eukaryota; kingdom Metazoa; phylum Arthropoda; class Insecta; order Lepidoptera; family Erebidae; genus Lymantria; species Lymantria monacha. The sequence continues at coordinate 20,025,248 of LR991102.1, read as the reverse complement.
GTATAAAACTAATTTAAACTGTAATATGTCTATATAAAGTCTATAATTGTTGAATTTAATAATTTTAAAATAATATACGAAGCACGACACGTCTGGTATTGATGAGCGAGAACGCAAGAATAGGAATATTTCTGAAAGAAATAAAGAAATATTTTATTGTACGAACTAATTGACATAAACATTGGTACTTATAAGACTATATATAAATAACTTTTCATCACAAAACAACCCCAATTCATTTATAAACAAAAACCTGCACTGACCTTCCGCAGAGTCATAATGATGACGTCATGAAACATGAGCGAATTACACAAATTTCAAGAAAACAAAAAACAACACTTTATAATAATAATTAAACTACCACTCATATATGTATATACACAATTACACATATACACACAAAAAAACAAATAACAATTCAAAAACTAATAATTTGTTTCTCTATTGAAAATTGTCCTCTTTGCAATGAGTTAGTTGCTGAGCAACTAACTCATTGCAAAGAGGACAATTTTTCAGGCGTAAGTGACATTTGTTAGAAAAAAAGGTAATTTATAAAATACATTGATAACCACCGAACATATTTTTACTCAAACGAATATTGTCAGAATCGTGGATACGATAGACACTAAGCAAGAACTCCATTGTACATTGATAACAACGTTTACCATAATTAATATACGTACTTAATTTACGTAATCAATTTAATAGATAAATAGTATGTGATTCTATATTTAACGTGTTTAAAGAGTTAGTTGGCGATCGCAATTGGGGTTATAAATTCCCAGGCAAATACTGTTGATCTTTATCTATAATCTGGCCATATAAGCCATTTTTGAAACGCTCAGGATTAATGACATTGTATTTTTATCCTATCAATATATAAGACATATTAATTACTCTATTTATTTTCAATTAGCAGAACTTATAAATTGATTTGAATATAAATATAATATAAGTTTATTTTTATTTATATTAAGTCATAAATATCTTTCAGTTTTGGCTAATGTTCTGCCATAGATTCATAATATGTATGGAAGGTTTTACTTATTTCAAGAAAGAGAATCTTCAATTTTGCAAATATTTTCGTTTCGTAAAAGACTGGAACTACATCTCAAAATTATTATAACCAAATAAGACTTGAAAGATTTTGTGCAAGTTTCAAATGGGCTCAAACATAAAAGATCTTTCAAATCAGTTCATATAAAGATGCGTGTCTACACCTCTTAAATATATTGGTAAAACGGTCAGTGCAATAATATTTTTCAATACTATATCAATGAATTCGTTTAGAATATGTTTTATAGTGACCAACATACATTTAAATATCATGAAAATATATTTCCAAAGAAATAGACATAATACGTAGATTCCATTGCCTATAAGTCATAGAATAGAAGCGGTTTTATCGATAAAAAAATTATTTACACTTTTTGCCATAGTAAACATTTAAATTAAACTTAATAGTTATACTTAGCAGTATAATTTAGTATTCTAACTTACCTCAGCTCAATAGTACAACTTGGTCCAACGTCAAACTTTAGTAACGAAGGCTAATTTCTTTACAAGAGAGCGGAATCTAATCAGAGTCGCTGAGGCTATGGCTCCAATGCATCAAAAAGATTTATGTTTTTCCAATGGTATTGTTTTATATTTTCTAATTAAAGTCAGTCAGTCAATTAAAGTTAAGCAAGTTAATCTAGTTACTACACAAAAATATTATAATTCTTATGCTTTCCTAAGGGAAAGCCATGTGTGAAATTCATAGTATAGCAGAACAATTTTTCTCCAACATTGCAGTGCTCCTACGTATTAGTGAGACATATAAGAGAATTTCTTTGTGGCAAGGTCACACTGGTGACACATGTCTACAGCAGCAGGCTGGTCTGTCTGGGGTAGTACCACACTCTCGTAACAAATTGACGCCGAGTAGTAGCGATATGCTGCTGTATTTCGTTCGGTGTGCGAGAGAGCCGGATATCCAACTTTCTAGATGGATTCTCATTGTTAGGCAGCGGCTTAGCTGTGCTTTTGGTATTGCAAAAGTCTATGGCATCAGTAACATTTACCATCAGGTGTGCTGCTTGTGCATTTGTCACCAAGAACAATAACGATATAAAAATGTAAAGAAAAAGATAATTAATATGGTATGTTAACGGTACATTTTATGATAGAACATACTTTGTTGACACTAACAACACGCCTCATTTTGTACCAAAACCATCGTATTCGCCGGAATGAAAACGGAATTTCTGCTCGTAGACAGGTTGTCACATAAATTCAATTTCGCACGGCGGCTAAATGAAGACGTCTGGCATTCTTTCAAATTGGTATCGTTGATAGATATTGTTGCTTGCTTCAGAGGAAGTTTCGTGTGTATTCTGAGCCTTTATGATGGAATTGGGTGAGCACGTATAGAATTAAACGTGAATGTGTATGAAGATGGTTGATGATAATTTTGACGTTTCTGTAAAGATTGAAAGAATGAGTAACATCATTTATATAATATGTTAAATTTAATATTACGGTTTCTTATTAATGGAAAAAGGTTATAATTCTCTTCATACACGCTCGCCGGTTTCGGAGACTCTTGACACCACCTTCCTTCAGTACGTGATCAATCTGGTCTAGATAGGTGAGTCTCGGTCTCCCCCGGTACCTACATCCTTCCACTTTCGCAATGTATGAGACATACACATTTCATAACATATATATGTTTAATATATCTTTGCTCTTCGAACCACGATATAATATAAAATTCAAATATTATATGAAAGGTGATGACGGCATTAGATCCTACAAGTGCCACCCGATCATGATTTTAAATTAAATAAAAATTTATTTATGGAATAAAATTAAAATTATGAATTGAATAAGTTGCGGGGATCAGCTATTAAAAAATAAAACACACATATACGTATACATCCATGCATACACGCACACGCGTACGGAAAGGGAGTATTGGTGTAATGATGCGAAAGGGAATGCTCCGATGGTTCGGACATGTGGAAAAAATGCCGAACGAACGTCTGGTTAAGAAGATATACAATGTGAAAATGGAAGGATGTAGGTACCGGGGGAGACCGAGACTAACATACCTAGACCAGATTGGTCACGTACTGAAGGAAGGTGGAGTCAAGAGTCTCTGAAACCGGCGAGCGTGTATGAAGAGAATTATGAATGTTGAGGAAGCGAGTGAAGTATGCAAGGATAGAGTTCTCTGGCACTCTGTTCTCTCTGCCTACCCTGCAAGGGATATGACATGATGACATGTATGTATGTATGTATGTATACGTATGCATCCATGCACACACGCACACGCGTACGCACTAGCACGTGCCTTTTTAATTTGACTGTAAATGGAATTGTTCCATTTGTAGTTAAGGGAATAAGATATTATTATAATAATCCAAATGAGGATATTGGTCCCTAAATTACTGTATTTTAGGGACAGCCAAATATATCATATGTTTAAAATAAAAGCTTTTACATGTTCTTTTAACAAAAATACTATAAAGTTATGACTTCGCTTACGTGTTGTAACCGAAGTCATAACTTGTATTTTTTTTTTACTACCCTGCACTAAGGAAATAATCCTTGTATTGCGGAGGGCTTTACAAACAAGCAAATAACACAGACAAATTACACCCAGACTCAGAACAACACTTTATGCATCGCACGAAGTATTGTTCTGCGTGGGAATCGAATCTGTAGCACTGGTAGGGCAGGTCGGTATCTTAACCACTACGCCATCTGTGCAGTCATATTGTCAATTAAAAGATTATTAGTTTTTCTTTCACTAAATATAATATTTTTTCTTTTACTTATGTTGGCAAACGAGCAAGCAGCACACCTGATGGTAAGTGTTACTGCCGCCCATGGACCTTTGCAATACCAAGGGTATAGCTAGGCTGCTACCTACCAAAACAAACCCCAAATCCATCCAGTTGGGCTTCCGGCTCTCTCGCTCACCGAACGAAGCGCAATAGAACATTGCCATTACTCAAGCGTCATTCTTCTACGAGAGTGTGGTACTACTCCGGACGGACCAGCCCGCGGCTGTAGACACAAAACTGTCAACAGTGTAGTCCTACCACATTTGGAAAGAATGCTTATTCATCATCATTCTCTTACTATTATCGCAATTACTTGGGGTCGATACAATATGTCTATCCGTGTGGTGATGGAGTAAGAATATAATTCACCACCCTGTATCTTACCCGTGGGTGATCGTACGATACGACTAAGGGATATAAAACGCATATAATATCTACGCGCGAGAAAGAAAACTCGAAACAAAGCCCAATACCTACATATCTGACCAGCGTGGTATAGTAGGTCAATTGCCCTTTGTTTATGGAGGAGGCTCGAACCCAACAGTGGGACACATATGAGCCGAGATGATGATGATACAATATGTACTCTTCTGTCACAGTACATATAGTAGAAGCTATTATTATATACGTCAACCCTCGTTTGGAATGTAATTGTTGACTAAACAGCATCAGATGGAGTTGCTCCAGGTCGTTATAAGACTGTTAGTCGTCTTTTACGACATCCACGAGCAAAGTAAGGGTTGGCAGTATTCGTAGCCGCTACTATATAGCCCGAATGAATGAATGAATGCTTGTTATTCCTTAATATTATCATAATGTTAGATATATTTCAGACCCTTCGTAATTCTCGTAATAAAACCTAAAATAGTATATGGGATTTGCGCTATAATATAATCAGTCCTGAGGGAAAAGCAATGATGTCTCGTTTGAGTTGATCAGGCTTTATAGCATTTGTACTAAAAAGGTCTAAAAGTTTAGGGTTATTACATTGTACAATTTTGTTCTGGTATATCATGGTTATTGTAAATTATTTCTGTTTTAGGTCTCTTAGAGGCTTGTACCTTAATAAAGAACTATAAGAATAATATTACATAATGACTTCTAATGTTTACGCGAGTATTACACATTTGAAATAAAACTACTTTTACGGACTCTATCGCGTTTATATTTGATTTTTAATTTCTTGACATTTCGAACACTTCACAGTGATCATAGTCGCAGGAGGCCTAACCACTATACATTGCTCAAAACGACGGGCAATTTAAAAATCAAATACAAACGCGATAAAATTCGTAAAAGTAGTTTTATTTCAAATAATATTATAAAACTGTATTGCGGAATTGTATATTATAAGACTGATTTCTGTGGCAATCTCGTGGAGGGAGCTGTGTTTAACAGTTATTTATATTATTAGTGGTAGGATCACGCTGTTGATAGTTTTCTGTCTACAGCCGCGGGCTGGTCCGTCCGGGGTAGTACCACATTCTCGCAGAAGATCGACGTCTGAGTAACGGCTATGTGCTATTGCGCTGCGTTTAGTGAGCGAGAGACCCGGCAGCCCAACTGGGTGGGTTTGAGGTTTGTATTGGTAGGCAGCGGCTTAATTATACTTTTGGCATTGCAAAGGTCCATGGGTGGCAGTGACACTTACGATCAGGTGTGCTGCTTGCTAGTTTGTCACTATTAGCTATAAAAAAAAAGTGGAATTTGACAGGCTGATGGAGCGAGGGTTTTCAAATCTCTAGATATGACTAGATTTTGTTTAAAATATGGATTTGGTACACCAACTTAACTGATAAGAATATATTAATATTATTTATAAAACAATGCAAATATTTTTTCTATAGTAAAAAGGATTACTTTCCGTGTGGTGACGGAGTTAGAATGCAATTCACCACCCCCTATCTTACCCGTGGGTGATCGTAAGAGACGACTAAGGGATATAAAACGCATATAACATCTATGCGAGAGAAAAAAAATTCGAAACAAAACCCTATACCAACACGTCTGACCAGCGTGGTATAGTAGGTCAATTGCCCTGCCATTATTGAGGAGGTTCAAGCCCAGTAGTGAGACGTGTATGAGCTGAGATGATGATGATGAAAAAGGATTGAGGCTAGTTTTGTTTAAATGTATTTCTTTAACTAAGTGATATTGTTTGAAAAGTTGGATCGTGGTTCGCTATAGTATTAGAAGTTTAGTTACAAAGAATAGCGCTGGTGTCAAATTGGTCCTGTATTGAACCGTACGTTATTCAAATGAGTTGCTTTAGGGTATTATTTCGAGATTTCATTTTTTTTTACGACTGCAGGCTATAAAATACAATTAAGAAACCCAGCAGCAGACATGACTATATCCATTGCTGGCGTCCCTTAGTCATCTTTTATAATCACTCACGGAAAAGGAAATGATAGCGACTACTGTATTCCTACTCCAGCGCCAAACGAATATAGAAGTTCCCCTTTTTTTTTTAATATATAGACAATAACCGCCAATAATCATTGCATTGCGGGGGGACTTTAACATAATTTAACTGGCACAAATTACACCCATACTCAGAATAGCAATTTTTAGAGCACATAAAGTATTCTTCATGTAGTGACGGAGTAAGAATACAATTCACCACCCCTTATCTGAACTGTGGGTGATCATAAGAGACGACTAAGGGATTGCATTTAAAATCTATGAAAGAGAAGGAAAACTCGAAATGAAATCCTATACCAACACATCAGACCAGCGTGGTATAGTAGGTCAATTGCCCTCCTATTATGGAGGATACTCGAGCCCAACAGTGGGATATATATGAGTTAAGATGAAAGTATTGTCCTGCATGGTAATCGAACCCACAGTACAGGCATGATATATCGATATTAACCACAACACCATTTCTGCATTCAAGTGTCAAGTACAATATACCTAAGTGGGTATAATATCCAGCAGAATGTTAATTTCGTGTAATGCAACTGACAAGTCCAGTACACGCTGACAAAGATTTATGCAATTGTTACTAGCTAACGCTTCACATTGTTAATTAATGGGTCCTCACTGTAGAATGCACAGATGCCGCTATGGTTTATATTATCCAAGTTTTATCGTACATTAATTTTGGCAGAATTGTGAAAATATCGTTGGCCGTTCTTTAAATATATTCAATATTTTAGTGTGTGCGATATGGAACGCCTCAGTAAGGGCTGGTAATTGTATTTAGTGGACTGTATAATACGATTAGGTATGGTGGTAGTTGGACAGTGATAGATCCCGCATCTAGACGAGGAGGTGAATAAATCAACCACTTACCTCTAAGCCTTAATGCGCCAATTCCAAGGGGTCAGCTGATAAGCGTGTAGAATCTATTTTCACGTCACAGCACCTTACACCAAACTGCACGGCAGCGTAGTAGATAAAGTCTTGAGCTAACTCAGTTCACGGAACTGACAGAGTCTATAAGTAGATCAAGGAACAACCTGATTACGATGTAATCTACACATGTGTACAGCACGGCTGTTTGTGGCTAACTGGCCGTTGATATTTTCTCAACGTTCAAATAATATTGCTTACCAATGGTAGGTAGGCAACAAAAATATTCGAGGCAGTGGCCAATAAGATTCAACCATCCTCTATTAACTAAATGGCAGGATCCAACATAGTGTATTTATTTATTAAATAGTTTTCTTTCGTGTAATGTTAATGGTTTCTAATGTTCAGTATTACACATTTGAAATAAAACTACTTTTACGGATTCTATCGCGTTTGTATTTGATTTTTAATTTGCCGACGTTTTGAACACTTGGCAGTGATCATGGTCACGGGAGGACTAAGGTGTCTTACGTCCAATATGTCATTGTTATTACAGAAATTTATATCTACCCTATAAGATATTAAATTTTGACCTACATTCTTAATACAAATTCATTGCCAGGACAAAAAGAAAATTATTCTATATATATTTTTTTTTATTGTTAATGATCTATTATGTAATGTTATACAGAGAAAGGGCTAAATTGTAATGAATATGATATGGCTTCTGTTTTTATATTTGCTAAGATTCCGAGAGGAACCTTTGGTTAGGTAGACAGGTGCACGCTGATCAGACGGGTTGGTATAGGTCGTTGGTCATTAGTCCGTGATTCATCTCAGCTCATATATGTCCCACTGTTGGGCTCGAGCCTCCTCCACAATGGGAGGGAAATTGACCTACTATAACACGCTGTTCAGACGTGTTGGTATAGGGTTTTGTTTCTAGTTTTCATTCTCTCGCGTAGATGTTATATGCGTTGTATATTACTTAGTCGTCTCTTACGATCACCCACATGTAAAATAAGGGTGTGGTGAATTGTATTCTTACTCCGTCACCACACGGATAGACTTGTTACATAGTATTAAATATTAAATAATAAAAATATTCTAGGTGATATTCTATTTCGGGCCACCGTAGACAAAGATCGGGTACCGGTGGACCGCTCGCACAGCGAAGAGAGGAGAGTGGCATGGTGGGTCTATGGGGTCACGTGCCGCCTCTTCCGTCACCCCAGACCGACTTGACGGGGCGAGACTACGTCCATAGTCCACCGCAACAAAAAAAAAGTTGATATTCTATTTTATACAAGGCAATCCCGATATTAAATATTATTTTGATTTATAACTCAAAACTTATAATTATAAAAATTTAATATAAAATTGTGTACATATTTTGTAATGCGATAATTATAGTTATATTACGCCTGACTACTTACGTTTCTTAATTCAATTTGTAAAAGACTTTTAAATGTAAGATTTTATTGCCTTTGAAATGAATATTTCACGCGAATAAATAAAATGCAATGTTGTCTCATATAATAATATACACTCGTCTCTGTCATTATTAATATCGTCCTTGCTTTGTTAGTAAAAATGTCTCTTTAAATTTCAAGAAAAGCTTTTCAAATTACTTTTTCACAAATTGGGCAAATATCATATCATAGCTATTTGTATTTTATGAATAAGAAGTAGACATAATGAGACGGTTTTTTCGGCTTCGTCGGTGTAGAATGTCCTTATGTTGAGTTGAACGCAATTTCATATCAACGAGAAACAAATTTTGAGTATAATGTTACGTCTATTTAAAAAAAATAATTGAGAAAGGTTGAACCGATTTGACTATTTATATTTTTAATGTAAAGAATGTTATTAAGGAAAGAAAATAATTCTCACCGGGTTTATGAACATAGCTGATGAGCATAATTTATGACGTTAATGGTAGGATCTCTGTCTACAGCCGCGGGCTGGTCCGTCCGAGGTAGTACCACACTCTCGTAGAAGAACAACGCTTGAGTAATGGCGATGTGCTATTGCGCTTCGTTCGGTAAGCTAGAGAGCCGGAAGCTCAACTGGGGTGGTTTTGGGCTTGTAATGGTAGGAAGCGGCCTAGTATTGGTTATAGCAGAAGTCCTTGGTAGTGGCACTTACCATCAGGTGTGCTGCTTGTTCTTTTGCCACCATAAGTAATAAAAAAAATAATTTGAATGATGAGTATGCTATCAATATGGTAATGAAGCAAAAATATGAAGGTCACTACCCCTTATGAGTTAGTTATGTGACATTATTATTACGGAGTGCAGTGAGAGCTATCCTTGAAGAACACAAGAACAAAGTGTCTTTCCATTTTAAATAGAGACCATAAGAAAAGTGCCAATGGACACATTCTTTGCTTTGTAGTTTTAGCAGATTACATACATACATACATACATATCATCACGCCATATCCCTTGCAGGGTAGGCAGAGAGAACAGAGTGCCAGAGAACTCTATCTCTGCATACTTCACTCGTTTCCTCAACATTCATAATTCTCTTCATACACGCTCGCCGGTTTCGGAGACTCTTGACTCCACCTTCCTTCAGTACATGACCGATCTGGTCTAGGTAGGTTAGTCTCGGTCTCCCTCGGTACCTACATCCTTCCACTTTCGCATTGTATATCTTCTTAACCAGACGTTCGTTCGGCATTCTTTCCACATGTCCGAACCATCGGAGCATTCCCTTTCGCATCTTTACACCAATACTCTCTTTCATACCTACTCGCTCTCTTACGTCGTCGTTACGAATGCGGTCGGTCAGCCTAACTCCACAGATTTTCCGCAGAGATCGCATTTCGACCGCATTAATTTTACTTTCATACTCTTTTCTGCTTAAATTAAGTTATATTTAAATTACTTATGGCTAATAAATCAAGGCTAGATTGTAATTGTTATGAGGTAACCACTCAGTTAAATCATAATGAAAAAAAAAAGAAGAGAAACTAGCCCTTCTCTGGGTATCGTAAAAATAGATTCTTTTAATCCTCATCCTGTCAATCATCATGTGAGCGGATAAAATCAAATAAATTTATTTAATTCTAAATTAATTAACCCTATAGATTTTATAATTTTATTTTAATTTACATTTGTTTGAAATACTAAAAAGACATTAATCATAATACAGATATTAGTACAAATATACCTGTATAAAATTGTTCTATAAATTATTTTCCGTTTAGTTTCGTATTCTCATTATGCATCGTTAGAATAATGTCTTATACTACGCTGATCAGACGTTTTGGTATAGGGTTTTGTTTCGAGTTATCCTTCTCTAGCATTGATGTTATATGCGTTTTATATCCCTTAGTCGTCTCATACGATCACCCACGGGTAAGATAGGGGGTGTTGAATTGTATTCTTACTCCATCACCACACGGAAAAGGTAGAATAATGTATATAATTTAATATCATTGTTAGAAAACAAATAAATATTTTTTAGATATTGTTAAAGATGTTTCTCAAATAGTAAAAGTTTGAAAATTAAAGTTCTGAGATACATCATCATTATCAACATTTGAGCTCACATATGTCTCAAAGCTGGGCTCGAGCGTCCTCCAGATTGGTAGGGAAATTGGCCTGCTAATATCACGATGGTATGACGGGTTGCTATATGGTGTTGTTTCAAGATTTCCTTCTCTTGCACGGCTGTCACAGATCTACTTAGTCATCTTTTACAATATTCACGGGCAATAAAAGGAAATTCACCACCCTCTGTTGCTCTTGCATTGCTCTTGATGAGGAAGTAAGAATCTCTTTCCATAAAGTGACGGAGTAGGAATATAATTCACTTTATTTTATTCCGTCATCATATGGAAAGAAGTTAAAATTATAATCATAGTATTCTTCTTCTGTTACCATGCGTAACTGAGTTCAGATTTGAATGAAACAAAGCCAAATAATTCCAAGCCGTGCTTAAACTATTTAAGATTTAAAGACATTTGAATGATTTAATCATTGACTATATAGATGGTTTTGAAATCCGATACCAATTTTGATATGTTCTACTGACATCCAGAATATATATATGTATATATATATATATATATATATATATATATATATATATATACATATATCCGATCCATAAATAATTATTTTGTGTTTATATGTGATTTGTGTCCATTATGTTTGTGTTCACTGGGTGGTGGTGAAATAAGAATACAGTTATCTTCATTCCTTGCTCTTCTCCATGGGGTCGTAAAAATCAAAAGTAAATTTTTTATTGCTTATGGTAGCAAACGGGCAGATAGCACACCTGATAGTAAGTATCACTGCCGTCCATGGACCTTTGCAACATCAAGGGTATAGCTAGGCCGCCTGCTGCCTATCAATACAAATCCCAAACCTACATCAGTTAGGCTTCCGGCCCTCTCGCTCACCGAACGAAGCGCAATAGCACATTGCCATTACTCAGACATAGATCTTCTGCGAGAGTGTGGTACTAACCCGGACGGACCGGCCCGCGGCTGTACACTGAGTAGTTCACAACGTGGTCCTACCACAATTATGTGTGATGATTTTTCCGATTAAAAGAATGAGCAACAGTCTCGGAGATGTACCCATAACACAATCACCATATCGCCGCTCACTAAGTGCGTCGATTATGGTAATAGTTAATGAATATACAGCTTCTGTGATATTATATGTAAGAAGCTTATGTCCAGCAATATATGAAGAAAGAGTTAATGATGAATTATATGTCTATAGCACTTGAGATTTAAAAAAAAAAAAACAAAAAAAAAAAAGTCTCAGCTGTTCTGCTGTGCTATGTCGGAGGTTCAGATTTTAGACTATACATCAAACTTGATTTCTCAGTATTAGTTGTACTCGTTCTTAATGCGACGCTATCCTGCAGCAGCAAAAGATGTTCACCATAAAGTTGAAACGTGTAGCCGCATAACTTCAACACTTTGTAGGCGATTAACGAAAAATTAAACTGCTTGTATTTAGATTGTCGTCGCCTCTCTCCTCATTTACAGAATACTAATTAAATAAGTTTAGGGGAGGCGCCCCCGAGTCCAAGAGATGTGAAATGAGTAGGAAATGAAGGTGGCATTGTTTTGGTTTCACAGCACTGTACGACACTGAAGATATTTTTTTTTGTGCAAGCAATACACACTTGCTGATACAATGTGATGCTAATTTAAAGGAATTCCTTCAGAATATCTCGATTTGGGAGACTTTTTCGATACCATTTTTATTTTTTATTTTTTATTGGTGGGCTATGGGTGCGTCTCGCCCCGCCGAATCGGTCCGGGGTGACGGAAAGGCGGCGCGTGACCCCATAGACCCACCGTAAAACCTTCTCTCTTTGCCGTGCGAGCGGACTACCGGTACTCGATTTTAACTTCGGTGGCCAGACTTTTTTTTTTTTTTTTTCGATACCATCATCATATGGACTGTAACATCATCATTTGACTGCACAGATGGCGTAGTGGTTAAGATACCGATCTTCCACGCCAGTGCCATGGGTTCGATTCCCATGCGAGACAATACTTTGTGCGATCCACACGGTGCTGCTTTGAGTATGGGTGTAAATGTCTGCGTTAATTATATGTTTGTAAAGTCCCCCGCAATACAAGGATTATTTTCTTAGTGCAGGGTGGTGTCTCCGAATATCAGTCCGGGTCTTGACGTCGCTCCTCGAGCACTTCGAGCCTCGCCTCAGGCAACTGTTTAACGCCTGTCTGACGTCTGGACGGTTCCCTGAGTGCTGGAAGGAGGGGAGGTTGGTTCTCCTGCCAAAGCCGGGACGGCCCCCGGATTTGCCGTCGGCCTACAGGCCCATCGTGCTTCTCGACGATGTGGGTAAGCTGCTGGAGCGTGTCCTCGCTGCCCGCATCGTCCGACACTTGGAGGAGGTGGGGCCCGATCTGTCGGACGCTCAATATGGGTTTAGGAGGGGGCGTTCGACCATCGGGGCCCTGCTACGCCTGAGGCAAACGGCCGCGGAGGCTGTCGCCGGCAAGGGAGTGCTGTTGGCGGTGTCGTTGGACATCGCCAACGCATTCAATAGTCTGCCATTCAGCTGCATCAGGGAGGCGCTCCGGTTCCATGGAGTGCCCCTGTACCTCAGGCGGCTGGTGGCAGACTATTTGGAGGGGCGCAGTATCCTCTGCGCGGGTCCCGCAGGGGACATTGTGCGGACGCCCATGTCGTGCGGTGTTCCACAGGGGTCGGTTCTGGGGCCGACTCTGTGGGACATCGGGTACGACTGGGCGTTGAGAGGGAGTCTCCCCCCCGGGCTGAGCTTGGTGTGCTATGCTGACGACACGCTCGTCACAGCCCGGGGCAGGACACTCGAAGAGGCGGCGAGCCTGGCCACTCTCGGCACCGAGGAGATGGTCAGGCGAATCGAGGCGCTGGGGCTCAGGGTGGCCTTAAATAAGACGGAGGCCCTATTATTCCATGGGCCACGCGTAAGGCTGCCAACCGGCGCCTCGTTAGTCGTCAACTCCATCCAGATCAACATCCAGGCCCATATGAAGTACTTGGGTCTGGTGCTCGACGGGCGATGGTGGTTCCGGGAGCATTTCCGACAGATTGCTCCCCGGCTTGTCGGCGCGGCGTCCGCCCTTTCTCGGCTCATGCCGAATGTGGGCGGACCCAGTTTCGAGGGCCGACGGCTGTATGCGGGGGTCATCCGCTCGATGGCCATGTACGGCGCACCCGTGTGGGCGAGGGCTCTGAACGCCCAGCTCAGGGCGGTTCTGTGGAGGCCACAGAGAGCCATGGCGGTCAGAGCCATTCGCGGGTACCGCACGGTGTCGACAGAGGCGGCGTGCCTATTGGCCGGGACACCCCCGTGGGACCTAGAGGCGGAGATGCTCTCCGACCTCTACCGGCGGGTTACCTCAGTGCGCGAGGAGGGTGGCTCCCCATCGTTGAGCGAGATAGCCACCTGGCGCGAGGACGCCCGCCGAGACGTCATCGCCCGTTGGGTTACGCGGCTGGAGAGGCCTAGACACGGTGTCGTGACCGTCGAGGCCTTTCGGCCCGTATTGATGAAATGGATGGAGCGGCGGCACGGGGTCCTCACCTTCCGACTGGTGCAGGTGTTGACGGGGCACGGGTGCTTCGGGAAATACCTGCACACGGTCGTGTACAGAGAGTGGACTCCGGGCTGCCATCATTGCAGTAGTGGCGAGGACACGGCGCAACATACGCTCGAGGAATGCTCGGGCTGGGACGGGCAGCGCCGTGACCTCGTCGCTATTATCGGTGCCGACCTGGCGCTGCCGGCTGTCGCGAGGGCGATGGTCGACAGCGTCAGGAATTGGGACGCGGTCGCCGCCTTCTGCGAGGCTGTCATCTCGCAGAAGGAGGCGGCGGAACGAGTCAGGGAGGACTCCCGCGACCCGGGCCGCCGCCAGCGGCCGGGGCGGCGCAGGCGCGAATACCTGCGCCTGATGCCGCCCTAACCCAGGCCTCGGGTGATCGGACCGGGGAATTGTCCGGTCACCCGACGCGAGGCCACCGCGTGAGGGCGACGCCCCGACGGCGAAATCTGTCGGGGCGCCGACGAGAGGAACCCGCGAGGGTAAACCGCCGAGCGGACCACCGAAGACAAAGATCGGGTACCGGTGGTCCGCTCGCACGGCGAAGAGAGAGGATTTTACGGTGGGTCTATGGGGTCACGCGCCGCCTTCTCCGTCACCCCGGACCGATTCGGCGGGGCGAGACGCACCCATAGCCTACCAATAAAAAAAAAAAAAAAAAAGGGTGGTGTCTCCGAAAAAAATTGAAATTGAATCATTAAAAGCGTAATAAGTCCTTTCGTAATCATAAACGCTAAAAAGTGATCGAAACGTTAGCAAATTAAAAATCAAATACAAACACCTTAACATCTATAATAAACATAATTTTATTTGATATTATTAAAAGCACTTTTTTACAATCAGTGTGTGTTACCAGCGATGACGTACGGCACTGAAATGCGATGTCTAAAAGTCGGCTGACTTCATAACAAGGTTCAAAGTTGCTCAGCGTGTTATGGATAAGCTATGCTTGCTATTTCTCTACGTGATAAAATCAGGAATACGGCAATCCTTATAAGTATGGTAACGAAATAGCCTAAAGAAATAGTACGTTGAAGGAGCAATGAGCAGGCCACATTACTCGTCGAGCCAACAACCGTTAGGGACTCGAGTAGCAACTCCGTGACGGATGTCAAATCGTGATGAGCATCATTAGGTAAATTAAGAACAGCTCAAAAGTTATAGCCGTTGGATGCTAATGGCGCAGTACCATTCTGCGTAGTATTTTCGTAAAATCTATGTCCAACAGTGGACATATATGGATTGATGGATGGAAAAACCCTTTATTATGGCTGTTACATCCTTACGCGGATTAGTGATTTGCGTAGAGGGCACTCAACCCAAACTTATTCATAGAATCTATTAAACAGATTCCTTTTTCTTTTAGGATATCACTTCCCTGGCAACTCTCGGCATTGAAAACATTGCCAAGCGGATCGAGGTGCTGGTATTTAGGTTGGCCCTTTATTCTCATAAGATCTATGTCCAACAGTGGACATGTATGGGTTGATGGATGGAAAAACCCTTTATTATGGCTGTTACATCATTACGCGGACTAGTGATTTGCGTAGAGGTCACTCAACCCAAACTTATTCATAGAATCTATTAAACAGATTCCTTTTTCTTTTAGGATATCACTTCCCTGGCAACTCTCGGCATTGAAAACATTGCCAAGCGGATCGAGATGCTGGGATTTAGGTTGGCCCTTAATAAGATAGAAGCCTTATTATACCATACCATCACATCTTCACTTTAGTTCCAGATATATATTGAATTGTTTATATGACATATTACAATAGCGTAAAAAGGTGAATTTTGTCATATAAAGTCTCGTGTGTCTTGACGAATGTGTATTGCCAACGTTTCATATTCATTAGGTGGTCGCTTTCCTTAAGTGTGACCTAGTTTGTTGGTCAGGTGTTTCTTAGTTTTACAAGATGCGTAAACTATAATTTGGAGTTACTATTTTAGTAGTTTAAGTTGTGATAGGTGACAATAACCCAGGAATACTAACTTTAAAGTTTGTTGGAAATTTTGTTAAATACACATAAATATAATTTCTCCCGCAACATTAGTACTATACTGCTATGCTTATTGTAACTCACCCCCGCCCTCTTACTTATTGTACAACTGTTCAATTTTGTTTTACGTTTTTGCCATATTGCACAGGAGATTTGTGGAAATAAAATTATTCGACTGCTCCTGTTTTAGTGTTGGGTGGACCCGGGACTGCTTTTTTATTGCTTATATTGCATTTATGGTGGTAAACGAAAAAGCAGCATGCGTGATGGTAAGTGTTACTGCCACTCATGGACCCCGCACTCATGTAGCCCGCCGCCAAAAAATAAAGAGTGTGGTATTTCCTCGGATAGAACGGCCTGTGACTCTAGACAGAAAACTGTTAACAGTATAGCCCTACCACTAAAGACTTCCTAAGGGTCAAACCTCAATGTCATATATGTAGATCATTCTGGATCCTATCTTATAATAGTTATAGTGGTTGAAATAAATCATGGGGTTAAGGCAAAAAAAAAAAATTATATGCGTACGCAAAAATCTCTATTTTCTTATTACACTTTACTTCTATTAATAATTTACCATTATTTTGTTTTAAAATACAGACACAATAAGACTCAATAGATTGAGCCTATATAATCCAATTACGGGCAAGCTTGGCTCTACTATATACAGATTTTCCAAGTTAAACCGGAATAAATAACTCTAAATCGTAATAAATTGTATCAATAGTAAATATTACAATAATTAATAAATGCCACCTCCATCCTTCTTAGATATAACCCACCCATTTAAGGAAGGCATGAATTTCAAGGCAGAGATAACGAAGAATTATCCCTTCTCAAACTCAACAGTTCAACTCTTAAGTAATTAAATCTGCCAGTGTAAACATTCTCACCATTTATACTAAACGTGTATACGTTTTGGATAATTAATTAGGTCCATAATAAGTAAGGGCTTAAATAATTTATTTGTTTCAATAAAACTATGTTTTTTTTTTAAACTATGTTGAGGAAGCGCGTGAAGTATGCAGAGATAGAGTTCTCTGGCACTCTGTTCACTCTGCCTACCCTGCAAGGGATATGGCGTGATGATATGTATGTATGTATGTTTTTTTTTATTAAAACCTGATTATCCTTACTAATATTATAAATGCGAAAGTAACTCTATCTGTCGCTCTTTCACGCCAAAACTACTGAACCGATCTAATTGAAATTAAGTGCACAGATAGTCTAGAGCCTGACAAAGGACATATGCTACTTTTTAATGCAACAAAGGGTTGTACAAGGGATGAAAAGTTGTAAGGAAGTATCGTCATTTTTAAAGGCAGAAGCTTGAAACTTATTTTTAGACTATTGATAAGATATAAATAAATATGACGTTAATACGTTGTTAAAATTTACCCTGAAGGAGTAAAATTAAAATAGGGGATGTAAAATTTTAGGAAAATACTTTTACGCGGGCGAAGCCGCGGTCAGAAGCTAGTTATATATATAAATTATATACATTTTTTCGCCCGTAATCAGGTTTTTATAAATAATCAAGCATATGAAATGCTAAATTTCAGTAATTTGAATAACAGGGTTGTGTCATCGTTTAATACGTAACTGCAAAGTATGAGTATGAAGTCTGTACAATGTGTAAACAATGTCGAGTAGGTGGCACACGTCTCCTTAAAGACGAAAATGTAATACGATGCAAGAATTGAATGTCATACAATAGTTCACGGTGGTGTAAGTGGCAGTACGATTGGAACGGATTTCCGATAGGTATGGATTCGAATCCCACTTGTGACAATCATTTTTCGCTCGTAATCGCGTTTTTATAAATAATCAAGCATATTAAATGCTAAATTTCAGTAATTTGACTATGTTTTTTATTTTTATACTCATCATCATCGTCATCATTCCCCTACTCTTATCCCAATTACTTGGGGTCGATGCAATATATACTCCTTTTCCTACATATTGCAAAAGTTATTGCCAGCAAAAGTTTTATGACCGGCCGCCTGTTTGACGTCAGCCCTTCTTACCCGAGAAAGAGCCCCATGATCTGGAAATATTTCTAGCAGCGATGAAATATATTAATAGCCTGATAGATGGACGAATCTATCCAACTAGAATAATAAATAGATATACATTTTTTATTTTTTTAACTTTCTTTAATTATTGACTTCTACGTCTTTTGTAGTTTTCCATTATGATAATCACGTCTAATTTATTAAATAAAATTAACATTTTGAAATAAAATTATTAGCTTCTTCGGTCACGGGAGGATGAACGTAAAATGTACATAGAATCTGTAAAAATATTATTATTTCGAACGTGAATGAAATACACGTGAAAACATCATAAAATCATTATGGTAATTAAATCGTGTGAAATACTAATTGCACCAGTAGTTGTGGATTAAAAATGTTACGTTTCTTTTATAAATGTACGTTTTGAAATGATATAGATTAAACGTTACATAGAGTTAGATTCGGCAAATAAGATTTTCTTTTTAAATGTATGCAAGGCTAACAAAATAAACGTGTTGACTAAGTGTTTTAAAAGCTTTTGTGTTTACGTCGAATGTACATTTTCATATTCCCTATCACGGATATTAAAAGAGTATTTGAGACATTGGACGTAGATATCGAATTATTTTTAAACGGTTTTATTCAGTATGCCTTCATGTTTTTTTTTTTTCAAATTTAGTAATTGAACATTTACTTTATTTTTGTCGACTAGATAATCTGATAACTGGTATACAATTTTAGTTCTGATCACAATACAATTGTTTATAATCAGTATCATTTTGAATGGCTTATATATGGCTTTCCGTGTGGTGACGGAGTAAGAATACTATTCACCACACCATATCTTACTCATGGGTGATCGTACGAGACGACTAAGGGATATAAGACGCATATAACATCTATGCGAGAGAAGGAAAACTCGAAACAAAACCCTATACCAACACGTCTGACTAGCGTGGTATAGTAGGTTAATTTCCCTCCCATTACGGAGGAGGCCCGAGCCCAACAGTGGGATATTTATGGTCTGTGATGATGATGATAATGATCATTTTAAATTCAAAATGGTCGACACTACAGATAGGTTAAATTTTTCATGCCGGAAAAATATGGGTATCAAATGAGAGCTAAATTAGTAGAATGTAGTAGTACTTCTTAGAAAATTCTAGTGCCGGTGCAAAATGGCAGAGTTCATATTTGTTTTAATCCTTCAAATTACCGAACTTTTAGCATTTAACAGGCCAGGTTATTTATAAAAACTTGTTTACGAGCGAAAAATGAATGACACACAATGATGACTACACGTAGTACTCGAACCCACAGCTATTGGAATACTGTTCCAATCGTCCTACCACTTAGACAAGTGTGAGCTGTCGTATGACATTCAATTTGCGGCTCGTATTACATTTTCGTATTTATAGGAGACGTGTGTCATCTACCCGACAATGTTTACACATTATACAGAGTTTAGTGCTATAACTTTGCAATTAGGATTGTATTAAACGATGACACGATCCTGTTATTCAAATTACTGAAATTTAGCATTTAACATGATTGTTAGGTCTTTTATAAACTTTGTTTTAATTCTCTTAATTTTCGTAATATTAAATGAATACTTTACAGGTGAAACATGATACCTCATGGATCGTAAAGCTTATATACACATACACATATATATCATCACGCCATATCCCTTGCAGGGTAGGCAGAGAGAACAGAGTGCCAGAGAACTCTATCTCTGCATACTTCACTCGCTTCCTCAACATTCATAATTCTTTTCATACACGCTCGCCAGTTTCGGAGATTCTTGACTCCACCTTCCTTCAGTACATGACCGATCTGGTCTAGGTAGGTTAGTCTCGGTCTCCCTCGGTACCTACATCCTTCCACTTTCGCATTGTATATCTTCTTAACCAGGCGTTCGTTCGGCATTCTTTCCACATGTCCGAACCATCGGAGCATTCCCTTTCGCATCTTTACACCAATACTCTCTTTCATAAAGAAAAAAAGCTTATATAATCTACACAATAAAACTGAAATCTAGATATTTAATAAAAATGTAAGCAAAATAAAAATCTGTAAAGAAAATAATTTCCGTGTAGTGACGGAGTGTGAATACAATTCACCACCCCCTATCTTACCCGTGGATGATCGTAAGAGATGACTAAGGAACATAAAATGCATATAGCATCTATGTAAGTGAAGGAAAACTCGAAACAAAACCCTATACCAACACGTCTGACCAACGTGGTATAGTGGGTCAGTTTTCCTTCCATTATGGTGGAGGGTCGAGCCCAACAGCGGGACATATATGAGCTGAGATGATGATGAAAAGCTTATAATTAATTAGGTAGATCCTAGTTACCAGTCAGTATACCTTATTAATTTAGGCCGTTAATTAGACTCCAAGATAAAAAACATCGAAATTTCAATCAATAATGAATGGCTCATATTATTTATTATAAATTAAATTTATATTATATATTTAGTAAGACTTTTTGTTTTCTGGCGGGATATTTCCTTAGACTAGGGACCGTAATTTAATTATTCAATTCGTTCAATCATCCCTTGTGGCGACGGGACAAGAATACAATTGTCGTTACCCTTTACTTGACCGTAGAAGTCGTAAAAATCGGCTAAGGCTCTCACTTAGAGAGTGGGCAGCAACTTGGGAAACTTAATAACACCTATTGCGATCGTAAACCCACCTACCAAATGTGACAATTATGACATTATTCCCCCCTTGTGGGGAGGTCTATATCCAGCAGCGGACGTCTACGGACTGATGGATTGATGGAATGTGTTCAATTTATGGGTGAGTATGTTGACTGGTACGCTAGATGAGCCCCACGTAAAGTTTTGCTGTAGATACAAAATGTAAGAAAAGATGGATTACAAATGACATGATTACAATGATATAGTTTTGTTGTCGTTAAGGACTACACTTAATATTTATAGAAATTATTTATCATCTTCATCATTCAGCCTTTTGCGATATATTACTGAACGTAGGCCTCTCTCATACTTCGTCACAAAGTACAGTCCTCTGCCGCCCGCATTCAGCGACTCGTAGTAACCTACATCAAATCTTTAGTCCATCTGGTAGGGGAGCAACCAACAGTGCGTCGTCTAATATGCAATCACCACTTGACAACCTTTCTTCTCCAACGGTTATCGGTTCCTCGGGTGATGTGGCCCGTCTATGTCACTTCATCATGCTAATTCTTCGTACTATGCCTGTTACACCCATTGTTCTGTGGATTACCATATTACGGATTCTATATCGCAGACAAAATCTCATGCACAGCTCTCTTTATAGTCTTACTCATGTGACCTACATCTAGGGACCACATTTTACTCTAACGTCTAACGTCTCGAGAATGTGAGCAAAACCAAAATAATGATCTTCGAAAGAGATGAAGCCAGAACAAATGTAAGAGTAACAATTGGCAATGATGTACTAGAGCAAGTGGATGAATTTGTATATCGTGGATGTGGATTTAGCCGAGATGGAAGGTACACCACTGATATAGAGCGAAGAATGAATGCGGGAAATAGAGTGAACGGAGCGTTGGGACAACTTCTGGGTAGCCACCACCTCAGCCAGAAGGCACGTGTAGCAAGCAATACATAATGCTTGTCCCAACATTACTGTATGGAAGCGAGAGTTGGGTATGCAGAAAAGAGCATGAAAGTAAAGTTCCATCCATCAGCCCTTAAACGTCCACTGTTAGACATAGGCCTCCCCACGAGAATGCCACTCGTAACGATCTATGCCACCCGCATCCAACAGTTTCCTGCGACCTTTACAAAATGAGCCCGTGGAACAGCGGGACTGCCGGGATTGGAGGCCGCGACTTTATTTGCTTCCATATTTTTTTGGGGGGAATGATGCCATAATCGCCACGCTTGGCAGGCGGATTGACGATCGCGGTAGATGTTATGAAGTTTCCCGGGAGATAGCCGCTGCTCACTCTCCCGGTATGAGCCTTAGCCGGTTTTTACGACTCCCACGGACAAGTAAGGGGTGACGACAATTGTATTCTTTTCCCGTCGCCATACGGGGAAAGTAAAATTAATGCGGTCGAAATGCGATTTCTACGAAAAATCTGTGATGTTAGACTGACCGATCGCATTCGTAACGACGACCTAAGAGAGCGAGTAGGTATGAAAGAGAGTATTGGTGTAAAGATGCGAAAAGGAATGCTCCGATGGTTCGGACATGTGGAAAGAATGCCGAACGAACGTCTAGTTAAGAAGATATACAACACGAAAATGGAAAGATGTACATAGGTACCGGGGGAGACCGAGACTAACCTACCGAGACCAGATTGGTCACGTACTGAAAGAAGGTGGAGTCAAGAGTCTCCGAAGCCGGCGAGCGTGTATGAAGAGAATTATGAATGTTGAGGAAGCGAGTGAAGTATGCAAAGATAGAGTTCTCTGGCACTCTGTTCTCTCTGCCTACCCTGCAAGGGATATGTATATGTATGTATGTATGTCTAACGTCTTACTGAAAAATTACCATGCAACAATATAGCGTAAAGTATAGCGTTAGAACTTAAAACTAACTCTATATATACACTTAGATTATGTTCGGAGCTAGTTAACAGACGGTTTAGATCTTAAAGGTTTCCAAGTTCCGTAGTGTAATCTCCCCATATCCACCCTAAACCGATGCCAGGGGCCAGACCACCCACGCACCGTCTAAATTCAGCTCTGTATCTAAGACGGTCCTAATTATTTAGATGGATGATCTTTCTTTCCAATAAAATTGTTTTTTTTATTTATTAACTATTATTTATTACTTGCGGATGTTTTTAATCTTTTTTACGTATTACACAAAATAAATGTACCTATGGTTAATGAAAACAATTGTTAGTTATAAAAAAAATAGCTCTTCCTACTAGCCTTTTATGAGGTTTAATTTTTGCTTTCCGTAATTTGATTGCAAAAGATTCGTACAGTCAACGTATTTCAAAAAATAATTACAAGAATTAATCAATTCATTTTGCGTGTGGTGACGGAGTAAGAATACATCTCACCACCCCCTTTCTTACCCGTGGGTGATCGTAAAAGACGACTAAGGGACATAAGCATGTAACATCGGTGCAAGAGAAGGAAAACTTAAAATAAAACCCTATACCAACACGTCTGATTAGCGTGCTATAGTAGGTCAATTCCCTTCCCAGTGTGAAGGAGGCTCGAGCCCAGCAGTGGGACTCATACACGATGAGCAGAAATGATGAAT
The DNA here is from genome assembly GCA_905163515.2 of Lymantria monacha. NCBI lineage: Eukaryota > Metazoa > Arthropoda > Insecta > Lepidoptera > Erebidae > Lymantria > Lymantria monacha. The sequence goes on along the minus strand of LR991102.1, from coordinate 20,001,762 downwards.
TAATTCATTTATTTTAAAAAAATTACGTATATAATACTTATGAAAATCATTATAAACCATTCCATTCAAGCATTCATCAGCTCTCTTGATGATTATTTAACTGATTTCTACGACTATCACGAAAAAGTAAGGGGTGATGACACGCTGTTATCATAACCCGTTGTCATGCAGTAAAGATAATCATTCTAAAAATCAATTTACAAATTAGGATACACAACAAATTTTAGTAAATGTAGCATCACAAGCTAATATTTGCTCGACGGTCGTTGCTTGCTGAGCTCTCGAGCGAGCTCTGCCCGCTCATGAACTAGTAAAATATTTACTGATGACTCCAAAATGAGGAATTAAAATTATGTAATGTATTTATTTCACTTTATAGATAGTTATCAGCTAACTCATACATACTTATAAAATTAATGGGAAAATGATTTTGAAGGAATTACTTTGAATTTTCCTCTTTTATAGCTTATGGTGGCAAACAAGCAAGCAACACGCCTGATGGTAAGTGTCACTGTTGCCCCATGGGCAGCCCCATGCCCCAGCGACCTAGTTATACCCTTGGTATTGCAAAGGTGGTCCTGCCACTACTAAAATGCCTATAATATTTATGAAAAGGTAGAGGTTATTTTTTATTGTATTTGCTTTACACGCATGATTTTTTTTTTATATATTCCCTTTTTTCTTTTTTTTTCGTTTAGGCTATGGTATGGTTACATTCTTCCTCTGCTCTTATCCCAAGTTTCGACGTTGGGTTCGACGTAATATATGCTTTTGATAGAAAAGGATTCACATGCACATTCCTATGAGATGTCATATCTACGTTTCCTTTCTTCCCATATTTTGCTTCACGCAATCCATCCATCTTTTCTTTAATCTTCCCTTACCCCTTCAACAGTCATACTTAAAAGTCTTATTACATATCCATACCACGTCAGGCGTTCACTTTTAACTAGTTTCACTTTTAATTAGTGTGGTAGGACCACGCTGTTGACAGTTCTCTGTCTACAGTCGCGGGCTGGTCCGTCCGGGGCAGTACCACAGTCTCGCAGAAGATCGACGTCTAAGTAATGGCAATGTGCTATTGCGCTTCGTTCGGAGAGTGAGAGAGCCGGAAGCCCAATTGGGTGGGTTTGGGCATTGTAATGGTAGGCAGCGGCCTAGCTATAGCCTTAATTATAGCAAAGGTCCATGGGCTGCAGTGACACTTACCATCAGGTGTGATGCTAGCTCGTTTGCCACCATGAGCAATAAAAAAAAAACAAAAAACTTTTCTGTCATTGACTGTTGTTCTTTGTTATATTTTTGTATATCAATTCGAAATATTATTAAACTACAACCCAGCCTAGACACATGCATTCAGTCTTCAGGCTATATAGTAATTATAAAGATGAAAGATACTGTACGTTTTCACTAAAAGCATAGAAAGTACAACCTCAACTGAAGATTTGTACATAACATTAAGAAGTCAACAACGTCGTAAATCTTTAGACTTTCTCCGCAAAATGTACAGAAATTATTTATGAGTGATATTTATTTTTTTCGTTAGGTGATAGATTAAAAATATAATATCAACATCTTTCTATGATGGAATAAGAATACAAATCATCACTCCCTATCTTCATCATGGATGTCGTAAAAGACGACTAAGGGATATAAAATGCAATTATCATCAGTGTAGGAGGCTCGAGCCTAATAGTGAATTGTAAATGAGTTGAAATGATGGTATTACTATTACTTTTATTCCTTGGGTGCAGGGCTGGACCGTGAGTTTAGGGGCCCTAGGCGAATACTACTTAGGGACCCACCCAATTACTCAAAGTATAGGAAAAAAATAAGACAATAAAATATTTGATTTATATTATAATGTGCTTTTCTGCACTTTCCTTTGGCAAATTATTTAAATTATTATCGTTTATTTTTGACTGTAACTTGACTTAGATGGGGGCCCCTTGAACCCACGGGGCTCTAGGCTGAAGCTTTAAGAGCCATATGGTAGATCCGGCCCTGCTTGGGTGTCAAATGTTGTGCTATATAACTAGAAGAGAAGGAAGAGAAGACATGCAAATGAAATGGCAACCGGTCTAGCTAGGCATTGTATAGTCGGATATTTTTTTTTCTGACAAGGAGATTTATAGAATTTATATAATATTCATTATTATATAGATAGATAGAATATATTCATTATTATATATATAGATAGATAGAAATCTAGAGAAGATAGCATTATTATATTGAAAGAATTATAATGAAACCAAATACATAAAAGTTTTCTATATGCGTTTTTTGAGGAGGTCGCTAATACCATTGCCTTAACTTCGCCGTCTCACACGGTATGCTACCCTTTTGGATGGCTACCGCTAAAAATAAAAGTGCACAATGTAAGTGGCAATAAAACACGATATTAAGACCCGGTACAAATTAAAAGTGTGATAGTGTTTGGCTATATTTAGCCTTCTATCTCCTCTCTATGAAGAAGGCTCTTGCTTTTACATTAAAGGGATAATTTTGAAAATCTTGTAGTTTTGCCTTCTGAAAATTTAAAAAAAAAGATAGGATTTACTATTAGTGAGTATTCGATAACATTCCTCAATATTATAGAACATTCTGGTATATTCTAGAATGTTGTGTATATTCAGAAACAGTCTGACATATTCCGTTTAATCAATTCACGTAAGGGTAGATTAGTAGTGTAGTATTGTGAATATACATAAATCCTCCCATTCATCCATCCATTATCCTATCGATGTTCACTACTAGACTTCCCCACAGGTGTAGGATAATGCCATAATTGCTGTTTGGCAAGCGGGTTGGTATTTACTGTTAGTGTTTCAACTTGCCGGGCGGGCCACCGATGACAAAGATCGGGTACTGGTGGCTTGCACGGCGAAAAGAGGTGTTTGCAGGGTCAGTCTATGGGGTTGCGCGCCGCCTCTTCCGTCGCCCCGGACCGATTTGGCGGGGCGCGACCACGTCCATAGCCCACAGCAAAAATTAAAAAAAAAATAGTGTTTCAAGGTTCTCAGAAGAGCTCTACTGGTCTTTTCTTATATACCTACTGCTTAATCTGGATTATCGACACCCACATATTGGTTATTAGCTTTCTTTTTTGTGTTTTTTTTTCCCGGGCTATAGTCTAGACACACGCCGTCCATTCAGTCTGGGGCGACGACAGGGCGGCGGGAGGCCTCCCCATAGCCATTGAGCCGCCACTGATACCGAATCCTTGACGTCCGTGGCAGGATTTTTAAGAAACATTATATTTTAATCCATCAACATACGTTATTATGATTAACCTTTCATCATCATCATCACAGCCCATATATGTCCCACTGTTGGGCTCGGGCCTCCTCCATAATAGGAGGTAAATTAACCTACTATACTGCGCTGGTCAAACGTGTTGGTATAGGGTTTTGTTTCGAGTTTTCCTTCTCTTGCATAGATGTTATATGCGTTTTATATTCCTTAGTTGTCTCTTACGATCACCCACGGGCAAGATAGGGAGTGGTGAATTGTATTCTTACTCTGTCACCACAACTTACTCGTAGCTAATTCAAATAGTAAGATATTATTTGTTATAATGTGTTCAGCGGTTACAGAACAAATATCCTCTACAAATACCCTCTACAAGACATTTTCTATTAAAAGTTAAACAAATTAACCAGTGTTAAAATTCAACGCTATTTATCACAAGTCTCATATACGGGTAATATCGCCACAGTATGAAACTGTCTAACATTATATTTAATTGGTTTCACGAATGCAATTTTCCTTGGCAATTTTTAAAGCAATATTTCATTATTATTTGCTTTATTTTCGTTCAGGACTGCAGGTATAGTTTCTTATTTCTTATAGAGTTGATATAGCTTTGTGGGATAAAAAATAATATGTTGCTTTTTGAAGTGAAAACTTCTTTTGGCGCACCGAACTGTAGGCTGTAAGTGAAGCTGATCCGTCACGCTCTGAGGTGAAAGGCTCGATCGGGTGAACTCGGGACCGCCGAGTGGAACCGATCAAGAGAGATACAGTCAGGTGCTCTTCACTGCTGTGTCGCAGTGTTTACTATATTAAATTTACATGTAATAATTGTTATTATTAATTATTATCAATTATTCAATAGATTTTAATAATTTATTAATTTTATTGATACATAATGATAATTATGTTGACAATCATTTCTTGGTTTACATTGTGAGGTTAGTGTATATAGTTAGTGGTTTATCGTGCTAATATTATATAGTGAAAAAACATTAAAGATTATAAAAAGACAATTATATATTTTTTAAATTTTTTTTCACTATTTTATTTTTATAATTTTTTTTTCACTTCGGCAGTCTTCAAAACTGCTTTTTATTTTTAGTATCAATAGGGTTAATAGATAAGGAAAAGTAAGTTAATAGATAAGGAAGTTAATAGATAAGAAAATAAGTTAATAGATAAGGAAGAATTCATAGTTTTAATAGAATAATAAAGGGTTAATAAAGCCTTCCAATGCAGAAATAAGTTTTAAAATTAATCGGATCCTGAGCGTATTTAAAGATAAGACTAAAATAAAATTAAAATTAGAATCAGAACTTTTGCGAAAACGTGATCTTGTGGAAAGGGACAGCGAGGTACTCAATTCTTCCTGGTACGGCCATAATGAGACTATTTGTGCATAATACGATGCTAAAAGAGGCTGCGATGAAAGGAATTCATGACATAAGTAAACATACGCCTACAGACTCTTCGTTATTATCTACTGTTTTTTTCTTAGCTCTTTTTTCTGAGGACCTGTGTTTTTCTTAGTTCTTTTTTGTATGGATGTATAACATCTATAAAGTATAAAGTTTGAGTCTCGTAAATAGTATGAACAACCGGAGTACCTTTGTACAAATCTGTAATTTAGAGTTGTGCTAAGTACTAACTAGCCTCTTTTTTTCCTATTGTTAAGAATAAGTTATATGAGTAAATATTTTATTTAGCTATTTGTTTTTATTTATCACTTGTTATATATATATATATATATATATATATATATATATATATATATATATATATATATATATATATATATATATATACACTACCGTCCAAAAGTTTGGAAGCAGCAAGGTAAAATCGAATAAAACCAAACTAAGTCATTTAAATTTAAATGTATTGATAAAAAAATAAAGAACAAACAGAAACTAACTTAAACAAAATAAAAAAATAATATACAATGGTAAATTAGATTAAATTTTAGCTTCATCAAAGTGTCCACCTTTCTCCTTTATAATCTTCTCACATATTCTGGGCATTCTATTAATCAATTTTTTAAAATAATCTTTATCTAATTTGTTCCATTCGTTCTCTAATAGCTGCCACAAATGTTCTGAGCTCGTAGGACAACGACTTTTCACCCTCCTGTCAAGTTCATCCCAAACAAGTTCAATGGGAGAAAGATCAGGGGATTGAGATGGCCATTGCATGATGTTTAAAATGTTTTCAGCTTTTTTCTTGTTTAAAAAGTTCTGGCACAATTTAGACGAATGCTTAGGATCATTATCCTGTTGAAAAATGAATCCAGAACCAATGAGACTTAGTCCACTGGGTATGGCAGAATCTTGGAGAATTTTTAAATAGCCTTCCTTGTTTAATTTTCCGGTTATCCTCACAAGATTGCCGGGTTTACTGTTGCCAAAACACCCCCAAACCATGACATTACCACCACCATGTTTGATGGTAGGCACTGTACATGCCTCTGAAGCCCTCTCTTCTTTTGACCGGCGTACAAAGACACGTCTATTGGATCCGAAAATCTGAAATTTTGATTCGTCACTCCAAAGGACATTTTCCCATTGTTCTATAGTCCAGTTTTTATGCGCTTTTGCCCATTCTAGTCTATTTTTCTTATGTCGATTTGTTAGTTTGGGTTTTTTAGCAGCAACACATCCTCTTAATCCCGCAGACAGTAAGCGTCTTTTAACAGTAGTTGTTGAAATGGGTGTTTCTCGCGTATCATTCAGAGCTGCAGTGATCTGTGGTGCAGTTAAGCGTCGATTCCGTTTAGAAAGAACTCTAATGAAGTTGTCCTCTTGATTTGTTGTGGATTTGGGCCTACCAGATCTCTTTCTATCTTCATTTTTCCCCGTTTCTTGTTTTCTAGCAAGGGTATAGTGGACACCTTTACAAGAAATTCCGAGCCTTTCTGCGATTTGACGTTCACTGTATCCTTCCTCGCGTAGAGTGCAAATAGCGCTTCGCTGTTCAAGCGTGATTTGCTTGCGTTTTGCCATTTTCAGAAGAAAAAATACGGTCAAAGTAGTAGCCGATATCTTTCGAATACAGACAATGTTAATATCACAACTTTCACGTGCCAATGCTCAAGTGCGACTGAATAAGGTCTAAAAAAGTTAAAACCAGCAAACATTATCAATAAAACTACACCATTGCATAGGATAAAGTAGCCGACGGATTAAGTCATAAAACACGTGTTTCGTCAATATTAAGGAATTCCATAAAACTTGATGAATGTAGGATAATAATCCTTTTGTGTTTGTGTAGACAGTCGTAAAAGGTTGTAAAACTTAAGATTATTGCTAATTTTTACCGCTATTAGTCGGCATTTATTTGTTTTGTTTGAAAACAGATGTGCTTCCAAACTTTTGGACGGTAGTGTATATATATATATATATATATATATATATATATATATATATATATATATATATATATATATATATATATATATATAAAAACTGTATAATCAGTAAAGAAGAGAGGAAAATGATTTTCTTTCTTTTTTTGTATTTTTCTTGTAAACAACACCCAACATGTCGTAAGGAATAAAACCTTGTCTCTTGGAATACTTATAATTAGTGTTGCCCAAATGTAAGACCAAGATTCTAGAGGCTAGCAGTGCTCCTTTAGACAGCATTTTATTTACGATTCCCTTGGTAAAAAAAAAAGATTGTCAACATTTTGTATTCTTAATACATGGGGCAATAGTTTGATATTATTTTAAACAATCTCATGATAGATAGGTGTGATTACAGCCCCACCCCCATTAAGTGGCATATATCTAATTATTGATAGTTGTACAGTTACTGCCACTACCTGAATGGAATTTCATTAATTTAGTTGGATATTTTATTTATATGTGGAAATTTCATTTCTATCAAAACAAATGCGGTCGAAATGCGATCTCTACGGAAAATCTGTGGAGTTAGGCTGATCGATCGCATTCGTAACGACGACGTAAGAGAGCGAGTTGGTATGAAAGCGAGTATTGGTGTAAAGATGCGAAAGGGAATACTCCGATGGTTCGGACATGTGGAAAGAATACCGAACGAACGTCTGGTTAAGCAGATATACAATGCGAACGTGAAAGGATGTAGGTACCGGGGGAGACCGAGACTAACCTACTTAGACCAGATCGGTCATGTACTGAAGGAAGGTGGAGTCAAGAGTCTCCAAAACCGGCGAGCGTGTATGAAGAGAATTATGAATGTTGAGGAAGCGAGTGAAGTATGCAAGGATAGAGTTCTCTGGCACTCTGTTCTCTCTGCTTACCCTGCAAGGGACATAGCTTGATGGTATGTATGTATATATCAAAACAAATGACTCTATGTTATTCTAACAAAGAGAGTTGCAAGACTTACGAGACTTGCAAGAGTCTTGCATTTGGGAAACACACACATCGTAAAATTAAAATATACAAATAACATTGAGACTTAGAAAAATTCTTAATGCATTGCATAGATCATTGTTTTTTACGTGGGGTTTAAATAGACGCCACTTAGTATGAAAGGTAATACATATAAAATTACGCCATCTGTGCAATCCATATACTTTTATACCGAAAATATTGAGTTTTAAGATTGTAGGTTATTTATAAAAACTTGTTTACGAGCCGAATATGATAGTCGCATGTAGGACTCAAATTCACACCTATTCGAAATCCGTTCCAATTGTGTGGAAACCCACACCTATTCAAACAAACTTCCAATAGATTGAGTTCCACGTGTAACAATTATATTTAGCTTATAAACAAGTTTTTATATTTTGTATATATTTAGTTTTCAACCACCTACCAACTATTAGGATCACGCTGTTGACAGTTCTCTGTCTACAGCCGCAGGACGGTCCGTCCTGGGTAGTACCACACTCTCGCAGAAGATCGACGCCTGAGTAATGGCAATGTGCTATTGCGCTTCGTTTGGTGAGTCAGAGAGCCGGAATCCTAACTGGGGTGGGTTTGGGATTTTGTATTGGTAGGCAGCGGCTTTGCTATACCAAGGCCGTTGTATTACAAAGGTCTATGGGTGGCAGTGACACTTACCATCAGGTGTGCTGTCTGCTCGTTTGCCACCATAAGCAATAAAAAAATAATAATAATAAACATGAAAAATATAAATGAAAGAAAATTATTTGAGAACTAGAGACATGAACAAGGTAACTTTTAATTCTATTAAAGTGCATTTAACAATAGAATTTTCTACGGCAGCGCACTCACAATAGAGAGTATTGTTACACTTTTATTGTGACTTTGTTGCGTATTCATTGTATTTTTCACTTTATTAACGAAATGCTATTTTTATTGCTTCTATTTTTAACAAAAAGTTTAACCTTAATATACATCATCATCATCATCACAGCTCATACATGTTCCACTGTTGGGTTCGGGCCTTCTCCGTAATGGAAGTGAAATTAACCTACTCTACTGCGCTGGTTAGACGTGTTTGTATAGGGTTTTGTTTCAAGATACATGTTATATGCGTTTTATGTTGCGTTAATTATATGTATTTTTTAAGTAACACGCAATATAAGGATTACTTCCTTAGTGCAGGGTTTTTTTTAAATAAAAAATATACTAGATAATAATATAAACCATTAAATATCAATTAATCAATCATTTGCCCTGTGTGGGAATCGAATATGTGACATTTGACACAGTACGCCATATCATCATCATCTTGCTCTTATACTAATTACTTGTAATATGAAAAAAAAACATTTCGTAATATATGTTTAAAGAAATATTACCACTTACATATTTTCTATAAAATTTTCATCACTTATTAGAGGGTTGGAATCACTAAACCGCCCCTTATCAACAAATCTAATCTAAAATCAACACTCACTATGTAATCACCTCAAATATAGCACGATTGTTTTCAAAGGTCGATGAACTTTAATGGTTATGAGTCGTGTACACAGAGTTGCATTTGACGAATTAAGAAAATAATTATGATAATTGATTATTTGTAAACACAAAAGATTTTTTACGATAATATTAAAACGAGTAATAAATAATAAAAAAGTAATAAGTAGTTTTTGTAATAACAAAGTTCTGAAACTAATAAATTGATTTTAAAATTTCATATATTAATAATAAAAAGTTTCCGTCATCGTAGACACTTTAGGCTGTATTTTGCCCTAATAAAAGATGTTATACGAGAAGAAAAGAAAGAAGAATCACGTGTGCGAAGATACATTCTAAATATAAAAAAAAACAGAGTAAAATTTAAAAAAAAATGCAATATTTAGTGTTATACATTACGATGTGTATAGCTGTGTAATACATGCGACTACGAATACTACCAACCCTTACTTTGCTCGTGGATGTCGTAAGAGACGACTAAGAGTATTATAACGACCTTTTTTTTTTTTTTTTTTTGTTTACGCTGTGGAAATGCTTTTGCGCACATCCCCCGCCAGTGACAGACGGGGGGGTGTGTGGGACTCGCCGGCCATGAGATTGACGGCCGGAATACCCACTAAAACCTAACAGCGGTCCCTTCCGCGCTTTTACGGGATGCCGGAGAGATCGTCTATTGACATTCTATCCCCGACACCCCTACGCTTAGCCATCTGGCCACGACCAGTCAGCCGTCAAGGCGGTGGGAGGAGGTGCGCGTAGCGGCGCCTCCCTCTCCCTGGTCGCCGCCGGCGGAGCGAGTTCGCAGACGCGAGTGCTTCGCGTTCTCGCTCCGCGGCCTCCTTTGCAGAGATGACTTCCTCGCAAAAGGAGGCCATCCACGTCCAGTGCCTGTCGCTGTCAAGCATCTTGTTGATGACGGTTGACAACGACAGGTCCGCTCCAATGACCGCCGACAGGTCGCGGCGCTGAGGCCCCCAGGCGGGACATACCTCCAGGGTGTGACGCACGTCATCGATTTGCGCGCCACACTCATGGCATCCAGGGGCCTCTTCACGTCCAATTCGGTGCAGGTACTTACCGAAGACCCCGTGTCCGGTAAGTACCTGCGTCAGCCTGAAGGACAGGTTGCCATGCCTTCGTGTCGTCCAGCGGTGAAAGTGGGGCGCTACCGCCTCAACAGTCCCCCGTCCTGTTACGGGGGACTCTAGTTCCTCCCTCCACCGCTGGACTAGTGCCCTTTGAGCCGCTTCTTTCGCCCTGCTCAGTCCCCTCGTGGTGATGCGTTCACCATTTGCCCGCGCCGCAGCGCAGAACTGGTAGGCTTCCGCCTGAGCCCTAGCCTGAAGTGACCAGGGCGGATCGCCCGCCAACAATGTAGCTGCAGGCCAGGACACCGTACGGTACCCCCGTATTGTCCTCACCGCCATGGCCCTCTGCGCCTTGCGTAGTAAGGCTTTATTGGAGGCGGTGAGTGACTGCGACCAGATCGGGGCACCATACAGCGCCATAGACCGCAAGATACCGGCATAAAGCCGCCGGCAGGACGATCCGGGACCTCCAGTATTATAACGACCTAGGCTAACTACATTTGATGACGTTTAGTCAACAATTACATTCCCAAGGAGGGTTGACGTCTGGCAGGCGGCCGGTCATAAAACTATTGCCAATAACTTTTCCAATATGTATTATGAAAGAGGAGTACATATTGTATCGACTAATAAATATTATAACATATTATTATATTTTTTTAGTTGGTTCCGTGTGGTGATGGATTAAAAATCAATTCACCACTTCCGTATCAAGAAACAAGCCCGTATTAAGAAACCGACCTAAATTTTAAGTACGATCTTAAGTAAGCAGATAGCGTAAAAAAATACGTAAAATTTTACGTCCTTAATATTACATGGATGGATGAATATTATAACATATTATTATATTTTTTTAGTTAATTCCGTGTGGTGATGGATTAAAAATCAATTCACCACTTCTATACTACCTGTGGGTGTCGTAAAAGACGACTAAGGGATAAAACAGACATACTCTATGTAAGAGAATGAAAACTCAAAATTAAAACCCTTTACGAAGCCCTTTGACAAGCCAAGAATAATAGATCAATTTCCTTCCCATTCTCCAGAATGGGCCATCCTAGGATTGACATGTATATGAGCCGGGATGAGGTGATGATCAACACATATCTCTGCCTTCCGTAACAGAACAAGTATTAAAGGAAATGTAATGAAGACAAAAAGAGAGGTAGTTTGAGCAATCGCCTTCACGCTCACTGAATGAAGCGTAGTAGCAATTATTTAGACGGATGTAATTTACGTTGCCCGAAGAATTAGTGCATCGAAATGGCAATAGGCTAGCCATCTCGCTCATTAAACCGAAAACCATTGGGGAAGAAAGGTTCTTGACTATGAATTGGAGTACACAGCGTAGAACGACTCCATATTAAATGGACTGGTAACATTTTAATAGGTGGAAAGAATCGTTAAAAGTAAGTAAGTAAGTATACACGGAACTATCCTGATATTGTCGTGTAGAGACTTAAGCCAATAATGGATATTTATAGCTGACTTTCTGCAATACTTTACTTAACTGGAACGAGCTCGCCTATACAATGTGGAAGTGAACCGCTCCCGAAAATAAAAACAGGTAACCATACTAGTCCTACTTGTAATGATAGTCAAGAAAAAAAAACGATTCGAATGAAAAAAAAATATTTTTCACAACGAATTTACAGTTTTTTTTACATTCCATCGTATTAGGACAGTGCCATGTAACGATAATTCCATAAAAAATACGTAACTATACTCAGATGAGAAAAGACGCAATCTAATCAAAACTCACGATCATATGTTCAAGAGTTCAATGACCACGTGATGAAAAAATTTTTTTTTTCATCCGAATCGAATTTTTCTAGCCTATCATTACGAGTAAGACTAGTAGGGTTACCTGTCTTTGTTTTCGGGAGCGGTCCACTTCCACCCTGTATATGAGGCAAGTAGAAAACTATCAGTGGTTATATCACATCATCAACAACTTGACTAATTTTATTAAACAAAGCATAATTAATTGCAAATCATTTTCGAAATTCTTTATGCTATGATCCGTCTCTGTTAAATTGTTGAACCTCATGCAATGCGTGGCTTTCTCGTGTTTATTGCCACTGTAAATAGAAAAAATATAAATTTAGTTGACTAGCCATATGTTTTGTTTAATAGAATTGATTCATTTATATTTTGTTTATTAATCACCACATATGTTAGCCTTTTTGTAAATCTATGTGCGAGTTCTTAAAGAAGATTATAAGATTAGGACTTGAAACATATCACGACATTAGAAAATATGTATCATTATTATCTTTACCCTGCTTTTATCTCTATCAGTTGGGGTGGAAGTAATATCTATTAATCATTCTCCTACTCTTATCCCAATTACTTGGGGTCGATACAATATGCACTGTTCTTTCATAATAAATATTGTAAAAGTTATTGGCAATCGTTTTATGACCTGCCAGACGTCAACCCTCCTTGGGAATGTAATTGTTGACCAAACGGCATCAGATGGAGTTGGCCCAGGTCGTTAAAAGGCTCTTAGTCGTCTTTTATGACATCCACGAGCAAAGTAAGGGTTGGTAGTATTTGTAGCCGATATCGGGGAGGGTCCGTGGTAGATCTATCGTTCGCCAGCCCTAGTGTTGCTCGCTGGGTGAGCGACTGGAGAGTGGAAGAAGGGGTGGAGACTCTCTCGGACCATCGTTACGTGCGATTTGAGATCTCCGCCCCCAGGGGATCACCAGAGCCCCGGCGCGGCGGAAGGGGTGGACTCCCTAAATGGGCCCTTGACCAATTCAATTATGAAATGGCCCGGGAGTCTGCCATAGTGCAACGCTGGGGCGGGGCAGGACGGCTTCCCACAGATGTGGAAGGGCTTGCAGGCTACATAAGGAGTGCCCTTGAGGCGATTTGTGATGCGGCGATGCCGAGGGCTCGGCAGAGACCGCCGCGTCGTCAAGTATATTGGTGGTCGCCCGAGATTGCCAATCTTCGGGTGGCCTCTAACCGTGTGCGGCGCGCCTACGTCCGATGCCGACAGCGGGCTAACCGGGATATCGTCCTTGAGGGTCAGCTGTGGGCGGAGTATAAGACCAGGAAGAAGGCTCTGCAGCTGACCATCAGCCAGGCGAAGGAGAGGGCCCGTGAGGAGCTACTTGCGGGCCTTGACAGAGATCCGTGGGGGCGCCCATATCAACGGGCGCGGAATAAGCTCCGTGACTGTGGCGCCCCCATCATCGAGTCAATGGATATGGGTCTTCTGTCAGAGCTCATGAGGGAACTGTTCCCATGCTCCGTGGGACACGTTCCCCCCCGAATGGCTCCTCGGTCGGTGGTGGAGGTGGAAACTTCTATCCCACTCATCACCGACCGAGAAATGGAAGTGACCCTCTCCCGACTTCGTGGGAAGCGGAAATCGCCTGGTCCGGACGGCGTTCCGGGGCTTGTGCTCGGCGTCGCCGCTGAATACCTCAAGGGTGAGCTCTGCTTGCTGCGGAAAGAGGGTCATCCAGTAGACTCCTCTTCCGCATACAGACCGCTGGTGCTGCTGGACGAGACGGCCATATTGTTCAAGAAAGTGCTCGCGGACCGTCTCGTCTAGCACCTCGAGGAGGTCGGACCGGGAGTGTCGGAGAAACAATATGGATTCAGGGGCGGCCGATCTACTATTGATGCGCTGGCCGCCCTGAAGTCTTTGGTCACCGACGCGGTGGCCAATAAGGAAGTCCTCCTGGCAGTGTCGCTCGACATAAAGAACGCCTTCAACAGCCTCCCGCATGAGACGCTAAAGGAGGCGCTCCAGTATCATGGGGTGCCTCTGCATCTCCGGAGGCTGTAGGAGGCGTACCTCGAGGGAAGGTACGTGCTCTGGGAGGGGGGCGACGGGCGCATTCATCGCCATCGGGTGGAGTGCGGCGTTCCACAGGGTTCGGTCCTTGGTGCGATCCTGTGGAATGTCGGATTCGACTGGCTCCTACGGGGTCGGCTTCTCCCCGGGATGGGGGTCATCTGCTATGCGGATGATACCCTCGTCACGGTGAGAAGGCCCGACTTCCAGGGGGCTGCCCGATTGGCGGGGGAGGGGAATGCGCTCGTCGTGGGCCGGATCGGTATGTTGGGCCTGAGGGTCTCGGTGGAGAAAACCGAGGCCCTCCTATGTCATGGCCCACGTCGAGGTCCCCCCCGAGGAGCACACATCGGCTTGTCTGGGGTTGCCGTGGCGGTGCGGGCCCAAATGAAATATTTGGGTCTGCACCTTGATTCTAAATGGAATTTCGGGCCACACTTTGCCCAGCTCGCTCCGAGGCTCGTTAAAACAGCTGCGGTGCTAGGTAGGCTTCTGCCAAACACTGGCAGTCCCGGGTCGTCCTACTGGCGTTTATACGCCGGAGTCGTGCAGTCCATGGCGCTTTATGGTGCCCCTATTTGGGCGGACTCCCTCACCACCCGCAACAGGGCTCTTTTGCGACGTCCGCAGAGGGCCATGGCGGTGAGGGTTATTAGGGGCTATTGTACGGTGTCGTGGACTGCGGCAATATTGTTGGCGGGCAATCCGCCTTGGCCACTTGTGGCTGAGGCACTGGCTGAGGCCTACCGGCTCCGCGTCGCGGCGCAAGCCGACGACGAGCAAGACTCCGTAAGGGGACTGGGCAGAACACTGGAAGTGGCCCGAAGGGGAGTCATCCGGCGGTGGAGAGAAGAACTGGAGTCCCCCGTAGCAGGGCGGGGGACTGTGGAGGCGGTTGCGCCGCATCTCCACCGCTGGATTAATAGAAAGCACGGCAGCCTAAGCTTTAGGATGGTGCAGGTGCTTACCAGACACGGGGTCTTCGGTAAGTACCTGCACAGAATTAGAAGAGAAGAGGCCCCAGGATGTCACGAGTGTGGCGCGCTAGTAGACGATGCGCGTCACACTCTGGAGACATGCCCCGCCTGGGGGCCCCAGCGCCACGTCCTGTCGGCGGTCATTGGGGGAGACCTGTCGCTGCCGACTATCATCTCGAAGATGCTTGGCAGCGACAGATGCTGGTCGTCGATGGCCTTCTTCTGTGAAGAGGTCATCTCTAAGAAGGAGGCCGCGGAGCGGGCACGCGAGGCAATCGCGTCCGCAGACTCGCTCCGCCGGCGGCGGCCAGGGAGGAGGAGGCGCCAGTATGCGCACCTCCTTCCGCCGCCTTGAATGGTGACAGGGCGTGGCCAGAAGGCCAAGCGTTGGGGCGTCGGGGACCGAATGTCAGTAGACGATCTCTCCGGCGTCCCGTAAAAGCGCGGAAGGGGCCGCTGTAGTTTTAGTGGATATTCCGGTCGGACTGTTCAGTTGGCCGGTGAGCCCCACACTCCCCCCCGTTTGTCACAGGCGGGGGATAGCGCGTAAATGCGTTTCCACAGCGAGAAAAGAAAAAAAAAAGTTTTTGTAGCCGATACCACACAACTAATAGGAAGTAATATCTATTATATTATTATCTTACATATTGCAAATAGTTATTGACAATAGTTTTATAACCAACCGTCTACCTGACGTTAACTCTCCTTGGAAATGTTATTATTGACCAGTTGTATAACACATTTGGTCAAGGGAGGACTATGAACGCTATAAAGTGTTCAAAACGTCGGGTAATTAAAATACAAACACTATAGAAACCCTAAAAATAGTTTTATTTCATATTTATTACACTCGCGTAAATATCAAATTTCATAAAGTTAGAAAATATATATATATATATATATATAAATATATATATATATATTATATGTATATATATATATATATATATATATATATATATATATATATATATATATATATATATATATATATATATATATATATATATATATATATATTAGTATTATTAATATATTTTTTTAATAGATAAAATGAATAAATAAATATATACATTTGATTCAGAGGTCAAATTAAGAGAACGCGTAACCGTAGAGCATACATGAAGACTGTGATGAGTGTGAATGAAGCCATGGAGGTATGTCAGGATCGTGGTTTGTGACAATCCGTAGTCTCTGCCTACCCCTCTGGGAAACAGGCGTGAGGCTATGTATGTATGTTAACACTTGATGTTAACTGACTGTTTTCTTAAACATTTAACGTTTTCTACAAAATAATATTAAGAGAAAGAAGAACTAACAGAACAAGTAGTATGATAGTGACCAAAAAGTACCCTATCGTTTAAAGAATGAAGATTTATGTCGCAATTGGAGTATAGATATTGAAAGAGCAGTGATAAATATGAGGGAAATTTCGATGATATAAGAATAGAATAAAGTAAATAGAGGGCACGGATGCAAGCTTTGACAAATAATAGAAAAGCAGATTCACACTTTCAAAAGATATATATTGGTCACCTATGTTCAACAAACGAGTTCGATGTGTCGATGGATGGATTGATAATTCTGATCTAACCGTTACCTTCTTGAAAATATCTCAAAAGCAAAATTGTAAGAAAAATGTCGAAAGTAAAAATGATATATAAGTACCTAAAGGTAAAATCGTTATTAATAAATTCAAATGTCTGCAGGTGGAAGCAGCATAATTAAAATAAATTAATTAAGATTTCAGAGCAGCTAGAACAAAATTAAATGTCAAAAGAGTTGGTATGAATCGAAGTGAAGCTAAGGTGAAGCTAAGTAAATTTCGTCTCGCAAATACGAAATAAAATTTTTAGTTGTCTTGTAAATAATTTAAACAAAGTTGCAGTTGTTTGATAATAATTTGTTTGTACTCGTATAATTGAAATCTGCTATGTATTTACTTTTTTTTTATATTGCTTATATTGGCAAATGAGCAAGCAGCACCCCTGGACTTTTGCTATACCAAGGGTATAGCTAGGCCGCTGTCTACCATTACAATCCCCAAACCCACCTAGTTGGGCTTCCGGCTCTCTCGCTCACCGAACGAAGCGCAATAGCACATTGCCATTACTCAGACGTCGATCTTCTGCGAGAGTATGGTACTTCCCCGGACGGATCGGCCCGCTGTTGTAGACAACTGTCAACAGCGTGGTCCTACCACTTTTGTTTTTTTTAGTGGTCGTTTAAATAATTTAAATAAATACGCAGTTGTTTTAATAATAATTTGTTTGTATAATTGAAGTCTATCATGTGTTTACTTTATTTATAATGTAAGGCTTGTTTGCAACATAAATACAAACATACATTAATAACATGTCTCGTTGTTAAGATTGATATTTACTTCAATTAAAGATATGTACATTAAAGGAATGTTATAATTAAATCTACATTCCATATTAGCATACTATATAAAGCCGCAGAGTTTGTTTTTAAAGAATTTAAAGAACAACTACTTAGATTCTAAAAAAAAAAAAAAAAAAAAAAAAAACCTTATTACGTTAGATAGTTTAGTAGGGTATTTCTTCAATATTGAGTTATTTAGTTGATCGCTCTGTACTTTTTAAAAGTTATGTAAAACTTATTTAGGCATCTCTTTTGAAAAAAAAAAAAAAAAAAAAAAAAAATTGTGAATGTCATCAAATATCAGTATTTGAAAAGTCCAGAGCGATCAACTAAATAACTCATTATAGAAGAAATGCCCAGCAGACACTGCCACTGAAGATAAGATCCGAGGTACCGGTGGTTTGCTCGCACGGCGAAAACAGACACTTTGCAGGGTGGATCTATGGGGTCACGCACTGCCTCTTCCGTCGCTCCGAACCGATTTAGCGGAGCGTGACCAACTCTATAAGTCCACCGAAAAAAAAAGGGGCCACACTGTTGATTTATTTATTTATTTAACTGCTCATAACACTTACAGTTTACCAATGCGTGTAGTGTGCCATTACAATTTTAGAATTTAAATCATCTCATGCTCATATATGTACGTCCCACTGTGGGGCTTGAGCCTCCTCCGTGATGGAAGGGAAATTAAACTACTATACCACGCTGGTCAGACGTATTGGTATAGGGTTTTGTTTCAAGTTTACCTCCTCTTGCATGGATGTTGTATATGTTTTATATTCTTTAGTCGTCTCGTACGATCACCTACGGGTAAGATATGGGGTGGTGAATTATATTCTTACTCCGTCACCACTCGGAAAAGAATGAAACTTTGAGCCGCGGGCCGGTCCGTCCGGGGTAGTACTACACTCTTGCAGAAAATCGACGTTTGAGCAGTAGCAGAGTGCTGTTGCATTTCATTTGGTGAGTGAAAGAGTTGTACGCTCAAATTTTTGGGCAGGTTTTGGTTGGTAGACAACGCCCTAGCTATTCCCCTGGTATTGCAAAGGTCTATAGGTAGCAGTAAAACTTACCATCAGATGTACTGCTTGCTTGTTTGCCACCATAACCAATAGAAAAATATTTACTAAATCGAATGTATGTATGTCATAGTGTACCTTAGAAATGTAATAGTGGAAGTGTTAATATACTCTACTAATTTACTCTCTACTTTCAACTCAGGTTCATTGTTTTTTTTATTGCTTATGGTGGCAAATGAGCAGGCAGCATACCTGATGGTAAGTGTCACTGCCGCCCATAGACCTTTGCAATACCAAGGGTAGGCTAGGCCGTTGCATACCAATACAAACCCCAAACCCACTCTAGATGGGCTTCTGGCGCTCTCACTCACCCAACGAAGCGCAATTACCATTACTCGTACGTCGATCTTCTGCGAGAGTGTGGTACTACCCCGGACGGGCTGGGCCGCGGCTGTAGACAGAGAACTCTCCACAGCGTGGTCGTACCACTATAATATTGTTTTGTATAATATCCATATATACAATTATTATTTCTTCGTTGTGGTGAAGAAGTAAGAATAGAGTCCAACACTCCGTTTCTTGCCTTTAGATTTATAGTAAGGAATTATGATACGTAGATAAAAGAAAGAAAACTCATAATAATACACTATATAAAGTCATCTGACCAGCGTGGTCAATAAGCCGATTTCACTCCTAGATGAAGCTGAAGCCCCGCCGTGGAACCAATATAAACTGAGGTGATAATAAAATAATTGTTCCGGAATCATCTCATCATCTCAGCTCATACACCCACAATTGGGCTCAAGCCTTCTCCATAATGGGAGTGATATTGACCTACTATACCATGCTGGTCAGACGTGTTGGTATAGGGTTTCGTTTCGAGGTTTCCTTCTCTCACATAGATGTTACATGCGTTTTATATCCCTTAGTTGTCTCGTACGATCACCCACGGTTGAGCTAAGTGGTGTTGAATTGTATTCTTACTCCACCACATGGACAATAATAATACCGAAATACTATTTACAAAAAAAAAAATAAGTTTTGAAAGTGCTTTAAGCCAACCGCTTGCTAGATTACTTATCTCAGTAATCCGACTTCTTGTTTCATTGTTTTCACTAGAAAACTCGAGCTGAGCATAAACTAAAAACAATGAACTTTAAATACAAGAGCTTTAATCTTAAAAGACTGTCTTGTAATTTTCAGGTAGAGGTAAATGTCTGAACCAACTAATACTAAAGGTTGTTTAATGTTAAGTTTGTGTGCTTATTTCCGTGGAACTTTTATTGCAGTGGGGCTTCAATCCTCTTTTTTTTTGGTTCATATACATTTTAGCATTGGGCACAACTTATATTCATAGTGGAAGGGAAAATGGCTCACATTATTTGGATCAGATTTTAGGCTTTATTCTATTTCGAATTTTACTTTTTTTCATTATTTCAACTCAAATACCTTCCACCGCTGGGCTAGAAAAATTGACCTATGTAATTTGTAAACCAGTACCAATTTGAAAACCAGGTTTTCAAATTTATATGCCAGAGTACAGGCAAGATAAAACAGACTTAAAGTATTTTAGAAAAAAATATACTATTTAAGTTATGTTTTAAGTTTAAAACATGTTCGATTGCTATAAATTAATATACTAAAATTTTCGCTTGTCGCCTGAACCAAGTCACACTTCGCCGCGCATTCAACGAATAGCCTCGTTGAAGCTTTTTATAAAAACTTTATTCTAACTGTACTGTTCAGTAATAATAAAGTTTGTTAATATTTTAGTGAATATTATTAGATAGCGTGTTGATAATTTAATTATTTATACAATACAATCTACATAATTTTAGATATATTAATTACTACATCTTCTTTCTCTTTTTTGGGATAAGATTTAGGGTAATTTTTTAATAGCGGTAGAACCATGCTGTTGACAGTTCTTTGTCTACCGCCGCGGGCCGGCTCGTTCGGGGTTGTACCAAACTCTCGCAGAAGACCGACGTCTGAGTAATGTCAATGTGTTATTACGCTTCGTTCGGTGAGCGAGAGGGCCGTAAGCCCAACTGAGTGGGTTTGGGCATTTCATTGGTAGGCAGCGGCCTAAGCTATACCTTTGATATTGCAAAGGGTCCATGGGCGGCAGTGATACTTACCATCAGGTGTGCTGCTTGCTCGTTTGCCACCATAAGTTTAAAAAAAAAAATAGCGTGTGTTAAGGAATAAAGCCTTATGTAGTGGAAATATATATACAGAGATAGTTAATTTTACGAATTGTAAACAATCTAGACGTAGAATAATCCTTACTAATATTATAAATGCGAAAGTAACTCTGTCTGTCTGTCTGTCTGTCGCTCTTTCACGCCAAAACTACTGAATCGATCTTAATAAAATTTAGTACACAGATATTCTAGAGCTTGATAAAGGACATAGGCTACTTTTTAATGCAAAGAAGGGGTTGTAAAGGTGCGTGAAAAGATGTAAGGAAGTGCCGTCGTTAAAGCTAGAAGCTTGAAACTTATTTTTAGGCTATTGATTAGATATTAATAAATATGACATTAAAATTTTGTAAAAAAATTACCCTTAAGGAGTAAAATAAAAATAGGGGATGAAAAACTTTAAGAAAGTAACCTTTTACGCGGACGAGGCCACAGACAGAAGCTGGTAGTCTATAAATAGCAAAGAGAATTAATTATCTTGCTTATGCTGAGCTGCCGGAGTTCAGTACTCAACAGTACTAGCGTAAACAAATAGAAGATAGAATATAGAACTCTACCATAGATCGACTATACGTCTATTTTATTAGATTTAATCAATTATTTATGAATTTATTCATCATCTTATCATCTCAGCTCATATATGTCTATTGCTGGGCTTGATCCTAATCTACTCTAGAAGGAAAATTAACCTACTACACTACGCGGGTCAGACATGTTGGTGTAGGGTTTTATTTCGGTTCGGTTATATTCCTTCTCTTGCATAGATATTACATATATGCATATATTTTATTTGTCATCACACAATAAAATGAATGATATATGAATTAATTATTAATATTAAATTATTTTTTTTCTTAAATAAATAAATTATTATATTAAAGTAGCAATTTCCCGACGTTTCGAACACTTTACAGTGATCATGGTCACGGGAGGACTATAGCCCCGAACCGTCCTCCCGTGATCATGATCACTGTAGAGTGTTCGAAACGTCGGGAAATTAAAAATCAAATACAAACGTGATAGAATCCGTAAAAGTAGTTTTATTTCAAATGTGTAATACTCGCGTAAACATTAGAAGTCATTATGTTAAACTAGCAAACTCAGTCCGTTAGTTTGTTTGTAGAAGTAGATATATTGCAACAGCAGTTACGTCAAGGGGGATAGCATATAAACCTTCTCCGTGAAAAAATACATATACATACACTTTTTCATATTGATCGGTCAAATAGTTTCTGAGTTTAGCGATGTCATATATACAAATATCCTCTTTTACATATATAGATTAAGTTATGCAATAAACGGCTTCTTTATAATGGAGACATTGAAAGTGATTAATCCAAAATTATATTACAAATAAAATTAGGATAGCCTTATTAGGATTAAGGCTTCGTCATTCATAAACGTTCTCCCAACCCATGTTTTGCACGCCTCAGAAGCGTTGAGGTCTTGCTCTGCTCTCGATATATAAAAATCAAGCACTTTTCAGACCTAAAAATGATTGTATTTTTCTCATATTGCACTTATAGGCTAATATTAACAAACATATGTCAAGAAAAAACATTCGTTTAAACGTATTTGATATTTTTAAATAGCAATTATTTTATTTAAAGTAAGAAAAAAAAATATTTAAAAAAATATTCGAGTACGTCTGGATTAAATATTCTGGATCTGGCACGATTACGACCGTAAAAATTAATGTATCGAATTTTTTCTTTTATTAAAAGCTTCATAATCGCAACGCGCTGTTTCCTTTCGAAACTGGCTTGGTAATTCTTTGGCAATTAATTGTAATTAATAAAAAACTAAACTACTTAGTCATTAGTGTATGTATACTTTATGGACATTGGGTTCGTTTACATTTTGTCGTTCGACCTTCGGACAGGCAAAGGAAAGAAATCCCATACAGCCTATTGTAAACGAACAGCTGTGTTTAGCACTACGTCGAGAATGGCACCAAATTTCAAAAGTATTTTTCTTTCATTTTCATTCATGGCATTGACTAATGGTAGATGATAAATATATAAAAAATATGAGGCGTGCACTTTTGGATTTTCCAAATTATTTTTTACCTTCATTCATACCCAAAAATATTCGAAGTGACTGTAACACCGCCTATATATAACTCGTTCTGAAATAACACGGCGGGCAGACGGCGCGAATAGACTGTATTTGTAAATGAACAAAGTAATCGAGTTTAGCTGACGCGTGATTACCTTTGAATCCTAACTAATTCTAGACTAAAAGCTGAAACAAAGCAAGTTAGATAAATTATCTATTAAAATTAGTTTAAGAGTTTGCTTAATAAATTTACTGTTAGCGTTTTAAGCTGAACAAAAGCCTAATAAAGTTGAGTACTTTATTCAACTAAATTAACTAGTTGAATATGGAGCTTCAGCAGTAAAAACTTTCTAGTATTATTTTTTTACACGGGCAATAATTCGTTCAGAAATTTATAACAGTTATAAAGATATATAATATGAAATAAAATACAAGTTTTTTTTTATCCGCTGACCAGGTTGGAAACTAGAACCGGCATCATGCTAAATAATGTTGCTGTTTATTGCACGCCTCATAAGCGAAGCGTTGAGGTGATGCTCTACTCTCGATATATGAAAATCAAGGACTTTTCAAATTTAAAAATGACTGCATTATTCTCACACTGCATTTATAGGATAATATTATCAAACAATGTCAAAAAAAAAACATTCGTTTAAACGTATTTGATATTTTTAAAAAGCAATTATTTTGTTTAAAGTAAGAAAAAAGTTGATTAAAAAAATATTCGAGGACCTCCTGTTGTCCGTAAGGATCTGGCACTCTCACGACCGTAAAAGTAATGTATCGAAGTTTGCAAAAAGACAGTAAAATAAACCATGATCATATTATAAAAATAAAATGTGTGACTTGTCGAAAAATGTAACCTAGCTTAGCATAAGCTAGACAACACATCATACAGCTTTGATTTTCAGTTGGCAACCCATATGAGTCATTTAAATATACATAGATTAGGTAGGATAAAAATATGTGACTACGATTTAATTAGTGTGTATTTGAATCAAGAGTAAAGTATTAAACTAGTTTTACTAAATAATAAGCAGTATAAATATATAATAATATAGCTACATATAATATATAGCTGTGTGGTAGCGGCTACGAATACTACCAACCCTTATTTTGCTCGTAGATGTCATAAAAGACGACTAAGAGCCTTATAACAACCTGGGCCAACTCTATGTGATGCAGTTTGGTCAACAATTACATACACCAAAGGAGGGTTGACGTCAGGCAGGCGGCCGGTCATAAAACTATTGCCAATGACTTTTACAATGTGTACTATAAAAGAAAAGTACATATTGTATCGACTCCAAGTAATTGGGATAAGAGTAGGAGAATGATATAATATAAATAATAATATATATAATAATAAGATATAAATGAATATAGCTATATACAAAGTAGCCAATAGAAGAAACAAAATAATATTTATATACATACATACATATCATCACGCCATATCCCTTGCAGGGTAGGCAGAGAGAACAGAGTGCCAGAGAACTCTATCTTTGCATACTTCACTCGCTTCCTCAACATTCATAATTCTCTTCATACACGCTCGCCGGTTTCGGAGACTCTTGACTCCACCTTCCTTCAGTACATGACCGATCTGGTCTAGGTAGGTTAGTCTCAGTCTCCCTCGGTACCTACATCCTTCCACTTTCGCATTGTATATCTTCTTAACCAGGCGTTCGTTCGGCAAATTTATAATATTTATATAATAGATAAATTAAAATTAATTAAGAACACAATGTGTGACCATCTGTTATTTTTATATGGGAGTCGCAAAATGGGATGTAGAATGATCAAAAGAAGGGACTTTATAGCACTTGGACACACACCACACCATGGCAAATAAATATCATTAAGTCAACAACAATCTGTCTTCTAAGCGATCATAGTTTTGGGAGAATAATCGAAAGGCTAATCGAGCTGGCTATCGAGGTCAAAGAAACCGGTTTAAATATATAAATAATTTACCTTATTGCCTTCCCATCGCTATTAGATAGCCAATAGCGATGGGGAGGCAATAAGGTAAGTTATGCCGCTGCATGCTGCACTTTCATCAAATCAAATCCTACCACAAAAAGAAAAAAAACAAAAAGGGGCCATGTTTAACAGCGTATGTGGATAGTCGATGCTATACATAATCTTACATTTTGGATATTGCAAATAGTTTTGCCAATTGTTTTATGACTACCCGTCTTTTTTTGGTGGCGGGCTATAGTGAGCATACCCTATTACTTCCTATAGGGGGAACAGAAAGAACGGTGTGCGACCCTATGGTTCCGCCCTTCATCTACCTATCAACTCGGTTATTGGTCCACCCGGCGGTCTACCTTTACAGCTATCCTCTCGAGTAGATGCCGGGTGGTCATGTGCTTCACGTTAGTCCTTCTTAAGAATGTAATTGTTGACTAAAACGTATCAGGTGTAATCGGCCCAGGTCTATAAAAAGTTCATGGTCGTATTTATGACACCCACAAACAATGTAAGAGATAGTAGTATTTGTAGCCGCCCCTGTATAGTATAACAAATAGACTGATGGTTTTATACATGTTAAATAGAATATATGTAAGTCTGTATGTCATTTAAAACATTCAAATTTTTCAAAATAATATAGTCTAAAACCTCTCCCAACTTATTAGCTTTGCCGCAGTTTTATTACTACAAAAACACTTTGCTACAGGAGCTTAAAAGTTTTATTAAGTGATCCAAGAACAATCAAAACTTTTGTATTTCCCTTTGAACTTTTTATCTAACTTCTACAAAACAGAATTAGTTATCTAATCAAGAATTTTATGTCATTTTGTTCCGCTTATCTCAATGTATCCAGGGCTGGTGTGTATAACATTTTTATCATCTTATGTCAACGGTAAAGCCATCTTCGGCGGCAATGAACACTAAACCCATTGCTGTCAGCAATTGAACCATCGAAAATATCATGAAAACAGCGCCTGTGATTTGTTAAGAATATCTATAAAATCCGATTACGAAATGAATGTACGAATGAATGAATGTTAAGAATATCTTTATAGAGAGTGAATGTCAATGTATTAGTCTTATTAAATTACAGAAATAAATTCATAAAAAAAGAAATAAATCAAAATCTTTCCGTATGGTGACGGAGTAATAATACAGTTCACCACCTCAAATTTTACCCGTGGGTGATCGTACGAGACGACTAAGGGATATAAAACGCATATAACATCTATAAAAGAGAAGGAAATCTCGAAACAACACCCTTTTTTTTTTTTTTTTTTTTTTTTTTTTTTTTTTTATTGGTGGGCTATGGGTGCGTCTCGCCCCGCCAAATCGGTCCGGGGTGACGGAGAAGGCGGCGCGTGATCCCATAGACCCACCGTAAAATCCTCTCTCTTCGCCGTGCGAGCGGACCACCGGTACCCGATCTTTGTCTTCGGTGGTATCGAAACAACACCCTACACCAACACGTCCGACCAGCGTGGTGTAGTAGGTCGATTTCCCTACAATTTTGGAGTAGGCTTAAGCCCAACAGTGGGACATATATGAGCTCAAATGATGATGATGAGATGAAATCTAAATTAGTTTCTTCCTTTTTAGTTTCAATAAATGCTAATCGTTAACGTTACTTCTAGAATTATTCACAGGATAAAATGCTTTCAAATAGTGAATTTAGTATTCACACACATCGCTAAATCTGTTTAATATCATCAAAACTAACAAGTTTAAGCATTTAAAAAAATAAAATTTGCTCAGAATAGAAGTGCAATTTTCGTTTCAAATCTTCCGATCGCAGCCGCTTTAAACTCTTACAAAGGATTTGAAAGACAAGTGGAGCATGATGTCAACCACATAAAAGAATGCCAATAAAATAGGTAGGTATATAGAACTTTAGTAGATTTGTATTAGTAGATTAAAAAATACAAATTACAATCGTTTCTGTTCTGCAAATATAGTTGCATTAGTTAGGCGTAATTTCTTATAGCAATGACAGTGTTGTCACAACCCAGATTAGGGCCCTTGTAGAGGTCATCTAGCTAGTATATCTGGCATCGTTGATATTATCCAGTAGACTGCACAGATGGCGTAGTGGTTAAGATACCGACCTTCCGTGCCAGTGCCATGGGTTCGATTCCCACGCAGGACATTACTTTGTGTGATCCACAAAGTGTTGTTCTGAGTCTGGGTGTAATTTGTCTGCGTTAATTGCATGTTTGTAAAGTCCCCCGCAATACAAGCTTTATTTCCTTAGTGCAGGGTGGTGTCTTTTTAAAAAAAAAAAAAAATAGCGAAAAAAAAAAAAAGATCGAAATTTTAAGATTAAGCGTCACTGTGAATAAGATGAAGGTTTTGTAGTGCCATGGATCTTGCAACTACCCACCTATCGTCGTCTCGGTCACTATAGAAAGTGTCTTCTTTAGAAACTGAATAACCGGAGAACTACTCCCCAGCGATGCTGATTTTGGAAGCACTTGCATGATCTTGATCCATGGTTTACCCTATTATTTGGTAATATGCCGGTGGCTGTACGTGGGGCTAGTACGGTCGATAGTTCTGTACAGGTCCTTGGGTTAAGCAACAGCAATGTCTCGGACAGTTATTGTTATGGATCTGTTAGGTCTTCTGAGGTATTGTTTGATGTGAGTGATATCACGGAATGTTCGTGGTAGGCCTCCCTCATATCTGTTGAGTTACAAAGATTTACTTCCTAATTGTATGTAAATATAGAAGTAGATATAGATTATCCGTGTGGTGACAGAGTAAGAATACAGTTCACCACCCTCTACCTTACCCGTGGGTGATCGTAAGAGACGACTAAAGGGAAATAGAATGCATATAACATCTATGCAAGAGAAGGAAATCTTGAAACAAAACCCTATCCCAACACGTCTGACCAGGTGTAGGTCAATTTCCCTCTCATTATGGAGGAGACTCGAACCCAACAGTGATATGTGAAGCTCAGATGAGATGATGAGATGAGATATAGAGGAAGAGTAAAAGAAAAAAAACTGGGTAGGTCCAAAACCCATTTGACCGATGAAGATCAATTTCCCTTCTATTTTTAAGGAGGCTTGAGATAACAATTAAATATATATAAGCTGATCATGATGAATTATGGTCTATTAGCTTTAAAAATATCTTTAATGTTCTTTAGTCAATAGAAAGAACTCTATAGGGCTACCTATAAAATTAAAGTGTTACCTATAAATATAAATATCTTAACGATTCTGTTGCTATGAGATTCTAGGTATTCTAGTGGCTATTGTTAGA
The DNA here is from genome assembly GCA_905163515.2 of Lymantria monacha. Taxonomy (NCBI): domain Eukaryota; kingdom Metazoa; phylum Arthropoda; class Insecta; order Lepidoptera; family Erebidae; genus Lymantria; species Lymantria monacha. The sequence continues at coordinate 19,973,843 of LR991102.1, read as the reverse complement.
ATTCTAATTTATGCAGAATAGTATTACTGCATATTTATCTTATGATACCTAAGCCACCTGCCTCCCACAAGTAAGCAAGTGTGACACATTGCATTCTTCGGGTAAGTAAGGAAACACAGATGTTAAGACAATCGTTTCAATATTTACATAGATAAATAACAAAGTAGAAATATCGTTGTTTGTAAAACTGAATATGAATAGAATCGAATTTTAAAATTCAATTATTATTATTTTCCTTAGTGCAGGGAGGTGTATAAAAAAAAAAAAAAAAAAAAAAAATTTGACCTATAGCGATTGATATTCAAAATAGCGATAGAGTCACTCTTTCAAATGAAACTATCATTTTTTTATGGCTTATGTTGGCATACGAGCAACCAGTACACATGATGGTAAGTGTCACCGCCGCCCATGTACCTTTGCAATACAAAAGGTATAGCTAGGCAGCTGACTACCAATACAAACCCCGAACCGAGGTGGGCTTACGGCTCTCTCGCTCACCGAACGAAGCGCAATAGCACATTGCCATTACTCAGACGTCGAACTTCTGCGAGAGGGTGGACCAGTCCACGGTTATAAACAGAGAACTGTCCACAGCGTGGTCCTACCACAATTAAACTAATTAACTAAATATTAAAAGATTATAATATTTTATATACTATATACGAGAAGGCATTTAACTTACATATCGTTTTGTGAAGGTAAGTGGTCCTTCATCTTAAGTGGTGAAATACACTAGTATTTTCTGTAAAAATATAAATCATGAGGTTACATTTGGATGTAACACTACTAACCAATGTATTTTAGTTATGATTTACAGAATGAAAATGATTGATTGTGGCTTTATTTTTTTTTTCTCAGTTAATATATACATCCCACCATTGATTTGAGTGTAGTGAGCCTTCTCTATAATGATAGAGAAATTAACCAATGAAAAGGTCGCACACGACCTTTTCATCACCCCGATTGGATTGGGCGTTGTGACCCTATCATAGCCTGTACTCAAAAAAAGCCTTTTGTTATGACTACTACATAAAAATAAGCAGTCGTCACTACATGGGTAGCTTAGCTAATTGATTGGATGTAACCCAAATAGATTTTAGATATATGTTTGGATTACATACATGTTATGTCACTCACTAAATCCCTGAATGGTTGAATGAATTTTACATTCAATAAGCTTGCTTATTCGCTAATCTCACCGCCGCTTTATGCGTCTGGACTTTCATGACGTTGTATTTGCTTAAAGGTAAAGAATATGCTAATATAATGACTGCACAGATGGCGTGGCGGTTAATATACGGACGTTTCATGCCGAATTTCACGTAGGAAAATATTTTGAGTGATTAAAAAATTGTTTGTTCCGGATTTGGGTTATTTCTTTAGTGATGGGTGACTTATCAAAGTAGAAATGGAAATCATCACCCCTTTTCTTGTTCATGTTTGTCCTAAAAACGACTAAAGGGTACATACGTTGATAACATCTGTGCAAGAGACGGTAATATCAAAATAAAAACCTATACCAATGCATCTCACTAGCGTGATTATACTAGGTCAATGACCCTCTCGTTATGAAGGAGGCCGAAGCCATGCATTGGAACATATATGAGTTAAGATGATGATGATATTATGCTATCTTGAGCCTAATTAGTTATTTAATATTGCTTTTTTATAGTCTCTAGAACCTCAAATTTAGTGATAATTATCCCCACTCTTATGCCAATTACTTAGGGTCGACACAATATGTCCTTTTCTTCCATAGAGTCCTATCAGATATCATCACTGCGTTCATTTCCTTTCAATGCATGTCATGCTTCACGCAATCCATCCATCTACTCTTCGCTCTTTCCCTTTAGCTTTCAACACTTACACTTAAAACTTTTCTCACAACATTACTTTCATCCCGTTTCGTTACTGGCGCCATATAGATTCGTGTATCACAGCAAAATTTATAAGCAATCTTAAAAAAATTGTAGTAAATTGAAAACTAAATATATTGTACAATAATAAGATCAAAAACTTATTAAACTAATATTCTTTATTTATTAAACTAATATTATATTTATTTCATAAAGTTAATAAGACTTGCATCTATGTCTATCTAGTGTAATTGAAATAAAACTATTTTTACGAGGACAATTCTCCCGTGACCATGAACGCTGTATAGTGTTCGAAACGTCGGGAATTTCAAAATCGAATACAAACGCGATAGAATCCGTAAAAATAGTTTTATTCCTAATATGTATCTGCCAGTTATAATATGTTGCTTAAAGGGTAATTTTGTACTCAATATGTACGTGCGAAATCTATTTCCATCAACTGAAGCTAAAATAGTATGGCAACTTTATACCCTAGAGGCGTCATTACTCAATCTACTACAGTTACACCACTATCTCAGCCGTTGATGTTTGTATTTTAAAAATAGCACGTATTTCGTCAGAATACATTTGTAATCCTTGACGGAATTAATGTTATTTTTAGTCTACATAAGCTTAATTGCTAGACTACGTCACCGGTAAGTTAGTTTCGTAGATTATATAACTAGTTATTACGCTTGTCCTCAAGTAAGTTAGAGGGTGATGAATTGTATTTTTACTCCTACACCACACGGTAAAAGAGGAGAAGAGATAGGAGAGACTGCTACTCATTGCTCTGATTATTCCTCAGCTAGGCGAGACAAGTTGTACGACATTTACGACAAAATCACCATGTTTTTCGATAGCAAAAACTACTGAACATAAGCATAGCTCTCCAGAAGGTTAGTCCGGTGTTAATATTCTTTTAATATTCTATTCTATATTAAATTTCGTAATTAACTAAATAAATATCTAAAACTAAATTAATCACTCTTGGACTCATTAGGCGAAGTGAATTTTAAAAATATTTTATTATTAAATAATTTCGAGATACGTGATTTACAGCCATTTCTTGCATCACCTGAACAAAACTTAAATTATTTAATATATAAATAAATATTTTTATAATGAAAAATATATATTAAAATACGTACTACCCACTAAATTTAAAACACATCTATACACACACTTTTACGCTAGATTATATCTATCATTTAATCATCATTATCCTACTCTTATCCCAATTACTTGGGGTCGATACAATATGTACTCTTCTTGCATAGTACATATTGTAAAAGTTATTGGCAATAGTTTTATGACCGGCCACCTGCCAAACGTCAACCCTCCCTGGGAATGTAATTGTTAACCAAACGGCATCAGATGGAGTTGGCCCAGGTCGTTATAAGGCTCTTAGTCGTCTTTTACGACATCCACTAGCAAAGCAAGGGTTGGTAGTATTCGAAGCCGTTACCACAGAGCTGATCTACGCTAGATATAAAATATTGAGACTATATGCGAATTTAAGTTTGCCTGTTTGTTACGCTTTCATTCAATTTATTACATTTAAGCCTCGTTTCATTACGATAACTAAATTGTAAGCCAATCAAAATGAAACGAGGTTATAATTCTGTTTAATCCCTTATTTAACCTTTTGACTTTTAATCTACGCAATACTACAAAATTGTATTCATGAGTTGATTATACACGTATGAGATACTCATTAAAAGAACATTCGACTTTTAATGAGTTTTAATAGTGGGAGGGCCACGCTGTTGACAGTTTTCTGTCTACAGCTGTGTGCCGGTCCGTCCGGGGTAGTACCACACTCTCCCAGAAGATCAACGTCTGAGTAATGGCAATGTGTTATTGCGCTTCGTTCGGCGAGTGAGAGAGCCGGAAGCCCAACTGGGTGGGTTTGGAGATTTTATTGGTAGGCAGCGACCTAAGCTATAGCCCTTGGCAAAGGTCCATAGGCGGCAGTAACACTTACTATCTGGCGTGCTGCTTGCTCGTTTGCCACCATAAGCAATAAAAAAAACTTATCACGGCAAAGACGTCACCATCATCATTATTCAGCGTTTCACCATCCACTCTTGGACTTAGACTACCCCCGCGAATGAAGTGTTAAAGTGCCGCAATCGTCACACTTGGAAGATGAATTGATGGTTGTAATAAGATATTATATGTTCCAAGAGAGCTGATAGTCACTCGCTTTGTGAGACTCCAGGCCAATTCTTTCGACTCCCACGTGAAAATGACAACATTTGTATTTTTTTTCCAGTCGCAACATGAAAGTAAGTCCGAAATAAAAATACTTTGTATAAAGTCTAACTAGTGCTGGCTTTTAGAGTATAATAAGATTTTGGAATTATTTTAAATCATTATCATTTCAGCTCATATACGACTCGTATGTCCAGTGCTGGGCCTCTTCCATAAATGGAGAGATTGACCTACTATACCACGCTGGTCGGACTTGTTGATATAGGGTTTTATTTCGAGTGTTCCTTCCCTTACATAGATGTTATATACGTTTTATATCCTTTAGTCGTCTCTTACGATCATCCACGGGTAAGATAGGGGGTGGTGAATTGTATTCTTACTCCATCATCACACGGAAAATTATTTTAAACATCATACCAAAATATCAACTTGATAATCGTTCGAGATAAGAGTTCGTCTACAACTCTTGAATGAATTAGCAGAATCATCATGACTTATATAATTTTACGTAATTATATATACATACATACAAGTACATATCATCACGCCATATCCCTTGCAGGGTAGGCAGAGAGAACAGAGTGCTAGAGAACTCTATCCTTGCATACTTCACTCGCTTCTTCAACATTCATAATTCTCTTCATACACGCTCGCCGGTTTCGGAGACTCTTGACTCCACCTTTCTTCATTACGTAACCAATCTGGTCTAGGTAAGTTAGTCTCGGTCTCCCCCGGTAGTAGGTACCGGCCTTATTGGTAGGTACTGGTATCCTTCCACTCACACACACTCACACTAATTATGTATATGTAGTATATATATATATATATATATATATACATACATATCATTACGCCATATCCCTTGCAGGGTAGGCAGAGAGAACAGAGTGTCAGAGAGTCCTTCAGTACATGACCGATCTGGTCTAGGTAGGTTAGTCTCGGTCTCCCCCGGTACCTACATCCTTCCACTTTCGCATTGTATATCTTCTTAACCAGACCTTCGTTCGGCATTCTTTCTATATATATATATATATATATATATATATATATATATATATGCGTATATATTTATTTTTGATATGTAGTATATATTCTTGTATGTATCCATGTTTGTTTGTAATGTGAATTATTAAAAGTTTGTAACATATAGTGTACAAACGCTCCCTCGTTTATTGTCTAACATTAAGTTAATACCTCGGAACATACCTTACATTCTACCATTTCTGCTACCCGTTTGGTTGACTGGTAGAGAATGCCTCTGCCATTAAGTCCGCCATTGTAATCGTTGTATGAAGTGTAATAAATAAAACAAATAATCAAGAAAGTTCTAAAATACGTTTTTCATTAAAATATTCACAAAAAAACAGTCGTATTCAAATAAATAAAATAATTTAAAAAAATTAACAGTTTTAACTCTCGTCTAAGTAGATGAAAATCGTGTTTCTCTACATTCAGTGAACACACTTCCGTGTTAATCTGCTCGCTTCGTTACTCGTGTGAATATTAATGCATTGGAGTTTAGAGGATAAAATACCTAATATTACACGTAACGGGGAGTGTTGTTAATCAAAAACAAATCTAGACGGACTTCATATACGCTTATAGGATACTGGTTTATATAGTCTTTAAATTTTACGAAGCAGAAATAATTTCAAAACTTGAAAACAAGATTTCTAAATTTTCGATAAAAGCACTATCTTACCTTTGCTAGGCTTATGATATACAGCCTCTGAAGACAAAGGTCGGGTACCAGTAGCCCGCTCGCACGGCGAAGAGAGGTGCTTGCAGGGTGGGTCTATGGGGTCGTGCGCCGCCTCTTCTATCGCCCCGGACCGATTTCGCGCAGCGTGGCCTCTCCATAGCCCACCGCAATAAAAAAGGCTTGTGATATACAAGACAAGACGTATATGTAATTCACAGCCATCTTATCAACGATTAATTTATAATTTTAAAGACGTCACACAAAAAAATTAAATACATAATAATTATGATGCTGTGAAATTAATAATATTTCAGCATTTTTTTTTTTATTTATTAATCTGTATTTATTTATTCAACTTCGTGTTGGAATATTGTATGTGATTTTGATGTAATTAAAATCATCGCATTGAATTAAAACATTGCACGCGTATTAAGGATCGTTGACGATACAATAATTTATTTTATTCTTAATTTAGATCACCAGGATAACATGAGAATAATATTTTGATAGTAACTTCGAGTATTAAAAAATAAGAAAATTTATTAGAGATTAAAAAAAAATCTCAAAATTATTTATAGTTTCAAGAAATAATTAAAAAAGATGTGACCTTGTTTCTCTCTATATTTTTGTACTGACCTTTATTTTATAACAATTAATATATATTTTTTTAATTTTATTTTAAAAGAAACATTATAATTTACTTTTTAGTTCTGATTATTATTATAGCGTGTTATTTTGTTCTAGGTTCTGGATCGTGGGCTGAGCTCTGTGTCTCCCATGAATCTTCAGACGCTGAGCCGTCAGAGCCCCACAGTTCGCCCTCTTCACTGTCGTATTAAACTAAATAACACGCTATAACAATAATCAGAACTAAAAAGTAAATTATAATGTTTCTTTTAAAATAAAATTAAAAAAATATATATTAATTGTTATAAAATAAAGGACAGTACAAAAATATAGAAAGAAACAAGGTCACATCTTTTTTAATTATTTCTTGAAACTATAAATAATTTTGAGATTTTTTTTAATCTCTAATAAATTTTCTTATTTTTTATAAAACTCTTAGTCGTCTTTTACGACATCCACGAGCAAAGTAAGGGTTGGTAGTATTCGTAGCCGCCACCACACACGATCCTAACTAATATATTCTTTATAATAAATATAAATATCATTTTGCTATGCATATTATACAGTTAATCATTACAAAACTGTACATACATGTCGCAGACACAGAAAGTTTTAGCTTTTATCTACAAAGATGTACTGGCATGTACACGTAGAAATATTTATTTGACAAAATTTACAGTATAAGCCAAGTTGCCTGCATAATTTGTTATATGTAAATATATTTTGAAACCATTATAATGGATAATCACCCATACCTTTATCCCAATTACTTGGTGTCGATACATAACAATATCAGATATCAGCTCTGCGTTCACTCATTTTCTATCTTTGTCATAATTCACACAATCCATATTTTTTGGGCCACTATTGCCCCTAATTCCGTCTGGTGACGGAGTAAGAATACAATTCACCAGCCCCTATCTTATCCGTGGGTGATCGTAAGAGACGACTAAGGGATATAAATTGCATATAACATCTATGCAAAAGAATGAAAACTCGAAACTAAACCATATGCCAACACGTCTGACCAGCGTGGTATAGTAGATTAATTTCCCTCCAGTTATGGAGGAAGCTCGAGCCCAACAGTGGGACATATTTGAGCTGAGATGATGATGATTGTCCCTAAAAGCCTCTACCTCCACACAACTTGCCTCACTAAATTTTTCAGCCCGTCTCATCATATGTCCATACCAAATACATCTACATCCCATAAATATATTTCAAAACCATCAATTACCATTTAAGAGATCGTTAGCAAATGGTTTTTTCTTATTTATTCATTCCCAGAAGAGTCGTAAAATATATTTTTGGAGGTTATATGTGAAAGACGAGAAAATCGAGTAATGATGCCACATGGGTATTACTTGATATATACAAGTATACTAATATCTTGCCACAAGACAGTACATATTATATAAATAGTATTTTTTTTATTTAACAGATGCGTGTCATGCATAGAAGATACAAACTTTTTTAATAACGGAAGCATTTTAATTATTGTTCGACGATTTTAGTAGAGCATATGTTGTGTTTATCATTTATTTATTTACATATAATTATGAAAGTGAGAAGAATGTATATAATACTTAGCTCAAATTCACGAGAATGATAGCATAGAACTTTGCCATACCAGGGGTAGAGCTAGGCCACTGCCGACCAATGAAAACCCCAAACCCACCTAGAAAGTTCGGCAGCTGGCTCTCTAGCTCACCGAACGTAGTACTGTTGTACATTACCGGTGCTTAGACATCGATTTTCTACGGAATTGTGCTACTACTCCGGACGTACTGGCCTGCGGTTGTTGATAGAAAACTGTCTACAGCGTGATCCTGCCACTATGAGATAACTTAAGGAGCTTAGGAAGAAATTTAACTAAAGTTGTTGAATATTATGGGCTCGCCTGTCTTTGTTTTCGGGAGTGGTCCACTTCTACCCTGTGTATATATATATATATATATATATATATATGTATATATGTATGTGTGTATGTATTGGTTATGTAGGTCCCTGATCATGTCAGGGGAACCGTATGCCGTATGTATTTGCGATATATTTATTCTTAACACGTAATACCGCAAGTATATAGTTATATAGTTTTAGTAAGTTAGTTTATGTTTTAATAGGTTTTTGATGAGTGGGTGGACAGTTAGCCGTGTGGGACTCTCACCTTTCTGCCTTAATCAACATGAATCATTTGTATTTCTAGAGCATTAATATTTTAGGCACTTTGTGAGGTATACTGATACAAATGTCAAAATATTTCCTAAAACTTATATTACAACCTCTCGAATTTTTGTAGTATATAAAAGTTTCAAGACGGATTCTGCTGCGTTAGTATTTGATTTTTAATTTCACGACGTTTCGAACACTTAACAGCGTTCAAACGCGATAGCATCTGTAAAAAAATGTTTAATTTTAAATATGGAATACAAGCGTAAATATCATTATACAAAAGTTTCAGTTTTTGGATACTTTATCTTTAATCTGTTATTTTTTAAATAGACTGTACTGAATAATAAACTCATATTTTTTTTAAATGACACCACCCTTTTTTTTTTTTTTTTTTTTTTTTGGTGGGCCATGGACGTCGCACTCCGCCAAATCGGTTCGGGGTGACGGAAGAGGCGGCGCGCAACCCCATTGACCCACCCTGCAAGCACCTCTTCTTCCTCTTCTTCGCCGTGCGAGCGGGCCACCGGTACCCGATCTTTGTCTTCGGTGGCCCGCTCGGCGGTGTGCCCTCTCGAGCTCCTCTCCTGTCGACGCCCCGACAGATTTCGCCGTCGAGGCGTCGTCCTCACGCGGTGGCCTCGCGTCGGGTGACCGGACAATTCCCCGGTCCGATCACCCGAAGCCTCGGTTAGGGCGGCATCAGGCGCAGATATTCGCGCCTGCGCCGCCCCGGCCGCGGGCGGCGGCCCGGGTCACGGGAATCCTCCCGGGCCCGTTCCGCCGCCTCCTTCTGCGAGATGACAGCCTCGCAGAAGGCGGTGACCGCGTCACCACCACCTACCCACCACCACCATCATGACACCACCCTGCACGAAGGAGATAATCTTTGTATCGCAGGGGACCTTACAAACATGCAATTAATGCAGACAAATTACACCCAGACTCAGAACAATACTTTGTGGAGCGCACAGAGTATTGTCCCACATGGGAATCGAAACCAAGGCACTGGCACGGAAGGTTGGTATCTTAACCATTGCGCCATCTGAGCAGTTAAATTGTTAAATTAACAGACACAAACTATACCCAGACTTGTGGACTGGAATTTGTGGATAACATAGAAATGTCTAGCATTGGAATGAAACCTGAAGACGCTCGGCAAGAGATGTCACCTGTGTGTAATCCGTCTAACTTAAATTAAATCATTCATCGATGAATTATATTTTCTCTTCATATCAGTTCATACATATCCGCCTCTTGGGATCGAGCCTCCTCAATAATGGGAGGGAAATTAACCTACTACCACGCCCTTTTTTTGGCGACGGACTATGGTGTGGTCACGTCCCGCTAATCCGTGCGGGGCGACAGAAGAAGCGGCGCATGACCCCATAGACCCGCCCTACATGTAACTTCCCACGCCGTGCAAGCGGGCCACCAAAACGGTCTTTGTCTTCGGTGGCCCGCCCGGTGGTTTACCCTCGCGGGTATCCTCTCGAGTCCTGGCCTCGCATCGGGGCGACCAGACTAATCTCCGGTCCGGTTGCATTACTATACCACGCTGCTAGGACGTGTTGGTATAGGATTTTATTTCAAATTTGTCCTTCTCCAGCTTCGATATTATACGCGTTTTATATCCCTTAGTCTCTTGCGATCACTCATGGGATGGTGAATTGTATTCTTTCTCCGTCACCACATACAAAATATATTCAGAACATATATTCACTCCATATCTCTAAGTAAATGATTAGAAAGCAATACCTTTAGCTGTGTTCAAAACTTAACAAACCATATCTCAACTAACCGAGCGTTATCAATAGATATGGGGAGTCTAAATAATTTATGCCTTGCCTCTAATAGCAGTACATAACGTAAAGCTTAAATTATGTTAAGTGGAGCTTAGTGAAGCGGGAGTATCACTAAATTTGCGTTTATTGATTAGTGATTATATATTGAATATCAATTTAGTTATGTGTGAACTTTAGATAATTAAGGACTATATACACCAGTTGATATGTATATAAAATAATAATTCTTATATTTGCTATATCGATTATTCAATTATAAAATTAGTTATTTTAAAAAATAAATAAAATCTGCTATTTGTGAGGTTTAAGTTATTATTATAATTCTTTTTTTATTCATTATGATGGCAAACGAGCAAACAGCACACCTGATGGTAAGTGTCACTGCTCATCATCATCATCATCTCAGCTCGTATATATCCCACTATTGGGCTCGTGCCTTCTCCATAATGGGAGAGAAATTGACCTACTATGCCACGCTGGTCAAACGTGTTGGTATAGGGTTTTGTAACGAGTTTCTCTTCTCTTGCTTGCTCTCTCTTGATATGGGGTGGTGAATTGTATTCTTACTCTGTCACCACACGGAAAACTGTCACCTATAGACCTTTGCAATACCAAGGGTATAGCTAGGCCGCTGCCTACCAATACAAACCCCAAACCAACACCAGTTGGGCTCCCGGCTCTTTCGCTCACCTAACGAACTGCAATAGCACATTGCCATTACTCAGACGTCAATCTTCTGCGAGAGTGTGGTACTACCCCGGACGGACCGGCCCGCGGCTGTAGACAGAGAACTGTCCGCAGCGTGGTCCTACTACTATTAAATTCACATTTCAGCCCATATATGTCCTTTCGATTGTCGATATAAGTTACGATTGTCAATTGTAGCTTATATTTAAGTAATAACTGGTTCTTCATAAAATTTGTATCATATTTGCTCAACGAGCGTCTACAATCTCAACAAGCTGTCTAAAAAAATTGACTGAAATATACTACATACTAAATTTCACAGAAATCGTTGAAGCCGTTTCCGAGATTCTAAATGTTCAGAAACATATAAAGATTGCGAGTTTAAAGAATATTAGATTTCTGTAGTTCAAAAAGGATTTATAATTAACTGTCTAGATAAACAACACGGGTAAAGGTAGAAAATATATTCAAATAACAAATATTTCCCTATATTATAATACATTTTAACCAGATTTTAAGTATAGCTTAAACAGTAAAAGAAAATTGAAATGTGTTTAGAAATTTTATCACAACAAATGAACATGGATTTGAAATAAATAATTATGTTCCACATATTATTTATCCTTTCTTAGGTAATATTAGATATAAAACCTCAAAGTACAGACTTCTTTGGCCTGTTTATTTTTCTGGTAGGCTAGGTTTTGAATCCACCTCTTTTAACAGGTATTAGAGAAACATTAGCTTCGTGTTTATTTACTTTTATTAATTCACCTTGACTTAAAATATTAATATATATATATATATATATATATATATATATATATATATATATATATATATATATATATATATATATATATATATATATATATATATATATATATATATATATATATATATATATATATATATATATATATATATATATATATATATATATATGTATATATATATTTCGAATCTCGGCAACGGCACCAACAATTTTCTTGAAATTTAGGGGGTTTCGGGGACGTCTAATCGATCTAGCTAAGTTTCATTTGCAGAAAATATTGTTTCGTCAATATATTCAGGCAATGAAAAATATAATTTTGCGTTGGCTGACAACTATTAAAATATGAAGGCAAATTTTGACGCTGTCATTAAGAAACCTTAATCGAGCAGATTAATCGAGGCCAGTTCAGATCCTAATTCTCTTTTTTATAACTTTTTAATTTTTTATTATTATTTAATTAATTATTTTTATTATTTAAATTACTGAAATTTAGCATTTAATATGCTTAATTTCATTTCGTAATCGGATTTTATAAATATTTTTATTATATTTAATTATATCTTAAAAATACACTAAAAACAAAATACCGAGCGAAAGCTCGGTCATCCAGATATTATAAATTAATGGTATATATTCTATATATTCGTAATATATATTCGTGGTATATATTCGTAATATATAGTCTTCTTTTTTAAATATTCCAATATATTTTTTTATTTTGATATTTAAAATATACTAACGTGAAATTAACTTGTTAATCCTAATTGAAAAAGTTCAAAGATATACTCCACGTTACAAATATTTAACCACGAGGCTGCCTTTGCAGAAGTGTGTCAGCTTAGAGAATCACCTCTCAGTTACGTTTAGTCGCCTTCTTCTGCGACACGACTGCCTCGCAGAAAACTTTGGCCAATCTCCAGTTCCTAATGCTGTCTAGTATTGTTTTAGCAATGATCGGCAGCGTTAAGTCCACGACCAATGTTAGCGATCCCTAGTCAGGAACACCAATGTCGCCTGTGCCTATTCCGACCGTTTACGGAGTGAGTAACTAAGTCACTATCTGCTAAAGATCAAGACATAATGGTATTAAATTTTACAACAGTTATTAAGTCAATAGTTTTAATATTAACCAACCTACTGAGACCTTCCATACCCATGGTCAGATTATATCAGTAGTGTAAAGTGAAAAATATAAAAGACCAGAAGATTTGATAGAAACATCAAACTAACAAATTATATTTATCACTCAATTTTATATTTCGAATTTGTATATTTCCAGTTTAACTTCTTTTGAAATCATTCATTATTCTCCTGCTCTTATCCCAAATACTTGGGGTAGACACAATATATAATCCATCGTACGTATTGCAAAAAGTTATTGGCTTTAAGTTTTATGACCGGCTGCCTGCCTGAAGACAACACTCCTTGGGAATGTAATTGTTGACCAAACGGCATCAGGTGGAAATAGCCCAGGTCTATATAAAGCTCTTAGTCGTGTTTTACGACATCCACAAGCAAAGTAAGGGTTGGCCACCGAAGTTAAAAATCGGGTCCCGGTGACCCGCTCGCACGGCGAAGAGAGAGGAGTTTTTACGGTGGGTTTATGGGGTCACGCGCCGCCTTCTCCGTCACCCCGGACCGATTTGGCGGGGCGAGACTAATTCATAGTCCACCAAAAAAAAAAAAAAAAAAAAAAAAACCATAGTAAGGGTTGGTAGTATTAACTAAGCAGCTACCACACAGCAATTTCTTTTTTAAATGGTGATGATATTTAAGACTTTATGTAGTTTTTTACAATACTCGTGGTTAAGGGAAGATTAGTAGTAAGTAGTATTTTTATGGCGTTTTTTTTTACAGTGAAACTTAAATGTAATTTAAACATCTATTATATTTTGGCTGGCAGATAACAATTATTGATATCGTGTCATCATATAGAACATTTTAGGCATTACCTAAATGTAAGTGACATTAGTGAAAATATAATTTCCGTGTGGTGACGGCGTAAGAATACAATTCACCACTCCCTATCTTGCCCGTGGATGATCGAAAAGCCGACTAAGGGATAAAAATGCATATAATATCTATGCAAGAGAAGAAAAACTCTAACCAAAACCTTATACCAACACATCTGACCAGCGTGCTATAGTAGGTCAATTTCCCTCCCGTTATGGAGGAAGCTCGAGCCCAACGATGGAATAATGAGCTGAGATGAGATGAGATGATGGTGAAAAGAATCATTAGTATTATATCTACATCAGGAAGTACTCAGTATGCTTTACTTCGCAAGATAAGAACGGCAACCGAACCTTGAACGGCAACCGAACCTTAAGACAGTATATTCAATCAAATTCAATCTCAAAATATAACGATTGGCGCGGCAATAATTCAATTACGGGAAACTCGAGTTACGCGATTCTCATATGGAACATATTCTATTTATATATATGAACTAAAGAATGTAAAAATATATTCTTGCATTAACTTAAGCCTCGCCATAGTCCTTCTAACCATCGTAGATCATTGAAAAGCGATGCGGCTTTATACTTGCGTCTGACACTGCTCTAGTTGAAGTTAGGGGTGGACAGGCCGAGGATTAGTCCACTATCCGCTAAGAGCACGACCACGTGAAGTCTACACTCTGGCTGTACTGTTTGTTTACGGGGTGTCGATGGGAACAGTGCCCGTAAGGGTAACCTACCGGTTTGACCACCGAGATCAAGGAATCGATAGCAGTGGTTAATTCAATCTCGACGGGGAGACCATTCAGTACGTTAAGGGGTCGCGTAGCGCCCTTCCCCTTCCCCTTTCGTCACTCCGGGCAGATTATGTGAACTGCATCCAAACCATCATCATCACAGCCCATATATGTCCTACTGTTGGGCTCCGGCCTCCTCCGTAATGGAAAGGAAATTGACCCACTATACCACGCTGGTGCATAGATGTTATATGCGTTTTATATCCCTTAGTCGTCACTTACGATCACCCACAGGTAAGATAGGGGGTGGTGAATTGTATTCTTACTCCGTCACCACACGGAGCACGTAAGAAACATGACGTGGTATGGTAAGAGATTTATTGAGTAGTAAAAAATACGTATTATTTTTTCGTATCAATTGTAATTTAAATTTGTTAATCATTCAAATACAAAGTTTTAAAATAAAAGTAAATTTCATTCGTGAGAATAATATAATCGACTTCTATCGAGCTCTTCGAATGACATGATTAATAAAATTGGTTGACGCAAGTAAGCTTATCCTTTTGTTGGAGATTTTACTTTATATTTACGGACCCGAGAGATTTTCAAAGCAACTTATCTCTGCATTTGACAATTTTGTAACGACAGTCGGAAGTATTTAATTTTAATTCTCCTTGTCATTATTATGTAATTATTTGCCAACGAGATAGGAATACAATTATCGCCAATTCTTACTTGCTCGTGGGAATTTGAAAAAAAATTACTGACCAAAAAAGGGCTAGCCGTCCTTTATTGGGTAACGTATAATACTTCTTCATAATTATCAATCCACATACCAAATGTGACGATTACAACTTTATTTTTTCATTTATATGGGAGGCCAATATCCAAACCGAAGACTAAGATCAAGTACCGGTCGCCCGCTCGCACGGAGTTCTTGCCGGGTGGGACTATGCGGTTGCGCGCCGCCGATTTGGCGGGGCGTGACCACATCCATAGTCCACCGCAAGAAAAAAAAGGCCAATAACCAACAGTGGATCGTGAAAGGTTGAACGTTTATGAATTACTCTTACAATTTTATTTCGTGCACTGTTGGACATGTTTGAAATTAAATCTTTAAACGAGCAATTCTTGTATATATATATATATATATATACCTATATATATATATATACCTATACTAGCTTTTACCCGCAACTTCGTTTGCGATATTGGTAGTTAATATTTAATGAGGTAGTCATTTAGGGCAGGTAGATATATTATAATATTTATAAAAGTCATTTTATTTTATAATCGTTATTTTATAATTAAATTAGAATCATTATGTACATTTTTTATTTTATTATTAATGAAATTAGGAGATATGAATAAATATAGGTACATGTTGTATATAAAACAATACTCGGGCCATCTATAAATCACGTGAGGCTTGAAGGAGGGGGAGGGCTTTAACAAAAATCACAAAAAAACACAAGGGGGATGGGAGGTGTAGTAAGATATCGCCTGTACTGCACGCCTCATAAGCGAAGCGTTGAGGTGATGCTTTACTCTGGATATATGAAAATCAAGGACTTTAAAAATCATAAAAATATATCACATGATTAATAAGCGTCCCCACTACAGAAGTTTTTCTATAATATTTCTTTATACACAACATTTTTGGTCATCATTGATGGTGCTAGTATAACCAGATTGGACGGCGAACTCACACGTGAACACGCAACATAAAACTGGCCGTGTGAGAAACAGGGCTGCCTTAAGTCAACTCCTGCAAATTTCAGAGTTTGGCCCTGGGATTTATTTATGGTCATGGCAAAGCAAACCTTTAAAGGAAACTGTAGTCTTTTGAATTGGAAAGGAAGATCATTGGGCATTAGCGGAATGCGTGGAATATAAACTGATTCACCTTGGGCAGATCCTGTTAATATTATTGCTTCTATGATGTTATTATGTAAAGCCTTCACTTGCAGTCTGGTGCCATTACACAATTTAGGTGGATTTCAATTTCTAAGCAACATCACAGGTGTGCCTACACGCAATCTAAGTTTATGACACGGGAGATTAGCAGGATTAATTGTGTTAAGAAACTCGACGGGATAATTAACAGCTTCATCTGTGTTAATTACTGTGTCTATTGAACTATATACAATTTCTTGACTTTCAAACGATTTTAGTAAAATATCATTGATCAATGCAGCTTGTTCATTTGTAGGTGTCATAATTGCTCTTTCACGGATCCATTTCAAAGACTTATCCTTTATTTGAGACACATCAGGGTGAATTTTTTCTATCAGGTCTCCGACGGTAGTAACTACAGTGCAAAGTTCTTCCGGTATAGCTATCAATCCATCTATTGCCGGATATATACCATTCCCTATTTTAAGTAGAAGATCTGAAAATTTGCCTGCATTAATGTTCCCTCTCAAATACACTCTCATATTTCTGCTTAATTTCAAAATTTTAATGAATGGCCATAAAACAGATTTTTTAATACACGCCTTAATTTCATCTGCACGCGTTCCCTTTGGTACTACTGGTAAGGTTTGGCGAAAATCGCCCGCTAATAACACAGTCATACCACCTATTAATGAAATGTTGTTTCTTAAGTCTTGGAGAGTTCTATTTAATGCTTCAAAACACATCAACACACACAAAAAATGTGCGCCATAGTACTTTCATCCCATATAATTATTTTTGTTTTACATAATAATTTGGCTAGATTACTTTGTTTTGAAATATTGCACATTGGAGTGTCCATAATAGACAGATTAAGTGGCAATTTCAAACCTGAGTGTGCGGTTCTACCTCCTTCCAATAAAGTAGCGGCTATTCCAGAAGATGCAACAGCTATTGCAATATCACGATTACTTCTAATCTTTGCTAAAATTAAATTGATGAGATAAGTTTTACCAGTCCCACCTGGGGCATCTAAAAAGAATATTCCTCCATTGCTTGCATTTGTGCTTGAAATAATTTCATTGTATACTACCATTTGTTCATCTGTCAGTGAATTCTCATTGTTAAGTAAAAATCTGTTTAGAACAGGCGCGTCATAGTTAAGTTCATTAATATATATACCTAGTTCATAATTCAGTCCATCTGATCTAGTGGGTTTTGGTAATCCATATCCTTCTATTGCGGAACCACCTAGTGCCAAATACGCTCCTTCTATTTCCAATAGACACCTATTCAGAATTTCACCTGTAAGATTTTCTACTTCACAATTTGCCTGCCTCGTAAAATCTCTTAAAATCTTCCGAAAGATATTCTTTGAATTCATCCCACAAACTGTACGGGTCTATTAATTGACAAAAAACTAACATTATAGTGAAAAGCTCCCTCATCCTGAATGGAGAATGACATAGGGCTGCCTCTTCGAGAGCTGTACGCCAATGTTGATCATTTTCAAGTAATCCTAATGCTTTGCAAGCAGATTTAAATGTAGCATGTTCAATACCATTGATAGCTTTTAATGCCCGAAAAGATATAGGTCCTCTGATTTCATGTAGAAGTAAGCGAAGATGGTAGCATTCCGTATTATTTGGATAGACTGTGTACACTCTACCTAAAGCATGTTCCTTTTTAATTCCTGGCCAACCATCTACACACACCCCTCGTTTTCTTCTTTCGAATTGATTACTCTTCCAAACATAATATGCTGGTACTTCACAATACAACAGGGTTTTTGCAAAATTATTTACTTTGCAGAGTTCAAAGAAAGACGTAAGAGTAGTTTTTGGTGGACTTTAAATTTTATCAGTTAGATTTGATGGATTAAAATATATCCTTTGACCGTTTTCTAAATGTACAGCGAGTTGAGATACTGTAGGAAAACGCTCGTGAATTGGAAACCCAAGAATACGACACACCGCTTCGGAACTACTTATGTACCTACCACTTTCATATATTTTCACTTCATCTTTTGAATCTTCTAGAGAAACTGTTGCCTGATCTGTACCCTTATTTACATATTTGCAGACATACATATTTGATTGATTTTACAGAGTTACAGTATTCTACATTAATGTGGGCGTTAAAAGTTCTTAAAAGAACTGGATTAAAAGGAAGTACCCAACGATTGTCAAAGTCCATGCCGTTTAAATGCACTGTAAACCCACCATTATCTGGAGAACGTCTCCTGTAATGTGGATAACCATCATCACCAGTCTGTGTTTCCGCAAGTAAAGGTTTTGGAAACCGTTTAGTACATTGTTTATCTTTCATGCACGGTGAATTGTAATTGAAATTTCCGCAAGGCCCATGTATCATATTTGATTTTACGATTTCATAAAGTTTTGGATCAATATTTGGATTAGGGATTTCTGCACAGATAACATTGTCAATTATATCAGAGGATATGTGATTTAATAGCCATAATAAAATATGGACATGTGGAAGACCGCGTTTTTGGTATTCCACTGAATATATATAACATCGAACTTCACCAAATATCTTGCCTTTAATTATCAGGTCCATCATTTTTTTGACTTTGACGCGAAATATCCTGGCGATGATGTCATGGCGATCATGTGATTTTTAACCTGGAAACAAATTTTGTGTGACTTCTTCCCATCGAGGATTGCATGTAAAAGTAATAAATAAGTTGGGACGACATTGTGCCCCTGGTGATGCTAAGATCCATGTGCAGCAGTATCACTTACCATCAAGTGTGCTGCTTACTCGTTTGCCACCACCAGCAAAAAAAATTACTTTAAAACGGCAATCTAAACCCATTTATCTTAGAAATAATAACCCAAATACAACATTTTATTGAAATAACTTAGAAAAACAGAGAACTTTCATACTAATCTTGCACCTCTTTTTACCACTTTAAGAGATGATTTTCGAAAAAATATTTTACACGTGTTTCATAACTTTCGATAAAAAACCCTCATAGTGAATTTCATTCGAATAACTTCAAAAATGGCAAAGTTTCATACTAACTTTGCACCCCTGTTTTAGCCCTTTAGGGGTTGAATTTTCACAAATCCTTCTTTAGTGCTCCCCTACGTTATAAAATCAACCTCTGCCCAAACTTTCAAGTTTCTAACCCTTATATCTTAGGCCCTGCGTTGATATGTCAGTCATTAAGTCAGTCAGCTTCTCCTTTTATATATATAGATATATAAATACAAGAATTGCTCTTCGGAATCTCGGAAACGGCACTAACAATTTTCTTAAAATTTAGCATGCAGGGAGTTCCGGGGACGACTAATCGATCTAGTTAAGTTTTATTTGTAGAAAATATTGTTTTGTCAATATTTTCAGGCAATGAAAAAATAGAATTTTGTGTTGGCTGATAACTATTAAAATATAAAGGAAAGTTTTGATGCTGTCATTAAGACACCTCAATTGGATAATCGAGCAGTCTAATCGAAGCCAGTTCGCATCCGGTTTCTCTTTTATATTATTTTTTACTCTTGACTTTTTTATTATTATTTATTTAATATTTTTTTATTATATTTAAATATATCTTCAAAACATACTAAAAAGAAAATATTCATCCAGATATTGTATTAATTGTATCCATTAATTGTATGTATTTCACTTTGACGTAACATTTATTTCTTAGTGTGGAGTGTAGTTTAAAAAAATATTCTCAACTTATTTCTATAGGAACTTCAAAAACATTTAATAGGCAACTTCAAACTATAAAGCCGCCCATAACAATGGAAACTTATGTTTTATAAATGTTTAAGTCGGCGAGAGTTCAGCGAAATATGCTAATGTCCTTGATAAAACTACATCTAAGTGAAATTACAAACGATTTGTATGTGAATTCACTGTAATGTTTTAAAATTTAATATAAATTCATTTACTTGTAGTAGTATTGGTTTTAATTAATAATTATTATATCGTAACGACGACGTAAGAAAGCGAGTAGGTATGAAAGAGAGTATTGGTGGAAAGATGCGAAAGGGAATGCTCCGATGGTTCGGACATGTGGAAAGAATGCTGAACGAACGTCTGGTTAAGAAGATATACAATGCGGAAGTGGAAGGTTGTAGGTACCGGGGGAGACTGAGACTAACCTACCTAGACCAGATTGGTCACGTACTGAAGGAAGTTGGAGTCAAGAGTCTCCGAAACCGGCGAACGTGTATGAAGAGAATTATGAATGTTAAGGAAGTGAGTGGAGTATGCAAGAATAGAGTTTTCTGGCACTCTGTTCTCTCTGCCTACCCTGCAAGGGATATGGTGTGATGATATGTATGTATGTATTATTATATTTTGACTTATGCCACAGAAACGTGGTATTTAAACGTTAAAATCATTGGAAAACTTAATCTCCTATTGCGTGCCATGGAGCTGATACCAGTGGATGGCCAATGGCGATGGGGAGAGAGTACGGTTTGTTAGGGGGTCAACACCACCGAGGCAAACCGACCCTTCCGTCACCCTAAATGGAACGAACGGCGTATGTTCAGACCATAGCCTGCCAAAAAAATAACATGTCAAGGGGAGTTGTTTGGTATTTTACTACGAGATAAAATATAGAGTACGGCAATTCGTAAAAGAATATATGTAATTTATATAACGCGAAGGAATAGAATGGTGAAGTGGCAATAAGTAGGCCATATCGTTCGACCTTAGATGGAGAAATATTTTTGAGTGGCGTCCACGAATGGACTGACCGTATTATGAAAGCTGAAGTGAACCGTTGGATGCTGCCAGCGAAAGAATGTTCTACGTAACGCCTGGCTAATATAGATATATTATGCTAATTTCCTTGAACAGTGAGACTGTATGGAGTAATAAGAAGAAAAAGAAAAACAAAAGTATTATTATTCTTTTTTATATGATTTATTACAAAACCAATCACATATGTAAACAGATAATTTATGCAAGACAAAGAAAATGATAATTAAAATCTTGTATCAATCCATCTAGGCAATGTGGCAGGATAAGTTTTATTCCAATTTCAAAGAGGCTCACGTTCAACAGGGGGACCGATCTACTATTTAATAAAAAGTAACGTCTTTATTAAAGAATACCCTTTTTTTTTTTTTTTTTTTTTTTTTTCGCAAGGTGGGACAATGGATGTGGCCGCGCCCCGGCAAATCGGCCCGGGGCGACGGAAGAGGCGGCGCGCAACCCCATGGACCCACCCTGCAAACCTGCAAACACCTCTCTTCGCCGTGCGAGCGGACCACCGGTACCCGATCTTTGTCTTCGGTGGCATTAAAGAATAGCATGCATTATGGAAATATTTCTGGCATTTAAGAAGACTTACAAACATAAAATGCGGTAGGACCACATTGATGACAGATTTCTATGTAAGCCGCGGGCCAATCCGTTCGGGTAGTACCAGACTCTCGCAGTAAATCGATGTCCGAACAATGGCAATGTGCTGTTGTATTTCTTTCGGTGAGCGAGAGAGCCGGCAATCCAACGTTCTAGGAGGGTTTTTTTTTTTTTTTTTTACACACCACTCTGCACTAAGGAAATAAACCTTGTATTGCGGGGGACTTTACAAACATGCAATTAACGCGACAAATTACACCCAGACTCGGAACAACATTTTGTGGCTCGCACAAAGTATTGTCCTGCGTTGGAATCGAACCCACAGCACTGAAACGGAAGGTCGGTATCTTAACCACTACGCCATCTGTGCAGTCAAATAATTTGTGAATAATAATTATCTTGCGCCTGCGTTGACACCGCATGATCTGGCATATTAGGACGGTATTTTAACTACTACGCCATCTATGTCAATCATAAAACATATTAAGGATATTCCTTTTTGTAGTCATATCATCTTTCGAGTCATTATTCCTCCATTTTAATCTAACCAATTTCGTCTGAATAATATGATTTACACTTGCGATGGGTATGACATCTATATGCCGACTAGTGGTTAATACAGCTAAGAAGTATTTCAAAATTCAAATATTCAAACGAAATATATTTCAGTAATAAATACTAATTCTAATAAATATTAAGGATATAATTTTGTACATCTACGTTCCTTTAGATTACGTACGAGTATACACAGTTTAAAATAGAATCAAAATTACAGCATACGTGTTATGCATATCGTATGTAATCAGTGTATTAACAGGTTCCCTGTCCCATGAATCATATGTGATTCATGACGCAATATTTGTACCATCTTTACTACGTCCATGTATAAAATATGAGCAAAGGTAGGTGATTTCAAAAGCTTTTTTTTAATGGACGTAGCAGAATAAATTAGATTGTTAGTACGTGGACGTGTGGGGTACACTTTCTAGTTTAAAATAAAGTAAAAAAACTGTTGTGATTTATTTATGTTGTTTTTTGATATATCAAACTTAGAAAATTGGAAAGTAGGTAGATAACAGTTTGGCTGTTTTTTCGTCACAAAATATAAATATGTCAATCAAATGTCATAAATTACTTTTGATTTTCTTTTGGCACATATAGGAAACAAATAAATCTTCTATCAAAATATATAATAGACAATAAATTAGTCATACCATATATGATACACGGGACGTATGGAATTAAAAATGAAACGGCACGCTCATGTGTCATATGTGATCAATTTTTTTTACTATTTTTCGTAGTCCAAATGTATATTACCTTCAAAATTAATGAATAATATACAAAAACGCTAATATAACTATAATTCGAAAAAAAAAACAAAACGTGTTACACAGAAAATTCACAATTGTATGGGGACAGTGAACCTGTTAATACTAAGAATATAATATAGCTAATGAAGCGAAACTAAAGCGTGTTTGCATCACAAATAA
This sequence comes from Lymantria monacha, assembly GCA_905163515.2. Lineage (NCBI taxonomy): Eukaryota > Metazoa > Arthropoda > Insecta > Lepidoptera > Erebidae > Lymantria > Lymantria monacha. The sequence goes on along the minus strand of LR991102.1, from coordinate 19,950,575 downwards.
ATAATTTAATAGTTCCCAATATTTTTCATTTCATTCAATATATTTGAGAAAAGATTTGCTAATAATCTAGACTATACTCCATGTAATAAAAACACGTAATAAAAACACTATCCGTGTGGTGACGGAGTAAAAATACAATTCACCACCCCATATCTTACCCGTTGGTGATCGTACGAGACGACTAAGGGATATAAAACGCATATAACATCTATGCGAGAGAAGGAAAACTCGGAACAAAACCCTATACCAACACGTCTGACTAGCGTGGTATAGTAGGTTAATTTCCCTCCCATTACGGAGGAGGCCCGAGCCCAACAGTGGGACATTTATGGGCTGTGATAATGATGATGATGATGAATAATAACAATGGCCACCGATGACAAAGATCGGGTACCGGTGGCCCGCTCGCACGGCGAAAAGAGGCGATTTGCAGGGTGAGTCTATGGCGTCGCGCGCCGCCTTTTCCGTTGCCCCGGACCGATTTGGCGGGGCGTGACCCCCTCCTTAGTCCATCGTAAAAAAAAGGTAATGAGAACAATATTCTAGATTGCAAATGTCTCTTTTTTTCAATATTTTTCAGTCAACATAAATCTTATAGTTCGACATGTATTATCTCTAAATGAAGAAAACTATGTTACTATAACGCCGACCGTACCACTCGATAGCGTAGCAGGGTTTATTCATTTCACCTGGAAAGATTATGATCTTCGATTGTATATTTTCAATCATCATTTCTCCCACGTACAATTGTACATACAGGATCTGGAATGAACTACCTGCTGCAGTGTTTCCCATCATGACAGGTCCTTTATTAAACGAGGTTTAAGATGAGTATTTATTTCACAATAGGCAGTAGCCGGACTCAGCTCTAGTATTGCTAAAGTCATCGAGCGATGATATCACTTTCCATCGGGTAGGCTGCCTACTCGTTTACCACAATAGGCAATAAAAAATCCTGACTAGTTAGGTTCATTCATTCATTCATCTCAGTTCATACACGTCCCACTGTTGGGCTCGAGCCTCCTCCATAATGGGAGGGTAATTGACCAACTATACCACGCTAGTCAAACGTGTTGGTATAGTTTTTTGTTTCGACTTTTCCTTCTCTCTCTGTTATATGCGTTTTATATCCCTTATTCGTCTCGTACGATCACACACCGGTAAGATAGGGGGTGGTGAATTGTATGCTTACTCCGTCGCCATACAGATAGACAGACTAGTTAGTTTCGTACAAAATTATTTATTCATCTAGCAGTGATCTGATTACATCTTTAATCAATTCTTACCACTCCACATACATTAATATTCACAGCAAAGCAAGATATGGTGAACGTTGTATTCTTAATTTGTCATTATATGAATTAATTATAATATAATATTCGCTTTCACTAAATCACTTCAAGAACATCGTTAATTCATATTTTTATCTATTTTCACTTATATGATAAATGTTTTTTATCTACTGTATTATATACAAGTTACATACATACATACATATCATCACGCCATATCCCTTGCAGGGTAGGCAGAGAGAACAGAGTGCCAGAGAACTCTATCTTTGCATACTTCACTCGCTTCCTCAACATTCATAATTCTCTTCATACACGCTCGCCGGTTTCGGAGACTTTTGACTCCACCTTCCTTCAGTACATGACCGATCTGGTCTAGGTAGGTTAGTCTCGGTCTCCCCCGGTACCTACATCCTTCCATTTTCGCATTGTATATCTTCTTAACCAGACGTTCGTTCGGCATTCTTTCCAGATGTCCGAACCATCGGAGCATTCGCTTTCGCATCTTTACACCAATACTCTCTTTCATACCTACTCGCTCTCTTACGTCGTCGTTACGAATGCGGTCGGTCAGCCTAACTCCACAGATTTGCCGCAGAGATCGCATTTCGACCGCATTAATTTTACTTTCATACTCTTTTCTGCATACCCAACTCTCGCTTCCATACAGTAATGTTGGGACAAGCACTGCGTTATGTATTGCTACACGTGCCTTCTGGCTGAGGTGGTGGCTGCCGAGAAGTTGCCCCAATTCACTCTATTTCCCGCATTCACTCTTCGCTCTATATCAGTGGTGTACCTTCCATCTCTGCTAAATCCACATCCAAGATATACAAATTCATCCACTTGCTCTAGTACATCATTACCTATTGTTACTCTAACATCTGTTCTGGCTTCATCTCTTTCAAAGACCATTATTTTGGTTTTGCTCACATTCATGCGTAGACCCCTTTTCTTACAATCTTCTGTCATTGTGTCGACTAGGATCTGCAGGTCAGTCGCTGACTGTGCCAGCACGATTGCATCATCTGCATAAAGCAGAGCAGTGACCACTGAGTCGCCCATCTGGACTCCCACATTAATATCGTTCAACCTTTGGAGACATTTATATGATAAACAGCCTGGCTGACAGAACGCACCCCTGCTTAACGCCGATATTGACGTCAAACCAAGGTGACATTCCATCATCCAGCCGCACACAGGCTCTCCAGCCCATGTAACTGGACTGCACAGCCCGTAGCTGTTTACCGTTAATACCATACTCCGGTAAAATGTCCCAAAGTTCCTTTCGTACAACTGTGTCAAATGCTCTCTCCAGATCCACAAAACTGCAGAAAGCCCTCTGACCTAGAGCCAGATGCTTCTCCACAACGTTGCGCAGAGAGAACACTTGATCCATGCATCCCCTTTCACTCCTGAAACCTCCTTGTGTCTCACACAGTAAACTATCGGACACCATCCTCATTCTCCTTTCAATAATTTTATATACAAGTTACTTAATATATTTGTATTATCAGACAAAGGATAGATTGCGGCACCGATAGTGAGCTCGAAGGGCGTTAGTTTAGTAATACGCAAGATCATAGGGCTACACGTTACCTTGCTACCACCTAGGACAGTTTCAAAGGAACCATGCCCTGTCCAAAAAAAAGGAAAAATATTACGTGAAGGTGGGAATTGAATATTTTTATAGAAACTCCATGTTTTTAAATATTATTAAATTTAAGATGATTAATTCTATTGGGTGATATATGATTATTTTAATTTTGAATATTTTTTTTAGGTGAAATACCTGATGACATAGTTCAAACATTATTTTATATAAATTAGTTCTATAATTATAACATATGTGGTTTATTCTATATTTCAATTAAAAAACCATTTTTTTTTTTAGTGAATCTGCTTTTTTTTAATATTTCAACCCTTTGTGTTGCAGGGGACTTTACAAACATATAATGAACGCAAACCTATACACCAATTTACTCTATAACTTATTGAGAATTACAATACCTTTTTTTTTTGGGTGTGGGCTACGGTCGGCGCACTCCTCGCACCACTCTGTCCAGGGCGACAGAGGGACGTAAACACGCACACCCGTAACCCACCCATGAACCTCGCCGTCGTCATTGGACCAACCACCTCCGGTGGTCAGCGTGAATTTGTCGTCAGTGGCCGGCCCGATAAAATACTCCCTGAGGGGTACACTCTCCTTGAGCGACGTGGATCGGGGAGGACGTCGGTCCTTCCCCGCGCGGTCAGCCTCTCGGCGGGTGACGGACTAATTCCCCAGTCCAATCACCCGCAGCCTTGGCTAGGGTGGCATCAGGCGCAAAATAACAATACCTTAGTGAATTCCCTTAAAGAACACGTGAAAATATCGATTTTGATATGAACCTCCTTAATAATACTAAGTGCTCGGGTCATAGGCGTTCTGGCGAGCAAATTGTCCTGGCTGTTGGCAGGGCCAGCAATAGTGGGCGCCTCTATACATAACGATCCGGTATATATAAACATAAGTAAATGAAGGAGGGGCATCCATAATCAAAGACTGAAAACTATCAACAGCGTGGTCCTACTACTATTAGGTTTCATTCTGCAATAAGACAGGATCATTTTAAGCACAATATAGTCGCGAGATTGTAGTATTTGAATATAACTGTTAATGATCTCATCATTATCCAGCTCTCATCCCAATTACTTGGAGTCGATGCATATCCCTTTTTTTTTTTTGTTAACGCTGTGGAAATGCTTTTGCGCACATCCCCCGCCAGTGACAGACGGCGGGGTGTGTGGGACTCGCCGGCCATGAGATTGACGGCCGGAATACCCACTAAAACCTAACAGCGGTCCCTTCCGCGCTTTTACGGGATGCCGGAGAGATCGTCTATTGACATTCTATCCCCGACACCCCTACGCTTAGCTATCTGGCCACGACCAGTCAGCCGTCAAGGCGGTGGGAGGAGGTGCGCGTAGCGGCGCCTCCCTCTCCCTGGTCGCCGCCGGCGGAGCGAGTTCGCAGACGCGAGTGCTTCGCGTTCTCGCTCCGTGCGGTTATTGGCAGTTGTTTTTACAACCGGCCGTCTGCGTGTCGTCAACCCTCCTTGAAAATGTAATTGTTGATCGAACAGCATGAGAACAAGTGGGCCCAGGACGATATAAAGCACTTAGTCTTCTTTTACGAAATGCATGAGCAAAGTAAGGGTTAATAGAATTTGTAGCCTCTAATATACAGCAAGTGTATTGTTAGTTAATTAACATATCCGTTAAAATAACTAACATTATAAAATAATAGTTTAATTTCATTCTTGTCGACGATCGAATAGTGTAAATAAAATCGCAATAAAATCTTTATTCACATACCAAGCATGCACTAGAGTTACCAACATTCAAAGTTAATCTTTGCACCAGCTGTAAAGCGATACACCCGCAGAAAACGTAATTGCCAGTACTAAAATGCACATTGAAACAAACTGGGTGTCAACCATTTAAGTATTCGAAGTGGTTGGACTAAGAATAAAGAGATAGAATGTAACACTGCATAATCTTTGAAACAATTTGGCATGATTACAAAGTATAACCAGTGAAATTTCAGTCAGATTCACTTAAAAAGAGCTTCGTTGTTTTAATATTATATAATTACACCTTTATCTTTCACTGTGGTGATGGAGAATAAAATTCACCATGATTTTCTTTATACAGATTTTTTTTTCTTTTATATAAAAATGTGAATCAAGTAATTATAATAACTAATAAAGAATGTTAGATATTTTTTTTCCGTGTGGTGACGAAGTAAGAATAAAATTCACCACCCCCTATCTTACCCGTGGGTGATCGTAAGAGACGACTAAGGGATTTAAAACGCATATAACATCTATGTGAGAGAAGGAAAACTCGAAACTAAACCCTTTACCAACACGTCTGACTAGCGTGGTATAGTAGGTCAATTTGCCTCCCGTCATGGAGGAGGCCCGAGCCCAATAGTGGTACATATATGAGCTGCGATGATGATGAGATAATTTTTATAATAATGAAGACTTGTACATCTGAGCTTTGCAGTGATTAGAATGTAAAGAATATAAAAATCAAATATAAACGCAATAAAATCCGTAATTATAGTTTCAATTAATAAGACAAAGATTTTCATCGATTAAACAGAAACGTGAAGAAATTAAAAGTATAGTCACTGCTAATCTCCATCAAACTTTAAATAATTTCGTTATCTAAGTTATCACCTCTTTTGTGTTCCAAATAAATCTTGAAAGCGTAACATACAAAAAAAAACTTACATTTCCATTGCTAATATTAGTTAGTGTAATAACCATGTTGTTTACGTTCTATGGTGAAACAGCTGCGTACTTTTATTTGTATTTTGTACGTATTACACTTTTACTGACTATTTCTACTTGCACAGATGTCATTTAACAATTTTGAGTGACAATTATATCAAATTTATAGATTTTAATATACAAAAATGTGTATTATTATATATAGTATGTATTATATATAATATTATATATATGGTATGTATAAAGCAAAACTTATTGGCAATAGTTTTATGACTGGTCGCCTATCTGACGCCAACTCTTCTTGGTAATGTAATTGTTGACCAAAAGTCTTGGTAATATTCGTAGCCACTACCATACAGCGCTATATAATAATAACGGAGACAAATTACAACCAGACTCAGTACAGTAATTTTTGGCTAGCATAAACTATTGTCCTATATGGCAATTGGCAAAGTAGATGGCATCTTAATCACCACGTCATTTGTGAAGTTAAATTACATTGTACCACTTAAAATATCATATTTAATATTTTTTTTAAGACCACATCTTCCATTAAAGTCTTTTTGTTACAGAGGATTTTCATCATCATCATCTCAGCTCATAAATGTCCCACTGTTGGGCTCGAGCCTCCTTCATAATGGGAGGGTAATTGACTTACTATACCACGCTGGTCAGACGTGTTGGTATATGGTTTTGTTTCAAGGTTTCCATCTCTGTGAGAGAACTCACAGAGATTTAAATTACTGAAATTTAGCATTTAATATGCTTAATTATTTATAAAATCCGATTACGAAATGAAAAATGATGTCGCAAGCGGGATTCGAACCCGCGCCTATTGGGATTCCGGCCCAATCGTGCTGCCACTACACTACCGCGATAGATAGGGTAGATAGCACACCGTCACCTTAAGACGTAAATACAATACGAAATGAAATTTGCATGTCCTACAATTAGTCGCGGTAGTGTAGTGGCAGCACGATGGGGCCGGCATCCCAATAGGCGCGGGTTCGAATCCCGCTTGCGACATCATTTTTCATTTCGTAATCGGATTTTATAAACTCACAGAGATGTTACATGCATTTTATATCCCTTAGTCGTCTCGTACGATCACCCACGGGTAAGATAGGGGGTGGTGAATTGTATTCTTACTCCGTCACCACACGAAAATACCAGGGGCTTTACAAATATTCAATTTAACTGACACAAATTACATTCAGACTTTGCTTTGTGGAAGCGGCTTCGAATACTACCAACCTTTTCTTTGCTCGTGGGTGTCCTAAAAGACGACTAAGGGCCTTATAACAGCCTGGGCCAACTCTATCTGATGCCGTTTGGTCAACAATTACATTCCCAAGGAGGGTTGCCGTCAGGCAGGCGGCTGGTCATAAAACTATTGCTAGTAACTTCTATAATATGTGCTATGAAAGAGGAGTACATGTTGTATCGACCCCAGGCAATTGGGATAAGCACCGAAGACAAAGATCGGGTACCGGTGGTCCGCTCGCACGGCGAAGAGAAAGGATTTTACGGTGGGTCTATGGGGTCACGCGCCGCCTTCTCCGTCACCCCGGACCGATTTGACGGGGCGAGACGCACCCATAGCCCATCAATAAAAAAAAAAAAAAAAAAAAGGCAATTGGGATAAGGGTACGATGATGATGAAATTACATTCAGACTTTGAACAACAATTTATGGATCGCACAAAATATTATATTACATAGGAATCAAATGTCGAAAGAAAAAGAAGAAGTTGGTATATTAACCGCTATGCAAACTGTGCAGCATTTGAATTTTATATTCTTGTTGTCTCATTACCATTCGCTAGGTCCAAAAAAAATTTTGTTATCTCTGATCAGTCTCGTAAGTCTGCGGGAGTTGCAGTGAGTGTACCTTTCTTGAGCCAGAATTTTTTTTCTGTCTACTCGTATTGTTGATTAAAGTTGAACTATTATTCCAAGGAAATACATTACCTGGATAGTTTGCATGTACTTTCTACATGCAAACTTTTACCTTCATAATATTAGCGTGATCAATTATCAACTAATTAAGTATGGGATGCAAAGCAAGTTTAACTCAGACATTAGACTTGTTCAAAAATTGTGTTATATTTTTCCGGCTAAAATTTATTTTAGTGTAAAAATAAATGCCATTCATTTGCTATGCTCGGATAACAGCTTGTTGAAAACCCGTAAGGGTTGGTAGTATTCGTAGCCGCTACTACACAGCAAGCCTGCAGCTCTGATTTTAAACTATATGACTTTTAGTCAAAAAAAAAATGCCACCCAGGTAAATCAAGCTCAAGATCATATCAAGCTTATTCTAATAAAGCAATCACTAACCAATAATGTAATGGCAATAGTTACTATCACAATCTTGGATTTACTATAATTTACTCAATACAAATGACTATAATAATCTGTTGTAAATGGTGTTAAGGCATTTAATTCAATCTGTGTTCTGTCTCAGTCATAGTGATTGATGCATGAATTCGTAATCGTGTAAACCAAGACATTAACATAGAATTTAGATAACAATTGTCGACTCAATCCTTACTAATATTATAAATTCGAAAGTAACTCTATCTGTCTGTCTCGCTTTCACGGTAAAACTACTAAACTGATTTAAATGAAATTGCCTGAGAAAAGACATAGGCTACTTTTTAATTGGAAAAAGCATTCTAAAGAGTTGAAAAGGGAGATGAAAGAGTGTATGAAAGAATTGTCATTTTCAGAACTAGAAGCATAAAACTTATATTTTAGGCTATAGATTAGATATAAATAAATATGATATTCAAAGTTTCTAAAAACTTCTACCCTTAAAAGGAGATAATGCAATTTTATAATTACATTATAGCAAAATAATGATCAAGTACTGCGTGGGTATTTATGACTAGCTTCTTCGGCTCTAGCTAGCTCTTTCGGGACGTCGTCCGCGTGGAATAGTTACTTTAGGCTAACGTTAACCTGCGACTATTCCATGCGGATGAAGTCGCGGGCAAAAGCTAGTATTGTCATAAATTACTAAACGCCCAAATACTTATTAGAACAATTTGCCGAGACGTGCAATAGATAGCTACAGAAAACTGTATTTTGTAAAGGCAAGGAGGTGAGTAAAGCTATAGCTTATAATGTAATTGAGATAAAGCTTCCATTTTTAATTGCCAGTTAAAAAGTATACTTTAATGCGATTTAAAAAACAAAATTCTTAATGATGTCTCGACAGTGGTAATGTGCCGTAAGGAAGATGCCCCGACGGCGAAAGTCGCCAGAATATCGACACGAGAATCCTCTCGAGTATTCATCCGTGAGAGTAAACCGCCGGGTGGACAACCAAAGATAAAGACCGTGTTCCTGTGGCCCACTCGCACGGCGAAAGAGAAGTACATGTAGGGTGGGTCTATGAGCTCGCGCACCGTTTTTTCTGTCGCCCCGGACGGAATTAACGAGGTCTGATCACGCCATAGACCGCCACTAAAAAAAAAAAATCTTTAATGCTAACGGCATTTGGTGAGTGAAAGAGCCGAAAGTTTAACATTCTGGATGGGTTCTGATTGGTAGACAGTGATCTAGCTGTACGTCTGATAGTCCAAAGTTTCATGAACAGCAGTAATACAGGTGAGCTGCTTACTCGTTTTTTACCACAAGCAAAAAAAAAATTCTACCAAAATCCTTAAACGATTCTCTACTACCTTCAAATTATAAAATCAGCAGCAAACCCATGACTTTATTTTTTTAATTTCACACTACATTAAGATAACTTATTCAACACAGTCTTGAAACGATATTACTTCTTAAAGAAACTTTAAAAAGTGTCTCAGAATGTTTTTTTTTTTTTTTTTTTTTTTTTTTTTTTTTTTTTTTTTTTGGTAACGCAGTGGTTAAAAATGCATTTGTCGCATACCCGCCCCGGGCGGGGTATGTGGGACTCACAGGCCCTGAAGGGGACACTGAATACCCACTAAAACATACCAACTGCGAGCTGTTAGCCGAAGGGGCTTTTACAGCTTAACCGGACTGCGGGCGAGCCCGAAGGCTCTCAACCCGATAGACATGAATTAGGCGACTTCGCCCGAGGGCTCCCCCTGTGGGGAACGGGCCTCGGCTCGGGGCGTCACTGGGGGTAAGGTGGACGTGGACGTGTCCATCTTGGGGTCGGTGATTTTTGCTCGCCGTGTTTTCGTACCTCGACGTCGAGGACGGAAACGCGGATGTTTGTGCGCGATGGCCTCGCGCGCGGCGTAGGCTTTGGTCTGGGCGAGCGTAATAACGTCGTCATCGTCGTTGAGGACGTGACGTGGACGTCGGACTTTGGAGATGCGCGATGGGGTGTAGGAAGCCGCCCCGACCACTAGTTGGTTGGGGTGTGTCGTGGCAGAGTCAAAGTAGCTCTGGGAGCACCGCTTCATAAACTGCCTGATGGTCGGCAGTTCGAGGTCGATGTGAAGATCGACGTTACGAATGAACCACGGTGCTCCCGTAGCTCGGCGCATGAACCTATTCTGTAAGGTCTGTAACCTATGGATCCTGTGTGCCTTGGTGTGCGCGAACACTACGCTTGCATAGGTCATGATCGGCCGTATGCAAGCGGTGTATAATCGGACCTTGCTGTTCAAGGGTAGTTTCGACCTAGCATGGAGTAGGCTGTGGAGGCGTCCCATCACAAAGGCTGCACGATCGCGTACAATCTTTATGTGGGGTGCGAAGCTAAGTCGGTCATCAAGGGTCACACCCAAGTATTTAGCTTTCCTGCTCCAGGAGACAGGTTTGCTAAATAGCTGGAGGGGTGGGATGTTGTCTATAGAGTAGGAACGGGCAGTTCTGCGTGTGAACATGACCGCCTGACTCTTTTCTGGATTGATTTCGATTCTCCATTTCCTGAACCAATTGGCTAGGGCGGTAACCGCTGTTTGGAGAGTTTTAACTACTGCTGTCGGGGTCCTGCCTGCACAGTAGAGTGCGGTGTCATCAGCGTAAAGCGCTTTTTGGACTCTGTTAAACTGGGGCATATCGCTAGCATATAGCGTAAATAAGAATGGGGAGAGGACCGATCCCTGAGGGACGCCGGCCTTGATGGGGTGGGAGGTAGACAGCGTACCTTCCACCCTGTAGCGAAAGCTGCGGTGACTCAAGTAGTCGTGTATAATTAAAATTAAATAATCTGGGATCTTTAGACGATAAAGCTTGTGAATGAGGCCCTCGTGCCACACTTTATCGAATGCTTTCGCTACGTCTAGGAATAATACACCGGTGTATCTGTTCATCATGAACTGACCACTTGTGTATTCCACCAATCTGTGGACCTGTTGTACGCAACTGTGCCTTGCACGGAAGCCGAATTGCGTGTCTGGAATGAGGTTGTTATCCTCGGCGAATGATCTGAGTCTGCTAAGGACTATGCGCTCATAAAGCTTGCCTAATCCTTTTAGTAGACTTATCGGGCGGTAGCTACTGGGTTCGGTACGTCGCTTGCCGGGTTTGTGGATTCCGATTACCACGGCCTCTTTCCATTGCGAGGGAAAGATGTTATTGTTCAGTGCTGCATTGTAGATACAGCACAGAATGGTAATGAGGTGAGCAGGGAATAACTTAATGACTTTATTGGAGATACCGTCCGAACCGGGGGCTTTCTTGGCGTGTAGACCCTTGACCAGAGATTTGACCTCGTCATTGGTCACTGCTGGGATAGGTACGTCTGGGTTGTCGTATTCTGAGGAGCGAGAGATAGTGGTACGACGTTCCACTTCACTATTTATGGTACGGTGATTATTTGTGTCGTCGGGGTATAGTGTGCTTGGCGTGCACTGAAGTTCCAGACAGTCGGCCAGGCATTCGGACTTTTCATCGTCCATGAATGCCTGTGGCTGGTTTGGTCGGTTGAGAGGAGGGAGAGTGGACACTATGTCCTTTTTGAGTGAGCGGGAAAGCTGCCAGAAGGCTTGGTGAGAGGGCTTTAGCTCCTCAACCATGGCGTCCCATTTGCTCTGTCTCATGTCTTGTATAGCTTTTTTGACCTCCCTTTGTAGGGACCGCAGACGAATGCGGTTGTCCTCCGTAGGGTATCGGTCATAAGCGCGGGTAGCGGCGTTCTTGCGTCTTAACAGGTCATGGACGTCGTCCGGCAGGTGCCATCTACGATCGCTCGTAATTGGTACCCGCCGTGAGCAGTCGTCGATAATTGACTGCACGTGACTCGTTAAGGAATCGATTGCCTGAGAGGTGTCTTCCTTGGACCTAATGTCCTTTGGAATTTGATCAAGGTGGGGCGAGGATGTTGATTGCAGTCCTTTCTGCAATCGAGCCCAGTTGGTGGTCATCCTTGTCATGGTGTTGTTTTGACCTGAAGGGTCGGGGGAGCGGGAGGCGAGCTCTAGAGTCACCGGACGGTGATCTGAGTCTAACTCGTGTTGTACTTCGATTGAACATAAGCGTAGGCTTATATTCTTGAGAAGGACAATATCGAGTATATCCGGTCTGTGTAGGATGTTGTGTGGGAAGTGCGTCGGCTCTAATGGCGCTATGACGTCATATCCCAATCGGTCGGCGTAGGTCTCTAAATCCCTGCCCCTCTTGTTGGAACTGAGACAGTTCCATGAGGTGCTCTTGGCGTTAAGATCACCGCCAATGATGACGGCGTCACCCAAGTCAAGCAAGGCCTTGAGATCGCTCTCGACTAGAAGAGTGTCCTTGTCAGGAGACAGGTATGCGGATATAAGGGTTATCGGCTGATGGCCGGTGAGGGCTAGCCGACAGATGGAGGCTTCAATGTACGCCAAAGGGGGCGGATCCATAGGTGTGCAGTGCAGCGATCTCTTGTAGTAGATGAGCGTTCCACCCATAGTAGAGGTTGTCCTATCGTTACGAACTATGTTATAGTTCGCAATTTTAGGGTCCCTGTTGTATGGTTTGAGGAACGTCTCTTGTACCAACAAGATGTCGAGCTGGTGGTCCCGAAGGAATGTGCCTACTTCGTCCCTTTTGAGGGCGAGGCTATACGCGTTGAATGTCCCTATTTTTAGGTGTCGTGGTTTGACTCTACCGGGAGTGTGTCTATCCATTAACGGCTATTGAAGGAACCGAGACGCTCCAGGGTGGGAGCGAACCTAACGGCTGTGTTGAGGAGGGCGAGGCTGTTGCCTTCATTCCTTCTCAGCTCAGCTGCGATCTCGCGGATTTCCGTAAGATTGATGAGACTCGCGAAATTTAGCACCAGGGCTAGGTCCGGGTCTAGTCCCTGGGGTGGTTTTGTAGGCGCGTTGCCTGGGGCTACCGGCTTCGCGGCTTTTGTCCCTTGAGGCTTTGTATGGCCCACGGGGGGAGGGTTTGGCCTAGCGGTAGGCGGTTTGGGGGTTTGTGATACCAGTGGTGGCGGGTGGTTGGGCTGCCTGATGGGCAGGGTTGGGAAAGCCTCCTTGTTGGATAGCAAGGGGCGGGCCCACGCGTTGTGGGTAGGGATTGGGGCTGGGACAAAGACCTTATTGTAATATAAGGCCTGCTTGGGTGGCTGCCGGACTATCCGCCTCGGTGCACGTGGGCAGCCGCGGTAGTTAGCCGGGTGGCCGGACTCTCCGCACAGAACGCATGCTGGCGGTTCTTTGCACAGTGTGTGGTCCTTAGGGCGCGCACACTGGCTGGTGTGGTGGTCGTCCAAGCATTTCACGCACCTAGGGCGCGCAAAACAATTCGTTGACGAATGGCCATATAGCTGGCACTTATGGCATTGTGCCAGGTTGCCATTTTTATATGGTGGCTCAACGGTTACACCGGAGAGCCCACATATTTTCGTGGTTTTATATATGCCTTTGCCCTCTGGGGTATTTAAAAGGCATACTAGAACCATGTTGAGGGGGAGTCTTCCCCTACCGCGTACCATGCGGTGTACCTCTACTACCGGGAGATTGTCAGCTTTCAGAGATTGGAGAATCTCTGCTGTGCTGATTTCGTGAGGCATGTTACGAACTACTGCTCGTAACAGTTTGGCCTCGGGGAGGGTATAAGTATGGTAGGGGATCTGTTGATCCCCTAACATCTTCGATAGTTTGCGGTGGTCGTCGGAGGACCGCAGGTCGACCCGGATGCCATTTGGGGTCGACTTGGCCGCTTTGTAGTTTACGTGGTGTGTGGTACACCACGTTTGGATGGCCAACCACTTATCCTTGTCCCTAATGTATAGGGGCGGCGGAACAAGTGTTTTGACGGGGGCCTGAGGGGCCGGGCTGGGCTTAGGAGCGGAGGACGCTACTGGGGTGGCCGGGGCGGCCGTAGCAGTAGGGGTCGATGCCGATTCAGTCGGCTGGATTTTAGCGGCCTTGGAAGGGCCGTCATTGGAGGACTTTTTAAGCCTCTTACGGGAGTGGACTTCGATGAAGTCACTGTCATCGGTTGCAGAGTCATCTGCTTCCGAGGAGGCTAGGGATGGTGACGGCTCTTCTGTTTCCATCGCCACCTCGATAACCGGCAATTGCGGTTGGTGCGATGTGGCTGGTGGAGACAGCGAGCGGGCGCGTGAAGGGTGGGTTGGCGGCGCGATCGTTAGGTCGCTGGTGCCGAAGTGTCGGAAGAGGGACTCCTGGATCTCCGGGATGGAGAGGATGTCCTCTATGGTGATACTTTTCTTAGCTGCCATGGCTGCTAAGAAAGTATTCGCGGGAAGAATTAAATTTTCGTGGGGAACGACTAACTCCCCGGGGGGTGGACCCGGGGATGTGTACCTATATTCCCTCCCAACCGGGTATAGGTCGGGAGGATGTGTGCTTAATTAATGAGCCCTAAGCTTGTAGCCTGTTGCCGATCTTATTGTGCGAACAGGGCCCTAGCTGCTTGGGCTGTTAGGCCCGCGCAGAAAAATGATGATATGCCGTAGGTTAGGTCCGACTAGGAGATCCCCCAAGGCCGGATGCTCTAACCCCTTCCGATTGTTAGCCTTCGCCAAAAGGGCTCGGCAGGCAAATCGGGGCCTTGCCTCACTCGGCTTCGTTGGCACCGTAAGGTTTCAACCGAGGACCAAAGTTGGTTTTTCCCTGAAGGGGCCAAATGGACTTATGTCACTAATAGAAATCGGATTTCTATGTCTTCAGAAAGACAAGAAATCCGTTGGATGGGTGTTGCAATCTGGAATCTCCGCGGCTCCGCGGCGACTCGACGGTCTGGCAGCCGCAGCGCGGTTCAGGCAGCCGTAGCGCGACACACTCGTACCGGTTGCGGCTTCCTGTCTTGAGTTGCGGCTTCCAGACTTGAGTACACTGCAGCGCTTCGGAGTTCCGCGAATTGCAACAGCGCGACGCGAGAGAGAGCGAGACGGCACGACGAGCGAGCCGAAACACGAGAACGCACGACCGCAGGGCGCGGGTGCGAGTGAGAGGGAGAGCGGGCAGCGCACGTCCGTACGCTACGAGTCTCCGACGCGGAATCAGCGTCTCAGAATGTGTTAAGTGAACTCATTTTACATCGTCGCCTAACGCTCTTGAAATAGGATGCGCATGCGTAATATATTGCGATGATAATATGTTCGAGACGACTCTACTTAGTGCATAGCGTCTTGGGTATTCAACTAATATATCGAATAATCTACAAGTACCTACGTATATTATTTTTCTAAGCTATTTTATTTATATGTTTATTTTTTTTTTAAACACCAACCTTTTTTTTTTTTTTTTTTTCCTCGTAAGGTGGACCATGTATGTGGTCGCGCCCTGTCAAATCGGCCCGGGGCGACAGAAGAGGCGGCACGCAATCCATGGTCCCACGCTTTTTTTTTTTGCCGTGGTCTATGGACGTTGTCGCGCCCCGCCAAATCGGTCTGGAGCGACGGAAGATGCGGCGCGAAACCCCATAGACCCACCCTGCAAACACATCTCTTCGCCGTGCGAGCGGGCCACCGGTACCCGATCTTTGTCATCGGTGGACTTTTAAACACCACCCTGCGCTAAGGAAGTAATCCTGGTATTAGGGGACACTTTACAAACATGCAATTAATGCAAACAAATTACACCCAGACTCAAAACAACACTTTGTGGATCGCACAAAATATTGTTCTGCGTGGGATTCGAACCCACGATACTGACACGGAAGGTCGATATCTTAACCACTACGCCATCTGTGCAGTCAAATCGTTAAGTCATTTTGGTTATTATGAAATATCTTCTATAAATTCTGTATATTTTTTTTATAACACTACCAACTAAGAAAACAATTAATCGCGAATAACTTTAAAACTATCATCATCATCGTGGTCTTCATCATCACAGATCATATACATATATGCTATTGCTGTGTTCGAGCCTCCTTAATAATCGTAAATTTGATCTCATGTACTTCATGTAATGTTGGAGTAGAGTTATACTTTAAGTTTTCCTTCTCTTAAATAAATATCTTTCCGTATGCTGACGGAGTAAAAATACAATTTACCACCCCATATCTTACCCGTGGGTGATCGTACGAGACGACTAAGGGATATAAAACGCATATAACATCTATGCAAGAGAAGGAAAACTCGAAACAAAACTCTATACCAACACGTCGTCCCACCGAAGTCAAAGATCGGGTACCGGTGGCCCGCTCGCACGGCGAAGAGAGGAGTTTGCAGGGTGGGTCCATGGGGTTGCGTGCCGCCTCTTCTGTCGCCCTGGACGTTTTATCGGGGCGCGACCACATCCATGGTCCACCATGCGGAAAAAAAAAAATACCAACACATCTGACCAGCGTGGTGTAGTAGGTCAATTTCCCTCCCATTATGGAGGAGGCTCGAGCCCAACAGTGGGTCATATATGAGCTGAAATGATGAATGATGATGAATGATGAATTGTCGCGTAAATATCGGAAATCATTATGCTTCTATTAAACAAACAATTAGAAATGATTTAAAAAAAAAAACATACAATTAAGATTACTTGAATCCACAAAATTAAGTAATGTTTTCAATCTCTTATGAGTATTTTAATCAAGATTTTTTTTATAGAAAAATAAGAATTCAAAATTAAAGATATAAATTTTGGCTGTTTTCATAAATAAAAAATAAAAATATATGAAGATAAATAAATGTTAATGAAAGATAAATTACTAAGAGATACGTACGTGCCTTTACTTAAACGAGCTATTTATAATGTCTTAGTATTCTAGTTCGATCGGACGACGCTAGCTGATTCAGCAATGCAATGCGACCGCATAAGGTAGAACTATAGTAGCGCTAATAATATTGGGGTACAACGACCTGTCTACAAATCGTATATACATTATCTAAGTTTATTTTTAATCATCATCATCACAGCCCATAAATGTCCCACTATTGGACTCGGGCCTCCTCCGTAATAGGAGTGAAATTAACCTACTATACCACGCTGGTCAGACGTGTTGGTAAAGGGATTTGTTTAGAGTTTTCCTTCTCTTGCATAGATGCTATATGCATTTTATATCCCTTAGTCACCTCGTACGATCACCCACGGGTAAGATATGGGGTGGTGAATAGTAGTATTTTTAATATAACGTATAAATTGTTCTTCAGATGCAAACTTTTCTTATGTTTTGAATTGATATAGGAACAAATCGGCCAAGGGCGAGTTGTACTCGCGCACGAAGGGTTCCGTAAAACTAAAAAAAAAACAATTTTGTCGTATGGGAACCCCCCTTAAATATTTATTTTATTTTATTTTTAGTATGTGTTATTATAGCAGTAATCGAAATACATCATCTGTGAAAATGTCAACTGTCTAGCTATCACCGTTCTTGAGATACAGCCTGGTGACAGTTGGACAAACAGACGAACGGACAGCGAAGTCTCAGTAATAGGGTCCCGTTTTTACCCTTTGGGTACGGAACCCTAAAAGCTATTTATTTATATTTTAATCTCAGCCTTTATCCCGTTATAAACGTTAAAAAAGATAATATAATTATACCTTGCCACCTATACTTATGCCCGTTTCCATCAATGACTTAAATTTTAACAGTTAAGGTTATATAAATGATTTAACATTGAATTTAATTAAATTTTTTGATGTTAATTGATATTTTCTACGTGGTGACGGAGTAAGAATACAATTCAACACCCCCTATTTTATCCGTGGTTATCGTAAAATATAACTAAGGGATATTATGCATATAACATCTATGCAAGAGAGGAAAAGCTTGACATAATTTTCTAGACCAACCATTCTTAATAGAAATAATGTGATACTAATAGTAGCATCAAATTTTCCATTCCTTCCTATTGTAGAGGAGTTTCTAGCCCAGCAGTGGGACATAGGTATATAAACTGATATGATGTTATATAAAAAAAAATTACTTAACATCTAATCACAGATACCATCAATGTTATGTGACATTTATGTTATTTTAGGTGTTATCTCTGAATCCTACTAATATTATAAATGTAAAAGTTTGTGAAGACGGTTAGATATTTGATACTCAATCACGCTTAAACCTTTAAAACGATTTGTATGAACATTAGCACATAGCTAGACTATTGCCGAGATTAAGTTATAGGTTACTTTTCATCCCCTATAACTAACTGTCATCGTTAAAATTTGGAAAAGTTACTTTTTAAGGTAGCGTACCGATCTTAGGGAACGAGACGCGCGACGGCGACCCGCGACTGCGATCGGGTCACGCGGCCTATTGCTTAGTATGAATTTATATGGAGCACTAAACAAACTTCGCGAACGCGTCGCGTGACCGGTAGTCGTGGCCATAGTCGCGCGGCGACCGCAACCAGGTCGCGCCAGACGCAGTGCAGTCACGTGACGCAGAAGAAAAATTCTGAAAAATGGAGGCATTTTAAGAATTTTTGAAAACAACTATCGTCTTCATGCGATATGAAAATTGAGTGGAGCTTCCTCCTTTCTTCAGAAGGAATAGACGCTGACATATCTTCAAATTATACTAACATATTATCATTTTATCATCAACTTCATCTTCCTATAGCAGCTGAATATCTTTTTTTTCTAGCTGTGGAGAATTTGTCCAACATATCGCTATAATAGAACAAAATCGTCATCTATAAAACTATGGAAAGAGTGACGAGTCGCGGTCGCTTCAATGACATTGGAATGATGGCAGTCGTCTATCCAAGCCGCGACAGGCGACTATGATTGCGTAATCGGATAGTCGCAGTCGCGCGTCGCGGTCTCTAAGATGGGAATGCTACTTTTACATGGGCGAAACTGTGAGCAAAAGTTGCAAAATTATAAATATCTCAGACAAAGATTAACTTATTTACTTAGTCTGATTCTCATAATTATTATTTCTTTAATATTGTATTGTTGGCTAAACGCACGCTGAAAAATCATTATAGAATGAAGAGATATTAAATTTTCTTAATTCTGAATGACAAAGGTCTTTATTTATTAAATTATATAAATAATTATATATTGCGTATAATTGCTAACTAGAAAGCTTAAAAGGTAAACAAAAAATAATAATTACTTGGTTTTGTTAATTGGCTTTGAAATTGGCCATCTTCTATATATATAAAGCTGTTGGGTGACTGACCTATCAACGCCGAGCCAAAACTAATACGAGAGACATGAAATTTTGAACGTAGTTTCTTTTTATGACGTAGGGCTCCACTAAGAACAGATTTTACGAAATTCCGTCCCTAATGGGGTGAAAGTGGCAAAGTCTGTATGTGGAGAAAAAAAAATCTTTATCGATTCTTTTCAAATTACGTATTCTACAGTTAAAATAAATAAACACGTGTTTCACCATTTGTCAATTTTCACCCTCTGGGGGTGTAAATTAGGCCTGCAAAGCTGGTTGGACGACTTATTAGCGCCAAGCCGATATTATTGAAGCTAGAAACATGAAATTTTGACAGTAGTATTTTCTTATAACGTAGAGATCTACTAAGAAAGTATTTTACGAAATTCCATCCCTAAGGGGGTGAAACAGGGTGGCAAATTTTTTATGGGGAGAAAAATAAAATCTTTATTGATTCTTTTCAAATTAAGTACAAATATTTTTTGGTTAGGCCTGCAAAGCTGGTTGGACGACTTATTAGCGCCAAGCCGATATTATTGAAGCTAGAAACGAGGTCGCGGGCAAAAGCTAGTGCAATATAAAACAAGAAATTTACTGTGTAGTGGCGATTGTAAATACTATCAAGCCTTATATTGATCGTATGTTTCGTAAAAGATAAAACTAACTAAGATTTCTATACCGACTTAAGCCAACCCTATTTGATGCCCCCTGGTCAACAATTACATTCTCAAAGAGGTTTGACGTCAGGCAGGCATCCGTTAATAAAACTATTGCCAAAATTATTTACCATATGTATAAACAGATTGCGTCGTCTCTAAGTAATTAGGATAGGAGCAAGATGATGACAATATTGCGCTGACTGAAAGTTATTGAACTTTCAGCAGGGTGATGCGATGATCATGAAATATTAAAAAAAAAACATTCATCATCATCATCTCAGCTCATATATATGTCCCACTGTTGGGCTCGAGCTTTCCTCCATAATAAAACGGCAATTGACCTACTATACCATGCTGGTCGGACGTGTTGGTATACGGTTTTGTTTCGAGTTTTACTTCTCTTGCATAGATGTTATATGAGTTTTATATCCTTTAGTCGGATTTTACGATCACCCACGGGTAAGATGGTGGTGAATTGTATTCTTACTCCGTCACCGCACGGAAAAAATCATACATCATACAATTGTTATATATATATATATATATACAGAATATTTCGTTGGACGATATCCCGTGTCAATCGATTCCCTAATGAGAAAATCAACCATTTTTTAGCAGGTTATGCTCTGGATACACTCCGCCCTTTCCATGCAGGATGACGGAAGGGCAGCGTGCAGTCCCATAACTCACTATTTTCCCTTCCATCGCCATTGGATCCATCACTGGTACCGCTGCTTTGACATCCGTGGCTGGCTCTAGAGGTTACCCTTGCGAGTATCATCTCTGCTAATGCCCCAGCAACAAATAACTATGTTATGATGCTTTTAGTAGTTAAAAATAATTTTCACAAATTTTAGTTTTTTTTTATTACTTACGGTAGCAAACGAGCAAGCAGCACAACTGATGGTAAGTGTCACTGCTGTCCATGGACCTTTGCTATACCAAGGGTATAGCTAGGCTGCTGCCTACCATTACAATCCCCAAACCCACCTACTTGGGCTGCCGGCTCTCTCGCTCACCGAAGGAAGCGCAATAGCACATTGCTATTACTCAGGCGTCGCTCTTCTGCGAGAATGTGGTACTACCCCGAACGGACCGGCCCGCGGCTGTAGACAGAGAACTGTCAACAGCATGGTCCTTTTTTTTTTTTTTTTTTTTTTTATTGTCTACGGTGACAAACGAGCAAACAGCACACCTGATGGTAAGTAATGCTGTTGCACATGGACCCAGCAACACCAGGGGTACAGCCAGGCCGCTGCCTACCGTGAAGGAAGAGCTCTTCTTAAACCTCGTTTGAAGAAGGACATGTCATAGCGCTCGGGAAACACAGCAGCAGGTAGTTCATTCCAGATCTTGCATGTACGTGGGAGAAATGATCGCTGAAAACGTACGGTCGAGGACCATATCGTTTCCAGGTGAAATGAATGAACCCTGCTACGGTGTCGAGTGGTACGGTGGTAAAATGGTGACGGTGGTACCAAGTCAAACAGTTCCTCAGAGCACTCTCCGTGAAAGAGCCGGTAGAGTACACAGAGTGACCCAAAGTCTCTCCGCCGCTCCAGCGACTCTAGTCTGTCCGTGAGATTGGGATCACCGACGATTCGAACTGCCCGCCTTTGTAGGGAGTCAAGTGGGTCTAGCTGATATTTAGGCGCGCCTGCCCAGAGATGAGAGCAGTACTCCATGTGAGGACGAACTTGTGCTTTATATAGCACAAGACGTTGACTCGGCGTGAAGTACCGCCTGGCCCTGCTCAGCACGCCCAACTTTTTGCTTGCCAATTTGGCTTTGTCCTCCAAATGACTCCCAAACTGGACTTTGTTCGATAGCTCGACGCCGAGGATCCCAATACTCTCGGAGATTTGGAGAGTTACTCCTTGGAACTGAGGCGCCATGATAAAAGGGTCCTTCTTCGCAGTGAACGCGCAAACTTGTGTCTTAGTGGGGTTGAACTGGACTAAATTCCGTTCACCCCATTTTGAGGCCCGCCCTAGAGAGCGCTCGACTTCAGACACAAGTTGAGCCCGTCTTTCCTGTAACATACTCCGAGGGACATTCTGATGCTCGGTGTATCGCTCGTCACCCGTGCTGTCATCCGCATAGCAACGAATACTCTCTATGGAGAGCATGTCATTGATATGCAGAATAAACAACGTCGGGGAGAGCACCGAGCCTTGTGGTACACCAGCATTAATGTGCATGGTCTCGGAGCAGGAGCCATCGACGACTACTTTTATGCTCCGACCATCCAAAAAACTGGTGATCCAATTACAGAGTCCCTCGGGGATTCCATATGATGGTAGCTTCGATAGAAGGGCCCTGTGCCAAACCCTGTCGAACGCCTTCGCGATATCTAGGCTGAACGCTAGCGCCTCACCCTTGCCCTCCAAGGCCTCTGCCCAACGGTGTGTGAGGTACACAAGAAGATCACCAGCCGACCGGCCATGACGAAACCCATATTGGCGGTCACTGATCAGCTGATGATCCTCAAGGTACTGCAGAAGCTGATGGTTGATTATTTTCTCCATTATCTTGGAGAGCAAGGATGTAATCGCAATCGGCCTGTAATTCGACGGGTCCGACCGGTCTCCCTTTTTTGGGATCGGGTGGACATGGGCTATCTTCCACGAAGATGGAACCCTACAAGTATCATAGGAAAGTCGGTATAAGCGCGTGAGGACGGGGGTCAACTCGGGGGCGCACGTTTTCAGGACCACTGCAGGGATGCCATCCGGCCCGCTCGACTTATGTACGTCTATTAGCCGCAGCTCCCGCCTCACCGCTCGCTGCGTAATGCGGATTTTAGGCAGAGAGCTTTCACACCGCGGGATGATAGGTGGTGTGGCGGTTCCAGCGTCCAAAGTCGAGTTACAGGCAAAGAATTGACCTAAAAGATCGGCCTTCTCCTTTGCACTGTGGGCTAGACTGCCATCATTTTTCTGCAGTGGTGGGAGATTGGACTGGCAGAAGTTGCCTTGGGCAGCTTTGGCGAGCGACCAGAATGCACGACTCCCGGCGGGATAGCTCTCCAATCGCTCGCCGATTCTGGCAACATGTTCCGCCTTGGCTCTGGCAATAGCCTTCTTACTAGATCTAGAAGCAGCATTAAATTTTCGCTTCTCCTCCCTGACATTTGGGTCCCGACAGTTTTGGGCCCTATTCCAGACCTGGTATGCGGACTGCTTTTGCTGTGCAGCCGTCCTACAGGTTTTATTAAACCAAGGCCGGCTGCGGCCACCGACCGGTATTTTGTTGTTGGGGATGAATAATTCCATCCCCGTAATAACGGTATCGGTAACGCAATCCGCACAAATGCCAGGGTCCCTAGATCTAGATCTAGGTCCTACCACTATTAAAAGTTTATATTTTTAATAGTTAAATTTTATTTTCATTAACTTCTTTTCGTGCAAGGCGGTTGAGAGGAGCGGTAATTGCTCTTGTAGTTAACTAGTGATACCGTTATTAGAGTACGGTTTATGAGATCGGGTTTTTTTTTTTTTTTTATAATTTTTTTTCATATTCTTTTACATAATATTTATTGAAGTGAAGACTTCTTTAGGCGCGTTGAGCGTTTTTGGAGGGAAAAACTTATAGGTTCGCGTCACCGACATGCTAATGCTAATAGTATATCTATAGCTATGTAAAAACTTCTTTAGGCGCGTTGAGCGTTTTTGGAGGGGAAAAACTTATAGGTTCGCGTCACCGACATGCTAATGCTAATAGTATATCTATAGCTATGTATGTAAAAACTTCTTTAGGCGCGTTGAGCGTTTTTGGAGGGGAAAAACTTATAGGTTCGCGTCACCGACATGCTAATGCTAATAGTATATCTATAGCTATGTAAAAACTTCTTTAGGCGCGTTGAGCGTTTTTGGAGGGGGAAAACTTATAGGTTCGCGTCACCGACATGCTAATGCTAATAGTATATCTATAGTATCATTGTGGTTTAAAGGTTATCTTACTTGTGTGGTAAAACCGATTCCTAGATGTTCGATAATATTTTTTATTTTTATATAAAAATTAGAAAATTATTATTATTTCAATTAGTCTTAAGTTAATAGTTTTCACTTCTATCGGCAGTCCCCATGACTGCCTATTGCTTTTTTTTTATTGTATTGTGGTTCATGGGACTGGTTCACACTATAGTTAAGTCATACTAAAATTTAAAATGTTAAAACTGGCAACATGCGCCCTAGCAGGATGTATACATAATAAATGAATTCGTATTTCAATTAAAAATGTAATGTGTCACCAAATCTTATTATAGTTTTAAAAATGGAGCAAAGAAGCAAATAGTTTTAAAAATGGAATAAAGAAAGAACACCTCAGGGCAGCACCTCACTAGCACTATGACCCAACGTCATAGTTGGCAATTGATAATACTAGCTGCCCTCCAGTTATGTGTGGTGATTACAGTTCTACCATATATATGAGATGGCTGATGAACAAAGAGATGATGTTGTCAAACTATTGCAAACTTCAAACTTCCGGTACGCTATTCCAAAATAAAGTTTTAAACTTCATCTTAAGCCTAATTGAACTCGGTTCTACAATTGGACTAAAACAGAAACCATGTTACATTAACGAATGAGTGACAGCTATCTTTCTCTCATTAATTATTTCATTTAAAAATTTAATTAAATAATTAATCATTATATCCAGAAGGCACGTGTAGCAATACTTAACGTAGTGCTTGTCACAATATTACTATATGGAAGCGAGAGTCGGGTATGCAGAAAAGAGCATGAAAGTAAAATTAATGCGGTCGAAATGCGATCTCTACGGAAAATCTGTGGAGTTAGGCTGAACGACCGCATTCGCAACGACGACGTAAGAGAGCGAGTAGGTATGAAAGAGAGTATTGGTGTAAAGATGCGAAAGGGAATGCTCCGATGGTTCGGACATTTGGAAAGAATGCCGAATGAACGTCTGGTTAAGAAGATATACAATGCGAAAGGGGAAGGATGTAGGTACCGGGGAGACCGAGCACTCACCTACCTAGACTAGATTAGTCACGTACTGAAGGAAGGTGGAGTCAAGAGTCGCCGAAACCTGCGAACGTGTATGAAGAGAATTATGAATGTTTAGGAAACGAGTGAAGTAGGCAGGGATAGATTTCTTTGGCACTCTGTTCTCTCTGCCTAACCTGCAGGGGAGGGAGGGAAGGAGGGCTAACCAAACGTGGTGAATATGGTCGTAACCTCATCTAAGAACGGCTGCATCACATAGCATTCTATGGCGGAAGCTTACATCCAGTGGCGGGCAGAAGGCTCGATGGTCATGATAATATCTTTAATCTATAGTCTGGTTTTCCGTGTGGTGACGGAGTAAGAATGCTATTCACCACCCACTATCTTACGCGTGGGGTGATCGTAAGAGACGACTAAGGGATATGAAACGCATTTAGCATGTATGCAAGAGAAGGAAAACTCGAAACAAAACCCTATACCAATACGTCTGACCAGCGTGGTATAGTAGGTCAATTTCCCTCCTATTATGAAGGAGACTCGAACCCAACAGTGGGACATATATGAGTTGAGATAGTCTGGTTACAATTCCCCAAATGAATCCGGGTGTCTATAAGATGGTGAGCGGCTGCATGCAGTATTGCAAACTTTTCAGGGACCTAACCTCTCTCCACATTCTGTCAACCTTCAGCCTTCTGGTTACGGACTAATCTTGATCACACCAGGCATGGCAGAATGACACCAGGCGCAGTATTATAGAGTACCTTCTACCTGTTGCTATAAGTGACGGCTGAAATAAATGATAAGTGTTAACTGTGATGACCCTAATCTTGTTTTTAATCTAGTGGTGAAAGAGGTGTTGAATCATTATTCGAAAGTCTGCGCTTAATAGCAAATTAAAATTCCATAGGCTACTCATCACATCACTTAGAAATATGAAGACCTTATATCCTACTCTATCTTGGTCCTATTCTGGTAAGTGGTGTGGTTGTTCAGTTAGTTTTTTTTATTGCCTATGGTGGCAAACGAAAAAGCAGTACAGATGCTAGGTTAGGTGTTACTGCCGCTCATGAACCTTTGCAATACCTGGAGTACAGCTAGGGCATTGTCTACCAACTAAAATCCACCCAAGTTGGGCTTCCGACTCTCTCGCTTACCGAAGCACAACAGTACATTGCTACTGCGAAGATGTCGATTTTCTGCGAGAATGTACTCGTATCTGTCTACAGCCGTGGGCAAGTCCGTCTGGGGCGGACGGACTTACCAACGGCTGGTGGTTGTCCATTAATCACGTTAGGTTTGAAACAGGGGGGAGGGGTTTGACAAAAATCACGAAATATCACAAGGGGGATGGGGGTGTAGTAAGATATCACGTGTATTTATTTTTTCGTCAAACGCTGCGATTTCTGAAATGAAAAGCAGCGTGTAATATGACTTTGACTTGCCATTGCCAGGCAATGAACGAAGTTTAAAGTAGGCGATCTATGTAAAGACCTTTTTGCGAAGTATAAAAAAGCAAAAAACCGAGAATATAATGAGCTGTGGGCTACTTTTATGTAGGTAGTAAAAATTCACGTGATATTCATGGTGGAAGGGGGGTTATAGACTTAAACCTCACCACGTATCACCAAAGGCGGGAGGAGGTTTAGAAAATGCTAAAAAAAGATCACGTGATTAATGGACGTTCCTCTGTAGACAGAAAATCGTCAACAATGTTTCTCTACTACTCCAATTTTCACAAAAAACAATCTATACTTCGTCGTACTATCGACTACAGATGAAATTATATTAATAAGTTTTAAAATCTGTGCAATTTATAAATAAAATAAATATATTGCTTACACTATTAACATATTCTGTAGTTTTAAATTGTCTACAACGAGTTTCTGTAGTTGCAAATTTGTCGCTTAGTTGAACAAAGCAGAACATGCCTCTAATTTTACTCCTGTAAACTTTTGTTGAATTTAAAATGATTCAGTATTTTTGAGCTTTGTTGTAGTCTACATTTAACAAATAATTCAGTTCATTCATTTTTCATTATTTCTTCCCAATCCATAAAGACCTATAGCTGCAATAGTAGATGCTTTTTTATAAACTTTGATGCATATATTTTGAGGTGACAGTTATAATATCTTTTTTGAAGTTATAATTCTTTTGGCGCGTTAGGGAAAAATGATGAGAGTAAATTTTTACGATGCGCGCGCACACCGTCACGAAAAACTGACATCCCGAAGTTAGCTATAATAGTCAACATTTTAGTTTTTTTACTAGATAATGCGTTATAACAAAACTTTCAATGTATTAAATACCTTTTTCTATTGTTAGTGTCGTTTTTTCTACAAACGTAGAGTAATGCGAATGATAAAATTTTTGAAAAGATTTTTATCTTGTTACACCAAAGAAGTATTACTTCTAACGCGACTATATAAGTACACACGCACTTTCTTATTTTGATACAAACAGCACCCATTACTTAGGAAATGATTCTTGTATTGCGGGAGACCTTACAAACATATAATTTGACGGACATAAATTACACCCAGACTTAGAACAATAATTTATGGTTACACACAAAGTAAGCACTGCATAGGAATCACGGTAAGTTAGTATCTTAAGCACTATGGCATCTCTGTAGTTGCATTTTAGTCTTAGTTGTTACATGCACATCGTAAAACATAATTAAATAGGTAAAAATGTCTTTGTAAAAAAAAATGTTCTTTTTTTAATGAGTGGCAAATCAGTGAGTAGCACACTTTATGATAAGTGTTACTGCCGCCCATGGACCTTTAGAATACCAGGTGTAAACTAGGTCCTTGCCTATCAAAACCTACACAAGTTGAGCTTCTAGTTCTCTCGCTCACCAAACGAAGCGCAACAAACAGCACATTGCCATTACTTAGAAGTAGATTTTCTGCGAGAGTTGGTACTACCGCGGAAGGACCGGCTCGCGGCTGTAGACAGAAAACTGTCAACAATGTTACTCTACTAGTACTGTGACCCTCCCACTGCTCATTTCATCATCATCTCAGCTCATATATGGCCCACTATTGGGTTTGAGCCTCCTCCATAATTGAAGGGAAATTAACCTACTATACCACGCTGGTCAGACGTGTTGGTATAGGTTTTGTTTCGAGTTTCTTTCCCTTACATAGAAGTTATATGTCTTTTGTATCACTTAGTCGTCTCTTACGATCACCCACGGGTAAGATAGGTGATTTGTATTTTTACTCAGTCACCACACGGATAATTGTCATTATTTTGATGTTTGCTTTAAGAAAGCTAAAAACATTAAATCCTTAATTTAAGATTCAAAATGTATTCATACTAAACAATAATATTATATGCATAAAGGATATAAATTAGGATACCTCTGTGATAGAGTTAGTATTTGCAAAGCCATGATAGTAATGTTGAATTCCCAACAGTAGATCATTAATATGCTGTTAGTAAGATAACAGCGCAGTAAGGTGGGGTCTAACTGTGAGCGATAGTTGACAAAAAATATATCGTGTTATATATATTCTGCGTGTGCGGCTACGAATACTACCAATCCTTACTTTGCTCGTGGACGTCGTAAAAGCCGAATAAGAGCCTTATAACGATCTAGGCCAACTCTATCTGTTGCCGTTTGGTCAACAATTACATTCCCAACGAGGGTTGACGTCTGGCAGGCGGCCGGTTATAAAACTATTGCTAATAACTTTTACAATATGTACTATGAAAGAAGAGTACATATTGTATCGACCCCAAGTAATTGGGATAAGAGTAGAAGAATGATGATGATGATATATTCTGCGTGTAGTGAGAGATTAAAAATGCGACGGATTCCCACCATTCTACTTCCAGAGGGAGTAGAAACTATCTTAATAATCACCAAAAGAATGGAGTAACTGTTGATCATATTTACCATAGGTGTATTGCTTATGCAAAAAGGAAAAAAGAAAAGTAAAAATGGATTAATCATGCCGTGATCATAAAAGCTGATAAGTGTTTGAAATATTGAAAGATTAAAAACCAAATACGAAAAGAAATACATGAAAATAGTTTTATTATGTTATAAATATGATATATGAAAAATGAGCATGAATTAACATGTACAGAAAAAATAAAAAAAATAGGTAATTTATACTAACATTTGAGAATAATAAATCATACATGACAGTTACCTCTAATGTTAGTTTTTCTTGATTGATAGTAGAGACTATAGTACAAAAGAAATAAGTAGATAAATGGGTATTATTTGATACATCCACCATTTTGTTTTGCTTGATAATATATGATATAAAATCTCAGAGAGGCTGACCGCGTGAGGGCGACGCTTCAAGCAGTTAGCTGAGGCGTCGACGAGGGAAGGTACCCGAACGGGTAACCCGCCGGGCTGGCCACGGATGGCAAGGAAGTGGTACCAGTGGCCGGCCCAATGGTGATGGCGAGGGTATACGGTGGATTATGGGGCCACGCGCTGCCCTTTCGTCGCCCTGGACGGAACGGGCGACGTGTGTCAGGGCCATAGCTTACCCAAAAAAAAGTAAAATCAAAATGTCACAAAATTTTAAAATTTGTTGAGTTTAGTTAGTAAATTTTCTTACACCAGTATTCAAAGTAGACAACTGAAAATAAAAATAACTATATATATATATATATTTTAGACGTCACCAGCTTACAGTAGGGCCTCACCTTTCTCTTATACAGAAACAAACTGACATCGATCCCTAGAGAACGCCGGATGTGTTAACAGAACACGAAACAATATGAAATATGAAAACAGAATTCTGGTAAAGAATTAACAAATGGTCAGGATTTGAAAGCAAAAAGTATCCACAATAAATTCAGTCATTAATATGAATGAATTTGTACAAGCTTACTAACAACATTAGCGGTATAGATAGTAGAGTGTATACTGTATTTTCTAATGTATTTTCGTGCTGAGTGACGTGGCTTCAATCGCCACGCAGAACAAATCCTCAGCGCACAAATAATTAATCAGAGTCTGGCTGTAAGTTTTGACCATTAATTGTATGTATGTGAAAACCCCACACACGTTTGTATAAAAGTATTGTCTTAAAAATAAAACATTTTGCTTCTTAAAATTGGCATATCTTTATTTTTTCTTCTTCTTATGTATTGGAAATCAGCTACTTATACGAGCTATTAGTGCCAGTGTCGAGTTATAAATGGCTTCACGTTGAATTGTCTTGTGGGAATTTTGATGGAAAACGAAAACGTTGTAAAGCACTTTTATATGATATTCACTACATCCCAGTAGTTCCCCCGCATCACATTACATAAAATGCTATCAAAATGATCTAATATAACACGTTCAAACACTAAGATATCGAATATAATACAAGAGCACCACTGACGTTTTCAAATTCCCGTCAAAAGACTATATTTATTTCAAGTTAGTATCTAAATGGGACTTTAAATGTAAACGTAAAAATAATTATAAATTGGCACTGGCACCAATAGCTCGTATAAGTAGCTGATTGCCAGTACACAAAGAGAAGAAGAAGAAGTATATAAAGGAAAATGACAGCTGAATATGATGTTTAAACCTCGTTATATATTCCTCATTAGTTCAGGAAATATTCGTTAGATGGCGTTATCTTGATTTTATTTACTTGCACCTCACTCAGGTATCATTGTAACGAATTAATTGAATGCTCAATTAATATAAAAATTATACATCAAGTATATATAAGCATACTCTGCCTTAATATCATTGTCTTAATTATTTAAATTTATAATATGGATATATTTACTTCATTAAATATAGCAATAGTTGCGACCGTCTTTAATTTAGGTACTATGTATCTATGTTGGATAATTATTGTTAATACACTAAACGATTATTTTTTTTTACTTTATCAAAGTGTACTTAACGAAATGAAGCCTGAGTGCTATTCCGAACCACCCTTAGATTAAGGTCATGGTTTTCAAACAGTGAAAAATTAGTTCAATAGTTTTAGAGATCAATGTATACAAACAGAAAATATTTTTTGCCGTTTTTTTTGTTCTTTGCTTATCGCTCACAATAATATATTTATAAATATGCAACAAAAAAACACATGGTTATTTTCTTTCTCAGTTCATATATGTATGTCCTACTGTTGGGGACAGGTCTCCTTCAGAGAAAGGCAGTTAACCTACTAAACCACGCTGGCCAGACAGCATTTGCATAGGCGTTGGTTTTTAAGTCATTCCTTGCAGTGCTATTTTATATTTATTTATTTATTTCTAAACAATATTTAATAGTATTGAAAATGTCATAGATATTAATACAATAGTGCTTAGTACCTAATATAATAGTCATTAGAATATTAGTCAATAAATAAATTAAATTTTTGTCATCACAAATCATTAACACTATATAGAAATCTATTTAATAACTTAATATATATAAATTATATGTCACGTTGTTTGTCCGCGATAGACTCATAAAGTACTTAACCGATTTTAACCAAATTTGCACATCATGTGTAGTTTGATCCAACTTAAAAGATAGGATAGCTTAAATCTCAATTTATAGTAATATTATTTTATTGCAAATTATTTGTCTAATATTTGACAGTCAAAATCATATGTTATATCAAAAGGATTTTAAAAGATGGCGGAATCTGTTGACTGGATTAAGTAAGTATTTAATAGATGGCGCTATGTTAAATGTACAAACGCTGCATATAAGCTAAAATTTGTTAGAATAAACAAAAAGTATTACTGAGGCTAACCTAAGCCACAGCAACGCGTGGCCCGGTCTGCTAGTATTATATATATTATCTACTTCCCCACACTCCGAGTACCATTTTTTTTATAATTTTCATACTCTTCCCCCTTTCGGTGACCACCCATAATGAAAGAATACGATACTCTAATATGTAGTAGTAATGTCTGTAGTTGAAAATAGAATGTCATATTCGTGTCTCTTTTTTTTTATTTTTTTTTTCAGGTGCGTTACGGTCGGCGCACTCATCGCACCACTCCGTTCGGGGCGACAGAGGGGCGTAAGCACGCACACCCATAACCCACCGTGACGTCGCCTTCGTCGCTGGGCCGTCCACCGGAGCAGAGTGACTTGACATCAGTGGTCGGCCCGATGGAATACCGCTGAGGAGTACTCTCTCCTCGACCGACGTCCCCCCCTCGGGTAGGATGTTGGTCTTTCCTCACGCGGTCGGCCTCTCGACAGGTGACGGACTAATTCCCCGATCCAGTCACCCGCGGCCTCGGCTAGAATATTCGTGTCCCTTGCACATCAATCAAATCTCCCTCTGTGTTGTCAGTACCTAAGAAAAATGCCCTTATAAGAACTGTTTCGCTACTCACCAATAATATTTGGCTTTATTAATTATATATGCTAACAGTAATATACAGAAAAGGTCCAATTTTGTTAAAGAGTGTTATTTATCCACTGACGTCAAGTTACTCTGCTCCGGTGGTTGGCCCAACGATGAAGGCGACGTGTCACTTACGGGTGTGCATGATTACGCCCCTCTGTCGCCTCGGACGGAGTGGTGCGAGGAATGCGCCGACCGTAGCCCATCCCAAAAAAAAAGTATTATTTATAAAGACCAGTAAGTCTTATAGTAAAAATAAGTTAAATTCTCTCACATTGTGAAGGAGACTTGTAGTGAAGCGTAGATGATAGATTGTCATGATAATCATGATTATATGTATATACATACATATCATCACGCCATATACCTTGCAGGGTAGGCAGAGAGTGCAGACTGCCAGAGAACTCTATCCTTGCATACTTCGCTAGCTTCCTCAACATTCATAATTCTCTTCATACACGCGCACCGGTTTCGGAGACTCTTGACTGGAGTCAACACACCTTCAGTACGTGATCAATCTGGTCTAGGTGGTCTAGGTAGGTTAGTCTCGGTCTCCCCCGGTACCTACATTCTTCCACTTTCGTATTATATATCTTCTTAACCAGACGTTCGTTCGGCATTCTTTCCACATATCCGAACCATCGGAGCATTCCCTTTCGCATCTTTACACCAATACTCTCTTTCATACCTACTCGCTCACTTACGTCATCGTTACGAATAATAATCATGAATAATTAATGTAATAAGTAACACCAGATTTATTTTAGTGCATGAGAACTTTTTTAACAAAGTCATAATAATATGATTAATATGTTAATTGAGTCACTGCACATATGATGTCGAGATTTAGATATTGACGTCACGCGCCAAGTATTGTGAGTTTAATTCTCATCTAGAGTATTTCTTTCTGATATTGAATGATTAAAAATCCGATGACAGTAACCTTAATAACACATTATACGCAACCCGGGCTTGAATTATGTCCCGGGTAAAAACGATACCTCATGATAAACTATCATAGAATTATGCCACGAAGTGAATAGCCAGTTTGTAGTGACTTAAGTCGGTATTATATAAAAAAGAAAAAGAATACAAAAAATCTCAAGGAATTATATTTACCTTATAAAGCTATTTTCTTAAAACTAGAAGCTTTAGAAGTTTTAGCTCATATCCAGGTGCAGACAGTCACAGTAATTAAAGTAAGAAGATGCCTGAATAAACCAAGTTGGTCTCTGAACTTACTTAAATCCATTAAGACGAATCTACTTAACCGTAAGTTAGAGTTACTTTGTTTATTACAAACTATGCTTGCAGCTTCACTCGCATATTTTTTTGTACGTATTTATATTTTTCTCAATAAGAACCTACCTTTTTATTTACTTTGGCGACGGATTATGGTGTGGTTACACCCCGCTAATCCGTCCGAGGCCACGGAGGAAGCGGCGCACGACCTTAGACACCAACAAGGCACTTTTTTTTTAATTTACCATAAACGTGGGTATCATAGCAATGTTTAGGGTGGCAATACTCATTGTCATTTCACTGTTGGGCTCAAGCCTCTACAACAGGTAAGATATTCATCTACGACACTACGCTGCTCAAACTTGTTAGTATAGGGTTTTGCTCCGAGTTCTCCTTCTCTTGCATAGATGTGTACATATTATCTCCTTTAGCTATCTTTTAAGATACCCTCAGATAAGATAGAGGGTAACGAATATCTAGTATTCTATGATGATGACAGAGTCATCATACAGATAAATATTGTTTTTGATAATAAGATTTGCAATCTACGCCTTTATTAAGCAAAAGCCTTGCGTACTTATAGCCTTACCTGAATTATAATTAATCTAGAACTTTAATTTATGCGCTGAAGAAACTTTACTACCGATTTTATCAAAGCTATTGAAGATAGATATATTCTGTGTCATGATTATAAAAACTCTGCCTCGTAGCTACGAATGTATTCTATAATAAAAACGCAATAATATTGAAGTTTGCATCATTGCCGGGAACGGCTTAAGGATATCATTTGTTACCCTTTACTTTCCCGTGGGAAACGGAATAAAATGTCTAAGAAAAAATCAGGGCAATGCACAACAGCACGCTCCTGAGCATTCTTTAACACACTTCTGTAAATAATAGTCATTATGATATTACTCCTTCGTCGTAATGAAGCCTGTAAAATGGTGTTAGTCAATATAAAAGATGAAAAAAGTTAATAATAATAATTATATTTATTATAAATGTTGGGTGCAGGCGACATTGGATCATTTTATGTAGCATTCCCGTGGAGTAGCCAATATTAAAATAGACTGAATAAGGCTATGGACGGTTGGAAATAGATCGATATTAGATAGAAATTATTGCTTCAATACATCTCTGATATATTTTTTTTCGTCACATAATAGATTAATGTCTTATTCTCAGAAAATACAAGTCCAACTGTCTTGTATGAAATACCTCTAAAATTTATTACACCACTCTCGAAAGCTAGGCTACATAGGAATTAATAATTAATGTTTCCTGTTCTATTATTGGCAAATGTCGGACATACTCGAGGTAAATCCTTTATTCATCCATCCTTTATTCAAGTTTGTGATATATTTCCGTGTGGTGATGATGTAAGAATAAAATTCACCACCTTATCTAACCCGTAAGTGTCTTAAAAGATGGTTTAGGGGTATATTATGGATATAATAGTTATGCAAGAGCAGAAAATATTGGCAATATCGGACATCCTGGAGGTAAAAGATGGTTTAGGGGTATATTATGGATATAATAGTTATGCAAGAGCAGAAAATATTGGCAATGTCGGACATCCTGGAGGTAAAAGATGGTTTAGGGGTATATTATGGATATAATAGTTATGCAATAGTTATGCAAGAGAGAGAAAAATCTAACCAGGGTGATATATTGGTCAATTTCACTCCAATTGCGGAGGACGTTCGAGCACAGCAGAGGGTCCTATGGGAACTGAGATGAAGTAATATACCTATATTGCAGTACCAAAGGAAAAATATTCTCCACGCCCTTCGTAAACTACTTGTATGGATATTTTTAATTACAAGAGAATAAACTTAAAACACAACTCTATAGCGATGCATATAATTACCATAGTAGATCAATTTCCCTTCCATTGTGCAAGAGGCTCAGCTTTCTCAAAAGAATATGGAATGAAGAAAAATGGAACATAGGTACTCCTATTTCGTTCTTCGTATGCTACATTTTGAGTACTCTTTTCTCTTTCATATATAATGTTTATTGTAGATGTTTTTATTGCTTATCGTGGCTAACGAGCAAGCAGCACATCTGATGGTAAGTGTCACTACCACCTATGGACTTTTGCAATACCCTTGTATAGCTTAGGCCGCTGCCTACCAATAAAATCTCCAAATCCACCCAGTTGGGCTTCTGGCTCTCTCGCGCACCGAACGAAGCGCAGTAACATATTGCCATTACTCAGACGTCGATCTTCTGCAAACTTGTGGTACTACCCCGGAGAACCCGCCTGCGGCTGTAGGCAGAAAAATGTCAACAGCGTGGTCCTATCACTATGAAAATGTATCTATACATTTATGTTATATATTATGAAGAAAGCAATGCAATGAGTGTTCAAAGATTAATAGATTTACTTATTTAGGTAATTACAAAATTAAACAAATTTTAATTTTATCTTTACTATCCTAATACATTGCGTATTTTAAGAATTTAATCATCATTTCAGCCCATCGCCGTCCACTGCTGGACGTAGGTCTCCCTCATGGTACGCCACAGAGTGCGGTCCTGTGCTGTTTGCATCCATCGACGCCCAGCAACTTTCACTAGATCGTCTGTCCCACCTAGTGGGGGGGCGTCCTACGCTGCGTCATCCGGTACGTGGTCGCCGCTCTAGAACCTTTTTTCCCCAGTGGTTGTCGGTTCTTCGAGCGATGTGGCCAGCCCATTGCCACTTCAGCGTGCTAATTCTTCGTGCTATGTCGGTTACACCCGTTCTTCTGCGGATTTCCGTATTGCGGATTCTATCACGCAGAGAAATTCTGAGCATAGCTCGCTCCATAGCACGCTGAGCGACTTTGAGCTTGGTTATGAGGACTACATTTAGGGACCACGTTTCCGTGCCGTAAGTCATCACTGGTAACACACACTGGTTGTAGACCTGTGTTTTTAGACACTGAGGTATGTTGAACGAGAAGATCCTCTTAAGTTTCCCGAACGCTGCCCAACCGAGTTGGATTCCTCAGCTGGATACCTCTTTCTCGAAATTGGATCTACCTAACTGGACTGTTTGTTCAAGGTAAACATAATGATCGACAATTTCGAGAATCGCATTGCCAACTAGGACCGGTACAGGAATGACATGGCCATTTGACATGACTTTCGTCTTGTCCATGTTCATTTGTAACCCCACCAATTGGGATACCCTGCTGAGATTGTTGAGCATGGTGCCAAGTTCCTCCATGGATTCTGCCATAACGACGATATCGTCTGCAAATCGAAGGTGAGTGATGCATTCGCCGTTAATATTAATACCAAGTCCGTACCAGTCTAAGAGCTTGAAGACATCTTCCAGTGCAGTGGTGAACAGTTTCGGAGAGATGACATCTCCCTGTCTCACGCTTTTCTGCAACTGGATCGGTTTCGTACTTTTATCCCGGATACGGACTGACATTGTGGCGTTCCTATACAAACACTTCAGCACTTCGATATAACGATGGTTGATGTGGCATCGCTGAAGGGACAGCACCGCCCAAGTTTCGACTGAATCAAAGGCTTTCTCATAGTCCACAAACGCTATACATAGAGGCCGATTGTACTCCTCGGTCTTCTGGATAATCTGCCGAAGTGTGAGAATATGATCTATGGTGCTATAGCCTTTTCGGAAGCCAGCTTGTTCGGGCGGCTGGAAGTCATCAAGCTTGCACGTGAGTCGATTGGTAATGACTCTCGAAAACAACTTGTAGACGTGGCTCAAGAGTGAGATGGGTCTGTAGTTCTTTAGAAGAGCTTTGTCGCCCTTCTTGAAGAACAGCACCACCACAACCCTGGTTCACGACTCTGGAACGTCGCCCCCGAGGATAACGGAATTAAATAGCTTTTGAAGGGATTTTAGGACCGGCTTACCGCCTGCCTTCAGTAGCTCTGCCGTAATTCCGTCATCTCCCGGTGCCTTACCGTTTCGTAGTTGTTCGAGAGCCATTCTGATCTCGCAAAAGCTAATGTCCGGGATTTATTCGGTATAGTGCCGAGTTAGCTTGGATCTGGGGTCTTGGACCAAGCCGACAACAGGACTTCGGAATGATTTATATAACTGTCCATAGAACCTTTCGACCTCTCTCAAGATCTCACTCTGGGATGAAATGACAGTGCCGTCATCGGTCTTCAGCTTAGTCAATTTGCTTTGCCCAATAGACAGATCTTGTGCGAACACTTTTGAGCCACGGTTCCGGTCTATCGCTTCTTTAACACGGAGCGTATTAAATTGGCGAATATCGCGACGCACAGACCTGGAGATCGGCCTATTTAGCTGCCGGTGTTCGGACCAATCGGCTGAAGACTGTACTGTCATTTCTTTTCTCTGCTCCATGAGCCTGAGAGTCTGCTCAGAAAGTTTTTTAGGTCTATTGGCACGGTGAGCCTTGAAAAACTTCGACCCAACTGTGTGGATAGTTTCCACGAACCTCTTGTTCATATCGTTCGGAGATTCGCACTCGTCTAAACATTGGAAGCGATTGTGTAGTTCGAGTTGAAAGCTTTCGAGGTTCTGGTATTAGATATGTGTAGGTCGGAGGGTAGACTTCATCAAGCATGACCGTTCGACTATTGTATGGATATTTAATGTACCTCGTACAATTCGGTGATCACTCCTAGTTTTAATCTTGCTGATCACTGAGACATCATTAAATATATGTCGTTTGTCCGACAAGATGAAGTCTATCTCGTTTTTTGTTGAACCATCGGGGCTAATCCAGGTCCATTTCCTTTGTGGCTGCTTTCTGAAGAAGGAATTCATCCTAAAAAGGCTTTCCTTCTCCACAAATTCAGCCAGTTTCTGGCCCCTCTGGTTTCTCTGTCCACATTCATGTTTCCCCACTCTCAACTCATTATCACTCCTTTTGCCTAGTTTCGCGTTAAAGTCTCCCATAACCACCGTGAAGCGGGTTTTGTACGCGTGTATGGCTTTCGAGATATCCTCGTAAAAGGCCTCCACCTCGTCGTCGGAGTATGCCAAGGTCGGTGCGTATACCTGTATGAACCTCAACGGGTACCGTTTGGTAATTCTGAGTATAAGGTATGTGCTACCCTTGTCGACATACTCTCGATCCTCTCCACGTTGCCTACGAGAGACCTGCGAATGATAAATCCTATACCGCCTTGGGATGGGTGATCTCCCTCCCGGGAGCCTCCAAGAAGAGCAAGTTTCTAGACCGGAAGATTATCGTGCCCTCGCCCTCTCTTCGCACTTCTGATAAGTGTGGTGTTATATGTATACCAGGAGAGAGCTGCTGCCCACTCTCCTGGTGGACCCTTAGCCGATTTTTACGACTCCCACGGGCAAGCAAGGGGTGGCGACACTTGTATACTATCCCGTCGCCACACGGGTAATTTAATATTTAGAATTTAATAACCAAATTTATTATTATAGAAATTTTAAGCTAACCAATATATTTTATGTTTTAATGTTGCTAAAATAATAATATATTAATTATTATATGAATTGATTTGATTGAAGGGTTAACAAAACAAAAGCAATAAACAAATCCAACTTAATTGAATGAATTAAAAACAAATAAACAAATCCCTTTACATAAGGGAAGAATGAATAATGTTTTTAAAATTTTCAATCAGTAAAATTATACGTAGGCTTTAATTAAAAACTTGGTTGCTTGTACATTTCTTGGCTATTTTATTCGATCTTTTCTCACCTCGTAAAAGTTTACTGGGTTGAATATAAATTACTTTCTTAAGATTCCTTCGGTTTATGGCAACGGATTTAATTATTATGCCATAATATTATAGTGTTTTTGTAGGTGGTAACATTTTTAATTAGCATTTTCTATGTTCACTTTTATTTTTGTGATAGCAATCTTAGGGGGTTTATTTTAAGAATTTGCTCTTAAGAATTTGCCGGGCGGGCCACCGAAGACAAAAATCGTATAAGGGTGGCCCGCTCGCACGGCGAGTAGAGGTGTTTGCAAGGTGCGTCTATGAGGTTGCGTGCCGCCTCTTCCGTCGCCCCGGACCGATTTGGCGGGGCGCGACCACGTCCATAGCCCACCGCAAAAAAAGGGGTTTATTTTTAACAAAATTTCTATTTATGTTTCTTGACCTTTATACTTGAACGGTTAGTTTAAATAATCTATATATATAATAAATAGCTCTTTATTACAAAATCCATAATATGCAATTAAAATGACTATAATTTGTAGTAAAATTTGTGATTTTTTTTTATAATAACATTTTGGTCCACAGACTTTTGTCCGTGCCTTTTTATGTTTTGTATTTTAATTATTATATTGATGTTACATAATTCAAGGTTCCTTGAAGTGGCTTTAATACATTTATGATGGTATATATGTATATTGGCGCGTGCGTATGTATCCTTGATGTTGTGTGACTGCAAATTCAATTTGTCATTTAGAAAACAATTGGTCTGGGGACTAGTTTAGAATATAATACATCGTCATCCCCCTTTACTTTTGCGCTGAAGTTGTAAAAACTGTCAAAATTATGGCTAATGATATTTATACAAAGTATTTTATTACTTGGAAGTGAAATGAGTGAGCTCATGGAAGAACATATTTTCATGATAATGGTGCTTGCAATAATGCCGAAATATTGGGCACTCTTAATACGTAAATCATCACTATGCTCCTCCGCTAAGATGCGTTCCACCTTTTTTCTAGGCTCGAGACTCCTTCACAGTAGGATAGAAATCGAATTACTACATCACACATATTGGGTTCTTTGATGTTATCAATATAGCAGCCCACATATATCTTATTATTGATTCAAGCTGTATATTGAAAATAAATATAGCTTAGTTGAGAAATCGACCAGTCTAATCGAGACAGTTGCGGTTCGATCCTTAGTTTTTCCTTTTCAATTATTTCATCTTATATTTGTGTGGTGATGGAGTAAGAATACAATTAACCACCCACTATATTATCCATCGGTGATCGTAAGAGACGAATAAGGGATAAAAGACGCATATAGCATCTGTGCAAGAGGAGGCAAACTCGAAATAAGCCCTATACCAACACGTCTGAACAGCGTTGTATGGTAGACCAATTTCTTTCCCATTACGGATGTGACACATGTAATAGCTGTGATGATGAATCATTTTATCAATTAATTTATCAATTATTTATTATATCTAAATATATTTTGCAACAAAAAACACTATAATAATAATATAATATATATATATATATATATAAATTGATGGAAGTGAACATTAAGCTGTGTGGTAGCGGCTACGAATACTACCAACCCTTACTTTGCTCGTGGATGTCGTAAAAGACGACTAAGAGCCTTCTAACGACCTGGGCCAACATCATCTGATGCCGTTTGGTCAACGATTACATTCCCAAGGAGGGTTGACGTCTGGCAGGCGGCCGGTCATAAAACTATTGCCAATAACTTTTACAATATGTACTATGAAAGAAGAGTATATATTGTATCGACCCCAAGTAACTGGGATAAGAGTAGGAGAATGATGATGATGATATATAAATTGATTGCTGTTCATTAGTCTCGCTAAAATTTGAGAACCGCTGAACTGATTTAAGCTAATTTTGGTCTTGAAATGTTTGTGGACATCCAGGGAAGGTTTATACGGTGAGAAAGTATGGAAAAATTAAAAAAATGAGAAATGATTAAAAAATGATTAAAATGCGAGAAAATATTAAAAACAACAATTTTAAAAAAAAATTCTTACCTGTCAAAAAGACGACGTTCGTAAAAAAAAGGGAAGCAGTACGAAGTCTGCGGGGTCAGCTAGTTGATTAATAAAGAAATGATAATATGTACATATATTAGGTACTAAGTCTGCTAGTATTATATTCACTGCTGTCATCACGTAATACAACTATTAACAAAGTTGGCTAACTTATAAAGGATATGTTAATGCCTTTTAAGGTTATTTTTATCCTTGTAATGATCGCTATAAATTTTAACCATATTTAAACCCGTATCTAAATGCCTATTTTCATTCGCATTATGTTTTAAACGTAAAAATCTGGTAGCGGATACGATAAATCAAGTCAGGGTATTTGATGTAGTACAATTATCATGAGGGAAAAGCTGGCAAAAGAATGAGTAATTTAGAATAGCGTTAATTTGCTAGAGAACACAAAACTTCCAGTGTTTTGTGGCTTAAATGTTAATTAATAGTCGTCATTTTAGTTAATAAACTGATTTGTTAATTATTAGTAGTTTTTGTTTGTTGCAAATCCTTTTTGAGTGTATATTGATATTATGCGATCATTCAAATTTGTGAAATTTTGCATTTAATATGCTTGATTATTTATAAAAACTTGATTACGAAAGAAAAATGATTGTCATATATGGGATTCGAACCGATAAAACTTTTGTATATATATATATAACACTTTTATATATCAGCTTTTTGAATATCGTTAAAACTTTTGTAATATGTATGATGAAAGAAAAGTACTTATTAATCGGAATAAGGACAGGATGATGATAATGAGGCGATTGAAACGGATTTCCAATAGGTGTAGGTTCAAGTACCATACCGCGTTCCAGTGACCCGCCTGAAATCCGTCGAGCCGTCGACCGTCGAGAAGTATATGTAGGGCGGGTCTACGGGGTCGTGCGCCGCTTTTCCTGTCGTCCCAGATGGATTAGTGGGGCGTGGAGTACCGTAGTCCATCGCCAAAAAAAATGTTCAAGTCCGACGTTTGACAATCATTTTAAGCTCGTAAATAAGCTTTTATTTGTGGATAATAAAAAAATGTGTATTGCATAATAAAATTCAAAGCTACGATAATTGGCATAAGTAATGAAATTCTGACCATAATTGCAAATATTAAGTCGTAATTGTTAATATAGAAAATCTGAATAAACATTATTTAAAGAAATTACTTTATAAAATAATTTAATTATACCAGTTAACATAAATCTTGAAAGACAAATTAATAGCTTTTTAACTAAAAAGGTATTGTAGTATCTATTCAGTGAACTTCTTGAGACCAGACAGGATTATGATAAATTTATAAATAAATAAGACTTGCTCCTTCATTATATTTTGTAAATTTAATTTCAAGGGCAGTTGGACAAGTTGTCCTCTTAATAAATAATGTCTTCTATATTTTGAATTATCTTTAGTTTTTTTTTATTATTATTATTATATTGTTTAAATGTAATTATTTGGAGTTTAAGCAATGTGTAGCATTTTTTTGTTTTTTGTTTGTGTTTTTTTTATTTATCTTTTTGTATTTTTTTGTACCTCATCATTCTTCTACACTTATCCCAATTACTTGGGGTCGATACAATATGTACTCTTCTTTTATATTACATATATTGTAAAAGTTATTGGCAATAGTTAATAACCGGCCGCCTGCCAGACGTCAACCCTCCTTGGGAATGTAATTGTTGACCAAAGTCTTCCCATATTACCTATATATTGCAATAGTTTTGACAATAATTTTATAATCAACCGTCTATTTGACGTCAATCCTTCATGTCAACCCTTTTTATATTTTTTTTTGCTGTAGGCTATGTTCTGGTCACTTCCCGTCCATTTCGTCTGAGACGACAAAAGGGTGGCGTGCGACATCATCAACCCACAATGGGAATTTTATTATTGACCAGGTGGTATCAGATGCAAATGTCTCAGTTCGATGTAAACTTCTTAGACATCTTTAACGTACTTATGAGCAATATAATTTGTTAAACACCACCCAGCACTATAATTCCTTTTCAGCGAATATTTACTATTTTTTTTTTATTCTTTTTTTTTTACTCAGTGGTCACTGCTCTGCTCTATGCAGATGATGCAGTCCTGCTGGCACAGTCAGCGACTAACCTGAAGACCCTAGTTGACACAATGACAGAAGATTGTAAGAAAAGGGGTCTACGCGTGAATGTGAGCAAAACCAAAATAATGGTCTTTGAAAGAGATGAAGCCAGAACAGACGTAAGAGTAACAATAGGTAATGATGTACTAGAGCAAGTGGATGAATTTGTATATCTTGGATGTGGATTTAGCCGAGATGGAAGGTACACCACTGATATAGAGCGAAGAGTGAATGCGGGAAATAGAGGAATGGAGCGTTGGGGCAAATTCTCAGTAGCCACCACCTAAGCCAGAAGGCACGTGTAGCAATACATAACGCAGTGCTTGTCCCAACATTACTGTATGGAAGCGAGAGTTGGGTATGCAGAAAAGAGTATGAAAGTAAAATTAATGCGGTCGAAATGCGATCTCTTCGGAAAATCTGTGGAGTTAGGCTGATCGATCGCATTCGTAACGACGACGTAAGAAAGCGAGTAGGTATGAAAGAGAGTATCGGTGTAAAGATGCGAAAGGGAATGCTCTGATGGTTCGGACATGTGGAAAGAATGCCAAACGAACATCTGGTTAAGAAGATATGCAATGCGAAAGTGGAAGGATGTAGGTACCGGAGGAGACCGAGACTAACCTACCTAGACCAGATCGGTCATATACTAAAGGAAGGTGGAGTCAAGAGTCTCCGAAACCGGCGCGCGTGTATGAAGAGAATTATGAATGTTGAGGAAGCGAGTGAAGTATGCAAGGATAGAGTTCTCTGGCACTCTGTCCTCTCTGCCTAACCTGCAAGGTATATGGCTTGATGATATGTATGTGTATGTATGAATTTTTACTATTAAGGCAGTACGAGATAGTATGTTGAAACACTTATTCATCTCATTTCAGCTCATATATGTACCACTGTTGGTCCCGAGCCTCCTCCATAATGGGAGTATAATTGACCTACTATACCACGCTGGTCAGACGTGTTGGTATAGAGTTTTGATTCGTGTTTTCCTTCTCCCGCATAGATGTTATATGCGTTTTATATCTCTTAGTCGTGTCGTACGATCACCCACAGGTAAGATATGGGGTGGTGAATTGTATTCTTACTCCATCACTACATGGAACACCTATTATAAACTTGTTATCCAAACAGAAACGTTAGCATCATCGTTTCAGCTTATATATGTCCTACAGTTAGACTAGAGACACTTATAAAAAAATATAAATTGCACATAAGAAGATATATGGAAATATTTTTTAAATTACAAGTACTGAAGATTGATGAAGTATGATTGCTAATAGGTCGATGCGGTTTCAAGACCACTCACACTCAAGCGTGTTCGCAGAATTTAGACTTTGTGTTGGCGACGATACTTCGCATAAGTTATGAGCCCTTTAATCTGAGCTCTTCTGCGTCTTCATAATTGTAACAGAGATCAAAGAAGTATCGCTTTATGCTTGCAAATCATATGATGTTTAAAAGTTGATTTGCTGGATGATAACTAAATTGAAATATAAAAAATAACCACAAATATTCATTAACCTGTCAAAAGTTTATAAAGTCAATTGTCGTAAAAAATCATACTAATATTGTAAATGTAATCCGTGTGATGATGGAACAAGAATACAATTCACAGCCCGTAGGAAATCATAAGAGACGACCAAGGGATATAAAACGCATATAACATCTATGCAAGAGAAGGATAACTCGAGACAAAACCCTATACCAACACGTCTGACCAGCGTAGTGTAGTAGGCTTATTTCCCTCCTGTTATCAAGTAGGCTTGAGCCCAATAGTGGGATATACTCGTATATGAGCTGAGATGATTATAAATGTGAAAGTTTGTGAAGATATTTAGATACTTGTTACTCGAGCACGCGTAAATCGTTGAACCTTTGATTTATATGAAAATTGGCATACAAATACAACCTTTC
The DNA here is from genome assembly GCA_905163515.2 of Lymantria monacha. Lineage (NCBI taxonomy): Eukaryota > Metazoa > Arthropoda > Insecta > Lepidoptera > Erebidae > Lymantria > Lymantria monacha. Next base: position 19,905,618 of record LR991102.1, on the reverse strand, counting down.
TTGGATTACGATACTTTTTATTCTAGTAATACGTTTTCTTAGTATAATAGGGTATTTTGGCAAAGTTACGTTAGTCTTTAAGTGGACAAAACCACGAGCAGAAGCTATTTAGATACGTTTTTAGGGTTCCGTACTTCAAAAGGAAAAAACGGAACCCTTATAGGATCACTTTGTTGTCCGTCCGTCCGTCTGTCCGTCTGTCTGTCTGTCAAGACCCTTTTTCTCAAGAACGCGTGGAGGTATCAAGCTAAAATTTATAACAAATACTCAAGTTTACTGTCCCTTAAGGCTGTAAAAAAATTAAACTTCTAAGCCAACGCAATCAAAAGATACAGGCGTTTATGCCGCAAGTTTCCGCAAATTTTCGACTCTCGCAGAGGAATCAAAACCTACAGGGTACTTCCCGTGAACTCAGAATCTTGAAATTTGGTACAAAGCAACGTCTTATAGCACCAATAAGGGAAAAATTGCGAAAACAGTAAATTTTTAATTACATCACATAATAAAAATATTTTTAATAATTTTAAACTTACCACTGGTTATTTTTTTCACATTAAACGGTATGAGAATTTACGGTTTTATTTAGAACATCAACCAAATTATTATCAAAAATAAAGTTTTCAATTATCATGTCCTCCTTTATAATATGAAGTCATAATAACGCCGGATATAATATGCTAAACAATTAAAAAGATGTTTTACGTTTGCGCCATTTTTTGAATGCAGGTATGTATTGTTCTGCATAGTTGCCAGCATTTTAAAACTGTATTAATCGATTTTACGATTTTGGTTGGTTTTACGTTTTTATTTATTGCTACAAATATATTTTCCTAACCTTAGAATAATGACATACAGTTACCATATTTAGCTTCTAAATAAAATAGATTATAGCATATGAGTCTTTTTAAACATGAAGTTTTTTTGCCAAGCAATATTTTTGGATGCAAGATATATTGTTATTGGAGATACCATTCTATGGCTACAAGATTTTTAAATGATACTGAACAACCAAATAAAAAAAAACGATCAAGTCGGCAAACTGTAAATAATAAGCTAAGGGATTCCCCTTAGATTATGGTTATGGGCATTCGCCCACTGCACTATGGAGTACAGCTTCGCGTTGTGCATTAATCAAAAAGTTACCTTGTTTTGTTGAGCTCTAAATGTATACCCTATTACAATAAAAAAATATAGCCCTACATCGCCTGGCTACTGCACAATAGGCCTATAAAGCTCATTAAATTAGGTCATTATTTACAGTTTGCCGACTTGGACGTTTTTATTTTGGTTGATCAGTATCATTTAAAAATCTTGTAGCCATAGAATGGTATCTCCAATAGCAATATATCTGGCATCCAAAAATATTGCTTGAAAAAAAAACTTAATGTTTAAAAAAAGTGTGTGTGTCAGCTCCGACGCACGACTGGAGTTTACTCCTTAAGTACGATTATCAAGACAGGCGCAAAAACAGCTCATTTGACTAAAAATAATATATATATTTTTATTTACATTTATTAAAACTGTTCTGTGAAGTATTATCTCACGTCAGAAAGTGAAAGGTGCGCAGAATAGGTTGCGCACCAAAAACGACGGCGAAAGCTGTCGGGGCGTCGACAGGAGAGGAGCCCGAGAGGGCATACCGCCGAGCGGGCCACCGAAGACAAAGATCGGGTGCCGGTGGCCCGCTCGTACGGCGAAGAAGAGGTGCTTGCAGGGTGGGTCAATGGGGTTGCGCGCCGCCTCTTACGTCACCCCGGACCGATTTGGCGGGGTGCGACGTCCATGGCCCACCACAAAAAAAAAAAAAAAAAAAAAAAAAAAAAAAAAAAAGGGAGTAAACTCCAAAAAGATGTATATGACTAATATGCTTTAATCTATTTTATTTAGAACGTATATATGGTAACTGTATGTCATTATTCTAGCTTAGGAAAATAGATTTGAAGCAATACATAAAAACGCAAAACCAACCCAGACCCTAAAATCGATTAATACAGTTTTAAAATGTGCAGAACAATACATTAAAAAATGGCGCAAACGTAAAATACTTTTTTATTGTTTAGCATATTAAATCCGGCGCTATTATGACTTCATAATATAAAGGGGGATATGATAATTGAAAACTTGATTTTTGATAATAATTTGGTTGATGTGCTAAACGAAACCATAAATAGGCAAATCAAATCAAATCAAATCATTTATTATGCATAAGCCCTAAAAGGGCACTTACATATTGTCAATATTACATTTTTTTTTTTAAATTAATCTACCACCGGATCGGAAAGCCGCCACAAACTGAGAAGATCCGGCAAGAAACTCAGTGGGCTCGTCATTTTTTTTTAAATTGTATGTTTTCTAATATTATTGGATACATGTTTAATCCCCATTAGCTCCAGTGAGATGCCCTTCGAGTAAAGATTTATTTTTTAAAAGTTAAATACACCATTAACAAAAAACACAAAAAAGAACAGAAATGGTTGGACCAGATTCCACAAGCGGCACTCGATCACGAGTTAACTACTAAAGCAGCCATCACGCCCCTCAACCACATTCGAGGGAAGGGAGAGACCCGCTCACATAGCTACCGCAGGCAGAGACCTTTTTAGTAAGCATGACCACACCAAGATCTATAAATTACAATCAAATCGCTCAATTAAATCAATAAATAACTCGTTAGGCAAAACACGCTACACTGTACAATTTGTGACAATGATAAATATACAGAGTTCAGACAACAGTGAGGATCAGCACTAAAACAACGTAAAAGTTAAAATTATATAAAGTAATTGCTGAGAGAGGAGCAACTCATAACCATTCCGTATTATCATTTAGATAATCCGAAATGTTGTAATATCCTTTTTTACAAAGTCTAGTTTTGATAGCCTTTTTAAACTTATTTATGGGCATATCTCGGATATCTTTAGGCATACCCCTTTGATCGTAGTATTTTGTGTAAAAAACCGATAGATGACCTAAAAGCGGATTTTTCATTAGACAAACGAAACGTCAAATGTTGTCACTACCGTTGACATTTCGTACGCTTTGATTGGAAATGTATATTTTTTCTGTTTTATTTTAATTAAATGTTTAACCAATGTCTCCGCATATTGCATATATATATATATATATATATATATATATATATATATATATATATATCTCATAGCTAGCATCTCCACTAGATTTCTGAAATAAATAGTGGCTGCAATAATTATTTGATTTGTGTGTGTGTCTGTATAAAGGTATGTATATTTCAGTGTATATTCTCTATCCATTATCTTATAGAGCCTTCTCAATAATACAAATCCGCCGGACTAACGACTTTTCTGCAGAGTTACTGCCATCTGATCTCGAATAATCCTGAGTTGTATTGACAGAAAAATTCACAACACTATAGTTTCTTATAGTGCAGACAATCATACTGTACGTTATTAATGTTCATGGCAGGCATTAACCTCTTGCTGAAGTACGGGGTTCAAATATAATTACATTTTTTTCTTTTCAATTCTTATAGTACTACTGTTGATTACGGGCTTTTTAATGAAGGAAATTAGTCTAATCCACTTCGCGGGTTAAACTGATTGGTATAGCGTAATACAAAATTTCTCTTGCTTAAGTTTTCTTCATATGTACATTTTATGTTTTCTACATATGTATGTAAGCACATATGCTTACATCCTTTTTGCTTAGTTGCTTTATATAAACCTATGGTAATAACATATACCTAATATTGTCATAAAACAGTTCTGCTGTATAATTGGTTACTTAACATGCTTCTTTGCCTGTTCAATATACAATGAATAGTAGTGAATATTTACTAATAGATACAAATATGATTTCTGCTGTGATTGCGTACTGTTGGCTTATCATTAGATTTAAAGCTTTGCCTTCTATTGAAAAGGCTTCAGGCACCACTGTTATTGCTATAGCATGCTCATGCCTGCCTCAATATTTAATCATGAATCACTAAAGCTACTATGAAATTTTAAAAATCGCCAGTTTGGTTAGAAATATGCAGTGGTCCATTATTCTGTCATAAAGAAAACAAATACACAGATGGATACAATATGATAAGAGTTAAATGAATTTTATATTTAATACTTTTGGTTGATAATGTTAATTAATCATATGATTGTTATATTAGTAACTTATATTTTTAATTTTAAATTAATATTCCAATGTAATAAAATCTTTAGTTTATTTTAATTTGTGGGCCCATATATAATCTTTGTAAAATTATTTTATATGTTTATCATGTTTCAGGAAAGGCATAATTTTATACCCTTTGAATACTCTTTGGAATATTATTTTATGATGAATGGATTGATGGATGTGATTTAAATATTATAAATTTATTTACAATAACTTGCATGTGTGGGATATTTTGAAGAGCTTGATATAAGTGGCTATAAATATTTCACCAAAATTGCTGTTAAAATATTGAATATTGGTAAATAACTATATAACAAGAAAGCAATACAGCACGACTGCAACTTTCAAGTTTATTGTTGAGTATTCATATCATTATTTTATACAAATATCAGTAGTGTTAAGATATAATAATATCCCTATACAACAATAAAATATAGAGGCAACATCAACGGCAACATTAAAAATATTCAATATATATTACAATTGTTAACATTTCTTACTTTGTGGTAATGTACATATGTCTGTTCAACCTATAACCTATAACTTGCAAACAGGTAATATATTATATTTTTGCAATATGGGATTTTCCTCTGACAAGACCATTGCATCCAGACTTGGAGCAACGATTTATGGTTTGCACAAATATTTTCCTGCATAGGAAACCAGCACAAAATAATTGCACTACTACAATAGCTTAGGTCTTCTGTGTGGTCATATAAACAAAAAAAAATAATGTTATATTAATAAAAAGTTAATTAAGCATAATTATTGTTATTTCATATATATTTACCGGAGTTTTTACAATTTTATTACTTAGCCAATATTTTATTACTTAACTATATTCATTCGACGCATATCATGTTAATGATAAGAAGACAAACACTAATAAGTTACAAAGAAAATAAGAGTGCAATCTACCACGTCTAGTTTGTGTTATTGTAGATTCTGTAATTAATAGACTCAAGCAGAGATGCGTGAAAGATTAAAGGGCAGATATATTACTTTTATAATGGTCTTTGAAAGAGATGAAGCCAGAACAGATGTAAGAGTAACAATAGGTAATGATGTACTAGAGCAAGTGGATGAATTTGTATATCTTGGATGTGCATTTAGCTGAGATGGCAGGTACACCACTGATATAGAGCGAAGAGTGAATGCAAGAAATAGAGTGAACGGAGCGTTGGGGCAACTTTTCGATGTATGCGAGAGAAGGAAAACTCGAAACAAACTCCTATACCAACACGTCTGACCAGCGCGGTATAGTAGGTTAATTTCCCTCCCATTACGGAGGTGGCCCGAGCCCAACAGTGGGACATTTATGGACTGTGATGATGATGATGATGAATTATAATTACATAAGTTGATACAAAATGCTATGCAATAGCTTTTTTTTAGTTTTACGAAACCCTTCGTGCGCGAGTGCAACTCGCACTTGGCCGATTTTTATTAATTTAAAAAAGTTCAAGTGGCATCAATAAATTTATATAATATATTCATTCATTCACCTACTCTTATCCCAATTACTTGGGGTCGATACAATATGTACTCTTCTTTCATAGTACATATTGTAAAAGTTATTGGCAATCGTTTTTAGTCCATTGAAATGTTACATTTTTTAGGCCTTACCTTGAAAAAACGCAACCCCAAATGTAACTTTTCAATGGACTATTTATGACCGGCCACCTGCCAAACGTTAACCCTCCTTGGGAATGTAATTGTTGACCGAACGGCATCAGATGGAGTTAGCTCAGGTTGTTATAAGGCTTGGGCCTGAGGGTCTCGGTGGAGAAAACCGAGGCCCTCCTTTTTCATAGCCGACGTCGAGGTCTCCCCCGAGGAGCACCAATTAGTGTGTCTGGGGTTGCCGTGCCGGTGCAGGCCCGGATGAAATATCTGGGTCTGCACCTAGATCCTTAATGGAATTTCGGGCCACACTTTGTCAAAGAATAAAATACAGAAGAATTATATATAGAAATTTTCAGATTAATTGCTGTATAAAACCTTTTACTCTCAACACAAGCTATCTTACACGCGTACAGCACATTCATTAAGGCAATCAAGCGAGCGATATGTTATAGTAACATAAGTTAATTACGGCGCGGACATAAATGTGATTCATGGCTTTAATGTGACTGATTTGCTGTTGCCAGATGAGAAAATTTTCCTTGATAATGTGGTAAATATTTGTGACGAAAAAATATTTGCATGTAATAATTATTTTTATAGATTGCAAATTTATTTTTGACGTTGATGGAGTAATAATATAACATGCTACCAATTCTTTCTTTCTTGCGAATAAAATGCTCATGAACATAAGTTAATTTTATAATAACTTGAGATCGTTGACGCGATTGCTTTCATTCTGGCTCATTCTTAAGGTGAGTTATGAGATGTATTGAGAAGATATCACTAAAAAAGAAATTCATATTGAAATAAAATTTAGCTAGAAGTGCCTCTTTCATTATGTAGAAATAATCTGTGCAATTATAGATCATAAATAGGCTAAAAATAAAAATGTCAATAACGGATATACAACAAATATATATTTTAAGTATTTTATTTATTTTACGCTTTATTGTACACCATATTACATACAAATTAGAAACTTAAAATAACTATAGTAGGTACAATGGGCGGCCTTATCGCTAACAGCGATCGCTTCCAGGCAACCTTTGTATGGATAAAATTAGCAAACAGAGAGAAAGTGGTAGATGATGGTGTAGTAATACTATATATAAATACATATACACATACATACACACATATATACATACATCATACTAATACACATACATATAATTACAGAGGTATATATATACACATATACCATGTATACATAACTATATTTAAACAGTACAAACACGTATAAATATATCAATACAAACTAATATATAAATAAATTACAATATTGAGTACATAAGAAATGTATATAATATTTCATAGCAAGGGAATTAATGATATTAAGATAGTATATTAATTATATTCAATTTCCGTGTGGTGATGGAGTAAGAATACAATTCACCACCCCCTTACAATCTTAATAATCCATCCATCTTATCCGTGGGTGATCGTACGAGACGACTAAGGGATATAAAAAGCATATAACTAAACCCTACACCAATACGCCTGACCAGCGTGGTATAGTAGGTCTATTTCCCTCCCATTATGGAGGAGGCTCGAGCTCAATAGTGGGACATATAAGAGCTGAGATGATGATGATGAATTATATTCATTCTAAATTATAATATACATATATATATATATATATATATATATATATATATATATATATATAGTGTTACAGTTGTGATATAAAATTACTTCAAGTTGGTTTACAGGTCAATTTTGCATCGAAGAAATCTGATTGCAATATGAAAAATTACAGTTTTCAGTCTACAGCCACGGGCCGGTCCATCTGGGGTAGTGCCACACTCGCAGAAGACCTACGTCTGAGTAATGGCAATGTGTTGTTGCGCTTCGTTCGGTGAGCGAGAGAGCTGGAAGCCCAACTGGGTGGGTTTGGGGTTTCTATTGGTAGGCAGCGGCCTAGCTATACCCTTGGTATTTGGCAAAGGTCCATGGGCAGCAACGGCATGGACAACACTTACCATCAGGTAACTTGCTGGCTCGTTTGCCACCATAAGCAATAAAAAAAACAAATTTCTTCCTTTTTCAAATATATATTCCTTTTTTTAAGTATAAGGTACAAAGTTTTATAAAATAAAAATGAAATAATATCGTGTGGCATCAGGTGAAGAATACAATATATCGTCACTCCTATATAACCCGCAACGCGGACGACAAGCCACCTGCCTAAGGTGGTTATTATAGCACTATGTCTTATTAGGAAAACACACGTCCAGAAACGTCAATTCGCCGATGGATGAATCATGATCATCATCATCATCTCAGCTCATATATATCTCACTGTTGGGCTCGAGTCTCTTCCATAATGGGAGGGCAATGGACCTACTATACCATGCTGGTTAGACGTGTTGGTATAGGGTTTTGTTTCGAGTTTTCCTTTTCTTGCATAGATGTTACATGACTTGGGCCGCTGGCAGCGGCCGGGACGGCCCAGGCGCGAATTTCTGCGCCTGATGCCGTCCTAACCAAGGCTTCGGGTGATCGGAACGGGGTATTGTCCGGTCACCCGATGTGAGGCCACCGCGTGAAGATGACGCCCCGACGGCGAAAGCTGTCACGCGAAGCTGCGACACGAGAGGAACCCGCAAGGGTATACCGCCGGGTGGGCCACCGAAGACAAAGATCGGGTACCGGTGGCCCGTTCGAACGGCGAAGAGAGGTGTTTGAAGGGTAGGTCCATGGGGTTGCGCGCCGCCTCTTCTGTCGCCCCGGAACGATTTGTCGGGGCACGACAAAGACGGTAAATTATATGGATGTGCCATGGTCCACTATGCAAAAAAAAGAAACAAAAAAAAAACATTTTATATGCGTTTTATATTCCTTAGTCGTCTCTTCACCCACGGGTAAGATAGGAGGTGGTGAATAGTATTCTTACTCCGTCATCGCTTGAAAAATAATGGCTAAATGGATAAAAGAAAATAATTTACGGAAGAATTTAGAAATTAATTAACAGATTTTAAATTTTTATTTATTTTATTTATTTATTTCTAATATTCTTAAAAAGTAAATCTCCAATATAATAAACCGTACCACGTAAACCACGAAGGGTTTATCTGGGTTGCGGTGAGTCGTTGTTATTACAATTTATATGTATCAATATTACCTATTATTCTTATTTGTTACTTACATACATTTTTTTGAGTTGATATTTAAAGTGTTTAGGATTTGAGTTGTACATTTGCTGTAATTTATCAGGAAGACTATTCAACAAGAAAGGAAGTAAATATCCTTCGACTCTTTCTCCATAACAATTGTTCGTCCTTGGTAATTTGTAATTATCTCTATTAGAAATTATTCTTAGAAAGTTGGGTCTGTTTTTCTCTACCAACAATGAGGGTTTATTAATTTCAGAGAGAATGCTAAATTTAAATTTGTCAAAGATATTCATCACTTTACAATATTTAAATATTTCACTTTCATTATTTTTATATAGTTCTCTAATATGTTTAGGTACAATCATTTTTAGTAATCTTAATTGTAAGTGATATATTTCTTTCAAATAGGTTTCATATGTTCTGCCGTAACTACTGAGACCATAACTGACAATCGAATCTGCTAGCGCCATATAAATCAATCTGAGAGTCTTATATGGTAATTTATGTTTTAAGATACTAATTCAAGTTCAAATCACACAATAAAGCAACTATTGAAGAAATAAGAAATACCTAATTATTCAAGAAAGAAATCAAACTAATCGCTTTAATACGATAGATGATACTGTAGAGCTGTAGTTTAAATCTAATAGACTAGTTTTCAAATTTGTTAATGCTATTTCACACTCATCTAATCACCGCTGACATTAATGCCATTTTAACAACAGCACTCGCCAATTTATATTTCGTTTTACATTAACAATTAACTTAGCAACAATATTTCGGCATATTTTATCGCTTTCTCTGGCAACATTTATTGTACCCATGGGTATTACATTTCACCCCCCTCCCTCGGTCCACCTTTGTTGGCCTCGTAATTAGACCACCAAATAATGGTGATGACTATGAATTTTTTACGCACATCATATTTTCGTGTGACAATGTTTATTTTTTATGTTCTTTTGCAAAAATCAACAATTTAATGTACTATAAATAACCATGACTTTTTATACTTATAAAGTATTAATCGCGAAAGCCCACATTGCTTATTTATTTCAAGGTTTAATAATGGTCAATGACCATTATTAACCAATGGGTAATAAAGATATTTAGGACACGCAGGTCTATTAAAGTTATTTTTATCATCGTCATTTATCGACGTCTATTATTGAATATAGGCTTTCTAAATAGAGGTAAGCCCTATATAGAGGGTTAGCTCAAATATTCTTAGTAACTCCTCCGGGTTGAGAGCCCTCAGTGCTCACCCATAGTCCGGGTTAAGCTGTGACAGCCATCTGCGGCTAACAGCTAAAAGACAGACACAAAAAAAAGTATTCTTAATAAGGATGGCGTCAATTGTACTCTTACTCCATCAATATATATGTATACTGATCAAATTACAGCAGCCCTGTCAGTCTAGACGAGTATCATATTAGCTTAGCGTGGTTAGATCATTGAAGATAAGAAGTTCTTGTCATCAGTGCTCCGCCAGCAGGTTTTGGGGCTAAATGTCGTCGCATCTACCGCGATTTGTATGACTTGTGATTCTTCATGAATTTATATAGCTTTTTCATATTTATTTTTTCTGTTATAAATACATTATTCTCCTACTCTTATCCTAATTATTTAGGGTCGATATAATACGTACTCTTCTGTCATAAAACATATTGTAAAATTTATTGGCAATAGTTTTATACAGACGTCAACCCTCCTGTAATTGTTGAAAGAATGTAATTGTTGACCAAACGGCATCAGATGGAGATGGCCCAGGTCGTTATAAGGCTCTTAGTCGTCTATTACGACATCCACGAGCAAAGTAAGGTTTGATAGTATTCGTAGACGCTACCATAAAGCACGAGATTCTGTTATAGATACCGTGGTATATTAATTCATTCATCTCTAGTGGAACCATTCTCGTATCAGTATATATGTCCCACTGCCGGGTTCGCATCTCGTCCACAATGGGAGAGAAAATTGACCTCTATACTACGCTGGTCAGCCGTATTGTTAAAAGACTATATATATATATTTTTTCTTTATCTTATATAGTGCATGTATTATCTACATACCATGTACATTAGACTTCTTTCACGACATCCACGGGCAAGGACTGGAATTGTGAATTTAATTCATACTTTTTCACTAGACGAAACATCTTAGATGTGTTAATTAAAAATCTTTAGCAGAGGTTAATTCCCCATGTGGTGTGTAGACACCGGTAATGGAGTGAGAATAATTAATTAACAATCCGAAAACCGACGAAGGGATGTCATATCCGTTTCATATATCGTATAGTGGTTAACATGTCGGTTTATCGTGCCAAATATTGAATGTTTTATTCCACACAGGACAATTTTCAATTTTGAACTTTGTGCGATCAACAAGTTCTTGATGTTTTGTCGTAAGCTCCCTTCAATAGAAAGATTATTATCATAGTGTTGCGTGTTTAATGTAATCGACATCATCATTGCATTGATATACATCTCATTAGGGGTGGACACCCCTAATGAGAAATGACTTTGAAAAAACATCGATGTTTTTCAACATCGAGTACTTTTTCTAAAGTCATATCAAAAGTGTTACTTCTAAAAAAAAAAAGGTCTTTTTTTTGTGGCATTTATACCTATTCCAATCCCTTATAAAACTGACTTCTAAAAAAAAGGTCCTTTTTGTGGCATTTATACCTATTCCAGTCCCTTATAAAACAGATGTCCAAAAAAAAAGGTCTTTTTTGTGGCATTTACTGGTTATCATCGTTTCGATGTTTTATGAAAAAACATCGATACATCGAGTATTTCGATAGCTCTTCAAAACATCGGATCGATTCGATGTATCGCATTGTAAACATCGATGTTTTCGATGCATCGATGTATATCGAATACCCCTACATCCCATCCTTAGGCTCAAACCCCCTTAAAATAGGAGGGAAATATATCTACTATATCCAATAGTTTGGTATGGTATTTTTACGTTTGCCTTCTCTTACATGGATGTTATCAGTATATTCTTTAAAAACTCCCTACACTAATAAACTTATTTTGCGCGAGAATTTATAAGCATATAATAAAAATTACGCCCTCAGAAAAACAATTTGTGGATGGCACAAAGTATTCTCCTGTGTGAGATTCAAATTTCGACTTGGCACGGTATGTCAATATCTTAACCACTACACCATCTAGGTATGAAGTGAATATTTCTCTGTATCCCTATTTATTCCCCTATTAATACCTCAGCCGGTTTTCACGACAGCGACGGGAATTTAAAGACATACTTCATTTTCACGTTCATATTTTCTATAAGCAAATAATACAAATAACAACAAATTATTCGTCCTTCTGAGCACATCAGATACCCTCAAGTAGCGAAACTACAATAATATTGTTAGAAATTGTATTTTCCAAGTGATTAACGTTGAGACACTAAGGCTGTGGTGTCTTAGCGCTCGTGGTCTTTACAAGGAGACCGCAAAAGGACTAATTGATGCTTCGCGTGATGAGAAGTCTGGCATATAATTAGCATTGTTATACAATTTAGTAATACTGCCAGTATTCTGGCAACATTACTCGTGAACAATGATACGGAGAAAGCTTTTGATACATAATTTTCTAATTATATATATATATATATATTGTATTTTGTATAATGATATCAGATATTTACGGGAATATTATACATTTAAAATAAAACTATTTTTACGGATTTTATAGCGTTTGTATTTGATTTTTAATTTGCCAGACATTTCGAACATTTTAACGCGTCACGGGAGGACTAAAGTGTCTTACGTCAAACAAGTCCTCTTTATTACAGAGATATTACGTCCAACAAGTCTACTAACAGTCAAGTTATTACAGAAGTATTATGATGTAAGATACCTTAGTCCTCCCGTGATCATGAACGCTGTAAAGTGTTCGAAACATCTGGAAATTAAAAATTAAATACAAACGTGGTAGAGTCCATCAAAATTGTTTCATTTCCATTTTGTAAATATTTTACATACATACATACATATCATCACGCCATATCCCTTGCAGGGTAGGCAGAGACAACAGAGTGCCAAAGAACTCTATCTTTGCATACTTCACTCGCTTCCTCAACATTCATAATTCTCTTCATACACGCTCGCCGGTTTCGGAGACTCTTGACTCCACCTTTCTTCAGTAGATAAATAAATATATAAATGTAAATATTTTACTAGTGTTTTATTTATAAAATAAGTTCAATGTTAACCATTATCATCATTTGTACCTTTTGCCGTCCACTGCTGGACATAGGTGTCCGTCATACTACTCATATTAAGAGATAAAGCCGTAACCGCCACGCTTAAGATGCGGCTTGGTGATCGCAGTGAGCTGTTATATGGACATTTCCCAGAAGAGAGCTTTTCACTTTGCTATTGAAACACTTTGCATTTTTTTTTTTAATTTATCAACTTGTACTAATGAACTAATCATTGTATTGCGGGGGACGTTACAAACATACAATTAACACCCAGACTCAATACTTTGTGGATCAAAACACTATCCTGCATGGAAATCGAACCCACGGCACTGGCACGGAAGGCATCTTAACTATTACGCCATCTGTGCAATCAAAAACCCTTTGCTGACTTTTACGACTTCCACGGTTATAGAAAGTGGTAAAGATAATTGTATTCTTATCCCGTTACCTCGAAAGGAGTTCAATATTACTATAATCATCATCATCATCATTTCAGCCTGTCACCGTCCACTGCTGGACGTAGGCCTCCTTCATGGTACGCCACAGAGTGCGGTCCTGTGCCGCCTGCATCCATTGACGCCCAGCAACTTTCACTTTATATTACTATAATACTTAATCCAAAATAAGCAAAACATTATTTTCCTTAATATAATTCATAATATACTTACATGTAATCAATTGAAACCACCGCATCGTTTATTGATATCACTTCCCTGTAGACCTTTTTTTATTTTCTTACCTTTTATACTAATTGACAATTTGGTACGTAATAGCTTTGTCAATTAATATCCAATTAAATAAAACACATTTTTATTTCAAATTTTGTATTTATTTCCTTATTACAATGTAAACCATTCAATCAACACTATTGGTCCTACCATAATTCCAAGACATACCATATATTCTTCATTCAACTTATTATATAATTAAACATTACATAATATATACATTTTTACATTATATTAATCATTTCTTATTATCTATCTTTAACTGGCGTATATATAAGGCGAATATAAGTTGAAGATACATAAGAGCAAATATATATATATATATATATATATATATATATATATAAATGTATTGTATAAATAGTGATAGGATCACGCTGTTGACAGTTTTCTGTCTACAGCTGCGGGCCGGTCCGTCCGGGGTAGTACCACACTCTCGCAGAAGATCGACGTCTGAGTAATGGCAATGTGCTGTTGCGCTTCGTTCGGCTGGAGCCGGAAGCCCAACTGGGTGGGTTTGGGGTTTATATTGGTAGGCCTAGCTATACTCCTGGTATAGCAAAGGTTCATGGGTGGCAGTAACACTTACCATCAGGTGTGCTGCTTGCTCGTTTGCCACCAAAAGCTATAAAAAATACATACATACATATCATCACACCATATCCCTTGCAGGGTAGGCAGAAAGAACAGAGTGCCAGAGAACTCTATCTCTGCATACTTCACTCGCTTCCTCAACATTCATAATTCTCTTCATACACGCTTGCCGGTTTCGGAGACTCTTGACTCCACCTTCCTTCAGTACATGACCGATCTGGTCTAGGTAGGTTAGTCTCGGTCTCCCTAGGTACCTAGATCCTTCCACTTTCGCATTGTATATCTTCTTAACCAGACGTTCATTCGGCATTCTTTCCACATGTCCGAACCATCGGAGCATTCCCTTTCACATCTTTACACCAATACTCTCTTTCATACCTACTCGCTCCCTTACGTCGTTGTTACGAATGCGGTCGGTTGCTATATATATATATATATATATATATATATATATATATATATATATATATATATATATATATATATATATATATATAGCTCTTTCCATTTCCGATATCAAAAATAGAGGTTCCCATTTAAAAAACAAGGTTGACCTTGAAATACCCTTAAAAACGAAGTTTAGGGTCAAATCCAAGGTTATCATGACATGCGTTATTGAAAATTTCGTTTGACGTGTTTTTTTATATTTCGATCAATTCATCCCCCTTCGAGATAATCAGGGGTTTCCATACTTTTGCCCCGCCCTGTATATATATATATATATATATATATAAAGAGGATGATTGTATATATGACACCGCAAAACTATTTCACATACATATATTAATGTTTAAGACATATACTTAAACGGATAGCCTTTAGTATTCGATACCTGTGGTGGGTTATATGTATAACATTATAGAATGGTGATATAATAAAATAGAGTGTAGTACCATACCACTCATATTATGGCCTTTGTACAATACGAAAGTCATATAACCCACCTTGAACCTGCTCTTAGCACGATCTTTCTCTCGAACGAAGCAATGGTGAGTAATTCTAAAGTATAAAACGATTTATTAATTAATTACATTATTCTCTTATATCTTCTGCTTATACTCGTGTTTTATAATAAAGCAATTCTTCACCGATCGCTTTGTAAAACGTAACTATTTTTAAAATTTCATAAATTATCTTATATATAGATATGAAAAACTTTATATATAGGTACAATTATTATCATCTTATTATACAAACTACGTTATGTTATATAAATATTAAAATTTATATTGTTAGGAATATTGTGAACTCATAGCATGAAATAGATTTAAATCATAAAGAAGGGAAATAGACCGTCATTTTAACGCCATATCAAAAAAAATATATACGACTAAGCTTCACCTTTATTGCCATTATGATCCGCCCATTCCGTCCTGGATGACAGAAGAGCAGTGTACGCTTCCATAAGCCGTGTTCAGTCCCCATCGTGATTAGGCCAACCACTGGTACCGATTTCTTGACATTTGTAGCCGGCCCTACATGTAAACTTCACCCCTGCCACACGTTTTTAGAAAAAAAATACAGACGAATTGAGAACCTCCTCCTTTTTTGAAGTCAGTTATTTAAAAGAGAAAATCTAAGCATTGATAATTTAAAAATATAGTATATTAGAATATTTAGTCGCTAAAACTTCAGCTCATGATATTAAACAGCTCGTAGTAGGTCACTAAGTTGTTTCTATAGCTGTATATATAGAATGTAGTAAAAAGATGCGATGAATTCACAATATAACTTATCTTTATTAGAAAAGAAAGCAGTATGGCTATACAATGCAATTATTTTATTTTACTCATAAGCACCAATAATAAATACTAGTAATTTACAAAACATACATACTATACAATATATATGATAATTATTAATATATAATTTCGTTATTATTATATATATATATATATATATATATATATATATATATAGAGTTGATCTGAACGATGATGGCGTTCATTATAAATTCAATATTGTCTCACTATGAGACAAATCTTCTTTTAAAATACGAATAACTTAGTCACGAAATTTCATAATCAATCCATTTCAAATTTGAATTGCTTCCTTTGTTAATTCAATTCCGTTTAATTTAAGTTTTATTATTAAGGATTAAACTTATATTACTTGAAGTTATCAAAAAGTTTTTCATTGAAAAATCCACATCTTAAAGTTATATTCTTATTACTTTTATATATTCTTATTACATTTTTAAGATTACGTACCCAAAGGATGTTATTGAAACGTCATTATTTAGTATCTGCTGCCCATCTGTTAATCCATTAGCACAGTGTAACCCCATTAGTTTAATTTTTTATAAATTTTTAACAAAAAAAAATGACTTAAAAATAAAAAAATGCTTCAATTTTTTTTTTTTTGGAGGTTTTATGCTCGATATTAATATAGCTCCTATATATTTTTGTTGTTGTTATCAAAAGTACATAATATATATATATATCATAATATATATATAGATATATATATATATATATATATCTTTACAATGGAGCAGAGTTGTTTCTGTTTGAGGTCGACTATTATTTAGCTGGTTATTAACAATAGATTAAGATAAATATAAACAAATAAAAATTAATTGAATTCATATGAATTGCATGTTATAAATCATTATAAATATTATAAAAAAATGTTAATCATAACTCTGAATAATGTAAAAGCTGATTTTTCTTTGCGTGCTTATTTTGAAATCCAATTTCATATAAAAAGAATATAACAGAAACTATTTTTATATTACCTGTAAATTTTATTTAAATTTTAACTATTTTTTTCACCATTGCTTGAAAATAATAGTAAAAATTATATATTCAAAATGTAAGGAATTTCAAAAAGTGAATAGATTAATTTATGTAATCAAGTAATTAAAAAGATATTGAAAAACTATTAAGTAGAGAACCGTGAAAGCGTAAATGAATTACGTTATTCATCATGATCCACCGTTGCTCCTCTCCTCCTCCCTTCTAGTGAAAAATCAAATTATTTAAGTCTCGTCGGAAGAGAACAAAATTGCTATTCACCAGTCTAGACCAAAAAACATTATTGGTTCAATGGATGCATTGATGAATAACCACCAGGGATGATAAATATGTGAAACTAATCCTACATGAAAATCTAATACGAATAATTTGGTTCATCATCATTTATTTATAAAATAATAAAGTATCCTGTATAAGCGATTTAAGTTAGTAAAAAAATATTATAGCTGTGTGGTAGCGGCTACGAATATTACCGACCCTTACTTTGCTCGTCGATGTCGTAAAAGACGACTAAGAGCCTTATAACGACCTGAGCCAACTCCATTTGATGCTATTTGGTCAGCAATTACATTCCCAAGGAGGGTTGACGTCTGGGAAGCGGATGATCATAAAACTTTTGCCAATAACTTTTACGATATGTACTATGAAATAAGAGTACATATTGTATCGACCCCAAGTAATTGGGATAAGATTAGGAGAATGATGAGTTATTAAAAAATATTAATTAATTAATGATAGTAATGCCAATTTACCTGGTCAGTTAATGTATGAGCCCAATTTACTCTTCATTGTAGAGATGTTTCCAGCGTTAAAACTTTTATGGGATGAAAGAAAGAAAACGAAATAAAGGTTACACGATAAATATTCATTGCCCATAAATAAAATTAGTATTGATATACGTGCTAGGTAGATTTAATTAATTGTCAATATTACCAAACAAATATTGTTCATTACAGAGTTCACACACGCCCTTGATCGTTCCCGATGTTTACGCATCAATAATGAAAGCCAATTTGTTTTCACATTTTTCAATTAAAAAAAAACTGGCGAAATTTTTATTCAATAAAACAAAACGGCCAAGTGAATGAAAATGAAATCAAGCGCTTTAAATTTGTCGATTGCCGAATCGAGCAATACGTTAAAAGATTAATGAATTTCTTTTTAAATAAAATAATTTAAAATTTATTGTAGATTTTATTTGTTTTTGCTCATATATATATTGAACGAATGTTACTTTGTATTAGAGTTAAAGATATTTATAATATATTTTATGTTTTATTTATTATGGCAACTCGGGATCGTGTGCCACTTTTGAGATCTAGTCCAGTTTTCTTTTGCATTTTATTTGAGCAATGTATTATACACCGTGACATTAATATCGTCTTACAAAAGAAGTGCCATAAAAGTATCCGACCAAAGAAACATATCTATTTAATTATTCAATAGTGGTAGCGATAAAAAAATAACAAAATAAAATAAATTAAAGTTATTTTTTTGTAACAATCTGTAATAAAGTTTACATTTTAAACAAAAGAAATCATACGGCATTCCGCATGATAATGATTGGCTAACGTAATTACGTTAGCCAATCACAGCTACGAAGTCCACGTGGACTGCTATTCCAAAGCGTACCTACGCCTAGGTAGTACCTACACAGTACGTAGGTTATGTCAAATAGGTAGCCGCACCGTTTGCTACATGCTGTTTTCTTACTATTTTAATTAGTAATTACCTATTTATAATAATTTTTAGGAAAAAATATTCCAGTAAATATTTTTTTTAACCTTTTATTAGTACGAATGAATAGTAGATACTGGATACGTTAACTGAACTGCTTTTGTAAGACGACTTAAATGTCACCGTGAATAGTAGTTAGAAGAGAACAACACTGGAGTTAATAGTTATTAAACATTACGTATTCAAAAAAAATATATTCAAAGAAAAATTTTTTTTTAGTGAAATGAAACTAAAATCATCTCATTTTGAAAGCTTTTACCTAATAGCGAAACCATAAAAAATGTTTATTATATTGACGAATAATTTTACAAATATTTTTTTATGGACATACTATGAAATTCTTTTGAAAACATTTTTAATAATATTAACATAGATTAAACTAAATTTAATATTACAAAATAATAATATACTTATGGCAGAAGTCATACTAACACATTATTAATAAAATTAAGCATATAAATAAAGTATTTATTAGACGCTATATTCTTTAAAGAGTATATAAATTATTATACAGTAATGGTATCTGATGTTTACGTGAGTACTACACATTTAAAATAAAACTATTTCTACGAGTTCAATCGAGTTATTATTTGATTTTTATTTTCATGACGTTTCGAATACTTTACAGAGTTCATTTTCAAATACTCCCGTGACCATGAACGCTGTAAGTATTCGAGACGTTAGGAAATTAAAAATCAAATACTAACGCGATAGAGTCCGTAAAAATAGTTTTATACCAAATATTATACAATAGTTACAGAAAAAATTCAGAATGAATAGCTGAGATAAACCTAGGATTCTAAATAATAATTTGTTTGAAACGTTTATTAATTAAACACTTTACAATTATATATTAAATTGTTATTCCCTTTGGTTGCTAATAAAATATTACGAATATCTAAAATTTCTTTTCAAAATATATCATTTTCTAAAACAGACATTTTATATTTCAATTTGATTAGACCAATATAAAGTAAACAGTTCAACGTTATTATCGTTCAAGTCATTATGATCATAAAATTTCATAGTTATATCTTTTTGATGTCCTCTATTACATATAATATTGCTAGAAACTGAGTTTTAAACCCAAAAAACGATTACCTGAATGATTATAGTCTCATTATTGCTCTATTTTGGTCGAATAATGTTAATAGTTGTTGTTATTTGAAGAGCTTTGATAATATCTAGTAAATACAAAGTGTTATACATATATTACATAAATTGCTACATTACTCACATTTATATGATGTATTAGCATTATAATCAAACAAGTGAAGTTAAAACTTAATGTTATTTATTTTTAGTTACTTTATGATATTAACTCCGATACAATAAATGTCAAATGAAATATTTCTTTTTTCAAATATAAGCGGAATTGATTATATTGCTTTAATATATAAAAAAAAATAAAAAGCATTTAATCACATGGTTTGAATGACGATTAAGTTAAATATATATATATATATATATATATGAAAATAGTGTTGCTGTTCCGAGAAGATCGTAGAAGCATACCACTCGTCAGTATATTCTGTATTCAAATTATTTAAGTAAATCGACTCAAGCATCGCGTTACAGTATGCACTTGGCTGCTGGTATTGAGGCTTGGTGTTTCCGTTCCAAAAGTCATTCAGATACGCCTTAGGCGTACCTAAACAAGTTTTAATTCAAAACCAAATATAATAAAAATCAATAAACTGATAACAAAATTATATCACTTTAAGTAATGTATTTTTATTATAGAACTAGAAAATACTACGGAAATTAAAAGAAGGTGCAAAATAATGCATAAAATTTAATGTAACTATTGCTTAAAGAACCACACGAAATAAAATTAAATTTGCAGCAACAGCAATATAAATATTCCAAGAAGATATTTTGGAGGCTGTGAATTTGCTTACGGCCTATTACTTGTAATATAATATAATTTAATTTGTCTTACAAAATAGGGTTACATCAATCATATTGCATTAAGAATTACACTTGAGTAGCATTTTCAGCAGGATTAATTAAAAATTGTTCTTTCACATCACACGTATTCTTCTTTCGCGGTTTTGGAGGTGGTTTTGGGGCAGTCCTTGTTCTACCAAGCGTACCACTAACAACATTCACAGAATATCCAGATCTAAAATCACGATTCTTTAATAGTCCCTCGTGTTCTGCTAGAGTTACCTTTAAAGGTCTTTGTTCTGATTTTATCATTTGGTTCACAGACATGGCTTGTAATGTTAGAAGCTGATTGTGAATATTTGGTGAACTTAAGCTATTTCTAGGTATTGTAGCATGTGGAGTTCCAGGGGCCGGTGATGGTGCAGGCTCCTCGTCGTCCTGGTATGAAGGCATCTTCCCAACAGGGCCCAAATCTATTTCGCTTTTGTTTAAACTATAGTAATTGCCGCTGTGGTTGAAGAATCTCATGTTAAGGGCGTCGTAATAAGGAATTACTCCATTTAGAGTTGAGAATACTTGCGGACGAAGATTATTATCGGGTGGTAACTTTGGTCTCCTGGGTAAAGTCACATAGCCTTTGGAATTCATAAGAGGAATAGAACCTTGAAAATTTGTCCCTTGAAACCGATTGTATAGTGCAGGATTTATGGCTGTTATACCATATTCCGGCGATTTGATTGGGCTGGCGGTATTCTGAGAGAGACCACTCGTAGGTACAACATGATCTCCTCGAAGAGGAAATGAGAGAAGGTCTGGTGGATAGGCTTGATGATCCTGAGTTAAGCGATCTATAAGTAAGGTTTCTTGAGATATTTTTGGAACTTCCACGTCATGATGGCGGCTGTTGTCTTCCGTTGATGCTGTAGAAAAAAGAAAAGAATTTAAAATGCATACTATATTTAAATTACATTATTTTAGAATGTAAGTTATCTGTCTACCTAAGTAATTCACATTACTGAAATTTAGAATTAAAATGCTTGATTTTTTATAAATACTTGATTATGAGCGAAAAATGATTGTCACATTTGGATTCGAACCCACACCTATTGGAAAGCCGTTCCAATCGTGCTATCACATACACCAACGTGAACTGTTGTATGACATTCAATTTTCGCATCGTATTATAATAGGTGTGGTGGATTTCCAATAGGTGGGGGTTCGAATCCCATATGTGAAAATAATTTTTCGCTCGTAATCAATTTTATAAATAATTCACATTAGCTAAAATTATTTAATTATTTAAATAATTTTCTTTAAAATTATTATTAAAAGTATACTTATGAAATCCTTTCATCTAATGTAATATATTTTTAATATATTTATAAGTATATACACAGGGAACAGATAAAATTGGTTGAAGGATAAATGAAAAAAAAAACACTTTTTGATACGTAATAATAAGATGGGGTTGAAATACCGACCTACTGTACTAAGTGTTACTTACGAGTGCAATTCCCACACAAAAAAGAACAGAATAATATATAAACAACATAAACACAAGCACAATCCGTGTGGTAACGGAGTAAGAATACAATTCACCACCCCATATCTTACCCGTGGGTGATGGTAAAAGACGACTAAGGGATCTAAAACGCGTACAACATCAATACAAGAGAAGGTAAACTCGAAACAAAATCCTATACTAACACGCCTGACCAGCGTGATATAGTGGGTTATTTTCCCTCCCATTACAGTGGAGGCTCAAGCCCAACAGTGGGATATACGTATAGGACCTGAGTGGTGATGATGATGATGATGATAAGCACAAAATGAAAACTTGATATAAATTCATATAACACTCATTCCATTGGACAGTAGATAATTTTCCCTGCAACTTCTATAAGGACTTGAGATTGTACATTGGGGTATGTAGTCTGAGAAGTATTAGTTTCGTAAAAGCATCTGTAGATTATTATTATTATTTTTTAAACAAATATATAGACATAATTTTCCGTTTATATTTAAACATATAAAACATCTTTGATTCTCAAAACGTTAGATCAAAGTGAATTTAGAGAAGGAATTCGTTTGTATATCTCTAAGAAAGTTTATTCGGTATAATTTTATCAGTCAAAAGGTTTAATTTGTTTTCCAGAAATCAAAACAACAGAGCGAACTTTAAGGAAACGCTAAATAAACGACTATAGTTAATGTAATTTGTATTTCGAGATAATACTTTTAATACTTTAGTTTATATATTGTTTTGTAGAATGGAAATGGTTCACTAGAGCTAGAGCTTCGTGAACTGGAACATATATTTTTGTATTTGCAATAAGATTCTATTAAAGTAACGATTTATTTATATATAAGAAATTAATTATTTGTAAAATTTATTAATTTATAATAAAATATTTTTTGTATTTATTATTTTGTTATTTAAAAAGAGCCCTGATAAGTAAATATTAATGATAAAGAGGCTTTTTCATAAATAAATATAATGAACACGATTTTACACCAGCAGCCAGAAGAACTATTTATCAATCGCAGAGGCGGGCGGGCGAGGTGCATGAAAATCGAATGGGAACTCGGCAGGAGAGTTGGCTAATTAAACAACTATATTTATATAATCATTTTTTTATTTTTTTTTTATTTCAGACTATATCAAAATATAGGTAAAAAGAAATTAATTATTCCGCATCGGGTATACATTTTTAATAGGGATAACCCTTTCGGTGTCAAATATTATTTAGCCCTTTTATGCTATGAATGCTTTATAGGATTCTTTGTTTCTTAACAGATGCTACCATTGAAATTGATAGCTGGCGAAACTGCTTAGATTATAAAGCTGTAGTTAGAGGCACCCGGTACTTACATGGCGTAGTTGTAATATATTTAACTTTTCATTGAATGGGCTACTATATACAAAAGTATCACTCAAATTTGTTTTATGTTGCCTGAGATTCGCTAATCTCGAATATTCGAATAAAGGAGCTCATAATTATATTAGTTATTTTAATAATAATTTCACTTACCTAGAACTGATTCATTGTCCAAAAGAGTTTTATTCAATTCTGACATCTCAGTAGCTTCACTTGTGAATGATGGCGGTGCTTCATATTTTCTAGGTGGTTTCATAACTGGATTTACATCCATTTTTAATGGCTTTTCAGTTTCTGATGCCACTGAACCTTCAATAAGCACTTCTCCGTTAGAAGATCGAGCATCATTCTTAATCAGTCTTTTAATTTCATTGTTTTGCGTCGTAAAATAACAGATTACTAACGCCGCGCCAAAAATTATAACTATTGCTGTCAAACAGCCTACTAAAATGGCAAATGAGTCTGTATCCATGCCGGCTATTGTGCCCATACTACCATATCTTGACAGTATAAGAGTCAAGGTCCTTTCGTCTCGACCACCAGGATTTTCTGCAATGCAAGTATAATTCCCTCTGTCACTATAACGGGCATAAACAATAGTAAGATTCACCCAACGTATCAAATCCATAGTATTTTCAGCCACACTATATCTAATTTCGCCGAAAGCTTTCATTTCTATAGTTCTGCCATTAAAACGCCAACCAACTTCAGGTGGCGGATTCCCAACTACTTTACAAGTTAAAGTCACGTTTTCATCGTAACTTTTGACCGATGCGTCTGGCATCGGTTCGAGGATTGTAGGCCGACAGGCAAAGTTGGATGAATCTAATTCATTCCAAAGTTTACCTTGTACAGATGGTGGTTCAATACATGATGTTGGAGGAGTGTATAAATTGTGACTGATTACCCAATCTTTAAATGATTGGAGATTACAATCACATCTCCATGGATTATTGTGTAAATCCAAACCTGATAAGTTTCTTAAGCCCATCAAAGTTTCTGGTTTCATATGACTCAAGTTATTGCCATTGAATCGCAATATTTTCAACTGTGGCAAGTTTACGAATGCTTTCGTTCCTATTCTGTGTATTCGATTGTTGCTTGCTTCCACTTTTTGTAAGAACTTCAAGTTGCGAAATATACCGTCTTCCAACTTATCGATAAAGTTGTAGCTTAAGTTTATTAATCTTAGTTTCTCTGTGCCTTTGAATGTATCGGGATGAAGTGATCGAATTTTGTTCTTTGACATGTCAAGTTCTATCATAATGGCTAAAGTTACGAATGCAGTTTTATGAACTACTTCAATGTTGCATTCTCTTAGTAACAATTTTTTTAAATTGCTTAGACCTACTTTTTTAAATCCTTCTTGATGAAGTTGTTGTAAATTATTGTTTGATAAATCAAGTATTTGTATATCGTTGCTCAGATTGGCAGGTATTATTTTTAAGCTGGAATTTGAACAAATAGCGGCTTTATTGCCTGATTGCCATTTACAATCACAAGGTCTCTGGCACTCTGTAGTAAAGTCAGCCACCGTAGTGGCAAGCAAAGCAATGGATACACACGCGAAACTCATCCATGTCGTCCAATATATATGACCCATTTTGGTATGATGTTGGTCATTTCTTTATGCCGTTGCATACCTGATTCGTGCTAGTCAGCCGACTCATTTGTAGTCTGCAACAAAGAAAATTAAAGTGTTACTCAAATTTCTAGCATAATAATTTTCATTTATCCATGTGGTGATATAAATACATACATACATACATATCGTCACGCCATATCCTTTGCAGGGTAGGCAGAGAGAACAGAGTGCCAGAGACCTCTATCCTTGCATACTTCACTCGCTTTCTCAACATTCATAATTCTCTTCATACACGCTCGTCGGTTTCAGAGACTCTTGACTCCACCTTCCTTCAGTACATGACCGATCTGGTCTAGGAAGATTAGTCTCGGTTTCCCCCGGTACCTACACACATGTGGTGACGGAGTAAGAATATAATTCACCACCCCCTATCTTACCCGTGGGTGATCGTACGAGACGACTAAGGGATATATAACGCATATAACATCTGTGCAAAAGAAGGAAAACTCGAAACAAAAACCTATACCAACACGTCTGACCAGCGCGGTATAGTAGGTCAATTTCCCTCCCATTACTGAGGAGGCTCGAGCCCAACAGTGGGACAAATATGAGCTGAGATGATGATGATGATGCTGAATTTTCATTTTAAAGCGGGTATTTTAAGCAAACACTCGCCATAAAATTAAAATCCTATAAAGTTATAGTATAACATTTTCTTTACTAAATTCAAAAACAGGTAATTACAATATTATAATGAATATTTTATAATGCTATTTAATAAATAACAACGCAGATATCTTATTAAGTTTCCTTTCTCAAATACGTATATTTGTGAAAACATGAAGATGTGAACTATCATCATATTTAAATTCATATCATTTATTATGTATAAACCCCTGCGAGGGCATTTTTTCATTTAGTTTAAGATTGAAACTGAATACAGTATTAAACGCAGTTTACTCGTTTTTAAAATTATCTACATATTTAAGTATTAGCTCCATATAATTAACCATTAAGTTACACACAGACTCAGAACAACGATTTGATGATTGCATAAAATATTTTCCTGAGTGGGATTGAACCTGCTATACTTGTCACCGCAGGTCGGTATCAACTCCTAAGCTATCTGTACAATCATGATTCTTCTACTCTTATCCCAATTACTTGGGGTCGATACAATATGTCTCTCTTTTTTCATAATACATATTGTAAAAGTTATTGGCAATAGTTTTATGACCGGCCGCCTGCCAGACGCCAAAGCTCTCTGGGAATGTAATTGTTGACCAAACGGCATCAGATGGAGTTGGTCCAGGTCGTTATAAGGTTCTTAGTCGTCTTTTACGACGTCTTCGAGCAAAGTAAGGATTGGTAGTATTCGAAGCCGCTACCACACAGCTACGCTGTCTGTACAATGAATATTGATAATAGAATTATCATTTTTAGTACTATATCCAAGAATGAACGTCGATAAGCTAAAGAATGAATGGAAATACAGTACTAGAATAATTTAACCAGACGTTTTATCTTCTTACAGAAATATAAATAATCCAGTAATTAAATCACGGGTACCAAACTGATATCCTACGTAACCGAGCAATAGTTTATAAATACCCGATACGAAACGAAAAATGATGTCACAAGCGGGGTTCGAACCCGCACCTATTGGGAATCCGGCCCAACCGTGCTGCCACTTACACCATCGTGAACTATTTTAGGACATGCAAATTTCGAATCATATTATATCTTACGTCTTCAAGGTGACGTATGCCATCTATCGGACAATGTTTACACATTGTATAGACTTAATACTTCAAACTTTACAGTTAGGATTGTATTAAACGATGACACAACCTTGTTATTCAAATTACTGAATTTTTTTTTAGCATTTAATATGCTTAATTATTTCGTATCGGGTATTTATAAATAATTAAGCATATTAAATGCTAAAAAAAAAATTTCAGTAATTCGAGCAATAGTTCTTACTTCATTCATTACAAGAACCAATATTTTAATAACACAGGTCCATTGATAATAATTGTTATACCATTTTTTTACTGTCGTCCTAACAAAATTGCTTTACTCTTTTATCAAAAGCGGCGTAATAAATGCGGCATCAAAACTATATGACTTGGAATATCGTGACAAATCTGCCTCCGTTGTGATAAAAAAGGCATTACACGCAGTCATACCTCGCATGGACTTTATGTGACGCTCTGAAGTTTAAGAACACCATGTTTTTCTAGGACATGAGGAAATACTTTAAAATTGTATGTAGTTTTTTTTTTAATTGTGACTATTTTGTGTATTTGGGTTCTATAAATAGGCCTTTATAGGTTGAAGACCCCACCCGTATCGTACGGGACGATGGATGGGATATATTTGACATTGTAATCTGTCGTATTAGCGCCCCAATGTAATGACACGCTGACCACCAGTATTGATTCTTTGTCATTGGTGATTCCCCAAATAGGCATTCTATGATTACTCACTGTGTTGATCAAGGTTATGTTTTTGTTTTATTATAAACTTGGAGCTAGCTAGCTTAACTGATGGTTTATTTTTTCAGGATATCTACTGTTTCATTTTGCTAGTAGGCGATTGGAACTCGAGGTTTTATTTAACAATTTATTCATAGTATACGGTGGACGAATGTCTTAATATAATTATTCTATATTTCAAAATCATTACTCTTTTCTTAATGAATAATCTAAGCTAACTTTTTTTCTGAATTTTTAACAATTAGTAGACAAAATAAGAGTAGGAGAATGATGAGCTGTTTTTTTAGGGTCTAACGAAATAATGATTATATTGTTTGATTTGTAAAAGAACATGCAATTAATGGATATAAATGACACCCAGGCTCAGAATAATAATTTGTGGATCACACAAAGTATCATCCTGCGTGAGATTCGAACTATTTTTGATTGCGCCATATGTGCAATTTTATCATGTCCTTTAAAAAATTGTTTTAACAAAATGTATAATTATACCGTGTGTATATATTTTCTGTGTGGTGATTAAGTATACAATTCAGAGTAAGAATACAATTTGCCACTCTCTTTCCTGCCCCTAGGACTTATAAAATACGATTCAGGGATATGTTATACAGATAACATTGCTGGAAGAGAAGGAAAATTTGACATAAAACACCATTTCGACATATTTGACAAGGCGATATATTAGATCAATTTTACATAATACATACATATCATTACGCCATATCTCTTGCAGGGTAGGCAGAGAGAACAGAGTGCCAAAGAACTCTATCCTTTCATACTTCACTCGCTTCCTCAACATTCATAATTCTCTGCTAACACGCTCGCCGGTTTCGGAGACTCTTAACTCCACCTTCCTTCAGTACGTGACCAATATGGTCTAGGTAGGTTAGTCTTGGTCTCCCTCGATACCTACATCCTTCCACTTTCGCATTGTATATCTTCTTAACCAGATGTTCGTTCGATTAGATCAATCAGATCAGTTTTGAGAAGTACCAAAATCAACACTAGGACATATGTGAGCTGAGAATTCGAAGAAGAAAAACAATATTATTCGCTAACAACTATAATAATTTTAAAATAATAAAAACAAAAAGAGGATATAAATGAGAAATGGAAAATCCCGTGATCTTTCAATTCGGTACAAATAATATTACAAATTTCTTTATAACTTCATAATACCTTTTCATATAATCCCTGTCTCTTGAATTAGGTAAAGAAAACCTGTATCTTAAGAGACAGTGTCTTCCCAGTTGACAGTTTACACAAAACATTTATTTTACAGTAGTGGATCTTAAGTATTGCAGAATTAATTAGGTATACAGTTATATTAATAAATCCGTATGTACTTCCGTGCGTGCGTTTATGCGTTTGTGTATGTGTGTGTGCGTGTATGCATGTTTGTGTGTCCATGTATGTTTGCGTGTGTGTGTGGTGACATGGTAGAATATACTTATCTCATAGTGGTAAGACCACGCTGTTAACAGGTATCTGTTTAGGGTAGTACCACACTCTCGCAGAAGATCGACGTTTGAGTAATGGCAATGTAATATTGCGCTTCGTTCGGTGAGCGAGAGAGCCGGAAGCCCAACTGGGTGGGTTTGGGGATTGTAATGGTAGGCAGCGGCCTAGCTATGGTATAGCAAAGGTCTATGGGCGGCAGTAATACCATCAGGTGTGCTGCTTGCTCGTTTGCCACCATAAGCAATAAAAAAAAATATACACAATAAATCTTAATAGCAATCGTAAATGGTGGTAGTATTCATAATCTGAATTTATTTAGTTATAGCATCTATTCAATAAGGAAATCAGCCTTCTAACCTCGTGTTTCATGTTAACAAAGCAATCATTTACGCATCAATCGGAGAGATTGAACACGTTTTGAACGGATTATCTTATATCCAACACAGTTTCACTTAACACTAGGCACGCTAAATAGAGCGTACCGAGTACTAGATGTTTCATCAATGATTTTGAATACAATTCGTGTACTGATAAAGTAAATATGATATTATTAAGTTGAATAAATTTTATTAATTCCTGATGAGATATATATATATATCTCATCAGGAATTAATAAAATTATGTTATAGTGTATTATGTTATAGTGTATTATGTTATAGTGTATTATGTAATGTATTCACTAAACGCGCCACCTAGCACAAACTTGTTTAAGAGACGAATAAAACTAAACGAGTGGTCTCCGTTCGGCAGTCTGAGCCCGCGAGTGGCACTGTGCACTGGTCGCATATCGTATACTCACTTACGTTAGTTTTGTGGACCTCTCTCATGTTGTCACTTGTGAGAGAGTAGCGTCATGGTTGCTGCGCTTGGCAGGTGGGCTGCCGGTAGCGGTGGATGCTGTACGTTCTCCGGAGAAGAGCTGTTGCTCGTTCTCTTAATGAACCCTTGGGTGATTTGACTGAGGAATCCACGGGCAGGTATATGGGTGGTGCTGGTTGTGGTCTTGTCCCGTGGTCGCCCGGGCAAGACTATCCTGTGTCATCCATCCATACCATATAGTTGTTTGTACAAAGGCGATTGCCTAGGTCTGTCCTGTAAGTTCACGTAAGGTGTGAGTTGTGATTGGTGTATGTAAAGGTAATCGTGATTACTTGCAGTACAGGTCAATTGCAACTTTATATCCGTATTTATTTCCCTCGTGTCTGATTCCTTCTTCTACATATGTATAGCGATCGAGCCAGCATGGGGGTAGGAGTGCTGTTGTCCTCTCGCTTGGCCTCAGGTGTGAAGGATTACGGAATGTATGATCCCAGACTTCTTTGGGTCCGTATAAAACTAGGTGTCACCAAGGTATTCATGGTCGTCCTCCGATGGCATCAGTATGGATGAAGTTGAATGGGCGATAAGAAGTTTGAGAAATGGTAAGGCAGCGGGCATTGATATGGTGTCTGCCGAGATGATCAAGCTTGGTGGCTCCTGTGTCTGGGAGGCGTTCCTGTTGCTCCTTAATTTATGTTAGAGCTCGGGAATGGTTCCCGGGGAGTTGAATAGCGCAGTCATCGTGCCTTTGTTTAAAAACAAGGGTTCACGCAATTACTGCGCAAATTACAGAGCCATTTTTTTTTTTTTTTTTCGTTTTATGGTCGGCGCTCTTCTCGCACCACTCCGTCCGGGGCGACAGAGGGGCGTAAGCACGCATACCCGTAACCCACCCACGAACCTCGCCTACGTCGTTGGACCGGCCACTGGAGCAGCGTGAACTTGTCGTCAGTGGCCGGCCCGATGGAATACCCCCTGAGAGGTACCCTCCCCTTGAGCGACGTCCCCCCCCCGGGGCGGACGTCGTTCCCTCCTCGCGCGGTCAGCCTGTCGGCGGGTGACGGACTAATTCCCCGGTCCAGTCACCCGCGGCCTCGGCTAGGGCGGCATCAGGCGCAGGTAATCGCGCCTACGCCGCCCCAGTCGCCGGTCGGCCAGGCGGCGGTTCGCGTCGTCGAGGAGACGCTCCTCGCGCACGCGCTCCGCCGCCTCCTTCCGCGAGACTACTGCCTCGCAAAAGGCTGCGACCGCGTCCCAGTTCCTGACGCTGTCGAGCATCGCCCTGGCGATGGTCGGCAGCGTCAGGTCGGCAGCGTCAGGTCGGCACCGATGATTGCGACGAGTTCACGGCGCTGCTCTGCCCAAGCGGCACACGCCTCGAGCGTATGCTGCGCCGTATCCTCGTCGCAATCGCAGTGGTGGCAGGACGGTGTACTCTCCCTCCTGACGACCGTGTACAGGTATTTGGCGAAGCATCCATGCCCCGTCAAAACCTGCACCAGTCGGAAGGAGAGCACCCCGTGCCGCCGTTCCAACCACTGCATCAGCACCGGCCGGAAGGCCTCCACAGTCCGCACACCGAACCGAGGCCTCTCCAGCCGGACTGCCCAACGAGCAATGACGTCTCGGCGGGCGTCAACACGTCAGGCGGTGAGCTCCCTCAGTGAGACCACACCGCCCCCCGTTCGCACCCCCGACACCCGCCAATACAAATCGGCGAGCATTTCCGCCTCCAGGTCCCACGGGGGAGTCCCGGCCAACAGGCACGCTGCCTCCGTCGCCACCGTGCGGTACCCGCGTACGGCCCTGACCGCCATGGCCCTCTGTGGTCGCCACAGAAGAGCCCTGAGTCGGACGGTCAGGGATCCAATCAAATTACAGAGCCATAAGCTTGACCAATTTGGCAGCAAAAGTGTATGGTAAAATTATTGAAAGGAGAATGAGGATGGTGTCCGACGGTTTACTGTGTGAGACACAAGGAGGTTTCAGGAGTGGAAGGGGATGCATGGATCAAGTGTCCTCTCTGCGCAACATTGTGGAGAAGCATCTGGCTCTAGGTCAGAGGGTTTTCTGTAGTTTTGTGGATCTGGAGAGAGCATTTGACACGGTTGTACGAAAGGAACTCCGGGACATTTTACCGGAGTATGGTATTAACGGTAAACTGCTACAGGCTGTGCAGTCCAGTTACATGGGCTGTAGAGCCTGTGTGCGGCTGGATGATGGAATATCGCCTTGGTTTGACGTCAATATCGGCGTTAAGCAGGAGTGCGTTCTGTCAGCCAGGCTGTTTATCATATATCTGGATAAATGTCTCCAAAGGTTGAACGATATGAATGTGGGAATCCAAATGGGCGACTCAGTGGTCACTGCTCTGCTTTATGCAGATGATGCAGTCCTGCTGGCACAGTCAGCGACTGACCTACAGACCCTAGTCGGCACAATGACAGAAGATTGTAAAAAAAGGGGTCTACGCGTGAATGTGAGCAAAACCAAAATAATGGTCTTTGAAAGAGATGAAGCCAGAACAGATGTAAGAGTAACAATAGGTAATGATGTACTAGAGCAAGTGGATGAAATTGTATATCTTGGATGTGGATTTAGCGGAGATGGAAGATACACCACTGCTCTATATGAGCGAAGAGTAAATGCGGGAAATAGAGTGAACGGAGCGTTGGGGCAACTTCTCTGCAGCCACCACCTCAGCCAGAAGGCACGTGTAGCAATACATAACGCAGTGCTTGTCCCAACATTACTGTATGGAAGCGAGAGTTGGGTATGCAGAAAAGAGTATGAAAGTAAAATTAATGCGGTCGAAATGCGATCTCTGCGGAAAATCTGTGGAGTTAGGCTGACCGACCGCATTCGTAACGACGACGTAAGAGAGCGAGTAGGTATGAAAGAGAGTATTGGTGTAAAGATGCGAAAGAGAATGCTCCGATGGTTCGGACATGTGGAAAGAATGCCGAACGAACGTCTGGTTAAGAAGATATACAATGCGAAAGTGGAAGGATGTAGGTACCGAGGGAGACCGAGACTAACCTACCTAGACCAGATCGGTCATGTATTGAAGGAAGGTGGAGTCAAGAGTGTCCGAAACCGGCGAGCGTGTATGAAGAGAATTATGAATGTTGAGGAAGCGAGTGAAGTATGCAGAGATAGAGTTCTCTGGCACTCTGTTCTCTCTGCCTACCCTGCAAGGGACATGGCGTGATGATATGTATGTATGTATGTATTATCCGACCCGTACTATTTCATTTACGTAACATAAGAGAGAAAGAGTTGGAGAGAAAGTAGCGTAAGCAGATATAATACGCAGGCAATGGAAACTCTCAGAAGGTTAAAATTTACCCGTTTTTGTAACACTTTCCATTGATACTCCTCTATTATTGGTTATAGCGTACATTTATATAGCCTATAGCTTTTCTATATAAATAGGCTATCCAACACTGAAAGGATTTTTCAATTTGAACCAGTAATTCTCGAGATTAGCGGGTTCAACCAAACAAACAAAAAAACTATTTCATCATCATCATCTCAGCTCATTACGTCCCACTGTTGGGCTCGAGCCTCCTCCGTAATGGGAAGAAAATTGACCTACTATAGCACGCTGATCAGGCGTGTTGGTATATGGTTTTGTTTCGAGTTTTCCTTCTATTGCATAGATGTCATATTCGTTTTATATCCCTTAGACGTTCCTCTTACGATCACCCACGGGTAAGATAGGGGGTGGTGGAACGTCATTACACGGCAATAACCAACCATTTAGTTTTATAATATTATAGTACAGATTGGGATGTTTTGCTGGTCGCCCGGTATATGTTCACTATTGTATGATTTTGGAGTTAAATTATAAGCAGGGCACAAAAGGTATTATCAGGTCTTCTGCAGTATTTCTTTTTCTGTTTGCAGTATCTACTTCGGTAATTCTCACCAGAAAGATCATTTAGAGCTATATTATTTTATAGAAAGCTAATTATAATGGTGTTACGCTCGCCCCAATTAAATTTATCAACCTATCGACGTCCACTGTTCGGACATTGCCCTCATATAGTAACCTCAATGCCACAATAGTCACGCTTGCCAGGTGGATTGGTGATCGCAGTCGCTATTATATATTTCCCCAGACTCACTATAGCACATATTCGGTCAATTTATTTGCCATAATGGAGAAAAAGGTTCTTAGTAATGAAATATCTATGGTATAAATAATAAATTAATTTAATACATTGAAAATTATACAAAATTATATATTTTATTATTTTAAATTGTTTATAAGTAAAATAATTTATTTTGGGCTCCTCTTTAAAGGCAATTAAGTTTCGTATAAGTCTTTCAAATTTATTTTATTTTTCTCGTGACTGAATAAAAATATATTCATTTTAATCATCTTATTTAATCGTTGCCCATGGGAATCGTAGAAAATATAAACAGACTAGGGTCTTATTATCTGTAAGAGAATGATAATTTGAAATTAAATATCATCCTTTGGTCATTTGCGACTAATGAACGTAGGCCTACTTTGTACATTACGAGTATTTACATAAAGTATGGACCTGTACCGCCCGCATCCAACAACTTTCAGCAACTATCAACACGTCGGTCCACCCACCTGGTGGGAAAATATTCTATACGTGTCATCCGATTTATGGTCGTCACACGAGAATCTTCACTAGCGATTATCGGTTCATCGAATGCCGTGGCCTGTTCATTGTCACTTTAGCGTTCTAATTCTTCGTGCTATGTCGGTTATATTCGTTATTCTGCAGATTTTTTTATTATGAATTCTATCTCACAGAGAAATCTCAAGCATAGCTATTTTTATAGTACAGTGCGCGACTTTGAGCTTATTTATTAGACTTTTAGAGACCAAGTTTCCGTGTTATAAGTTTTGAAATAAACTATACTTAGATAGTTTGGTCGTGTACCACGTGGGTTAGACAACTAGCGTGGGTAATTTCTCTAGTAGATTAATTTATCTTATATTATGGAGCATTCTTAAGCCCGGCAGTGGAACTTATATCAGCTGAGATTGTAAAATGAGATGATATAAAAAGGTTTAAAATAAAATATTTTCAAAATTTCTAATAGTTACTAAAAACTCAATGTTTTTGGTCACCGTAATCGTCAAACTGTTAGGGACGTGCGTGTCATCTGAAAAACGATTCCCCATTCTGCGGTTGAAAGAAGGTCGTAATGTCTTCTTTGCTTTATGTGTTATTGGCCCTAAAGTTTTCTATATATATATATATTTTTATGTACAATATAATATGTAACAGTTGAATTGTGTTTTCAATGTTAACTGTAACGACCCAATTTTGTTTTAATGTTTTAAGAGATAAAACATTATTGAGTTATCAAAAGCGATATTGTTTTTCGTTTTTTCATGTATACCCGAGTACTACACATGTAAAATGAAACTATTCTTTATTTATTTTACTCTACTGTACTGTAAAAATCAAATTCTAAAACTTCGCAGATTTCTTAGTCACGAGAACATTGAGGTGTCTTCTTTATTTCTTAAGGTAGCAAACGAGCAAATAGTACACTTAATGGTAATGTCATCTTAGCTCTGTGGTAGCGGCAACAAATACTACCTACCCTTACTTTGCTCGTGGATGTCGTAAAAGACGATTAAGAGCCTTACAACGACCTGGGCCAACTGCATCTGATGCCGTTTGGTCAACAATTACATTCCCAAGAAGGGTTGACGTCTGCCAGGCGGCCGGTCATAAAACTATTGCCAATAACTTTTACAATATATACTATGAAAGATGAGTACATATTGTATCGACTCCAAGTAATTAAATTGAAATAAAACTAGGAGAATGATGATGAATGGTAATGTCACCTAATCTTGTCGTGAAGCTCATGAGCCTTTGTACGTAAACCAACGTTACATCGAGTTTTCCTTTTTTTGCGTAGATTTTATATGCGTTTTATATCCCTTAGTCATCTCTTACGTTCACCCACGGGTAAGATAAGGGGTGGTTAATTGTATTCTCACTTTGTCAGCACACGGAAAACAATCTTAATATACACCCCGAATATCACAATTTTTTTTTGATTATTTTTATCTTTATACATACGAACAAAATAATATATATATTTATTATATATATTTCTATAATTCAATATTTTACGTAAAGCGAGCAGAAACAGCTATTATCTAAGTATATTACTTCATTTATTGATATACCAGCGGACACAATTGCAGAACGATAAGCGTTCGTAATAAAAAAAAGCCTTAAGAAGGGCGGCGTAAGGGTTTTATAGGTCAACTACATATCACAGATTACAATAACCTTTGTGCCCACCTAACATTTATAACAATTATTTTCACAATAGATTCTCTTATTAAACGTTAATTTGTGGGATATTACTAAGCTATTACTCACGAAGACATTGGCAATGATTAGTAAAGAGAATATTACTAAGAATTACTTGGCAATATATTTTTAATTTCTTCAATTCGACCATGTTTATCTATATATTATGTTTGTATAAAGTAATGTTTACACCTCTTTTATTATTGACTGCACAGATAGCATAATGGTTAACTTACCCGTCCTTCTGCTCCAGTTTCGTGAGTTCAATTCCTACACAGAATAAAACTTTGTGTGAACCACAAACTCTTGTCTATTCTGAGTTTGTGTGTAATTTTTCTGCGTTAATTGTATGTTTATAAAGTCTCCGGCAATACAAGGATTATTTCCTTAGCGCAGGGTGGTGTTTATCTGACTGGATCGGGGAGTTAGTCCATCACCCGCCGAGAGGCCGACCGCGTGAGGAAAAACCGACATCCTACCCGAGGGGGGGGACGTCGATCGAGGAGAGGGTACCCCTCAGGGGTATTCCGTCGGGCCGACCACTGACGTCAAGTCACTCTGCTCCGGTGGTCGGCCCAACGACGAAGGCGACGTCACAGGTGGGTTACGGGTATGCGTGCTCACGACCCTCTGTCATCCCGGATGGAGTGGTGCGAGGAGTGCGCCGACCGTAGCCCACCCCAAAAAAAAAAAAAGGGTGGTGTTTATAAAAAAAAATATGATTACTGATAGGACTACACTGTTAACAGTTTTGTCTACAGCCGCGGGCCGGTCTGTCCGGGGTAGTACCACACTCTCGCAAAAGATCGACGTTTGAGTAATGACAATATGTTATTGCGCTTCGTTCGGTGAGCGAGAGAGCCGGAAGCCCAACTGGGTGGGTTTGGGGATTGTAATGGTAGGCAGCGGCCTAGCTATAGCCTTGGTTATAGCAAAGGTCCATGGGTGGCAGTGACACTTATCATCAGGTGTGCTGCTTGCTTGTTTGCCACCATAAGCAATAAAAAAAATCTATAGTTACGCATCTATAGTTACGGTAACTTGATAGTAAGTGGTAACTTTCACACATTATATACATCTATTTTTACGAATTATATAGCATTTTTATTTGATTTTTAATCTTCCGATGTTTTCAACACCTTACTACGTTCATTATCACGGAGAAACCGTCATCCCGTGACGTTAGTTTTAAATTAAAAATTCTCATAATTTAACCATTCCCAGATAGTTATTTTGATAGATTTCTTGCATAAGCGTACTAATTGTGTTAAAAAAAAAATCACAAAGAAACTATAGGTTGTATATATATACGTTTTCCTTTTTTTTTGCGGTGGACGGCCCACGCCCCACCAAATCAGTCCAGGGCGACGGAAGAGGCGGCGAGCGACCACATAGACCCACCCTGCAAAGCGCCTCTCTTCGCTGTGCGAGCGGGCTACTGGTACCCGATTTTTTTTCTTCGGTGGCCACAGCATTTTAGCCTACCCCATCGAAGATAGTCAACTCTACGCAGCTTATATACATTAGAATGCTGGGGTTGATCTTCATCCAAAAAAAACAATAATTGACCTACTTCTCGATTACTACCAACTACCACGCTTCTTAGATGGGTTGGTAGGTATAGGGTTGTATTTAAAATTCTCCTTCTCTTTTTTATAAGTATATCATATCCCTTAGTCATCCTTTTAGACATCTGCACGATTTTTTTTTTATATAAAACAATAATAAAAATCATAAAATGTGCGTGTGAGAGATAAAAAAAAATCTGCTATCGAGTACCTTAACGTGCCGTGTAAGATCGTAAAACCTTACCAAAGGAAATAAGCAGACGATAAGATCGCAACCTGTCATAAGTGAACTTAACATCTTACTAGAATACGTACGAGTTTGTAAAGAGTAACATAATGTATTATCTTTTTGTGATGAGAAACCATTTTTTTTGAACAAATTATTGAGATTTACACTCTAGGTTATTTATTTATTACTGGGTGACGTGTGCCATCTATCGGATAATGATTACGCTTTTTACCGTTTTAATAATCTAAGTTTACAGTTCAAATTACTTAAAATTTAGCTTTTAATATGCTTGATTATTCATAAAAAACCGAACACGAGCGAAAAATGTCACAAGTGGGATTCGAATCTACACCTGTTGGAAATCCGTCCCAATCGTGCTGACAATGTTTACACATTGTCCGGTAGATGGCATACGTCTCCTTAAAAGACGTAAATATAATACGATACAATAGTTCACGGTGGTGTAAGTGGCAGCACGATTGGGACGGAATGCCAATAGATGTGGGTTTGAATTTAACTTGTGACATTTTTCGCTCGTATTCGATTTTTATAAATAGTTAGAATTGTATTAAACATTGAAACGACCCTGTTTTACAAATTACTGAGATTTAGCATTTACATTCTAGGTTATTTATGTTTTAGTGGGAGACGTGTGCCATCTATCGGATAATGATTACGCATTGTACCGATTTAACAGTCTAAATTTACAGTTAGAATTGTGTTAAACAATGACACTAACGTATTATTCAAATAAATGAGATTTAGCGTTTAACATGCTTAATTATTTATAAAAAACTTGTTTAGGAAAGAAAATAATATTGTTACACACGACACATGAACCTACACCTCTTGGAAATCAGTTCCAATCGTTCTACCACTTAGACAAGTGTGAGCTATCGCATGATAATAATTTTTTTTCACCAATAAATACATGAACATGGATATACATTAATTATCTCATCATCATCATCTCAGCTCATATGTCCCACTGTTAGGCTCGAGCCTCCTCCAAAATGGGAAGGAAATTGATCTAGTATACCACGTTAGTCAGACATGTTATTATAGGGTTTTGTTTGGAGTTTTCCTTCTCTCGCATAGATATTATATACGTTTTATATCCCTTAGTTACAATTAAAATCATTCACGGGTATGATAAGATATTGTGAGTTGTATTCTTACTCCGTCACCACGCGAAATAACATACATTAAAGACACCTTTTTTTATTTTTTTTTTATTGGTGGGCTATGGGTTCGTCTCGCCCCGCCAAATCGGTCCGGGGTGACGGAGAAGGCGGCGCGTGATCCCATAGACCCAGTAACAGGTTGAAGTTGGTCGCAAATAAGATGCGCGTGCATCACTGTAACATAAAAGTAAAACAGGTTGAAGTTGGTCGCAAAACCGCTCATTAAGTCTCGAAAAGAAGCTACCATTTTTTTTTTTTTTTTTTATTGGTGGGCTATGGGTGCGTCTCGCCCCGCCAAATCGGTTCGGGGTGACGGAGAAGGCGGCGCGTGATCCCATAGACCCACCGTAAAATCCTCTCTCTTCGCCGTGCGAGCGGACCACCGGTACCCGATCTTTGTCTTCGGTGGTCCGCTCAGCGGTTTACCCTCGCGGGTTCCTCTCGTCGACGCCCCGACAGATTTCGCCGTCGGGGCGTCGCCCTCACGCGGTGGCCTCGCGTCGGGTGACCGGACAATTCCCCGGTCCGATCACCCGAGGCCTGGGTTAGGGCGGCATCAGGCGCAGGTATTCGCGCCTGCGCCGCCCCGGCCGCTGGCGGCGGCCCGGGTCGCGGGAGTCCTCCCTGACTCGTTCCGCCGCCTCCTTCCGCGAGATGACAGCCTCGCAGAAGGCGGCGACCGCGTCCCAATTCCTGACGCTGTCGACCATCGCCCTTGCGACAGCCGGCAGTGACAGGTCGGCACCGATAATAGCGACGAGGTCGCGGCGCTGCCCGTCCCAGCCCGAGCATTCCTCGAGCGTATGTTGCGCCGTGTCCTCGTCACTACTGCAATGATGGCAGCCCGGAGTCCACTCCCTGTACACGACCGTGTGCAGGTATTTCCCGAAGCACCCGTGCCCCGTCAACACCTGCACCAGTCGGAAGGTGAGGACCCCGTGCCGCCGCTCCATCCATTTCATCAATACGGGCCGGAAGGCTTCGACGGTCACGATACCGTGTCTAGGCCTCTCCAGCCGCGTAACCCAACGGGCGATGACGTCTCGGCGGGCGTCCTCGCGCCAGGTGGCTATCTCGCTCAACGATGGGGAGCCACCCTCCTCGCGCACTGAGGTAACCCGCCGGTAGAGGTCGGAGAGCATCTCCGCCTCTAGGTCCCACGGGGGTGTCCCGGCCAATAGGCACGCCGCCTCTGTCGACACCGTGCGGTACCCGCGAATGGCTCTGACCGCCATGGCTCGCTGTGGCCTCCACAGAACCGCCCTGAGCTGGGCGTTCAGAGCCCTCGCCCACACGGGTGCGCCGTACATGGCCATCGAGCGGATGACCCCCGCATACAGCCGTCGGCCCTCGAAACTGGGTCCGCCCACATTCGGCATGAGCCGAGAAAGGGCGGACGCCGCGCCGACCAGCCGGGGAGCAATCTGTCGGAAATGCTCCCGGAACCACCATCGCCCGTCGAGCACCAGACCCAAGTACTTCATATGGGCCTGGATGTGGATCTGGATGGAGTTGACGACTAACGAGGCGCCGGTTGGCAGCCTTACGCGTGGCCCATGGAATAATAGGGCCTCCGTCTTATTTAAGGCCACCCTGAGCCCCAGCGCCTCGATTCGCCTGACCATCTCCTCGGTGCTGAGAGTGGCCAGGCTCGCCGCCTCTTCGAGTGTCCTGCCCCGGACTGTGACGAGCGTGTCGTCAGCATAGCACACCAAGCTCAGCCCGGGGGGGAGACTCCCTCTCAACGCCCAGTCGTACCCGATGTCCCACAGAGTCGGCCCCAGAACCGACCCCTGTGGAACACCGCACGACATGGGCGTCCGCACAATGTCCCCTGCGGGACCCGCGCAGAAGATACTGCGCCCCTCCAAATAGTCTGCCACCAGCCGCCTGAGGTACAGGGGCACTCCATGGAACCGGAGCGCCTCCTTGATGCAGCTGAATGGCAGACTATTGAATGCGTTGGCGATGTCCAGCGACACCGCCAACAGCACTCCCTTGCCGGCGACAGCCTCCGCAGCCGTCTGCCTCAGGCGTAGCAGGGCCCCGATGGTCGAACGCCCCCTCCTAAACCCATATTGAGCGTCCGACAGATCGGGCCCCACCTCCTCCAAGTGTCGGACGATGCGGGCAGCGAGGACACGCTCCAGCAACTTACCCACATCGTCGAGAAGCACGATGGGCCTGTAGGCCGACGGCAAATCCGGGGGCCGTCCCGGCTTTGGCAGGAGAACCAACCTCCCCTCCTTCCAGCACTCAGGGAACCGTCCAGACGTCAGACAGGCGTTGAACAGTTGCCTGACGCTAGGCTCGAAGTGCTCGAAGAGCGACGTCAACACCCGGACTGGTATTCCGTCCGGGCCGAAAAGAAGCTACCAACAAAATAGAAATAAAACCTAAAAAACACAAAAAACTAGAAAGAGATAACTAAAACTAGAAAGATAGTTTCTACAGTCACAACACGTATTTTAGTTTCATACAATTACGAATTATATGTATACTAGCTTCTGCCCGCGGCTTCGCACGCGTAAAAGGTTACTTTCCTAAAGTTTTTGATCCCCTATTTTTATTTTTGACCGTCGGTAATATAGTGCAACGGTATTACAATACTTAGGGTTGGAACTTCATTACTGGACTGCTAGATGGCGTTGAAGAAGCTAGATTTTGAGATTTTTTGACAAACAATTTTTTTATTTTTCATATAAAAATTTTGATTTTTTTTTAATAAAAAGTATCCTATGTTACTTTTAATACCTCCAAGAATATGTGTACAATGTTTCATGATGATCGGTTGAGTAATTTTAGTGTGAAAGCGTAACAAACAAACTTACATTCACATTTATATATTAGTAGGGATGTGCTAATAAGTTATATTCAGTAGTGATTTAAATTGAATATTTTGATTAATATTATTTACTATTCGTAAATATTAATGAAAAAAAATATCCTATCCTTTACCATGCTTTTATTATTTTATTACAATTAATTATTTGCATGCAATTAAAAACTATTTTTTAATAATGCCAAAGATTTATAACTTCTCACGCGCATACACAAGTACGGGTGCCCATTTCTTTTTTTATTATGATAATAAATATAAAAAATACACATTGAAAAAAATCATGTATTTTAATGACATGCCAGCAAGACATTTAATTTATTACCATGCATTTTGGTGCATAGCTCTTAAATGAAGCATCTTGCGGCTTACGACATTTTTCGTTTTTTTACCAGGCGCAAGAAGATTTCTTCTTGCTTGTCGAAAATTATCTAGTTGTTGATCTCTGAAGTGTGCTCGACGATTTCGCATCGCCAACCGACTGCTGCCTCACTACGCTTTTGTGATTGTGAAGTATGAAGTCGGACCTTACTAATGCGGCGCTCTTCACGTGCAATATCTTTTGTTCTTCTTCAGTGGTTTCATTCGCGATGTTTCGAATACTAATTTTATTACTGCTTTTTCGGGAAAGATTAGATCTTCTTATTCGTGAAATTGTTAATAGTAATATTAGTATAATATATACATACATACCATCACGCCATGTCCCTTGCAGGGTAGGCAGAGAGAACAGAGTGCCAGAGAACTCTATCCTTGCATACTTCACTCGCTTCCTCAACATTCGTAATTCTCTTTATACACGCTCGCCGGTTTCGGAGACTCTCGACTCCACCTTCCTTCAGTACATGACCGATCTGGTCTAGGTAGGTTAGTCTCGGTCTCCGTTAGTATAATAAGATTTATTATAATAATACTTGTAGCATACGCACAAAATATACAACGATCCGTCAAATTTAATTTCAACGTTTTGCGGTATTTTCAAAACAAACTATGGTTTGTTTTGAAAATACCGCAAAACGTTGTTGTTTTGTTTGACAACATTAAGTGAGCTGTCAGTTGCGTTTTTATACCATGAACAAAACTGACTGATGTTTTTTTAATGGTATTTCTTTTTGTTGATGAATATCATATTTTAATAGTCATTATCTTATTCTGGACGAAGACAAATCCAAAAACAGAAAAATCACAAAAATTGGTCCAGCCGTTCTTAAGTTATAAATAATGTAACTAACACGACTTCGTTTTATATGTATAGATGAATTGCAATGCTTTCTTCTATAACTATTCGGCACATTATTGACATGCCTGTCATTTCAAATTCAAATTCAAATTCATTTATTATGTATAAACCCTGCGAGGGTACTTACATATTGTCA
This sequence comes from Lymantria monacha, assembly GCA_905163515.2. NCBI lineage: Eukaryota > Metazoa > Arthropoda > Insecta > Lepidoptera > Erebidae > Lymantria > Lymantria monacha. Next base: position 19,862,043 of record LR991102.1, on the reverse strand, counting down.
GTATTAACATTTTAATTTTAATCTAATAAACTACCACCGGATCGGAACTAGACCACTACTGAGAAGATCCGGCAAGAAACTCAGCGGGTTTGTCTATTATTATTTCTTTTTATTTTTTTATATATATAAAAAGAATGGTACATAAAAGAAATAGCTCCAGTGTGATGCCCTTCGAACCTAATAGTTTAAAGACAATGTAAAATAGCCAATGGCTGGACCAGATCCCACAAGCGGCACCCGATCACGAGTTAACTACTAGAGCAGCCATCACTCCACTCAACCACCTTGGAGGGAAGGAAGAGACCCGTTCCACGCAGCTACCGCAAGTAGACCTTTCAGTGAGCATGACCAATACCATGTACTACTAACGCTAACCAAAGTCAAAATTCGTTAGGCAAAACACGCTACGCTTCACAGGTATGTAAAATCATTAAAAACTTAATAAAGATAATATTATATAACCACCTTTTTTTTTTTTTTTTTTTTTTTTTTTTTTATTGGTAGGCTATGGGTGCGTCTCGCCCCGCCGAATCGGTCCGGGGTGACGGAGAAGGCGGCGCGTGACCCCATAGACCCACCGTCAAATCCTCTCTCTTCGCCGTGCGAGCGGACCACCGGTACCCGATCTTTGTCTTCGGTGGTCCGCTCGGCGGTTTACCCTCGCGGGTTCCTCTCGTCGGCGCCCCGACAGATTTCGCCGTCGGGGCGTCGCCCTCACGCGGTGGCTTCGCGTCGGGTGACCGGACGATTCCCCGGTCCGATCACCCGAGGCCTGGGTTAGGGTGGCATCAGGCGCAGGTATTCGCACCTGCGCCGCCCCGGCCGCTGGCGGCGGCCCGGGTCGCGGGAGTCCTCCCTGACTCATTCCGCCGCCTCCTTCCGCGAGATGACAGCCTCGCAGAAGGCGGCGACCGCGTCCCAATTCCTGACGCTGTCGACCATCGCCCTTGCGACAGCCGGCAGCGCCAGGTCGGCACCGATAATAGCGACGAGGTCACGGCGCTGCCCGTCCCAGCCCGAGCATTCCTCGAGCGTATGTTGCGCCGTGTCCTCGCCACTACTGCAATGATGGCAGCCCGGAGTCCACTCTCTGTACACGACCGTGTGCAGGTATTTCCCGAAGCACCCGTGCCCCGTCAACACCTGCACCAGTCGGAAGGTGAGGACCCCGTGCCGCCGCTCCATCCATTTCATCAATACGGGCCGAAAGGCCTCGACGGTCACGATACCGTGTCTAGGCCTCTCCAGCCGCGTAACCCAACGGGCGATGACGTCTCGGCGGGCGTCCTCGCGCCAGGTGGCTATCTCGCTCAACGATGGGGAGCCACCCTCCTCGCGCACTGAGGTAACCCGCCGGTAGAGGTCGGAGACCATCTCCGCCTCTAGGTCCCACGGGGGTGTCCCGGCCAATAGGCACGCCGCCTCTGTCGACACCGTGTGGTACCCGCGAATGGCTCTGACCGCCATGGCTCTCTGTGGCCTCCACAGAACCGCCCTGAGCTGGGCGTTCAGAGCCCTCGCCCACACGGGTGCGCCGTACATGGCCATCGAGCGGATGACCCCCGCATACAGCCGTCGGCCCTCGAAACTGGGTCCGCCCACATTCGGCATGAGCCGAGAAAGGGCGGACGCCGCGCCGACCAGCCGGGGAGCAATCTGTCGGAAATGCTCCCGGAACCACCATCGCCCGTCGAGCACCAGACCCAACTACTTCATATGGGCCTGGATGTTGATCTGGATGGAGTTGACGACTAACGAGGCGCCGGTTGGCAGCCTTACGCGTGGCCCATGGAATAATAGGGCCTCCGTCTTATTTAAGGCCACCCTGAGCCCCAGCGCCTCGATTCGCCTGACCATCTCCTCGGTGCCGAGAGTGGCCAGGCTCGCCGCCTCTTCGAGTGTCCTGCCCCGGGCTGTGACGAGCGTGTCGTCAGCATAGCACACCAAGCTCAGCCCGGGGGGGAGACTCCCTCTCAACGCCCAGTCGTACCCGATGTCCCACAGAGTCGGCCCCAGAACCGACCCCTGTGGAACACCGCACGACATGGGCGTCCGCACAATGTCCCCTGCGGGACCCGCGCAGAGGATACTGCGCCCCTCCAAATAGTCTGCCACCAGCCGCCTGAGGTACAGGGGCACTCCATGGAACCGGAGCGCCTCCCTGATGCAGCTGAATGGCAGACTATTGAATGCGTTGGCGATGTCCAACGACACCGCCAACAGCACACCCTTGCCGGCGACAGCCTCCGCGGCCGTTTGCCTCAGGCGTAGCAGGGCCCCGATGGTCGAACGCCCCCTCCTAAACCCATATTGAGCGTCCGACAGATCGGGCCCCACCTCCTCCAAGTGTCGGACGATGCGGGCAGCGAGGACACGCTCCAGCAGCTTACCCACATCGTCGAGAAGCACGATGGGCCTGTAGGCCGACGGCAAATCCGGGGGCCGTCCCGGCTTTGGCAGGAGAACCAACCTCCCCTCCTTCCAGCACTCAGGGAACCGTCCAGACGTCAGACAGGCGTTGAACAGTTGCCTGAGGCGAGGCTCGAAGTGCTCGAGGAGCGACGTCAAGACCCGGACTGGTATTCCGTCCGGGCCGGGGGCCGTGGTGGCGGAGCGAATCCGCGCCACTGCCGCCCCTACTTCCGACTCGGTCACGGGTGGAACACTCTCGTCGTCGGCCTCCCGGTCTTGATCTGGCGAAGCCGTGACCGGGGGCGTGTGTCCCGACTGCCGTGGAAATAGCTCCTCGATCATCCTACAGTGGAAGTGGGGCTGGAGGGTCTCGGTGAGGGGGGGGGGCCTGCGCGCGAAGCTTGTTCAGCGACGCGCGATACGGGCGACCCCAGGGGTCGCGGTCGAGACCGTCCAACATCTCCTGCCAACTCGCATCCTTGGCGGCTCGGATGGCCAGCCGAAAGGCAGTCCGCGCACTGCGGTACGCCTCGTACAGCTGGCCCTCCCGCTCAGCGTCGCGGTGACGCCGCCAGCTGCGGGTGTAGGACCTTCGGGCACTGATACACGCCGCGCGAAGGTCCGCCAGTCTTGGGATTATATAACCACCTAGCGTGGTATGAAACGCTGTTCAAACGCGTTGGTATAAAATAAAGCAAAATAGAAAATTCGAAACAAAACGTTTATAAAAAATTAATACTCATTCAAATCACTTATACAATTTTTTATATATCCAATACAATCCAGAACTCATTACGATACTGCCGGGCTGGCCACGGATGACAAGGAAGCGGACCCAGTGGCCGGCTCAATGGCGATGGGAAAGGAAAATGGTGGGTTATGAGGTCACGCGCTGCCCTTCCGTCGTTCCGGACGGAACGGATTGCGTGTGTCTAGACCATAGCCTACCAAAAAAAGGACCCATTACAATTTTGAAGTTTAATATTTAACGTGTTGGTAGGTTTTAAAAATAACGGTTTTAACATATAAAATGGAATATAACTGAACTATGATGCGAACATAACCGCATATATTAAAATGAAATATTTAGATAAAAGGTGGCAAATTAATGTTTTCAACGTGAGAATTACAATGTTAAAAATGTTGTCGACATTGCAAAATGTTAACGGTTGCTAATAAAGTTTTATTTGAAAAAGTGCTTGCTCAATTGCTGTCTAGCAACAAAATGAAATATTATTTATCAATTCACATAATAATTTATTTATTTTTTCCGTGTGATGACGGAGTAAGAGACGACCAATGGATATAAAACAAGCAAGAGAAGGAAAACTTAAAGCAAAATCCTATACCAACACGCCTGACCAGCGTGGTGTAGTAGGTCAATTTCCCACCCATTACAGAGGAGGCTTGAGCCCAACAGTGGGACATATATGAGTTGGGATGATGACATAATAATTTCTCTGTTGAAATTTATGACATAAATCGTTAACTTTTTTGTTTCGTTGTCATGAAATCATTATTAGGCATGAATGACGTTCTAAAGTCTTATAATTTAGTTTGACGAAAAAGCAACGTATCACTACTTCTATTTTAAAGTATAAGTACTTTACATTTATTTTTTGTTTTTTTTTTGCGGTGGACTTTGGACTTGGTCGCGCCCCGCCAAATCGGTCCGGGGCGATGGAAGAGGCGGCGCGCAACCCCATATACCCTTCCTGCAAACACCTCTTTTCGCCGTGCAAGCGGACCACCGGTACCCGATCTTTGTCATCGGTACGAGTATAAGTACTTTACCTAACCTAAATTTTATAAACCTTACTAAAAGTAAGTTCACAGGTGCGTTTTTTAATCAATTTGCATTTGGCATGCTCATGTAATATCATAAGATTATCGTAAGCAGAGTGTGTTGTATCAATAAACTGTAGCCAGATATTTAGACGGATATTTTTTTAGGGTCAAATCTGATGGTAAATGTTATGAAATGAAAACCTCAAACCCATCCAGAAAGTTAAGCTGCCGGCTCACTCACTCACCGAATGAACAGCACATTGTCACTACTCAGACGTCGTTTTTCTGCGAGAATGTGGTATTGCCCAGAACGGACCGGCCCGTGGCTGAAGACAGAAAACTATCAACAGTGTGACTCTACCACTATTAGACGTTTTTTTAACCTGACATTATTAACAACCTCTTCCAAGGCATTGACCAACTGTTCAGTTTTTATGTAGTTCGATTTTATCGGATATGTTACTCTCGGATTTTTGACTTTATGTCTACAAACGCGATTTTAGCGTTATACGTTGCAACAGCAAAGCGTGAATCATATTTAATAATTAATACTCTAGAGGTTTTAAAAAGCCCCTGTACTAACGACGACATGTAGGAGGGGAAGCACCATAGACTTTCCGTGACCATAAACACTGAAAACTATACGAAACATCGAGAATGTAAAAATAAAACACAAACTCTATAAAATATCTAAAATAGATTTATTATACATGTATATCCGCGTAGATATCAGAAATCTTTATCCTAATAGAGTGGCTTTATACCCTTCCGAGTAGGTACCACAAAACCTTATTTCTATTGATAAGCATACTTTTATCAATAGCGTGGCTCTTATTATGTCAATAGGCATAAAAAGGTGTTTCCGAGTATAAATATGAGTGTACTATTTTAAGAATAAATGATGCCAATATTATTATTATGTATGAGGTCTTTGAATTTATTCTCAAAGATCGTTCGCTCGTTACAGTGAGAATTCAAAGGCATACACTTAAATAAATTTCGAAAAGTTCTTCAAGTCAAGAAGATTACGCCTCCGCGAGCAAATGGTTACGGTTCACCGCAGTTCTTGTATACAAACATATAATAATCATTAATTCAATGCCAGAAAATGCAAAAGAAAGTAGCAAGAAATTCAACTTACTTTGTAAGTTTCTACATTCTTCCAAAACATACTTAGCTAGTTATTACTTTTATACACTCTTTTCTGTTAAGTATAATTACTATTAGTATTCTACGTGGTAAAAGAAGTGAATTTTTCATAGTACCGATTTTATTAGCTTAATTATATTTGATTGTTTCGTTATTTTATATGTTTTTATGCATTTCTTGCTTTTCGCAGATGTATATGAAACGAATGTAAGAATCCAAATTGAAAATGACAAACCAATGTAATCTTATTTAGCGATATAACAAATAGTTTCTTTTTAATTTAAATAATTATGATTAAAAACGTTAAATATGAATACAGAGTTTTAAGCTTAAAGTTTTAAGTTTTAAGCTGTGTGGTAGTGGCTACGAATACTATCAACCCTTACTTTGCTCGTGGATATCGTAAAAGACTTGGGCCAACTCCATCTGATGCCGTTTGGTCAACAATTACATTCCCAAGGAGGGCTGACGTCTGGCAGGCGGCCGGTCATAAAACTATTGCCAATAACTTTTACAATATGTACTATGAAATAAAAGTACATATTGTATCGACCCCAAGTAATTGAGATAAGAGTAGGAGAATGATGATGATGATATATATATATATATATATATATATATATATATATATATATATATATATATATATATATATATATATATATATATCTCAGTGTCTTAGTAATCCTATGACTATATTTTTTTATTTCAAGCTCTCAAGGTACAAGTATCTATATCTATCTATATCTATACATATAATAAAAATGTAACGGATCGCTGTCTGTGCATGGAAGATATGTGAGAAAAAATATTACTGGGTCTCTCTCTCTCTCTATCTCTCTATTGGGGTGCAGATAGTGGGGATGCTATGAAGAGTCGCACAAAGAGGAGACCGAGAACGTCTAATGTGTTCTATCTCATTCTCTCGTTGGCTGAATCCTATACATTTATGTGTTTGTGTCTCTATGGACTTATTTTTTCGTTTCATCGAGTTCGAAATCAAAACGATTCTAAAGAAGTTTCACTTCAAAAAGTTATGTCAATTTAAAAAATGCTCGGCGAAAAACTCTTTATCGATTCTTTTCAAATTACGTGCAAATATTCTGCAGTAAAAATAAATAAATACGTGTTACAGCATTTGTTAATTTTCACCCTCTGGGGGTGTAAGTTAGGCCCGCGAAGCGGGTTGGACGACTTAATAAGTCATTAGCGCCAAGCCGATATTATTGAAGCTGGTAACTTTAAATTTTGACAGTGGTTTCTTTCTATGACGTAGAAATTTACTAATTTTACCAAATTACACCCCTAAGGGGGTTGAACAGAGCGGCAAAGTTTGTATGGGGAGAAAAAAATTTTTATCGATTCAAATTACGAGTCGAATCACATATTCTATGGTAATATCCGGCATTTGTCAATTTTCATCCTCTGGTTGTATAAATTAGGCCTGTGAAGCGGGTTGAACGACTCATTACCGCCAAACCGAAACTATTAAAGCTAGAAACATTATATTTTGACGCACGTTTTTATGACATAGAGATTCAATATGAAAGGATTTAATGAATTCTACCCCTAAAGGGCGTAACAAAGTGGCAAAGTGTGTATTGGGGGAATATATTTCATTATCGATTCTTTTTAAATCACGTAAAAATATTCTTCGGTAAAAATAAATAAACACGTGTTTCTCTCTCCCTGTCCATCAACCCCGCACCAGTGCTGTCGTGGCGACCAGTGCGGGCGTGAGAGCTCACACGATACACATAGTAGACGGCAATAGGTTCTTGCCTAATAGTTTAAGATACAGGTTAAGTTTAGCTTCAAAAATGTTCACTCTATAACTCAAACAATAAATCATATCTAACGAGGTAGCAACTCTGCTGGTGAAACAAAACAGTCAAATAAAGGGTGGTAATAATTATATTTTTATCCCATGGTCATACCGTAAATAGTATATTAAAGGCAATATAATTTGTGGAATGAATAGAACTTTGAACAACCTTTTCCTTTAGTGACCGGCTATGGTATATAGACACACCGCATCCAATCCGTCTGAGGTGACGCGTGACCCCATAGCGTGCCGTACGCGTACATCTACATTATGCGGGCGGGCCACCGCAACCGGGTATCATCTCGAGTCGAAGCTCTCATGCAGTGAACCTCAATACTACTACTCACGCTTGCGCCGCCCAAAGCGCCGACGGTAGAGCGTGTCAACGTAGAGTATTTTCTCTCGGACCCACCATATTGCCTAATTCCGTTAGACAACAAACTTGCAGAAAGCGGCGACCGCATCCCAGTTTCTGACGCTGTGAATCACAGTCCTAGCGACAAACCTTCAACACCTTGCATTGCTTTTTCTATTTAACTCTGTCAAAGATGACTTCTGCGTGGACGAAGTCGCGGGCAAAAGCTAGTATGAAAATATTCTAGATCTCAAGCTATATGAATACATTGAATTTACATTTTTAGGTCTTTTATATGAGCATTCATCATACAGCATAATTTTGAAAATAATTTAATCTTAAAAGGTTAGTAAACTGATATTTATTATAATTTTTGTGGTAGGCGAAGTATGTATAATTTTTAGTGCATAATATGACATTTTTAGGTTACAGTTATATATGTAATAAATTCTTTACTACATTTATTACTTTGTTATAAAAATATATGAAGTATTTATAATTTATTAATAGTACTAGCGGTTAATAAATTTATTCAGTACCTACACTAGTGAAGTTGACCTTCAGAAAATAAATGGCGTTATGGCCGCTAACTTATTATGAAAGTCGGAAGTCGCTTTGTATTCGTTCATTATAAGCTTCTAAGTTTTTCTCAGAACAGCGATTTATTCTTTAGTGCAATATCATTATAACTTTTTAAAATATAGACGTACACAAGTATATTATAATAAAATTGATCTTAGATAAGTATGATAAATTATTCTTCTTCTTCTTCTTATGTATTGGCAATCAGCTACATATAGGTACGAGCTATTGGTGCCAGTGTCAAGTTATAAATATTTTCACGTTTTTAGTCTTTCAAGTCAGTCGTTGTCTAAGTCAAATTGTCACCATTAACAGTGCAATGGCCACACTGTTAATGGTATCTTGTGGGAATTTTGATGGAAAACGAAAACGTTGTAAAGCACTTTTATATGATATTCACTACATCCCAGTATTTCCGCACATCACATTACATAAAATGCCATCAAAATTATCTGATATAACACGTTAAAACACTAAGATATCGAATATAATACAAGAGCACCACATGACGTTTTCAAATTCCCGTCAAAAGTCCTGATAAATTATTATTTTACAGATATTGATATATATAATAGTCAAATGGAATTTTTTTTAGAGATTTTGGCTTGGTTACTAGGACCTTTAAGCCAAATCTTTGTTTATAAATAAACTTAATTTAAAGTCATCATCCGTTAGTAACTGAAATCATTGCCTTCAACAGAGACACCGTCACACTGTTAAAGGTATCTTTTAGGAATTTTATTGGAAAACGAAAACGTATGTAATCATCATCATCACAGCCCATAAATGTCCCATGTTGGGCACGGGCCTCCTCCGTAATGGGAGAGAAATTAACCTACTATACCGCGCTGGTCATACGTGTTGGTATAGAGTTTTGTTTCGAGTTTTTCTTCTCTCGCATAGAAGTTATATGCATTTTATATCCCTTAGTCGTCTCGTACGATCACCCACGGGTAAGATATGGGGTGGTGAATAGTATTCTTACTCCGTCACCACACGGAAAATCCGTATGATAACGTTTGTAAAGCACTGTTATATTATATTCATTACACTCCAGTATTTCCTGTCCATCAAATTATATAAAATACTATTAAAATTACTTAATATAACACGTTAAAATACTATGATATAGAATATAATACAAGAGCACTATATGACACTTTTTCTTGACCGTTAAAACTCTCTAGTCTATTGGTCTTAAGTTTTTAAGAATGTGTTCAAGTTATATTTGTATTGACTAAACATATGACATAGTATTTAAAATACCGACCTGCCACACCAGGTGTCACAGGGCCGATTCCCAAATAGGACAATACTTTTGCGTGGTTCACAAATCGTTATTCAAAGCCTGGGTGCAATTTATGTCAGTTAATTGTTGTGTAAAATCCTTCGTAAAATAACGATTAGTTTCTTAGTGCAGGTAGTGGTTTTATAAAAATCTTATTTAACTACTTAATGTTTGTCTTAAGCATTCATGATATTCGATGTGACGAATCAAATCAGATGCAGATGTTAAGAGGTAAATGAGCTTTCCGTGTTGTGATGTAGTAACAATACAATTCACTACCCCTTATCCTGCCCGTGAGGGTCTTAAAAGACGTCTAATGGATACAATATGCATATAACATCTATGCCAGAGAAGGAAAATTGATTCCTATACTTGCCTTGGATTCGAATTTGAGGACGTGTATATATAAAAAAAATAATGAATTAATTCGGTGTGTTTGAAGATAGTGGATTAACCATTAAGAACTTTACTTCAGAAAACAAATATCGGGATATCTAAGCTTAGCTCTGTATTTTTTTTAGTGTTTTTTTTAGAATATGTATGTAGAAACTAAAAAAAAAACGTAAAATAAAGCAAAAAAAAATTAAAAAAATAGTATAAAATTAGACATCAAGGACTGAACTGGAGCTGTGTGGATTAGACTGCTCGATTTACCAATTGAACTAGATCTATTCTCAATGACAGTGGCTAAATTTGTCTTCATATACTAATAGTTTTCATTAGGTGTAAAAAAAAAAAAACATATTTTCTTTAAATGAAACCTAGCCAAAGTCTAAAATTTCAAGGAAATAGCTTGTGTCGTTTCTGAAATTCTGAAGATATAGAAATGTAAAAGCAAGTGTGAGCAAAACCAAAATAATGGTCTTTGAAAGAGATGAAGCCAGAACAGATGTAAGAGTGTTACTCTTATAGGTAATGATGTACTAGAGCAAGTGGATGAATTTGTATATCTTGGATGTGGATTTAGCCGAGATGGACGGTACACCACTGATATAGAGCGAAGAGTGAATGCGGGAAATAGAGTGAACGGAGCGTTGGGGCAACTTCTCGGCAGCCACCACCTCAGCCAGAAGGCACGTGTAGCAATACATAACGCAGTGCTTGTCCCAACATTACTGTATGGAAGCGAGAGTTGGGTATGCAGAAAAGAGTATGAAAGTAAAATTAATGCGGTCGAAATGCGATCTCTTCGGAAAATCTGTGCAGTTAGGCTGACCGACCGCATTCGTAACGACGACGTAAGAGAGCGAGTAGGTATGAAAGAGAGTATTGGTGTAAAGATGCGAAAGGGAATGCTCCGATGGTTCGGACATGTGGAAAGAATGCCGAACGAACGTCTGGTTAAGAAGATATACAATGCGAAAGTGGAAGGATGTAGGTACCGAGGGAGACCGAGACTATCCTACCTAGACCAGATCGGTCAGGTACTGAAGGAAGGTGGAATCAAGAGTCTCCGAAACCGGCGAGCGTGTATGAAGAGAATTATGAATGTTGAGGAAGCGAGTAAAGTATGCAGAGATAGAGTTCTCTGGCACTCTGTTCTCTCTGCCTACCCTGCAAGGGATATGGCGTGATGATATGTATGTATATATGTATGTAAAAGCAATTCTCGTTTAAAGATTAGATAATTTCCACTACTATAAAGAAAATATAAGCAAATATTTTACTGTTAATAGCTGCCGAAGAATAAATAAATGTAGCCTTCTATATTTGAGACCGAACGGGCTTCAGTTCGGACATAAACGAAAGTGTTTTATATCCAATAATTTATTAGAGAAATCCCTCTATGACAGAATGAGCGTAATCTTCCTTGTCTCGTATTACTATTAGTCTTTTATGTTATAGCTATCTTCTTAGACGTTCACTTATGAAGTTTTATGTGGGCTAATAAATATCGGAAGCTTATAAGCCCGTTGGCTCGAGATATGTTGGTCCCAATTAATACACGAGCTACGTGTGGTAAGATTCTATGGCATATTGTCTGTGTAATGTTAAGATGAAGAGTCATATGAGTGATTTTATTTACGTGCAGTAATTTTATATTTATTTATAACTTACTAGCAGATCCTACCACGCGTTGCTGTGGCTAAGGTAGCCTCAGTAACACGTGGTGGTAATGCTAATAAATTGTAGATTATATAAAACATTTGTACGTTTAACATAGCGCCATGTATTAAATACTTACTCAATCCAGTCAACAGATACCGCCATCTGTTAGAATCGTTTGGAGATAACAGATAATTGTGACTGTCAAACAATAGACAAATAATTTGCACTAAAATATTGCAATTATAAATTGAGATGGAAGCTATCCTATCTTTTAAGTTGGATCAAATTACACATGCATGTAAACAACATTACTTGACACATGCGTGTATGCATGTAAAAATTAACAAAGAAATTTCCATTAATCTTTTTCATATTAAGTCCCTAGATGATAAAATTAATGAATATAGATCTTTCAACTAATAAATTACTGTCGTATTAGTATTATTATGTGTTGTTAGGTGAATAAAATTTATAATTACATTCAAAATCTCTTTTTAATTAAGAGCGCAATTTCGAAAATATAAAAAATGCCAATTATTCTTATTTAAGCACAGTCATTAAGTAAGTAGTGGAGTCATTTTATCTTTTTTTTTCTATTCGCTATCCTGTTTTTAAGTATCTATATATCCCTCCTCTTCCTATATTTGAAAGGTCAGTGAATGATTTTTTATTTTCCTTACAATGTATATTGTATATCTAAAAATAAGATAGTGAGTTGATGAGAAATAATTATCTAAATATTAAAACATTTTCTTTTATTGCTAGTGGTGGTGGCAAGCAGTACACCTGATTGTAAGTGTCACAGCCGCACATGGACCTTTGCAATATCAAGGGTATAACTAGGCCGCTGCCTACCAATATAAACCCCAAACCCACCCAATTGGGCTTCCGGCTCTCTAGTTCTCCATTTTTGAACGTATCCATAATTGAAATCATGTGAGAAATACATAATATGAACTGTTTATCGTGTCAAGTGATGTCATGAAGTTGAACACGGAAATAAGTGCGAGTTATCGCAACTTGACGAATACAAACGATATTCATAGCATATTATATTAATTTTGAGAATCATGATATTCATGTATTTCATCTTCCTGTAGATTAGGAATATTATATTACATCTGTTTATTCTATTATTATAACAGAGATAGGATTTGTAAATTTGGTTTTCTACAATAATTCCTAGAACTACTCGAAGTATTTGAAATATAATTCCACTCATAAAAGTTGAATTGAACTTAAATATATAACATATTAGGATAAGGGAAAGAAAACTCGGAATAAACCCTTAACCAATTCGTCTCACTAGCGTGGAAAAGTAGACCAATTTTCCTCTTAATTTGTAGGCAGTACGATCCAGTAGTTGGACGTTTATGACCTGAGATGATGAAGACGATATAGGGTATTAGCTATATTGGAAGAAGAATATTTCCAAAATCAATGAGACAATCTTTGTCAGTATTTAAATTTCCATAAACGGAAAATTCAATATATGGATTAAAAAGTATATATTTTAGGAATTAATTTCACCGTATTGAGTCATTGGATTAAACTAATAATTATTAATGTTACAGATTATATAAACTAATAATTATTAATGTTATTAATGTTACATGATAGAGTTACTAACGGACTGGACAGTAAGTCGCATTATTAATAGAAAAATATATAGCTACACTTAAGGCATGCCTAGCTGTACATAAGGGAGTATTAGTGCCCACTCTCATGTATGGCAGTGAAAGTTGGATTTGGCAGGGAAGACATGAAAGTAGCATAAATGCTGTAGAGATGAGAGCTCTTCGTAGTATGTGTGGTGTAAGTCTGAAAGATAAAATTAGGAATAGTGTTATAAGAGAGCGCTGCGGTATGAATGAAGAAGTAGTGACAAAGATAAAAAAGGGTATGCTGAGGTGGTTCGGACACGTGGAAAGAATGAGTGAAGAAAGGTTGACTAAACAAGTATACAAAGCGAGTGTGAGTGGGACGATTACAAGGGGAAGACCACGTCGTACTTTTCTGGATCAAATTGAAGATGTGTTAGTGAAAGGTCAGATTAAGAGTACGCGTAATCGTAGAGCATACATGAAGACTGTGATGAGCGTGAATGAAGCGATGGAGGTATGTCAGGATCGTGGTTTGTGGCAATCCGTAGTCTCTGCCTACCCCTCAGGGAAACAGGCGTGAGGCTATGTATGTATGTATGGTATAAATCCTCTTAAGATTGTTCTTGTATAATAATGAGTGAATAGATTGGCTACATCAAACATATTCATCCACACATTACTATTACTATACAAAATTATCTTTAAATGTGTGAAATATAAAGCAATTAGATACAAAGTAAAAAGATATATAAATATTATCATAAAAGTTATAAGATTTTTATAAATTTAGATGCTGTGCAATATCATACATACAATGGATATAAACGTTAAATTGCAGCAGAGTGAAGTTTTAGAAGAGAGAGTTTTACTAGCTTCAAGATCATCATCATCATTTTCTTACTCTTATCCCAATTACTTGGGGTCGATACAATATGTACTCTTCTTTCATAGTACATACTGTAAAAGTTATCGGCAATAGTTTTATGACCGGCCGCCTGGCAGACGTCAACCCTTCTTGGGAATGTAATTGTTGACCAAACGACATCAAATAGAGTTGACCTAGGTCATTATAAGTCGTCTTTTACGACATCCACGAGCAAAGTAAGGTTTGGTAGTATTTGTAGCCGGTACCACACAGCCAGCTTTGCTTTGCTAGCTTCAAAATAATAAACAAAAAAAGATACATAATTTTGTTTTTTATATAACTTTGTTAAAAAAAAATACTTATAAGTTTTGAAATTTGTAAAAGATATTAATCATTTTATAATAACAATGGAACATTGCGTATCAAAAACTATGCAATCACCTTGGCATAACAACTGCTGAGATAAAAATAATGGACCACCACCGGACTACCTAAGTGTACGCACAATATAATATAATTTAAAGGGCCATCCATTCAAGCAAAGCTGCTGGCATAATTAGTTATATTATATACACCTCATTAATTAAATACTATAAGCATTCGATTGGCGATTGTGAAGTTTGAATATTAACACGAACATAAAAGCCTTTTCACTTTACAAAAACGAGAACCATAAAATACCAAATGCTCACTTGGTTTTCTTTCTGCGGCTAAAGATTTTTGTCAGACAAAAGAATATGAGATTGAATGTGCATTTGATTAAATTTTTCAGCAGAAAATATTTAATAAAGCCGCTTTTAATATTTAGGACACGGGATCAGATCATAATAAGAGTTTTATTCTTGTGGTTTTAATGCTGCGACCGTCTCTTATAGTAGTTTGAACAAAATCAAAAGTATAAAACTACAGTACAATAAAGATTTTTGTTATATTAAAAAGCTCTATAGAAAATGTACTAAGGAAATAATCTTTATATTGCAAGAGATTTTACAAACATGCAATTAACGCAGACAAATTACACCCAGACTCAGAACAACACATTGTAAACCAACAACACATTGTGAACCGCACAAAGTATTGTCCTGTTTGGGAATCGAACCCACGTCACTGGCACGGAAGGTATCTTAACCACTACGCCATCTGTCATAACCATCATCGTCACAGCTCATATATGTCCCACTGTTGGGCTCGAGCCTCCTCCATAATGGGAGGGAAATTGACCTACCTTACCACGCCGGTCAGACGTGTTGGTATAGGGTTTTGTTTCGAGTTTTAAACAATCTTCATTATAATTGATTGAATTAGGCGATACATGACGGAAATCCGCGCATTTGAAGCCGAACCGTCCTGAGGATGCCTCGTTTCGAGGCGAAACACGTGACGAATCTTTATTCGAAGATCTGCGGCAAATTTCAAGTTGAAGTTCTGGAGGGAGAGTTCTCAGTTCACGGGAGTAAGATTTCTTTATATCCTATTCCACCTTAATCCCACCCCGTATTCCTTCCTTTTTTGAGGTGTACGATATATTGATTAACCGTGGCAAAGTGGTGGGTCTTCCTTCCTTTCCTCCATTTGAAGATAATCTCCATTATGTAGATTATAAAAAAAAAAATTGTGACTTGAGTTAAGTTGTGACGTGTTGTGGTTCTTCCTTCCTTTCCTCCATTTTAATATAATCTCCAGTATGTAGCTTATAAAAAAAAAATGTGACTTGAGTTTAAGACTTGAGGAATATCTCTAAATATACAATATCTTAATTGTAGTTTTCAATAATTAGGAATGATTTAGTAGTACAAATCTCTGTTTAGACTAAGGTCATATACATTCAACATCATCATTCAGTTCTTATTCAATTACAAGAGGTTCACACAATATGTACTTTTCTTCCATTGTACTCCTACATATTGTAAAAGTTTTAGTTAATAATTTTATGACCAGCCGCCTGTCTGATATCAACTCTTTTTGAAAATATAATTATTGATCAAACGGCATTAGATAGAGGACAACGCCTTAGGGCCATATATGTCTAATTTTTAGTGGTATATTTGACAGCATGGAAGCAATTCCTACATTTGATGGCGGAAAACGCGCTGTAGGAAGACTTCCCTTTGTTGTGTTACAACAATAACCGTGTCTATTGTCAACGTTTTGTATATAACACAAGTTCGTTGATTACGTTCGTTGATATCCGTTCAAATTTAATAGTAGTAGGCCTATACTATTGACAGTTTTCTGTCTACAGCCGCGGGATGGTCCCTTTGGTAGTAGTATCACACTCTCGTAGAAAATCGACCGATCGATCTCGTAGAAAATATTTGGTGATCAAGAGAGCCGGAAAAGCCCAACTTTTTAGTAGTTATGAGGTTTTCATTGGTAGACAGCGGCCTAGCTATGCCCTTGGTATTGCAAAGATCCATAGACGGCAATAACACTTACCATCAGGTGTACCCGCTTGCTCGTTTGCCACCATATGCAATAAAAAAAATGCGTATAAATTCGCTTCGTATTATACTTACGTCTTCAAGGTGACCTGTGCCATCTACCCAACAATGTTAACATATTGTATAGGCTTAATACTTCAAACTTTACAGTTAGAATTGTATTAAATGATGACACAATCTTGTTATTCAAATTACTTAATTTTATTTGCATTTAATATGCTTAATTATTTATAAATACCCGATTACGAAACGAAAAATGATGTCACAAGTGGGGTTTGAACCCGCAACTATTTTCGTAATCGGGTATTTATAAATAATTAAGCATATTAAATGCTAAATTGCGTATAAATTCTCTAAAGTGGACGCGAAATTAATCTACTATACCACATTGTACTACCGTAAAGATTGACGGCTGGACGAATGGATTATAATGATTGATGAGATATTGTATTCTTATTTAAACACCACAAGAAAATTATCAAAATAATTAATAGTTAATTTATAATACTCAATTATGTATTAGGTAAAGTTTGAAAGTTGCAACCGTGACGGCAAATTTATAAGTGAATACCTGACGTGGTCTGAATATAATGAGATGACAGGAAAGTATTTACGTTTATTTATTTAAAAAAGGCTGTGTGGTAGCGGCTACGAATACTACCAACCCTTAATTTTTTCGTGAATATCATAAGAGACGACTAAGAACCTTATAAATCAAAAACCTGGGCCAACTCCATCTGATGCCGTGTGGTCAACAATTACATTCCCAGGGAGGGTTAACCAGAGAGGCACCCGCGAGGGTAAATCACTGGGCGGGCCACCGAAGACAAAGATCGGGTACCGGTAGGTCTATGGGGTTGCACGCCGCCTCTTCCGTCGCCATGGACCGATTTGGCGGGGCGCGAACACATTCTTTCTCCACTGCAAAAAAAAGGGAGGGTTGACCTCTGGCAGACGGCCGGTCATAAAACTATTACCAATAACATTTACAATACAATATGTACTATGAAACAAGAGTACATATTATATCGACCCCAAGTAATTCTGATAAGAGTAGGAGAATGATGATTTAAAAAAGGTAATATCCGTTAAAAAGAAATAATGGTTGTGTTGCGTGGAACTTTAAAAACATATAAATAAGGGACATAAATTATATCATACTCAGAACAACAGTTTATAGATCTTAGAAAGTATTATCCTGCATGGGAATCGAAACAACTGGCATGGTTTGAATGGTATCTTAACCAATATGCAATCTGTGCAGTCAATTCTGTGAGGTAATTTTAAATATGAAAGTTGAGGGCTTTAAGGATAATAGAAGCTCAAAGAAAAGATGGATGGACTATGTGAATAGTTATATAGATAGAAATAATATAGAGATGAAATTTTATAGGATTGTATGGAAAAAGAAAATATTGCATTGCCCTCAAATAATTTGGAAAAAGAGCAAAATGATGATGTATTCTTCATTAGAATGATTTCTATTTCGATTTTGCCATCAAAAAGGACGACAATAAAAACTGTTTAACAAAAAAAATTACACCGCCGAAAAAGCTGAGAAGCAATGAGAACTTAGTTATTAAGGTCAATAAAAACAAAGTTTATTATTTTATGCTATAATATACTAATGATAAAATCTGTAAATAAATTATAAATCATCTCCTGTTTTCCTACCCTTAGCGCTGGATTTTTTTTCCAAATCTATACCTATCCGTGTGGTGACGGAGTAAGAATACAAATCACCACCCTCTATCTTACCCGTGGGTGATCGTAAGAGACGACTAAGGGATACAAAAGCCATATAACATCTATGCAACAGAAGGAAAACTCGAAATAAAACCCTATACCAACACGTCTGACCAGCGTGGTAAAGTAGGTCAATTTCCCTCCCATTACGGAGGAAGCTCGAGCCCAACAGTGGTGCATATATGAGCTGAGATGATGATATGAGACCAACTTTGGAGATCCCTTTCCAATAATGAAAGAATTATCAAAATCAGACTACTCTATAACAAGTTATGCGTACATAAAAAATATATACACGTTAATTTGAGAACCTCCTTTGTTTGTTTTTCGTCGGTTAAAAATATATGAATACATTTACCTTTTACAAAGTAATCCACGACTTGTGTATTTAAAATTTTAATCGGACAATTTTTTTTTTGTAGACAAATAAGTTTATTGCGTGAGGCAATCAATCTTAATCGATTCTTTACAATGTAGGCCGAGGGAGTAGCTGCTAAAGGTCGATTACTGACCTTATTTGGCTTATGTGTTTAGTATTATGTAAAAGACGGTAACAAAAGTGTTTTTACGGCTTCTATAAGCTTATATTAATATCACGCAAGCTAAATATTTAATTGAAACAAGTATATCAAAATAACTGCTAAACTACCCCATTAGTTTAAAAAATAACGTTATTACTTTAATGATTTCCAACTTTTATGCGACTATTACACATAGGTACCTATATAATAAATCTATTTTTATGAATTTTATATGATGTTCTAATTTTTAGAGTTCCGTACCTCAAAAAGAAAAAAACAGAACCCTTATAGGATCACTTTATTATATACGAAGCAACGTCTTATAGCGCAGATAAAGGAAAAATTGTGAAAACCGTAGATTTTTAATTACATTATGTATAAAAAATATTTTAATAAATTTAAACTCACTACCTCTTTCCTCCTGAACGTGCAGAGGTATTAAATTAAAATTGATATCAAATACTCAGGTCTATATCTTTAAGCTGTAATAAAATCAAACTTCTTTGTCAACGCAATCAAAAGAAACAGCAATTTAAGCCGCATATTTTCAAACTCGCAACTACTTGCAAGGGAATCAAAACCTAAAGGGTACTTTCAGTTAACCTAGAATCTTGAAATTTCACATGAGGCAACGATTTATAGCATATATAAAGGAAAAATGCCGAAAACTTTAAATTTTTAGTTACATAACATTTTTTTTTTGTTTTACGGAACCCTTCGTGGGCGATTACAACTCGCACTTGGCCGATTTATATTTTATTTTAACCTGTTTAAAATATATTTCAGAATTCATGTCTACGGGTGGACTAAGATATTTAATGACTAACAAGTCGTGCAAGTCGTCATCTGTCCGTCAAAGAGAAAGCAAAGTCTGATTAGCATGGAAGGCGGATGCAACCGTGGAAGCTATGTGATCTGTTAAGATGATGATGAATCATCATCGTTATTACAGATAATTTCTATCTGAGTAGAAAAAGAAAACAAAGAAAAGTTTAAACTAACAAAGCAATAAAAAATATTTTTATTTTCACATTATCTACATTTGAATTATTGTAGATTTTATGAATAGAATATATACTTTTCGGTGGCTATTTAGGCGGGCCTGCAGTATCAAGTTTTTGTTTCAGTGACACATTCTGGCGGATTACCCTTTCGCATTTCATCTGCTTTAGACGCTCCAGCTTCATTATTTGGTATAGGACGTGGTATTATTTTGAAGCAAATGTATGTGAAGAACTATTTGAACTGTCATATGTAGTAAATAGATTACTAACTTATTATTATTTTAATTCATATACATCCCACTACAGGGGTCAAGTCTTCTCAAAAAAAAGGAAAAAGAAAGAAATTGACCTGCTATGTCTCATTGGTCAGATGTTTTGGTATATGGTTTTATTTCAATTTTCTTCTCTTGCCTAAACTTTATATGCACATATGATATCCCTTAGTCGTCTTTTATGACAAGCGCAGGTAAAAATAATTTGGAAAATCCAAAAGCGCACGCCTCATAATTTTTTTATATTATTTATCATTTACTATTAGCCAATGCAATAAATGAAGGAAACAAATCCCATACAGCCATGGGTTTACAATGCTGTAAATGCTGCTGCTTTGTAAATGAACAGCTATGTTTAAACTACGTCGAGAATGGCACGAAATTTGAAAAGTATTTGTTTTTCATTTTCATTTCATTATCATTCTCGTGCTCTTGTCCCAACTTTGAGTCGACGTAATATGTACCCCTATTCCTACATATTGCAATGGTTATTTATTGGCAATAGTTTTATGACCGGCCGCCTGCCAGAGGTCAACCCTCCTTGGAAATGTAATTGTTGACCAAACGGCATCAGGTGGAGTTGGCCTAGGTCGTTATAAAGCTATTAGTCGTCTTTTACGACATCCACGAGCAAAGTAAGGGTTAGTAGTATTCGTAGCCGGTACCACACAAATTTGGCAATTTTATTTATGGCATTGACTAATAGTAAATGATATTTCTATTAATGATACACCTAAATGTTAAGCGTTGCTCTGAAGATTACTTATTTAATTTGGGCATTTTCAAATAAAATATTATTGATTATTTTTCATTTTTAATTGATACGTTTTTATGACAGTACACTTAATAAAATAAAAAATAAAGTTGGAAAAAGTTAAAAGAATCTCTCTCTCCCTCCCTCCCTCTCTCGCCCCACTCTCTCTCTCTCTCCCTCCCTCTCTCGCCCCCTCTCTCTCCCTCCCTCCCTCTCTCTCCCCCCTTTCTCTGTCTCTCGCCCCCTCTCTCTCTCCTGCAAACTCTCTCCCGCCCCTCTCTCTCCCCCTATCTTGCGCCCCCCTCTCTCGCTCCCTCCCTCTCTCGCTCTCTACTTCCCTCTCCCTCTCTCTCTCTCGCCTCCTCTCTCTCCCTCCCTCTCTCTCTCACCTCCTCTCTCTCCCTCTCTCTCTCTCGCTCGCCTCTATCTCCCTCCTCTCTCTCTCTCTCTCCCTCCCCCTACCTCTCTCTCTCTTCCTACCTCTCTCAGCTCATATATGTCCCACTATTGGGCTCGCGGCTCCACCATAATGGGAGGGAAATTGACCTACTACACCACGCTGTTCAGACGTGTTGGTATAGGTAGGTTGGTATACGTGTAGGTATAGGTGTTGGTATATATATATATATAGTATAGCTTAGGATTTTGTTTCTAGTTTTTCTTTTCTTACAAAGATGTTATATGCGTTTTATATCCCTTAGTCGTCTCTTACGATCACCCACGGGTAAGATAGGGGGTGGCGGATTGTATTCTTACTCCGTCACCATACGGATAACCCTCATGCGCGTTATACTTCAAAAGAAATATGGCGCGTAACAGAAAGATAAAAAAAAATCACTTGAAAATGTTAGAGAAACTAAAAAAAAAAATTTTTTTTTTATCATTTACTAGCAGTAAATGCTATAAATGAATATGAAAGGAACATTTCGTGCCGTTCTCAACGTAGTACATACAACATAGCTGTTTTCTTAAAGTATACATACACTAATGACTAAGCAGTTTAGTTTTTTTTATTAATTGCAATTAAACGACAAAGAATTACCAAGCCATTTTCGAAAGGAAATACCGCGTTTTGATTATGAAGCTTTTAAAAAAAAAAATATTTTGATACATTAATTTTTACGGTCGTTATCCTGCGATATACAAAATATTTTATCCGACGTCCTCGAATATTTTTTTTAATCATATATTTTCTTACTTTAAACAAAATAATTGCTTTTTAAAAATATCAAACATGTTTAAGCGAATGTTTTTTCTTGAGATATGTATCATACTATTATCCTATAAGTGCAATGTGAGAAAAATACAATCATTTTTAGGTTTGAAAAGTGCTTGATTTTCATATATCGAGAGTAGAGCAAGACCTCAACGCTTTGCTTATGAGGCGTGCAAAAGGGGTGCTGCTGACTCCGTTAACACTCGGAAATAAACAATAGATAGGTATAATCTATCTCTATTTAATAGTTTAACCAGATTCGTTCAATCATCCTGATATGATTGATTAGCAATTATACAGATATCCAAACTTATTCTATTCTAATAATAGGATGCTCCGTTAAGAACATATCAGTAGCACAAAGTTACATTTGTATACGATTGGAAACAAGATCCAAAATTTGGATAGTGATTAAACGTGATCCAACTTTAGCGCTTTTCTTCAGATATAAAAATTCTTGTTACAAAATATAAGTCTAGTTATAATAGCATAATAAAAATCAAACATTTTCTGTTTTTAATATTACTAAATAGTGAAAGAATTTCAATTCACCATCCTCTTAATTATCCATGTGCTGGCTAAGAGATATAAAAGAAGAAAAATTCAATATATAATTCTATGCAAATCCATGTGAACAATGTAGTTACTTAATCTCCTATTGTTAATAAAACCTGAGTTCTTGAGCTGCATACCTTATGCAGCTCAAGAATTAAGCTAAGAAGAAGAAAATATATTAACCAAATGGTATTGATGAATTTCTTGTCGGATCTTTTTCAGGGTAACCTGGGCTATTAGCGGGGTTTGAGGTACCGTAGCCCGCCACCAAAAGAAAAGGGTGACCTGGGCTCAGTCAGCAGCGCCGTGGCCTTCTCGCTGCTATCAATGCCGACTTCACACTGCCAGCCGTCACGAAAGCGATGGTCGATAGCAAGAGGAATTTGGACGCGGTTGCCTCTTTCTACAAGTACGTCATCTCGCAGAAGGAAGTAGCGGAGCGAATCCAGAAGGATCTCCTCTACGAAGATTCGCACCGCCGCAGGCGACTGGGGCGGCGTAGGCGCGAATATCCGTGCCTCATGCCGACCTAGCCGAGGCAGCGGGTGACCAGACCGGGGATTAGTCCGGTCGCCCTTGAAGCGAGTCCACTGCGTGAGGACTGAGAGGATACCCGTGGGTACCCACCCGAGGGTAGACCACCGGGTGGGCCACTGATGAAAAAGACCGCGTTCCAGTGATCCACCGGCAGGGCGTCGAGACGTATATTGTATGGCGGGTCTACGGGGTCGTGCGCGACTTTTCCTGTCGCCCCGAGCAGATTAGCGAAAAAACAAAAAATAAAGGGTGGCCGCGTTCCGATCTAGTGGTAACTTGATAGATTTGTTATTTTTAAACTAGTAAATTACTACAATACAACAATAATTATCATTAATTGTTTAATAATAATTGATCATAAACAATATAAAATGTTTATATATAGAATCAATTCCTTTTTGTACTGGCAATGAATTGGAATTAAAAATGTAGGTCAAAATTTTCTGTAGCGGATAGAGATAAATCTTTGTAATAACGATGATTTGTAGGAGAGACGTAGTCCTCCTGTGACCTTGAACGCTGTAAAGTGCTCGAAACGTCGGGCAATTAGAAATCGAATACAAACGCGATAGAATCCGTAAAAACTGTTTTATTTCAATGAATGAAATGTGTAATGAGCTTAGAATATAATAGGTATATACCTATAAGTGTAACGTGTAAGTGATATCACTTACACGTTTACTGTAGATGCTAAGGCATCTACAGTAGTAAACTTTAATTTCATTTATCTCTTAAGAGAGATAAATGAAATTACAGCAGATATCATCACATGATTCGAAGAATTCAAATTAAATTTCACCTGTTTCGCCATCGTCTGATCATCATACTAAAGTACGCATCTTTTCATTATACATAATAGAACACTCCCTCATGGAGGGCCTGTTCTCTTATAACAAATAATGAGTCGTGTATAGAATGAAAATGAAATATAAGAATTAAGTATTTATATTTTTATATCGTCTTAATTAACGGTAAACTGCTACAGGCTGTGCAGTCCAGTTACATGGGCTGTAGAGCCTGTGTGCGGCTGGATGATAGAATGTCGCCTTGGTTTGACGTCAATATCGGCGTTAAGCAGGGATGCGTTCTGTCAGCCACGCTGTTTATCATATATCTGGATAAATGTCTCCAAAGGTTGAACGATATGAATGTGGGAGTCCAGATGGGCGACTCAGTGGTCACTGCTCTGCTCTATGCAGATGATGCAGTCCTGCTGGCATAGTCAGCGACTGACCTGCAGACCCTAGTCGACACAATGACAAAAGATTGCAAGAAAAGGGGTCTACGCGAGAATGTGAGCAAAATCAAAATAATGGTCTTTGAAAGAGATGAAGCCAGAAAAGATGTAAGAGTAAAAATAGGTAATAATGTACTAGAGCAAGTAGATGAATTTGTATATCTTGGATGTGGTTTTAGCCGAGATGGAAGGTACACCACTGATATAGAGCGAAGAGTGAATGCGGGAAATAGAGTGAACAGAGCGTTGGTGCAACTTCTCGGTAGCCACCACCTCAGCCAGAAGGCACGTGTAGCAATACATAACGCAGTGCTTGTCCCAACATTACTGTATGGAAGCGAGAGTTGGGTATGCAGAAAAGAGTATGAAAGTAATAATGCAATTTCTACGAAAATCTGTGGAATTAGGCTGATCGACCACATTCGCAACGACGATGTAAGAGAGCGAGTAGGTATGAAAGAGAGTATTGGTGTAAAGATGCGAAAGGGAATACTCCGATGGTTCGGACATGTGGAAAGAATGCCGAAAGAACGTCTGGTTAAGAAGATATACAATGCGAAAGTGGAAGGATGTAGGTATCGGGTGAGACCGAGACTCACCTACCTAGACCAGATTGGTCACGTACTGAAAGAAGGTGGAGGCAAGAGTCTCTGAATCCGGCGAGCGTGTATGAAGAGAATTATGAATGTTGAAGAAGCGAGTGAAGTGTGCAAGGATAGAGTTCTCTGGCACTCTGTTCTCTCTGCCTACCCTGCAAGGGATATGGCGTGTTGATATGTATGTATGTATGTCTTAATTAAAATTTAAGTTCTTTATCTATTTTATTTTTTTAGAAATTAAGTACCTTGTTAAGGTATTAATAATTTATAAAATCTATCAGTAAAAAACTTCTTTTTATATTTAATAAATTTAAGAGCAAATTATTTTATAATTTGCTTAATTCTTTTTTTTAAAAATTACTAAATATTATGTTAAATAAACGCTTGTAGCAAGAAATATGTTTATATCTTAAATACAATTTGTATTTCAGATCTTAGTAGAATCTTTCTTGTTCTAGAAGTTTTTTGTTCGATATTATTACAGACACGTAACGTTTTACACATCAAAGATATACAACAAAAAGGTATACAGCGCTTATCTTTTTATTATACACGAAAAATAATATCTCTTGGCATTTTAATTTAGGCAGAAAATCTCGTTAGTTTATTTTTTATTACAACATATGTGGTTATTCTCAGAGAAAAATAAGCGCTCAGGATAAAATAGATCGTACTTTAATCTTATCTCATACTTTTTCCTTTTTTGAGATGTGCCGTATCTGGTCTGGAGGAGGTTGTGATCAATAGGAGGGAAATTCATTTACTATACAATGCTGATCAGGTGGGTAAGTTGAGGTTTTATTTTGCATTTTCCTTACCTTGGAAACATGTTATATGCATAACATCTTCATATGTAATCTTATGTAATCATCACATGAAAAAGAATGTTGGACATGGTTCTCCCTAAAGAAGGGTTTAATTTCATAATCTCCAAGCTTAGCAAATGAGTTGATAATTGTATTTGATGTTATAAATTGACCAGGATAACAGTTTTCCACTTCTCTTTTGAATCTATTCATCCATCCATTAGCTTGTAGACGTCCACTGTTACGTATAGGCCTCCCCACGAAAATGCTAGTCAGAGTAGTCCTACACCAACTGCATCCACCAGCCTCCTGCGAATTTTAAGATTTCGTCAGTCGAATGACATGTCGATTCGTGGTCGCCAATCTAGTACCTTTCTTCCCCAACGGTTGTCGATTCACCGTGATATGGCTTGCCCATTGACATTTCAACGTGTTAATTCTTCGCTTTATGATGGTTACATTCTGGCATGGCATCTTCTTAAACCTTAATCAAATATTGAATAATATTATATAGGTCAAGTTCAAAATATCTCCATTAACAAAATAAGGTCGGCTTTTAAACTTCAACCTTGGAAATAAATACATCGTGACAGTTGGACAAATGGTATATTTACAATTCTATCATAAACATAAACAATTATATCATGGGGCGTGTCAAACTCCCTTAATGGTGTTTTAACATGATATGGAAATGTATTATAGGTTTTCCAAGTTATTAAATGATAGGAGGGTTATTTTTTTATAGATAAACACCCTGCGCTAAGCAACTAATCCCTGAATTGAGGCTTTTATAAACATATTAATGGGCTCGCTCCTTTTGCGTAGTAGAAGGGAAATTAACCTAATATACCATGCTAGTTGGTATTTGAATAGGGTTTTATTTCGGGTTTTCTTCGGTTATATGTTGTATGCATATATATCCTTTAGTCATCTTTTACACCCAGGGTAAGACAGGGAGTGGTACATCTCTCCCAGATACTCCGTCACCACATGGTATAAATTTCAGGTCAATTGTTCGGACTCAAAGTAAGTGTAGGTGATACGCACATGTATCCCTTATTTAAGTGTTTGATAACATACATACATATCATCACGCCATATCCCTTGCAGGGTAGGCAGAGAGAACAGAGTGCCAGAGAACTCTATCCTTGCATACTTCACTCGCTTCCTCAATATTCATAATTCTCTTCATACACGCTCGCCGGTTTCGGAGACTCTTGACTCCACCTTCCTTCAGTACATGACCGATCTGGTCTAGGTAGGTTAGTCTCGGTCTCCCCCGGTATCTACATCCTTCCACTTTCGCATTGTATATCTTCTTAACCAGACGTTCGTTCGGCATTCTTTCAATACTCTCTTTCATACCTATCCGCTCTCTTACGTCGTCGTTACGAATGCGGTCGGCCAGCATAACTCCACAGATTTTCCATAGAGATCGCATTTCGACCACATTAATTTTACTTTCATAGGTACTCTTTTCTGTATACCCAACTCTCGCTTCCATACAGTAATGTTGGGACAAGCACTGTATTAAGTGTTTGATAAAATCCTTCGTAATATGGTATAGTTGCTTATGGTGGTAAATGAGCAAGTATATTAACCTGGTTTACTGCCGTTCATGGACCTTTGCTAAATTATGAGTACAACTAGGCTGTTGCTTCGTACCAGTGGTATAACGTACCAGTGGCCCACCCGCAATGCGAAGAGAGGTATGTTGTAGGGCGGGTCTACGGGGTCGTGCGCCGCTTCTCCTGTCGCCCCGGTCGGATTAGCGGGGCGAGACCATTCCGTAGCCCGTCGCCAAAAAAAAAAAGGCTGTTGCTTACGATTGAAAATCTCAAACCCATCCAGAAAGTTGGACCGCCGGCGCTCTCGCTCATCGAACAAAGCTAAACAACACATTGCCACAGCTCATACGTCGATTTTTTACGAGTGCGTGGTACTACTCTGGACGGACCGTAGACAGACAGATACTGTCAACAGTGTAATTTTACCAGTAGTAATTAATAATTCATCATCATCATCATCACAGCCCATAAATGTCCCATATCCCTGTTGGGCTTGGGATTTCTCCGTAATGGGAGGGCAATTAACTTACTATACCGCGCTGGTCAGACGTGTTGGTATAGGGTTTTGTTTCGAGTTTTCCTTCTCTCGCATAAGATAAGATAAGATAACTTTATTTGTCTCAACATGTGTACAAATTGGTGTTACAGCACCTTATGGAGCCAACATGTTCTGTCTCTCATAAGACATACAAATTTATTATATACAATATCTACCAAATACAACAAATACTATCAATATACATAACATAGCAAGAATTAAATATAAAAATGAGTTAAGATCTATTAAATAATTACTATTAGTATAATGACTCCTTATGTTTACGCGAGTATTACACATTTGAAATAAAACTACTTTTAC
Source organism: Lymantria monacha (assembly GCA_905163515.2). Classification (NCBI taxonomy): domain Eukaryota; kingdom Metazoa; phylum Arthropoda; class Insecta; order Lepidoptera; family Erebidae; genus Lymantria; species Lymantria monacha. Next base: position 19,834,011 of record LR991102.1, on the reverse strand, counting down.
GGATTCTATCGCGTTTGTATTTGATTTATAATTTCCCGACGTTTCGAACACTTTACAGTTATCATGATCACGGGAGGACTGAGGTGTCTTACGTCCAATATGTCATTGTTATTACAGAAATTTATTTATATCTACCCTATAAGATATTAAATTTTGACCAACATTTCTATACACAATTAATACAATTCATTGCCAGTACAAAAAGAGAATGATTCTATATATAAAATTTATGTTGTTTATGATTTGTTATTATTAAGGCATTTAATTTATGATAATTATTATTGTGGCAATTTTACAATTTTTACAAAACTAACAAAAAAAAAATACTATTAGTATATGTCAATAGTTGAATGCATTGATGTTGAATTTGAATCCAACAATTAATACAATTACATTATAATTATGATAAACAATCATTCAAGAAATCTTTGATACTATAAAAACATTTATTTGTCATAAAAACATTTTTTATATGCGTTTTACATCTCTTAGTCGTCTCGTACGATAAGATATGGGGTGTTGAATAGTATTCTTACTCCGTCACCACATGGATAATAATTAATAATTAATTTTATGAAAATACGATTTTCATAAAAATATACTGCAAAGCAAAAAGTTTAAAAAAATTCTAATTACTGATTTGACTTAGTCATCCAAGTACCTCTGCAAGTAAAGATTCCTATTGGATGAAAAGATTTGTATTGATAAATGAGAATGCTGATCTCATTTCTATTATTTATAGCGAAATGTAAGTATATTTAATTCTTAATAACAGAAATTCTACGGTGATTTTAAAATTGCAGCAATAACTCTAGCCATAAATAACTGTAAAACTTAATAAACTTCTTTACGTTTAAATATGGAACACTTATTGCGTAAGAAATTTTGAATTTTTCCCGCCATTTTACATATTATTCTTTTGCTATGCTCGTCTAATTAAATTATCGAGTGTATTTGAAATATGACGTGGTTATATTAATAGTGTGAGAGTCAGTAATGGTTTAGCACGTAACATATCACCATAAAAGCTTCTGCAATTATAGCTACATTATTATTTAGTAAGTCTAAGCATATATAATTGCAAAACTTAATACACTTTCAAATTTAATATGGAATAATTTTATCACGATATTTTCCCGCTATTTGACATTTTCTTTTGTCATAATTGTTTAATTAAATTATAGTATGTAGATAAAAAAATGATAATAATAATTGTATTGTAACGACAGGATATGCAAGTATATAAAAATACTTATGCACTAAAAGATGGTGTTGAAATATCAATTTCAACTTTGGTATAGCCGAGCAACTTTTTATTGATTATATAACCTCACACTGACCTGGTGAAGTCGCTTAACTTTCCGATAACTGGGTAACATTATTGAAAATAAAACTTACTTTTAATAAAAAGTACATTTTTAAAGATGAGCTAAGCCGAATATTTAGATAAAAATATATATTTTCGTATTTTCCGTGTGGTGACGGAGTATGTATACAATTCACCACCTGTCTATCTTATCCGTGGGTGATCATACGTGACGATTAAGGGATATAAAACGCATATAACATCTATGCGAGAGAAGGAAAACTTGAAAGAAAACCCTATATCAACACGTCTGACCAGCGTAGTATGGTAGGTCAATTTATTGCCCTCCCATTATGAAGGAGCCTCGAGCCCAACAGGGGCACGTGTATGAGCTGAAATGATGATGATAATGATATATTATCGTATTTATATAAATATTCTTCTCATCTTATTTAATACTCTAACTTCCCTACCTTCTTCGTCTTTCTAATACTTCTTTTCCAACGTACACATTGCAAAAGATTTTAACAATAGTTTTATGATCGAGCGCCGGACATGAACCCTCCTATACGAATGTAATTGTTGACCAAATGGCATGAGATAGACTTAGCCCAAATCGATATTAAGCTGTTAGTTGCCTTTCAATATACCTACCATTTTAAGGGATTGTAAAATAGTTTTTTTATTAATGGTGTTTACAAGATTTCGCCAATAACTCAATTTAGATTAACAGTTGTAGGAGTTAGGAAAGAAAATTCTAGGTAAATTCACAAATTAAATTTAGTTGTTGGCTTTCGAATTTTCATTAGTTGAATTATCTTAAAAAGCTATATATACATATGGAATGATTTATTCTTTGAAATTACTAAACGTGGATGACAATCTACAACTGAAAAAAAAATACAAAATTAGAACAAAAGAAAAATTTTAAGTGCTAACTTGGTAAATATAATTTATTAAATTATATAGATACACAATTCTGACAATCATTGTCAATAAGCCAGCAGTCGCGTGCCGGAAATGATAAATAACCTTTTTTTTTTCATATATAAAAAAACATAACAAGCTGTAAATAACCAATAAAATGTTGCTTTTAATAAAAAAAATAACAATGTCATTTACATTGAAATCGAAAAATTCCAGCTGCTGCCAACATCAATCAATGTCACAGCATTATTTTATCAATGGTTACACCATATTGCGGCAGTCCTATGTTGTCATGAATTTTGGATTCGGAAGCATGGGGAAAAGCCGGCTGTCCAGCCATCAATCTTATTAAAAAAAAATAGTGTTCTTTTTTTCTAAAATAGAAGCCATGGAATTCAAAAGTGAAAGTTTGAAATAGGAACGAAAGAACTACAATCATCGTGCAAATATATATCCTATCATTATATGGATAAATGTCATTATTCAAACATTTTGGTTATCTTAATTGTACTGTCCACTAATCGAAAATCAATTGTGGATCGTAAACAATTATTTAGATGCACATATTTTGAAGTTTTACATACTCAAATTAAAAAAAAAGTGAAATATAATTTCATATTAGGAACGTCGAGAGAAAATGTGACAAATTGTAAACGTCGAATCGATCATCGAATCCAAAAGACTGAGAGTAGCAAAACGAACAAATGACTCGTCATCGCATACGTTCTCGTTAGAATTTCGTAGTAGAGCTTCTGTTATTAATTTTGTTTTTAGTAAATTTGATATTGGGATTATTTTTAACATATTTTCTTTGTGGTGTCAGTGTGTAGGTTTAGAGCCCCACAGAACTAAAATGATGATAACGATGATGATTTTAAAATCCTCGTCATTTTTCTGGCTTTTATTATTCTCAATAAATTTAAAATCAGAAGAATATTTTTTTCATTAAACGACTTTCGTATACGGTTTATATACGCTGTTTATTGTCTTAGTTCTAACACGAGAATCATCAGTAAATAAGTAAATAATAAAAAAAAAATAGAAAAAAAAACCCGGCTTAAAAACACTAAGGAACTAAAATTTACAAAATAGTACAATTTATGAACTCGGTTTCTTCGGTAGGTTAGGTGGTAATTTATAGGAGGCATTGACTTTATAATATGTATGATGTTTATTCATCAGTGTTTTTGAAGTCAATTTTTATACTTAAATTTAATCGAAATTTTTGGAAGGATGTAGGTACCGAGGGAGACCGAGACTAACATATCTAGACCAGATTGGTCACGTACTGAAGGAAGGTGGAGTCAAGAGTCTCCGAAACCGGCCAGCGTGTATGAAGAGAATTAAGAATATTGAGGAAACGAGTTAAGTATGCAAGGATAGAGTTCTCTGGCACTCTGTTCTCTCTGCATACCCTGCAAGGGATATGGCGTGATGATATGTATGAATGTATAAATTTTTGTGGCCGCTTTTCATCAACTAAGAAACGGTATCATTGACTAGACAATAATAAATAGAACTGAGCTAAATAAGCTGAGACTTTTTAATTAGCCATTACTTTAGCTATAAGTTTATTAATAAAAAAATGTTTTCCCCAAAAAACAACTAAATAAAATCTGTCATCAGATACGTTTCAGATAAAAAACGCTAGAAGGCGCTAAGCCAACATATACCGACCTGACGCTGCCGACCGATGCTCGACAGCGTCAGGAACTGGGACGCAGTCGCAGCCTTCTGCGAGGCAGTAGTCTCACGGCAGGAGGCGGCGGAGCGCGTGCGCGAGGAGCGTCTCCTTGACGACGCGAGCCGCCGCCAGCGTCTGGGGCGGCGCGATTACCTGCGCCTGATGCCGCCCTAGCCGAGGCCGTGGGTGACTGGACCGGGGAGTAAGTCCGTCATCCGCCGAGGGGCTGATCGCTTGAGGAAGGACCGACGTCCTCCCTGGGGAAGGCACGTCGCTCAGGGAGAGGGTACCCCTCAGGGGGTATTCTGTCGGGCCGTCCACTGACGACAAGTTCACGCTGCTCCGGTGGCCGGTCCAACGACGAAGGCGAGGTTCGCGGGTGGGTTATGGGTGTGCGTGCTTACGCCTCTCTGTCGCCCCGGACGGAGTGGTGCGAGGAGTGCGTCAACCGTAGCCCAACCCCAAAAAAAAAAAAAAAGTCAACATATACACTTTTTTTTAAAGATGCCACCCGACACTTATAAAATAATCATTATATTGCGGGGGACTTTACAAACATGCGATTAACCCAGACATATTACACCCAGACTCAGAACAAAACTTTACAGATCGCATAATGTATTGTGGGAATCGAACCCACGGGCACTGGTATGGAATGTCCGGTATCTTAGGAACTACGCCATCTGTGCAATCGAGTTGACTTTAACGAAATCACATTAGTGAAAACTCAAATTTAGCGTGAGTTAGAAAAAAAAATGCGTGATGTTTTCACGATGGTATGAGTAATCAACCCACATCTGGTCATCGTAGACTACAATGAAATAGTCATCCTATAATTTGGAAGCCTACATCCTTAGATCAGTGTAATATTTAAGATATATATATTATAGTAAAAGTTATAAATTTACTTACCAAAAATATATTTATATTAGCAGCTTGATCTTAAAGCATGACGTGTAGGCGCTGTACCTGTGACAATATATAACATAATATGAGATTATTTATTCGTTCTTTATCTTCATCATAATCTTGCTCTTTGCCCAAATGCTTTTTGATCGCCTATCTGCTTGAAAATCCGATGGTATCAGATTAAGTTTTCCACTCCATCTCAGGAATCCTTTCAGTGAGAGCTCGAGTTTTCTTCGCTTGCATATATATATTGCATATATATATATATATATATATATATATATGGTGCTGTGGTAGCGGCTACGAATACTGCCAACCTTACTTTGCTCGTGGATCTCGTAAAATACGACTAAGAGCCTTAGAACGACCTAGGCCAACTCCATCTGATGCCAATGGGTCAACAATTACATTCCCAAGGAGAGTTGACATCTGGCACGCGGCCGGTCATAACACTATTGGCAATAATATATATTGTATCGCCCCCAAGTAATTAGGATAAGATTAGGAGAATGATGATAACCCGTATATTACATTTAAAGAACAAAATTGAAATTTTGAAAAAATAAAAGATGGGAAATATTAGGCTTATTAATTTACAACATACAAAAACACATTTTTATATTACATATAAATTCTTATGTTCTGTTGAGTTCATAACAGGAAGCCATATTAGTCATAAGTATTATAGGTTACCATTTATCCCGGGGGAAATGTCATTCGCATGGAAAGGGACAAATCAATCTTGTGGAGCTGCGGACTAAAGCTAATAATTTACAAAAATTTAAGAAATATTCTTAATATTTCATCCTTTAGGTTTATTCATTGGTTCAATGCTTAACAACAAAAATATATTTCGTGCAATCACGCAGTCATACATACATACATATCATCACGCCATATCCCTTGCAGGGTAGGCAGAGAGAACAGAGTGGCAGAGAACTCTATCTCTGCATACTTCACTCGCTTCCTCAACATTCATAATTCTCTTCATACACGCTCGTCGGTTTCGGAGACTCTTGACTCCACCTTCCTTCAGTACATGACCGATCTGGTCTAGGTAGGTTAGTCTCGGTCTCCCTCGGTACCTACATCCTTCCACTTTCGCATTGTATATCTTCTTAACCAGACGTTCGTTCGGCATTCTTTCCACATGTTCGAACCATCGGAGCATGCCCTTTCGCATCTTTATACCAATACTCTCTTTCATACCTACTCGCTCTCTTACGTCGTCGTTACGAATGCGGTCGGTCAGCCTAACTCCACAGATTTTCCGCAGAGATCGCATTTCGACCGCATTAATTTTACTTTCATACTCTTTTCTGCATACCCAACTCTCGCTTCCATACAGTAATGTTGGGACAAGCACTGCGTTATGTATTGCTACACGTTATGTAGTATATTCTACATATTATGGAAGAAAGACTACTAACGTATTTTTACATTCAAACAAGCTACAGAAATTGTAAGACGTAACTGTCACTCATGAGATATCAAGGATACAACCAAGTTGCTGCCTACCGCAGATAGAGAATTGAAAGGAAGAAAATGAGGGCACTATAGTCGGAAACATGAGGGCAGTTTTAGTTTAAACCTGATATAATCTTTAATTTTGACAACGATTGTAAAACTTGAATGATACTAAAATGATCAGTTACAGCCATTCGTGATAGATTTTCTGTATTATTTTTGATGGTAGATGAAGAAACAGCTTTCAACCATTAGCCCGTAAATGTTGATTTTTGGACAAAGGCCTCCCGATAATGCTACTTAGAAGCGCCCTGTGTCACTTGTATTCAACGGTTTCCTGTTACTTTTGAGGTGTCGTCAGTCCACTTAATGAGGGAGCAGAAATAGCAGATTAACTACCGTTCATGAACATTATACTACGTGTGGAAAATAAAGTCGCTGCTTACCAGAACAATAGCTACATCCGTACCCATGATTCATGCAAATGCAAGATTGGCAGGAATAGATTCTGGGTAGATAGCGAGGGCATGTGGTATGGACCTCCAAACTTTCGCTTACCGAACAAAATGCAGCAGCAAATAGCTATCATTGAAATGTCGATTTTCTCACAGAAAATCGACATTTGCAACTGCAGTACTACTCCGGATGACCCGAATCATTTATGGTTGAAGGTAGAAAACTGTCAGCAGCAGTATCATCATCATCCAGCTCTAATCCTAAATATTGGAAGTCGAGGGAATTATAGTACATACATATCATCACGCCATATCCCTTGCAGGTTAGGCAGAGAGAATAGAGTGCCTGAGATCTTTATCCTTGCATACTTCACTCGCTTCCTCAATATTCGCCACGCTCGCCGGTTTCGGAGACTCTTGACTCCACCTTCCTTCAGTACGTGACCAATCTGGTCTAGGTAGGTTAGTCTCGGTCTCCCCCGGTACCTATATCCTTCCACTTTCGCATTGTATATCTTCTTAAACCTGACGTTCTTTCGGCATTCTTTCCACATGTCCGAACCATCGGAGCATTCCTTTTCGCATCTTTACACCAATACTCTCTTTCATACCTACTCCTACCTACTCGGAATTAAAGTCTTCATCCATAACAGATATTGCAACAGTATTGATTTTCTCATCGGCCGCTTGTCTGACATCAACATCGACATCAGATAGTATTGGCTCAGTCTATGTAAATATCTTAATCAACTTTTACGGTGCAAGCAATGTAAGGGGTGGTTGTATTCATAGCCGCCACCATATAGCTAACTGTGGTAACTTTCGGCAGTATAGTCTAAAATTTTTCATTATCTTTTTGTTTTCTTTTTTTCTTTTTTGTTTTATAAATATTCTTAGTTTAATTTTGTATTATATACAAAATGTATTATATACAAAATTTAAAAAAAATAATCTTTACTCCAAGGGCATCTCACTGGAGCTAACATAAATTAAACATGTAACTAATTACTTTCGTGAAAATATATAATTAAAAAAAAAATGACGAGCACACTGAGATTCTTGCCGGATCTTCTCAGTATGTGTGTGCTTTCCGATCCGGTGGTAGATTAATTAAAATTAATTAAAAAAAATAATGTGAAATTGACAATATGTAACTGCCCGTAAGATTTGATTTGATTGATTTGATATGACTTGCAGTTAGTATCAAAGTTATTCGTGCGCTGCCATGCAACCAGCAATATGAAGGAATTTAGTATTAAAATTATCGTGAGTTTGACACATATTAATAACAGTTGTATTTCCGGCAATACTCACGCGTTAGAGTCGATTATGTCGACCCGGGTTTCGAGCATGTCCGATGCTCATCATCAGGGCGAGTGCGCAGCTGCGTCTGCGAGCGGGTGCGCGTCGGGGGCTCTAACGCGTGAGTATTGCCGGAAATACAACTGTTTTTAATAAATGAAGGAATTTATTTTGTGAATATAAATGCGTGACCGCTATCATATATTAGTAGAAACGTGGCATTATAATCTTTCAAGACGCGACGCGTATCGCACCACAAGCGATATCGCGATATAATTGGAATCATAATCGGTAAGCACATAATTTTATTATTTTGTCAAACTTACATAAGTAAAAAAATAAATAATAAATGTATGAGGAAAGTTTTGTTACAAACCCGACCCCGCTTTTTCTATCAAGCTGATTTTATTGGCCGTGTAGAAATGACATTGAGTTACGCTCATATGTCAAATGTGGTAAATTGGGCAACGTTTTTATTGGCGACCACAATAGGAGGCTTATGTACGTGACGTCAAAGTTTAGTGTGATAACCACACTTTATATGATTTATCGTTTTTATCGTAGTACTATAGAAATAGAGTAACAATTTTCTAGAGAGTTATAAAATATGTTTGTATGTGAATTATTATTTATGACCAATATCAAGTATTTGGTAAATTTATACATACAGAAATGAAAAATCATCATTGCCCTGCTCTTATCCTAATTATTAAGGATCGACGTAATATTTTCTTCCACACAATCCCATCAGATGTCTGATCTACGTTCATACCATTTCTGTCCATATCATGCTTCACGCAAATAACTAAATAATAATAAATAATAATAAATTAACAAAACAGCGTATATAATAGATATAGCAATACCAAACAAACACAAGTTACAGAATACAATTTCAGAAAAAAATGTCTAAATATCTAGATCTCAAAATTGAAATGACCAGAATGTGGCAGTTAAGTAAAATGACTATAGTCCCTATAGTTCTTTCCACTACTGGGGTTATACCCAAACAATTACACCAATCTATAAAAACTCTAAATTTTCCTCCATATATATATAAAAACCTACAAAAAGCTGCCATATTGAATACTTGCAGGATAGTACGTAAGTTTTTACAGACAGACAATCAATCAAGCACACATCCCGTGATGCCTACGTAATTATCCTTCAGTACACAAACACAATTTTAGAACTCATTAACATCTGCTTCTTAGGTAAACACTTAGCTCTGGCCCGTGTTTATCTGATATATCCGGCAGTAGCCGAGATACTATAAGTATAAAAATAATAAATAATAATAATAAATAACTTCACGTAATGTTGTGAGGAAAGTTTTAAGTATGAATGTTGAAGGCTTAAAGGCTAAGGGAAGACCGAAGAAAAGATGGATGGACTGCGTGAAAAATGACATGGATAGACAAGGAGTGACCACAGAGATGACGTCTGATAGAGTTGTATGGAAGGAGAAGACATATTGCGTCGACCCCAAATAAATTGGAATAAGAGCAAGTCGATGATGATGATCATGCTTCACACAATCAATCCATCATTTCTTCAGTCTTCTCTTACCATTTTGATGGTAGGGTTTTATAAAAATAATTAAGCATATTAAATGCTAAATTTCAGTAATTTAAATAACAAGGTTGTGTCATCGTTTAATACAATTCTAACTGCAAAGTTTGAAGTATTAAGCCCATTACAATGTGTAAACATTGTCGGGTAGATATCATACCGTCAC